>JAUMJM010000062.1:17410000-19813750 GCA_033558235.1 Neomorphus geoffroyi
GTAGAGGGTAACAGTGTAACACTTTTGAAGACAGTGAAGTTTGGATTTAGGATCCTGCTAGGGTAGAATGCCTTGAGATCATTTTTCTACCAGAAGTAATTAATTCATGGCCATGCCTATGGTATAAGTTCCACAACTCACACCAATGCGTGCTGCCCTACTTGTAGTTTCCTACAAAAACCAAGTAATTACTTCTGTTTCTTTAAGACTCCATATACCTGACAAAGCTACTTGTGGGTTTCTTTTTTTGAAAGATGCCTATAATGTGTCCTAACTTTATGATGAGAACACTACGAAAATAAGCGTGCTTTTTTATGACAGGAACATACAAGAGTATGTCATGACATGTGAATTAGGACTTAGATAGGACCAGAAAGTCTTTGAGATAAGAAAGGGTGTAAAAAAGGGGGAGAATACCTCAAAGCACAAGATCCATCAAAATTAAGAGAGACGCAAGAATTAATGGCATGAAAGACAGAAACTTTAATGCAATTGCTAGGTATTTTCCACTATGTCCAGAAATTTATTTTCGTTCCACTTCTGTTTTCCAATTGACCCTTCTGCCTCCTCCTCACCAAACTCTTACTGACTGTAAAAATAGTATACATAGGTGCTGGCTACTCCAGGCTTTTCTTAATCCAGACTTGAGGGAGAGTTCCCTTTTTTTTCTTAATCATCATCACAATGCTGGAAATATTACCTTTCTGTTTCTTATGTAGAAATTTGCATTGATTTTTTAAATCTAAAATGAAAATGTAACTTTTTTTACGGATAGATTTAATATGACTGGTTAAAATGGGAACCAAAAGAGAGGCAAACAAACAAAAAAAGCTTGATTTTCCCCTGCTCTCCTCCTGCTGCTGCTATTTACACAGTATCTTAACTTCCCAATAATTAAAAATCATGGCTCAGCTGCCTCCCCCCCCCGTGATTAATTTACAAGCAAGTAAAGCTTCTTTGCTTTTTAGATATTGAGTTTTAAGAAGACACACAGAACACATTTAAAATTCATTTCTGTATTTATGCTTTTCATTTGCCTTTTTTTTTAAAATGAAGAATAACTGGAGAAGTCCTTGCTGACTGGAAGCTAGCCAACTTTATTCCCATTTACAAAAACGGGGTGAAAGAAGGCCCAGGAAACTATAAACCTAATAGTCTAACCTCAATTCCTGGAAAAATTATGGACTTACTGGATATTACAAAAGGCATTTAAAGAATAATGCAATCATCAGGCAAAGTCAACATGTGTTCATAAAAGAAAAGAACAACAAATTGTTATCCTTCTACACACCTGTCTCACGGATGTAGGTTGCTTTTAATTTTAGTAGGGCTTTTGATGCTGTCCCTCACAGCATCCTTTTGGACAAGTTGTCCAACTGTGAGATTAGGTGGTACATAGTGTGTCTAGTGAAGAACTGGCTGAACAGGAGGGCTCAAGGGCTTGTGGTGAGTGGAACTACATCCAGCTGGCAGCTGGACACCAGTGGTGTTCCTCAGGGCCCAAACCTAGGGCCACTTCTATTCAATATATTTATCAATGATAAGGATGCAGAAGTTCAATGCATCAATAAGCAAGTTCGCTGATGATATCAAACTGGGAGGTGCTCTTGACTCCCTCAAGGGATGAGAGGCCTTGCAGCTGGATCTAAGATTGGAGCACTGGGTAATTCTCATTGGTGTGAAATTTAACAAGACCAAATGCTGGGATTCTGCTCCTGGTTTAGAGTAACTCCAGACACAAGCCTGAATTGGCAGAGGAATGGCTGGACAGCAGCTCTGGAGAAAGGGATCTGGGGATGCTGGTCAACAGCAGGCTCAGTATGAGCTGGCAGTGTGCTCTGGCAGCACAGAGGGAAAATTGTATCAAGGGGAGCACAAAAGATAGTCTGACCAGCTGGTCAAAGTATTACCCTGTTGGATTTAGCAATGGCGTGGCCTCAACTTGAATGCTAGTTGAATGTAGTTCCAGGCCCCACAATTTAAGAAGGATATGAAGGTCGCTGAATGCACCCAGGGAAGGGAAATAAAGCTGTTGAAAGTCATGCTAGAAGGCATCTCCTATGAGGAGTGGCTAAGGCCTTTGGGTTGTTAGGAGAAAAGGAGGATGAGGAGCAAACTCCTTCTTCTCTACAGCTTTCCAAGGAGGAGAAGTGGAGAGTGGAGTGCTGAGCCCTTCTTTATAGTATCCAGTGACAGAACAAGTAGAAAGGGTGGTCAAGCATTGAAGCAGGTTTTCTAGAGAGGTGGTGGATGACCCATGCCTGCCAGGGTTTCAAAGGGATTCAGACAATGCCCTTAACAACATGTTTTACCTTTTGGTCAGCCCTGAAGTGGTCAGACAGTTGGACTGATCTCTCCTCTCCCTCTCCTCTCCCTCTCCTCTCCCTCTCTTCTCCCTCTCCTCTCCCTCTCCTCTCCCTCTCCTCTCCCTCTCCTCTCCCTCTCCTCTCCCTCTCCTCTCCCTCTCCTCTCCCTCTCCTCTCCTCTCCTCTCCTCTCCTCTCCTCTCCTCTCCTCTCCTCTCCTCTCCTCTCCTCTCCTCTCCTCTCCTCTCCTTCTCTTTTCTTCTCTTCATCTTAGAAGGTCAAGACTAATCACACATTCCAGATGCAGGGATCAAATCAAATCAAATCAGATCAAATCAAATCAAATCTCTCTATAAATCATTACAGTTGGCAACAACAAAGATGTGATAGTATTTCTTATTATGGACAACTAGAACAAATTGGCAATGTTTAGGACACATTAATGCCTTGATAGTTAGCAATCATTTAATATAGCCACAGAGCTCCCCCACAAAACCAGCTTCTACCTATTCTTCATCTACCTGCTGGAGAGAAGAGCTCCTTCTTTCATACCTGAGACCCTCTTTATCACTCTGCACTTCTAAAGCAAAAGAGCACTATTATGTTGTTATTGTAGCCTTTTATATACAAATGCATTGACACCCAGAATCCATTTCTAACCACATAGATAAGTGAAAAACAATTAGTATCTACAGATTATTAAGACTGGATTCATATAATGGAAGACAGCATGTAAAATGTATGATACCTTTATTTACTGATGCTTTCAACAGTACTCTTTTTAGATAATTTTAGACAGGAATTTGTTTCTAATGCACCTCAGATCCAGCAACCATGTCTCTTTCCAGCTATTCACCTACTTCTCGCATGCAAACCATAGCAGATAGGGTGCCTCCATTTTTCTGGAAGCCTGAAATTGGTTGTTAGATCAACAAAACAGACTTTTCCAGCTGGATTGAAAAAGTGGTACATCACACCTACATGAGAACAACAAAATTACTCTTCTAAAACTATTATCACCAAAATTGTCACCCAGCACAAAACAGAGACATTTTGCAGGGCTATTCTGATTGATACAACACAGCCAAGGGCCACAAATGTTGCAGATGAAAGTAGAAAATGTCCTGCTAGTGCCTGCCTCGAGATGCAGAAGTGGCTGAGAACAAGCAGAGAGCAGCGCGGGTGGAGGGTTTAATCCACAGCTATTACTGCAACAGAAGCAATAATCAGATTCATTGACTATCAGGTCAAAGGCGAAAACCACATCTCTGGTCACCCTTATCTTTCTCTCCCAGAAGAAAGTTCACTCATTTATGGTTACAGATGAATGCTATCTTTAATGCATGTGCCTCCAGAAACACAGAAGTGGAACTGACTTCAAATGTGGTTATTATCCTAGAAAAAAAATATTCTTCTTTAAGCATTACCTTAAGATTTCTATGCTTTACAAGATATTGATGCACTATAAATTTTGCTCGATTTAAGCAGAATATTTTACAAAACTTGACATTTGTGTTTGCCAAGCAATAATTAATAATCAGTGATTCTGGTGAATTGCATCTAAATGAATTCCCATGAAAGTTTACTGTGCATACATCATGCAGTTAATAATTACCTGGAACTTCAATTTTAATCTGCACAAACAAACATTCAATGCAAAACAATCCCTTGTGTGATCTGACTTTACCATGGTATTAGTTGAGTTCAGTTCTGATCATGAAAACTATTACTCATACGAGTAAGTCAGCTAGTACATCTACTGAAACAGTCAAGGAAAATGCAGGAAAAATGACTAAAAAAAATCCCACTATTTCCCCTTTCTATTCTGTTTTAAGAAGTCTTGTGAGCACAGATTCAAATCTGCGATGAACACTATTTGTTTAAGTAACACATGGATAAAATATTCCTTATTCATTTCTGTGTTTGGATATTCCTGCCTGTAAGAGGAAGGTATTACTTCACCTGTTATGTAACAAGTAATGCAAACATGGAACTCTGCCAAACATTTTTAAACATTATTACTTTATTTACATATTCCAACACTGTAACAGAAAATAACTACCCCCCAACACTATTAAATTCCTAATTGCTCTATGTATGGCAAACACCTTCCTAAACGCTGATAGTTATTCAGTGCTCATTCAACAAAAAGATGTTAATATGTTCAAAGTCACCTGGGACCTTGCCATTGAACTGATGGGGATGAAGAACTTCAGGTTACAGTCCCCTTGTCTTCAGGTGACACATAAAAATGTCATTGAAGTGTTTTCTTCTGAATACTGAGGTGGCAAGAAAAGGGCAATAGTGTGTGTGTGTCTTGAGAACAGAAAAGTCTGGGGCTGAGTAGTCAAAATGTCTTCATAGTTAAGGACAGAACTATTGCACCCTGAATGTGTGATACAGCTGATGACTATTTCACAAAACATGCACACGCCAGACAGCATTTAAAGAGTATATATGAGGTCTCAGCACTGACACTGGCCAACTACCCATCTGTAAAGCTGTACTTCAGCAACCGCAAAATATTTAAGTATTTAATTTTAAAAAAAGATTATTCAGACAGTGTGTTAGAAAATATGCTCAGAGCTTGGCATAAGTAAGTAACTGGTTTCTATTTTCTCTTGGTGCAATGTGTTATAGATTCTAAATTTGGAAATGTTTCATATTTATGTAACACTTAAACTGAATATAATTATCTCAACATCTTTATTATACAACCTTTTTACTTTTCCTTTTTTGTTTTGTCTTGAAAAACCCACAGCAAAGGGGAAAAGAGAGTAAGAAAAAATGTCAGTGAACTGCCACAGAAGGCATTTCCAAGTGAGAAAGCAACGACACCACATACAGAAAGACCCATGTGTTTTGTACAGGTGATTTTCTACCAGTTTATCCACTATAAGAAAGCACAGAAATGAAAAAAACAGCATTTCAGTGCTATTTTAATTACATAAAATCCATCAGATTCTTTTACTTCATTCTTAAATAAAAAAGTATTTAAGCATTTTAACAGTATTCTTGATATAATAAAGGGGTTAAGTTCCCTAAAAGATGGGAGGCATCATGCTCAGTGCAGCTGCAATGACTCCACAGAGACTACTATTTCTGCATTTTAACTTTACATATTTTTTGACCTGTGCATTAGTGGAATTCAAAAGAGACCATCAATCCATACCGGACCATGAAGAAAGAAAGAGTATATCTAAATTTAAATGCCTCTGAAGTGTCTACACAGCATCTTGTGTCTGTCACTTAACCTTGTAAGCACTATGTTGATAGTGTTAAACACGTATCAACATTTCATAGGTTTTTTTCTGCTTTGAAAATATTAATCTATATTCCAGGATTTAAGAATAAGATAAAAAGATTTTACTTAAAATATAATTACTATATTTTTTTTATTTTTCATCAGATAACTTTATAAATCAATTAAATTTTCAGAATAAAGAATATCAAGCAAAGGACCTGTACATTACAGTGTAGCGGCAGGAAGAAAAGTACATTGCTTACTTAGAAACCTAATATTCAGATAGAAATGTGAGTTTTTGGTTACGGCAACAGACGGAGAATTACAAAATTCAAATTGAACTCATCATTCTCCTTTAATCCTTTCTTCCAATATTATGCAATATGTTCATTTATCTTCTCTATTTGCTACAATCTCTTTTCTTCAAGGTGTTGAGAATTTTTATTGCTAGAGAAACTGGCAATGGGGACAAATTATTTGACTGTATGACTTCCTAATGGCAGAACTGGAAGACAAGAAATGCATTCTCAGCTTGCACAAAGGCATATGTGCTAAATAGTGGCATTCAGCATGTAATAGTGGTTGGCATGGGAACTACCTGTTCACCAAAAACATATTGTATTTTTCATGGAAAACTATCAGGACTGCATCTTCACTCTCAACAGTAATCATAGCCTTCACATCTTTCCAAGATAGTACACTGAAACAGATGCAGATATATGGAGTACTTCATAAGATTATGAAATCATAAGTCTGCTATACTAATGAAACTAGTTTGAACTGCCATATGACAAGTAACATTGCATCGAAAAGTACCAGTTGTTGACTACTCCATCATTTCAAAGACATACCTATCAACACCCTCCCACTGCAAATTCTACAGCTGACACAATAGCTCTCTGTAATGTAATTTACACTTTTTTTAGAATTAAAACTGCAGGTTTTACTGATTTCTAATTGTTGTTCTTAAAAAATTGCTGATACCTTTACACTACATTATTGCCAGACCCTATTACTTCTGCCACTTTAGCACCATCACAACTGTAATTGTGCAACTTGCTTTCCAACAAATACCGAGTAATACAGAGGTCGTCAGAGTGGACATTCTCCTCCAAGGAGGTGCTCAGGGTCTAGTTTGTATAGGTGCCTTCTGGATAGAAATCTCAGAAATTTTAAAACAGAAACTTATACCTATCCACTGCACCTGTCCTGCTTAGTAAATAAATTTAGTCATTTTATGATGTGGTTTTGTTCTTGTAGGTACCGCACCTAAGTTCCCACATGACATCTGCCTGTATCAAACACAGTAATAAAAGACTCAAATATTTGCAGAATCTGCAAGATGTTAAGTTTTTGTGATGCATTCAAAACTACAGATATACTCTAACTTATGAAAATAAGATATATATTTTCTTTATTATAAAGCAAATTCAAAACCTTTACAACTTGGTTGAACAATTAAAAAATAAATGTTTGCATGTGTAAGAATTTCAGAAAGTAAGGACACTTGCATATGTGCCTGTAACAACACTGAACAGGACTAGAATAGCTTAATATGGCTTAAGTAGAGTTGCTTTCAAGTCAGTATTTTGAAAGGACACTTATAATATTTGAGACAGTGGGAAAAATATTAGTGGCGTACACAGAGTATCATTTTAGTATACAAATATATTACAGAGCTAGGCTAGCAGAATTTAAGACATCTATGTTTTGTTGAGCCAAACTAATGGATTCAAGGATATGAAACACAAACATAGGCCGTTATTTGGGTATTAATCATAAAACCAACATATAACACTGTATTATAACAACCTACAGAGCACCAAATCACAACACACAACTTTTCAGGAAACTTAGATTTCACTATGCATGCAAACTTTTTAACTGGGTATGTATCACTACCAGTAATAATTTAGGATACCAACATCAGGCAAATAATACCAAGGGAATTTTTTATTTCAACAATTGATATTGGATAAAATTGCCCCCAAGTTCATTTTGGAAGCATGTTTTTCTTTAGTAATAAAGCCTTGAGTTTTCCCGGGACACTTCTTCAAACAACAGTCATATTTTTTTTTCATCATAGAGCCTTACTGACCACAGTCAACCCAGGATTTAACCCACAACATTAAATCATACTATAGACTTCAGCAGGGCCAGACTGGCAACCTTGTTTTTCAGTATCTTTGGCTAACAATAGAAATAAAGAAGTCTTGTTAAATAAAATATCCTGACATTTTCTGAATTCAATCACCCTATTTACTAAATGAATGATAAATCACAAATAGTATAATTTGTCTTAGTGAGTATTATTCAGGAAAACTGAAGGTCTGTTTTACAGTTATCACTAAATCCAGTGGGAAAGAATCTGCCCAGAAATATTTTAAAAATCGGTACCTTTTTAATACAACAAAGAATTATTGTGATATTTTCAATCAAAAGCATGTAAATCAAACTACCGATTGCAGAGCTATTTCCATCGGCCCAAGCTATTTAAAGATATTACCAAAGTAATGAACTTTACATGACTATATTGAACCTTTGCATCAATCAGTACAGTCACACTACCTGACATTGTTTAAAGACCTGAGAGCATAATTGAAAAAATACTACACCATCTCTACCAATGCTGTAATTCTCATAGTTAAAATACTCTTAGGTTCTACAGATTTGGATGTCACACATTTTGACAGTTCAATGATTCTGGTTTTCCAGAAAAGACAAAGCAACAGAACTGCTTCTTCCATCATTACCATATTTTACTGTATTCAAGATCTTATAGTAGGTTTCATTTCTTTTTAAGCCTCTGCTCTGACCAATCATGAACACTATTTGACAATGTCTAGTAAGTACTAGGCTTTGAAGCCTGCTAGTTAAGCTAGACAGCTTAGAATTCTTTGCCTTACACATTGCAGCCTCAAATACCATAAGACAAACAAAAACCTTAAATAATTCTACTTACTAAAAAAGAAATCAAGGGTATTTACATTAGTGAAGTGATCTGAAGAGACTGTTCTCTTTCATATTCCTTTTCTTCAAGCAGAAATTTTACTGATGAACATAGGCAGTATCTTGCATAATTACACGGAGAATGTTACACTGTGCAACAGGTAAGATTACAGTTAGAGACACTGCACAAAGGGAACTCAACGCGTCTGTCAATGATTAGATCACAAGGCTAAAGAGACAAATGTACACTGTGGGACAGGATGACTTTTCAATTTCAAATTTTACCCAGATGTTGCCTAGCTCTTGAAAATAAATAAATTAATAAATAAATAAATTTATTTCAGACCCTTGGCATGCCTTGAAGCTGTAACAGCTGCCAGCCTTTTGTCTTTCAGTGCACTGGCAAACTTAGCCTAATCCTCAGAGGACAGCAAATGGCTGGAGCATAACCTATGTTGCACATGCAGGAAAAAGTTTAAAATATCACAGTCCTGATACTGGGCTGCTCTCTTTCTCCAAACTGCCATTTGTCCCCAGAGATTCACAGCCACAAAGGACTCCTTAGTGTCTCAATAATTCCAGAATTGAAGCATCATCCTTCAGTTTCACTGGTAACCATCCACTAGCTCCTACAGTTCTTGTACTATGTCCTTGCAGGTGGAACAAAGGCTTCCTAAATTCATGTGGTCATGTGGTAACATGACAACAGTTGGCTTGTTTTGCTCTCTGCTGTGTAGAGCTATACAGTGTCAGCCACAGTTTTACTTTATTTATCACGCAGAAAAGCAACATTGGAAGGAATTTGTTATTTAGAACTTTCAATGAGTTGAAACAGTACTAAGTGATTTCTATGATCAGTCAGAATTAACAAATGCAGCTCAGTTTTGAATACAAAATATCTAGTCCTTGCAGTGATACACTGGCAATGAACACAGGTAGTAATCTTTTTTTACAAAGCAAACTGAGGACAAGGAAAGATGAAAAAACCTATCATCTGATCACATAAGAAAAAAAAAATCCCAACTGATTTAATTCTAATATCAAATTAAAGCCTATACCTCCATCTCCTCAGTAAAGATGTGGAACAGCACATATCCATTAGGAGACTGCTCATTTACAGCGGGAGCTTGCTACAACATATATGTGGATTCCACACATGCTGATGGAAATCTCAATAAATTAAAAAGAGCATTTCATAACTATCTATTTTTTTAGACCCTCTTTGGTATGTCAATCCTGGCTAGCTGCCAGATATCCAACTAGCTGCTCTGTTACTCTCCCTCCTCAACAGGACATAGGGAGAAAATACAATAGAAAAGCTTGTGGGTGAAGGTAACGACAAAGAGATCACTCACCAGCTACCATCAAAGGTAAGAGAGACGTGACTTGGGAAAATTAATTTAATTTATTGCCAATTAAAAACAGAGTAGGAAAGTGAGCAATAATAACCAAACTAAAAACATGTTTCCCTCACCTCTCCCTTCTTCCCAGGTTCAACTTTACTCCTAGTCCTTCTACCTCCAACAGTAGGGAGACAGTCCTTCACAACACGCTTTCTTCCCACAGGGTGCAGCTCTTCATGAACTACTCCAGCATGGGGCCTTTCCATGGGGTTCAATCCTTTAGGAACAAACTGCTCCAGTGTGGGTCTCTCTTGATGTCACAGGTTCTGCCAGAAAACATACTCCAGTGTGGACTCCTCTCCACGGACTGCAGCTTTCTTCAGGGTATGTACATTTGCTGCACCATGGGCTCCTCCATGCGCTGCTGGTGGGTATTGGCTCCACTATGGACCTCCAAAGGCTGCAGGGAGATCTCTGTTACAGAGCCTGGAGCAACTTCTCCTCCTCCTTTAATCATTCTGGTGTCTACAGGGCTGTTTCTCTCACATATTATCACTTCTGTCACCCAACCACTCCTGTGCAGTGGTTTTTACCCTTTTTGAAATATGTTATCACAGAGGCACTACCAGTGTCTCTGATGGCTCAGCTTTGACCAGTAATGGTTCTGTCTCAGAGCCAGCTGGAACAGGCTCTGTCTGACATGGGAGCAGCTCCTAGTGGCTTCTCAAGCCAGGAAGCCAAGCCTGCCACTCCTTGCTACTAAAACCTTGCCACATAAACATAATACACCCTTGAAATAGGAATTCTTCTAGCAGTGAAAAAACCTGAATTTAAATTATTTACAGATACGCCCTGTGATTCTGTAAATAAAAAACACATGAGCAAGAACATGACTCTAAAAAATTGCTGCTGGTATGTGCAAAAGAAATCCTTCCTTATAGGTCTGCCGAAGTGGTGTTTTTACTACAACAAAACCATAAAGTGACACCGTGCTTTTGAAATAGAGAACAGCAGCAGCTCTATAAGGAAAGACAACTTTTAATATTAGCTATGGCAGAAAACAGATTATGCACAGAAAGTATCATCTAAACATAATTATTTTACTGTCCAAAAATGACAGTGCTACTCTGTGCTTTCAGGAACATAGGGAATAGATGGTTACAACTCCTTATCACCTAGTAGGCCTAGTAACCACCTACTCACCTTTACCCAGTTTCACCTAGGTACATCTACCCACTAGGTTTGTACTGTATCTAGTAACAAGGTATTCTCAGCAACTCTCACCCAACAGTTCTGCAGTTTCTACATCAACACAGGCTTCAACAGATGGAAAAACCAGAAAGAAGACATGCTATAAAGCCTTCCCCAGCCACCTTTTCTAGCATGGCCAAATGATGTCGGACTGCCACATACACACACACTGGCTCACACAGACACAAACATGCACATTCAACAGCTGTGCTCTTCGAGTGGGTATCCTGACCATGTCCAAGTATCATGTTGTGAGAAGACACCCTCCCAAACCTCTTCCTTTTTGGAACAGAAAAACATTTCCTACCTATCTCTGGTTTCCAGGAGAAGGAAATAAAGGGTGCAAATGGAAAAAGAAACATCACACAAAACTCCCTGATTTACTCTTTTGAAGGACTGGAGGACTGAAGTAGAATGTATTGTTCCTGCAGTCTAGACAAGGGTACAAATACTAAGAAAAAGGACAGGAGGAGGTGCTATGAAACATCTATATTTTATTCAGATTCTACTCTAAAAAAAAGAGGGCAGTTGGGAGTGTGAATTAGGTATTGAGATTTACGAAAACTGTAGGTATTGAGTTTAGGAAAACTAAAATAAAATCAAGTCTCAGAAAAGAAGACTTGCATTTCAAACACAGTAATTACACACCTCTGCATCACAGTTGATGTACTCCAGATTCAGAGACCACAGGATCAGAGAAGAATGGAATATCTTTACTATGGCTCCCAAGACGCAGTATAATCAAAACTGAAGCAGGCCAGTGTTCATGCATGTAGATTTCCCCATACAGAAATATATATATATTTCTCATATGTATATATATAATTTGGAAATATATGTCTAAGAACTCCAGGTTCATGACATGCAAATAATTTATGGAAAACAGTACATTAGCCCTGACAATGACCCCACGACAGCTGTCAGCACCTGGTGGCGTTGGGATATGTTCCAACACCTGGTAGTAAAAAGATTCTGAGTAGACATAAGGATTACATCACAGAAATCTCAAAGCAATTTTTTCTGATTAAACAAACTGAATATTTAAACTAAATCCTCCATATGCATGTCATTCATTAACACATAAACAGTTCACTATTCACCTTTCCAAAACTAATTGTTGTATTTGTATCTCTTAATGCTTTCCTTCAGACATTTCATTTTGGACTGAGATTTCCTTATCTATTAATTATTCTTGTCGAACTGTTTTGCCCCTTTATATTGTCATCCATTACTGAAGTAATGAACCCTGTTTCCTGTAGTTCTATGAAGTCTTTGTCTGAAGTGAACAACCAAGCAGCACAGATTTTCATCACAGGGCTACATAATCACACAGGCTGAAGGGAACCTGTACTTGGTCCAACATTCATCAAAGCAGGTCTAGTTGATCCCATTGCTCAAGGACTTACTTAATGAAGTCTTGATCGCATGCAGGGACTGAGGTACTTCAACCTCTCTGGATCCCTGTTTCACTTTTTGGCTCCTCTCTTTGAGCAAAAATTAATGTTTATCAAGAAAGAATTTCCCATGTTTCAAATTAATTTATTTGCATCTTGTCCTGGCCCTGTGTACACCAGCCTAAGGACTGAGCAGCAGCACCCTGACGTTGGAGCTTCCCCTGTTTTGAGGCTTCTGCTGCACAACACAGCACTTCGCCAGCACTGTGGTGTAGTCTCCAGTAGATTGTGGGCTTCCTTACATCCCTCTTGCTGCCATGCTCCTGGCACAACTGCTGTACTCCTAAAACTGCCGAACTAAAATTCATTTAAGAAAACATTTCAAACAAAACCACAATCTATAGTAAGTAAAAGCAAAAAAACCCACATAAACAGAGAAACCACTGCAAGCCCAATCTCTTCCCACAAAGGATGGCATGAAAAGTGTGTAATACTTTGACCAATTCTCAGTTTCTGCCACAATGGATTACCAGTATTGCTTTAAAGCTCCAAGCAGAGGAAGTGAAAAGAAGACTGTACCTTCCAACATATTCCCACTGACAATTTAACATAAATAATTATGAATTATCTTTGACAGACATTACATAATTTATGCTGTCTTTTTTGTGTTGGAAGAGCAGTAATGCTATTGGCTATTGTGACATGGGATATAACAAGTCCCCAAAGAAAAAACAGTATCAAAAGGTCATTTTCCTGAATTCTTAGAGAAATGTGATCATCTATTACAGACTATTATGTAATGTTTCCTTTAGAAACAGTGTGGATACAGAAAATATTGCTGAATTTGATGTTACAAGGTAACTCAAAACTCTACAAGTTATAAGGAAAGAAAGAGCAAATAATGAGGGATGATGATGACAACAAGGAGGAAAACAATTATGGAAAGACAGAAACTTCCAACTTTATAAAGGCATAGCTACTCCTGTACATTTTTTATGAAGTGTAAAGTTCTCAGCAAAATTCCATGCAACTTCAAAAGGTGATAGTTGAGCCTTATACTAATTTTCACACAAGTTTGCCAAAATACCAGTTCATTGGGTGTAGAAAGCTTCTGGGGTCCTCAGTGCCACTACTGGCATGTCACTGCTTTTTCTGGCCAAAACTTCAAGACATTGATTTGTTTAACACATACTTCTGAAGCTTGTTTAATCCAAGTCCCAAGCACCAACTGAAGAAAAATGTCATCCCTCTGAACAGAATGCTAGTGTGCAAGTTGCACACTAGACCAGCTGTCCACTGAGAAAACTGAGGAAGAGGCAGTCCAAAGATAAAAAGAGCTAAGTAATGCAACAACTCATGCTAGGTGTGATAGCAGCAATCTGGTGGAAATTTATTGCTGTATAATGAATGCCAGGAATATATTGCAGGCAATTAATCAGACTGAATTTATCAGTTCTTGTCCTAGAAGAGGAAAAAAAATCTGGTACTTTAAAAAAAAAAAGTAAAATAAACATTAAAAAATTACATTAATAAGAATATACTTTCCTTTGAAATATCTGGACCTGTTGATTCTCTGAAGTATCAAAACTTACTTTGCTTTGCCTTACAAAAAAAAAAAACGTAAAAAAAAGTAATGCTGTCATATTATAGCATTTTACTTCTGAGCCAAGCAACAGTGTTACACTCTTGGAAAGTATTTTAACACAGCAAGGTGCTTACAACTCCGTAACTTCTTCCAAAAGGTTTGATAGCTTATTGGTATATTTTGTTGACTTTAAATTTTACACTACTACTTTGTACATTGTTATTGCCCTGATGACAGAAATTATATTATACTGTTAGTATACCAAGTTTTTGTGCCAATAAAGTAATGATAAAAACCCAAACAGCCCCTCACCGGACCTAGCACTCTGAAATGATGCTCTATAAAGCACAGGAATCTGGGTTGCCAAGAAATTATTTCTTTGTCACTTTCCAAACCGCACTTCTTTAATGAAAAGATATGCACACAGTAGGTAGTATTACTTGTTCTGGATGATTATCTGAATCTCTTCAAGGAATCTTTAAAAATCTTTCATACTGGTCTTGACTATATGGAAAAAGAGATCTCTCCAAACTGAACATGCATCTTCAGTCTTTATTTTTCTTTATCCTCAATGGCATCATTTGTCTGACTGGATTTAACAGCCATGAGACTTACAGTAAACACTATGTAACAGGCAAAACCCCTTATGTAAGTAAAGAATGACATCTGGTATCTGTCACTGTTGAGGCACAAACCTAACAGCATTATTTTGACAGGAATGGTTTCGTTATTTTGTTACACTGAAGACCAGAATTGAGTCCAATTTGCCAAGGATGAACACTTGCCACTAAATCATTCTGCATGACTGTACTGCTGTTCATTTTAATTTGCCCTTCCAAACATTAAGCTAATTTGGCAAAATTAAACACCTCACCCACAAACACAGCCCTGAGTATACGGCAAGTCTGATTTCCTAGACAGTTTCAAATCTAGTAATCACTGATTATCTTTCAAAGGAATCCATTTAAATGCACATCGAACACAGTTATTCACCGTATGACCTAGCATTGCTAAACCCAGCCCAATTCCTTCTTTAAAAATCAAGCATTGGATTTTCAGTTATTCGTTTAACACATCACTCTGCAAAGCTAATCACAGGAAATTAATAAGCCTGTACAAAACCAAGAGTATGCAATGGCAAAAACTATAACAAAATAGAGCATTTAATGCTACTAAGTTATTTACACTATGGAAATATGCATTATAATTTTGATTACGACTAGCACAAATCTTGACATAGGATAATGCCCAATGGAGAAGTGGTATATTAAATTTAGCCCACAAAACACGGTTGATAATTTAACCTCATTTAGAAGATTAGCAAACTTTGGATGCTTTGAACACTACTTATGTGTTTAAAAGGAATCTGAAATATCAGAAGTTTAATATGTCCAAACAAACCAATTGTGCACCTGATTCTGGTTGGGTGGCCTGGCTCTCAGAATGCTATTAACAATTTGGGCACCTAAATTAAAATAACGGGAACAGTCTCCCTTATTTTTCTTCACCAAAGTTCTTTGGTGATGAGAATTCATCTAACATATGCCTTGGGCATATGAACAGCTCATCTCTATTTGTACTGGATCTTTTTCCAGTGTTTCTGAATAAGTTGACTCATCTGCATGTTTCCGCCATGCTATATGGTGTTATACATTGAACTACATTTTTCATTCAATTGTGTGCAAGCTGTCTGCTCACTAATTCTCGACTTTCCTGAGCAGTATCTTGTCTTGTAAGCCTACCGGCACACCCTCTGCTCATGTTCACTTTTATGCTGAATTAAAACTCCCTCATCTGTCTTGGACATTTAATTCATATTTTTGATTTTTTCTTTCCTCTCTTGAACTTTTATTGTTCATCAAAACATTCTTCTTGAGCACATCATGTCTAGACAATGACACACTAGTCCTTGCAGACAGCTGGTCGTAAGGAATAGAAACGGCTGTTTTCACTACCTGACCAGTACCTCATGTTCTTAGCTTGTATCAGCAACAAAACCCCTCCTCTGTGACAGGTGACAATGGCCAAGCAGGAAAAAGTTTCTGTGAATTCAATTCTCTTCAGTCAGCCATGTTAAGCTCCGGACTCAATGGTGCGAAAATAGAAATAGCCAATGTCATTTTTATTATTTGAGAAAAAACTGAACAGGAACTTTAAGATGCAAAATATTTTAAAATTAGTACTTCACTTAATTTTCAACACTTGGCTATACTGTCAGAAAATAATAAACATTCTTAATATTTTTCTGAAATGCAAAGCAAGAAGCATATTTTTTTCCTGTTCTCAATGCCCACTGACACCTGGTGTGTAGGCAAGTGTGGCATCATAGTAGAAGTGGTTCTTCATGTCAGCAAATACTAAAAATTATTTCAGAACCAATCTGCTTTAGAGTGATTTCAAAAATAAACTTTTCAAGAAAGGGAGAAGAAAATTCTTCCAATGTTCCTCTCAGAGTACTGCTCCTCTCCCTATTTATTCTAAAAACCCACTTTCACTACTCACAGGGAAGTATGACCTGAAACCAAAAATTACTAGAAGAAATTTGATTTTCCTGCATTATTTCAGCAGTTAGCAGGATCTTGTTAGCACATAATTTATTGCATTAGTTATGAGTTACTTCAGAGATGTAGCTGGCACTTACATTACAAACCAGCTAATTATTTATTCGAACACTTTGTTTTGAGTAACCAAAACCAAAAATGTATAATAAGGTGTATTTGTAAATTCTGTGAAATTCTCATGTGGTGAGAGGAGATATTTCACAGGATGTGTGGGAAGCTGCCAGCAGAAGAACATGAAAAACACTTTTGCAAAGATTTATTTATAATCAAATTGCTTTTTACCTGAGAAAAGTACAAAGGTATAATACCTATATGCTCCAATAAGAATGAATTGTTTCTTGACAAAATGTGTGCTACAGACAGCTCATTTACTAGAAGGCTGTAACAAAGCAGCTATACATGGTATTATAAGATAAATGGATTTGAGCAACCCAACTGGCTAATATCCTAGTAACATAGATTAAATTTTATATAAAAGCCTTGCAAAAACACCTCAAAATCCAAACCCACAAGAAACAAACACAAAAAACTAAAACAGGTCAAAACCCAAATTATTTTGTTCGATGACTACTGGGACATTTTCTTTTCCTTCACACTGAAATAAACCACAATTTACTTCAAAGATATTTCAAGTGAATATTGATGTGTGGGCTAATAGCTCAAAGAGTAAACCCATTCCAAGTGGCAATTATGGCCCAAGATCAGTGTCAGTGCTTGCTTACTACTTTTCAGTTGTTTTGACTTTGCTTGCTCTGCTGTGGATATTTTCTTCTCTTACAATACTGGAAAATTCTCTGCTCTGACATTGGTTTCCGCTATAGAGCCAAAAAAATAAAAGGAGGAGCCCTTGTTCTTCCTCTCTGTTTGGAAAGCTGTAGCTGAAATGCTCTCCTAGCAGTACACTATACATTCCAGTTTGGCAGACTTTCTCTCCATTGCAGGGGAGCCAAAGAAAAATGGCATTTAAGGAATGGCTAGGAACAGGATGAATATATGCCAGGGCAGCTTCACAGTGAGCTTATCAGCCAACAGTGCAGTCAGACCAGCAGAAGCAAGACGAGATCTGCCAGAAAGCCAGATGAGAACCCAGATGTCACTACTAGAGAAAAAAAAAAAACAACAACAAAACCCCTACATTTCCGAGCTTTGTCTCTGGACAACAGAGTTGCCAATTCATCACTTTAGCTGTCACAGGAACTGACTTGAAATGCAAGATCATTCATTACAGACTGATAAAGTTCAGTTCTCTGATAAACATTAATAAAACATGGCAGAGGAGTACAAGTTAAACTGAAGAAAAGAGATAAAATTGATTTTCATTATGCAAAATTAGATTTTTGTGATTCTTTGTCTGGATATATTAGTGTCAGACTAGAACATCTATAAATCATAAATACGTCTGCATTCACTGTGATTTTTAAAAGTCAGTGCTTTACTCCCACTATGTTTCTCAAACCATATCTGAACTGGGATATTTTATTTTTAGTTTATACTGCAATGTATACTGCAAACAAAGTAGGCCTGATGGAACATTCTTTGAAATCCCACTGGCTTCCAAACACTCTGATTCTGACCACTAATTTACATTTTGTAATACACAAATAAATGCCCACTTTAAATTTTCAACACAGGTGTTGTAGTGTCAAAAAAACCTTCAAAAATATGAACTGCCCAAACGAACACTGCTGTCAGAAATGTTTTACTTCTTTCCACACCAAAATTAGCACTCTCTGTCAACATAGCATCTGCTCACATTAAGTTTATTAAAAACTGTACTTGCTTTAAATCTACTATAATCATCAAAACTCAGTGGAGTGCCCTTTTTTAATGGCATATTATCAAGTACTCTTGGTAGAGACACTTTGATGACTCTTGGACAATAAATACATATCTTTCTCTTATGACATACATACCACCAAATAAGATTTCCAGACATGCTGCTACCAGTGTAATTTTTTTCTACCCTCCCTTCAATGTATTTAAATGTAACCACTAACCATTTAAATTGTCTTTCACAATGTCAAACTGAGATAGCTACGGAAGCTTACAAGTACAGAAACAGTAAAGAATGTGTATGCTACATGCCTACACACATTATGACTATTACAAGGGGCCAGTCATCTAAGAAAAGGGGGCATTTTATATTAAAGGTAAGGGCAATGCAATATTTGAGTCATTAGTATAACTACTACGTAACTCATAGTGATTTATAGTTCTGTAGTGCTAACCACTACCAGAGACATTCAGAGTTTACAGCACAAATTTAGTTGGAAAGTCATACTCTTCAAGCAATTAAACAACTAGAAATAGTAAATTTTCTTCTGTCAGGACACTCCAGCAGGGTCTGTATCGGAGCTGAACTTAGTTGAAGTGAATCATCTTTGACTGAAGAGCAGAGGATTAGCAGTGAAACTAAAACAAAACTGTTGGGCAATGCTCCACCACTGTTCTGATTGTATTGGCTGACCTAGATTTTGACATGCAGCTCCAATAAGGTCAGCTAATTTTCTCGAAGGAGCAGAAGTTCACACTATTAGTGATGCATTACCTTCCTTATAGTCAATAAAATATATGCTGAGCAGAGATATTCACAAATACACACATAAAAACCTACAGGTTAAGGACACATGCCCCACACACATGGTAAAGGAAACTGGTCATTTTCCAGGCACTAAGCATATTAAAAAACATTTTATCTGTAATTAATTCATGAGTAATTGCTTTATTAACAAGTGTATATTTTCTACTATGAAGTCAAAAAAAATGTTTCACAATTTCTTTTTGGTATAAATGTTCCCATTCCTAATCAAACCAGATCTGCAAAAATGCATGATTTTACCAATATAACTTTATGGCACTTCTTGATAATGTCCTGTTTGGATCACAAATTTTTGTTTTTTTTTTTCTTAATGTAAAATTTTTCACTTTGAGAGTATTAGTCATTGAGATGTTAATCTAGGTTAATTTTGGTGTGTTCTTTTTGATGCCTAACACTATATTGAAGTGTTTCCTCAGAATACACACTTTTCCGTTTCTTTAAAAGGGGAGGGGAAAAAAAGTAAAATAATAAATGCCTCACCCTAATGAAACCTTTAAATGTGCCTGCATTTAAACTGCCCAAATTAAGCTTCAAAGTTGGCACCTGTAAAGCTAAGTGTGTTGAGAGACAAAGACTTCCCCAACTTGACTCTTGCAAGATTAGGCTAAAAGATCACCTGCATGTTGATCAGCACATAGTAATAGCACACTTCAGCTTCAGAAAAGTAAAGCATAAAACTGAATTCACCAGCTTGTGGCAGTAACTACAGCAAGTGGATCGGGAGTCCTAAATTTTGCTTATTCAGTTATTTATGTCTTATGGTTACGTTACGGGGCTGAACACTCAACTTCTAATTACTGCAGTGAAGAAAAACTATCTTCCCTCTCACTTAAAATTCTCATTTGAATTTTAGATGATTTTGCTGTATATGATTCAATCAAGGAATGGAATTCCATTCATAAGATTGTAGCTGCATTTTGAAGGCTGCAGCGTTTAATAACAACTGCCATTTTTTTCTTCCACTTCCTCCTGTTTGAAATCAGTGAAAGAAATAAACATGGGGAGAAAGTTAGCTCTAACATCTTCAGAGAACTGTATTCATCAGGGCAATTTTAAGAGTCCATTACCGATACCATCTTTTTCTTCCTCTGCCTCTCTTTGTACTCTAAAAAGACCTTAAGGGCAGGCAAGCTTCAAACATGCTTAGGCCAAGACTGTACTGTATCACCATATTATATATGGTGCACATAACACATGTGAACTACTTAAGTATAGACACATGTAATGGTAGAGAGAAAGGAAAACAAATGTTTCTTGCATATATCAAATATTTATGACCCTACGCAAAAGATGTATTCAAAATGTCCTTTTGATTACAAAACACTCTATAAGGCAATTAAAAATTAATAGGTCCTAGTGGAATTATTTGGACTTATAATGAACAAAAGTTTTCTGTTGGCTAACTAGTGTCAATTTTTCCCTAGTAGGCTACTTCAGAAAAAAAGCTTCAAATCAACAAAAATAAGGCAAAGAAACAGAAGGGTTCTTCCCATGCCAGAAAAATACCTGTTAAATTATTTTTTAAGATAAAGTTAACCAAAGTGAAAACAGAATGTTAAAATATTTATATCACCACAAATGACTAAAGTTTTTTCAATCTCTTCCCAACATGTTTTAAGCACAAAGCTTATCCAGTTTACTGTGTCCATTTACTTTCCAGAATGGGAAGACTCATGCTTTTAGATCTAAACCAACAGTCTTTGGATTCTGGTGCACAGGCCGTAAGCGTAAGCATGCTCCCATATTATTGACTGTAAGAAAGATAAAAGATCACTGACACAAAACAAGAATTTCTTGGAAGAATTTTTGGGAAGGAAATTAATGGAAAAACATAAAAATCATAAAGAATCATCCAAAGTTCACTGTATTTTGCTCTGTTAGTCACACACAAAAGAGCTGTGCAAGGAAGAGTTCAGATTTGGTTTAATTTGATGTCCTCAACTTGTTTGGTTAAAGATGTTTATGAGAAGGCTTTAACTATCTTTGGTTAGACCCTCAAATCTAAGAGGGTGAATTTTTGAGTAGACATAGACTGTTGTATTTTCACTAAGGCTTCCTTACAGAGATTAAAGAAGACTTTTTCTAAGTGAAGATTATCTGTTATCATGTAGCTGCACATGCAAACAGATCTACTACCAACATACTGTCCTGGTACCTAAATCTGAGTTCTGTGGCTCGGACTAACCTCTCCCATAGGTTTTCACATTTAGTTGTTTCTTCTGCTACTGAATATTCTTAGAAAAATAGAAACAAACTGCTGCCACAGATATGATGGCTGCCATTCAAGGAAAATCATCATATTTGTAACTGTGCAAACAAAAGCTGCTAATGGCAGTAATTAACAAGAGCCATTAGACAATTAAGCGACTGGGGATGTAAAAAGCTGATGCACTGTGTACTTGATGGTGTGCCTGACAATACATACATCACATTTAATGGATGGCGAATAAAGTGTAAACCTTATCTTCCAAGAAATATTAATTTTTTAACTGCTTGTCAAAGCAAGGATTTCTTAGGACCAAAACAAGGCAGAAGCACGAACTTCCCTGAACAGCAAAATACTAAGATGTTCTGTATTCAGATGCCACAATATTATGAAGGCTTCCTAAAAATTTTACCACACCTGCAACTCAAATCTAAATGGGTAAAATGCGCAGTGATATTCCCACCAGTCATAACTCACAAGATTCAGCCAATTCCATCTTCGCATTAGGAACTCTTGTGAGAAATACTAAAATAAAAAATATAAGAAGAATATTGCATTGTTTCACTTGTGAAAAGAAAGAATGTGCAGTCCAATGGCAAGCATTTCCTGCAAACACAATTGTAGCTTACAGGACAGGATTCTACACTGGAAATTAGTTGTTAACAGTTATTGACCAACAACTCTCTTATTATCTGTTATCTTGCAGCATATATAATATATGCATTTAATGTCACTACAAATCAATAAGCTGGTGTATTGTATATAATCAGTATTTATTACATGTTTAAAATCTGGAAGGCTTCTTCAAAAAGAATGTCGAAATAAACTGTAAGCAATTTCTTCTAAATGTAATCTCTTAACTTTACAACCGAAAAAAAGAAACATACCTCATTATAATTGACCACTTAAATAAATATGTAGTTGAAAATATGTAATATTAAATGATTGTTATAGGAAAAAAAGGATGAAAACAAACCCCTCATACTAAAAAAAAGATGGTATTCCTTTTTTTTTTTTAACTTTCTGAAACATGGATTCAGCAAAAATTATTGCACAGAATTTCATAATCAAAAAATTATAACAAATCCTCAAATTTGAAAAACAGCCAAAATGTTCAAATAATTAAAATTTTGTCATTTCACTAAATAAAGGAAATTAAAACTAATCGAACATAAGTGAAACCTAAAAAAAAAAACCCTACAGGCAGGATTCCTACATCACATACTGAGTTCAATATGAGAATGATTCTCTTCCAGACATTTACTATACAACTGATTGACTTTAGGAAAATCTACATACTCAAAAAAACTTCAAAACACTCTAAACATGTAACCAGATCAGTCCCAAAGCACTGACTCAAACTTCAAAGACTTCCAAATTATATTCAGTACAATACATATATATTGCATATATATGTTTGCAGTACAAATAAAACACTTGGTAACATTTGACACCTGTATTAACAACATACAGCCAAAAAATATGAGAAGTGACCAAGCCGTTTTTTGAAAATGAGAGCAAGCCACTGAAACATCAGTTATGCACCACTGAAAAGAGCAAAGCACAAATTAAGCAGAATCAGCATCAAAATTCCAGATTTAATATCCAGAAAGAAGACTTGAATAACAAGGAAGAACATAATAGTCTTAAACCCTCTCCAAAGCGGACGTGGAATGTCTTAATGGACAACAGTGTTGCCTTCAGTGATATACATTTCCAATCACACAACTATCTATGTGCTACTATATCTCATGGACTTTCACGATACAGGACAATGTAGTAAAGCTTTGTGTTGACCCTGGCTGGACACCAAGTGTCCACCAAAGCCTCACTATTGCTCCCTTCCTGAGCGGAGAGGAAAGAAAATGTAATAAAAAGACTTGCAGGTTGAGATAAGAACAGGCAGAGACCACTCACCAATTACCATCACAGACAAAACAAACAATCTGAGGAAAATGAATTTAATCAAAAGCAAATCAAAGCAGGATAACAAGAAAAAACGAAGTCTTAAAACACCTTATCCTCACCCCTCCCTTTTTCCTAAGATTAACTTTAGCCCTGATTTTCTTCACTTCTTGTCACCCTCAGAGCAGTGTAGATGGACAGCAAACAGGGACTGTGGTCAGTTCATCACACATTTTTCTCTGCTGCTCCGTCCTACTCGGGGGAGGACTTCTCACGCTCTTCCTCTGTTCCAGCATTGGGTACCTCCCATGGGAGACAGTCCTCCATGAACTTCTCTAATGTACTTCCCACAGTCTACAGATTTTCATGAACAGTTCCAGCACAGGTCTTTTCCATGGGGTACAGTCCTTCAGGAACAGAATGCTACAACATAGGTCTCCCATGGGGTCAAAACTCCTGCCAGCAAACCTGCCCAGGCATATGCTTCTCATAGGGTCACATCCTCCTTCAGGCGCACTCATGTGATCTCCTGGGTCCTCCATAGGCTGTAGGGGATACCTCCTCAATGGTGGATCTTCATGGGCTGCAGGGGGACAGCCTCCCTCACCATGGTCTTCATCACAGGCGGCAAGGGAATCACTGCTTCAGCATCTGGCGCACCTCCTCCACCTCCTTCACTCACCTAGACATCTACATAGTGATTTCTCTCACATATTGTGACTCCTCTCTCCAGCTGCAATTGCTGTCGCAGTTTATATCCCTTCTACAATATGTTATCCCAGAGCTGCTAGCAGCATCACTGATGGGTTCTGCATCAGCCAGCAGCAAGTTCGTCTCGGAGTCACCTGGCATTGGATCAATTGGACATAGGGGAAGCTGCTAGCAGCTTCTTAGAGAAGCCACCCCTGAATACCCCTTGCTACCAAAACCTTACCACAAAAACCCAGTACAAGCTCATTTCCCGATTCATAGAATCATAGAACCGTCTGGTTGGAAAAGACCTCTGAGATCACTGAATCGAACTGTACCTGTCCCATCACCAGCCTCGTTGCCCTTCTCTGCACACGCTCCAGACCCTCAATGTCCTTGTAGTGAGGGGCCCAAAACTGAACCCAGCACTCGAGGTGCAGCCTCACCACTGCTGAGCACAGGGGCACTATCACCTCCCTGCTCCTGCTGGCCACGCTGTGTCTGATACAGGACAAGATGCCATTGGCCCTCTTGGCTACCTGGGCCACTGCTGGCTCATGTTCAGTCAGCTGTCAACCAACACCCTCAGGTCCTGCTCTGCCAGGCAGCTCTCCAGCCACTCCTCCCCAAGCCTGTAACGCTGCACGGGGTTGTTGTGACCCAAATGGAGGACTCTGCACTTGGTCTTGCTGAACCTCATCCTGTTGGTCTCAGCCCATCGATCCAGCCTGTCCAGATCCCTCTGCAAAGCCTCCCTTCCTTCAAGCAGATCCACACTTCCACCCAGCTTGGTGTCACCTGCAAACTTGCTAAGGATGCACTCAGTTCCTTCATCCAGATCATTGATAAAGATGTTAAACAGGACTGGACCCAGCACTGAACCCTGGGGAACACCACTCATGACCGGCCTCCAACTGGATTTGACTCCATTGACCACAACCCTTTGGGCCCGGCCATCCAGCCAGTTTTTAACCCAGCAGAGTCTGTGCCTGTCCACGCCGATGGAAGTCAGTTTCTCAAGCAGAATGCTGTGAGAAGCGGTGTCAAAGGCTTTACTGAAGTCCAGGTACACCACATCCATAGCCTTTCCCTAATTCATTAAACAGGTAACCTTGTCAAAGAAAGAGATTAAGTTGATCTGGCAGGTCCCGCCTTTTATAAACCCACATTGACTGGGCCTGATCATCCAATTCTTAATATTTGAATTTAATGCTCTGCCAGAAAGCAAGTAATAAACAAATAATATTTTTAAATAATTTAAAGACAGATAGCAAATAACTCTTTATGAAGAAACGACAATTACTACCTTGTCCTATACCACTGAAGTGTAATTTTACTTAATTTGACTACTTCTGTATCATTTAATAGCTAATACAAAAAAGAACAAAATTATGCATCATTAATAGCCTTTCTAAATAAGATAAATAATATTAATAAAGATAAAAATACTGAAACAAATTAGTCAGTATAGGTTGCAAAATAAGCCCTATTTTCCAGTATGCATATGTGCTCTAGAAAATGTGATAATAAGGACAATCTTTCGAACAGAAAAATAGGAAGGTGCTCTGCTGTGCAGCAAAGGTTTGAACTAGAATTTATGTGCCCTTTTCAATCTATTTTGCCGTTAAAACTGAAGTTCGAGTCAGGAGGAGGGACTAAAGATACCTACCACGGCTGGTGATCTATACAGTGGTGGAGAATAGTGTTCTGAGCAGAAATTTCATTTTGATTATTTCACTTCCGAGTGAAAGATACACTAAACTCCATTCTTTTTAATAAAAAAATATACCACTTAACATCACAGAAACAATCATTACCCTTTAAAAATATTAATACCATAAATAGTCCCTTCATATGAACAGAAAATGCATATTGAAATTCTTGCTTTCTGACTGGGGAAAGAAAGAACTGGAAAACTATTTTCTAATTTATACCTTTCAGCTATATCACAAACCATGTCAACTACCAGCAATTCTCATTCACGTCAATGAAAATTAATTTCAGAGGGAGTAGCAGGTGTGCAGAACAACCTATAATCAGTCTACAGAGTTCTTATTTTGGTCAGAACTGAAAATGAATAAAAGTATGACTCATCATTCAATAAATATGAGAATCCACCTGTGCCCTACAGAAAGAACAGTACTCTGTGTGTCTCAGTGGACTCAATGGGTTTGACTATACATATGTGCTCATAATGCTCCAGTTGACCCTACAGAGATATGTTGGCTTCCACACTGAAAACAAGACCATGAAAAAAACCTGAATTTCCTCATGTTCATAAACACCTAATTCAGTTCTCCTAGCGCTTCAGCAAAAGTCGATTAAAATTATACCAGGAATCAATTTGGCCTCAGGGCACTTAATTGTAACAGTTTTTTGAATGTACATCCTAAGATTTTCAAATATTATTTCTTCAGAAAAAAAAAAGCAAGGCTTTCCTCTTCCCCTTACATAATCAAAATCCAATATGATGACCACTCAGGACCAGGCCCTTAGAGATATGTCATAAAATCAAAGTTTGCTCAAGCTACAGAAGCCTGCACAAACTGCAGAATTACAGCTCAGTTTAGTAAGGAGAAGAGATGCTTACTGAACACTTTTACTCTTCATAGTAAGACAGAAAACCCACTTGAATCACACACTTTGTGGCTTAAGATTTTTGTATTTGGTAACACACAACTCTTAGATCTTTGAACTTCTTGCTTTATTTCCAGCAATTTCTTGGCACGAGTTGGGGCACAAAAAGATTAAAAACCCCAGCACTAGGTTTAATGATAAATATGTGCAATGGTCTGTGACTTGAACTGGTGAAAGTTTTATTTCCACTTCACATCTATATCTGTATCTGCAAATACTTGAACACATATATCCTATTACATAGAACTCAAGAGGAGTTCAAGTTTATTAATTAAGAATTCTACTACAGTCACTTTTAAAACCTATTTTTTGTGTGGTTTGAACCTGTATGAATCTTCCCTTCAGGAGACTTACGCTTTTAGGTTCCCCACTAGGCACTGCATAGTCACATGCGAATACAGGCACTACTGAAACTCTATAGTCTAAAAGTGATCGTTGGTATCAGTTTTCCAGTTAAAAAAAAATCCAAAACAAAACAAAAAATCAGCTTGCAGAATGAAAGCTCAGACCCATGGCCAACGCTCCAAAATTATTGACTTTTTCATCAAACTATACTGTTCAAATCTTAACGAGTAACAGTTCAGCTAAAAATCTGTTCTCAAATCCATTTCCATCTTCAGTGACCAATTCTTATCTTTCTAAAAGTTAGGTATGTTTCTTTGTAAGAGTAGAACTATAAATAAAAGCCTTATCTAATTTTATGCAAACTGAACTTTCTCAGCAGTGGAAAGCAGTCATCATAGCGAAAAAATTGGACCAGAATCTGGAAGAACATGTTAGCAATAGTTTTCTTTTACTCTTCTCAGTGCTTTTTCTGGAGTTGATACCAGCAGATTTGACTACACAGAATAGTTGACTGTCAGAAAGTAGCAGACTGTCACTTCTAGTCATGTCCTCACCTTTGAGGTTCCAGTGCCTTAAGATACAGACAGCAGACCAAGAACGATCATTGAGTTAATCCCACAGCAGTCTTACTTTCAGTGTATTTTGGTGCTGAGGGAAGGACTGAGCAGAAATCGGCAGAGCAAAGGTAAGTAGAACGATTCCTGAAGGCAAGTTTAGCACATATAAAATACCTTACATAATCAGGACCACTACTGAGCATCAGTTCCTGGAAGAAACTGGAAAGTTTATGCTGTGATGTTATCATTGCAAGTTCCTGTCATTATCATGTGAATGAGAAGACTACTCTGATGCTATCTCAGTGACAAATAAACCATACAAGTCTTGGAGAAAAATACAGAAAAAATATACTGAGAGAAATATGCAAGCATAGAAGACCTGTGCAAATTTTAAGGCTTAGTGACAAGTCTATAGCAAAAGTGAAATAATGAATTACTGATACTGAAATATAAAAGTAAAGGAAAAAAAGTTCTTAAGCTTTCATGTAAAACCTGTTTTCTCTTTTATTTTTGGCTTGGTGATTAAGAGCAGCCTTTCATCTTTGTAAAAATAAACAAACATAGACAATCCAGCAAAGAAATCAGCTTGGCATCATAAACACTGAAAAACTAGGCAATCATTTTGCGTGTATTTTCAGCATACAGGTTAGGACATCAACTTTAGTGTCTATAAAAATGTAACACTTCTTTTCTGAGTGAATTTACCTTAAAACTTATATGAATGAAACAGCAATATTAGTCAGTGCGCAATTATTTCTAAAAGCATATTAAACTCACTAAAAAATTAGGTGATCAAAACAAATTATACCATTTTATTTCTTTCGTCTCCCATCATCTACTGGCAGAAGAGAAAGCATTTGTCAGTAAAGGAAAACAACTGCACAGGTACAACTCTCTTAACCTGTTTTGTATGTCCAGCTGAATTGCCCTACAGTACGCAACAGAGCAACGTGAAAAGCTCACCTTGAACAACTATTATGCCAAAATTTAATGGAATGTAAAAATGTTTTAACCTTCTTTGAACTATTTGTCAATTTTGATTTGACTCAGCCCAGGGAGTGAAATCAATCCTGCTGTTTTGAAAAGAACTAGAGAAACACTTCTCAGTGTCAAAACTTAACTCTTACTGCACCTTTCCTTTTTAGGTGTTTTCTTCCAATGATGATACTACAGAGGAACAATTTCCCTCGATATGGTAATCTTTGAATTCTACCTGTTTTTTCTACTGCTTATTTTCTATCATATTCACCTTTCCAAATGAAAATGTTTCACAGGATTACTTAAATGCAGTTCAAGTACAAGCATTTTTCTGAAATCCTGGTAATAATGATATCCCAAGTACAGATGTATTTCTATGGTGAAAACAAGGTGTAAATGAGGAAACAATGTAGCATTTCTGGAAGCCACAAAAAGCCACATGTGATCTATTGCAGAAAATCCAGCTGGAGCCCAGTCACTACTGTGGAAATCCAGTAGTGCAATCGGAGGCCAATAACGTTTAACCTTTTCATTAATGACCTGGACGATAGGCAAAGTGCACTCTGAGCAAGTTGTTGATGACAGAAAACAGGCAGAAGTGATTGATACGTAAAATGGTTGCACCACCCTTCCGATGGTGCACCCTCAACAGGCAGGTGAAATGGATCATGGATTTAACAGTCGCAAGTGCAGAGACCTGCTCCTGGGGAGGAATGGCACCAGGCAACAGCTGATGGGTAGCTGTACAGAAAGTAACTCTGCAGAGAAGGACCTGAAGTCCCTAGTGGACCACAAGCTGAACACTACCCAGGGGTGTGCACTTAGAGTAAAGAAGGCCAGCAGCCTCCTGGGCTGCATTAGGAGAAGTAGATGGAAGAAGATGATCCTTCCTCTCTACACAGCCCTAGTGAGACACACCTGGAGTGCTGCGTCCAGTCTTGGGCTACCTAGGACAAGCATGTCCTGCCTTTCTCCAGGAGAGACAACAACATACTTAGAAAAACTCCAGTGAAGGGTCATAAAGATGATAAACAGACCTAGGAGGAGACTGAGAGAGCTGGGACTGTTCAGCCTAGAGAAGTCTCAGGCAGGGATCTTAGCCTTACAGAAAAATACTTGACAGGTGTAAAGAAGAAAGAGCTGGATCCCCAAATATCCAGCACATCCAGTAACAGGACAGAAGGCAACAGGCACAAATGGAAATGCAGAAAATTCCATGCAAATCAAAGAAAAAGACTTTTCTAATGTAAGGGAGGTCGAACACTGAAAAAGTTGCAGAGAGAGTTTGTGGACTCTCCATTCTCGGAGACAGTCAAAATGTAACTTGACAGTGACCTGGACAGCCTGCTGTGGCTTAGCCTGCTCTGATGCAGGGACTTGGAATAGCTGACTTCCAGAGGAGTCTCCAATCTCAGCTATCCGGTATTCCGTAATAATCTTGTGTGAGGGTTGGCAAAGATCCTCTTTTTCCTCTAACAAATTACAGAAGGGTATGACTGTTCTATTCAGCATGTACTGAACACAAGTCATGCACTTGAAAGCAGCCTCTCTCGTATCTATAAAAGGGAGAACTTAATCCTAAACAGCAATCCTTTACTTGCTGGATAATAGGAGACTGTACTAAAGAATTGATTCTTTATTTAGACCACACCACTTGAAAACAGTACACCTGAAGACATATCTGACAGGCAAATGTTTGCTCTGTTTGTTAAGAGTTCATGCTGATTCCTAAGAGAATGAAGAAACTCTAGAGATGGGAAAAAGGATTTATGTTGCCTTTAACAGAGAGGCATCCTACACCAGGAAACAAGTCACTATAGGCAAATCAGGCTGACATTACTATAGTTTATAAAAAAGTTTTCCCATTATCTTCTTTAAACATATGTGCTGGGTACCAAATCTATGCAACCTGAAGAAAACAACACTGAAAGAACAGTAAATTCTGGAAGCTCTTCTGCAGAAACTGTCCAAAAAGAAAAACACTATCTTCTGCTCATGTCTTCGTAAAATAAGTACTTTAGAAATGTTTTAGCTACTACAGTTAATTAACTTAGAAGATACATATGCAACATGGATAAAACCATTACAGAAATAGAAAACAAATGTCATCAAAAAGAGACCATTCAATAAACTGTTTGTCTTTGTATGGCCAGAATCAGACTACAAATTTTAGTTGTTCAGAGCTGTGTCAAAATTCTGAATTGCAGTATCCATACAATTATTAACAAAATCATTATCAGGTGATGAAAATCTACATTCTAACAGCAAAACAGTAAAACTAAATACTGTGAAATTAATACATTTTCATTTCTCTATCTCTGCCTTTGTTGTTGAAAATACTTCGTTTGCAATTTGTTAGTATGACACACCTTTTTAGAAATCTGATAATCCTGAATGAAAAAAGAAAAACATTATCCAATGATGAACGTTCCGCACAAAAAATTTTAAAAGGGTCACCATGTAACAAGACAGCTCCACAGATGCACAAAAACAGATACACATATGCAATAAGGGTTTAGCACAGAGAAACTGCTAGTCCTTCTCTTTCTTATGCATCTGCTTCCGATTCTATACAACGTTTACAACAGTATTCCCACAACTGTGACAGTATCAACAAGGAGATTTGCAAAGCAAAAAAAGGAAGTCTGAACTTCAAGTATGTCTTAATAATTTAGGGCCAGAGAAATCAACAGATAATGCAGTCAGTAGCCATGTTAGAAAGGAAGAGATATTCTCCAACTTCCTTTTCATCTGTAAACACAGTTGCAGAAAGCACTTGTATATAATAACATATCCCATAAACCACTGCATTTTTCTGGGACCTTTATGCTGCATTCTACTCTGTGCAATTCTGGCAGGTAAAGACAGAACTCTAACTTACTATTGCACTGAAAACAAAATACATCGTGTCTTTGCACTACTAAGCACAAATTATTCATTACATAGAAAAACATCCCTGATATTTTACAGTCAATGAATTTTCTCTACACGATCGCCTGAATCACAAGAGATGTTCAAACCACAACAGCAAATCCTAATGCCAGAAGAAACTAAGATTTTCTGGATTATACTCGGGATACATACACAAAAAGACAACACATAAAAGTCAATTGGTAGTACTATATCTGCCTCTGAATACATTTACCATGATTTGCACCTGAATGTTAGTAATTTCCCTCTAAGTAAAGATGATGATGTTCAGCTGCTAAGTTATCTGCAGTGTCGGCTGCAAAGTGTAAAGAAAAGGACTATGCAACACAACAGTGCTCTGCCTGCTCCCGCGTTTTGTGCACTCAAATATTTTTAGCTGTTGAAAGTAGCACCTGATGCTCTTTCAACTCTTCTGAGAGACGCCTTTAAATGAATAATTCCACTTTTTCCTTTAGTTAGAGCTGTGATATTTAGCAACAGCTTAGACAGAATGTTCAACTGGGATTCAATATTATGAAATCACAGAAAAGAGGTTTTTTTTTTTTAATTGCTAGATTGGATTAGAAAATACAGACTATAAATATTTTAATTACACAGATACAACTGAAAAAAAGGCATAAGCCCAGATTCTACTTGCTTTGTCCTGGAGGAGAAAGGGACATTTTGACATAATCAATACATTTGGAAGAGAGAGATGCCACATTTGCTGTGTCACAGTACCATAATTCAAGCACTTCATTCTGCCTACTCCTCTTCACCCCCCAATTTTTCTTCATGTAATTTTGAAGTACCTCATGAACGTACTATAACTACAGACTTAGAAAAGACTTCAGAAATACATTTCCCCTTTCCTTCTACCTCAGAAAGATATTTGTTCAGCCTGGTTTCAAAAACCTCAAAAACGCATCACCCACAATCTCTTCAGCAATGTTCAGTTATTCTTAGCAGGAGGATGTCTTTTCTAATGTCTAACATGAAGCTTCCGTCAGCAGTTGAAGAAAAGCACTCCAATGAAAGTGAACACTGCCAATTATAAATCATGTTTTCTCCTGCATAAAGCAAAAAAGAGGAAAAATTAACATGCAACTTCTTTCTGAAAACTGGATAGTTCCATTTCTGTTACCTTTGCACAGACTCTCCCATTCATTGACATGCAGAACCTCATTAATTTTGAAAAATGAACTTCTGAGCTACAATACACAGGAAGATATCTAAAGGTATTTTCAAATTTCAGTTTTCACCTCTTCTTTATGTATTTGATCACTATGCTCCTAATGTTTAAAATTCTTAGTTTCCATATGTTCCATATTCATCCCAAATCAACTTTTTCAATAGATAAGACGCTTTTGAGGGTCACTTCAGGGTGATCTCAAGGATGATTTTAGCAGTAAATGAAAAGTTAAGATCAGTATCATAAAAAAACCAAACAAATCTAATGGGAACTTTTCGAGTAACTCTAGTTACTACTAACATTGCACTACATTTCAACTATTACAAAAGTCCATCCGATAAGTCTGAAGACAGGTCTATAAGAGATAATAAGATAAAACGTATATTCTAAAACGTATATTCTAACAATTCAGGAAACCCTGGCCATAAGCAGATAGTGCAAGAAGTACTGATATAAAATTCAAAATCCATAGTAAAACTTATATCCTTAGCCATAAATTAAAAGATAATATTTCCTCAGCAACATTAAAAACCTCACAAAGGTAAGTAGATGCATCTATCTCAAGGATATCCTGGTATATATTGTCCTGTTAGAACTAAAGTTATCATCATTATAAATGAAAAAATTTGCACAATCTTGGGGAATTTGAGGTAGCACAATGTCAGTGATATCTGCCAAGTATCAACTGGCTCATCTCTGAGATTAGCATCACTTACCTGTTTTCAGGAGGAAAAAAAATACAAGGAAGTACCACAGAAAGCAGATTAAAGAGTAAACTTCACTATCTTTTCCATCTGTTTCTTCTAAAATTGTTGCTCTTAACTGCACAAGTGCCAGGGCTAATCAAGTAAAAATGTCTGAAGCAGCATAAATCACTGTTTTTTTAAGCTGAGGTAAGATTATACAGTTTACACAAGTATAAAGTTAAATATGATCAGATTCAACATGTTCCTTGAGAGGGACAAGCAGGAACATTCATGGCTCTCAAAACAGAGACCTGGAGAGTGCCAAATTGCCACACAGGAGAACAACTAGAGTGCTGAGAAATCACAGAAGATGATGAATTTCTCATCTCACAGTAGAAAAGAGGCAGGGGATTTACTCCGTAAATCTTCAGAAAATTGGGGTTTCATTTCCACTGGTACAACTCCAGTTAATTCCACAGTGTCTCTCCAGATGTAAAAAAACCAGCTGAAGAACAGAAATTAACTGTAAAAGCTATCTTCTCAGCAGATAAACATGAATTTATCACATTTCAGAATGTGACTACACATTTCAAGCTCAACATTTAACCATTAATTTTCTTCAACAGCAAATTAAGTCTAGCTCTTTCTTGTCTGAGCAGTACTGCTTAATAAGAGAAAAATTACGAAATAGCTTTAGATTGGCAAGGGAACTTCTGGTTAACATCCGTTTTTCCGGTTATTTTAAGAAAGACTAACGGTTCATTAAAATATATTTGTGCTTAATGCCTAAATATTACTGGTATTCCTAACGATTTACAAAAAGGCTATTTCCCGCCTTTGTATGTTCCCTATCACCATTATTGATTCTCCCCAGCCCTGCTAATGCCTTTCTCCACCCTTTCTTCAACTTGAAACAAAAAAATCAAACAATCAAACAAAAAATTCAGTCTGAGAAATGGATTGTGTGAGAAGAAAATGCAACTGCTATATATAGCAAAGAGCTGTCTGTCAGTAATTACAAAGGCTAACAGTGTACTATGACTGCCAAGCACAATTAAGCAGAATTCTCAGTTATTTCAAAGAAATTCAGCTAAATGGAAATGGAGAACAGTCTTGCCAATCATTTCACTATAAAACTTATCATTATCAAATTCCAGTCTGACTTAAATTCAAACTAACACATGAAGCACTGGTCTTTTTATTTCTAGTGGGTGTAAATGGCAAGATATCGGTAGCAGGAAGGCTCGGCAACAGCCCCCTGGCTGGCCACAGCTGAGCCCACCAGCCACCCTGTGGTGGTGCCTCCATAAGACAATTTAAGAAGGGGCAAAACACAGAACAGGCAGAGAGAAGTGAGAAAAAAACTGCGAGAAACAACCCTGCACGCACCACATGCATGGAACAGGATGTACCTGGTAACCAGAGCAGAGACCAGCTGCAGCCCATGGAAAAGACCATGATGGAGCAAGTGAATATTTTCTGAAGGACTTCAGTCCACGGGAGAATCCCCACAGTGAAGCAGGGGATCAGAATGAGAAGGAAGAGGCTTTCGAGAGGAGCTGTTACGGATTGAACACAAACGCATTCCCCTTCCCCCTGAGGTGCTCAGGGTGCAGGGTGGGGAGAATGCAGAATATTTTGGAAATGAAGAAGTAAAGATGATCTTTGGAGAAAGGGGTAGAGAGGAATTTTAATTTTCTCTTTGTTTCTCACTATCCAAACCTCTTTTAATTGGCAATAAATCAAAAAAGGTTTCCCCCATGCCAAGTTTGTTTTGTCTGTGACAGTGATCGGTAAGTGATATCCCTATTCACATATCAGCCCACGAGCCTTTTAATCTCGTTTTCACCCCCTGTCCTGCAGAGGGGAGAGTGCAAGAGAGCAGTTGAGTGGATGTCTGGTAGCCAGCCCACCAAATCACTACACACAGGAAACTATACTCATAGGAATACCAGATGAATTTAACACTGTCCTACTGTACTCAGCATTTTCACTCACGTACTGAACAAGTCAGCCAGTCATACATCATCTGTTTAATATGAGGTCAAAACAACTTTCCCCTTTTAAAGAGAGTAATTGTATTTAAAAATTTTGCAGAAGTGAGCATCACAACCTTTTCACACTTAAAACAGTATGGGTAGAAGCATATTATTATTATTATATATTATTGTTCTTGTTATCATTGATGTTATTATTATATTTTATTATATTATTCTATATTATTATAATATATAACTACATATATTATTATTTCCTAAATAAACAATGAAAGAAATGACAGAATCTCAAAGGAAAAAATATAGTTGGTTTTGTCAGCTAATAATTTGATTTTGAGTCCCTTCACATGCTGATACACAACATCCATATTTCAAGTAGTAACAGGTTCATATACAGGGTAATGCAAGAGGCAGGGCAGGTGGAACTGAGAGATGCTGCAGTTCAGGATTCAACTGTTCTGGAGGCATCGTTCAGGAAATGGCACCAAAATTCTCTTGGCTACACAGGTATGCCGGTTGTTTTATACATAGCTACTCTTACTGGAGGACAAAACAACCACTGTTTATCTTCTGCAGTCAGTCCATGTCCACCAGTATGTGAAGTGAGACTAGCTGCATTATCAAAATCAATGTTTCCCCCTTATCTCCTTTTTTTTTTAAAAAAAAGGATGAGAGTGCCCTCGATGAAGTTTAGCTTCATTGTGTGTAAGCCAGCATCTTCTATGAATGTCATATATCGCTAAGGAGCTACCATAGCTTTGACTTTACAACACAACAACATAATGCTCTGAAATGTTCAGTACTACCCAATGCTATTAGCTGCTACAGGTAAATAACTTTTTTATAATTGCAGTCTTGCTGATTCCAATGTCAATACATAATGACAGTTTTTAAAACATCTGTTTCCTTAATTCTGACATTACTGGCTCAGTTTTGCATGCTACATGATTGCAGCCTTAACCTTTCAGAATTTGGTTTAACCTCAAGATCAACGGTAAGGTCACTTGTTAAGCTCCTCCAGTTTACCTGATGCTCCACCAATCTGAAATATGATTAAGCTATAATAAAATTTTTCTCATTTAACAGTACTTCAGTAAATCAATTCACTTTTTCAGGACGCAGGTCTCTTTTTCCTTTGAATAAAAATAACACAGTAACATTCTGGGATGCCATATTATTAAGTCATCCATATTATTTATTAACTGCTTGAACTTGATGCAAAAGTGGAAGTTATCAGAAAAGCACTGAGATGTGGAAACATAAGTAGGCAACTTATGTTATGTCCTCTCCTAGTTTTATTTTTGCAGAGCCTTCACATGCTTTTAGGACTCTATGAATTTCTTGGTAAGCATGAAGACATAAATTGTACACTACGACATTGTGCAAGCATGGAATGGATAATATGATTCACCAAACTCTCACAAAGAGTCAGACAAAACAAAAAAAATACTATTTAGTATTATTGCTAATGAAAGTTTATCCAATGGGAAACGATACAAAGTTAGTATGAGCAGTATGAATCAGCAGTAATACCTATCGGTATAGCCAGAAGTCAGTCATTCAGAGAAATTTCTGCAGTACTACAGATCTTACAGTACACATTTCATTGACCAAATACTATAGCTGTAATACAATACAATTGTTTTGTTAATGCTCTTTTTGATAGTAGGTGGTATCTATGCCAGAACAAGATTACATGATTACTGGAAAGTTTATGTCTATATAGATCACAACAGGTTTCTTGAATCCCCTTCAACTCTAAGATCCTGTTTTATTTCAAGATATATTTTCTCCAGTATATTGCAGGGACAGAGACAAAGAGAGAAAGAACAGAAATTTTAGAGGCATTTAAAATTATAACTTTAAATATAAGGAAGATGTTCAGAGGGTTGGAGCACCTCTGCTGTGAGGACAGGGTGAGAGAGCTGGGGTTGTTCAGCCTGGAGAAGAGAAAGCTCTGGCGAGACATCATCAAGGCCTTCCAGTACCCACAGAGGGCTACAAGAAAGCCAGGGAAGGACTTCTTACAAGGGCAAGTAGTGACAGGATGAGGGGGAAAGGCTTTAAACTGGAAAGGGGAAGACTTAGATTAGACATTAGGAAGAAATTTTTCACCATGAGTGTGGTGAGACACAAGAACGGATTGCCCAGGGAAGCTGTGGATTCTCCTTCCAGGGTTCAAGATGAGACTGGATGGAGCCTTGAGCAGCCTATTCTAGTGGAGGTGTCCCTGTCCATGGCAGGGAGGATGGAACTAGCTGATGTTGGTCCCTTCCAACCCAAATCATTCTGTGATTCTATGATTTCCTGACCTGGGACCCAACTAGAGGAGAAAAAATGAAACACGTATTTATTAAGTAGTACCTACACGTATGTTTTAATAACACTATCAGAAAACAGAAATGATACAGCGCCTTCATCTTCTCAGCACAGAATTATAAATAATTGTATATTTGCATGTAGATTTAGAATAAATTGGTGTCAAATGAACTTAGGGAGATAAGAAGTACTAAAATAGAGGATTGAATTTACAGAACTGATTATCCCAAGTTGCAAATAAACAGATTAAATTAAAAGTAATTAATGTTAATTAGAAAACAAGCCAAATAACTACAAAGAAGTTTACACTGATAGCAATTAGATTGCAAGAAATCTCTGAGAAATGAAGCTGTAAGGTGATGCACTGGCTAATCAATGAAAATTTCTAAAAAGGTCATATGTTCATTTCTTATATGCCAGGTTCAGAAAAACCCTATAAAGGGTTCTCTTTTAGAACAAAATATTATTTTATTGTGTTTCTGAATTATTACTCTCATCATGAAGTTGTAATATCAGACTTTTTAATCAGACTTTTAATTAACCTTCGAATTAGGCATCAAATGACATTCACATATTGGCAGAGCCTTCTCCACTTTATCCTTGTCAGATAATGATTTTACACATGTCAAAGTATCTTATGAGACTTTTTATCCTTGAAGCTGTACTGCTTTATTTATTCAAGTAACAGATCTCAACATGGTTCCCCAAGATTACACTGCATGGAATGTAAAAGCTTTTTGTGGATATTTGTTTCACACTGCTGTATGATGCAGTTTGCTTCCTGAAAGCCATATAAACATTGTCATTAAAAATAACATCTTAATAATATCTTTATGAGTAAAATTAATCTCACTACCATTACAATGTAGCTACGTTCCTACTTTGTGTGTATACATAATGTAGACAGAAATTAATGCTGGAGTGTCTTTTTTAAAGTTATAACCTAGGTTCTGATAACCACAAAAATATCTGCTGAACTACAACTCCATATTCCAATTTTTAGCTGGGTTTCCAAAGCAAAGAAAGCTCTTGCAATCATGTACAGTGTAGACGTCCACATCACCCCATGCTATCAATAACTTCTCACTCTAGGGACAGAAGAGCACAGATTTCAAAGGTAATAAGTTCCTATAGGTTCTATGCAAATCAATAACCACTAGGTGTGTGCCCTCAGTAACGAAGGAGTTGGAGACCAAACCTACCCCTTTCAAAACCACCAGAGATTTCACAGGGGAAAACAGACACTGGAAAAAAGTTAACTTAGTTGCAGGTTAACAAGTCAATTTGGTTAAAAAACCAGAAGGATCGACAAGTTCTGAGCCAGTTTTGTCTACCTACATATAGTCACCTGGATATCACAACTTCTGAAGGAATAAAGTATGCACCACTGTGCAGGTGAGCATCACATACCACACAGACACAAACGTATCGTAAAGATGATAGTACATTCAATTTTTTTCTTGTACCTTGGGATCTTGTTAGCAACGTTCCCTGCCATCGTGTCTCTTGTTCAGAAATGTGATTCAGCAATCACTGACTTGCTGACATATTAACATGTAAAACAGAATAGCTAAATTTGAAGATAGGATTTCGTGACTCTTTTCTTATTCATAAGCTTCATCATATGTCAAAACATGAGAGTTCAGAGAGGGCGCTACCTTTGTTATCCATGGTCTAAAATATTTTATTAAGACTCAAAATCTCTTGTGCATTTTAGATATATATCTTTATTTCCTTTCAGAAGTGATAATGAAACTAGCATAAGGGCTCTGAGACTATTACTTGCTGACAGGATTTGGCTACTGGTTCTAAAGGCAACTGGTCTCCATCCCCAAGGCAGTGCCCACTACCTGGGACTGAAGCTGCTTGGCAGCTGCCCTGCTCTCTGGTGGGGTGGTGGGATGATCCCGGCTGCCAGGCCCTGCCCTGCCACCCCCATGGAATATGCTTTTTTATGCTTAAGTAATTCCATGTGGCCTTAGCATGGGCAATAATGAAGGTTAGGTTGAGCCAAATGTGTCTGATGAAAATGGCAATTTGAGGTGTTGTAGAGCAGTCATCAGAAATTAATTTTGTACATTCCTTACAACCAAAAAATCTCTCTGAGAGGAAAGATGAAAGAAGGGAGTAATCTCTCACCTCTGAGAGGAGTGCAACCTGGGATGAGCTGTAGATTCGAAAGTGTGTCATCAGGAAGAAAGACCATCTCCCTCATGCATTAAATGGTGGCTCAAAATATGAAGGAGGATGCAAGCATTTCCTGTCTTCAGGATTTTGTTTGAAGAAGGAATGCGCGCCTTCTTCAAATACTCCTGTGAGCCATAAAACATTGCAAAAAAAACGTGCAGAGAAAGGCCAGCTTTTTAATAAAACAACCAGCAGTGCTCATCTAATGTTAGCACTCCCTCAGCATACCCCTCCAGCTTTTTTTTTAAAATCTGAGAAACATTAGGCCATTATACACATAATTTGGCCATATGATGTATTGATTAGTGAGGGAAATGATAAGCCACTGTAAATAGAAATATGAGTCCTGTGGAATATCTCCCTCCTACTCAATACAATGAAACAGTGATGTTTTGAAATGAGTACATTAAACTTAATTTGTATCAAGTTTAAATGACTGCTTACAAAGCCCAGGAAAGGCATCATTTCAACTCTGATATCCATGATGTACAATACAGCTACATAAATTTCAGGGTTTTTACATTCCTAATGGCACTGATTATAATTCTAGGGAGGGTATAAGTTACTACTGTAACATTGTGCCTCTTTGCAGAAGATGTCTTAACACCTACACACATCTTATCATTCTCGGTAACAGAAAGTTAAAAGCAGACTACATCTTGGGTAAAATATTGCCATACAGTGCAAAAATAACAAAAAAAGTTTTGCTAATTTGGAAATTCTTTGTAAATGTTCATCAATAATTTTAAAATTTATAATCAGGAGTGAAATCATTTCCCCAGGCAAAAAGTACAAATGCAAAAACATAGCATTATATATTATGCCTAAAACCACCATGTGCTGAGTTTCACCTTCTGAACAGGCAATGCACTGTACATGCTTCTCTCATGTAGATTTTACTATGAATGTTAAAACAAAATCTAAGATTGCTATTAAGAGACACACTACAACAAGCACGCTAAACATTTGCCTTAAATGATAAAAGAGAAACAGACAACAGGTATATGCAGTACTATTACAGGGATCTTTCTGATTTTCCCCTTTCCACCTTTTACACCCTGGCAGCATCTGCTTTATTGAGGATGCCAACATTAGTCCCCATGGCAAACAATTTTCCAAAGCTAAGCTGCCAAAACACTGTTCATCTTTACTGCTGACAGAGCAGGGCCAAACACTTTCTAAAACACTGCCCTGAATTAGCTCACTGCTGAGAGCCAAAGGCAACCTTTTTGGGGCAGTTAACCTGTAAACTAATGAGCTATATCATCTAACCATATCCACAATCACTAAGATGCAGGACAAGAATTGTATACATTGCTGGAAAAGTAACAAATGAGTGAATAGAAAAGCAAAAGAAGTAGACTTGGTTCAATAAAGAGAATTTTGCACTTGCAAGAAAGTCCAATAATGCTTATTATAGTGAATATCCAGACAGTTGTCAAGATTAGAAAAATAATTTTTCTTCAGAGAAAAAGATAATACCCAGAACACTTGGAAAGCCTCGAAGGATGACTGTTGATAAAGGCTAAAAATGCTTCACTGAGAATGGGTAGTCTCTGACACCCTGAAACATGGAAGTATAGAAAGGCAAAACTCCCAAACTGCAACCACAGCACATCAGCTGAATAGGCGGAAGAGATTTTCCAGTTCAAACTCAATGTTAAACACAATAAGTGTACCTTTTCTTTTGATTGTTTAGTTAAACTTTTCAAAAATATTTCTAGTTATACTGTCTGTTTCAAAGGCTCTCAATAAACCCCGAAATTTAATCGCACTGGATGAAATAAAATTCAAACCCAAGGTACCCAGGTAACAACACGATATTCTTCAGCTCTCTGGGACATTTTAACAAGTGCTCTCACTTCCAGGATTTTATCCACAGGACAACAGAACACACCTGGACATTAGTGAGTTTCAGAGGGCCTTGAGAAAAAGTACTAGGAGGGTTAGAGAAGGACAAAGTGTGTTCCAGCAGCTATAAGAGGAAAGCTTTCTGGCATATGAATGATGAGGAGAGGTGCACAACTGAATTCAGACGGTCCCCAAAGTATCTGGGATAGATACTCAGTACAGAGTCCTATAAACCTGAACTATGGTTAAAAGACTCTTAAAACTGATGACTGGATGTAACTATTTGACAGTATGACTGTAGCCAGTTCCAGTGACCCAAAGTAGTTATAATTTTCTTATTAATGCATTGTGATGTAGATGGCTGAAGCAATTTGTTCATATGTGACTGCTTTGCTTTAGAAAAGTAGTTGTCTTTTAAGTGCAGGAGACACATGACATACTTACCACTGTCTAACTAAAATCTCTGTATCCATACTGAAAAATACAACCCGGCAGTTATAAAGGGGCCTTCAAAGTTCATGCACTTCTTAAAAATGAAGTAAAAAAGTGTCATGAAAACGAAATATTTATCGGGGGTTAAAAAGGTAAAAGCAAAGTCTTCTGACCATACAGAATGAAAATCAACAGTATCATCATCCTGCAATCCAAATAAACTACAAAGAAAAATTCTGTGGGTAAAATTGCCACAGCTGATGACTGAACTTTTTAGTTTTGCTGTGATATTGCTCCAAGACCTCACTGAAAGAACACTCACAGCAGTTTGCTTCCTGTTCTGTGAACAAGTGAAGAACTTCCATATACAGGCCTACCAGGCCATCACTTTTCATTAAAATTAAATTTTCTCCTTCCAGTAGGTGGCAGAAATTCAGTCATGCAGGGAGTAACTTTTCCAGATACCATTATAGACTGATTGATTGAGGAGTCCTAACTATTTTTCATGAAACTCCCTATCTTCTCCTGATGATTACATGTTACATCTCACGTTATCGTTGCAGCAGGAGGGCAAGAAATCACAAGAAAAAAAAAGGAAACTATGTTTTGATGCGCTTTCTCATAAAGATGATGATAAGGATTTGCTCCTGAATACAATAAGGACAGCTATAATTCAAGAGTTATATGTAACACTATTCCTATGAAAGCTGTACGCACTGAAGTCCACAAGGCAACTGCATTACCTTTAAAAGAGACAGAATTGTGCCAACCAAACAACCGTCAACACTAGTTTACAATTCTAACTTTCAACTCATTACATCTTTCTACTGGTATGCATTTGGTGTACCTCTAATTCACAAAATGAAACTACTTTCTCTGTTAACTTAGCAATATAAGTATTACCTGAAAATCTTAAACAAGCAATTTCTTTTCAGAGTTCCAGCAAACCTGATGTATTGATCTTCAGAAGACCTAACCCACATCTCCAGAGGCAAATATTAGTTACTGAACATAAAACTTTTGAAGTGCTTGTGAATGAGTTTACATAATTTCTGCCAGCTTTCTCTGCTGCTTCAAACAATTGAGGCTTTTAGGATTAGGCTGGGCATCTAAAATGTTCGTTTGCTGCTTTACATTATTTCAGATCCTAGGCTGTAGTTTAAAAAAAAAAAAACAAAAAAACAAAAAACCCCAGGAATATGGCTCTTAAAACACACACTTAGTTCTACTGTTGCAAAGCCTCCCTTGGGATACTACTGCAGAAAGATGAAATTGTACCACTGTCAAGGGAAATTAAACCGAATAAAGAGGTGGTTTAGATCAGAGGAAATAATATCCAGGACTGCTACATGATAATAATCACTGAAAAAGCAAACAGTAGATAGAAAAGTAAAGGAAAAACCTTTTTTTTCTCTTCCTACTACAAATAAGACAGGAAGTAGAAAAAGTAACACTTTACACTAACAGTGATAATGTGTTACAGGTAATGAGAAACTTCCCGCAGCACAGACACAGCACAGACTGCTTAATGAAGTCTTAAGAATGAACTGAGATACAGGTGGCAGAGGAGAACCTAACCTGCCTAGGTCCCATTTGCCATATTTTAAAATCATTCTATAAAGATCTTAATCTATGGTTTTAATTCTCATATTTCTGTTTATTTTTCTGTTTATTTCATCAACCAGCAGAACGCTCAAGCATATAGAGCATTTCTGGCTTCTGCTTTATAGTCTTCTGTTAATATCAGCATTCTGTTGGCTGCACATTAGCATGTTCTCAATATATCTCAAAGGTTATTCTGTTGATTCCTATCAGCTCCAGTATGAAACTGGAAAGTGCTAACCTGCAAAAAGATTCCATGCAAATCTAAAGAACTGGGAAACAAAAATTTTTTGTGACCAAGCTCTGTTTGTGCTAACTCACGGCACACATAGAGACGTATACAATTTTACATAGTTGAAATTGGAAGTTCGGCTTGAACTACTAAGTAAAAATCAGAACTGGATTTAGATGTTCCAAAAAACAGACTGCAGAGTAGGAAAAATTTTCTATTAGTTCTTTCACAAAGCATGAACTACTTACAGGTGCACAAGACGTTACAGAACAGATTTTCAAAGTGAGAATCCAGAATTTGAGTCCAACATAAATATTGGACATCAAAATTAATCTTAGATTTGAAGTTATCCAGTAAATGAATAAATGTCTTGAAAAAGCCTCTTTGATTTCTCAGTAGAAACACCATCTTCTTTTTTTTAATAATAAGAGTATATTATCCATTTTTAGGCAAAATTGGTAATTAAACTGGCAACAGGCAGCTCTTTCAGCTTTGTTATAAAAATGTAGTAAAATAATGAGGTACTCTTGATGTCTAACTAGAAGTACATCTAATTCCCAAGAGAAACTCATTTTGCCAAACCACATACAGTGTAACATTTTTCTTCTGCCCCATTGGTTTATGACAGTTACATCCTATTTATAGATTTCCTTTTGTAATAGTTTTGAGTCTGAACAGGATCCAACAACTGAACTGAATCAGCAACTTTATTAAAACCAAAGAAGTCTGCAACATAAATGAAAACAAAGAGTTCTCTCGCACAACAGAATTGTACAGAAAGTCTCCAGCCAATTACTTTCTTTGTTATACTAGAGGCAAGGGAGAAAGAAGCAGCACTAGAAGAGGCAACTCCAAATATAGTGGCCTGGAGGGAGAAAAAGTTAGAAACAAATGTATTAGGATAAAGTAAATAACATTCCATGAGGTAAAGCAGAATGAGCCCACATGTGAGTAAAGCAATATTATCATGAGAGCAACAGGACAACACTAAGGTTTTAACTATAAACTTAGATACGAAAGGGGATGAGGAGGGATCAATACTACCAGTCAGAATGGAAAATTAAATAGGAGTCTGAGGATATCTTAAAGATTTTGGAAAAGTCTGTCATTTTCCTTACTCTTTGGATAAATGTTTCTCCAGGAAAAAGGCAATGGATTACAATATTTGCAGCACTGAACAATTACTTAACCATGAAGAAGTTATGTGTGACATCCTTAGCAAAAGAGAAGAACATTCCTGCCTATATGAATACAAAAAGGTTAAGACAAGTCACAAGGACAGATCCTGACAATCACAGTAGAAAATACTGGTAGCCAAGATAACCTCAGCTTTGCCTCCTGTCAGATTACCTTTTCCCACAATGTTGTGTCACATAAAAGGAGATGTCTGGGCAAGGATTTGAAAGAATATGACAGTGTATGTTCTTTGAGTGTGTGCGTGTAATTGTTTCCAAACAAAAAAAGCTAGTATGACAGAAAAAATTCTTCACTGCAAGGGTGATTGGTCATTGGAACACACTGTCTGGGGAGGTGGTGGAGTCACCGTCCCTAGAAGTGTTTAAAGGGAGACTGGATGAGGCACTTAGTGCCACAGTTTAGATGATGAGTAGATGTTGGTGTTGGGTCACAGGCTGGACTCAATGATCTCAAAGGTCTTTTCCAGCCTTCTGATATTGTCATACTGTGAAAGCGTGTGGAGACATTTGCCTCAAAAAAAGTACAGGTAAGCCTAGATGCTGGCAGAAAGGCCAATCTTGTTGCACATCTAAAATTGTTTTTGAAATGCTCTTATCAGTTGTGTAAATTAAAGAGTCCTAAGGAAAGCACGATTACAGCAACTAAAATTAACTTTTGCTTAAGTTCTTTCTCCATCTTGGTCTTTAGAAAGATGCTAGAATGCAGTTCCAAATCACATAAAATCATGGATACTTCATCTATATATATGCATAATTTTAAGTTCACACAGTTAGGGACCAAGTACCTTTGTTACACATACATAGCCACTAATCTTAAGGAAGCCCATAAACCTCCTTTTTAGACTGTGAGGTCCTTTAGCTTACCCTAGTCTTTAATCCTTCGTTCAAGACTCTTGAGCATTGCAATTACCCTGAAAAGCAGCTTGAATTCCAGGCACAATTCTTCCTCTCCTCTAAGAGCCAACAGTCCTTTTTATCAATAAATTTTCCCCTTAAAAAAAATCTAAAAATATATTTTTGCCTTTTTAAAAATATTGTTGGAAGAAGTCATCAGGAAAAAAATACCTACAACTCAGCAAATTTTTTTTTGCTCACCTTAAAACCCACTTGCACATCCATAAACAGGTGGGTTTTTTTCTCCACAACAGAAGAGAACATAATTACATCCCGGCAGCACAAAGTAGACCCTCTACCATCTGAAAGGCTCCTCCTAATCTCATTCTTCCTAACACATCAGGATATTCTCTATAAAAGCAGGGTAAGGCCATTAATACTACAGTTAAACAAAAGACCTTTCAATATTATGAAACACTACTTTCATCTTCTTTTATGAACTTCTACAACATTATGTAAGGAATTTGCAAAACTGCCTCAGTCATGCACATGACAACTTGCGAATGGAATCTTTGAAACAACTTCAGCACAAATCTAACATCAGGAAAAAAAGAAGGACCTCTTTCTTAACATTATGTCAAGATGAAGGAAGTAAAAGAGAACTATGGGAAAGAATCTAATGACAACAGGTTCCAAGTTTGGAGAAAACATGTTTTTGAGGATTAAAAAAAAAATCACTATTGGCAATTGAAAATGTTAGATTGGAAAGGTGACATTAGATTGCAAGGTGACATTTTCCATTCTCCTTCCTTAAAGCAGGATCAGCTATGCTTAACATCCAGTGTCAAGAATATTATGACCTCTCTTGACAAACTGTTACAGTGCTTACTTAAAGCTTCATTTCTTAATGCGTATGTCCCCAAACCAGCACATCACATTCCACCCAAAACCATTTATATATGTTGAGGAAAGCAGGCTTTAGTAACTAGCAGAAACTAGCCACTTTCTCTTCTGCTTATATATCAAAAAAAGGTATTTCATTCATTAATCTTATTCAAGCTTATGATCCACTACAGCCTTTTTCTGAAGAACAGACATTATTTGCTTTTGTATAGTTGTCAATTCATTTTGAAGTGCAGTACCCTGCAATCATTTCTTTCGAATTGTGCTCGATTTCTCTCAAGCAATTTCTTTCCTTAAGAGCAGCTGGAAATCTAATCCCAGAACTCCTGCAATATTACCCCAGCTTCTTGTCATCTACAGATTTAGAAACTTTACCTTCTTGTTCCATGAAACATGGTACGAATCAAAGCACAAAGTAGAACCAGAATGAGAACAGAGCCCAGGCAATACACTCTCCTCACTCAGTTGTAGAGCAACATATCTAATATTGATGTCAGGGCAGGGAAGATGAGACAATCTGCTCCTAGAAGAAGTCTGCTCTCATCTTCTTTAAGTTACTGCTCTTTCCATACTACTGGCAGGCAGCTTCTTCACATCTCTTACGTGTTCACAATTGACATAGGCTTGGTTAACCACTCCTGTTGCCTTCAATCTGTTTCCAAAGGCATGTTACCAATATATCCTTCTCATATGCTACACTTTACTTCTTAGAGACCTCTGGCCCACAGTCCCAGCAAATGGACTAAAGTATGAAGAGGTATCTCTAGATTAATGCAAGGTAAGAGTTTGCCAGCATAGCTACAAGAGGATCTGGTTAAATCTTGGTGATTCCCCTTTTAAGTTGTATCTCAAACCCCTTCCAAAAACACCTTACACCACCATCCAGATTAACAACTGTTCCTGGCCTAAGTGGAGCTGTGCTGTCTCCATACGAAGCAGCAGTAAATTCAGCCTTCACCACATTCAATCAGTATCTCAATATATCCAGCATCAAGTTTAGAATTAAAAAGGGCTGATCAAAGAGGAAGAAGAAAGGGATATCGGGGCTGAGTTTGAAAGTGTGCTGGAACCCTTGAAATTGTTAAGGTTTTATGTCTTTTTTGACCCATCTGAGATTGTGGAAATGTTAAAATGCACTTGAGGAAGACTGAGATATGGGCTTAAATGTAGATGGCAGTAGCCATATATATTGAAAATAAAATATTACCAAGTTCATGGCTATAGTTGGGGTCGGTAAGCCGGATTGCCATGTTGATCCCTCAAAAATTTTTCAAGGATTTCTTTTGTGAAGCATTATCTACAGAAAAAAAATTAAAAATTCCCTCTTCCTCTTTTGATTACAAATGTGCCTCCTTCCTCACCACAACTCCTTCCCCACCAAGCTAGGCAAAAATTAGTGAAAATGCAGTACTAACCCCCATGATGCTGTACAGTACTTGGTGCCCGAAATGAAGAGGTGTACTTTGTACAGGAAACTGAATACCTAACTCCTGAGAATACAGCAAAATATCTGAAGGAAAAAGAGAGTGAAAAGTAAAAAGAAAAAATATGTTTCTTGCCTTATAGGAATTAAGACTAGCAAGATAAAACCTGAAACGTTCAAAACTTTTTCTTTTTTTTTTTTAATTTGGATACTGGGGGTGGGGAAACAAAGCAAAGAGAAAATGGAATATTAATCAGTTTTACTCCTTTTCTTTCTCCTGTCTCTGCAATTAACTTCAATTTCACAGATAAAACTCTGCCAGATTTGATCACCTTATCTCTTTGCTGAACAGGCTGTAATAAGTATGATACTGTTAAAGAACTCGCATTGCTCTATCCAAACATTTTCCTCAAAATTATGATAAAAGCCTCACCTAACAAGAGTTCATATCCAGGATTTTATGATCACAGAATCATAGAATCATAAGGCTGGAAGAGACCTCCGAGATCACTGAGTCCAACCGTACCTGTCCACTACTAAACCATGTCCCTTAGAAACTCATCCACCCGTCTTTCAAACACTTGCAAGGATAGTGACTCCACTACCTCCCTGGGCAGCCCGTTCCAATCCCTGACCACCCCTGCAGTGAAGAAATTCTTCCTAATGTCCAGTCTAAACCTCCCCTGGCACAACTTGCGGCCTTTTCCTCTCGTCCTATTGCTTGTCACTTGTGAGAAGAGCCCAGCACCCACCCCGTCACAACCTCCTTTCAGGCAGTTGTAGACAGTGATGAGGTCTCTCCTCAGCCTCCTCTTCTCTAGGCTAAACAACCCTAACTCCCTCAGTCTCTCCTCGTAGGGCTTATTCTCCAGCCCCCTCACCAGCCTCGTTGCCCTTCTCTGCACACGCTCCAGACCCTCAATGTCCTTCTTGTAGTGAGGAGCCCAAAACTGAACCCAGCACTCGAGGTGCAGCCTCACCACTGCTGAGCACAGGGGCACTATCACCTCCCTGCTCCTGCTGCCCACGCTGTGTCTGATACAGGACAAGATGCCATTGGCCCTCTTGACTACCTGGGCACACGGCTGGCTCATGTTTAGCCAGCTGTCAACCAACACCCCCAGGTCCTTCTCTGCCAGGCAGCTCTCCAGACGCTCCTCCCCAAGTCTGTAACGCTGAACGGGGTTGTTGTGACCCGAATGCAGGACTCTGCACTTGCCCTTGTTGAACCTCATCCTGTTGGTCTCAGCCCATCGATCCAGCCTGTACGGATCCCTCTGCAGAGCCTCCCTTCCTTCAAGCAGATCCACACTTCCTCCCAGTTTGGTGTCACCCACAAACTTGCTGAGGGTGTACTTGATCCCTTCGTCGAGATCATTGACAAAGATATTTAACAGGACTGGACCCAGCACTGAACCCGGGGGAACACCGCCCATGACCGGCCTCCAACTGGATTTACTGCTATTTACCAAAACCCTTTGGGCCCCGCCATCCAGCCAGTACTTTACCCAGCAGAGGCCGTGCCTGTGCACGCCAATGGCAGCCAGTTTCTCAAGCAGAACGCTGCGAGAAACGGTGTCGAAGGCTTTACTGAAGTCCAGGTACACCACATCCATAGCCTTTCCCTCGTCCACTAAACATGATATTCAATTTACAACACATCTTTGAAATGAGTAAGGTCTGGAGAAAAAAATCCTCATCTTTTCTACTAGTAAGTATTGTGTAAAACTGGAGAAAGAAAATTCATTGGTATTGCAATTAATCATGTAAGAGTGAGTATATTACAGTTTTTAATCTCTACAGTTACTTATAGTGGTGATAAAACATGAGGAAACAGCTCATAATTCTGAAACCTCCTTATGTTAAAACCCTGGCCTCAAACCACTCTTGGTTGCAGCCATGAATTTATTTCTGTCTCCTTAATACTATTTAGAGACTAAATTACACAGGGGTTACTTCTTTATATACCTGCGGAGAATACTACTCAGGTGAACTCCCTTCAGATCTAAGTGAGTGAATCCTCAAGTACCTCACAGTGAAGACTATGTCAGCACTACATCTTGAGCTCAGAATATCCACATCTGCTTTCACTGATTTCCTGAAATAATTTCTTAGAAATGCAGACACCACACACAAACTGATAAAAAACAAAGCATCAATATCCCAACAAAATTTATACAGAACATAATTTCAAAGATTCTTGTATAAATTTATACAGAACATTTCAAAATTTCAAAATGTTCCTTTAGTGCAAGTATCCAACATTTAAAAAGTAAAATAAAAAAAAATTCTGAAACAGTGAAAAAGAAATCCCAGCTAAGATCAAAGATGGTTAATTTTAGTTGGTAGGTCATAAGAAATCTTGAGTCTTTAATAAATTTCTTCTTATATTTAGTAAGATGTATCAGAAACTAGAATTACTAAAGAGATGTTATAAAAAACATTACCAGCTATGCTGAGAAATTAACTACCTCGGTATATTCACTGCAAAATGAAACAGATTGATTAGGATAAGGACATTTGAATTATATTTTGAAGAAACCTTGCACTTCTGTATGTCATTAAGGGTGAGCTACTTTATGCTTAAAGCTGTTTTTCTTTGAACAAAATTGTTTTGGGAAAAATAGGTTTTTCTTAAGGGCTGAAATTGTGATGGAAGATCTAAACAAGCACAGCTAAAAAGTGCGCTCTTACAGATCTCTGTAGTCACCATAATATTAATGAAGTTGCTTCCACAAACCAAGAAGACAAATTTCTTTACACATCATATAATTCTTTCACTGAATATCGTAGGTCTGCCATGTTTGAGATATTTTTAACATTTAGAGGATAAAAATAGAAAATATTTTGGAATATTTCAGTATTGTTAATCAGCTTCTTGATCTAAAATACTGAAGCAAGATTCTTTTATTCAGTACATACCTGTATGATTGCTCTACATGACTATATTCTTTTAATTCTGCTAACTGAACTTTTCCATTCTCCTTTGATCTTTCCTCAGGCACCATCTCCATCTGAAAGTGTTTAGTTAACACTTACACGATATTAGACAGTAGATAAAGAATTGTCTCTGTTTTGTACCATATCAGAGCTAACTATCTAGCACAGATGCATGTTCTTCCAGATAGGGACCACCCTACCCTGTCAGTGTACAGGGATAGGTATAAGGCAGGCATATCAAGCTCATGGCTCCCGCTGTTCTGCTCCTGCAGTGTAACACAGGTTACACGCACACATGAACAGTGTGCTGGCAGAAGCGTAGGGGCAAGTAGCTTGGCACTGCCACCAAGTGGAAACAAGGTGCTGGGTGGGATAAAACAAGGCAGAGGGCTGGATTCGGCCCATGGGCCATGAGTTTAACACCCCTCGTATATGGCATCAGCAATATGAAAAAAAAAAGGATGCCTAAAAAAAGATTTTAAATAAATCAACTGAACTACTAAAAAGCAGTTAGAAATCTTGTGCTAAAAAACAGGAACACTGTAATCCTGTCCAACACTTCATAATTAACATTTAATATGGCAAAATTGCCTTCAGTCTCACACTTGGCCCGATGTCTATTCTTGCCAAATTCTATTGTCTTCAAATAAGACCAGAGAAGACATTTCTTTTAAAATGTAAATCTACAAATTTTATTACAAATATACCTTCCTTATGTGCATATTTCTTTAAGATGTCCGCAAACTAAGTTTACATCTAAAATAAAACTGAATGCTGGAATATAGTTTCTCAGTCTAAGCTCATAAAGTTCAAAAAGGCCAGATGCAAGGTATTAGCACAGACTAGCACAAGGAGGAATATAGAGCAGCACTGTGGAGAAGGACCTGAAGCATGAAAAATTGGACATGAGCAGGCAACATGTGCTCATAGCCCAGAAAGCCAACTGTACCTTGGGCTGCATCAAAACAAGTGTGGCCAGCAGGACGAGGGAGGTGATTCTGCCTATCTATTCCACTCTGATGAGACACCACTTGAAGCAATCCATCCACCTCTGGCGTCCTCAGCACAGGAAAGACATGGACCTGTTGATGTCGGTCCAAAGGAGGGCCACTAAAATGATCAAACGCCAGGAACACCTACCCCATCAAGAGAGGCTGAAAGATGTGGGGTTGTTCAGCTTGGAAAAGAGAAGGCTACAGGGAGACTTTACTGAAGTCTTTCCAGGAGGAACAGGGAAGGGACTGTGACCCTGGACTCGGCAGTGGTGAAGCCACACCTCGAATGCTGTATTCAGCTGGGCCTCTCACTACAAGAAAAACACATAGGTGCTGGAGTGTGTGCAGAGACGGGAAATGAGACTGGTGAAGGGGCTGGAGAACAACTCCTACAAGAAGCGGCTGAGGGAACTGGGGTTGTTTAACCTAGAGAAGAGGAGAGATGAGGGGAGACCTCATCAGTGTCACCTGAAAAGAGGTCATAGCGAGGTGAGTGTTGGTGTCTTGTCCAAAGTGATAGATGACAGGATGAGAGGTAATGGTCACGAGCTGCACCAGGGGAGGGTCAGACTTCACTGAAAGGGTCATCAGGCACTGGCACAGCTGCCCAGGGAGGCAGCGGAGTCACTATGCCTGGAGATGTTTAAAAAACAGGTAAACAAGTTTCTCAGGTATATTGTTTAGCAGTGGACAGGTATGGTTGGACTCGATATCAAAGACGTTTTCTTATCAGGTGATTCTGTGATTCTTTGAATATACAGACAGGATCTATAAGAAAGACAAAGAGACAGTTTTTACCAGGGCATGTAGCAGAAGGGTAAGGGAAAACAGTTTTAAACTCAATGAGGCCATATTTAAGATTGCACATATGGCAGACATTTTTTACAATGGTGAGACACAGAAACAGGCTGCCCACAGAAGTTGTGGATGCTTGATGCCTTCAAGTGTTCAAGGTCAGGTTGGACAGGGCTTTGAGCAACCTGATCTAGTGAAAAACGTCCCTGTCTGTGGTAGGGAAGCTGGACTAGATGATCGTTGAAGCTCCCTTCCAAGCCAAACCATTTTGCGATTCAATGATTCAGTTTCTTCTATTCACTTTAATGTATTTGAAGTATTCTGATTACGTGAGTATTCTTTTGGGAATAGAAAGTTCAAAATGGGAAAGGACAATTTAAATTTAATCTTATGTCTCACGGCTTTCCTACAGTACAGGTTGTTTCTTCTATAATTATTCTGGATTACTTTTTTTAGCAAGGCAAACTCTGATTTTTCCCAGTTTTCTAGTTACCAGATTTATTAGTTAAATCAGATGATATGCCTAGAATAGCCCAAAGGTATTAAAGAAGAGTCAATTATTTACAACATACATAAACAAAAGAAATACAGCATACTGTTGGTAAAATGTACCGCAGTCTTTGCTGTTTAAAGAATGCTTTTAAGGGGCAGCCTGGAACTGAATGCTAAGCTTTCAAAGATTTGTTTAACTACTGGGGTTCAGTTTTGACATTAAACCATGACAGCTTCTGTGCAATTCTTCATTCCACCAATGGAGATGTAAAGAGAATCCAAGACTCCTGCTTCAATCCTCTTCAATTAATTTATACCATCTCCCAGCACTACCTATAAATTTAAACCACGTATTTCTCATTGAAAAATTTTAATCAGGAAAAGCTGAAGCTAGTGCTGATTTAGAACACCTTCTTTCAGTTATCCATGCTCTCTCTCATACACCCTCAACACACTTGTTAACTAAATTATCTATTAAGATTAGATTTGTGTCTCCTCAATTCCATCAATTCTCAAAAACTATTAAAAATTGGTAACGAGTAAGGGAGATACATAACATTAGTAAAACTATACAACTATCCCTAAGCAAACACAGGAAGAATGTAGAGGGAAAGCTCACGTAGTTCAGTATAAATTCAAAGAAAGAGTCACAGTTTAATGCAGTTTCAGTATATCAGATTTCTACCATGTGGATCACTTGTAATGAGTTGTGAGAAGTAGATCAAAAGGGAAAAAAACAATATGGAATTGTATTTCTTCATTTCCTCCCTGTCAAACTGGATCAATTGTAAATGTTTCATTATTTCAATTATGCTTTTATATAAATTAAGCGAACAATTCTGAAGTTCTAGCAGCTGTAATTCAAGGCAATAAATCATTCTAAGAATCATAGAATGATTAGAGTTGGAATGGACCTTAAAGATCATCTAGTTCCAACCCCTCTGCCCATCTTCTACTAGATCAGGTTGCTCAAAGCCTCATCCAACCTAGTCTTGAACACCTCCAGGGATAGGCATTCATAACTTCTCTGGGCAACCTGTGCCAGTGCCTCAAGACCCTCACAATAAAGAGTTTCTTCCTAGTATCTAGTCTAAATCTCCCCTCTTTCAGCTTAAAACTGTTCCGCCTCATCCTATCACTTTATCTTTGACAAAAGAGTCCCTCTTCAGCTTTCCTCTAGGCACTTACATGAAGCTCTTATGTGTAATTGTAACTAAGATTTTTCCAACATTATCATCCCTCAGTCTTCTATTCCAACGGTTCCATCCCTACGTTGAGACTCAAATGTAAAACTAGAAGGTCTATCTAGCTATTCCTTAGCAGATATGCTTATTTCAACTGTCACCTAAATTTCCATCCGAACTATTTCAAAACAAATCCAATCTACATGACATGTCTATAATTTTACAAAGTAAAATAGCATAATACATTATTTTAGAGTTTTGTTTGTATTCTAGGTTAACAATTTTTTTAGTAGTAGTTTGCTTTAATGGAAAAAAAAATGCATATAGATGAGTCTTGCACTTTGCAGCCAAGTGGTTCTGGACTATAAAAAACACTACCTTAAACTGAGAAGAAAGGATAACAGAAAGGATAAATGATAAAACAAAACAGAGAATACAATGGAAATCAATGCTTTTAGATTTGACTGGAATCACAATTTCTCGTTTTCTTGGAAAGTTAATACAAGAAAAAAGATAAAAGGAAGAATGATTTCCCTTCTAATTGCTGTATTCACACAGCTCTACCACTATTATAAGAAATAATTAAAAACTAATTGTTTCATGTTGGGGAGTGCAAGGAACAGGGACACGGGTCCCTGGACGAGTTAGTTGGCAGCATGTAACAGCATCAAGTCTGAGCTGGTGTGCCTAGGCCTCCGTTAGCATAAGCGAGCTCGGTTAGCATAAGGGAGCTATGCAGGAGGCCCATGAAGATTACGATAACCTTGAGCAAGGAGTAAGCAACATTCCTGGTAACGAGCCAGCATGGAAAGGATAAGCGGCCGGGAAACAAACTGCGGCCGGGAAACTAACTAACTGCGGCTGGGAGACAAGCTACGGCCGAGAGATGAAGTCACCAGTAGCCAGTAATGTTATAATACGAATGCATAATTAAAGTAAAGGTAGCCAATTATGTTATAACACATGTGCATAATTAAAGCAAAGGAGCATAAAAGAAGCTGTGTTACATTAATAAAGTTGAAGCTTGCTTATCACTCATATTGAGTCGGCTGCATTCTTCCACCACCTCTCAGGATCCTTCCCGAATTTCTCCAACATATGGTGACCCCGACGTGATCCGAAGAAGTCTGACGTGATACGAGGGACCCTGAGGCGGTGGTCAGGAGCAGAGGCACTGGGAGCAGCGACCAGAGGGCAAGAGCGACCGAACACTGCATGTTGGTGTGTCGACTCAGGACGCCTGGTTACGCGAGCAGAGCGTGATCGCCACTGCAAAGGGCTACAGGCTAGGGCTGCAAGGATATCGCTTCAGGTTCTCGATGGATACCAGCAAAATGGATTCGCCCAGCATTAAAGACAGCGACTAACGGATGCCCGAACAACGAAGTTGCGTGCGACAATTAGTCACATACTCCAGCGAGTGGTCGCTGTAATTCGGGGGCATTGCACAAATCGACAAGTGTTAAACCAGAAGTGTGGGAGAGTGTAAAACGACAGTGTTAACGACGATTTGGCTGGAAAAGAAAAATACAAACGTCTATAAAAATATAAGGGTATTGTTAGGTGAACAGTTGTAATGATGTTGTGGATTATGTTGACATTGAATGGAGTTTGTGCATTTAAGCCGGAAAGCGACCTGGTATCACGGGACAATGTGTGGGTAACTTGGGCCCAACGAGCAAATCAAACCGATTTTTGTCTTTCCCTTGCACAGGCCGCCAACCCCTTCCGTACTTGTTTAATTGGATACCCATACTTTCAATGGAAGGATTGGGAAAATTTTACACTTGCCAACGAGACAAATGTCCGAACAGGCCTCGCCGGCCTCCAGAAAACAAATAACTGCATTTATAACACCACTAGCCACCAGAATGCATTTTTATTGTCATGGGTATTGGCAAACCTGACCGAGAATGCCTCCATTCCATTACAGGAGCTGGACCTAATGGGGTCCTTTTCTCCTTATGGGCCTCTGGTCAATCTAACTGAAACAGGCAGGTGCACTAACTTCGACGACTGGCAGCTCCATTCAGAGAATGGTACTGGAGCAGTTTTATTCAATGTTCGCCACGCCTTTAACAACCCCCATTTCTGGATATTGAAACAAAAGGTCAGTCCCTCTAGCACAGGGATTTGGAAAAATGCCTCCCTCACCGTCGGAACAAGCGAAGTGACTACTAGGGGAGGATTCCTCTTTCCCCCGGGATACTTTCTCATTTGTGGGGATAGGGCATGGCCTGGGGTCCCAATACGGGCATGGGGAGGACCATGTTATGTTGGAAAACTAACTATGTTTTTTCCCTCTTATCGAAATTTAATTCGTAATACATATAACATGACTTGAAGCCTACGAAAGCGGCGAGCTATCAGTAATATTGGCCCTGATTGTGATCCACATGTTCGAATTTCATCTCTTGGAGCCGCCATAGCTATGTCCTTTTTTACCCCGGGTGTTATGGCAGCAGCAAACTGGAGAAATATAAAAACATTAGCGTGTTTTGCAGTCCAAGAATTTAATGTCACCTCAAATATATTAAGTGATCTGAGGCACGATGTGGATAGCATTCGCCATGCTGTATTACAGAATCGCGCCGCCATAGATTTTTTATTGTTAGCCCAAGGTCATGGATGTAACGAATTTGAAGGGATGTGTTGTTTAAATCTTTCGGATCACGGTAGCAGCATTTATAGACAAATTAAGCAATTGCGCGACAATTTTAAGGATATAACAAGTAATAATGGCTGGCTTGACCACTTTTTATCTACCTGGGGCTTAACGGGTTGGTTACGGGATCTCGTTAAACAGTTAATTATTGTAGGCCTAATAATCCTTTTATTAATCATTTGTATTCCTTGTATTTTGCAATGTACACAGAACTGTATAGAAAAGAGTGTTCACTCCGTGTTTCACAAAGCCTATTTTGTACAAAAAGAGAAAGAGGGAATTGTTGGGGAATGGCTCAAGGAACAGGGACACGGGTCCCTGGACGAGTTGGTTTCCAGCATGTAACAGCGTTGGGTCTGTCTGATTAACTTGCTACAAACAGTGTTCTTCCAATGTCAATAATAGTATTGTTAGGATGAGTGTGTGGCGTTTAGTTATAAGTAGCAGGATAGAAAAATCTTTTAGGCAAAATCTAAGTTTATCTTTAAGGATATTTAGAAATAGTAATAAGTGGTTTAATAGTACAACGGCAAACATATCAAAGTCAAACAATGCACCATTGGCTTTGCTATCAGGGGTATGCCTTTTTCATTTGTGGGGACAAAACATGAGGAGAATATTCCATTCAATATAAGGAAAGAGCCCTGCAGTTAATGCCCTACTAACCCTACTAACACTAATACTAACATTAAGCCTAACTTCACCTGTCATCACTTTAATAGAAGCAAGCAAACAGCACATGTTTTATAATGGATGGAATATTCTTGGAAAATAGTTTAATGATTTAAGAATCTTGGGTAAGGTGCCCCTTTGGATTTATTAGTTTTTACATGTTTTTGATATGTATGCTGTGAATGAGAGACACATAAAAAGGGCTTAAAGTGACTCTGCTTGCACAAAAAGAGAAAGGGGGGAATTGTTGGGGAGTGCAAGGAACAGGGACACGGGTCCCTGGACGAGTTAGTTGGCAGCATGTAACAGCATCAAGTCTGAGCTGGTGTGCCTAGGCCTCCGTTAGCATAAGCGAGCTCGGTTAGCATAAGGGAGCTATGCAGGAGGCCCATGAAGATTACGATAACCTTGAGCAAGGAGTAAGCAACATTCCTGGTAACGAGCCAGCATGGAAAGGATAAGCGGCCGGGAAACAAACTGCGGCCGGGAAACTAACTAACTGCGGCTGGGAGACAAGCTACGGCCGAGAGATGAAGTCACCAGTAGCCAGTAATGTTATAATACGAATGCATAATTAAAGTAAAGGTAGCCAATTATGTTATAACACATGTGCATAATTAAAGCAAAGGAGCATAAAAGAAGCTGTGTTACATTAATAAAGTTGAAGCTTGCTTATCACTCATATTGAGTCGGCTGCATTCTTCCACCACCTCTCAGGATCCTTCCCGAATTTCTCCAACAGTTTCATGCAATGCTTGAATCTCAAAAGACTCAGTTTCTCAGCACTGACACAATTTTCATATAGTTGAATCTTCTTCTACTGAGGGAGGAATCTCAGATTGCTGGCACTGCCATCTGAAGGAGTCAAAGTAGCATAAATAACTTTTGCATTATTTATTTCAATTACGGTATTACCAAATACACAGTCAATGCTTCATTAAAAGCAGAGTAAGTGGGCAGTGAGATATAAAACAGAATCTTAAGGATTGATTTATCTGGCACTTATCTCAGTGCCCTTGTTTCAAAAATGGATCAAATGTCACAGCTTAGAAACCACAATTTTAAACAGCTCCATATTTAAGAGCAATTTCAGCAGTTTAATACCTTTGTAAATTGTTTTTGTAAACACATTCTGTAATGGCACATTATGTCATGGACCTATCTTGAAATACAGCTACACAATCCTAGACCTCACCATGACAGGTTAGTTATGAAAGCATTCTAAGAGATTTAAGAATAAGCCAGTTGTCCTTGGTGGACTGGAAAGAGAAAATAAGTTTTCTATACAACAGAATACACTAATTGAAAATCAGTTTCATTTTAATGAGTGACAACAGGTATTCCACAGCATAAAATGCAATTTTATAAAAACTTTATTTTATTTTTTACATTTCTTTCCTTTCATAATGTAGCTATCACTTTCAAGGAGCTTTAGGCAAAAAGAAGATAAAGTAAATGGCTTTCATTTAAGCTTGCAGCTTTCTCAATCTGAAGCAACAGGTAAAATGTAGCCTGTTCCCTGATAACATCTTATTTCTGCAAGTACATTAGGAAGCCCTAAATAAAACAGCAAACAGATGTATCATTGTATTCCAGTGAATCTTTCCTTGATAACACTTAAGTATGAAGTTCTTCTTCCTATACTCATTTTTATCCTTGGTTAAGTAATAAACCTACAGTAATTTGACTGTTAGTTAAGAACTATGCTTATTCAGTTTGCTGGCAAGTAATCAATAACATTTTTTTTAAAAAAGAAAATACTAGAGCTGTTGGAACATAAGAGTATATAAAATAACAGCTGTTTTACTAATACTGCTTTCCATTTTACCAATCACTAGTTACACAATCCAAGGCCTTGGGTTGAATATAAATCCTCAAAATAATTTCACACCTCCTTTATTTTACTTGCATGATTAGCAAAGTCAGTTTAGCCACATGAAAAGGGTTTAAAATGTATGATTTGTATCATGGGCCAAGCATACAGCAGACTTCCTGTAAAATTTTATTGCATTTACAGACTTTTTTATGTCCTCCATAATGAACAAGTATCTTTCACTTGCATAGGCTTATTATTATCCACAATTATTTCTCATCTAAAAGAGTGCTGAAACATGCAGTTTTAAATAGTTATTTTATATAGTTACAAGTTCCTGTGTAGGATGATCTTTGCTGTTTATAGATGAATCATGATTCTCAGTTGAAACTGGGCAAAACCCAACCATCCAATTTAGAGAAAGCAGAAGTGTCTCTATGAGAGGAAGTGTTACTTTAGCCACATACCATTCTTGCTTACTTACTATGAAAGGTTTTAACTCTTAACTATTAAGCACTAGGATTTGATGCCATCATAGGATAAAGGAGATGGTAATGAAAAGTAATGCTAATATATTTCCAGTCATAAAAGGCCTCTGTTGGCATCAGTACTACCAAATTCAACTTGTTACAGTTTAAAACAAAATAAACCAAAAATTACATGACATGACATTCAAAGAGTTCAAATAAAAAAACAAACAAACAAAAAAACCACAAATAGTCTGAAAAATGAGTAGGTTAGTTAAAAATGAACATCACTTCTTTGGAGAAAGAAGTAACAAAGCAGTAATGCAGGGTATGTATATGTAACCAATACCTGACAGAGCTGATCTTGACAAATTTATCTTTTGAATGAAATTGTGCTATAAAAATTAATCTCCTGAGATCAACAAACTCACAAGCATTAATAAACTTCTTCTGACTTCAGCATCAGGTTTGTGTTATACACACTGTCTATGCTACTTTAACATGTACTGCAGTGCATCTGTACAGCAAAACAATCCACACTTCCTGCATTTGAGGGTACCACACTTCAGCCTTGGTCTAATTTGGCCCAAGAGTCTGAATGTCCAGATATGGATGTAACTCACTTCTGACTGAGGTCATCTGTCTGAAATTGCTATGCACAGCTGGGTTGAAGCGAAGAATAGCAACTGGAGACAGCTATGAGATTTTCTTCCAAAAAATCATCTCCTTAACCCAAACAATGACACTAGTGAACCCATGCTGATGATGGCAGAAGGCAGAAGTAATTAGTGATCCTAGTCCAAAGAAAAACTGATAAAAATCAGTATAATTACATTATTTAAGGACCAAACATTATGTAATAATGAAGATATACTACCTACAGAAATTAGCATCTAATACATATATATTTATGAACTGTCAAATGATTTTCAAAAGACTAGGTAGTAAACAAATCACTAAAACATTACAGTACTCTCCTTTTCAAGATAAGCTACTATACAGCCCAAATTTATCCAGACCTAATGAAAAATGGAAGCATGATATTAACCACCTATTACAGCTTACGCCAAATAGGGAACTTGTTTACAGATCAAATTCCTCAAGAAGAGAAAAAAGCCTGCCAAAAACCTCATATACTCTCTATGCACCATCTGCACTAGTTAGGGTGCTCCATTTGCAAAGAATCAGTGACAGGTAAAAATACGACACTCATGAAATTTAGACTCCCTTTCTAGTTCTTTAGAATGATTTGTAGAAGACAATATTCACTGATCCAAGAAAATATAGGCACTGTGTTTCCACATAAACTACAAACAGGCAATGTGTGTTTATACGGCTATTTATTTGGCTTCTGTCATGCAGCACAGAGACAGAATGCATTAGCTTCCCATAAATGCATTACTGTCAAGGTATAAATGAGATAGATATAGTAACATTTATAACAGACACACCAACATCCTGTTTAACTAGACAATTTTGAACAAGAATTGTGTAATAAATACATTAAAGAATGATTAAGCTGAGGCAGGTTAGATCAATATGCACTTAATTAAGAAACAGCATTTTTCAGTTTGACTTAATTATATTTCGTATTCTACTATTTAATAAAAACATATTTTTTATGATGTAGGAAATTCAGAATAACAAAAAGAGATTGACCTTCTTGAAGTTGGTGGCGAGTCTGCAATGTGTAAGGACCCACGTGGACCTGACAGCAGAAAAAGAATACTCTTACTTTAAATTTTATTTGATGAAATATTTATATATGCATGCCTGAGCAGCATCTGTCATATTTTATCTTGATCCTGCTGAGAGGCTCGGTGATTACTGATAATAGAAAGTTATATTGCATTGATAGTTTTCAAGGTATTTGCATTATGTTAACTTTAAAAGTCGATTTTATAAAAATTGCTTCCATTATCTGTTATTTTAACGTAATGCAAACAGAGAAAATTACAGAAACTGGTAACAACCAAATACAACATAAGGCCATACCAAATCAAAGTAAGAAAGTATTGCATCATTGAGTTAAAATGATGAAATCTATTTTAATGATGAAGAAACCAAGGAAAGAAAGTATACTAATATTCTTGTTCTCCAAGCTGCCAAGCACTCACAATTGGAAGCAGCAGATGACTATTCACTCTGAAAATTGGCACAAAAAGGCTTTGACTAAGGCTAAAAGAGTGCTAAAACCAAATTTCACCTCCTACGTTCAGGGTTCCACATAAAACCACTAGATCTGTCTACCTTTACATCTCAGAAACAAAATTTTTATCTTGTACCATGTATGCAGTATTATGATCATTTTCTCATTGCAGGAAATGGGAAAAAGAATAAAATTATAGTAGTTAGACTGACAGAAAATTTATTTTATTTTGTTCTCTGATTTAGGTCTAATTTCCAATTCAGCTCAAAATACAACGATGCTGATGCATGACCTGAAGCACAGCACCTGACTGCATAAACAGAAAGTTAGTTTTCATCTTTTAAAATCTAGTCATGCTTGTATCATCCCAGGACACCATCTTTCTCTAGGACAAAAATTAAAAGATAGGTCAAATAAAAATCATACTAAGCTTTTCTTAAAAATCACTCTGACAGTCACAAAAATGCACTAATGTATTTGATTAAGTATGTTCTCCTTTTCATATATACAAGATGGTTATTTGATTTATCTGAAAATAGCTTAGGTTGATACAATTACACTAAAAGTAAATGTTTTGTTACAAAAAACTTTCAATGGGATGTCATTCCAACAAAAAAGTGAAAAGTTAGCACTTTTATGTGTCGTGTCTAAAATTAACAGTGAGAAATTGAGTATTTTTTCCTACATCAAGAAGAAATTACTTAGCAGGGTTTGGCACTGCCTCCATAACACTCTTTGAAGTTCTGCTATTGCATGCAAAGTGTTCTTAAAAATTTTTAAAGCACTATTCATTTATACATAGGACAACATTAGAGCAATCAAAAAACTATTATTTCTTCTGTGGAAAATGAAAATACAAAATAAAAATAATAGCTGTGTGTAGAATTTTAGTCAAGTTTCACCAAATACCAAACCAGTAAGAAAAATATTCTAACTTGGTGCTTATGCTTTTTTCCTGAACAGTGGAACGCCACCCATAGGAAACAAACAAACAAACAAACAAAACACAAAGACTCAGTATGAGTTGGACACTCTACTTTGCTTCATGTTGGTTTATCGTGGTAAAACGTTTACCAAGAAGAAACCGTCTTGCCAGTGCCCTGTTCAAAGGCTCTATGTGACGCAGAAGAATTCTTCTTATCACATAAAGCAGACTGTGTAATTTCTGCACTGAAGTGGCACGTTCTAGAGAAAAGTTAAACCTCATGACATATTCAGCACACCCAGATGTTCATCATCTTTCTTTATCATCTGAATTTTCATCAGTAAGCATTTAAAAATGCTGTCATGGTTAACTAAACTCCTTTTAAACTAGCCTTATAGGTGAATAGCCTACTTACTGGTTTCTGATGAAATTTTGCATAACTTTGAAAAGTGTAAAGCCAGAAAATGTATGCAGAATCCAGATACTTTCTCATAATAAAAACACATAAAATGATTATCGTGCATCTGGATGAAAACTTTGCACGTTGCGGACTGTTATGGCATATCTCATACTCCAGTGGTGGAGTCAAAATCCTACAATTCTCAAGTCACCTCACGTGGACAGGCAGTAGTCTACCTGCACAGTTTGTTTCCAAAGAGCTTACAAATTAAGGAGTACATACTCTGGAGTTTTCTCCTGTTGTGTGTAGGGAAAGGGAAAAGTAGAATCCTCAACACCACATAATACATTTTATTTATTGATGTCTTTGTTGCAGAGGTTTATCCTTGTACAAAAATACCCACAAACAAAATAAAGTATGCTTCAATTCAGCTGTTGCTGGCTGAATAATATATTATGTCATACTAAGATATTTTTCGTTATTTTGAAAACATCAGTGGTTTCAATTTTTTTACAATCAATCTAGACTGGTAAATTTCTGCATACATGTAGGTTCCTATTTTCAAATGCGTATTTTTTATTCATTTATATCAAGTCTGCACACTCAGAATCTGACTGGGTCTACGTACATTTTATGGGAAAAAATCTCAGCCCATGAGGCACAGGAAATAATTTACAAAAACAAAAGGCTGCAGTTCTAGCTTTTTGTATTCCCTGATGGCTTTCATCTTTTTGAAATGTAAAAAAGATGTAATTTCTGATGGAATAATTTGTGCTTATTAGGAAACAAAAGCTAATTATTGTCCTTATTTTTGCAACAATTTTTTCGATAATTTATTTTGCCATTATTTGCTACAGTCATCAAAGGTGCGAGGTGAGTGAACTGAATGTAATCTTTTAATTAATTGCCTACACATATACACAACATACTATCGTTAGGTACCCTTAATTATTGATTCTGAATTGTATTTTTAATGAAGGAAAGTAAGGACAGAATCAAATAGGCTGATCTCTGTCAAGAAGAAACTCCTCCATCAGTATCAAGCAGCGTAACTGACGATACTGGTCCTGAAACCTGTTCTTGCATATCTGGGCATCGTTCTTGGTAATGAAGAGCACCAGCAAAGAATATAATAGAATTGGGGGGCTTTTACTAATCTTTCTAAGTTCATGCAAAACTTTCAAAAGCCAGAATTCCAATATCCATATTTGTTACTTTTGCTCTTTTTCAACAAACTACCTGTGTTTAACACAAGCCTTTTTTCAAAGTGAATCCAAAACCAATTTCATCTACCGTCAGTCTAGAGTACAGAGAAAATTTCAGAACAGTTTTCTCTGAATTATGATAGTCCTTTGGTTAGAAATAGCAGGTTTTCATTGTTTTTCTTTGAGCTACAGAAGAAAGAATGGAGAGAAAAACTGAGCACAAATACTCATAAATGAAACACCAGTGCACAGTCTGATGCACTAGTAAACTACTGACTTCCATTATGCTGAGACGATCTGAAAGTTGTTGAGTTCTGTTTCCCTCAAGTAAAACTTTCATAAATACAATCAGATTTAACTATGTCTCCTTAAATGCCTGAGGTTATGTGCTTTGGAAATCATAGGTTATCCATGATCATGTCCCACTGAATGGCTCTTAACATTTCACATTGAGCTATTAATTAATTTTTAATTATTGCCTTTTATCTCGGTCTCTTTCTTCTACAGCTACCTAATGCATATGCTTGAACGTATCATTGATTCTTTCCCTTATTATTATTAGAGAAAAATTGAAATGAAGAGAACTGATGGACGGAGTACTTGATGAAAGTCTTGGCATGTACTTAATGAGCAGCCTACTTATTACTGGGCCCTCATGAAAGAGTACAACCTTAAGTATCCTGTTATCACAGGGATAATGGCTCTGCTGTGCAGTGCAGCAATTCTAAGACTACCTGAAGTATCATTTTAGTCATGCTAATATGTGTTGACAAATTACTTCTCAACTTTTCTGTTGGTAGCACTGCTTTCAGGAAAAGAGGATGCTTGATGTTACAATCAGAAAAGACAGTGAACTAAACACCTCCAAGCTCTGCCAAGTAATGATCCAAACACAGGGACAATGACTGCGGAAATCTGCTTTTTTTATGCTGTGCCATTTTTTACCTTCTTGACTTTCTGCTGTGCCTTCCAGACTGTGGCATCAAGAGACAGAAAGTCTAGAAAGGAAACAGTAACAGCAGGAAAAGCAGTACAAGGTGTTCACGCTATTTATTCATTTGATAAGATAATCTGAAGCAATTTAAGAAACAACTAACCGCAATCTAACTGGAAAGCACCGCATAGTTATTATTTGATGATCTAAACCACCACCTCACTAGAATCCAGACTAAATGTTCTACTTAGTAAATAACTTCTTTGCAAAGACATTCAATATAAAGAAAGACTGAAGAAGTGTACAGGAGAATTAATATTGTAAGGTATTATTTGCAACAAAATCTAGAATGACCAGTAAAGCATTTACTCAGAGTACGTAAAATCTACTTTAAGAGCTTATATTCTTAAACATTTTAAATTTTCAACCTCTAATATGAAAGTTTTCTACTACCTTGAATCTGTTCTAATGATATGAAAAGATAATTCAAAAGTTAGCAAGTTTAATTTTTGTATGACCTCTTCCCTTTTGCATCCATCTTGCTCTTGTCTACTTTCTGGCCATGTCAAAACAACTTTCAGTAGACCTACAACTGCTGTACTTAATTTTGTGAGACACAGTTGCCACTTCCCTGTTGAGAGCTAAAAGCATTAACACACATGGTTATTCACAGATCTTGCGGAAAAAAAATACTGTTTCCCTTTTACTGAGCTTTCTGAAATTTTTCAAGCTGCTTTGGAAATTGAATCTTTGTCTTTAAGTAGGCCAAGTAGAAATAGCTGTTTCTGCAGTGCATGATCCAGAAAATTCTCCTCTATAAGTTGGTTCATTCTTCAAGATTAGATATCAGATGGTCAAAATGTATTTATTACTTATGCTAGAAGGTCTCTTTTTGGTTTATTAAACAATACAAATATACCGATGCTCAGAATAAGTAATATAGCCACAAATTTTAGGAATTTATATTTTATTTTGTTTAGTTTTGTCATGAGATCTTGTGGATCTCGTGAAAAAAAATCTTTCCTCCAAAAGGTTAATTTCAGTCAATTTACTTTTTCCTTGGAGGGGGGAACAGACAGTGAATTGCTTGTTCACTTCATTTATTTTAGCAATGCTCCCATGTCCTTTAGAAAGATTCAGCTGCAGTGTCTGAAGTAGATGAACTCAGCAAGCCAGAGTTAATGTCAAACAAGTGACACAGAAGCATATTAATCAGTTCATAGACAACAGTTCAGAAACAACAGACCCACAAAACTCAAAGAAAACCTCTTCTTGAAAGAAACCGATTAGAGACTAATCACTCTTCTGAATGAACTATGGACTGAAGAAACAAAAGGGGACAAATTAAACAACAAAACAGGCAATGACCAGTTATCCTTTATCAGGAGAAGTGTACTGGTTTTGGCTGGAACAGAGTTAATTTTCTGCGTAACAGCTCATAGGGTGCTATGTTTTTTGATTTGTGACCAAAACAGTGTTGATAAGACACCTATGGTTTTTGCTACTGCTGAAAGGTGTTTTCACAACACCAAAACCTTTTCTGCTTCTCACACCACCCCAGCAGCCAGCAGGCTAGGGGTGCACAAGAAGTTGGGAGGGGATACAGCTACGACAGTTGACCCCAACTGACGAGAAGGATATTCCATACCATAAGATGTCACGCTTAAGAATAAAAGCTGGAAAAAGGAGGAGAATGGCGGAACATTTGGAGTTAAGAGCACTTGTCCTCTCAAGTAACCATTATGTGTGACGGAGCCCTGCTTTCCTGGAAGTGACTAAATACCTGCTTGCTGATGGAAAATAGTGAACCAACTTCTCATTCTGTTTTACTTGTGTGCCAAGCTTTGTTTTACCTATTAAAGTGTCATTATTTCAACACACAAGTTTTCTCACTCTTACCCTTATGATTCTCTCCCCCACCCCATTGAGGCTTAGCTGCTCAATGGGGTTAAACCACAACAATAGGAAAGAAGACATTTTTAACAGATAAACTTATGGAAACTCAAATGAAGATGTAACTAGAAAGAAATACCATAACTGAATCAGAGAACAACCTTTTTCTTTTCAAAAGAAAAAAAAATTTCATTGCCAGAAAAAAAGGATTTTGTCCTATAATAAATAAGTGGATACTACAGGCAAGAGAGGGATAACGGTTTACCTCAGTGACCAAGAGGTCACTTACCATCAGGTAAGTAAACCTGATGGAACATGACTACATATAAAATCAAGTGATATTACTGACAAAGAAGATATAAAATCAACCCCCTACTGTATTCTGCAGTCTGGTACCCTCAGAGAACAGTGAGAGCTTTGTAAGGGCACTGGAACGTACAGGGGACCAGCAGATTTCAAGGCATTGACTTTTTTCTAAGGAAAGCTAGGAATGAAGACACAGCAAGCAGTCAATATACACACAAAAATAAAAGACAGACTTAAAATGGTTTTACAACAATAACTGTTAAACTACAGGCAATGCAGCAGACCATCGCTGCACGAAACCACTGTGATTCAGTAACGGCAATGAAACAAAAGGTAGATAAAATAATTAAACTATTGTAGCTAGAATTGGGTGGGCAATTCCTGGAACTGAATCTACTAACTTTAAGAGCAGTAAGCTACAACTCCACTTCAAAGAATGAATATGTCACAGTTCAATATATAACACATTTTATTGCTTTCACAGAAGCAGTACAGTGATGTAGAGGAATAAATTCTTCAGTATATTTCTGATAAGGTTGTGCCTGGAAATGAGTGATAATTTTAACAGTGGGTAAGGACAAGAAAGGAGTTGATGGTCTGCCATCAGAGTCTCGATTTTATATTAATGCCAGGAAGAAGGAGGATGACCAACTTCAGAAGTTTGTGTTCTTGCTACCTCTAAGGCAACTACTCCTAACTGAAAATCCAAAATATTTTTTTCACTGCTAGATAGGTGAATATTGTACAAGTTAAAACAACTAATACAAAGTGAGGTCCCTTAAAACTACTTTTAATAACAAAACAGTATTGAAAAGAAGCTATGTCACAGAAAAGCACACACCAAGCAGAAATCAGAGTGCCACAGTGCACACACATGTAAAGGTTAATATCATTTATAATTTCAGGCAATAATGAAATAGTATAGTACCCAAAACTTTCTTTAATACCAGCAATATATTTATCCCATTCAATGTAATTTTGGATCAAACTTCTAAGAAATTCATACTTGAATGGAAAGGAGAACTAAATGCTTTCAGACCCTGGACATTAATCTGTCCTGCTTTTCCATTCTACAGCTTTAGCTGTTGTAGTAAGTTAAGTCCTTATTTCTTGTCAAATGTATGCCCGCGCCAATAGGAATAAGTACATCTTTGCCTTCTGAAGTAATTTCAGGACTCATTAGAGTAGCCGAAATAATATACTCTACCCATAACTAGTAATAAGTTCCTAAGTGTTGATTTAATGTGACAGAAAAGGAATGCCCGTTTTATGATGCCTTTTGTTTACTGCTCAGTGTATTTTCCCCATGCATCATCAGCTGTGTTTACCTGGAGACATATCTAGAACAGTAAAATATCTCTTTATGAAGATGATCTGCAAACCTCCACTTCTAGATTTCTCCCTCAAAATCAGTCTGTTTGCAAGATCACTCATGCAGCATTCATGATTTACCTACTTTTAAGCAGCTCAGACCATCCACATGAGATTCAGTGACTGAAGAACAAATATACCTATAGGACTTCATGGTCATAATTTACAGCACTGACCTAATTTTCTGTCTTCAAACAGGCATTAAGGGAGCTACACGACTGCATAAATTCAGTTTCATTGAAAAATAACTGTTTCTTAAAGCTAAGTTCTGTCTCATCTCTAATAAGAGGGACAGGACACTGATTTTCTCTGTGAATTTCTTCAGGACAGTTGCCCAGGTGCTAAGTAAACTCTGTGTGTGGCATTGCTAAAGCTTGTCAGCACCGTTAGTATCACCTGTCATTCAGATGAGGCAAATGGCATATATTAAACCAAACATCAGCATCAGCAGTCTCTAGACTCTCAGTTCTCCTTGACTTCGGAAGAAAAGGCTAGAAAAGGAACTGACAGTGACAGAAATAAAAAAAAAAAAAAATGAAGTTGTTGAAATCTTCAACTCTCCAAACCTCTTCCAAACCTCCCGCAAACCTGCTCACATGAACAATTCACAACTACCTAAAAAGCTGTTTGAAAATAGTAATTTCATTGTCTCCCTAACCAAAGGAACACCATGTTATGGCAATATAAAAATCTTCAACACAAGAGAGAATATCAGCATTATTTAAAGGAAAACACATAAACATAGATATTCTTTGACCATAAAAAAAAGGTCAACTAAAAAAAATAATGTAAAAAGAAAACATGCTGATGAAGCATATTTCCTGAGTGGTATAATTTCCACTGCACATGGCTAAGGCAGTCCAATATCCCTCAGTAGAACTTACAGTACATGAACAATGAGCTTTCAGATTAACTGATTAACTGAAGTCTCATCTATGTGGTGGGTAATGACGTACATGAAAACATATTTTTGTTGTACAGTGAATCTCAGGGATTTTTTCTTTTCTTTCTCCATTTACCATTCGATTGTTTTACCACAAATCCCCTCAACATTCTGTTTTATCGATCTTGTTTTCAATTGGCCTTCACTATGGGCATTTTTATATACCCTTGACATCAAATATGATAGAATTGAACTAGAAAATAGACTAAGCTAAAGAGAAATACTGTGCTAGAACTATATTCCATCAAAAGATGTATTTGTTAGAATGTAACTCTTCACATAATTCAGTTGTTTTCAGTTGGAAGGTTCATTTTCGAGTTGAAAAGAAATATATGTTCTGACAATGTCAAAATTATTCTCCTTCCAAATTACTTCTCCTTTCAAATTCTGTTTATATTATTTTATATTATAATGGTGCACATGAAAACATCAGTATGAAATGCAAATCAAACACAGTTCAAAATATTTTGGATCAACTACTATTGATACATTTTTAATCCTCCCTTGGAAAATAACAAGTTGAGAAAACTTGGGTTTCTCTGGAAGGAAATAAAATCTCTAAATTTAAAGCCATAAAGTAGAACGTATATTTTTACAGCATTATCAGATGGTACAGCTGAAGCCAAAAGTAAAGCAGTGAGCATTATGTCTCCTGAAGCACACTCTTTTCACTCAGTACAAAGAAACTCATGTCTAGTAAGAAGCAGTAACATCTCCCTTTCCTAATCTCTATGCAAACTAGGATTTAAAGATTCAAGTTGTTTTGATGTTCTTTTCCCCAAGGAAAGAAGTCATAAATCATTTTTTCAACAAGTCTTACAAACAAAACCCAAGGCCTTCCTCTTCTACTGCATCCATCTTAGATCAGATCACATTTCAGAATCTGGCCTTCCACTTCATATTCTCTAAACAAATTACAAGATTACCTAAGTGACTTTAATTGCAAGAACGAATGACTGTCTTTTTTCCAGTCCTACCACTCACAGTTACTCTGAAACAAAGATGTGTCAGTTTATTCCAAGGGATAACACAGCACAAATAATTCCTCTATTTATTATTTTCTTAGTTTATGTGTACTAAGACAACAATGTAGCATTGGTAAAAATGGTAATTTATTCTTTAATCTCAAAACAAAGTCTGACACATCTGGTTTTTTAAATACTTAAAAATAATTTCTGCTTCTTGGTTTTTTTGGTAAGTCACCTGGAAAAAGCATTCATGTTATGTTCATTCATCATTGATTTGGTGTTTCCATTTAAATAATCCAGTTGAAATCTTAAACACGTATGGTACAATGCAAAAGCAATTTAATTTTAGAATTTATGAAAACATAAGAGTTAGAAGATAGAATTTTGAGCAGCTTTCAGAAGCAAAATATCACCTAATACCAGTGAAACTGTATGCAGTTCTTAGAAACAGTGTCCTCTTGTAGCCAGTTACCAGTGTAGTTTACTCTCCTCCCAGAATGTGAGATTCTCTTCTCCCTCAGCAGATGTACACTCATCATTACACTCTCTTTCAGCCACTTTTACCTTGTACAAAGTGAAATAATCACACCATTCTCACTTGTTCAGTCTTGAGAGTATAGTTCTACAATGATGTAATTTCTTCAGCTTTAATTACACAACTAAATCTTAGTATTATCTTGATAACATTCAGTTGACTTATCTGTCACAAGTCTAAGCAATATGATCGTACATCTCAGCCCGTTTTCTCCAAAGACTCTTTTCCTATGCCCCACTCTGTCTTCTTTTCCACTTTTCCAAGCTTTACATTGTCCACTAAAACTATTAAGCTTTCTAAATCTGACTGCTCCACCACAGACCACAAAAAAGAATTAAAAATACTCTGAACCGTTTCCAATTTCCTAGATCTAGCAATTTCAACTTGCAGTTATTGAAGCTCTAAATGGTGACAAATACTTCAAACATTTTAAATTTACTGTATTTTTTTAACTCAGCTGAAGCAAAAACACCTGTAAAAATAATAATGAAGAAAAAATCTGCTTTATGCTCACTTTTTAAAAATTACTAAATATATCCAATAACAGATTAGTTGATTGGAGCTACTCTTCATTATATTCCAAGTACCCTGACTTATTAAGACAATGCTCCTCAGAAAGTGATCTTACAAAGTCACAGTACTCAATACATTTAGCATAGAGATATGTGCTAGACCTGGCATATCCTGCTGTAGCAGCATGAGCTGGTATCGGAATACCAAGGTGGGGAAGTGTCACTACCACAGGAGAAACAGTCAACGTAAGAAAGAGCCAGCTCAGATGTGTTTTTCATGCTGAAAAGATAGTACTACCTTCATATGTACCAGCTCCACTTATGATTTGCTTTATACCCTGGGTGCTGCAGGACAGAAATATGGTCAACATCACTTGCTACCTCAGCGGGCTTGAATTCTGGACACAAAAAACAGAAACTGAAAAATAAACCACCAAACTAAAACAAACCACCACTGAAGCTTTACAAAGGAAAAGCTTTAGGAACACAGGACTCTATTTAGTAAATCTCAGTTTTGAATTGTAAATCCTTGCCCACTGTTTCCATGGCTCCAACACATTCATCACAGTTTGGTTTAAGTCAATCTAAGTTTGTAATGCCACTTGAATGAGATAGCATCTCCTTTGTAGTTACAGTAATATACAGCCAGACAATCAAAAAGACCAAACACCTGGCCTGCCTGCAAACCCACAAAGTTTTTTAAACAAAAACTTATCTTTTTCATTTGGATCAACGCAGTCAGCTTTGGCTGATAAGAAAACTATGCCCTCTGGTCTGTTTCACAGGGGCAGTGAATGGGAATGTTTACTTCACACTAGGCCAATTAACCAAGGGTGAATGCAATCAGAATGAATTTATCTATTAGTTTTCACGTTCTCCTCTAATTTTTCCTATTTTGAAGAATAAACTTCTGTTTTAGTTGTAGGAAGTAGCATGTTTCCATAAAGAAAGGGATGCTTGCTACCTATCTGAACATCTAAAATCTATGCCATATTTGACAGCTAAAGTCTTTGAAAACGTATTCGGACTGGTATTAAATGCCTCAGAAAAAACCTCTCCTAAGACACACGTTAAAATCTTAGTATGGGTTTCCTTTCCAGTCTCTATAACATGGAATCTTATTTCTGCAACTGCACATTAGAGAAATGAAGGAACAAGGACAGGGAGGCAGGTCCTATGCTAAGTGATGTTCCAGATGTTTCAAGAATCAAAGTTTGACAAAGAACAGCACTTAAAAGCTTCATATTAAAAGAAGGAAAACATTTCTGACCCCTTTTTTTTTTTCAATAAAATGCAAATTACTGGTTGAATATCTCTCTGGATTACATATTACAGTAACACTGTGTCAAAGTAACATGTTATTCTTAGCTTCAACATCCAACACAAATTCCTGGTATTGGTCTCTGCTCTGAGGATGAGATTACTTAAGCCTTCCCTTCAGATATTTTATGGCAATCTTTAAAATCAAAATACCTATAAACCAGGGTCACAGCCTGGACTCGATGATCTCAAAGGTCTTTTCCTGCCTTATGATACTGTGATGCTGTGATACCATGTGAAAAAAACCTAGCTATTTACCTTCAAGCACAGGTCAACGTGACAACAACATGGATCATGCAATTAATATCTGTCATACAAATATCTTAGGGATGAAATTATCAACATACAGTGTCACAGATAAACTTTGATTCTCACCATAAAGTGCACAGTTTGTCTAACTACGTTCATGTCTACTTGGCTTTTCACACATTCAACCATATCTACTACTGATTTTTAATTGCACTTATCTGGCAGCCAAACCTCTTCCTCAGTACCCCAAATCTAATGATAGCACCATTATTCAGCATCTCTTAAGACATTTAAGTAATCCACCAGCATCACAGAGATGCTGCCTTAATGGCAAAGATAAGAGATAAACATTTATCCCTTCATCTCAATGTCACACACCTAAGCCGTAAGATACAGATTTCATATATCCTATTTGGTTTTGACTATCGCTCCTCACAGCACCCTGAAAGAGCAAATGAAATTTGATTAAATTTTCACAATACCACACAAAGTTTTAAACTTCTAAGCTAGTTTTTTGCCTTTTAGGAATCACAACAGCATCACTGACAGCAATGGATCTAAGCAAAGAGGAAGCATTTCCCAACAAATAAGGATTTTTTTTTTAACCTGTAACACATTTTGCTCCCCTGGGCAGAAATAACAGTGAATCAGTCACTTTCACCAGATGGCATACTTCATATCGAATCAAAAACTGTACTGAAGAAAGAATATAATTCTACTGGCATGACAGTTTTTAAACCAGTCCCTCTTGTAGAGAACTACAGAATGGAGAGACAACTTTCAAAATCATCATTTTGCAGTAACAGCAGGATTTAACCCTGTCACTCAATAACAGTACTGAAAACTAAAAATGGGAAGTATTTCAATTAACATCTTGGAAAAAAATTATTTGAAATAAGATGCTGAACAGACATTCTTTTACTACGTTTACTGGTAATAAGATTAATTTCATTAAATTTTATTTTGTATTATCATTGCTTCCTGTATGAAGACCTTCAGTCCTCTTGAAAACAACAGCATAGTGATTATCAAAAAACACTGAAGAAAAGCTTGTAAACACTGCTCAATTTGGGTAACATTAGAAAAAAACAAAATAAAAAGGAGTATCCTTAAGTGAAAAAACTACTCCAGTGGGGCTTAAATGGAAAAAAAAGACAAAACCAAAAGACCATCAGTGACACAAAGTTCGAGGAAGAGCTGGAAAACATATGCAATTCCATGTTTTAATAATTACAAATTTTCTAAAGGTAAATGCTTCATGTCTTTTCCACTAACAATACAAACCAACTCATGTGTTAAATGAAAGCAAGAATGCTATTAAAACAATTGAGTAAATCTTGAGGTGGTTTACACAAACCTTTTAATACAACACTTTCTACCACTTCAGGGTCTTCTCCAGGTCAACTGAATTACAGCTGCATTTCAATATAGTAATTAAACCTGTTTAACTGAATTCAAATAAGAACGTGGCAGCATCGTTTACAAAGCCTTTCTTAGATTTTTTTTTCTTTTAAATAAATAATTAAAAAGGGATTAATTCAATGATGACTTGGAAACTTCAGCACCTCTATTTAAGTATGTATTTACCAGTCTGACATATCTGTATACCTCATTCCAGGGACTTCCTTCAGCAATCTTTAGACAACAAATACCTTTCAGCCAGGAATGGTTTGTGGAATTGTTTATATTTCGCCCATTTAGAAAATCTGCAAAAATGTGTTTCAGTTTAGTGCTCTTGTGAGGTTAACTATTATAAAGCAAATAACTAAAAAAACATCCATTGTTATAGCTATTCTTCAATACAACATTTCATTTCCGTTATGAGGAAGATCATTTTTCTTCCTTGGTAACAGAAGCTGTAAAGAACTTGTTAAGACAGCAGTAAGTAAAAAAAGTTCTTCAGGTTCCTAAAATAATAATCAAACTGCTCCAAGAAACACTGAATTTCTTAACAAAAATAAGAGAATGTTCTGTATGAATATGCATATATGATCTTGGTAAAAACTAACTTCTGCTGTATCATATTCAGAAAGTAGTGCATAAAGAAGGGGTTGATTATTCACTCTTACCTAAGTGGTATTATTTTAATTTAGAAAAGAAAAAAAATCTCTACTTAGAGCACTCTTTAATTGTTTTCCTTGTAATACAATCTGTAAGTCTCTTTTTCCTAAAACATGTATAAGGAGTCATCTTGGGTGTCTATTCTAACTAGTTTAGCAGGTCCCTGAGATCGGCACATTAGGTCCTGGCAAGGAATTGTACATATTCCTCTTACTGTTTCAAAAATATTCGGAAAAAGTAACAAAAGCCAGATGTGCATACTCTACCGCAGGTCTTTTCAGAAAAGGGTACTGTAAATAACACCTCTCAAGCTCCTCTCATCTGTAGAGATGAGTTCACTAAATTACTATTACAACAAAAAAATAAAGTAGTACAACACAAAACCAATACGCTTATTCATTACAATTTAGCCCACTCGTTTGAGACAATTCAGTTAAGCCCTTGAGACCTACATAAAGTACAGCTTCATTAGATGGACTAATTTATGTGATATAATAAACATAAATTCATCACATTTCCAGTTCTTGGTTACTATGCAATGTACTAAATATAGAGTACCAGGGAGCTCATCAGATGTCTAATATATCCCCAAGTGTTCTTGTAGTGTTGTAACAAGCTATTTTCCATTTTACATGGTTCATCTTAAAAGTATTTCTGTTTAGCTTATTTAACAAAGCTGTAGTGTCTTCTGCATCTTGGGAATACATTACACTCTATAAGAGAGCATCAGCCCACAGTAACCTTAAAGAAGTGCATTATGTAAAGGTATATAGCCATAACCACTGCACAGGCAAATCTAGATGATATTTTTAGTTAAAGTACCTATAGGGGAGCTGTTCAAGATATATATATATATATATATTTTATATACAAATATGCTGCACCTTCATATAAAGAACAGCCCCAAATTACTGTTGTGACTGTATCACAACTTACACTGCAAAGTGTGTGTTCCACACCTATGCATAAGTTCAGAAGTGTACCCAGCCACATTTGGTTTTTCATTCTTAAATTCAAGTATTGATTATGAAGTGGCCAGTGTTCAGTCATTTTGAATTAAAAATTAGGATAATAAGTGAAACTTCCATAATTTTCTAAAACATGAAAAATAATATCTACTGAATGTTTTCAAAGTAATCACATTATTACTTCATCAAACACCAAACTAAGTGGTGATCTGCCAAGACATCTTTCTATACTTTTAGAGTTCGAAATTTTTCAGTCCTTTTTTGAAAAAGGGGGTCCTTATCTTTAAGGACCTGCAAAGAACTGAAGATAGAAATGCAGCAGCCTCATTCTCCTGCCACTGCAGAGAATAAAATGTGTGCCTGTTCCGTTACAGTTATAACTGGAAGCGAAGCAATAAGGGAAACCAGAGAAAGAGTCTTAGTTTGGCTCTAGAGTCAAGTAGAGACAGAACAGCCTTAGGCATAACAATGTTTTCTTGTGTTACTAAAATCACTTTGCTAGCACTAAAAGAAAATGACTTATTTTAAGATTTTTTTATTTTTACAGTGCAGCCTATATGACAGTTTTTTGTATAATTTGGTCACAGTTCATTCAGTTTCTCTTAAGATATTCACCAATTCAGTGAGCTATATCCAGAAATGAATACAGAATGAGCTTCAGACTCTGAGCACTGGTGAGACATACTTGTAATGGGGCAGCTAAGTCAGGAGCTGGCGAACAAATAGTTTCCTCACTACAATGTATGCAGTGTCCACAAATGTAATTCTTTAAACAAAACGGCTCAAATGACACTGGAAATCAGACACAAGAAGGAAAACCAGCAGGTGATAAAAGTCAGTAACTAATCCTGTACTGACATGCCTATAACAAACACTTTCCTGTTGCATGAAGACATGGCCAACAGTCTCAATATCCAGTGCAAATAAATTTGCAACTTAGATTCAAACTGGAAGTTCGAAACTACCATCACTACTGCCTCCTCTTGCATTCTACTTTACTTTGAAACTGTTAATTAAAAGCATATGTAAACTGACATACTCCTGAACAGGAAATTACCATGCCAAGACCACATTCATGCCTTCAGAATCTTCACATCAAAAACAATGGATTATGGAATAAAGGAAATTTTATGGATTTCTTTGGCAACCCTTCATGGAATTCCAAAATTGTTCATGGATAAATTCTTCAAAATTCAATTTCATCTAGCTCTCGCTAAAGCAAATTATCATCACTAAACCCCAGCTTACAGATAGTTTAAAATGATAACTTCACAAAAGTAACCAGATTAAGCAAACGCATAATGAAACACCAATCTTAGTTTTTATAAGTAATTAGGAACATGCAATTCACTTCATTTTTGTTACTAAAATAGGCAATGTTGAAAAGTAATTCTTGCAATAACTTCAGTATTTTCTTTCAATTAATTTATTGTTCAATCTTCCGAAAATATTTTCTGAAGGTCTTGGTGTTGTTGTCTTTTTGTGATTGCATTTTACAAACAAGAATGAAAACCAAGCTGATAACAAAGAGCTTTAGAGAACTGATAAAACAGCCACTACATTCTGTATTATAACAAACACTTAAAATTGGCTGGAAAAAAAGCCTTTAATTTAAAACTTCCCAATCTTTATACTACACAGTATGAACACACGGGAGTAGAAATTTAATTTTCACCAAAAGACAGCTCGTTAAGTCATTATTCTGGAACAATCTTCAAACTCACACACATAGCTCCAACCACAACTGTAATTCCAAAGGGTAGAATCCTTTGCAAATGGCAAACTCAGAAATTAGCGTCTGGTTATTTAGCTGTTCAAAATTTGATAATGGCTAATGCTGCTATTACTGTTAGTATTGTCATCTACTCTTGAGAGAACCCCACAGCAAGTTTGATGTTTAGAGAATCTCAATTTCTGGTTAAAAAATGCCTTGCAGTACTTCCAGCCAAAAGAACCAAAGATACTCCGTGAGACACCTTCACTGGAGATGAAAAGCAGCTGCATTTACATGCAGCCATTAGACAAGTGTAGTCTTACCATTCTTCAAATAAATAAGTAACCAGACAGGCCTGGAGCCCTCATGTGTCATACTCAGGGTGCCATAATAACAAACCAACAAAATCTGACAGAAGAACAGATAAATGCATAAGGGTTTTAAAGACACTAATCTTCAGAGAAGTTCTACCAAAATCTGTTACCACTGTATATTAAACTTAGCATATCCTTAGGGATATGCTCAGTGATGGCACCTAAACTTTGAAAAGATAACTACAGGCAAACAACAGCTCCTGCTTCCTTATTTTGGCACGGTGTTGCTGCTGATGGTTTTAGGTCTGCTAGGCTCTTTAACTTTGTCTTGCTCTTTCGTTACGGTGTTGCACTGATGATGTCTTAAGCACACTTCCGAATTGGAGGTGAAGTTGTCAGAGCAATCTATTCACAGAAGTTTGTTGAATAAACACCTTGCTAGCGCTCCAGTGACAGAAGGGATTAAGTTTTCTTACATCTTCCTGTTCATTATGCATTTGGCTAAAGGTTCCTTTGATTGCATTGACAACTGAGCAATTAGAGATTAGAAAAGATAGAATTGCCAGATAGCAAATTTAGGATTATATGATCATCTTCCTGCCAAGAAATAAAACATATACTTACACGCGGATTTACAACTAGAGAAGATCTCAGCAACACAGAAATGGAAGGATATTCTTACTGTGGTTTTTTTGTCTGACATTTTCCATTTCCTTGTCCAGAAACAGAGACTTTCAAACAGCATGTTTCACCTCTTGCCAAACACTTCATCAAAATATTAATACATGTTTAGGGATTTAACCTTCCTAAAAAATTATTTCAGTCAAATTTTCTTGCTATTTGCTACAAATCATACTGCAAACCCAGTAACAATTCACTGTCATGTATCACAGAATGAATATTTTAATAAGATAATGTTAGCGCTTACAAAGACCATAGAGCAGTGCCATCTAGTGATTGCCACAATAAATATAAAGCTTTATATTTACATGTGCTGCAAACACAGTGAATATTATCAATAACTGAGCTTCACTCCTGTACTACTTTCTGAGGCAAAACATTTGTGTAACAAGCTGTAAGGGGAATAATAAGTTATATCAGAGTTCATGCACTTCGCACTTCAAGAGAGCTCAGTGTTTGTATTCAAAGTAAAAATGCTGCAGGTAGCAGGCTTAGAGGAAAAACACATTATCATCACTACAAGGTGTTAGGAAAGGAGTTAATATTTTCACAACTCTGAGAATAACACAAGTCTGAGTGAGCAGTATCTCCGTTTTTACCTTTCAAGGATATAATGATAACTATTAAATGAAATTAAACTACAGAAGAAAAAGGAAGGTATGCAGTTCATACACAGGTCTAAATTACTTCCCTGACAGCTGCAGAAAACAGCCCTGTTGTACTCTAAGTGAAATACCACAAGTGTCTAGTTAGGAAACCCAGCTGTAAATATCTTTAAATATTGGATTACTTGGATAAAAGTTCTTATCCAAGCACAGGAGAGAATGCAGAAAACAGAAATATTGCTAATTTTCTAATGTATCGATTATTTGATGATCATTACCTGTTGTTAATGTATTTTTGGTATACTCTCTACTAGGGTATGTATGTAACAACTACAAATCACTGGAACAGTATTTTAGGTCTCAGATTTCAAATTCGCACAAAAACACCTAACAAAATTGTGCACAACTTCTTTAAAATGGACATCAGTTTGAATTATAAGATGAGTAACAGGTCATTTCTGCAAGTATGAACATGGAACCACAGAGCAGAAGTTTCAAAATAGCTTGAAGTTGTGCAGCTATCTCCTTACTATAAATTTTAGTGAGCTGTAGTATTCTAAATCCTTCTGTTGAGTTCAAAATATAACTAATTGTTCCATTTTAAATTAACAGAAAGGGCCACACTATTATGTATATGTTGCAGGATTACTTTCTGCAGTTTTCTGTTTGCTTCAGAAAGACTGAACAAACAGTAGCGTGAAAAGTTTTGCCAGTTGCATACGCCACCTGTAACAACAGAAGGTACTGGCAACTTGTCAGGGACCCAAAGACAATATCTAATTTTCACAGGCATTCACAATCAATTTCAAATCAGAGATCCGATCATATTATATTCAATAAAATGTTGCAGCAGAACATGTTTTGCTTTGACAGCTGCTGAAGAAGACATATCCATGATACAGATGCTCCAAAGGGACTTTGCAGCTTTAGGAATTTATAGGTATATCCTACTTCAGTGCCTTGCTTCTCTCCTTTTCTACCTCCATGTTGTTCCAAATACACACCCTGGCTGACTGTAATTGAAGAAAACAATAATGAAATCTGTTTCAATCTAAAGTAGAAAATTTTAAAAATATACCAAATTCCTCCTCTCTGCTGTTCTGGTACAGTGGCTTTTTCATGTGTCCAGAAAACCTATGAAATATTATTAGTGTCATCAGAAACATCATACATACAGTTAGATGGATAAATTTAAAGCTTCTGATATATCAAAACCACTTATTTAGTGTTCTTCCATAAATTGTTGATACCTAGCAAACATGTGAATAAAATAAAACTGTGATCTTGATTACATTTAACTGTAAAATCCAGCCATGGACATTACTCAGATTTCTCATGCTGGTAGGGAACACCTACAAAGATGAAGATTAATTCTCCTTTATGGAAGGTCTCCTTACTTCCAGTAAAACTCCATTTTCCAGCTAAACAAAAGTGTCTCTCAATTGCAAATTACAGAAATAGCCTCATTATTTTATATGAGATAACAGTGAAAAAAAAATCATTACCTTTAGATGCACCAAATACTAAAAACTGTTACCCTAAATTGAACAAGCAGTGAACTGTTGGTGGCTGGTAGCTGGCAAATCTAACCATAATCTGTTTTCTTCAGCTGCAGCTCTCACCTGACCTATATTCAAATGAAAGAGAAAACCTCAAGTACTTATGACAAGCTTCTTTAAAGTAAAATCAAGCAACATTAAGCAGAAGTAAAAAGAATTTAAATTGTTATTTTTTAATCTAGTATCGAGATTGTCTATTGGTATAGGATACTACATGACTATTAACTATATGTTAATCTAAGTATTTGGACTCTACTTTCTACCAACACTGCAACATAATACCTCAAGTTCTTTTAAGCAAAACTACAAAGAAGAGCATATGCTGGTCAAACAGCTATGTAAGTCAAGATAGCTAGTGGTGCAGTAATCAAAAGAGCAACAATTAAATTGATGGTCCTTACTATTCCGTATCCTTCCTTTAAAGCAGTGTAAATCATTTCGGCAGAACAGCTAAAGCCTTAGAGGAACAGCTAAACCCACCCCCTCTCAAACACAGGCAAGCAATAGTATAATATGATATAATGCAAAAGACTTTTTTATGGTATTCAGAGCATGCACTCATTTTTTTTCTTGTTTTGCTCTTCTATTGCTGTTAAAAAATGGTTTGCCTGGATATAATACCTCTATAGGTTTAGAAGAGAGAACTCTCCTGAAATTTTTACTTTGAAACTGTTTGGTTAATGTATTATTAATTTTAAAATATTTTGTAATTCAACTTCTTTTCCCATCCTATGACTTTTTGTTTGTCTAATGGGAAAAAATAAAATTATAGAAACTAGGATATGTATTATTAAACACCCTCATATTGCTACCTTTCCCATTTCAAAGCTTTAGCCTGTTAATCTTAATGTTTATGTAGGACGTTAATTAAGTACTTACCACAAGATTTTTTTCTCTTTTAGCTTTGTCTGTTTTCAAAACTACAAAAAATATTCACATAGGGTAAGCCTAAAATAATTACTGAAATAGATCTAAGTAAAATTTTTATATCCTACTTCATAACTTTTTTCTCTTTTTAATTTACAAATCATTTTACCTTGTCTTTTCATTGTAATTGTTTGACAGGAAATATCTGATGACTTATTTTGCAGTCCACAACGCATAACACTGCCCAGTAAATAATTACTTCCATGTCGAAGTAGAAATTATATCTATTTCTTCACAAGAACGGGTTTTTTTCCAAAATCCCAAATTACTCCTGTCATGAAAACTCTATCCCTAAAAGAAGAGGAAAGATCTAATGACTCAACACAACCTCTATTTGCATAATATGGCACAAGCAAAATAAAAACCTTGCAGAAGTGTTTGCTGTAAACAACTACAATGTCAAATTATTTAATTTTTTTTGTAAAGAACACAAATGTAACTTCATCCCTTTAATCAAGCTGTTCATAAAAACACTATCAGCAAGAGAAGACTTTGATAGTAAGACTACAATTGTACACTCACTTTAAGTCATGCTGACAGTGAGAAGGAGGTTGGACAGGACTGTTGCCACCAGCCGATCTGCATATTTGTCTCTTTAAAATAAGCACCAGTCTTATAGCCTCCTAATAAGTCCATCTAGATGGTTTAAAATGTTGATTTAATTTATTTTTCTCAATTACTTGTTTGGGGTTCAACATTATTAATTGCTGACATCATTTTTTTTCCTAATAGTTGACTATCCTCCAGGTCAGACATAGTATTTAAAAATAAATAACAGGTTCAGAAGTCACTCAGATGCTCAGCTATGTATTTCTGTCAGAAATCTTGGAAGCAAGCCACTGCATCCTTATGATTTTACTACAGTTTGATTTCTACAATTGTTTCACAGCTTTTCGTCTTGATACTTATCCTTACTACCTTTGTAGTAACTCTAAGGTAACTACTACCTCCTCATCCTCTATAGAGGCAAGGATTTCTTCTTTTTTTAAGCTTTCCTGAATCAACTTACGTACTTTATAACTTAGTCTAGCAAACTCAATCAATTCCCAATTGGAATGAATTCTTGTTTCCACTAGGTTCTGTTTACACTGGGAACACAAAGAAACTAAACTGGTTCACTCATTCTTTGGAGGCTTCCACTACCCAAACTGTAATAAATGAACATCTGTCTTTACATGTTCGCCTACAGTCCAAGTGCTTCTTTTGTATTGTAAAGTGTGTCAGCTCACATGTGGAAACAGTCAAAAGCAGGCATGGTAGGTATTTTCTCACCACATTTGGTTAGTCATGCTCAGGATTCCTCAAAAAATCAAAAATGACCATCAAAAGGATTATAAAGCTATACACTTATGTAGAATTCTGCTTATTCTTCCAGACCATCTCATGTACTGATTTAAATACAGCTCATTTCTCATTGTTTCCTCTCTACATACATTATGAACATTAAATTTTGCATGGATTTAAAATAAAAAAATCTATTCCTGTTACTACTGGTGAATGTAATAATTTCTAATCAATAAATTTTCAAATCTCATCTTTTCTTCTAATTGCTCTAGTCTGCGTATAGCTACATGTAGCACTGGAGGCATTCAGAGGGACCTCTTAAGCAGTTCTCTTACTCAAACGCAGCATTTGAGTGTTTAGTTTTCTGAATCTCCTGACACTTTCTAACACTCTTAACAGGAATAGCAACATACCCTCTCATTTCAAGACAATTATTGCTATGCACAGAAAAGTGAATCATAATTTTTAAGATTAAGCAGTTGCTTACTTTTGAGAACAGCCAGCCACCTTGATGCTGGGAGGCCACAGGCTTCGCTGGCTCACTCAGTCCCAGGCACGCTGACAGACACACACCACCATCATCCCTGCTTCAGCACTCCCTATTCCTTTCCTCTTCATAAACATACGATTTTGTCACAAGCAGGCACAAACCCTACCTGCTCTTTACCAGGGCTGTCAGCTGTAGTATGTCCCAACCAAGGGCTTGCATACAGCTGTGTGGCACAGTTTCATGATCTTGACATCCCCCCCTCATTTTTTTGTCCAGGGCCCACAAAGAAGCAGAATTTCTTCTTCCCAAGGACCTTGAATCTCTCCTTTTCTCTCTCCTGATGTTAGCTGCAGTCTCTACAACCCAGTCAGTCCACCTGGACAACCAATATTCCCAACTGCTACCTCCCAGCCTGTCTACAAATCCTCCTGACAACCTTGTCTTGTGGCATCAAGAATTTACTACACCATGAAGAATGACAGAAAAGTGTTTACAGATTTCAGCAATACATCTAAATTTTTATACATTTGTAAGATACAGGTATTGATTTAATCTACCTTCAGCTGGGAATTAACTGAAGATTTTGATAAACCTGAGAGGTTTTTTTCCAAAATAATTTCAAAAGTCTGAATGTTCTTTGAAAGATTTGAACTGTATTTATATAACTTCTCTTCATAGCCGTACCATATGCCTTCAGTGCAAAAAACTGAGGATATAAATTGTTCCTGACATAATCATGGGTTCATAGACACTCGTATTTCCCTGGGTCTATCAACAGAGTGAACTACTGTTCCAATAAACTGAAGATAAAGTAACTGGAATTAACTGATCTTCACTGGTATTTCCCATGGACAGTCATAACAGCAAACATCCACAAAGATTAAGCATCATTCCTGAAGGAAGAGTTTTAAAAACATAGCCCACTACCACCACAGCCCACCTAATAGGCTTTATTTTCCACTACTCTAACAAACTAATGTAGTTCTACGGACTTTAACTGAGCTTCACTAACGATGTAGCCAAAGAATTTCTACTTTTTTCTTATATTCAGGGAGAGCAACTGAAACAACTCATGACTCACATCTAAATTCAAACTGAATACAGAGGTTGTAACAGGACCCAAAACAGAATGAGCTCACAGAACTCAACAAAGAACAGTAGAGTGCAAACAGTATTCACAGTAAGATGAAACACTGAAATGTATTTCCTAACCACAAGTGAATTTGTATGTTATGACCAGGTTCTTTTAGCTGGACATTCCAGGAGAACCCAAACCCTAGGAAAACAGCTGGGACTCTGGACTGTTTTACCAGTATGACACATCCTTAACAGCCTGCTACCGCTAAGAGTAATACACTGTGTAGCTGTAACACCATGATGCTAATAAACTGCTGGGTGTAGGCCAACCATGGGAAAATATCAGGGCTGGGATGCACGTGTGCCATGAATGGGAGTCTACTTGACAGCTTGTCAAAGAGGAACAGAAACCTTTCTGCTTCTAAGGAAGTAAAATCCTGAAAAAAGGCAAACTGAGCTTTTCCTCAAAAGAATCCTTCGTGCAAAGCTCTTCATGGACAGTATGTACTGCTGCTCCACAAACACTTCATCAAATCACAAGCTGAAACGCAGTTCATGAAGCACAGCAATCGAGAAATAAATAATATTTGCTGAAAAAAATTACACTGTTTTCTCAGAAACAAGATTAAGCGAAAGGAATAATAGGAGGAAAGGCTCCTTCCTTTCAGAAGTTGAAAGGAGGACAGAGGATGGCAGCCTAAATAGCTGTTCTAAGGCCAGCCTATTCCATTTCTCTAATGGTGTGATTCCTCAGATCAGACTCTCAGCTACAAGATGACTCTCAGAGAAAGGACTCCAGTGAAATTATCTTCCCTATAGATGGGGCTCTGCATTCATAGAGCTTTGCCCTGCCTCAGTGAAAGCCACCTTATGGCTCTTACAAGTTTTCAACACTGAAAACAGGTATACTTAAAATGACTTGAAGGGGAGGAATGTCCTATTAAGTTCCTAAAACCTTAGCTGGTGACCAATGGTTACTCTTAAGTATTAAACATGACTATCAGAACAAATGTAGTATTTAAAAGTATCATTGCTAACGTAAAAAACACATTCTCATTGCATTTAAGAGTTAAGATATCTTACCTACAGTTTTACAGAATACATGTGGGTTTTTTACAATGTAAAAGAAACTGTTATTTAAAAATCTAAAAATAGAATATACATTTATTAAGAGTAATAAAATATTAATTGCAAGCCACTGTTGTATAAATCCTAGCTACATTAAAAAAAGCAACAGACTGCAGAATAATTATTCTTCTTCATTCTAACAAATGGACAGACATTTTGCAGTTAATCAAAGGAACTCCACAATATAGTCAGATTTTAAACTGACAAATCTTTCTTCTGAATTTAATTCTGTTCACTCCATTCAAATATATTATACTTTTATTACCACTGATGACAAATTTTTTCCATTATTTTACTTTATTTCTTGCACAGTAACTTTAACTTTGAGATTGAGAGCCAGTAAGTTACGTTACTTTATCTGTATAACTAAACCCAAAATTTTTCAATTTTCTTTCCTTTTGAGAAATATAGTTTGATCATCAGATGAAAATTCACATGCCCATTTCCTTCAGACAAAATTAGTGGAACAAGACTTTTTCAAAAAAATTACCCTGCTTTGACAATGTTTTCAAAATCCACTAAGTATGTTATGATTTGGCTTTTTCTTGCAACCCAAAACCGAGAGGACTTTCTTGTCTATTATGAAGGGACTTAGAAAAAGATTAGCTAAAGTGCTACTCAACAGTCAGAAGCAGTTAAAAATATTTCCACTTTAAATAAAATATTCATTTCAATGTACCCTTATTTCTATTTGTATGTAATTAGGAGTATTTCTGGAAGATGGGTTAAGCTGTTCACTAATTCTATCTTAGGGAAGACGTTTACTAAGCACCCACACTGACCTACTATGACTTTCATAATAAAGCTAAAACACAAACAGTATATCAATATGTAACAAGACTTGCCTACAATCTGCTGATATAGATATCTACTTCAAGTTTCAAAGGGAATGAGAGATTAGACTTTAATCAAATAACAACTCTGATCAGTATGATTATAAATAATCTCATGAACTACTGCTTCACAGGATAGTTGCTGAAAGGAAGAGGAAAAAAAAAAATCACAAGATTTGCATTTTATCAACCGAAAATGGGTCACCAAAATGTCATTACACAACACTCATGATAGTTTATCTTCTATGTTTCCTCCTTCTACAGATTTTCATCATTAAGAAATGGAATTGTCCCCAGGAATCAAAAGGCTTATGAGATGGCAAGCAACACAAACATGAGCTCTACTCAGCATATCTCATGGGAATAATATTGATATCTCAGACAGAAAGCATTGATCGGCATGCTGCACGAACGTAAGTCTTGGGGAGCAATGCCTATAAATTTGAAATATTTCTATTTCATTCTTTGCAGAGCTATCTCATTTATTTTAATATTTTTCTAAGATAACAGAGAAAAGAAGGAAAAGATTGGGTTTCTGCTTTCATATTAGGAAAAAATTATTCCTGGCTGAATACATGAGCTGAAAATATTTTGGAAAATAAAGAGTTAAACTAGTCACTATACTAATTAGAAATGAGCAATAATTTGTAAAGATTCATAATTAGACACAGCTTAGCCAAATCAGCCTTATAATGACACAGGGATGCCAATCAGTGACTAATTAGAATTTTCTTAAATGTCCCAAATATCTGCACAAAAAGTAAAGAGACAGTACAGAGGATGAGAATGTTTTTAACAAACGTTATAGAACTAGTAGCTGAACAAACACCTTGGCAAAAGGAGAATGCAGCAATACACATAACTAGTATTGTATAAATTTCCTGAAACTGATCCACTTGTCAATCCACTTGTCCATTCAGTTCTCCCTCATCTGGATTTTTAATTATCAGCAACAGATAGAAGAAAATCTACCTTCGCACAAAGGACAAGCCAAAGAACCAACAGACAACCATACATCAAACCTTCAGAACTCCTAAACCTTTTCTCTTGGCTTTATTCCCTGAGGTTTAGACAGTCAAGAGGGACACAGACAAACAAAAAACCCCCCTGAATCCAGGTAACAATCATACAGGCATGAATTATCAAAGCCACCACAGAAATCCTCCTAGAATCCTCATGGATACTATCGCCAAAAAACACACCCACCTTGTGTTCATGTTATTCGAATAGTTGTAATACACGATATGAAAAAGCCCCTAACATAGACTTACATTTTAAAACTCAGCACAGAGTCACTTGTATTCCAATCTCCAGACCTCCTTACCTTTCTGTGTTGGAGGAAAATGGTATGGCTTCAGAACTACAAACGGCAAGTTACTTTGGTCTTTTTTCTTAACTGCAGGATACCCAAACCCACGGTATTATTGCACAGTGCCATGCCAACATAGTACTAATCACAGTACTTGTGGACAGCTGTCTAAACTAACAAGCTTCTCTAATACTTTGTATTCCTTCACCTCTTGCTGATACTAGACAGGATAACATTTCCACCTAGAGCCCTTTCACAGAATGCCTGGATTCTAGAACAATAACAACACATCCCTGCTATCTGCTCCACTAGCAAACCATGCTGTTCATATGTAGCTGATCACACCTTATTTCGTTCAGTCTACGTAGGTGTTATTCCTACTTTCTCAAGAGGGAATGCAAAGCACTAAAAACAGTTTTCAGGAATCTTCTATTTACATAAAAGGTATATCGCTGTTCTGCTGCACACAGATTAGCTATTGTCGAAATCACTAATTTCAAGTAAGAAAAGTAAGAAGGTAGCAGAGTTGCTGAGGAGTCGACCCTTTTAACTGCTGACGTGAAGTAAAAATCCCAAATCACCTTTTTACTGGGACAGTTACGCATACATAATAGGAGTAAGAATACAACAATCCTAGTGCACCCTCCTGTATGGTCCATTATGTAGCTAAGTGGACCAGTCTGCAGCTTCACATTGAAAGGGAAACACTTCCCGGAAAGGGTGTAGCCCCTAATGGAACTACTGGTGCTTTGATTGCATAAAGCAGGGAAACTGACCATCTCTTTTAATGGTGTGGTTTTCACTGGAAGGTAAAAGCCTAGGGAATGATATTCTTCTCTTCCACCTCCTATTGGATTTTTTTCATGTGGATGCAGCTGCTGTTGTTCCTGAATGACGAAGAAAATGCTATATAATTGTCTTAGGATACATGGAGCAATTTCAGGTGAAATCTTCTGAGACACAGGTTCCCTCCCCCACCCCCCCTCACCCCAGATGTGTCACTGTAGGAAGCATGGTAAGGATTTGGAACTACTGGGTGCATGCTTTACAGGTCATAGCTTAGCTCCCTGAACATTACACAAAGTAATTTTCACTTCCATTCCCTTAGTGATGTAGTTTTGACTGAAATAAAGGCTGAATGGCTCATTTTCATGACAAAGACACAAAAAGCTGTGTGCTCCTGTGCTCCTTTTCCTCCCTGCCCAGCACCTGGCAAACAGCGCAAGTTCAAATATGATTTATTTTTGAAACGTTCCGACGTTTTGCTCTTTAAATGAGAAGGTCTTACTTCTGAAAGAACAGCATTTCGAAATAGCAGCACATAACGAGAAAGCACTGCGGTTCTCTGCTTGGCAAGGAAAGCTATAGGGAAGAAATGCTTAAGAACATTTCATGTTTACTCCAGCAACCATGGGACAGGACTTTCAAAACCCTGTAATTTAGACTCAAAAGACTGGAGAAGGGGCATAAGGGCAGGTAATTTGCTTGCTTTTGTTTTTCTTCCAGGTATGTTCAGATGCACCTGTATGTACTCTTTCTCCTTTAAACCGGAGATATTCAGCGTTTGCTTTGCAGAAGGTAAAACGGCGTCTTCCCTGTCCACTCTCCCGCCTCCCTCCCCTCAAAAAACACCCCACTTTACTGATGCACGTACTCCAGCCAGCACCTCCACCATGGCAGCGGACACAGGTGTGGAAGCATCACTGCGCTGGCTACAAAGGACTATTGTGTTTGTGCCACATCGCCCGGAGCCCCTGCAGGACCCCCTGCCCCACAGCACACGGCTTCCAGCTCGGCGGAAACAGCTCTTCCCACAGGGGTGCGGTGATGGGCGCGGCGCCTCGCCCCCCGCCTCCGACCAGGGAACCCCGACCCCACACCCCAGCTACGCCGCCCGCCGCTCACCCCAGCGCCCTCGGGGGGGGGCGGGCTGGGTGCGGCGGGGGGGCGCTGCGCCTCGTCCCGCCGCCGCTCTTCCCCGCAGCCCCCACCCCGCGGGGGCGCGCGGCGGGGCGGGCGCAGCCCCCGCGCTGCGGTCTCCTCTCCCCCCTCTTTCTCCCCCTGCCGCCCCCCGAAAGTTGTTCTGCCCTGACAGGCGGGCTCCCCGCGGCCGCCACCTCCGACGGCACTGGGGGCTTCCCCGGTCGCTTACCTGGCGGCTGCCGAGGCGCTCCCTCACGGCGAGCGGCGGCGGGGCGCGCCGCAGCCGGGGCTGCCTCTGCCGCCCCCTTCACAGCCCCCTCCCGAGGTGAGCGACGCGCGGGGCGGCGGCGGGGAGCAGCCGGGCAGCAGTGACATTTAACCGGGCGCCAGCAGGGTCGCGCCGGCCACGGGGACACCTTCTCCTCCCCGGCAGGCTGGGCGGCCGGTCACCGCCCTCCTCTCGGCGGGCAGGCGGAGGCAGCAGGCGAAGCCCAGTCCATCCCCGGAGACCGAGCCGCAGCGCGCTGCGAGAGCCGCCGGCTCCTCGCCTTTCCTCTCGCCTGGCTGTCACTGCTGTCCCTTCCTTGCGGCAGAGGGCAAGGGCTGGGCGGCTGTCCCTCGGCGGGGCCCGGCACCGGGGAGCGGTGACGGCGGCGGGGCGGGCGGGTAAGCGAGCGGCGGGCGAGGCGGCAGCGCCGGCAGCGCGGGGAGGCAGCGCCAGCTCGAGGTGAGGGCGGGCGGGGGTTGGGGGGCGTCTCTGTCAGAGGCGGAGCGGCTCCTTCCGCGCGGCGCCTCGCGCACCGGCGAGTCCCGCCGAGGCGGCAGCCCCGCGGGGAGGCAGAGCGGGTGCGCAGAGGGGCGGGCGCCCCTGCTTCCACCGCGGGCGCGGCGGCCTCACCCCAGCAGCACCTCTCCGCCGGCGGGCGGGCAGCTGGCCCTCAGCTCTACCCCGCCGTGAGGAGGGGGCACTCGCCTCCTCCCCTCGAGCCGAGCCCCCTCTTCCACTCCTGCTCCCGCCCTTCCCGAGGAGACCGGAGCAGCGCTGCCGCGGAACTCGGAGCGCACACACACACACGCCTTCCCGGCTCCGTGCCGTGCCGCGGTTTCGGGGGGGGGGGGGGGGGGGTGTCTCCTCCGGGAGAGGGAGGAGGGGGAGATCCGCGCGGGAGGGCGGCCATTTCCAGCGCGGCGGGGAGGCCGCAGGTTCGGAGCCAGCGGAGCCCCGCGGGCCACGCTGTGACTGCCCCGCTCCCCGCCCGACGGCGCCGCTCGGGACAGCGCCCGCACCCTCGGGAAGGCAGGCGGGGCAGCGGCCGGGGGGCAGCGCGGAGCGAGGGCGCCGCCTCCTCGCGAAGGCCGCGGCGCGGCTCGGGGTGGGAACGAGCCTGAGAGGGTGCGTGCGGCGGCGAAGCCTTCACCGTCGTTCTCGGCCTTGTGTTCCGCAGGTGGCCGCGGTCGACGCCTCCCCGAGAACGTCGTGTCGGTGGTGTGAGGGCGTCTGTGGCCTGATCTCCGCCTGCTTGGCTGCTGCTGGAACTGTTCCGCTTCCTGCCCGCGTTTGCAGAAGTCAGTGCTGTGTGGTTTCTGGAGCTCCACTACCCTACTTTCTTTCGTTTGCACGCTGTGGAGTAGTTGCATTTAGCACATTTTTAGTGGGGGACATGGAGTGTCAGGTGTATGTTCAGGAACATCAGTGCCAGTTCCCTAAGATGGTTCTAAAAATGATCCTTCATTTCTTTTTCTTTTCTTTTTTTTTTTTTTTTTACCAGGAGCAAATCATAGAAACCTGGCTGGAGGCTGCAGTCTTCAGAAACCTGCATATCATAAAACTATTGAAAAATTGGCACATGTAAGGAATTTCTCTTACCAGTAGAAGTACTAACATGAAAGTTAAAAATAATTGAATGATAACTGTGCATTGCTCAAGTTTTGGTAATGTCCCCTCACTTCACATGTACAAATATATGTATATACACAGTTCACATAGCTTTTTGCTAACATAGCAGAGTAGGAGGTAAATGAAAATACACATAACAACGTTCTTCAAAACCCAGGCACCGGTTCTGTTAGCAATGGAAGAGTTAGAATATAAGGAATCTAACACAAATGGAACATAGTGATTTGTTCTTTTACTATCAGTGTTTTGTCCAAGGCTGTTTTCTTTCAAGAAGCAATCCAAACAGCCGCCCTGGTAGCCATACTTCAGAGATAAAAAAACAGTTCTTTTTACAGCAGAAGCTTTTCCCTTCAACTTTTATAGTCGGCTTCTGTATTCATTTTAGTGCTGTTGGGACTCCCTGTTTTCTTTCGTCTCCACCTGTGGCGTAAGCCACCCAAATAAGGATTCTAATACCAAATAAGAGCAGCTCGCTACATTTAACAACTAATAAATATGAAGCTGAAGAGCAGTGTTTTGACCTTGGCTCTGTGTCTGGGGATGCTATAATACATGTAATCCACTCATCAATAAAAGGAAGCTCTGTTAATCCAGAATCAAATGCCATACAGTTTATCTATGCAGGAAAACTGTAGCTTATACTACATTGTATGGAATATCTTAGAACTGAAGAGCAGCCTTAGGAAAGTATAACCCACGACAAAATAACTGAGATTTCTTGCAAAGTCTAGAGAAGAACCAGCGATAAATGATACCTAGTAAAACTATTTTCATGAACTCCCTGTTGTGAACCTATTGTGTAAGATTCAAAAGCAGTTGACTCACTGACTTTTTCAAGTAAATCCAGTTTTAGAAAGTGCTGACCACGTGGTGCAGGGTTCCTACAGGTGGTCTCAAATTGGATACCCAAAGCTGTTAGTTACCATTGAGACCCAGCTGTTGAGCTGTAGTTAATATATAAAAAAAAATAAAAAATCAGAAAACATTGCTGTGGTTTCTGTTGAGTGCTAATAAAACAAAAAGATCGCTGTTCTGAGGAAATTACACTGATGTTTTCATACCCAGTGGAAATTTTATACTGCATATAGGAATATCTAAAATTTGCCAGGTAAGTGTAATTTTTCTGAAGATTTATAAACAGCAAGATAAAGTACTCCATCTACTCCAAGAAGTGTACTGACAACAAGATAAATGGGAGTCTCTCCTGGATACTGCCACCTCGTGAGTGTTCTCTAAGTGGAAGATAAAGCAGGATAGCTATGTAGAGACTGAATTACTACAGACTAAAAATAGAGACAGGAAAATACTAAGGCTATCGCTGTACCCAACAGGGTTGCTTTTGAAGTTAGGAGATGCTGCAAGTGAAATTTGAAAATTAAATGTGTCTTAAACCTTGCAGTAATTTAGAGACTGTAACTCCAGGAGGGTGGATCACCGAAGGGAACTTCATCAAATGGCCAAGCAATGGAAAACCTTAAGAACTCTCCTGCTTCCATCTTGGCAGTCAAATCTCGGTGGTGATGGCCAGTTCAATTCATTGTATGGATTTTGTGAATCACAAAGGAAGCTTTTACAGGAAGGTACCAAAGCTTACTGCAGCCTGAAAAGCTTGGCATTTCCTTTCAGTTGTAGGTATTTGGCTTTCAGAAGAGCTGGAACGACAATGCACAACAAGAAGCCAAATGTTTCCATACTTCTGGCTATTCTGTCAGGTTTCCATATAAAAATCGAAGCTGATTAGACTCTTACTCTGGGGAATTATGTGCATAAAGCAATCTAAAAGCATTTTTAAAAGAGTCCATTAGCTCTTTAATTGGAAAGGGCCTTTTAAAAGGTGTTTTAGTTCCTTTTTGCTCTAAGTTCTGGAAAAGGAAGGAAAAAGAAGATCACAACTATACTTTCTTTGCAATTAACTCTGGAAATATAGTTCCTATAGAAACAAGAGTGATTATGCATTTACCTTCAGCTGTATCACGAGTAAAGATTACAGTGCCTCTTCAAAACAAATGAAATTAAATAATCTTTGAATCACTGATCATTTAGCAAGAAATATTAAGTGTATCAAAAATACTTCTGCTATATTTAATTGCCTTGTGAACATCTCTTCCAGTCATCATTCCGGCACTCTGAAGTTTCTCTAGTACTAAATCAAACTTTTTGAACTGCTTTTCCTATTGTTTTCTACAATAAGTATTTTCAGATTTATCAAAATGCTTAGCCTTACGTATCACTGAAGAGTTGGCCTCACCATGGTGTTTTCATATTTTCTTTGCCCCAGTTATTAACATATCATTTGGCATCTAGGTAGAATGAAATCATAGGCTGAATCATAATTTGGATCTTACCATTAAGTGTCTCTACAAATAAAAGGAAAAATAAGATAAAAATGGCTTAGCACCCACATATGCATATCAGCATATGGTTTAAAGTTTCCGGAAAGTACTTCTAATACTAAAAGGACTAAAACTTTCGATTTTAAACATTTTGTAAATACATCTTTTAAAAATGCTGCTCATATAGCTATTTACAATTTCTTGTAAAATTTGTTGAAAATTTGAGATTCATTCTATCATCTAGAATTATTTATAATCTTGAAAGAGAACTCAAAAAATAAATTGTAAATCCAACATTATTTTTCCATGTCACAGTTCTTACATTGCCACCACTTTTAATCAGCTTGTAATACCTTCTTAGTCCAGCTGCCTTTACATATGTACCCCATTATTTGACTGTTTGAGAAAAAGTTTGAACAAATTGTCAAATGTTTGGTTGATTTAAAAGTCAGTAAGTGATTTAAATGATACTTTGCTTCATTCATTTAAAGCCTATACTTCCAGTTTCTTTGTGTATCGTCTGAAACCTGTGAACAGTGCTTACCCCCCTTGAATCCAAGGGTAGGCACATTGGTGTTGCATAGCTCTCCTGGTTGTCAACAGGGTGCATTGCCTAGCAGGGCTGGTTGAGTTGGAAAGGTTATCATCCATGCCAGAGGTGTCATTCTTGGTTTACTGAAGAAGAAAAGGGTCTGTACAGGAGGTACAATTGCTGCAAGAATGAGATCTATGCTTTTGTGACAAGATAGATACAATTTAAAATTTGGTGGCATGAGACGTGGTGTGTGGCAATTTATTCAGGCACGTATCTGTGAGTTCAAATCATGATGTTTGCCAAAACAATGCCATTCTGTAGTTCTTCATAGCTTTTATGCATGCTGCAGTAATTCGTCAGTGGGAATCCCTGAGTTCTTAGTAGCCATACCAGTTTTCAGTGTGGTAGGCAACCCCCTCAGCCCAACCATCAGCCAGTGAGGAAGGAGGTTTCGTAAAATATATGCATATATATCTCAATACTTAGTGTTAATAAGACCCAATAATTACTCTATTCTGCTTTGTTCATCACAGATGGGAATGTTTCACCATATTATGCTTTTAATCACCTATGAGGTGTCCCTGTTTTATTAAACAGTATTCAGCAAGCATGAATCATGTCTTTAGAAACTGCAAATCGGAAATTTTATTTTAATTTTTTAGAAGACATCAAGTAGTCCTGGAGGAGAAGCAGTTCCTTTTAGGAAGGCTAGCGAAATAACAGTTACTGCTCATTTACTAAATATCCTGTTCCCAAAAGCTGGAAGATAAGCTTTTTTTTTCCTCGAAGTCAGAAAGGCCAGGGTTATATGCATCTCTGTCTACACAATAATGCTACATTGTCTTTTGTGCTTAATTATCCACCTTGTCTGTTTTTTGTCCAGAAGCAGGGCCATAGCAAATGTAAACTTGCAAATTAAAAAGTGAAGTTATGATAATCCCTGTTCACCTGCTTCAATTATAGATGATAGACATAGACATTTTATTTGTGGATTACATGAATGTTGGAGATACAAGGACTGAGGAAGGCTATGAAAGCTAGCTGAAAAAAGCTAACATAATTTTCTTAAAATAATGTTTTCTGGATCTTATCCACAATGGCTTTACTTCAATTTGTACGAAAAGTATAATATCAATAGTATTAATAGAGTGTAATTTAACAATGCAAAATAGGAATATCTAACAGGTGAACCCAACCTGCATTTTCAAAATTAGCATTTTCTCTCAGTGATTTCAAAGATCAGCTACAGAACATTCAGACTCTTCTAAGGAACAGGATGTAGTTATCATTGCTATTCAAAAGCTGTTCTAAATCTTAAAATGTTGTTTAGGGCTAATTTTACCGAAGGTCTGGTGCTTGGCATACATGTAAAGCATTTTATTGACAGACAAGTGATAAAAAGATCTGTGATTCACTTGTCATTTTTTGGAGAGAGGACAATTTAGGTGAGCAGCTGGAGGCCAGTAGTATGTACCATTTCTTCCAACCTTTATTCAACATCTTGTGTTGGTTTCTTTATAAACCTTGATACAGTTGTTAGTTAAACTATCAGTACTTCTAATTACAGTACCCACGTGCAATTTGAAGAGTATGAACTAGACGCACGAAAGTATGTTTTGAGCATGAACTAGCAGAATCATAGAATCATAGAATCATAAGGTTGGAAGAGACCTCTGAGATCACCGAGTCGAACTGTGCCTGTCTCCCTACTTAGCCATGTCCCTAAGAAACTCATCCACCCGTTTTTTAAACACCTCCAGGGATGGTGACTCCACCAGCTCCCTGGGCAGCCTGTTCCAGTCCCTGACCATTCTTTCAGTAAAGAAATTCTTCCTAATGTCCAGTCTAAACATCTCCTGGCGAAATGTGCCTTGTGTCTACCTGGAAGTCCCAAGTGTGATGGCGGCTAATCAATACTTGAGTCTAACTTTATCGTTTGGTAGAAAAAAAGGGCTTGTCGCAAGAATTTAGAGATGCTGTAATGAATGCATGCAATTTGTTTTCAATGGTACTTGAACAAACTTCCATTCGACTGAGCATCCATTTTTTGACAGTCTTTCATGGAGTGTTATTTGAGCTATTAATTTCAACAAGTGTCACGCATTCAGAACACTTTTACTAACCTAGATCCATTTCAAGATTCTTCACTCAGAGATGGAAATATTCCAAAAACATCAGTGTGTTACAAATAATCCCATGTACAGTAACTGCAGACTCGGGAAAGCCAAAGCCACTTGATAATCAAAGCCACAATCCTCACATTTTGGACGTATAGGAACAATAACATCACTTTTCCTAAGCAGCAGGACTCCTGTGCTACTCTATTAATTGTCCTGGGGCCATTCTGTGGTCTAGATGGCAACTAAAATGGTCTGGCCACACTCCTGCTATCAAACTCTCACAGCCACATCCAAACACTATGTGGTCCCAGAATTCTTGTGGGAGGTTGTTGCCTGAGACAGGCCAGAACTAGGCCAGTTCCCAGTCTCTCCTACCTGAAGGTGCAGCTGATCAAGTTCCAGTGCCTGTATCCTTAGACTGCTTATTTTAGTACTTCATATGCAGCCCTTCAGCTTCTGTTTACCTTACAAGTTGCATGGATGAAATTCTTAAAACCGTCAGTTAAATTTGTTGTGTGACTCTGTTGCTTGACGGTGAGGTACCAGATGGTGAGAAAGAGAAAATAGGCTTTGTTGCAGTTCCGTAATTGAAAGCCAGATGGTGTTACTAAGGCTGATAAAGGGAAAACAATAATGTATCCCTGCCCTACTCTGCCTCAGATTTCCAGCTATTGCTATGGAGCTCAAAATCCATCTGTTCAGACATCACTCATGCTATATCATGCAGCTTTTTTGGATGCAAATTTCTGAACTGCAACAAGTGTGACCACTTGCAAACTTCTGTAAGTTTCAAAATACATTAGAGTAATACTTCAAGTGCAATTTTAAATTCATTTCTATCGAAAAATGAAAATATTTTAGTATCTACAACTAATAACAGTCTTGTATTATTCAGGGAAGCAAACCCTGAACATTAACTGAATTAAATGAAATTAATCTAATAGGAGAACAGTCACCTAGAAGAACTATGGTTTCCCATTTAATGTAATGAAATCTGAACTTTTATCTATAAGTATCTATGAATAGGTCTAGAAAAATAGCTATTATGTTATTTCAAATTTGTCAATTCTACCTTAGGAAATTTAGCTGAGTTTACTAATTTGATTTCTTTTACATGAGAAAGTTTTCATCAGTTATTGGTGGTTGCCTCACCAAAGTAATAACAATGGTTGTAGACATCAAACAAAGTTGAAGTTGACAGGGAAACAGTGGGACAGAAGAAGCAAAGCCATGTTGTTCTCCTAGCAGGAAATATTTTGATAATATTTAGGATGACGTTTATTTCCATAAATAAATTTGTAACTCAAGGACATATAAATAATTAACTAACTACTTTCATGACCTGATTAGTGTTGTTCTTATTCATAAAAGGACTATCAACATTGCATATATTTATCTGCAAATCTAACTACTGAAGAGTTATGAAAGATACCCTAGAAACCGCACCCTATGATCTTAATTTTTCATTTTGTTCATTGCTGTAAAAAGTGAAGGACTGGTGTCTGACTTGTTGCAATCCTGTGTATTGCAGGAACTGAGCTGAAATTCACCCTCGCATCTTTTAGGCATACACAGTGTGTGAGGCAAGATCTAGCTGCTGGACCACATTGTGTCTTCTTTGCAGGGGAAGTGTGCTAGGTAGTGTGTCGGTGTTGTGGTTTCAACTTTGACACTGCTAGCAAAGAAGTTACTTGGATTATATCAGCTGGGCACTCAAGTATGTTTTGCAGCACTCTAAGCACAGAAGAGCTCCTTCAGTAATTTCCCTTGTTTGTGTAGGTGTTCTCACCTTGCAAAGAATTTATAACAAAAAAAGTGTTAGAAATTTTCCAGTATAAACTACTTGATGCTGATGAAGAGAAGGAATGCTGTTGCTGTATACTTACACCTATTTCAAATTGTACTGGAGTTTTTACAATATTTAAATATTTGGATATTTGGGGTCAGGGTCCAGATTTGAAAGAGAATGTTGCATAATTGATCGATGGGGTGAGTAGAATTGCCTTTAGCTGCAGAAGGATCTCTTGCTCAAAATTTAGGAATGTATCACAGTGTGCTTTACTTGGAGATGTAGATGGTGTTTAGCACAGACAACTGAATAGGAGTTATACACACAGACGAAAACTGAATTCAGTGGAAGAGCATAGTACTGCCCTCTAGTCCCTTCCCAAGGGATGCCAGAAGTCTGATTCAGCTGGGAATTGCAGAGGAGAGATCTAGTCAGCGTGAATCTCTCTTCTCCCCATTTCACCTCCTAGTAACTTTAAAAGTGAATAGGCCAGGCTCAAAACTTTAGGTTGCCTAAACTGTCAGCAGATCTGCACCTACAAAGATTGACCTTCATCAGCTAATTTCATTGCTGTCTTTCAGATATAGCGTATCTAGTTAAAATACACATGTGGTGACCAGTTCATGAAGCTGTGCTCTAATATTTGTCTCTTCCTACTAAGTTTGTGTAAAGGCTAAATAGAAGCTACATTATATCCTTCGTGAAACTCCTCAAAGGCAGGGGAGAAAAAGTATTCCGTATTTTGAGTTTTGCTGCCTTAGAGGAGCTGGGATGACGATGACTCATTTAGCAGTGATTACCATTGAAATCCCACATCTAAATGTTGGTTCTATCTTCCATAGAATTTTTTAAATTCTAGGTAAGAGCTACTGTGTGACTTTGTATCAGAGAAGTCACTTGTGAACATATGAGGATAAACTATATTTGGTGTACTCAGCTATTCTTTAATATCTCTATAAGCATGCAGATGCACAAAGTTACGTGAAAGAACACTTTAAATGTCCATATTTTAAGGGCATAATGGATATGGTGAGACATAGCAAAATATCATTTCATACAAAAGTTTCCAACAATAATTGTCAAAGCAGTTTCAGTTGAACCTTGCAGCTATGTACAATATTTTCTAAACCAACATTACTTAAAAAATTCTTTAGCAAGAAACTATCTTTCACATAAGTTGACAAGCTCATTCATCATTCTGCATTTATTGAGAAAATGACAGAGTAATCAGGAAAAAGAAAAGACTTTGGAGCTACATTCAAGTAACTTCTTTCACAGAGGTATTACAGCCATGTGAAATTCATGAAGGCATGTGAGTCAATCAAATAAATTAGTTATACATGTTCTTTCATTCTTTTTCACTCCCTTCCTATGTGCTGTATTTGTAAAAGTCTTGTATTTTCAGGAGTGTCTTGCAATTCTTCAGTGATTTCACTAAGTACTAAGAGCTACTCCTAAATGTATTTACTACTTAAAAATCAAATCAAGTGGATTTTTTATAGCATAAAATTATTAAAATTGTTAACTGTTAGTGAAGGATTAGATGACATGTATGAATGGATGCATACACAGTATATATCCTATTACATGCTATATTCTAGAGCACATGGGGGTTTCTTTATTAAAACATCATACTGGTTGTTGATTGCTAACACTGCCAGCAAGGTAAAAGTAGGTATAGGTGTAGTTCCCACAACAGTGCTATCTGTTATAGGAAAATTTATCATGCCAGATTTGACAGCCCAAAGGAGATGGGACTAATGCAGCTTCATTTCCCCAGGTTCAGCTAGCAGTATGACTGAAGATGCATTCATAGTAGACACACGTGTAGAGTGCATGCATACTGCACATATACATATACATGTGACCAACCACATAGACCATAGATAGACATTCCCTCTCCTGCTTCCCTCTCTGGCTGGGTAGGATGGAAGTTCACTAGGGAGAATACATATGTATATATGTATATACTTATGCATATATATATAGACATATATACATATGCGAGATAGATTGCCTAGCAGACTCAGTAGTTGCGCCCAGATCTCATTCTCTCCAGTTGCTGGCATCCAGGTGCATGGACCTTAAGACCACAACCACACTCCAGCAGCTACTGCAGACTGCTGTGCACACATGCGCACATGCATACATGCACACCCAGATCTGATCAGGAATCCCCTGGTCCCACAGCCAACCACATTGCAATCTTGCCCCTAGGGACGAATAGACACTCTCACCTGCATAGCTGTCCCATGGTAATCCACTCATCCCCTCACTTCTGGGCTGTCTCACGTACTCAATGCCTCATCTGCCTTGATCCTTGCTGGTGATCACCCACTCACACACCTGCACTGCTCTAGCTGCTATCATCACCAGCACACCAGCCCCCAACCCTGTGCTTGTGCAGATGAGCATGTGGTGGGCTGGTGTCTCTTGTGAGCAGCTTAGGAACAGCCCCAGCAGGGTATTATTTGGGATCCCCTCCTGCCAGTGTCTCTCTGCACTCTTTTGGGTATGTGTGGACAAGGTTTTATTGTGTAATCTAGCACTTTTCTTTCTTATCTGTGTGCTACCTTTGCTCCTGCCAGCAGTGCATGGGTGCAAGGCAGGACAGTGGACCACTGCAAGCAGTCAGTGCATTCTGAGGGGTCCAGAGGGAGCAGAGAAGGAGGTAAAGCTATGCACTCAATTATAAGGGCCAGTGATCCATGAGGTTTGAGGGGCCTGAAGCCTGAGAGAAGCAAGCCCAGCTCGGTTCTGTGAGCTGACATTACCTGTGTAGTTGGTTAGCAGAGAAAGACCCATCTGCTAAGACACCTGAAACTTTACAGCTTTCCTTGCCTAGATAACTGTGTTTTTTAAAAAAGTCCCGGTTTCATGATTGTAAGATACTCAAGTGCTAGCTACCCTTACTGAAATTGTCTCTATCAAGTGTAGACAGAAAGTTGATCCTCATCACTACCAGCAAACATTATTCATAGGTCACCTGGAGCAGAAAAAAAAATCTTCCCAAACCTGTCACAAAGTTTTGGATACGTCTTGTATCCTGCCTTAAAACAGTGCTTTCAGCACAAACTACACTGAGCAGGACACAGAGAGAAAGAAAAATTTAAACTAATATATGTAAAGTATTTAAAAATATTATCTAAAATTTCTTTTCTAGACAATAATATGCCATAATGTGAGGAAGAATAGTATTGAGTCTTCCAGAGCCTGCAGTGAGTGACATAATTCCCAGTAAGAAGATTTCCTGTTCCTCAGAGAAGTGAAATTCCTACCTCCTGGATGTCAGACATTAAACCAACACCTATTTGCTAGACCAACTTTTTCAGAAGGGTTAATATAGCTCCTTTTGGATCTAGAGGATTAAAAAACAGAGTAATTTGGTAGTGTGGTATTCAGAACAGTACCTGTGAATGCTACTGAGGAGTTTGGAAACTGAGAGTAATTTATGGGGAAATGGTCAAGTAGGCTAGAGGTAGGGCTGCCTACATAGGTGATTAATTAGGGAAACATGCAAAACCAAATGTATCATAAAATTTTCTTCTCTACCTTTCCATATACATTTATTATAATTACATCTTAACTGTTAGAGAGCTAAGGCATCTCTCCTTCCATTCGCTTTAGATGTGAACCTAAAAAAGATTTATGAAGTGTTTAATTGAATGCACAACCGCTTAAGCAGGACTTTCACAGTAAATTTTGTTATTTACCCATGAAGAAAGACTTGAGTAATTTAAAATAATGTAAAAAATGGAATTTAAAGACAACAAACACAGTGCAGGTAGCTGAAAATTCTCTAAGACATGTTATTCTCATGCCTGGGAACAAACCCCGAACTGTATTATTTGTTTTAAGCTGGAACAAAACCAACATGGGCAGTCTCATATCTATTTCTTACATCCCTTACACCCATGTCACAGCATGCGTGCTCTGTTCTTACCATCCATTAATCATGTTATTTCTTTGTAGGCCAGGTTTTGAGCAGCAACTTATACTTCCAGACTTCAGCTGCTTCAGATTATTGAAAAAACCTTGATCCCCAGCTACTCTTAGTCTGCCAAGACCAAGCTCAACAGGTGCACTGCACAGCTCCTCCAGCTCTCACTTAGACACCCCATGTGGGTTGAAACTGCTGTTGCTTGTAGTGTGTGCCCATCCCTCAGCAGTTTCCTCTACAGAAGTGTGGCTCCAGCGCTGACTGTGGTGGAAAACAAGTCCAAAATAGGCCAGATCTGATCATCCATGCAACAGAAGAGTCACTACTGGTATATTCACTGGGCAAAGTGTCATTTTGGTATCCACGTGATGCCCCAACAAATATTTTATGTTTTGTGAGTAGCCATAATTGAGGAATTCCTACAGGAATATGTTGTTTTGCAGACCAATATCCTTTGAGTTCCTGTGTTTACAGCAAGAGGGCTGGGACCAAGAGAAGCACATGAATATTTAATATGAGACATGCCCTTTCTCAAACCTCACTCATCTACCTGGATGCCTCAGTTTCTCCATTTCCTCCAGAGTATAGTCCTCAATCTAGATGAGGACATATATGAAGGCACCTGATTTGGCTTGAATCACAGATGTCACTGATGGCAGCAGCCATCTCCTCTAAACTGACATTTCTTATAGTGAGTTTAATGACATGATCGTAAGCACAGTTGTTCTATTGAAGCCTGTCATTCTCCAGTTTCCCCCTCCCCTGGGCTGATTGGAGAAAAGTAGTCTGGAAAGTGAAGAGAAGCCACTCTTTCTTCCTCAGTCTGTTCATGCTCTGAGCACTAATGAGATGATCTGGCACTGCGTTTTCTCCATTTTCCAAAGGGAGTTAAAATATTTCAAGACTGCTTGTACAACAGCTCTAAGGCTTTCAGGGGTCTTTTAAAGTTAATGATCAGTGCATAACAGAAACATTTGGAAGCAGAACGGGAATGTTCTCAGATTGAACCCACATGCTGGTTTTTACCTGCTGTGCCTTATTTTGCTTTGTCAGTTCATCTTAACAGTGTTAGACTCTGCCTTTCACAGGACCACTGTGTGGTCACAGGTTTTTCTTCCCTCCTGTGCTCCCTGAACTCACTAGTTGCAACAGGCATTTGGAAGAGTGACTCAGCCTTCACCTTGGTCATGACACAAACAAGCCTGGGAGCATATCCAGAAAGAGGAACACACTATACTTTTCCTATAGCACCTTTCTGAATGTGTGAAGCTTGCCTTTCAGAATAGCAAAGGGCCCATCACTGGACATAGTTGCTGACACTCCAGTTGATTTTGAGGGTGAGTGGCTACAGCTAAGGCATCACCTCAAACAGCACTCAGTAGAGCAGGGTGACCTTTTCTATTGTCTGGATTCAGTCTTCAGAATAACTGGGAGCAATACACCATGTGGGGGAGGAATGAGCTTTAAGGAAGAAAAAGTTGTTGAGCCTTCACACAGAGATTTGAAAGATACCTGTCATTCCTTGGAAACTGCAGGAGGAGAGGAGAGAAAAGCAGATTAGGCATTTGCTTATATAGAATTAAGACTGCCATCACTCCAAGCATTAACAAGAGAGACTAAAAAAAATAATCAAAGAACAGTACATGAAATAAAAACGTGCAAAGAGAAATTTTCCATCTGTCATCTCTGACCAAAGTCAAGCAATTCTTTGTGTTGAATACAACATATTTTTCAGCAGGTCAATGTCAAAAGAAAAACCTGACTGTTTTGTATTCAAGGACAACTCTTTGTATTTTTACCAATGCATTTTTGTTATTTTACTGTGCTGTTTAGAGGGATGACCTGTGAATTTCTTATCCACAGAAATAACAGCCCTACGGAATATCCTATGAAGTATTACAGTTCATTTTACATACAAATAAATTTTTGAAAATATTTCCTAAAATTTTGCATAAAATTAAATATATATTAAATTAAAAAAATATTCAGATGCTGGTCTTTTCAACAGTAGCAGTCCACTTGTGGCTTTGTGACTGTGTAGCAAGGAACTAGAATGATGTCTCACTGAAAGTAAAGTTGATGTCTACTTGGTTGTATGTGCCAAATGGCAGCCCACTTAGGAAGATGGAGCTGACAAAACAAATCTTAGAGATCTACAGCTCACTTATAACACATGAAAAATCTTGATAGTCAAGGGTAGAAGCTAGATGCTGGTGCTAAAAGAGATGATCAGAAAAAACACTGATAATTGTGGTTACAGAGACAAAAATTTAAGATAAGTAAAGAATATTTTATGTGCACTTGTGACTATTACAATGCTTGTGTCTGACTCAGATCAGATCAGTATCTAATGTGTTACTCTGTTTTCAGTGACTTTTAAAATGCACTTTTAGTGGCAATTCTAATTCAGCAATATATGTCCTCTAAATGCACTCAGTGGCGTTTCCCTCCCACACCATATGTGAGCTACATTTTTATAACAAGAACAAAGAGGAAAATAATGGAGCTTTGCTGCTGTTTAGTGAAAGGAAATTTTCAGCGTTTCTGGATAGCAGTGCATTAGTGGTGGGAAATCAGGTTTTCCCACAGGGGCTGAAACAGTCTAACTGACAACTCTGGCTTAAGGATCACTCAGGAAGGAAGCACGCTGCATTTCAGAAGACAATCCCAGTTATTACTGTGCCACAGATGCTTTTCTAGAGGTATATAATTCCCATTGGACTGTATGAGTGTTTCATGATCACTAGGTAGATTTAGCATCCTTCTCTCTGAAAAAAGACAAGGTAGAAGAAAGATAAAGCAGCAGAACTGTAAACTTTTTTTCCTTAACTATCCAAAACCAAACTGTCAGTAAATAGAGAAGATTAATGAGGCCATGAAAGTCCAAAGTGTCTTCCTTTTCTTTTAAATAAGTGACCCCTTGCAGACAACTGAGCATGAAAAGTAAAATAATACAAAATTAAGGTGTTACACTTTTTTCACCACACAATTCCTTTTAGAGATGTGTAAAACTGTATCCATATTTCTTGGCAGAAACCAGCGTTTTCTTAAGCCAGAACCATTTTGAATTGTGGGACAGGTGTTTTGGAACTGAAGACAGATAAACTGATATTTTACAGCTTCCATTCAGATACTTACACAGCCATTAATCTGTTCTTAAAAAAAATTTAATCATTAGAAGTAACTGATTGGAAACCTAACATTCATAGTTTTCAGGCTAAATGTTCATTAAACTTTGTCAAGAGATTTGCCTGAGGAAAGCTGTAAAACCTGCACTTTATAAAATGCAGACTGATTTTAAGTTTCAAAGACTGAAATTTTCTACCATCCTGTGGTCATGGAAATAATGCAAATTCAATTTAGCTGAGGTCAGAGCAGGAGCAGTTTATTCCTATAGTAACAGGGGAGTTACAGGATTTATACACCTTTAGGTTGTACAACTTCTTCTTCACCAAACCCTCTCAGGTAAGTAGGACTGTAGTACATTGCAACAAAAAGCTGCGGCATGTGGGTTAGATCATACAAAGAGGGGGTCTGGACAGTCAGATAAGGAAGCTCTAGGCTGTAGCTCTTTTCTACAAGTAATTCACTGCTTTGTTAATTAATTTTTGCTGACTGGGCTAGGTAATGCTGACATATATTTTTTAATTAGTGAGGCCTGCAAAGGATTTAAAGGCACTGTAAAGTTTGTGCTAAAGTTGAGAGTAAATATTTCTGCTCTTGAAGACTGACATTCATGAAATTTTGTACTGAAGAGTCATTCTTCTGGGCTGCTGCACACAAGAAGGTCCCCGAGGCACTGGTTTACCAGTTTACGTATGAAAGGTTTTCTTGGCTACAGTGAGAGAGGAAAATTGACGTTCACACTTAAACTGGTGCAAAAAGTGTGCTTTGCATTGATTCAAGACAGCTGTGGAGGGATTTTTCCTGGACATTTCTGCAGTATTGTAAGGCACTTGGAAAGAACTACTTATGTCTTTGAAACAAAAACTGGACTGTTAATTCTACAGAAAATGGTATAAGCATGTGCCTGGACAATAGCCACCTGCCAGTCCACAAACTCTGTGCAATTTGGCAAACTGGACACTAAGGCATGAACAAAAACCATTTTGTCAATTCCTTGCCTGAATGACATATCCAAAAACTACTGTTTAGATCCAACTCTCAGCATAAACAATCTCAAACCCTTGGTCTTTATTCTTCATGTAATATGTAAATGTCAAAATATTCAACACCAAAGTTTTATGGTAAGAGGTCACATGGCGAATAGAATGAGGGACATTTCAGGAAAAGGCAAAATTAATCTTTGTTTTTTTGATCAAAGAAACAATAAAAATTCCCACTTAGCTTTGCTTATGTGGTTAGGCATAGAGAAAATTAATATTCAGTAAATAACCACACTTCTATTGTCATGAAAGATTCCTTCCACACAGCATATTCTGACACAGGTCATCAGCCACTCTCCCACTCTATTCCTCAAAATGTTTTTTTAATGGTTGGCTTTTCTCTCCCCCTTAAATAGCTTTTAGCCAGCCATTATGGCTTAAACAGCAACTGAGACATGAAAAACAAAGTAACTGTAGTGTGAAGGTTAGAGCAAATGACAAACCATTGGCATCCCACTGCTGAACTTCTTCTTTTATCACAAACTGCATTTTTCCTGTTACTGCATTTTCTACATATTATTTTCAGTGGAAAAGAAGGTTACTCATGTGTAGTGTACAGTACTGCTAGTGTAAGGTCTTCGCGGTAGTCCTAGAATCATCCCTTCTGTGTGTAGTAAAGAGCACAGGAAATGTCCAGAAAACTGTCCTTTATTTGTTTCCTATGCGCTTATTAAATAAGTTTGGAATAAAAATTTCCTTTATTTATTTTTTGATGATTCTTTGGAAGCTTAAGATGTTGTGAGGATAGTAAAGAAGGGAATGTGTGTTTTCAGGGGAAAGATAGAATCATAGAATGGTTTGAATCAGAAGGGACCTTAAAAATTATCTTGTTCGACTCCCCCTGCCATGGTAGGGACACTTTCCACTAGATCAGATTGCTCAAAGACTCATCCAGCCTGATCTTGAAAATCCCCAAGGATGGGGCATGCATGACTTCCCGATACCTAACCTAAATCTTCCCTCTTTCAGCTTAAAGCCATTATTCCTTGTTTTATCAAAGTACTCCTTGAAAAAGAAACTCTCTCCAGCTTTCCTGCAGGCCCCCTTTAAGAACTGGAAGACTGCTATAAAGTCTCCCTAGAGCCTTCTCTTCTCTAGGCTAAACAACCCCAGCTCTCTGAGCCTGCCCCCACAAGGGAGGTGCTCCAGCCCTCTGATCATCTTTGTGGTCCTCCTCTGGACTCTAACAGATCCACGTCCTTCCTGTGCTGAGGGCTGCGAAACTGAACACAGCACTCCAGGTGAGGTCTCACAAGAGTAGAGCAGAGTAGAGTAGAGGAGCATAATCGCCTTCCTTAATATGCTGGTCACACTTCTTTTGATGCAGCCCAGGGTACAGTTGGCTTTCAGGGCTACAAGCTCACATTGCAAGCTCATGTTGAGCTTCTCATCCACCAGCACCTTCAAGTCCTTCTCTTCAGTGCTGCTCTCAATCACTACTCCACCTAGCCTATATTTGTGCTTGGGATTGCCCTCATTCAAATGCAGGACATTGCACTCGGCCTTGTTGAACTTTATAACGTTAGCACAGGCCCACCTCTCAAGCCTGTCAAGGTCCCTCTGGATGGTAGTTCTTCCCTCTGTTGTGTTGACTGTGCCACACAGCTTTGTGTCATCGACAGATTTACTGAATTGAGGCAAATCTCACTCTCCATGTCTCCAAAAATTTGTTCAACAATACTAGTCCGAATACTGATCCCTGTGGAATGCCACTCATTGGTCGATCTCCACTTGGTCACTGAGCCATTGATGACAACTCTTTGAGTGTGACCATCCAGCCAATTCCTTATCCAGTGAGTGTTCCATCCATCAAATCCATGTTTCTCCAATTTAAACACAAGAATGTCATATAGAACAACGTTAAATGCTTTGCACAAGTCCAGGTAGATGATGTCAGTGATTCCTCCCTTACCCACCAAAGCTGTAGCCCCATCGTAGAAGGCCGTAGAAGATACTCGGTCATCTTCACCAGCAGGAAATCATCCTTTTTCCATTGCTTCTCCATGTCTTTGCAAGATTCCCACTCATGTATCTATGCTTTAAATTCTCAGAGGGGACTTGTGGATCTTATTTGTTTGCTTGAACCTTTGATATATTCTAACCATTTAGGTTAAAATTGCCTGGATTGATTACAGTTTTTGTCTTCTCAATATCTCATTTTTTTAGCTAATGAATTGCTCAGAGGAGAAGACACACTTTCAGTATTGGAGGGCTGTTCTGTCAGCTTCTTATTCACAGTCATGACAGCATCCAAAACTGCTTGATTTCTAACTTAACGGTTACTGATAGCACTATGCTGAGAAAGACTGACTAGGTTTCCGAAGTTCAACAAAGACAATAAGAAATCCAGCATTCTGAAAATAATCAGGCCATTTTGCAGCTTTTCTAGCAGCTGTAGTCCTCAAAAAAAAAAACCAGGGCAGAGCTGAATTTATTCACTCTTTTATTGGGAATCCAGAAAAGAGAAAAGTAGTATGAGCAGTCACGTGTGATTTCATTCTAAGGCATACAGGAACGTATAGATTTCTTTTACAATCTTCTTGCAACAACAGTCTTGTATCCCTATGTGATGCTACAAAGTACCCGTACAGTCAATGCTTTTCAGAAATGTCCTTCTTTCAGTCTCCTCATAAGCAAAAAAGAGGTTTCCTCACTCCCCAACACACACAAAAAACAGATATCACAGGCTATCTGTACAATTTTGTTTGCTGAAATTTAAGTGCAAAATACCTGCTTTTTAAGAGATGGAGCTTTCTTAAAACACCATATGATCTGCATACACAGTTTGCCTGTGAAATCTAATTTACCTGACAAAGAGTACAAATTAGATGTTGAGGTCACAGGCTACGGCATGTATTTAAGCTGACAAACTTATGTCTTTAGCATTCAGTAGTTTTGCTGCCAACAGTAGCCTGTATTTCAGTTGGCAGATTTCCACACATAAGGAGCGATGTGCTTGTGCTACAACTGACTTATAAAACACGTCATGTTAACAGGGTAATTATAGACTTACACAGACAACACAATGTGCGAAACAATTACTTTACTTTTCAATGCTAGGTAGTTTTATTGTTTTCCAAAAAATAATTCCAAGTTTCAACATATCTTTCTTTCTATTCTACATCTCTGGAATGGAAACTTTACAGAGAAATAAGTAAGGTTCATTCATTATTGAAGGACCATATAAAACTGTTACTGACTTTCTCTGCAGGGCTAAATTGTATCCTAAATGCACATAAAAGAGTACTATGAGTAAATAGTAGACCTATATGACTAATAATCCGTAGGATGATTATTTAGTTTTCACTAAATATGGACTGAAAAAATAACATTTAAATAAAAATAAAAACAACAAGCCATTTGATAACATAAAGAACATCTTCTTTGTATGGAACTGAAAGATATTTTTATGCATAGTAGTGTTTATAAAACTGTGAAAAATTGCTTTAAACAGACAAACGTAAATCTAGTACATGATAAAGTCTTGTGTTTCAAGGCCTGAAACACAATATGATCACTATTGATAATATAATCGCTACTCAGAGAACATACATGGTTTGTGTTTAACAGTTGGTAGCTGTGTATGAATAAGCCCGCTCCCTGCCCCTCATCCTTACCCAAAACAACACACCCCACACTCAGTCAAACTCCATGTGACTGAACGTATCCAACCTATTTGCTGTCTCTACATGGATAATGTTTCATTTTGGATGCCATATTCAATAAGGCTTATCTAGACTTCAAGAGTTGGCTTAAAGTCATCAAATACCTTGTGTAAATTCTAATTGTGCAATAACAGAGTAGTAAAAAATTAACAGATGGAGATTGTCAAATAATTAATATAATGCCTTAATTAATATTTGTCTCAGGAATTCACTTGTTTTCCAGGAATACGGTTTGGGCACATGCCTGTTCAACAGGCTAATAATCCCAAATGTCTTCCTTCAGTTAGCTGTCATAATATACTCTTTACAAAAGTGTGCTGAATCTACAAATACTGATGCCATAGTATTCCCAAGTGTGAGAAAAGTCCTCAGTACGATATTTGTATGTTTTTATGGATAAACATTTCAGGATTTCTAACTAAAAATACTGTAGAACTTGTGTACAATATTACTGGTTTACTACCATGTTCTGGGCAGTGTAGTTTGTGCCTTTACATGACGGGAAAGTACTTGCAATTGCAACTGAATACTCATTGTTTGTGGGTGTTATCTTCATCATGGTAGCCATGAGCCTTCTCGTTAGTTCTCAGCTTCCCTCTTCCTTCTGCAGGGCCAGTGGAATAAGAATGGAAATTCCTGTCCTCCTCTCTCTGTCATTGGCCACGGGTAACCATTTTTGTCAAGATAGCAAACAGGACCACGTTTCCCTCATTCTTGGACTGCCATGTGCAGGGTCTGCATACTCATCTTTTTGCAGGCTCCAGATATTTGACTTTCTGGAGCATGACACTGGAAGGACTCTGGTGGTCACTGAAGACAGGTGATAGCATCATACTGGTGCAAGTGGTAAGCCCTGTCTCAAACCATATTTCTACTGGTGCTGTAACATATCCTCCTTTCAAAGAACCATAGTCCATTTACTTTCTTGTGGCCTAGTTTTTCAACTCTTTTTGAGACCTTATAGCTTCAGGAGGTGGCACCACTGCAAGCAATTCCAGCAGCATGACCAGCTTCTCATCATCATCCCTCCACGTCATGTCTCTGGCCCTGTGCCTGTAGTGACATTCTCTTCTTTCTCTTCCTTCAGGTTAGCATTAGGCTGTAAGTCCTTTTCACTCATCAGTCAAGATTTCCTCTAAGTAACATGTCTCTAAGCAAATGCCTAATTTTCATGAGTCAATGCAATTGGAAAGCCAATGCTGTCCCTCCTGAAGAGGACTTGAAGACCCAATGCTTTGCAGCCTTCTTGTGTCAGGATGCATTCAAATGTCATTTTGATTCATGGTTTGGAGGTGGTGACACAAGAGGATGAACAACCATTTCATTTCACTGCACTGTGGGTCAGGCCTTGTCCATGTTTTCTATACATATAAACAGATGAACTTCTTTCATTTGTGCCAGGTTTGTGTCTCTCTTATTGAGATTATAACTTGCAGAAATTGTTGTAAATATTACACAAAGCTATATTCAAGTAGAAAATGCAACCTTCTAGACTAGTGTTAACAGCAGGGTGCATTATATATGATATATATATTATATCTCATACATATTATATCTCATATATATTATCTCATATATGTTATATCTCATATATATAATGTATATATGATAAATATATATATATATAATATGAGAAACTGGTTGCCATTGGTGTGGACAGGCACAGCTTCTGCTGGGTTGAAAACTAGCTGGATGGTCGGGCCCAAAGGGTTGTGGTAAATGGAAGTAAATCCAGTTGGAAACCGGTCACAAGCAGTGTTCCCCAAGGTTCAGTTCATTGGCTGAGACCAATGGGATGAGGTTCAACAAGGCCAAGTGCAGAGTCCTCTGTTTGGATCACAACATTTCCACATGGTGTTACAGGCTTGGGGAGGAGTGGCTGGAGAGCTGCCTGGCAGAGAAGGACCTGGGGTTGCTGGCTGACAGCCAGCTGAGCATGAGCCAGCAGAGTGCCCAAGTGGCCAACAGGGCCAATGGCATCTTGGCCTGTATCAGACACAGCGTGGCCAGCAGGAGCAGCGAGGTGATTGTGGCCCTGTGCTCAGCACTGGTGAGGCTGCACCTCGAGTGCTGGGTTCAGTTTTGGGCCCTTCACTACAGGAAGGACATTGAGGGGTTGGAGCGTGTGCAGAGAAGGGCAACGAGGCTGGTGAGGGGGCTGGAGAACAAGTCCTACAAGGAGAGACTGAGGGAACTCGGGTTGTTAGGCTTAAAGAAGAGGAGGCTGAGGGGAGACCTCATCACTGTCTACAACTGCCTGAAAGGAGGTTGTTACAAGGTGGGTGCTGGGCTCTTCTCACAAGTGACAAGCGATAGGATGAGAGGAAATGGCCACAAGTTGCACCAGGGAAGGATTAGACTGGACATTAGGAAGAATTTCTTCACTGAGAGAGTGGTCAGGGATTGGAACAGGCTGCCCAGGGAGGTGGTGGAGTCACCATCCCTGGAGGTGCTTAAAAGATGCATGGATGAGTTTCTTAGGGACATGGTTTAGTGGGGAGACAGGTCTCTTCCAGCCTTATGATTCTATGATGCTGTATGTTCCCTCAAGAAATTACAGCTGCAAATATACTACCAAACATTGAATAGATGAAACATTTGTATTTCTTTTTGTGAAACGGTAAAGCCTTCAGGTAGTTCAAGTACTTGTGTTGAACTTAAACCTCATTTTTCCTTGACCTAAATTCAGCTTATGTATTGTTTTTTCTTTAATAGCTGAAATGTTTTTACTCTTTAAATATTTACATATGTACATATAACACAAAGATAAAATGTTTGTGTACTCAAACATGCAGCACAAATGCTCTATAGATCTCATGCGTCCCTGTTGATGCAACTAAACTGCAGTGGAGCAAAGCTGATTTGCATTAAATTAAATTACATAAAATTCAACTTTCAGTTTCAAAACTAAAAATAGTAAAGGCTGCTGAATTCAACTTGATGCACTTATATTAGCTTTATATTAGCTTTAGTAAAAAATCGGACAGGGGCATTCAGACACTGGGATGTGGCTGAGCTACAAATGCATTTTCTCAGTTTACATCAGGCTAATTGAGTGGTCCACCTTTACAACCAAGTAACACAGACTCAGAACTGCTCAACAACAATTTAGCAAGCAAGAATTATCTATGGCCTGGAGATGCTGAGCGTTCACAAGCTGAGGTAAAGTTAAAAAAAAAAAAAATACAACCCTAAACTTCAGGAACAGATCTTTAAAAGCAAATTCTTACTTGTGACATGGTAGCACCTGTGTCTTGTCTCTTACACCAGCAAAAGAAATAAGTAAAATGATACAAACTGAAACAATGCAAAGCATTCTATACAAGCACAGATTTATCAAAAGTATTGTTCTGCCTTATCTGTTTAAATAAACATTAGATGAAGTAACCATGCTTCCTGCCACTTTACCTGCCAAAGCTGACTTTAAGGAGAAGGACTCCAATCATTTTGGAAGGGAGTCAGTGTTTGCTTGCCCAAGATTGGTGAGTCCCTGCATTTGTGGTGTATGCAAGTTTATGCAACGAAAGAAGAAAAACTAAAGAATGAATCATTTTGTTGATGAATTATTCATTTGTGAAGTGGAACAAAACCTGGAGTATTTTCCCCAGATCTGCTCATTCCTGTATCGTCTCTGCTTGGGTTGGCAGGAGTCTTTGTTCTTCTCCTTAAAGTCTGCTATGTAACCAAGCTTGGCTGTATACTCTGTCTCTTATGACTATTTTCCTGCTTGTAGCTGTATGAAAAATTAAAGAATTTATTCATCTGTGTACGTACTACCAAATATTTTCACATGGCTAGTCCAGTTAGTTGATCCAACAAGAGTTTACTGTCATGCCTGAAGCGGTCCAGGCTCTAACAGATGCCTTGTACTTCAGCTTTTCCTCTGTTGGCCTTGGATTAATTTGTATATTTGTCATAGGAAATATTAAGAGATCCTTTTCTTTCCCTAGAATTATGCTGATACAAAAAACGGCTTGGAAGCATTTAGATTGCTGGAATGTGAAGAGCTGCCAGTTCTACTGGAACACATCCACAACAACAACAACAACAAAAAAGTATAAAAACCATTCTCTGATTTTTTTTCTGTAGGTAAAATTTATCTTTTTTGCGCTGGGAGTTCCTAGAGGGTCAGAATTGCTGAAAAGCTCAGCAGCCACAATGGCAGATAGACTTCCAGAACAGTTCATTTGCCATTTTACACATCAAAATAATGACACTCATTCTTAAAAGTGTACAGCATACAAGAGCCCAATTCTTTTGAAAATGCAGCTATCTAAGTTTTAAATAGGCAATTGAAGTTGAACTTTTTTTTTTTAAGGAAAAATGAAGAAATAAAAAGAAATTAACTGAGCACTGGAGAAAATAAGTCTTCAATATCTGGAAAAATCTCGTCTTCAGTGGGAATCATGAGCATTTCTAACAACAGAGCACAAGCGAATCCTCATTCTTAGGTTATTCTAGCTTCCTACAAATTCCAATGCACCTTTCATCTTAAATCATTTCTGTGTCGTATCCATTATTAGTGCTTGATTCTCCGGACTGCTGAATTCACCCTTTGTAGATGGGTTGCTCTCAGAAATGTCAAAAAACCTAAACAAAATGTAGACAACTGAACCCAGAGTTTGAGGCACACAGTCTTCCAGATAAAAATAGCTGGGTTTCATCATACTTGTGGAGGCAATAATGACAGAAGAGAAAAAAGTACTGTCACAGGTAGCTCTGATTTTACTCTTTTTTGAAAGCAGACTATATGTTTTTCAAGAGAGTGTACAGTAGCTAAACACCAGATACACAGCTCTGCCTAAATACTTAAATAGCTTTATACCTGCACCACAGTAGCTCTGGCACATCTTCACTTTTGTTGCTGCAAAACTGGATAATATTATTCTGCAGTGACAGCATCGTAGGAAATACAAAAGTTAGAGCTAATTCAAACTCAGCCATAGAGTTCCAAATGCCGAAAGCCGGTAGTAACATTATTAGCAGAGCCAGGTATTCTGGCCCCATTTTCTCAAGTATTCACTGATCTACCATATTACTGGTCACCTGCCTCGTGGACCTCGGGACCTGAAAGTACTCTGCCCTCTTTTTCAATATACACTAGTGCTGAACATCAGGCTGAAAATGTGTACTCTATTTTTAGCTTGATGAAAATTTTCTTTAGTTTTCTTTTGGTAACAATGTCATGCAATAGCTCCAAAACCTTAACCCACCACCCTAAATCCAGGCCTTTGCCATCTGAATAGAAATTCACCTGGGGGGGAGAGGGGGGGAGGGGGGCGTGTCGGGGATTACTTCTGGCTGCAACAGTCTATTTTCTACAATATTCCCTTTGCTGTGAGTACACATGTCCAAACTATTTAACCATCAACATGACGAGAAGAATGAGCATGGCAGAATCCTGCTATTGTTAGCTTAAAACAAAAATTTCCTTGGAGGAGAAACAGCAACATTACCTAATTGCTAGAATGGCCCCATTATTTCAGTGGTATCAAAACAAATTTGTCTGTGAGTCACATAACTGTCAGGCCCTGAGAGGATCACAAGCCTTAAGTGAGCTCCTCAGCTTCCAATGGGACATCCCGTCCTCTTTCCCAATGGTCCAAGAAACCCAGTTCAGCTGCCCCTGGAAGTATGTGTTGAAGCAGACACGGCTAGCACTTGGTCACCCTGGGTCCCTGCTCTCCCTCCCTGAGGGAGCAGTTAGCTCCCACTGCTGGACACTAACCTGCCCAATTCAAGCCATTTGGGTTTTTCACTTCCCAATTAATGTGGATTTTCACTCAGTGCTTTTTTTAGAGGAAAAGTGAAATTATGACATAGAAACTCAGTAAAATAGCATCAAACTATTTTAATAGAGCATGAACATGCCAAATTAGCAAGTATTAATTCGATGCACCACAATTTGGAACTTTGGAACGTATTATGTATGTATGTATATGCATGCACCTAGATACGTGTGTGATTGCTTGTGCATGGAAATAACCTTATCAAGGAGCTGAAAGCATGCTATATTTCAGTTCGCTTGTAACATCAATCTAAAGGTAAATGGCATATGACGCCTTACACAGTAAAGCTTAAACTTATCCTTTAGTTTGCTAACAACAACTGTGAGAGTTTCCTCTCCTTCACCCTCTACTCATTGCTCATTAATGAAGTCATATTAAGCATTAACACAGGTGCCTTCATCTCACTGGGAAACAGTGTGTAAAATAAATAAAGAGCAAAAGTTGTATTACATTTCTAAAATTCTAACAGTGAAACTAAATGTTTTGCCATTGAATGTAGTGCAAAATGGCTACACTTCTTCATAAAAAGTGAATGGATTCCATCTTGATTTACAGACATTCCTACTTCATAGTGGTAAGAACATATGTAGGTAGAACTTCAGATTAAAACAGCAATTGCATTGGTAAAATAAGGCAAATGATGATTATGATAATAATTCTTCATAATTTATATTATATTTTTACAGAACTAATACTAAAGTACAGTTATGTGATTGTGCTTATTGTAGTCCTTTGTTTTAGTAAGGTAAACAATAACAATTGCTTGTCTAAAATATTGCAAGTCATACTACTGGTGCGAGAGACTGAATTTTGCTGGATTTTGTGAAGAAAGGGAAAAAAATTTCAAAAAAAGAATACTTGAAGAACTGTGTCTTCTTTCTCTTAAGATTAAGTAAAAGATTTTTCACTCAAAAACACTGCTGAAACTGTACTGGAGTCAATGAGAGTATGTTAAATCATAGTAGCCAGTTATTCATGATGCTTTGCAAAGAAATGAAAACAGAGACATTCCACTCATATGAGGATGCTGCTGTGTTGTTCTTTACAGACCTACATTCTCATTCAACAGGGCCACTGAAAATGTTTGAACAAGAAGTCAGACAAATTTACGGAAGGGTATAAAAATCTTGTTACTACCTATGCAGTGCCACATGTGTTGTCAGAGATTTTCTGTCAGTTAAGAATAAATTATAAAACAGAAAACAACATCTCTTGGCTCAAAGACCTTCTTGCTTCTGAGCGCTACGGGATTATGTAGTGGACATGCAGTTGATGCAGATTTCGAAGTGCTCTTACAAACAGAGTATGAGATGATGATGGAAAAGGATATTTTCAAGTGATTTGAAATCATCCAGAACCCAGAGATGAAATCACTTTCTTTTTCTGTGGAAGATTTTCTAAATCAGACAGAAAAGCTCTGAAAATATGACAGCTGTATTTGACAGAGCCTTCACAGAGACAACATACGTATTGACTAGGTCAGATGGGAAAGTGCTATTCACAATTCTTCCCCTGCCTCCTTAGCCCTGCTTTACAGGTCTCCTCTCAGGCTTGATTTGAGATGGCCCACTCTCCTAAGCAGCAGCAAATTTTCTCCACCCAGGTCTGGACACCAGAAAAATTTTTTTCATCTTTTCCAAAAGCCAGGCTTCTCTTCAGGGTTCCTCAGTTTTTCTGAAAGAAAGGCTTTTTTTCCATGCCAGCTCCACCTCCATGTGCTGTGCTTTACAAAAATTCTCTGTGGAGTGGACCCATGGCAAAGAGCACACTCTGGCCACGATCTAGTATTCTTTTTTTATTAAGTGTGACATTAAAAGGTATGAGGTCTTCAGAAAATTGACTGATGTCTTAGGCTCTGAAGAGCCATGAAAACAGTGTCTGCTGCGTTGTCTACCAATTTTCCACTTATTTTTCCTTTTCCTAACCTTAACTATCTGGTGGTAGGAGAACTTATTTTCTTCGAGTTAGGATATTCTAAAAGCAAAATATGACCTGGTATTTTCTGTTAGATAAATGTGTTGATTCTTATTTGCCATTATTTGCACAACTTCTCTGTAGAGTTTGTTGGAATGATGTTTCTTAATTATGTGTGGTAGAAGAGTTGTTAAATGGAATGAAGGACCAAACATGTAGTGGAGCCATTCAGCACAAACTTTAGAAGAAGTTCTTGAACAATTAGTTTGAGTGCATATTACTTCTTACCACATTCCATAGCATTGAGCTAGTCACAAATATTTGGTACATTTACAAGCTGCCTCATGTTAGAAGGCATTAGGAGCTCAACATTGCCTTCCATTCACTGAGAAACAGGTTATTCCATAAGGAGTACTCTTGAAAGAGGTAGGAATAGAGTACAAAACTACATTTTATTGTATCTCTGCTGATTTGAGTAACAAAACCAGGGTGACAGTTCCTTGTAGCAAGACTGCACTTTCCAAAGAACTTGAAAATAAAGAAAGGCTACAGTTAAACTTCTTTACACCACTGTCATGCCAAAGGGAAAACAAATGGGAAAAAACCTGTGGGATTTCCCAGTGTTGCCTTACTGAATTTTAGTGATTCTATTCTGTGGTAGACACTTGAAAGATGCCTGTGCTACATTACACAGCACATGCTGAGGCTTCAGAGCAAGCTCCTAATGAGCCAATCAACATCTGTGGCAGACAACAGTGCCGCAGGTCTCAGAAGCAGTACAGTCATGATAGCTCAGGCAGTGTTAAAGCTTTCTAACAGAGCTGATTAACTTGCAGCTGATTAACTACCTCAGTGCTGCTCTGTTCTTGGTCCATGTAGAAACACCTAGAGCAGCTTTGCAAAATGGCATATACAGGCTTAAATTTTAGAGTTTATTGAAAAAAGGGGACAAGACAAAAGTGGGAATTGGTGTTGAGCTAGCTGTGTTTAAAATGCTGAACTTTGGGTTGAGGAAATAAAAAGGATATTTTTAACAGACATCAGCTTTTCAAAAGAGAACAAAGCAGGATGTAAACAGTATAGAGTCCCAGCTTCAGTAGCCACGATTTGTCACAGCAGCTCTGTCTGCTAACTGGTACTGCTCACCAATGGGTTTGATTACACATGATTCACACGTTATACATAGAGTTCCAGGACCCACCACTTGTGGCACTCTAAAAGAATGTCGACTTCAGCTTCACACTGTATGGTGCTTTGTTTTTAGTCACATTCTTCCTACAAATTAAGCTCATGTATAGTGTTTTAGTGTGGTGCAAGACTGTAACTTCTGAGTGCAAGCTACCGCACACTGACTTCTTTGTATGGTCAAACCCTTAAATTTCTGGATAAACAATTGGCTATCATACAAGGTATTTTGCAACTCCTTTAAGTAGGGACTTAAAGCTTATAAATAAAATTGAAAATAATACTTGGAAGATAAGAGGACAGAAGCTTATTTTAAAATTTTCTGAGAAGTGTCAGCCATTTCAAGTATTTTAGAAGGGCATTTTTCTAATTAATATTTTATATGTCATTGTCAGAAGCCGCAGGCATTAAAGTATATTGCTGTCTTGTAAATCCATTTGAGCACTACAAAAAAATCCTCTTCTTGAATGACACTTGTTGTTTAATTCTTGCTTTTTTCCATCATTGAACTTAGTAACAATTGCGTATGCCCTGTCTTTCGGGGCTGACGGTCTATATAGTGGGATTGTACTAACCTCTCTCAATAAGCACAAATAGAACAAGAATCTGAAACAAGGCCATTCTGCTTACTGTAATTCTTTTGGTGTGATATTTATGTTAAAAATCCCATTCTGTTTCATGTAATGCTAATAAGATTGCATAGTGGATGCCCAGTCCTTGGGAAATAAGGTGGAATCATGTCAAGTGCCATACGTCAGTACTTTACCAGTACTTCTGTTTTGATGAGTAGTTGAGAGAACAAGAGGTTTGTTTCTTCCTAGCTGCATGCAGTTTAATAAAGAATAAGTACTAGTTCAGAATATCATCTTTTCTTCAATACTGTGTCTACAGGATGTTCTGGAAACAGCAGAGCTTAACTGGTCTGCACTGACAGTACACACTGGATGCGTGCAGTCCTCTTCCTGAGCAAAGATAGACTAACAGTGATAACAGAGCCTTTTACTGTGAGAACAGTGGTTTAACTGTGAGCTAGAATATTTCTTAAATGTAGCAAGAAACATTGCTTTTTGGTATTTTCATTTTTTTGTTGATGATTTTTATAAAAGGATATTTATGTTCACTGATACTGGCTTTGAATGTCACTAGATCGAATTTCAACCATTTTCTTTGCTTTTTCCATATCTTCTTGTAGAGTCTTTTTCTATTTTAACTGAAATGCTCAATCAAGGGACAACCAAGAAATTTAACTTTGGAAAATTCATTTTATGCATATTTGTCTTCACAGAGTTGCTTTGTCTTCTTGCTTGTTTGCTAAGACACTGCTAATTTATAACCATGAGTTTGAATCAGCATATTACCTTATTGTTTGCTTTCACTTCAAAACAGTTAGGCAGCATTATGCTTTTAACACTCACACACACATACACACAAACACACACACAGTTACAGCATGAACAGGAACAGTGGGCAAAACTGGATCTTCAACATATGAACAAGTACTTGATCAAGAAGTTTGCCTTTCAGGAGTTCAGCTTAACACAGGATTTTTTTCAAAAGATGAGAACAAGGATATTGCATGAAGTAAACTGTGTGGTAAATAATACCACTGAAATCTTAATCAAGGAAGTAAGCAATTATATTTGACAAATAAATCCCTAATAAGCTTTTGACAAAAATCTCCATTCTTTATGTCAACAGACTGGATAAAGTAGTATCAGTCTGCACTGGCTGAAAGGAGTTGACACAAGATGAAAAGGAAAGGTTCTAAGGCCAAATCCTCCATCTGAAAATGTTCTGAAAAATGAAAGTATCTGTGATGTCATCCATTCAATAAAAACCACAATCCACCAGCCCAAAACCTCAAATCACAAGTTCCAGCTTATCAAAAGGTCTTTTAAAGAGCACTAGAGAAACTAATATCTGGCAGGACTGACTTACTGCTATCTGAAAAGGAATCTGTTACAGCAAAAGCATAGAAATCAGTCAAACACTTCTTTTACTTCAGTTCTGTATCTTTGAGAAAGGGTTCATAGGAATTCTTTTAGAACAATCATTTATATTGACTCCAAGAGCCCTAGGGTTGTGCAGCTTTTATCTTACAACAGCATAGTACAGGAGACAACCCTGTACATTTTGCAGTTTTGCTTTGCTACTTTTATTTTCAGTGAGGCCCCAGGTTAATGAAAAGTATAAAAAAAAGCTGTGAAATAGCATAAAAATAATTTTAAAAAAGAGGCTAAGTTAAAGATACAGTTTTAAGATAGAAAGAACAACAGTTACTTGCATTTTTAAATAATTTAAAAAAAAAATATACTCTTTCAGGGTGACTTTTCTCATGTAAGAAAGTAAAAGTGAGAATTAACAATAATCAAAGCGATAGCAGCCATATTGAGTTCTATGCCAGAATTGCCAGATAAAACTTATTATAAAACAAGTTAGACACATCTTGAAAGTGTTAAAGTTTTCCATGTGGCCTTCATTTGGAATCTGTTACATGCAGCATTATACACTGGAGTCCTTGGAAGGTTAAGAAGCAAGGTAGCACAGCAATACTTTGCATTTAGTCATGCTTATTTCCCTGACACAAGCAAATTCAAACTACTTCTGTGCAAGATTATAAAAGCAGCAACTTGGGAGACATATTGAACTCCATTGTGGCTGTACATCATCAGTGCTGTTGCCTTAGTTACAGCTACAAAAATTTTGCTTTGGATGGTAATGTTTGAACCAAAATTAATCCTGACTTTGTGATATTGGTAGCTAAAGCAATCATAATTTTAACTCTAGTCTTAAAATTTTCGGTGCCTGCCAAGTGTGATTCAAAGTACAATGGATGTGAATCAGCATGTCAATCTTCAGTAAATCATATTTTAGAGCCTGCATTTCAACAATCTGAAAATATCACTTACTGATCCATTGAGCAAACCCAAATATGATAAGAAGCTGGACAAAATTTAGAAATCACAGAATTTCACTCTTTCTTGTGATTTACCTGAGTGTTTCAGGATGTGAATGAACATTGGCATCTTTACTCCAGTACAGTGCTGAGGTCTGGTCTCAGTCAAAGACCATCAAGAGAAAGAGCCGGGTCCTGGTCCCATCCACAAAACTGACCACTGTGGAGATGGATAGCATTATCCATTTTTCCAGAGTAAGGTGCAAAAGACTTGTTCCTAAACATGTAAAGAGGAATAATTACTTAATTAATTAATTCAGCTTGAATTTCAGCTGCAATAGATGAGCATTATATGATACTGCAGCTTCTCAGTCTATCAAAACAAATTCATCTCTGCTCTTGCTTAGTATTTTCAAAAATGCATTTACTTGCTCTATAATATGTAAGGGGTATTTTATTTCTATAAGTCTTTTATTTCTACTTATGACCGTGTGATATACTATAGAAATGTTTTCAAAATGGAACTATCTCAAGTCTTAAACTTCTGATTACAAAAAATCTCACTTTTGCACTTTCTGTTCTAAATGTTAAGCTTTCACCCAGTGCATATAACACTCTGACGGGGAGGGGGGAAGAGAGAGGAAAGCTAAGAAATAGTTGAGGCTAAAAAATTAAATTGCAATTCTTGTGGATGGAGTTATGAATAGAAACTCGAGAATTTTTGCATCGTTCTACTTTCAGCTTGATATGAGGATCCTAAGTTGCAGAGGGCATTTCCTGACCCTATGTAGAACTTTAAGCAGGCATTATCCAGTTTTCATTTCATTGAAGAGCACATTCACAGGTGTTCTAGCTAAATGCCTCATGTAATGAATTCAGCCTAGCATCCCTCTGAAGAAGAGGAGGATTATTTTATACATGGGTACTGTGACACTAAGGAATTAATCATGATAGTCAAGGCGATACATGAGGTCTGGATTAGTTTAAAAAAAAAGAGAAAAGTTTCTACTCTTCTGAATCATGCAGTGGAACTTGAATTTATGACTTCATGACTTCTGTGCTCTGGCTATACAAATGTATTTGTGAATGAAAGATTTATTTGTAAAACACACAGAGCAATATATTGTAAATCACATGTCATAGTTTCAAATTTAGGAAACCACTTGTATCTGAGATGCATACTGCTGCACTGATTTTTAGTGTTACATGAATTTTCTCCCATTTAGACTTGGAAACCCTCACACTGTTCAGTTTTCCAGCTGAGTCTTCCATTTGCATATTCTGCAGTCCAGTAGGCACAAATTGATAACAAAATTAACTTTTCACAAGACATCAATACTCAGATAATACCAGGCAGACATAATTAAGTCAATGTAAGGTTTTTCTGAAAATAGTTAACATGTACAGAAGACCGCAGATTTAACATCAGTAGATTTTTGAGTTCAGATCCTATGTACAAGAATAAGCAGAACTGAAGGTGAAAAAGCATAAATTAGATGTATGCAGTTTAATATTTTTGACTTAACTTAAAACCTATGGAAAGGACAACTCACCCCTAACATTTTACCTCAAAATGTAGGCAGCTCACTGTTTATGAAAGCAGTTTTTCAAAATCAGCATTTCATGTTACAAGATTTAACCTTTCATCACATGTTTAGGTGAACTTCTAACAACTTTTCACCTAAGATTCCTTACTTTCTTCCCTACCTTACGTATCTCAAGACTGTATTGTTATAAAGTATTGTTAATTTGGAAACTTCTAGCGGTTCAGATGTACCAGCATTCTGTAGATATTGTGGTTTTACTGCCAGGTGTAGGATAAGAAGTGACCCAGCTGAATAACAGTGTGCTAGAAATAAATGCAGACTCTGAGCATTTCGTAACAACCTCAGTGAGTGGTCTAAGTGAGATGTTTTGCCACTCTCATGTGTTTATATCCCATTAAAACTATCTTAAAGGATCTGATCACCATAAAAATTTTCAACTTTGCAAAAATAATAGACTTAACCAAAGCATGGATAGAAATCCTACATAAAATTGCAGAAATGTTTCCATCAACTCCACAACACTGATGACATCAAGGCCATGAAACTGTATCATTTTTCCTGGTCCAGTATGCGTCCCCTTTAATGCATGAAGACATATTAATTTTTTTGAAGCCTAATTTTGCATAGACTAATGTTTAAGAATGCTAAAAGCCCCATGCTTGGTATGGCAATTTTGTGATTTTGGATCCCTCCCAAGCAGAGATAATTAATTATTACTTCTGCCTTCTGACAAGAATTTCTTAATACAATCACTGTTCTTAAACCAAACTGTGGTTCATTTTTAAGATTCCAGTTTTAACAGTTCAATGCACCTTTTCATATAAAACATGGCTTAGGAATTATAGGCATAAAACATCTCTGGAAGATGTTTACTCACATAGGCTTTTGAATACAGTAAATGACACTTTTGCTTTATCATTTATGACTAATTAATTAATGATTAAGTGTAATACAAGAGATTATTCAAGGAAAAAACATCCTCTAATGGAACGATATTTGTGCACAATTTTCTAAGGTGATCATGTGATATTTAATATACTTTACTATAGTAAAAGTGGTTTTGCCTTTCTTTCACTTTAAAGCATAGAAGAGACACACAACTCTCAAGGTTATGACAGCTAGCCCTGATTCTTCTAATAATCATTTTTGTGCAAGCTTGCAGCCTAAGGTGACTGTTCATATAAGAAGTCACTCAGTGTGGTCTTATTAGCTACAGCTTTTTTAAGAAGAAGAGGCAGGTTGATAATTTATAGAAACTTCTGGAAAAAAATTAAACCACAGAACATACATTGTTGCAAATTAATTATACTATCATAATGCATCAGCAACATCCCTAGAGAAGCAGACATATAAAAGTGCTCTTTCTTTTTCAAATGAGAAAATGGAGACGTTCATATCTGCTTTTCTTCTCAAACTTCAAATTATGGTATTGCATATATGAGAGTCCCTGGACTAATTGTACTTCTGATCCATTTTGATTGCCTGAGGCTACCTTTTGAGATCAATACCAGTTAGCTTGTGTGGGCTGGCGTACCTTCATTACCTGCACTTCTTTTCTTCCTGGAACAAATAGTGCAATAGACAAGTGCAAAATCCTCTTAAAGCACAGTATTATTTATCTAGAACAAAACAAGCTGAAAGAAAAGAGCTGTCCAAAAAATGAAATAGACTATGTAAATATCTAAACTTAATCAACACGTAATCTTTTCCTATATGACAACTCCAGTAGACACAACTTTCCTTCCACTACATACGTCATCCTGAAAGCTTTCCTTCAGTTCAAATGCTCAGTGAAATACTAATTACATTCACACACAATCTTATCAGCTGTATCAGACTGCTATTCTTAGATAACAGATGACAGCCACACAATTGTTGACAGGAATATCCATACAAGATTCAGTTTTCCAGTTTTCTCATCTAGGGGTTTAGCTCTCTGATGAAGTGCATCATCTGTGTTTGAGCTGGTAATATAAATCAACAAGGTATATTTTTATTAAGACTGTATGTTCATGCTGCATTTATATCCTTTGGGGTTTCAGTAAAGGTTTATATTTAAGCAAGAATTTAGTCTTTCAGCAAATACAATATACAATACCCATATATTTTCTGTGCTTTATTAATTTTACGTCTTTTGAGGAAAAACTGAAGCTTGAAAGAGCATATTTTACTTTTCTTTAAAACAAAAATAAAAACAAAATCACAAGCAACAGAACATGATCTGCTTATCGGATATGGAAGAATGTGAAAACAAAGAAATAGACTTCCAAATAAGCAATTTTACATACAGTAGCTAATTAAAAGAATAATAGTACTATTGACATTGAGAAAGATTAGCATATAAGCATTTCAGACAGAATTTCTTTATGCAAAGTGTAATTAAAATAGAACTTTCAAAGATATTGAACTTTTGTAGTTTTCTCAAGGCAAAAGCCCTAAACAAGTACAACACTGAATGCATGGTATTCCTATTGCAACCAGGTACTTTGTACCTACAGCAAGATTTTAAGCAGATCCTTTCAAGTCTCCAGTTAATATAGACCAGCATTAGCATGCAGAAGAAGGCTGCTCGGCAAATATGTCTTGATAATTGGACTTAAGGCAGAGGAATTAGCTGTGCCCTGTTCTTCCTGCAGAGACTCACTGGGTTGGTAGAGATTTGTCATGATTCCCAGGTGAGAGAAACATATAGGCCAACACCTACAACTGTCAGCTACAATGCTGACCATCTTAAAAGTGGACATAGTTACCACTCCTGTAGGTAAGATTGTATGGAAAACATTTTCAGTTTGTACAAGAGCAGAAAAGAAATCCATCACAATAAAAATATTATAATTCACATATAATCATATATAAATGGCATGGCACATGAGACAACTCTTTAACAGATGAGACATCTGTCACAATGCCATTGTACACATGCAGAATCAAAGGCTAACATAGACTTATCTAAATGATGATTTCAAACATTTTCAGGACATTTTTCTAAGAAAATCGGTTTAGCTTTTACATTATCCAATCTGTATTCAGCTATACATATTTTTTGGTATTTTCTAGTTTCTGTCTTGCAGGAATGCTTGCAAGTTAGAGTTCATAAACGCGTTTTTATGGAGAAGCTATACTATACACTTGGTTACAGATTAGCAAAACAGTGTTAAATGGTTCTGGATTCATCCTTCCATTTTAAATTCATGCTAGCTACTCAGACACAAGACTTACTATTATTAAAATGCAGATATCTCAGACATTTAAATATTTAAATATGTTTATAAATACTTTTGAGTTTTGTAAAGCTACTTCCTACTTTATGAAGAGCAAAAGATTTTTTTTAAAAGGACAAATTCAATGAACTGACAGATTATGTAACTCTGCTTCAGTCCCTGTTTCAAAAAATAGTTCCTTTCATAAGGATGAAATATCTACCTTCAGCTAGTTAAGAAAAGAAAAATCTGTAATATATTATGGCACAATTGTTTACCCAATTTACTGTAAGTAGACTCTTACTTGATGGAGCCCAATGATGCTCTTTTTATGTTAACTTTTTTTATGCAAATTTGTTAGGTGTTTCTGCAAAATGTCAGCCAGCCACTCTCTTCCCTCTCCTGTAAACCTTAACAGTCCTATTCCTTTGTAATTATTATTCTTATTACTATGGTTAAAAAATGAATCTTCTAAGAAATAATAAAATAACTCTGTGGTTCATAATCATGAAATTCGTCCAAGGGAAGGAAAACCCTCAACAACAGCACTTCTTCAGCCCTGTTACCTATAAAAAACTTTACTAAAATCTGAGGGAAGTGCACATGAAAAAGGCAATGAAGAAGAAAGTGTAAAAATATGGAGCAACTGAAAAGTTTCAGACAGAATTATAGATAGATCACATTAGAAGTGGTTCTTCAGGGAAAGCTGACAAATAATTTCTACTCTTATAATGGTTTCAGTAAATTCTGTGGAATTTCACTAAATTCTGTGGAATTCCAGAGGGCAGACTTTCGCCTCTTTAGGGTTATGGTTGACAGAGTCCCTGGGGAGGCAGTCCTAAGGGGCAAAGGTATCCAGGAAGGCTGGACATTCTTCAAAAATGAGAAATTAAAAGAAAAGGAGCAGGCCCTCCACGTATGCTGAAAGATGGGCAGGCTGGGAAGAAGATTGCCCTGGCTGAATAGAGTGCTTAAGCTGGAACTCAGGGAAAGAAAATAGAGTTTAGGAATTTTGGAGGAAGAAGAAGGCAACTCAGGAGGACTAACAAAATATTGTGAGCCTATTCAGGGAGTAAATTAGAAAGGCCAAAGCCCAGTCAACACTTAATTCAGCTGCTGTATTAAAGGACAATAAAATATGTTTCTATACATAAAATAAGAATAAAAGGAGGGCTAAGGAGAATCTCCATCTTTATTGGATGCGGGGGGAAAGAGAGTGACAAAGGATGAGGAAAAGGATGAGGTACTTAATGCCTTCTTTGCTACCCTTAATAGTAAGACCAGTTTTTCTCAGGATACCAAGCCTGGTGAGCTGGAAGGCAAAGATGGGAAGCAGAATGAAACCCCTGCACTATGACTAACGTCTACAAACTATTCAGAAGGGAGAAGCAAGGAAGAAGAGGTGAGGGAGCTGCCCTCTGTCTCAAGAATTGGATTGATTGCAAAGAGCTATCTTTGAAGAACAGTAGTGCACAGGTCGCGGGCTTATGGGTGAAAATCAGAGACAAGCTAACAAAGGAAACTTTATGGCTGGTGTCTACTATGGGCTACGTGATCAAGTAGAGGAGGTTAATGAGTTCTTCCTTCAACTGCAGGAAGCATCATGCTTACAGGCCCCAATCCTGAGAGAGGACTTCAGACACCCAGATATCTGTTGGAAAAGCAGCACAGCAGACTACAAACAGTCCAGGTAACTACTGGAGTGCACTGAGGGCAGCTTTGTAGTACAGATGATGGAGTGCCCGGCCAGAGGACAGGTGCTGCTGGACCTGCTGTTCACTAATGCAGAAGAACTTATTGGAGAGATCAAGACTCAAGATAGCTTGGGCTGCAGTGATCATGCCCTGGTGGAATTCTCAATCTTGAGAGGTACAGGACAGGTAAAAATTAGAGGCAGGACCCCAAACCTCAGAAAGTCAAACTTGCAGCTGTTTAGGGCACTAGTGAGTGGGATCCCTTGGGAAACTGCCCTCAGAGGCAAAGGAGTGGAAGACACCTCAGAAATATTTAAAGACACTATTCTTAGGCCCAAGAACTCTCAATCCTCATGTGCAAGAAGCTGGGCAGGGGAGGCAGGAGGCCAGCTTGGCTAACTCAAGATCTCTTAGCCAAACTAAAACAAAAAATCAAAATGCATAGGTAGTGGAGGCAGGGATATACCTCCTGGGCAGAGTATAGGGATATAGTCTGAGAGTGCAGGGATGGGATCAGCAAAACCAAAGCACAGCTGGAGCTGATCTTGGCTAGAGACAGAAAATTATGAGAAGAGTTTCTTCAGGTGCACAGGAAAACAAATGAAAATGAAAGAAATTCTACCCTCCCTGAAGAGTGGAACAGGAGACCTGGCTACAACTGATGTGGAAAAGACTGAGATACTCAACAAGCCAATCGCATCCTGGGCTGCATCAAAGGAACTGTAGCCAGCATGTCAAGGGAGGTGATTTTGTCCCTCTCCACTGCTCTTGTAAGACCCCATCTGGAGTTCTACATTCAGCTCTGGGGCCACCAGCATAAGAAAGATGAGAACCTTCTTGAGAAGGTCCAGAGGAGGCCATGAAGATGATCCGAGAGCTGGAGCCCCTCCCCTATGAGGAGAGGCTGAGAGAGTTCGGGTTGTTCAGCTTGGAGAAGAGAAGACTCCAGGTGGAATTGATAGCAGCCTTCCACTTCTTAAAGGGGACCTACAAGAAAGATGGGGAGGAGCTCTTTATCAGGGAGTGTACTGATAGGATGAGGGTAATGGTTTTAAACTAAAAAACAGATTTTGATATTAGGAAGAAATCTCTATGAGGGTGGTGAGAAACTGCAACAGGCTGCCTGGAGAAGTTGTGGATTCCTTCTCCCTGGGAGTGTTTGAGGCCAGGTTAGATCAGCCTGACTTTGGTGCTGGGAAAGTTATAGAGCAGATCATCTTCAGTACCATCATACAGCATGTACAGGACAATCAGGTGATCAGGCCCAGTCAGCATGTGTTCATGAAAAGTAGGTCCTGCTTAAGTAAACTGATCTCCTTCTATGGCAATGTGACTCACTTAGTGGATAAGGGAAAGGCTTTGGAGTTTGTTTACCTGGACTTTATTAAAGCCTTTGACACCATTTCCCACAGTATTCTTCTGGAGAAACTTGCTCCTTGTGGCTTGGACTGGTGTACTCTTTGACTGGTAAAAAACTGGCTAGAAGGCCAGGCTCAAAGCATTGCGGTAAATGGAGTTGAATCCAGTTGAGATTTAAAACAAATGGTGCTCCCCACTAGTATTAAGGCCAGTTTTATTTAATATCCTTGTCAGTAATATGGATTAGGGGATTAAGTGCACCCTCAGTAAGTTTGCAGGTGACGCTATGTTGGGCAGGAATGTTTTTCTGCTTGAAGGCAGAAAGGCTCTACAGAGAGATCTGGACCGGTTGGTTTAACTGGCCAAGGCTAATTGTATGAAATTTAATAAGGCCACATTATGGGTCCTACATTTGGTTCTTAACAACCCCATGCAATGCTACAGACGGGGAAGGGTGGCTGGAAAGCTGCCTGGCAGAAAAGGACCTGAGGGTGTTGGTTGACAGCCGGCTGAACATGAGCCAACAGTGGCCCAGGTGGCCAAGAGGGCCAATGGCATCTTGGCCTGTATCAGACACAGCGTGGCCAGCAGGAGCAGGGAGGGGATTGTGCCCCTGTGCTCAGCATTGGTGATGCCACACCTGAAATTTTGTGTTCAGTTTTGGGCTCCTCACTACAATAAAGACATTGAGTGCTGGAGTGCATCCAGAGAAGGGCAATAAAGATGGTGAAGGGACTGAAGGATAAGTTCTATCAGGAACAGCTGAAGGAACTGGAATTGTTGAATCTGGAGAAAAGGACGTTGAAGGGAGACCTTATCACTCTCTACAATTACCAGGAAGTATTTTGTAGAGATGTGGGATTTGGTCTGTTTTCCCAGGTAGCAATGACCTCAAGTTGTTCCAGGCGTGGTTTAGATTGGATATTAGGACACATTTCTTTACAAAAAGCCTTGTCAATCACTGGCACAGCTGCCTAGGGAAGTGGTTGAATCCCCATCCCTGGTGATATTGAAAAGATATATAGTCGTGGTGCTTTGGGACACGGTTTAGTGGTGGACTTGGCAGTGCTAGGTTTGTGGTCAGACTTGATGATCTTACAGGTCTTTTCCCATTTACAAGCTCAATCAAGCCAGTTACATTTCATCTGCCTTAATGCCAAATGAAAACAGATTAAATTTATTAACTATATTGACAAATGCAAATTAGGCCTCCACTTATACTACTTATAGAAAAGCAGTTCGGGTGTTTTCCTACTGTCTGCTTAGCACTTGTCAGGGTCATCACTGGAAGGCACTTACTCTCCGAAAAACTGACTGTTGACAGGGGTCTGCACTTAAGGGAAAGCCTTCTGCACTCTCTCCTGTTCTTCAGTCCCTTGCTTGTCAAAGAAATTTTAGGTATTTTATGTGTACGGATTCAGTTTTCTGGATTGAATCAGGTCCTAAACTCCAGGTATCACACAGATATATTCTGACTGATTGTCACTGGTTTGAGATTAGGCCCTTAATTGGATATAGAATCATGCGTATAGATTTGCAATCAGAAACCTACTGAAATAAAACTGTTTTCATCAGTTACATCTCCTCCCTGTCAAATACGTAACTTTGGGAGTGACAAGATCTATGGTTTGTGTTCTTCACGGTTTTATGAGCACTATATGTTAACCTATTTCGGAAGAAGTACAGTGGGCTTTTATTCCGTTGACAGAATTAAACCTAATGTCTGAATATTAAAAAAAAACAGTTCCACACTACATTTATTCATCATTTTATTTAGAAGGTGGATAAACTGGTTAATAGAAATGTAAATTGATTTCCCATCTCTAATTAACTGCATAAATATATATTGTTTAGAAGTTCAAGTTTTGATTAATTGTATATACTTTATCTTGCAGAACGATGAAAGTCCTTTAATGTACTGTGCAGAAACCTTACCAGAATGGCACACTATTTGAATATTCCAACAAATCTTTGGAATTATTTGTAACAAAATACAAACTATTAATGGGTATATGGTAAATACAATTTATAAATTTTTGCACACACAGAAATCCTCAAGATTATTATACCTTTTGCTAACCAAGTATCCTATTCATTGAAATTGATTCTGTTGTAGCTCTGTTCAAATGGAGAGTAGAAGCTATACTTGCAGACTTTTCTATACAACATTTTAAAAAACATGGAAAGGTAAACTCCTTCAATAAAAATCATTACTAAGTGTATAAAGAATCCTGTATCAGCCTTACCAGTCTAAGGAACTAAAATCTTTTTCCCAGGAGTTTTCAAGGACTTCATTCCTGGCTATCTGCCTGAGAAAAAGTTACAACTTCTGGTAATTGTACATTGACTTCCAAAATCTTCTGTCTGATGTTCTAGTTGAAGAAAAAATATCCATCTGCTTATTCAGTACATCTGGCATGGGATTAATACCCTCTCCTTTGTGACATAAATTGTGATTCTGCACTTGTTCTTTTGAATCTTTTTCCTGATTGTTTGAAAGTTCCTGATTTTTTAAAAATAAATCAGTGAACCTAATTAGCTAGTTGACCAAACACATTTAAAAGACATGTTCTCTTGGGACATCACGAACCACTGAAGGATCTAATATTTCTGTAATCTAACATAAGTGCCTGTCATTGTCAAGTTGGCCAATTGATCATATCCAGTAACAAATGAAAGTAGAACAGTTGTGGTGATGAAACTTAAACATGATGAAATGTAAAAACATAATTCAGAGATTAGCCTTTACAGTCTCAGTCCAGTGAAACAGTTCAACACTTACTCAAGTGAGCACATTCTTTATTTACGAGGACATACACTTATTTTACATTTAAAGGACATATTTTCCAAAATGTTTTGTTTCCCTGGAACAATAAATGTTAGTTTCATGGAAGAAGAATTTCTGCAGTTCTTTTAGCTGGTTAAACCCTTATACTCTTACATTTAAAATGAAAGATTTTAGGAGTAGACATGTAAAAATTGTGCAGGAAGGTGCAGTGACAATCGTGAGTTTACTTAGGTATTGCAAAAGATATAATCACAAAAACATTCCCTAATTCTGCACAGGTCAACTTCCATTTAATAAATTTAAAACACAGCATAGCTGTTACCAATGCAAGATTGCTTCTGGCCACTGTAAAATAGCTATACTGGGATTGTTCCCTTTTGTGTATTGGCAGATGTCCAATTATTTGCTCCACAGTTGCACAACAAGAGGATTACATGCTTCCTTTATTCAGAGGAACAAACAAAAGCTGAAGCTCTTTTTATGTTTTCCAATTTTCATGCATCAAAACATTAGTTTCAATGTAGATCAGACTGCATTATGTAATCCAAGCAGCAATCTAAAGAGCTGAACTTGGAAAAAGTAATTCCATTCAAATATATTTTAAAAATTCTTAAGTAAAAATTTTCAAAAGAGTATAATGGCAGTAGCTTCACGTAATTAATGTCAATTTCAAACAGCACCGTGTGACGGAATAATTCACTCGACTTGTACTGTTTGTAAGTCTACCCCTTTCTAGTACTAACTCACACAAGTAATCTTCTGCGTTTCTAAATTTTTCTTGCATGTTTTATGCAAATATTAGCATGTTCTTATGTGAAGGAAAGAAAAGAAATAAGCTAGACTGTAGAGGGTTTTCCTTCAAACACCAGACCAGGAATTAAAATACATCATTGGAAGAAAACCATTACGCACATAGTAATAGCTGAGAGGCTTTATAGCTACCCAAGCAGAAATGTTTGCGCGTGTCATGAGAGATGATCTAGTCCTTGTAACCACAGCAGCTCTGAAAGGCAGGCAAACCCCAGGATAAGGTGATGCTATCTCCTGCTGCACTCTGAAGCCAGGCACCTAACAGCCATGTGGGCCAAATCTAAGATACTCATTCTTTGAAAGACAAGCAAGGTCAAGAGAGGAGTGTCTGCTTAGTGACTTTGACTGATACCCTTTAATTGCCTATACAAATTGTATTTGTTTATTAACATCGTAGTCTTAGACAGGTCAAGAGACTTTACTACAATGTTCTGTAACTTCAAATTGCAAAACCAGACTTTGGGGTTCTTGCATGGGAAAATATAAAGTATTTGATTAGGAGAGAAAGTCTCAGAAAGCCAGCACCAGAGGAGATCTAGCTTCTTCCCTTCAGCTGTAAGATACATTTTTTTAATGTCTTCAAGAAACCCGGAGGAAGTGAGGTGACTTCTTGTGTTGGAACAGGCTGTCCAGAGAAGTGGTGGAGTTACTGTCCTTGGAGGTGATACAAAATGTGTAAACATGGGACTCTGGGGCATGGTTTAGTAGGCATGGTGGTGGTGGGTTGACAGTTGGACTGAATGATCTCAGACATCTCTTCCAATCTTAATGATTCTATGAAGCTATTATTCTGTCCAGTGCTCTGGTGCAGCAATGCATCTGTGAAACCCTCTGCTCTCCTCAAGTGTCAATGTTGGGTTGAGGAGGATGTGGTTATCCTTGGACTCAAAAAGGCAACACTCACAATGGAAAGAAACATCTTTTACAGTAGAACCACACTTTGAAAAGCCAACAGCAAGAACAATACTAGTCCAAGTATTGTCACTGATCTTCATGAGGGACAGGGACAGTGACAAAGCTATTTATAGTGAGCAACGAGGACCAAGCCTGTCCTCTTTTCTAATTTGGTTTTCTAATTTCATGGTTCACTTTTGCAGAAGACTCTTCAAAATTTAGTTTACAGAGGACGCTGAGATGTCTTCCTAAACAGCTCCGCTACCCTGAGAAGCTGTCTTTGTGCTTAAAATACAAACATCAAATGAGAGAGCAAGGAAGTCAAATATAGGCAATATGAAAGTCTACTGTTAAAAAGATGGTGAAGTTGGTGAAGAATAGAAGGACCATCTGAAATTGTGGGACAAAACTTGACCAAAGCTTTTTGCCATTTTTTTCTTCTAGGAATCAGACAAGACATCTGTAACTATTTAGACACTACTAAGTCCCTGGTGCTGTTTGAAAGACCGAGTACAGACCACATATGACCACACACCACTGTGCATTGCAGTCTATTAAAGTATTTCTGTTTAACTTTCCTCCCCTCTACATGCACCTGCATATCTGTACATTCTGGCTGTATATTCTGTTGCTTGTTAGGAAAAACAACGGCAGCACAGGTGACAGGCTACTGACTGCATAGAAGTAAAGTATACAGAGTCAAATGCCACCTGAAGCTGAAGAGGGAGATTACACACATTTGCATGTGATGTGGGACACCTAATCACTCTGAAGAGGCATGACTGTTTAGTCATTTGCATGATGGTGTCCTTCATTCACCCCCTGCAGATTTACTTACTAATCAGTAACAGCATAGAAGGAAGGATGGGCTAGTTGGATCTGTTAGGAGAGAAGACTAGAAAACAGATGCTTATCCAAGCTCAAGACTAAATGGATGAGACAGTCCCAGAATGAATTATGGACTTCTGTCCCCAAATGAATTATGGACTTCTAATCATCCTTTGCAGAATCTTGCTTTGCAGACTTCCGATTTGGTAACTGCCCCTGTGCTACAGCAGTAGTCCAATGAACTCATCCGCCCCTGAGGACTGGGAAGGATGCATAGGCTGAAGAGTACAAGGCACAAGTGTTACTCAGAAAAGGTTGTATGTAACACCAACAGTGTGATGGAGAAGTCCCACTGCCCCATGTGAGTAGCCCAGAGCTACTCATGCATAGATACTGGAGGGTCCAGAAGCACCAGCTGAAACTGTCTCTGCGTTCCCTAGTCTCTCTAGGACACTTCAAAATGGTGAAGGCAGCATGGATGGCCATAGAAATGTGCTTCACAACCACCACATAGCAACACGACAACTTAAGTACCACCTAACAAGCACCTATGAGCATAAGCTGCATGCAGTCAAAGCATTTCTTAGCTCTGTAACGTAAAGAAACTTGGGAAGGTGGTGGTGGTGGTGGTATACTTCCACACTGCTCTTTTCCCCAGACTGCCTCACCATATCAAGTGACCTCAGCATATTCATCAGACTCGTCCTGATCATTTCAAACCTGGATACAGACATCAGCCACCATCTCTTTATTTCTAACTACAGACACAGCTGACAAACTGCAAGAAGGCCAGGGAAGCTGAACTTTAATGCAATTCCAGACTTACGCAAGTAAACTGTCCCACAGGAAATTTACAAATATCCAGTATTCTCTACAAAAAGGTAGTAAAAGCCTTTTACAGGACTTGAGCCAAAATATCTCTCTGGCTACTCTCCTATCAGGCAGGTATTGAAATATAAATAATATTTTTAAAAGTGAGAAAGAAAAGGTTTAGTCTGTTAGGAGGGAAAAACAAAAGTGCTGATTGCTCCAGTGCAACAAATCCAGTAAAAGCTCTTGGGAAGAAGATATAATATAATGAAAAAAAACCCCATAGGCATTTTCCCTAAATACTGTTGTATTTTGTTCCTTTGAAAACACAGTGTATAGAAAACACAAATATACTCAGTTTATGTGTCTCATTGTGGACTTCTGTTTGCTGAAAAGGTTGAAACTTAAAGGGAGAAAAAAAGGGGAGCAGAAACTTTGAAAAGAGTTGCATTAGATTATCCTGGGAGATTTATTGTTGTAGTATAACTCATGAAGTCTCCTGGAAATTTAATATTTACTTTCTGGCTATCGCAGGAAGCACAGGATGGCAGGGACTGAAAAGTCTGCACTGCCTCTTTGCATTATGTGGGCTCAACTTCTTTTTATTTTGTACTTACTCACAGTTTACTAGTGGAACTTGGACTATTCCACTTATGAAGTAAGATTTCTAATGGTCTCAAATAGCATCTGTGTTTAAAGTTATAGACTTTATGCATTGATTTACTGACTTGTACCAACCCCAGCAGGGTTTTGCCTCATGTTGATTATGTACAGGTGCTGCTGCTGGTCCTTAGGAAGAAGAAGCATCAGTAAAAGAAGTATTCCTTGTGTAAGCCACTACATAGTGAATGATGCTGGTGGATTCTGGCAATAAGTACATAATTACATGTAGAACTATATTTTCGCAAGCACACTGCAGAATCACCAAATGTTCCAAAAAAATGGGAAGTAGACCTCCATACTTTTGTGACACTTTGATTCTATCACTCCCTTCTTGAGAGGCATTAATTCTGCAGCAGTCTTATAGTAAAAATCGGTTTTATTTTTACAAGAGTTTCTTCAAAACTCATGAATTAAACAAAGCTGTCTTAACCAGATTTCTACAGTCTAGACAGCCTGAAGTATTGAAAAAATCAACTATTTCATCCATTTAAATGAATTGTTAACTCTAAAACATAATGATATTGTTTCCTAATATTTATATTAATCTCCCCCTAGTCCTACTACTATCAAGATAGCAGGTCTTTCCTTAAAATAACAGCCAACTACATTAGTCAAAAGGAAATAAAGAATTATAATTGCATATGGCTTCCCCACTGTCCTAGCTTTGGGAAACTATATATTTCAAAAACTAAAATCTAGAGTAACTCCAAAACAGAAGAACATCAAGAAAATTTTATAGGAATTTGATAAAGACTTCTGTTGAATCACATCTTCTTAATGTAATGCGTTTTTTCTGTCTGTTGTCTCTGGTGACATATGAGTCATGCTACAAGAAATGCAGTCTTTGCTGCAGAACTGAGGCCCAGTCCATGGCAGACTCTGCAGGAGGTTTCACTTCTCCAATTTGCAACTGATTTAACTAGATTTAATCCTGGTGAACAAGGATGTAAAAGTGGAATTAGGCTACATGCTAATGACCATATCAAATGAAAATCAATTAATAGTATTTATCTAATAGAAAGTACTGTCAATGTAACAATACTTACCAGCCTTTCAGTTTGTATTGTGGATTGTTGTCATATCATATATTAGACAGTATTTAATCTTCTGCCCCAAGCACTTTTTCTTGTGAAAGTGTTAATAGATAATTCCTCTCTTTGTAGCTTGGTTGCTCCTTCAACAAACCCAATTTAACCTCAAGTTATCACTGAAACTGTGTCTAAAGCAGTTTATTTCTGGCACTGTCCTCAGATTTCAAGGCTCATTATATTTTTCTGTGCAATGCTAAGCCACATAATTCTGTGCTCAAGTGGACAAACAACCGACTCTAATGATGAAACTTTTTTGATACTAGGCTTCAAAGAACCTATTAAATACACATTTGCATAATATGGCTCTTCCTGTTGACATCTTCAACGTTTGAGGGTAACTGGATGTACAGGAGACAAGCGTAAGTAATTTGGGGGCCGGACCTTCTTTGAACATAAACAGATGATAATTCTTAGATTCTTTTTCACTGGAGTGACTTTTGAGTTGATGATGTCCAAAATGCCAGTGCTTCCTAGTACTAATTCCTTAGTTTCTGAAAAACACATTCCTTGTACAGATGGTCTAAATTATAGTTTACTTTAAGTTTATTTTAATAATGAGCATGTAGCAATGCAATCAGTTGTACGGCTTGATTCTATTAATTCTAACATTTGTTAAAAAAGTAAAAAAACCTTTCGCTTTGTTTTCATTAGTGTCAAGATTTTCCAAGAGAGGGAGGATATAAGTAAAATGTACAATTTGGTTAGTGTCAATTCAACTGAAATTTTCACACAACAACAAAAATATCTGCAAATGCTTTACAGGAAAAGCAAAAGTTACAGAATTGGTTCAGAGTAAAATTTACCACATTTTACAGAACCCCCCCTACCTTTACTAAAATAAATATTAATTGCAATAGAATCAATAGCATAAATGCCATAGTTTCAAGAGTTCAGAGTTACTTTAAGATCAGTAAAAATCAGCTTGAATACACCTGTATCTTATAGTTTTTCTGTTAAATTCTGGGGAAACACATTCTGCTGTACATTTCAATGTTAATTTCTAAAAATACTACAGTGGTATGAGGTTTACAGCATTAGGTGTACTTCGCAGAATGCAGCTAGCTCTTATTTCATTATGTGAGTGTGCCTTACTTGCTTGGTACTCTCCTTGGATAAATAAAGCTATGCATCCTGTTAATGTACTTCTAAAATGTCAAGCTTCTTTCCTGGAAGATCTGAATGATCATTCTTTCATACTTCTATCCAATCACTTTTCGGATGTATAAATTTTAAATATGATGCAAACTTCAGTCAGCAGACCAGTCAGTAAAATGCTTAACAGTTCTGAAATCTAAATATTTTTATGGTTAAAGGAAACATTTAAATATTGATAATATTGACTTGACAATTCCGGCCATGTGATGAAAATATAAAAATATAAAATTCCTATTTGTTGATTTCTGTACAAATCAGTAAATTGGTTTAAAAATAAACTGACAGATACTTTTGAATCAGACGACCCACATATTTCCCTCTTGATTACAGAAATTTGAATTTTCACATGACAGAATAAATGTTACTAAAGCTCATTATTTTAAAAATTACAATCTGGCAGAACAAAGATCATGACAGAGGTGCTAGGAAGAATATGGAACCTTCTTCTTCTCACCAACGCAAAGGCCATTCAATGATGCTGCTGGTACCCTAAACTCCCTAACAAAGCCTTGATCTGGGAATAGCTGGAGGCAGACTCAGCTATCAGGTTGTATGGTGTCATCTGTGTCTGCATGGGCTATAAGGCCCCAGGGAGCACTCTCGGGAGTCATCTGAAAGAGTGATTTGGTCCAGAAATTCCCCAGCTAACTGTAGGCAAGACAGATGCCATATGTGCCTGCGAAGTGCCACGTGGAAAGCACAGCCCAGGTTTGTGGAGTCAGAGCAGCCATGCTAGTGTGACACCAGAGCACTGCTTGTCATGGGAACATTGGTTCAAGGTGCTAGTGTCTTGCTCCTACTGCCAGCTTGGTCCCAGCTGGGCAGAGGATCTCTCCATGAAGTGATTCTGGGCAATACAAAAATGCCTTTAGCTGACTATACTCAAGTTCAATACGGTCAACTGATAATGCAAACCTGTGTCTGCCAAAATGAGCTGCAGGCTTCTTGTTACATCTCTAGGAAGGCAAGCAGTACATTGTGACCAATTTTGTAGCTGAATTCACTCTCTCTGCTCCTGGCATGCTGTGATTTCGACACATGGGTGTATGAAACCAATGGATAGGCATCTCTGTCATAGACCACCAGGTGTTGTGGTCTGTCAATGGCTGATTATTTCTCCTGGTTTTCAACTGGCTGGGATAGCAGAGCTGTATGCAAATCATTGCAGATCCCTACTTGGACGTTCACAGTTAGTTATTATTGTTGTCGCACTGTAAAAGACTTCTGGCAATTAAACTGTATGTTTGCTGGAAAACATACAAATTTCGTATAAAGCTGCTCAGAATGACGTCATTAGGATGAGAAAGTTCGGAACTTCACAGCACAGTTCAGATCCAATTCTAATACCCAGAAATTGAGAAATCGCATTTGCCTTTTTAATGTTTAGGAGGTGATCTACCGAAAACATACCTCCGGTTTATATAAACAAGGTTGAAGCATTATACGGTTTGTATGAACACTTAACAGTGTTAACAACTGCAATAAACCAAACTGTTATTAAAATGATACTTTCTGGCACTTTTTGGAATGCAGTGATATTAGCATTTCATAGCTCAATCAGTCCTAAAGCACACAAATCCCATTGCTAATATTTTACTATGGAAAAACCACCCAGAGATACTCCAGGACTATATATTACTGAGCAAGTGAGGCAAAGCGAAGTGTGCTTTATTAAATCAGAATTCAGAATGCATTAACTTGAAAATTATTAAAAAAACCATGTGTAAAGTACGTTACTTCACAGAGGGGTTTCGGATGTTGTTTTTTAATTTATTTTTGGTTTTATTGTAGCAAGCACCTGGACACAACAACCTGTTGCTTTAAAGAGTTTTAATTTTAACTTCAGGTAAATTATTTACATGTATAGGCACATTTTAATTTGTATTGATAATGAAAAAAATATCATCTTGTTTAAACAAATGCCAAAGGACTGCACACTGGCAATGGGTCTGAGTTCAGATTACTCTCTGTCAGGTTAGAAAGTTATTTTAGCCTAGAATGTAGCTATTTAACTTTTAAAACCAGCTCCCGTTCATGATTTCATACCTCTTAACTTTTTCTAGTAAAAGTTACTTTGGCATGTGTAGATTTGTAATTAATTGGAAACCATAATGACCCAAGACAAAATTCGATATCTTTGAATCTCAGTCAGTGAGTAGTAATATCTAGAGTATTTTACTACTTACATTCTTTCTAGTTGATATTTTAAAGTGTGATGACAAAGACTTGAGATATTACAGTTATTCCCTATAAATTTACAAGTCACAGAGGTTGGGCCTGGTCCTGTTCAATATCTTTATTGATGTTCTGAATGAGGGGATTGAGTCCTTCATCAGCAACTTCACAGATGATACCAAGCTGGGAGGAAGTGTCGATCTGCTGGCGGGTAGGAGGACCCTACAGAGGGACCTTGACAGGCTGGAGAGATGGGCTGAATCCAATAGCATGAGGTTTAACAAGTCCAAATGCCGGGTCCTACACTTTGGACACAACAACCCCATGCAGAGCTATAGACTGGGTGCAGAGTGGCTGGAGAGCAGTCAGGTGGAAGGGGACTTGGGAGTGCTGGTGGACAGGGAACTCAACATGAGCCAGCAGGGTGCCCAAGTGGCCAAGAAGGCCAATGGTATCTTGGCCTGCATCAGGAACAGTGTGGCCAGCAGGACTAGGGAGGTCATCATCCCCTTATACTCAGCACCGGTCAGGCCGCACCTTGAGTGCTGTGTCCAGTTCTGGGCCCCTCAGTTTAAGAAGGATGTTGAGATCCTGGAGTGTGTCCAGAGGAGAGCGACGAGGATGGTGAAGGGGCTGGAGCACAAGCCCTATGAGGAGCGACTGAGGGAGATGGGGTGGTTTAGCCTGAAGAAGAGGAGTCTCAGGGGAGACCTTATAGCTCTCTACAACTACCTAAAGGGAGGTTGTAGTCAGGCAGGAGTTGGACTCTTCTCTCAGGCGACCAGTGACAGAATAAAAGGACACGGTCTCAAGCTTTGTCAGGGGAGGTTTAGGTTTGATATTAGGAAAAAAATTCTTCACTGAAAGGGTGATTGGCCATTGGAATGCACTGCCCAGGGAGGTGGTGGAGTCCCTTTCCCTGGAGGAGTTTAAAGAGAGATTGGATGAGGCAGTTAGTGCTGTGGTTTAGATGACAAGTAGGTGTTGGTGTTGGGTCATAGGCTGCACTCGATGATCTCAAAGGTCTTTTCCAGCCTTGTGATACTGTGACACTGTGATACTTTTTTGCTGTACAGTTTTGTGATTTTTATTTTATTTCTCTTGTGTGTTCATGTCCTCATTCCATACAGATACACAAAACGATAAAAATAATTTCAAAATTACAGGTTTCAGCCTACTTTAACTTAATCATTTTAAGTGTTGCAAAGCCCTCTTTCCTGAGTTTTGTTTTCTGAAACTTCAAATTCAGGAAAATTAGAAATGGAGAAGTGGAATTCATTGTCAATTTGCTGACTGGCATGGTCTGACCACATTTTTGTCAGCAATTGTTTGAAAGCTTAATTCTGCTGCACTTTTGGTTTTGTCTGCAGTTATAATAAGGTTTTTCTACATGGAGATCCTCTGGAAAGAGTAAAGTTAATGCTCTATTTCACCAGAGGTTAATCCCATTGTAAGGCATTTATTAAGTCCCTGTGTAGATGCTTTAATTTGGAAGTCACATGGCCTCAGCTCAGTAGAGCTGAAATTTCTTAGGGATTACATTATAGTGACAGTTACTTTCCTTCTGAATGAGGGAATCCAGACACAGCCTTAATAGGCTGCAACTTACACATATTGACTTTACCCCTTTGACTAATTTCTTACTTCCTCAAACAAAGTTGTCAGTAACGTATTACAAATTATACTTCAGTACCAACATTATTAGACTGGCAACTAACTGCTTCTCCTTTAGAATAAGTATGCTAATAGCAAATATCAGAGGAAAAAAATTCACAAGCCTGTTAAAGAATTAATTGCTTATGAGTCATGAAAGTGGGATGTTCACCTCCTCAAGAGTACCATGGAATCTGAATTATCTGGTGGCTTGTGATGGCCAACAATTATAAGTAAGTAGGGTGGGAAATAATCATCACCTGTTTCTTGTATTAGCTTTAAACAACAGCTTCTCTCAGTTTGCTCCAGCCAGTTAAAACTGTACTCTGAACCACCTAAAAATAAGTTTATGAAATGAGGGAAAAAAGACAACATTACAAAACTTCTCCTAAAACCAACAGACCTGGATTGTATTTTATTGGTAAGAAAGGCAACAGGAATTTTCAGGTGAAATATCACATCATACTCTAAAAGAAAATGCTTTCCTTTTTATTTAATTCTATTACCTTCATTGGCATTTGGAACCTGTTAATGCCTACCTCTATTCTCTTTACAGTTCAAAAGCATCTACATCCTATAAAACAGCAAGGAAATCAAAGGTGATGGAAAGATGATCATCGTCACTGTCGGCTTCCGTCTTCACAAGGCAAATTCTGTGAACTGTCACCTTCACAATAATACTACTCCCCTAACAATAATAACATGATAATGAGACTATTTCTGTGTTTGCTCAAGGAAGGTAACCTTGCAGAATGTGTCCTGCTTGTGAACTTTTAGAGTTAATTTTCGCAGGTAAAAAGGGGTCTGAAACAGTGACCCTGACCCTCTATTCTCACTTGTACATTCCAGGTGAGCCAACAAGTAGCCCTGCCTCATCACTGCTAGCTGACCCATATGATACACCCTGTTCTCTACATGGGTCAGGCTGCTTGTGTCAGACACTTTGCTTAAAACAGAGTAATTGGAAATGCAAGCATCATCCCTGAAGCCTAGTTGATACCATTTGTGTTTATTCATCTGAAATTGCATTTGTTTGTAGAAGTCAGAGACACTCCTAACACCTCAGAAAGAAATTTCAACTAATAAATGGTGCTGGTTTTGAAGTGTTATTCTCTTTTAGTTTTCTGCTAGTCTGCACTGACGTCTGCACGCTCACTTTCTGAACAGTGAATGGGGAACTCCAGGCCTGTCAATCTCACCTCTGCCCCAGGCAAGGTCATGGAGCAGATCGTCCTGTAAACTCTGCTGATGCACATGGAAAATAAGGAAGTTATTGGTGACAGCTAACATAGCTTTACTAAGGAAAAATATTGCTTGATGAACTTAGTGGCCTTCTACAATGGAGCTACAGTGTTTGTGGGTAACAGAAGAGCAACTGACATCATCTCCCTCTACTTGTGCAAAGCATTTGACAATGTCATAGAATCATAGAATCATTAAGGTTGAAAAAAGCCCTCTGAGATCATCCAGTCCAACCATCAGCCCAACACCACCGTGCCTACTAAATCACGTCACAAAGTGCCACATCTACACACTTTTTGAACACCTCCAGGGAAGGAGTCTCCACCTCTTTCCTGGGCAGCTTTTTCCAATGCTTGATCACTCTTTTGGTAAACAAATTTTTCGTAATATTCAATCATGGCCTCCCCTGGAGAAACTTAAGGCCTTTTCCTCTCATCCTATAACTTGTTACGTGGGAGAAGAGACCAGCAAACACCTCATTACAACCTCCTTTCAGGTAGTTGTAGAGAGCGTCTCCCTCAGACTTCTCCAAACTAAAAAATCCTAGGTCCCTCAGCTGCTTCTTGAAAGAACTGTTCTCCAGACCTTTCATCAGCCTTGTTGCCCTATCCCACATGGCATTCTTGTCTCTAAATTAGAGAAACATGGATTTAACAGATAGACTGCTCAGTGGATAAGGAATTGGCTGGATGGTCAAACTCAGAGTTGTAGTGAACAGCACAATGTCCAAGTGAAGACTGGTGATGAGCAACGTTCCACATGGGTCAGTATTGGGACAGCTGTTGTTTAACATCTTTGTTGGAGACATGGAGCATGGCATTGAGGACACCTTCAACAAATGTGTCAATGACTGTGTGGCATATTTGATACTCTAGAGGGAAGGGATGCCATCCAGAGGGACCTAGACAGACTTGAGAGGTCTACCTGTGTTAACTTCATGAGGTTCAACAAGCCCAAGTGCAAGGTCCTGCGTCTGGATTGAGGCAATCCCAAGCACGAATACAGGCTGAGTGGAGAAGGGACTGAGATTAGCACTGAAGAGAAGGACTTGAAGGTGCTGATGGATGAGAAGTTCAACATGAGCTTGCAATGAGTACTTGCAGCCCAGAAAGCCAACCGTATCCTGGGCTGCATCAAAAGAATGACCAGCATGTTGAGGAAGGCCATTCTGCCCCCCCTACTTGGTTCTTGTGCCGTACCCATCTGGAGTATTGCATTCAGTTCTGGAGCCCTCAGCACAAGAAGGGTATGGATCTGTTAGAGTGAGTCCAGAAGTGGGCCACGAAGATGATCAAAGGGCTGAAGCACCTCCTGTACATGGACAGGCTGAGGTAGTTAGAGTTGAGAAGAGAAGGCTCTGAGGAGACCTTATAGCAGCCTTCAAGTTCTTAAGTGGAGCCTTCAGGAAAGCTGGAGAGATATCCTGTATCAGGAAGTGTACTGTAGTGATAGGATGAGAGGTAACAGTTTCAAGGTGGAAGGGCGGAGATATTAGAAGAACTTTTTTACTGTTCAGAGTGGTGAGGCACTGGAACACGTTGCCTAGACAGGTCATGGATGACCCATCCCTGGATGGATTCACAGTTAGGTTGGATGAGGCTTTCAGTAACCCGATCAAGTGGAAGGTGACCGTGCCCATAGAACTAGATGATCTTTAAGTTTCCTTGCAACCCAAACCATTCTATGCTTCTATGCTTCTATGATTCTATGAATTTACTGTTTGGAACAATGCAAGGAAAATCTGCGAGGCTTAAAAACATACCAGACCACATGTGGATGACTTGACCTACCTTCTATGACCTCTTGCAAGGTGCTAAGCTCAGCAAATGAACGTCCTCCTTTTCCAGGTTTTGTTAACCCAGGAGGTGAAAGCACCATATCAGAAAAAAATAACTCAACTATTGATACTGGATTCCATCTCTTCTGGTACTCCAGAGGCAAAGCAGATTTGCTGCTGTTTAAAGGTTTCCATGCAAACAATATATAATTTTGATCAGAATGTGCACTCATTAGGGGGAATGCGTTTTTCTATATTTGGAGGAAAAGATATTTTCTATGCAAAGACTCCATACGTTCTAAAGCTTTTGACCAAATAATTATTTCCTGTTTAGTAACTGCATCCAGCTGCAGGCATAGAACAACTGAAAACCCTGTAACCAGACACTACAGTATGTAAATCTATTTACTTGCAGGCTCCAGAGTACTGTGTTTTTCTCTACTACAATCATAAAAGTCACTAAGCAACAGTTAACACAGACACACTGTTTTCATCCGTTGCAGAGAAGGGTAGGTACATATCTCCTACTAGCAGCTGCTGACTCCTAGCTATTAATTTCTTTTTGACATGATCATGAAGTCTTAAAAATAAATAAATAAATGAACAACCAAGAAAACAATAGGCAAAAGAGGACATCATTGTTAGGTGTAATTATTCGTGGCTTTGAAAGCACTGCTGATGGGAGTGAAACTCAAGTGGGTTAAGAATGAGCCGTAATAGGAAGGCGAAATGCAAGAACAGTATAAATTGCCCTAATGGAACACAACACATCAAAATAATAATAAAAAGTAGCAATACTTTAATGGTTCAAATGATGGGAATATATACAGGGCAAATCTAGACCAAGATCCAGTTGTTCTAGGCAGCATATAGACACATGGTAAACACAAGCCTTTGTTCCAAATAATTTGAAATTACATAGGAGAGAACAGTACAGGTGGAAAGATGCAGAGCCTCTTTTTCCCATTAGAAATAAAAAAGTTCGGGCCCAGGGGAGTCCATGGTGTGTGCAGTTTGCTATGGGTTCCAGTCCTCCACTGCTGTGACTGGAAGAGATTTCACACCTGTTGCATTTCTAGATCTTTTGATGCTAATTATTTAATTCCTTAGTTGCTGCTTTTAAAGAATGTTTTTTACTCAGATATTTATTTTGTTAATTCACTAGCAAAATGATACATCAGGTGTCTGTAAGTGGGGTACCAGTAGTTACAAAAAAAGACCTCTAATTAACCATCTGAATACCCTCAGACCAGCAACATATTTCTGCAATGCACACACACTTGGACACATGTCCATAAAATTAGTTGTGCTTGCTGAAGATATTAAAGAAAAGTTGAGAGTAGTTAGTGAGAGTTTTCAATGTGATTACCTTTCAGCCTGCTCATGAGATTCCCACTCCACACCGAATCCAGCCTCACAGCAACAAACGGTAGCTAACTTTGTCACAGAAAATCCAGAACGAAATGACTGCATTTTCCAAACTTATACCACCTCATAAAGGACTTAAGTGTAAAGATACCACACTTACTATTAAAAGACAGGAGAGAGAGAGCAGCTCAAGAACCACACACAGTTCTTGCCACAATCAATGAAGGCACCGGCGTATGAAGGCTGCTCCTCATTTCAGGTCATTACAAGGCACAATGGCAGCCCAACCTATTCTCCTTGATCAGTGGCTTGTGGGTAGGGTGTACCTTGACAAATACATCACTCAGTATTAGGAAGGAGGAGGCAGGCACCTTTTCCTCCCAAAGAGGGCTTTCTCTTGCAGTCTGAGAGGTTCTGAAAGCCCTCAGTCATTAACCAAGAACCTGTCTGGTGTTGGACACAATAGTAGAGTCTGGTCTGAGCACCGGAAATGTCTGTCATGGGTAGTAATGGGATTGCTCTCACAAACCAGAAATAGTATTGACAGCTGAAGGTAACAGAGAAGAGGTGGTAGTAAGAAGAGTGCATGAAGCTTTCCAAAGAGTAAGTGATCTTTAAGGGAACTTTGCCACCTTCAAGATCATGTGTCACTAAGCAGCTGTGGTGATCTAGTTTTCTAGACCATCTTTCAAGGTCCCAACAGGAAGCAAAAAGAAGCTCTGGAAACTGAGCATTTAAGGACAGCTACAAAATGATTATGGACTCAAAGGACTTTCCTTTACAGTTTCTCCTCTACAAGAAGTCTAGCAATGCTGGAGATTAAAAAAATATGGATCTGGGGAACATATCACTTTCATGCTCTCAAACCTTCACCATTTACTCATGCAGAGTGAGGGAGAAGCAACAATTGTGTAGATACAACCTTTAATTACATTTGATAAGATCCCGAAAGCTCAGCTTTGATATTGACACTCTTTGAGGATAAATTCAGTGTATCTATGGTATCCTAAGGATGATGCTGTGATCTAGAAATTTTCAGAGTATTTCCATAGCAAACAGGGAAAAAAAGAACTGAATAGAGAAACAAAGGAGATTAGAAACAGTACAGTGACAATGAAACAATTTATTGTGGAAAAAGAAGTCTTATGCAAGTTTTTCTGAGCTTTTCACCTTTTTTTCTTCTTCCTTTTGTTTTGTTCTTCTCTTTCCAGTTTATTATTCGTTCAGCTCAGTTTGCTTCTGGTTCACTTAGTTTTGACATAAGACTAAACTAAATTGCCAAGGGCACATAGATGATGGATGATACAATGATGGCAGACTTATTTTCATTCCAATTCTAAATTCTTCCAAATAGGACATTTTTCAAGTTCAAAGTACTACATGCATGAAAGTTGAGAAGTTCACCTGATGTGACTGTAGGAGAAGAAAAAGGAAGAGAATGTTGGATTGCAGTTTTGCACCCATATTAACTTTATTTGGATTCTTGATCTCTAGGAGTCATCATTCCTCACATTACTGAAAAGAGACACTGGTAATTGGGTTTTACCTTCTGATGTGTTACATGGCGGTTTTAATGAGCTTCTTTCTCTGTCCTGGTCAGGAAGCAAAGAAAACCACAGCAGAATCATCACAGGCATGAACTTGCAGTTGCAGTTGTGAGCAGAGTGTAGAAATAAGAGGCAGCAAGAGAGCAGAGAGCACAGCTTGCCGGGGCCAGATGTTGTTACTCAATATAAAGCAAAGGCTGAAGAAATGAAAACCTGTTATTCATACCATATGGTAGCTAAAGAAACTTTGTTGGTTCCCTACTGTGTGTACACTGCCTCTGCCTGTGGATGGTGGCACAGCTGCTGCAAAAGGAAAGGATGGCAAATATTGCCAAATATACAATAGGAAATGAATTAGGCTAATTATATATTTTCCTTAATTTCAGTGATCTTCCTTTACCAGGCAACGAAGAAGATACAGTTTCTCTGTTGGTCCCTTGCTTTTTTCTAGTAAGGACCTCCTGCATCAACACTGGTAATGACAGAGACTCATCCTTGGAGTATTCTGAAGTTCCTTACCTCTGTTCTCCTATGACTGCAAAGAAACCGAGGAATATTTCCTTGAGTGCACAACACCCCCCCATATTTAGAGAACTTAAAAAGGGATTTCTTGCAAATGAAACTGTGCTGGGAATATGTCAGCCTTTTGGGGTGATCCACAATGCATGGAGTGACACTGTGAAGCTGGAAACAACAGACAGGAGAAAGCTGAAGTACTCAAGATCTTTTTTGAATCAGTCTTCACTAGCAACCTCTCTTCCCACACCTCTCAAAAAGCTGTAAGATACAGATCAGGAGAACAAAGTCCCTCCTGCTGTAAGAAAGGATCAAGTCCATGACCACCTGAGGAACCTAGCTATATTTAAGTCCATGGGACCGGACAAGACGCATCCGAGAGTTCTGAAGAAACTGGCTGATGTAGTCACCAGGCCACTCTCCATGATATTTGAAAAGTCCTGGCAGTCAGGTGCTCTCACTGGTGACTTGGAAAAACAATAGTTTGCACCCATTTTTAAAACGGGTAGATAGGAGGGCCATGGGAACTACCGACCTGCCAGCCCCACCTCCGTGCCTGGGAAGATCATGGAACAGATCCTCCTGAAAGCAATCTTAAGAGACGTGGAGGACAGGGAAGTGATTTGAGAAAGCCAGCATGGCTTCACCAAGGGCAAGTCCTGCCTGATCAAGCTAGCGGCCCTCTATGAGGGAGTGGACATCAGTGGAAAAGGGAAGACCCATAGAGCTCATCTGTCTAGACTTTTCTACGGCCTTTGACATGGTCCCCCACAACAACCTTCTCTCTAAATTTTAGAAATGAACTTGATAGATGGACTATTCGGTGGATAAGAAATTGGTTGGATGGTCTCACTCACAGGGTAGTGATCAATAGCTTAGTGTCCAGATGGAGATCAGTGATGAGCAGTGTCCTTCAGCGGTCTGTTCAGGGACCAGTGTGGTTTACTATCTTCAACAATGACATCAACGATGGAATCGAGTGCATCCTCAGCAAGTTTGGGAAGGACACCTAGCTGAGTGGTGAGGTTGACGCCTCTGAGGGACAGGATGCCATCTAGAGGGATCTTGACAAGCTGGAAAAGTAGGCTTGTGAAAATCTCATGAAGTTCAACAAGGCAAAGTGTAAGGTTCTGCACCTGGATTGGATCAACTCTTAGTATCTATAGAGGCTGAGGTATGAAGAGATTGAAAGCAGCTTTGTGGAGAAGGACCTGAGGTTTCTGCTGGATGACAAACTCAACATGAACTGGCAATGTGTCCTTGCAGCCTAGAAAGCCAACTGTATCCCATGCTGCATCAAAAGAAGTGTTGCAGCAGGTTGAGGGAGGTGATTCTGCCCCTCCACTCTGCTCTGGTGAGACCACATCTGGAATACTGTGTCCAGCTGTGGAGCCCTGAGCACAGGAGGGACGTGATCCTGTTGGAGCAGGTCCAGAGGAGGACCACAAAAATAATCAAAGCCCTGAAACACCTTCGCTATGAAGAGAGGCTTAAAGAGCTAGGGTTGTTCAGGTTGGAGAAGAGAAGACTCCAAGGAGACGTTATTGCAGTGTTTCAATACTTAAAGGGGACTTATAAAAAAGATATGGAAAATCTTTTTAGCAGGACCTGTAGCAATAGGACAAGGAATGTCAGAGCCTTTTCCAACTGGGACTTCTGCATGTTGTAGTTAGAAACACAGAATGGTTTGGATTGGAAGAGACCATTAAGGTCATCTAGTCCAACCCCCATGCAGTGAGCTACTCAGAGTTCCAGTCAACCTGAACTTGAATGATCCCTGGGACACAGGTGGAACCCAGGAATCCAGGAAGATAAGAAAGCCAGACTGGCAGGTGGCATGGGTTCGACCCACTAACTTTAGATGTGTGTATATACGGATCAAGACTTTGTGGACGCCAAGGGAATCCTATCCTTTCCTATCGTCTTCCTACTGTCTCCTTTCCGGTTGCCACTGGAGCCTTCTGAAGTGTTGATAAAACTGTTGTTGTCTAAGGTCCTCCGGGTCCCCGTGTAGTCACCTTGCTCAGCCCCAGGTGGCATGTGGGTCCCTCCAGAGCACTGCAAGAGCCTTCCTTTGTTCCTCTCCTTTCCTGAGTTGACAGCCAAATGGGTCAGGAGCAGGAGGTGACAAGGAATATTTGTTTTAAATTAAAAGGAGAGAAGTTTACCCTGGGTATTAGGAAGAAATTTTTTCACTAAGGGTGGTGAAATGTTGGAAGAGTTTGCTCAGAGAGGTAGTAGATGCCCCATCCCTGGAAACTTTCAGGGTCAGGTTGAATGGGACTCTGAGCAGACTGATCTAGTTGGATATGCCCCTGCTAACTGCAGGGGGGTTGGACTAGGTGACCATTCTGTGATTCTTACTTTGCAAGAACTCTTCTTTTTTTTCCAGTGAGCCGTGACTATAACACAGTTGAACCTGTTCACTATAACACCTCATTTTCACATCAATTTTTGAGACTCTTGTCATCCCTGAAAAAAAGAGTAAAATCAAGAGATACTTGTAGATCTTGAATTTTTACAGATTACTGCATCATAGGTAGAGAGATTTTAAAACCAATAATCTATAGCCTGAGCTACAGTAACCCATAACTACAAAAAGCACATTAACCATTGCAAGTCATGCAGCTACAATAAATGGTAGAATGCCTTCAAATACATCTCAAATTTCTCTTAAATTAGTGGATCCCAAACTTCCTACATGTTTGACAGCTTTTTCTGCAACCACTGCTTTATTGTGCTTCTCCTCGCCCTTTTTCTTCCTTATCTTTCTTCCCAGTTTCTGAAGCCTTGCTCCCTGGCCCTCTACTACTATTTATTTTTTAGTTCTTCTTCTTATTTTCTTGCCTTTGCTGTGGCTTTTTTTTAATCCTCATCCCTCCTTCTGATGGCATCCATGTGAACCAGGCTGGAAATTGGTATTGATTTGGACCCATCACAAAACCCCATCCCTAAATTTGGCATAAACCACTGGTAATGTTGCTCGTTCATTAGGGACTAGTGCAAAACAAGTCATTGCTTCCATGAAGATAGGACTTTAACGCTGTAGTTTGCCAAAGACAGATAATTTTACTGTTGAGGTGAGCTTGGAGTGGTGTTAGGGGAAAGGTATGACAATGAATTTGGACCGTACCTCAATCTTCAGGAAGAGCTTTAGGCTGAGATTATAATTTTTCTTTGTTGTTTTTTTTTTTTTTTAAATTGCTAGTCAAAATTTCTTATGTTGTGGGAGAGGAGGATAAGCAAAATTGCATTCATTAGGAAACTCTAGATTGAAGAAATATGACTTATTTTAGCACATAATTATTAAACTATGACACAGATGCAAACAGCCAAGTAGATTTTCCCCGTAGTAGTATCCATTTCTACCAGGTATGCATCCAAAGTCTTCAATGTTTAGACAAGATAAGTCCATAAATTGAAGTGCGCTTGAAGCTGAAGAAATAAGTTGCAGGAATGCTTAATTTTTGACTAGCGGATGACATAGAATACTTAGGACTTTTACTGTTCAGAGTAAATTACCAAGAGGCATTTCTATTTTGTTTTGTATTCTTTGTTTTCTCCAAACTAGAAATAAAGCAATGGTAACATAATAGCAGAGGTAGATTTCCAACTTCAAAAAAACCCAAATTTTTATAATAGCCCTAATTCCTTTATTTCTCAAGTAGCTGATAAATCAGACAGTATGATATTACTGCAATTTCCAGACATATGCAGGCTGAAATATATATTTGAGTAGGAATAAGAAGCTGTTTCAAGAGGGACTAGTACTTCTAGAGTGGCTTTTCACACAGTCCTCATTGCTTCACAGCAGCAGTTCCATTCTTCTGGGCTTCAAACAGAAAACCACGGCCTTTAGGGAAATCTTTTACGTATTGTTTCCAAAGCAGCCCAAGCAATTAGTTCCTGTTGTGCTCCACAGTGTTGTCTTGATTAACCCCTTACAGATATTTCAGGGTAACTGTGTAAACTAAAAGTCAGAGATGGAAGGCAGCCAGACAACCTAGTCTGATTTCATTAGATCTATTCCAAATAGCAGAGGCTAAGGTTAAAACATGCAGTGCAGTACAGTGTTAAAGATATCCAAGCTAGCTCAGAATGTGTGCTAAAAGCTATAAAAACACTAGTTCATATCAACAGGTGCAAATTTCTTACTGTGCAGTATAAACATGCCTTGAATTCCATGGAAGAAATATTGCTGTTTGTAAACATTTTTTTCCATAACCTTGACAGTATGACTTGTTCCTCACTTCTCTTGGCTTTTTTTTTGCTGTACCTGTTCAAGGAAAATCCTTCACCTGGCTCTTCCAAGAGGTATAGGCTAGATTTTTCCCTGTGGTCTCCTAAAACCCATTTCATTCCTGAACAGAAAGGAAAGGTATCAGGATGGAGTAAAAATCAACTTTGAAGGATATCTCTTTGATTGTTTTAAGCAGTTTCTCTCATATATTGGAAAGACCTTTTCTGTGATTTCTTCCTCATGAGGAACATAGACTATATTTACTACTACTGGTAGAATAAATTGTGCCTGCTATATTTTCATTTAATAAAAATTTAGTCCAGGGCCTTCTTAGGAGGCAAAATATACAAAAATACCCAAATTTAAGCAAGATACATTTTGAAAGCAAAGATTAACAAGAAGTTATACAGCTTTAGGTTTACTGCTGCATTTTGATGATAGTGTATTTAAGTTTCAGAGACAGGTACTGTTAATTTGACTTCTTTATCTGTGACTAAAAGCTCTTTTCTAATATTTTATTTCCAACTTGCCAAGAAGCTTCAGTTGATGAACTGATTTCAGTGGGATTCCATGCAGACTCATTGTAACTGCAAATGCTAATTCTCGAAGTAGATATCCAAAACTGGGCCATGATGACTCATTGTTATCATCTGCAGTCAAATCTCATAGTTTTTACTTAACATTGGTAGGCAGTGGTACAGGGTTTGTAGCTTAAACTACATATTTGGCATATTGTCTCAGCTGATTTGATGACTCAAATCATCTTTGAAAATTTGATCTAGCTGGACCTGCTTTGAGATGAAGGTTGAACTATATGAACTACAGCACTTCGTTCCAGCTTATGCTACTCTATTTTATGGTATTCTCATTTCATATCCTTGAACATATCTGACAGTAACCCAGAACATTACGCTCTGTCATATATTTTTTCCACTAAGAACACTCTACTTCCTCCCCTCTTCACCCCATGCATTTATTTAATCTGAAAATCGGATGCTTTCCTTAAGCAAGAAAACAGCCTCTTGCTTAAAGAAGGGTCAGCTCTGAAAATTCAGACCAAGGTATTCAAGGTATCAAGGTATATCCATTTCTGAAAATCTTCAAGAATAGACAGTTTGCGACTCCTCTTGGAAACCTACTTCAAGCTTAATTGTATTCTGAGTGACTTTTTTTCTGCATGTTTACTTGGGATCTTCCCCTGGTTTTTATTTCCATTGCCTCTCTTCCTCCCTGCAGGCACCTCTGTCTAAGTGTTATTCTCATCCTACGGATCCTGTCCACATAGGTACTGGTTTGCTGTTAGGTGCTCTGAAGCTGTCTCTGGTCTGAACCATTCCTGGCCCCACAGCCTCTCTTTGCAGAGCAAGTGCTCCAGTCCCACTGACCTATGCCCATCCCTCTCGTTTGTAAATATCTTTCCCATGTTGGGAGACTGAAAACTGAATTTGGTAACCAGGTAGGCTCTAGCAAGTGTCATGCAATGTGATATAATCACTTCCCTTAATCATCTTTTGCTCCTGTTCATACAACCCAGCACAATGATAGTCTTAGTTGCTGTCCGGAGACACTGCTGGCTGATATCTTCTCACTCCAAAAGCTGCAGAGCTGACCCCTGGCTGGTAAGCCTGTATGCCTCTGTTTCAGGAGGCTAACCCGTCTCAAGTGCATGGGTTTGTATTTGTCCTTGATGAATGTCATGGGGTCCCTGTTGGTCTGTTCCTTGTTGACTGTCAGGTCCTTCTCTGTGATAACCCTGCCCACTAGATGATTACCCAGGCTGGTGTCATACACGAACTTGGTGAGTGTGTACTCCTTCAGATTAAGGTTTGCAAACAGTTTATATTCCAGGACAGAGACCTGAGGAACCTCACCTGTAACTACCCCTTCAGACAGAATGCGAACAAGTAACTGTTTAAACAATCCAGCTTATTTTGACTCTACATCTACGCGCCTACAACATTTCAAATTAATTGAAAGATTATATCCACTGATTTTATTGATGAATCCAGCCATTTTATTACAGGGCTAAGCGTCACGTCCTTGGTAAATCCATGCTGACTGTTTCTCATTGCCTTCTTGTTCTTCATGTATCCAGAAACATGGTCTAAGCAGATTTGTTCCATATTTTTCCAGGCCCTTAAGTGAGTCTACACTTCCCTGCATGATCCTTTTGGACTTTCTTGAGTATGAGTGTTTTCTTCAGTTGTTGCAGACTGCCACAAATCCCTAAGACCTTTCAAAGATGACAGAAATTGCAGCTTTGAAAGGACACTGGCCAGTTCTCTATAGACCCTCAGATATAGTCCACCAAGTGCCGTGAAACAGCATGGGTTGAGTTTTCTCAAATGATTTCTAACCACGATTCCCAGTACTGGTAATTCTTCTTGAACTTTGCCTCTAGCCAAAGGGCCTGGAGGACCCTGCTAATGAACAGAAAATGGTGAAAGGAGTTGGATGTTCTCTGTAGGCAGTAGAGAATGAAACTATACCAAAGCATCTGTAAGCAATACAGTAGCCAACATTGATCTTTAGAGAATTGGGGATGCAAGCTAATGTATCATAGTGAGACATCATTCTCTTATGTCTTGTGTAAGCTGCAATCCTGTGTACAACTTCTACATGGGGAAAAGATCCACTATTTTACCACCAATAATAAAAGTATGATTTTCAGGATATCTGTCGGGATTTGAAACATAGATCTTCCACAACAGAGTAACTGCAGAATACTGGATATTATTTCCAATTTGCAAATCTGCTATGAAGTAATTTCACCTTGAAGTCATAATTAGGGCATATTATGCTGAATGGATATCCAGCCAGGAAAAGGAACACAGAATTTCAGAACAATTCAGAAATTGAAAACTTCCTTAAAAAATAAGGACAGAAAAAACCCTATATTGGATTCCGGCAGTAGCCACAAAGTGCCAGTTCTGCCAGCAGCAGATGCGTGAGAAAAAAATGTCATGCACATATAAGAATTATTCTTTGTGAAAGAAGGAATATAATCATAGAAGGTTGTTTGTTTTTTTTTCTCCATGTTTTACAATGTTGAAATGCTTATAAGACAGGCTAAGAACTCCTGAGATTAAAAGAAAAAAAATCATATTGTTCTGTCATACTGATTAGCAATGCTTATAAAAGTCAACAGAGAGACAGGGAAAATGATGACATTAGCACAGGCATACACCGACTATACTAGGCTTAGATCTTTAAAGCTGCTTAAAGGACTTGGATATCACTCCTCGGTAATGTATAGGTCTAACTGTTAGGAATGAGAAAATCCAAGCAAAAAGGAGCTGGTTAAACATCTTCTAAGATTTTGAATACACAGAAACAGAGAATATGGTCTAATTCTGAAAACACCTAAATAAGAGCAACTTTTGTCCTGTTTATAATCTCATTAACTCAGTGGGACTGCTGACATGAGTATAATTACCTCATACATACATAAGTATTTTCAGGTTTCTCTGTATCAGAGACAATACCTCTCAGCACAAAAAATTAGAGCTTTAATAATGAAATCTCATTACTTGCAAGTGTCTCTTTACAAATATTTGACAGGAAGCTTACTGGCAGAGCAAATACAGTGTCAATGAAATATTGCCTAGTTATGCTTAGGAGATGATGAAGTACACATGTTCTAAATTAAGAGAAACAAGTGAAACTTTTTTTAAGCTTGGTGTATAACACTTCAAACAGTTTTGTAAGTATGTTTTACACCTGGGAGGCAATTCAGTTTTATGAAAGTATAGCTTTAAATAAAAGAGTCCGAGAATAAGAATAGTGAATGGGAAATAATTATCTAGAAACAATGTAGTTTTGGAACATCCAAACATAAACAAATATCTAATTATTTAAGCTGTTTCTTCCAAAATCAACAACTATTATCCGAACACTCCAACAGCCAAATATTTTTGCCTTCTGAGAAAGCTAAATTTCTCCAGGGAAAATGACAAAATATATTATCCAAATTCAGGCAGTACAAAACATGTTGCATAATCCAAAGAGGAGAAAAAGAAATCTTTTCAGATGACCTGCTGTAGCTAACTTTTCACAGTCAAAAACCAAGATGACTCAACTCAAAATTTTCATTCATTGCAATTCAGATTACAATTTAGTCACTGCAATTTTTAAAGTACATACATTTCCACATACTCATTAGAGGTGTTTAATCCACACGTGGAGGGCACAAAGAATGTGCTCTGAAAGCAAAATATTTACATTTCAGGAAAGGATTTAAATCCGTGAATGTCAGGAGTAACATATTGCCTTGTGAATTACTGATTTATTTGAGTGAAATTAACAGATTCATAGACTTACCTCTTTCTACTGGCACTGAGGAAGGCCCTCAAACTGTGCAAAGGCACATGCAAATGCAGTGGAATATCCAAAATGTCCACACAGGATTTTAGAAGCAGGTAGATTATGACATTTAAAATATGAACCAAAATGTAGCAAAAGCCCACAAACACCAGAATTTCAATGGAAATACACAAGCCTCTTCTAGATTAAAAAACAAGAGGGAAAGGCAAATGTAATTTGAATCCTGACTTAAGGTTTATAGTAATTTAGATGTCTTTTTTAAAAAGAGGTTCAATATGCTTTCTGTACTTGGAAACTCTCAAAGGAGAAGCACAGCTTTTTAAAATTAAACTAATCCTGAAGGGTGTAACTAACCAAACACAATTCACGTTTAGTTCAGTTTTTATGTAGTACAGCAGATCAAACTGGAGGAGAAAAATAAATGTGCAGAACTCACAAAGAAAATAACACGCTCAGAATCCGCACGCATGCTTATACTAGTCCTTGACAATTGACTGAACAGGTGAAGAGATACTTGCAAGGGTGAAGTTCAAGTAGCTCATATCAGAGATCTCCAGTCTCCAAGTAATTATTTTGTCCCTTTTCTCAATAAATGACACACTAGGGCTACCCAAAGATTCACATTAGCAAAGGAGGAAGAACAGAAGTGTACTACTCTCAGACACACAACTGTAACTTTCTTGAACTAAATCTCGAGTTTCTTTGCCTATTGTCAGTGATTTGGTAAAAAAAGAGCAATTACAGGGGTTACAATGAACATACAGTCTAAACAGTAGAGCAAAAGAGAAGTTAACTGTGATATAGTTTGAAAAGCTTACAGGGAAGAACAGGAATATATTTAAAAAAAAAACCCCAAACCTAGTTAAACCAGGAATAGAATACTTATGTACTCATATCTGGTTTTGTTGGGACAAATTGTTATGCTAGAATTAAATTTCATGTGCTTGTATATTAAGAAAATCTATTCTTCTCTCCATTTTTACGTAAAATAAATATATGCAATTGGGAGATGATAGAAATTGCACAAGCAAGAAACCTGATTTAAGAGAATTTCAGGTCAACTTTTAGGTTAACATGGTACAAAACTGAAAGAAGAAACTATAATAATATTAACTATCGAATTCAGAACTTAATTCAGGATTACTTTTCAGAAAAGAAAATTAAAGTAGAATAGTTCTGTTACTTCTCTACTCTATGTATCTCTCAGAAATCTACTGCAAAAGGTGTTCTCTTGCAGATGATAAATTTCTTGTGACGAGAATCCATATTTGTACATATGCATCTAATTATATATGTGTGTGTGTAAGTGTATGTGTGTATGTGTGCATGCATATTTATGATATAATCCAGTTTAGGGTTGTTTTTCTTTTTTCTCTAAAGACTTAGATTCTCTTTCATGCAGCTAAAACGAATTCAACACCCAGATTCTTCAATTATGATATTTATTCATATTAAAAATTCAATGAGTTATTCATTATTAAAAATCCAAGCAAATTACTATACACTCAAATTCTGGTGACTGCTACGGACTTTTAGTTATTAGTGTCAGGACCAACCTAGGGTGACTTTCAAGCCATTGTCTGTTTGTGTTTGGATGCCCTGAAGATTGTAACTCAATGTAAATTCACAGTATGGGTACTCATGTGTTTGATAGAAGTTAACTTTAAATTTCATGATATTCTTTACCTCTTTGGTCTTTTGACTGAAGGAGACCACCAAAGTGTTACATGAGTGAGAATACAAATTCATTTTCACAACCAAACCAACTATTGGTGTGTATATAGAAAAACAGTACATGGGAGAAAGTGAAAACTGAGAAACAATAATAAAAATGTGGTTAAAAGTCTGAAACTACATGACATTTATTATACATGACATTTCTCGAGCATTCATTGTTTTTCTTTGGAGAGAGGACTTGCAGCCACCCCCCCCCTTTTTTTTTTTAGGCAGGTATTGACATAAGAAATCTGCAGTCACAGTGTCCTCCCTCTGGATCAAACATCTGCTGCTTGATATCAAGAAGACAAGATACCCATGTGTTGCATAACTTTTACATCTTTTCCTTTTCTGTCTTCACCCTCAGTCTACTAGCTATCTATTAATTTCCTAACTGCCAGAAGCACCTGTGGAGGAAACCCTTCAGCAGTAACTCAGCAGATTTGTAGTGAAAAGCAGCAACATCAAAAATATATTTCACATGCCATAGTGGTGACATTCTTTTAAGAAAAAAACAAGGGAACATTTCCACTAGAAAGCGTCATAGCAATCTCATTTTTCTTGTGCATCTACTCAATACTGCAGAATTGAAACAGTGAACGTGGCTGATGACCACAGTAAGAAAAATAGGTTTGCAACACCAGATACACAGTACTGAATCCATACTCAGTACCACAGTATGACAAGCACATATAAAAATTCACGTAGCTGAAGGGAGATTTGCTAGTAACAATACTAGTTCTGCAAAACATAGAACTGCAACCTTTCTTCTTTTATACTGTGTGAAAAGCTGATTGTGAATGTCCTCTTTCGTGTTTACTGGAGGTTTGAAACGAGCAACAACAGTAAAGCAGACAGGGCCTGTCTTCTCTCCAGTGTCTCCTGCTTTGCTTTGAAGAATCTCAGTAAACGTCTTTGTGATCTTCAGCAGTAACAATTCCAGTTTCCCCCTTTGACTAGTGCTGGGGAAGGAAGTATGTTACTACCTGTAACAATTATGCTTGTATAGGTAGAGGAAACTCACTATTTGCCATTAATATTCTGATCTCTAACAGCCTTCTCAAGAGCCCCAGTTCATCAGCCTGCCTGCAAACAACTGTAATCCCACTGAGGGACCATGAAACAGAGTTTTAACAAAATCATTAGAGCGGCGAATGAGATGAATGCGTAATCATTATTCACCGAATTCCACAAAACTAGAATGATTCAACACTTACTGGCATTTACATGAAATATTGTGAAAGCAGAAAAGAGAAATTTATTTTTTTTCAGTGGGTAGTGAACTTTTAAGTTTTTAGACTGGACAATGTGAAGAGATATATTTTTAGAAACCTTGGAAAATATTAGACAAATTCCTAGGCTACATAAGCAAACTCTAAAATGAATAAGCAGGAAATTTTCTCTAAAATGCATTATCCAAGATTACAAATGGTGAGAGTCACATGACATAGGTAGTATTGAAGATCAGGTTGAAGAATCACTTATACATTTTACCTTGCAAGGAAGATGAGAAGTTGTCATGCAAGGCACACAAATGAGCTACTTCAGCTTCGCTCTTTGTTCAGATGCAAAGGTGATAGAACTGACAAATTCACTCACTTTAAAAATTCTTCTCTTAAAATTTAAATTTCATACTCTGCAGGAATTTTACTAATATTTGCTTAATTAATACTTTTTTTCATGATACTTTAAATTTACTTCCAGGTCTTTGGTACAAATGGCATAACTATTGCTTCGTTAGTGTGTCATGATCTACATAAGGTTTTATAACAGCAGTATTGTGGTGCCGCATGTTCTTTTTTCAACTACAATCAATATACTTTAATTATTCTGTGGTGAGTTTGGTTTACACACTTGCCTTCCCTATTGCCTTCAGATATGGATTTAGACGGTGAGATATTTTTATGGTTTTCTGCCTGTCACTGTACTATATTGTTTAAAGAACTGAAGAATAGCAATGAATGAGTAATATATAAGTAAATAATCTACAGCTTGATGATTTATTTGCCTAGCCAATGAGAGGTAAGCGCCGGTGCCATGACTGAATTCATTGTGAGACCATGCTGCTCATCAATTACTGCAGGACAAGCCAGAGCCAAAAATTCTTTGCTAATTGCCTTCCCCTTCCCTGCATGAACATACATATCTAGTATCAGTCAAAATCTCTGCTTTCATGCAGGTGTGTCCTCATATGCAAACCAGAAAAATCTGTACTTATCACTAATTAACACTCTATTAATTCTACCTTGTGTCCATGATCTATGTATTTACTATTCTCCTTTTTATTTTTTGCATCAAAGTAAATATCTCTTTACAAAAACAAACAAACAAACACACATAAAACTGTTCTCTTAATTAAGTGCCTGGTATTCATTAGGATACTTTTGCCCACTGCTGAAGAGATTTTCATGCATACATTTAGAAATGATTTGATTTTGCAACAGAAACATTAATAAAATTAGACAGCAGAGAGCTGGCAGCAAATAACTCCAGGAATATGCTTTCTCCTCCTTGGGCACAAGCCAGGTAAATTCAATCAGAACTATCCATAACAGGGTCAGAAGCATTTATATATTAATGCCTTACTTGCCACAGTATTTCATACGGTATTTCCACATTTCTGAAGTGCCATAATTGCTCTATTTTTTTCAAGCATTCAGTTGCAATCACTAGGTTGTCAATGGTCTATCAAAAATCTTGATGACTAAGAATTCAATCATGCATTGGTAAGTAGCACTGGGGCAAATAGCTGGAAAGGGAAAATGCACAGTAGGCTCTTTGGCATGAATTGAGACCTTGGTTAGAACAGAAACTGAACCATAATGCACTAGGAACTCCAAAGCTAGCTTTGGTGCTATGAAAGCTTATTTCTACTATATGGTTTGTGGCTGTCCTTAAGCACAAAACACGAGATTAGTTTTCCACAAGAAATCAAAGTTTGCTGGCATAAAAAAAATCATTTTATTAACTTTCTATAAAAGAAAGGAGATACTTAAATGTTCAGTAGATGACAGTGAAATAAATTTTCAAAAACAGTTCTGTCAAATATTTTTGAAAATAAACAACATATATTTTTCTCATCCAACTAAGAATGGGTTATATTACTTCTGGGAATCTGCTCAACTCTTCCTTGCTTTGGAAAGCAAAAGCTTGCTCTTTGTTAGGGTCAAAAAATAAATGCTTTCAACTTACTATTAGAGATATATATATATATATATATATATATATTTGTATTTCTTATAGTAACAAATATTTTAGAAGTTATACCCATTAGCATTCCTAGAAATACCACAAGAGTTTTGTCTACCTTCTTTAAATCTACCTCCTATTCCATCAATATACTATAACATATTTTATTGGAAAATCTATTTTGGAGAAATTCCCTTAAAATGCACTTTGAATAAAGTATGTTATTTAAAGAAAACAAGTGTTAACTTGGGCTTGATCTCCCCCAAAAAGCAGCAAAGGTACTGTGATCTTGATATAACTTGAAGAGAAAGTTCACGTTTGTTGTTAAACCAAACATCATCTAGAACAAATTTCCCTGAGCTGCTGAAGTGTATTAGAAAGCTTTATAACATAACTTTATTTTAGGCTTAGCAAAATCAAATATAACTTGTCCAGACTAGATTGAATGGCACAATGTACAGAAATTTTTAAAAAATCATTTGTAGTTCAGTAGTTAAAAAATAATAAAACCAAGGTATGTATGAATCACCCTTGAAAGTTGACCTTGCTGTCTCAAGTTGGAAACAGACTTTCCTTAAATGTTTGTCATTGATTATGCAAAATCTACTATTGCTTTTAAGAACCCTTATCTGTGACACTTTTCTTGTATTTACCCTAAGCTTCCTTTGCTTCTGTTTGAGCCCATAGCTCCTCAAGATTTATATAGTACATAGGGAACAGCTCAGTTCCTTCTTACTTGCAGGAATATTTTATACAGTCAAGAAATGGTCTTAACTCCTACTATTTATTTTTTCTGTAGGTTAAAAACCCAGCCCCTAGATTCTTTTAGTCTTTCTTGGTAGTTCATCTTTTCCAGTCTTCTAGTTACATTTTGTTACCTTCTTCCTTTTCCTAGTTATTTATTAAAATATTAGTTTGGTATCCAGTTGTAATATTTTTGCGTTTTGCCTTGTGGTGCTGGTTTTATCTTATGGTGTTTGTTTTGTGCCTTGATCTAATACATCCTTGTAGTTAAGTAGTAACGTTAGACTTTTATCTAATCATTTCACGTAGTTTTTACTGAAATGAACTCCAGCATGTCATACTTCCACCTGGATTGTTATAGTAAGTAATAAAGTAAATCAATTTCAAACTTCCATTGAACCTTTTGACTGATTTATAGTCTTCCCTTTGCCATATTTCTTTTTTTTTTTTTCTTTTAGCACTATACCTGTTTATTATCCAATAGGAATTCATGAAGTCCTAAAGGCCATCCTAGGGCTGGAAGAAGCATGCCAGTTCACATAGTGTTTACTCTTTCTGTATTCCTTCTTGTCTTTCTAGCTGAAGACAAAGTAATAAACTGTTTTGGGCACAAAGATTAACAGGCTTTTGATATAAAGCTACTGCAGGTGAATAACCAAAAAAAAAAAAGTTTAGTCAAAAGATACCAAACAAATAAAAAAACTCCTGTAAATCTAAAACAGCGAGTCCTTCTGCCACATCTGGTCTGAGGAAAATCCATGTATTCCATTCTTCTTCCGTCTACTACTAAGTAATTTCAAATACACCAGTGTTGCATGTGTTACCAGTCCTTTGTGTAGGACCTTTACTCTTGGCCTAACTGTTGATTCCAGTTTTTCCCTAAAGCAGAGCTGTTTAATTTTCTTAAGTTTTAAAAGAACTTTGGTATCTGAAAGTAGGACTTCAATTAACAGCTTAAAAATAAAATCGTCAAGAGATGTCTTCTCAGATCATCCCAGAATGATAGTATAAAGACTTTTATTAGGAGTTGTTAGGAGTTATTAAGAAAAATGAAATGTGTAGAATTTCACAGCTGATCAGCTTGCGAATGTTATGTAAACTGGTTTTTGAAGACATATATCTTTAAATAATAATAATAAAAATACATATTAAAAAACTCAAACAGAAATATTAGGCAATTCTTTGAAAAATGGAGGGATGCCCGTGGGCATCATTGGGAGTACAGACATAGGCATTTTAAGTGTATTTTATGTACTGACTGTATTAGTTTCAATAGTCAATAAAAAACATGTTTATCATAGCAGATGCTGCATCACACGTGATACTTTCTTAAAGAAGCATACTTTGTGATTCATTTCAATGACAGCAAAAAAGCCTGGCTGCAATCATCAGATCTTAAAAGATCTTAAAAGAATTTGTCTTCTACGGACCTAGCAATCTCCTTGCCTGTTTGCTGCTGTATGATGTTTTTTTTTTCCAAGTAAACCTGCAAAATAGCACCTAATTGTAAAAAAGTAATAGAACTCCAGCAAGTATAGTAGCCAATAAAACGCCAAACCACTTTTCTTCAGCATGCCTGTGGAATGTTAATGGAAAAATTTAGTATTGCTTGCTGAAACAAAAATATATTCAAATGCAAGTATGCCTTTCAATATTTGTATTACACAACCATTATTCTGGTGGAAACATTGGAAGTACAAACTTGGTTTAACTGCCAGAACTTTAGGATACACATATGTTCAATTTGACAAGGGTGAATAGGCATGTTTCATTCTTTATGCTTAAATCTGGATAATATTATTTATGATTTTAACTCATAATGAAATGTAGTGTGTTGTCTGCACAATACATTACCAGTATTTTGCCATTTTGATTATGCTGTAAGTGTGAGGTGTCAACAAAAAAGTTGTTGTAAAAACAGTACCTCCTGGTACAGGGAGCCAAAAAAGCATTATTACAAAAGTAAAGACTGCACTGCACCAATTAAAACTGAAATACCCAAGCGGTATGGCTTTGAAAACAGAAAGAACGAAAAGAAGGTGGGGCAAAAGAATTTGCTCTTCCAAAATCTGAGATTTTTCATCTCTGCCTGGAATCTGCTATGCTTATGCTTTTTAATTACCTATCTATGACTGGGGAATGCACTTCAGTTCATTGTAGTTTTGGATATAAATGCCTTGCTGCTTCTAGTCCATGAGAATCTATAGCAAATACTTCATTATACTATGTGTTCACCAGAAAACAAACTTGACAATATGTGTGCTGCATACACAAGACCTTTCCATCCTCACAAAAACAGTGGTAGAAAAAGAAGCATTTTTGCCTATCTTGCATCAAATAGCCTGAGAGAGGGATAAAGAAATGAACTGAAAACACTGCAAGAAGAAAGACAGTGCTGGCACAGAGAAGTGAAGAATCATCTCCCAAGTTGTATTTGGGCAGCTTAAGAAAAACACTGCCTTCTGCTTTTTCTTGGAGGCACATGATGTGAGCAGCATTCATTGCAATTATTTCAGAGATTTTTTTCACCTAAAAGACACTTGGTTGCAAAGTTTAGATCGATCAGATCCCCTTGGGAGTGAAACTGTGAATTTAATCATCATTCAAAGAAACCCCACCGTGTAAATTCTTAAAAAGACATGAAACTAATTTTCCTTCCAGAGTAAGACTATGCATAGCATGAGAGAAACCTTGATATAATGTCTCAGGCTTATATAGCTCTCAAATAATGGGAGTTCACGCAACATTTCTTTTATCATTACTAGTGTCAGATACTTTCAGAATGAATTGTACTGTCTCTTGGAGAGTCCCTGAATAAAGCTTTACCTGTTTCTGCTGAATCCTGTGGAATGTTAACAGCACATTGGAGTGGATTTACTAGAACTTTTTGCCAGATTAGCTAATTAAGATGATATTTAGATTTCTATTAAAAAATAAAAAAAGTGTCATCAAACAGAGGGGAAGAAATCCCAACAATTAACAATACAAACGATCTATTTGTAGGAAGGAAGATGTAAATAAATTCTGTGGTTCTTCATAGCTGTGACATTAAATGGGCCACCCTACTTCTTGCCAGCTGCCTACCGTTGTATGGCTAGTTCCCAAGGAACGATTTCTGAACAATACACATCTTGATCATGAAGGAATATCATGAAAGAACCATGACAATACTGAGGCTATTTGGGAATCACAGTATCACAGTATCATAAGGTTGGAAAAGGCCTTTGAGATCATCAAGTCCAACCTATGACCCAACACCTACACCTACCTACTCGTCAACTAATCAATTGGTTGAGTGAATTTATGAACTGTCATATACAGAAGAATGGTTAGAGTGATAAAGACAAGTTTGAAGTTATCCAGGAATTTGGAAACATCTGCTTATATTATGCATCCCTTGGGAATTTAATCTTACACTTTTCAAATGTCTTTCTCAATTATTCAATATTTTTTTTATTTAAAACCCCTACCTCCCACACCTACAATTTATGACTGTCTTGCAGAGCTCTTCTGGCATTTGGCAGTATCAAGCCTTCACTTGCATTAAAAAGCATATCTTAGCAAAACTACTTACACATTAACATTTACATATTCATTAGAAAATGCTTGTAAGATAGTCTGTGGGACAGCATTTGTTTTGCCATGTCACAGTTCCACTGTCTGTGGGATTTAAGACTAAGGGAATAGCAAATCAATGTGATTTTAAGAATAGAAAATTTTTTTATTTGAAAGTTTTCTGCTAGATGAAGGATGAAAGTTTTCTAATACCAAAGCAAGGAAAGCCGTTGAAAATAAGGTGGAATAAAACTGATAGAGGCTTTGCCATATACTCTTGTCTAGATTCTAGAAAAAGACTAAATATTATTTAATTATTTACATAATACTTAATTTATATTTGTCAAATATAGATACAGAATTTTAAAAAATTTTATGATTAATAGTGATTTGCAATAAAGCAACATCTGACTTGATTATTCCTATTGTCTGTTTTTGCTCTGTGTATAATGCTTTTGTATACAGGTCATAGTGTAACATACTCATATGTCTATATATATGTTTAAGCATATACTCAAATAAGTCAAGAATTTTTTTTTGATAGCAAAAATATTTGAATTGCATTAATATCAATTAAAACCAACCAACCAACCAAACAACCACCACACTGTTCAATAAGGAAGGTAATTAGAGCCCAATTCAGAAATGCCCATGTTATCCTTTTGATGCCATAGTTATTTTTTCAGCTGTAGAAGAGTTCGGCCCTTTGCTCCTTTCTCTTGCCTCAGAAAATAAATTCAAGAGCTTTCAGTCTTCCTGCTGAGGAAAAGTAGGTTAATTACAAAATCTGCAATGATTTTCAACATCATTTTCACATGATTTTGTGCTCAGCATTATTTTGTGATGTATAAAGTACATTTGGTTTTATCAGTAAAAGAAATTGATAGAACTTGAAGGCATAGAGAGCCTAATACTGACGTAAATCAATATAACTCAATTTAATTCAAGTTAACTACACAAATTTTCCCCAGAGGAATATCTAACCCAGAGAGTCAATCTCTTCTGCACCGAAGTGCCATTGTTACTTTTGTGACCACAGCAACCATGTCATTCTACCCTTTAAGAAACACAGAATGCTATGAAAAGTATCTCTTCTGGATGTAAACAAATAATGCTAATATACTATTTTATATGTTTGACAGCTGGCTTGACATTATGCATGGAAAAGAAAAAAATCCCCCAGAACTCTAAGTCTGACTTTTATTGTTCATCAGTTGTGGAAACAGACTTTAAAAGTATATTCTTATTATTTCTGTCTGTCTTTCAAAGCAAATGATATGCTGCCTACCTTCTTACTGTTAAAGATGAAAATAAAATCCATATCTATTCTATCCATTTTATAGTCGAACGGTTTTTTGTTTTCAGTTTTTTTTTCCAAAATAGTTGAAAAGCAATGATTGAGCAGTCTGTATTACTAGGTTGGGCTGTCTTTTTTTCATCAACAATGTTTTGATGAAAAATTGCTTTTTTAATAACAGATAGTAGACCATTTCTACAATATATCTATTTCATATGAATATGTTCTACTATACCACTGAATAACTGAAATCTCAATCTAAATATTACCCCATAAACCCACATGTTTTACTTCAAAACCGTGCTGCAGGGGTCTGTGAATTTTAGTCAACCATTTCCTTCTTTGGGGCTGTCTGTGGAAATACATATTGTACTCGAGTTAACAGTTCTTGTTCCACTGAGAAGGAAGAAACCCTTGTGCAATAGTAAACACAGTCTGCAGAGAGATAGGAAGATGGATCACAGCCACTGTAAAACATTGCAGTTTGAATATGAATAGTGAGTTTTGATATTTTCTCTTTAGTGAATGGAACGACCATTCTCTAAGAAATGAATAATATGAACATAAAAGGAACTCCTAGACTTAGTGTAAGGAGTACAGGGCTTTGTCAATTTTCCAGCTACTGGAACATCTGTGATGCAGTGCAAAGACAAAAAACGCAGAATTCTTTCTCTGTGTCCTGTTGTATCCACTGAGACAATGGTCTTCTTTGCCTCAATAAAAAGCAAAAAAAAGACTTTCACTTGGTCACTCACATCCTTAACTGCAGTGAACCTAAAAAATTTCAACAAAAAATGTCTAGAATTGAAATGGAAATGCCTTGTCTACCAGAAGTGAAAAGACCTTTTAGTAACTTGAAGTACAAAAATGTAATTTGCTTATTTTTTGTAGGTGAGGGAAGCAAAGTATTATTTACATAATACTTCATTTACACTTCTCACACAGAAACCTCAGAATTATATTTCTTCCCTTTTTCTCCCAGCAGTATTCTGAAAAAACATTTAAATCTGTACTGCCTTATGTCATCATTTACAGGTGAGAAAAATGCATGCAAATTCTGCTGCTCCAGTTTGCCTTTTGCTATTTCAAACCCTCTCCACAAGTGCAAATTACATACAAATGTGAAACCACAGAACAAGTGCCAGATTGCCACTTTGGGGAAAAAATGTAGTATGTAGAGTGAGGTAACACAAGATTATTTGCAGTCTTTAAGGGCCACTTAAAGCTTCAACTCGTAAGGTCCACTTGTAAGTGTTTGAGGGTACTTTATTTTTCAGGTGGAGTAAGGGCTAACATTGAATTTTTTACCAGGACATACTGGGCCAGCAGAAGTCTAATCCCAAATCAATTAAGAAGAATTAATTTTTCTGTATAATTCAACAAGTCTTGGCTCCAACTCTGTCATACTTTCCATATATCAGCTATCAACCTTTGTCTATTTCCAAACTAACAAGCTTCTACTCCAACATTTTGCTTACTTTTTATCATTATAATTTCTTAATAATTTTCCAGGATTAAAATTATAAAACATCAGCTAAATATCAGGTTAATGTTCTGAGGTGTAATTTGCTTGTGACAATAATATTGATGGCTCATTGATAAATACAGTTTTAGATCTACATGATAGGCATGTCTATCTGCATATCTAAGATTTCTTCAGAAGATTTTTAATATTGCAGTATCTTTACTTGCCAGTAATGCCTGATATTGTAAACCATGGAATTCTAATATGTACTTTTTCTAGCAACATCCTAGTTCTGTACACCTGAAGGTTTTATCCACCTGCTAGTTAATCACAACAGAGATGTTCTTCATTTTTGGCTTTTTTTATATCTCAATGGCTGTCTGAACTGTATCATTCTTCTGCCTTAGTGGTGTGATGTCTTGTACAATGAAGAAGATACATGTACTAGCTACCTCTGAAAGCAGCTAGAAATTTTTACTGGTAAGTAATGGTGATATAGATAAAATACATCCATTCGAAACGGCACTGTCCAAGCCAAAGGGCACTGGCAGATGGAAAGAAGGAATATCAGAAGGATACGCAGAAACAAACTTTGCTACAGCTCTGTGAGAAAGACATAGGTAGCAGAGAAGTAATTCATTAATGTGATGCAATTAAGATTGTCAATTTTTATTAACAGTGACAAGTCTTTCTAAAATTGATTTTATGCATTATTATAACCTAAAAGAGCTAGGATGAGTATTCACAGAATCAAAAGATCACAGAATGATTGAGGATGGAATGCAACTCTGGAGGTTGTCTGGTCCAATGCCCCTGCTCAAGCAGGACCTCACAGAGCCAGTTGCCCAGGACCATGTTGAAAAAGCTTTTAAATATCTCTAGGGATAACAACTCCACAGCCTTTCTGGGAAACCTGTGTCACTGCTTGGTCACCCTCACATTTGACATGTAATAATGTCTTTAATGCCAGTTTCATAATGAATCAGAACAAAGAGGAAATTAAAAGATTAAAAATATGCCTAGAACAGTCTGTTGGTGACATGATGCAATGATTAATGCAATGATCCACTTGGGGGAGATGATGAGTTGTTCATATGATGACTGTGTGTAATAATATTAATTAAGAGGAAGTAATTTGCTTGTAGCATGGGTCACCAAAGAAAGCAGCTTCCAAACCCATAAATCTGTGACCTTTCTGTGATGTACGTGTATGCGTGTATACCACAAATGGAAAGAAACTTTCCTTGGAACCTCCTTTGAAATCCATTTGTGATTCAACTAAAGAAAAGTTCAGCTCATGTAAATTATAAGAGTTCTTGATTATAGTACCATTGAAATTTGCCATGACAGAAGTACATCAGTGGCTGTCCATCAAGAGCTTTTAGAACGAAAAATTTCCACTGTTCAGGCACTCAAGTGGTGTGAATAGCATAGTTCAATTGACTTCAGTGCCAGCGTACAGCAAGTAATGGTTCAAGCAGCTTTGTTTTTATGTATTTGTACCTGTAAAAAACTTATTTCGGCAGAATCCCTAACCTGCAAATGCTTAGTCAGCAACATTTCTGGAAGATTTATTTTCCAGTTGTCAGAATGACAATTGTGAAAACACAGTCTGTAGGAGTCCATATTTTTCATGGCTCTAGAAAATTATGACAGTGTCAAAACAGACTTTTTACTTCAGTCTGAATACTATGGCTCTGAAGCTACTAAGGAAATGTAGACAGTGGTGTTTTAGCTGCAAGAAATGTGAAGCCGCTGGAGGCACATTGCAAAATGCAAAGTGCTCTTGATTCAGGAAAAAAGACCCCTAAATTTCTGCTCCAAACAGCACCAAAAATATAGTTTCTTATATTCATATTAAGGAAAAATGATGGTGGTATAATTTAAACTAGGATCCAAAGGACTGATGACAGTGTTTAAAATTTACATTCAAGTATGATAAAAAGAGAGAAGTGCCACTGGTATAAGATTCAGACCTATTCTGCCTGAGAAGGCTCAAATTTTGAAGTTCCTATGATCATATTTACTTTCCCTGACTTACTTTATCAGTGTACTTGCCACACAGCTTTACTCATTCAATGAAAGTGTAGAATGCAGGCAGACAAGTTTGTCATCAAACCACCTGAAAAAGGTTTTGTTATCCATGAGTTATTAAGTTAATGTACTCCCTAGAAATGTAATGGTTAAAGATATTAAGCACAATACCAAGAATAAAGAAAAGCATTCCAGCCTCTGCCCATACACTGTTCCAGTAAGGCCTTGCAATACCCAAGTATGCATTTGCATGTATCTGCATTAAACTTCACAAAACTGTCATCTAAATTCCAACACAATTTGTTGTCTCTATCACACTAATACACCCATCTTTGTTCCAAGTTTTACTACAAATTCTGCTACACTATTCTCTATTCCTTTTGTTTTTCCTGTTTAATAGTAAAACCTTCAATATGTACCCAGTATCCTTTACAGACATATACTACATATGTAAACACAGCTAGTTATGATTAAAACAAAGATTGTTACAATTGGGCCTTGTAAGAAGGTCCTATGAGGACCTGACTGAAGGTATTCTCCCACATCTGACATTATTCAATACTGTGCATTAAAAGCAATGTTATTTCCTTGATATCTCATTTTTCAGAGTGTTCAGCAGTTATGCTGCTGAATGTTTTCCTAATACAGAACAGTCCACAAGAGTAAAGGAGAGATAAAAGACCTTTTTGTTATTACACTGGACCTGAACAAAACTGGAAATATTTAATGGACTGCATAAAATATCCTAAGGGATGATGAAAAGTGACCTATTAACTTGGATGAAATAGTGCATTTCTCCCGCTTGTTAACAATAAACTTGCTATAACATCACTGGAGAACCAGAACCAATCATTTTCTGATCTTAAATGCTAGGGCCAATTTACCTTCTTCCCAGAAAACCAGGAGGGTGAAATGTCAAGATAAAACTGCTGCCACACAGAAATAGCTGTATTACCCTTTTGACCCGTGGGTCTTCAGATATGTGAAGGGGTTTGACATAGGATTGGCTTGCCATAAGAACACTGAAGAGGTGTAGGCAAATTCACTTCCAATGCAACAGCCTTTTGGGCAAGGGGCAGCACTGTGCAGTGATTCTTCCTTTTCAATCTTTTTTCTTTCTCGCAGAGTGGAGCTTCAGTTCATGAAGTCATGACAAGAGTTAAATTAGTCCATAAATTCTATGCTTCTGGTGGGCTTAATTCTGTGACTAATAATATCTCTGGCTCCTCTGGTTAAAGAATAAAATAAAACTTCAAAACAGAATGGGCGACAGAAAAACTATTTATTCACTGAATGACAAACAATAAACACAAAGAATAATTGCAATGATGTTTATTATATTATAATTAATAAACATATTTATTACATATAAATATACAAACACAACTAATATGAATTATATACACTGCATATACTGAACCAAATCAATCAAACTATTTAGACACATACAGAAGAACACTTACACATACCTTAATTGAATATGCAGATCCTTAAGAAATGTTTAATCCTGTTTAATGAATATTTCCACTAATTTTATGTATGTAGAAATATGAAGCAAAATCATACACACATATAAGTGCCCGCAAAACTTGTAGCATAGTCATCATATGTACGTTTAGTTGTTTAATCTTTCTTACCTGTACTCTTTGCTTCTAATAGAAAGAAAAGTAACTTACCTTAACACATGTGATGACAATGAATAGAGGACCTGTGATGTTTCCATTAAAAATAGAAAAATGTCTGATGAAAAACTCTTCAGAGATAAATTGATGTTCATGATGAATCTGTGTAAGCATGCTGTCATTAATTCCTAACCAAAACCTTCATGTCTTTGAATTCAGTGTAAAAAACAGTCCATGGAAAAGGTTTCTTTTGAAAACATCTCTCCACTTTCTCTTCCAATCCCCTCTCCCCTATCTCAGGTCAATATGGCTGGTAGGCCACTTTTTCTGATTCCTGTTTGTCTCAGAAGAGGGAATGATGGAAATTCTGTTAGTTCTCCATGGCTGTATGTTAATATGCATTTTGCTGTCAATATCACTGGGTGATATGATGAGAATCAGAACCTAAAGTCTAGAAGATTTGTAGATGATGGTGCAATCAGCCTGCATTTGTGAGAATACATGATTTTATTTCAAGTGAATATTCAAAGTGGTAATTCTGGACTAGCTACGGGATTCACAACAATTTAACTAGCAAACTTCATAGTGAAATGTCTTTCCTAAACAATGTGACTTAAAACCCTTAGGTGAAGAAATTGAAAAGAATATGCAGAAAATTAGTGCTATTGTTAACATATGATTAAAGATAAAAGAAGAGAGGACAATTGCAAAAGAACTTATTTGATTTCTTTTTCTTTAATCTGGTAGTGCCTGGATTAAGAGACCAAATAGTAGTAACAAAGAGTTAAGCATTACATTTAAAATTAAAGCAAAATAAGTTTCACAAGATATAGTTAATCGATATCAATAATTCTTCCTATATTATTCTTAATAGAAGACAGCCTTACTTCATGAAAAGAAAATGTAGATAGGGTATCACTTGACTACATATTTTTAAAAAGTGGTAAACAAATAGAGATGAACATCAACAAGAACGTGTTTCTCTCAGATAGCTTAGGAACATATATTTTCTGCAGCAGGATGTAAAGTCAACTTCTTGCTCCAGGAATACTGTTTGAAGAAAGTCTTGAGATAAAATATGTTCTGAATTTTTCAGTATAATGGCAGGAAAATACTGGAGCAATGAACCTTTTTATGTTGAAACTTCTGGAGCAAATACATTCTACACAAAATGCTGTCAGTTATGATTGGCAATATTTATTCTGTAGTTTCTGCTAGTTGTGGTAATACCCAAGAGAAATGACCGAGTCCCTTACCTTTAGAAGTTCGTATTGAGCTTGTTTTTTCCAGGGCTTGTCTTTTAAAAGATTACAGTATAAAAATAGGCATTTTTGGAAATACTGAAGCTGTGATGATCCGAATGGTATTTATCTAACTATCACTACTGCTGTTGTTTCCTGTTATACTTCCTTTCCCCTGCAGCACTAAGCAAGATGCAGAGCAGAATTAGGGCACTGGAGACTGGATGCTCAAGGAGAAAATGGATGGAAATATACATTCCCACCACACTGACATTCACCCTCAGCATTGTCCATCTTCCTGTTGACTCTAGTGGGATTATCCATTACTACTGCAGGAAAATAATGTGGGCATGAAAATCCTACTTCCTGCACAAGACAGTCTGTATCAGTTCATCTTGCAAGGTTTTCTGTGTGCTTTGAGGGAGGTTAGGGAACAACGAAGCTTGGTTTGTCTTCTGTATGTTGCTTCTGCCATTGTGTAGCTGTGTTAAAAATGGGCACATCTGCATGCAAAGATTCAGACAAACTGTGTGAGTTAATTTTTACAGCTAATAACTTGATTCTGACATTTCTGAACAGAGCATTATAAGGCTGGTCTTTTAGCCTGAAGCAGGTAATTATGTTGCATGAGTGACATCCTGACTCCCGTCTTAATTACGAAGAAAACTGGAGACTGTGATACTGTAACATTTCACTGGGAAAGCTGAATGGGTGATAGTGTGGGATGACAGTACAGAAGAATGTATTATCAGTGATCATAGCAGTGCCTGTCCATTTCAGGGAATCTGAAAGGAAAAATACGTTTTGAAAGAGGTAATTCTACTTAGCTGCCTACACTGCAAAACTTTTTCCATATGTCATATTTTCCTCCGTATTTCAGTGCTAAGTATTTATTCCAAAAAGCTCTAACGTTTTCTTTGCTTTTGGTTTGGAACATTAAGTTTGAGCCACATAAGCTGCAACTCCACCTAATTAGAAGAGAAAATCAGGTATTATTCATTAGAATACAGCATTTCAGTTTTCACATTGCTTAAATTCCTCAAAGTGACTTAACTCCTATGGGACAGAAACTGTGACTTGCAGAACATATCCATCAGTCCAAAATATGTAAAGATGCTTTGTGTGTCTCAGTGTCTGTTGCTACATTTAGGATTTTTTAAAAGTCGAATTTGCAGAATAAATATCTTACCTCAAGTTTCAGAGTGTAATTAATGTTAGAAAGACATTGTGGACCGTTTAACATTTCAATTTGTATGTACTGCCTTGGTTCCTGGATTTGCCTCTGGGTGATCAGGTACAGGCCACTGTTGAAAATAGCCTGCTGAAATCACTAGGATGCTCAGCTAATTAAACTGCTATATTGATGGAACCTGGAAATCTTATTTTCTTGTGTTGTCACTGGAGGGTTAAGTTCCACTGGTCAGTTGTAGTCATCTAGTTCTCAGTGGGTATTGCACAGTGATAGAAAAGAGACTCAACTCCTGTTCTATTATTTTTTTAAGGCACTTAAAAAGGTCTGTGCATTGCGGTCATTCTTTATGTGAGCTCATAGCCATTAGTTGGTCTCCAGGCTTGTGCTAGATTTGTGGTTTTGTGGTTCTGCAGGTAATTAGGCTAAAAAAAAAAAAAAATCTGAACTGTTAATTGAATAGCAAAATCCCTTCCTTCCTTCATAGACCTTTGAGACTACTCAGCTTGCCTGTATTACTGTAAAATCCTCATGATATTTGCCTTCAGAGAAAAATAAAATTGCTGCCATTTTTCTTTTGCAAGCAAACTAAAAGGAAAACAACAACAGTTCTAATTCAGCAGCAAGAGCTGATACTGCTCCTACTTTAAGGCAATACCAAACAATGTTCAGATTGGAAAGGGCATCCTCTAGCCCCTTTGATCCAACCCAGAGTCACGGGTTCATAAAGAAGGTCTCATACCGCAGCTATAAATACATAAGCAGCAATGAAATATTCACCTCTGCTTTTTGTAAATGCTATTTGAATCTAAGTTCCTCAAGAAGTCCACCTTAAGGATGAAGAGCAGCTTTTGTACCCCATATGGGGACTATATTGACTATGATCCATTAACAGAAGACAAGCTATCTTCTCATAGATATTAATATAATAAAATACATTTCTGCTGAGATTTCAAAGCATTCCAGAGAATGCATATGCCTGTTTTGCTTTGATTTCAATGGATATTATCTGCTAATTATGTGTCTTGAAAAATGAAATTCATATTCAGAATTATCTCCCTAAAAAGGATCAACAAATTCAAATTCCTGTGAAATGTAATGTTAATTCCTACATTGCATAACAGATGCAGATAAGGGATATATTTTTGTCCTCTTTAATATGTCTTTAAGAAAGTAATTCAAGGCTAACAAATATTTATTGTACTAATCTGTTAGCACAAGGGAAAAATAACATTGTGTCAGCTGAAACTGGATTGTTAAATATATGTGATACCCAAATTACATGGTTACTAGGAGCAACTCTGCAATAATTTAATTTTTAAAAAGTGGAAAATACTTTCAAAACCAAGGAACTTTCATACTTGACTAAACTTCCGTGCTCACTAAGGGATGACAAATTAGTTGTGCTAATTTGTGTCAAATGCGGCCAGCCAGCTGAAAACCCCTCTAACATTTCCATTGAAAACACCTACTATATATTGAGTCATATAAAACTCTGGACAATTTCTTTTGCCAAGAGAGAAGCAACTGAAACACATTTATTTTAAATAGGTATTTCCTGAGAAACCATTATCACCATAAACAAGTTCAGCAGGTCTTTTTAATTTTTCCCTGAAATTACCAATTCAATATGATGAGGGATTGTTTGCTTGTTTTGAAAAATATAGGAATATAGAGGCTGTGTTTTAAGTGTGGACTTAAATTTTGTCCATTTTAATAACTCGGATAGTACATAAATACAAAACAAACTCTAGCTCAGGTCTAATTAAGTTTAACTCCATGTCAAAGTGCTTATAGGATTAGGGCTTATGTTTTTCCCTTAGAATTTAAATATTATTTTTATCTTTTAATTTAATTTCAATGATCTTCTGAGAAACAAGCAGTATGACCCGTAGCAATATCCTAAATTGCAAAATATGGCCTTGTTTTTCATATACAGGATGAATTGTTTTAATCACAAATAATTAATCATCTCCTCTATTTAGGAAAAAACCCACTATATAAAATACGGTTGTAAAGCAAAGTTTTGAGAGATATTTAATAGGACTCTCATAAATTCTGAATCTAACTTAATAATGTTCTTTCCATATAATTTTGTCAAGCAGTAACAAATATCAAGACATTAGAGAAGAATGAATATAGACGTTGTGACTTTTAAAAACATTTACACCCAACGGTAACCCTAGAATATGTACTACAGAAAACAATGTACAAATAATGATCTTTTTTAAGGCATCTTGAAGATGTTCATAGAGTTCAAAAGTTACTGAGTTGAATAAGAGAAAAAATTAACTAATTACTTTTTTTTAATCTTTTGGATTTTAAGTTTGTAGGCATCAAAATGCAAATTGACTAATATTTAACAAAAGATAATTCAATTTTCTTTCATTGTTTCCACCCAAAAATGCTTTTAGAAACTTTGGGATCTTTCGTAACTTACAGAAAATACTGCTTGTTATAGGTCTTTACCAATCCCTTCTACTACGAAAGAAGGAAAATGATCTGTAGCAAGAGCACCAATATGATCTGTAAGAAGTCCTCCAGTATGTCTGAGTCACAATCAGAAAACAGAACAGGATTAATTTCTCATTTAAGTTGAGGGATTTCTCAGCTGTAGTTTCTGTGCCACATGATATTGTGTAATTAACAGTTATTGTTATGTTTGCCTTTGTAGTGCATTATAGCTACCTAACAAACACAGTTCAGAAATGCTCAAAGCTGGAGCACAAATCCAGGTGTTCAGGAGGGCAATGGGAGGGATGTCTTGCTGGAGGATTAGCAGTCTGATTAGACCTTATGCATCTGCATATATGAGAGATACCTGTGCTAAAGCTTCCATCACTTCCCTAATGGTAGGGTCTGGTGAGCAGATGCCATTGTAGTTCTTCATTTTAAGTAATCTAGATGATGGCCAGTACTGGAACAGCTGAATCAAGAGATTTTCTCTTGCAGAACCTTTGCCTGTAAACAGGATAATCAACATTAGTGCCTCTTCCAAGGCACTTTTAGCTAGCTTTCTCCTAGAGGTCTCCAGCAGTTCAGAGCTAATGCATCTTTCATGCAGAGAAATTTCTTCCTGCTTTGTAAAGGAAGTAGGTAAAATAAACCATGCCATATCATAGGATGATAACTGCTTCACCAGCTGCCCTCTCACACAAAAACAGGTGCAAGAAACCACTGAATGGAACTGACAAGAATTATTTCATGATGTCAACAGCTGCGTGTTCAATCATTCACCAACAGTTTTTGTAGGAGCTTAAGAGGTAGCCTGTATATGTTAGCATGGGACCAAACATGGACGTGAAGGAAACTCTTCAACTTATAATGCTTCTTGTGCAAGACAATATAAAAATTATTGTTCTGTTTGCTGCTACTGCAGCTTCAGGGACATTTCAAAAAAGAATAGGGTTCTTTAAAGTTTTGTGCTGTATTTCTTTGTCTAGCAATTTGAGAAATGAAACCCTGAGTTATAGGAGCAGCTTTTGTTGATGCAGTGTTTATAGTGAAAACAGTTATACTTACTGCCTGTTTGAAAACTTCTGAGTGAATAACTCAACAGAAGTTACAAACAGCAATGCCTATGTTGAAGACTCTCACATTTTTCAACAAGTATACATTGTCGAAATTACATTGAAAAACTCCCATTTTGGAAAATTATATTCCCCGCTTTTTATTGGATAATACTTGAGTCAAGCACCTACGTGATATCACTGTTTTCTGGGACAAAAAACTAAAAAAATGCAAACCAAATATTCTTATATTTTCATATGTCAAAACCAAATAGAAGTCTTCATGATCTAGTCAAGAGAACTTATTACTCATTCATTTTTACCATAAATGACTTTTTTCTCTTTAGTTGTTACTTATGGCCTTTGTGAAATATTTTCTAGAAACACAGTAATTGAAGAACTGATCAATATTATAAACCACATGTCTATATGTGCTTAAGAAGATATTCATTAAGAGTATTGGCCTGAAATACAACAAGCATTGAAACACACTGATTAAGACAGGTGTTTGTGGTAGCTGACTACCACCTTGACAATGACCTTAATGGTGTTTACAAACTCAGATTTGGAGTTCTCCTTAAATCAGCACATCAGAATCCTGCATGTGATAGCAGCTCAGGCAGTCTGCTCTCACCTGTTGCAACCATGTTCAGAGATTCCAAAATCTTTGCTGATCTACTCTGCCTGCAAATTTAATAAAAATAAAAATAAATATTAACTTACTGAATTAAATCAATGCAAGACCTCATGCTGTTTGCTGATATCTAATATACATATATTTGCAGGTGGTCAATACCTTTGTGCTAGGTACAGTGTCAGTTCTCACAACAACTGTTCAAGAAAAGCAGAAATCAGCACATCAGTTTCCTATACACAATATATATGTAAATGTTTCCTTCAATGTGGAGTAACTACCAAATCTTTTTTTAGACTCAGAAAGTTTGTTGGAGCATACAGCAAAGAAATACAAACAACCATTTAAGCTTTATGACTTTGAGACTCTCTGTAGTAACTACCAGTAAACTACAGGAAGCATCCACAGAGTCAGCTATGTAGGAACTATGTGGAATGGTTGTCATGATAACCTTTCAGTCTTCATAATTTTACAGAGCATTCCTTGTATTAAAGTTACTTATCACAAAGTATTATTAAACTGTCAGTCCATTAAAATGTAACAATTAAATAATGTCACACTTTTAAATATTACCTTTACTTCTGATTCATTCATGTAAAAGAATAGAATGACAAATTGTACTGGAGTGACCTGACACAAAATATATAGGGGTCTGTGGGGTGTATTTCCATTAACTATCAGAGATTTTGCACCAATTCTTAAATTCTCTGTAAACGTCAGTAAATTTATATTGCTTGAACTTAAGATGTGTTATGTTGATAATACAGCCAGCATTTTGTAATAGAAAACAAGAATAACAATTTTTGATACTATATTAGTACTATTTTTAGATTTTCAGTGCCATTCTATTTTGAGAAGTGGAATAAAAAGCAAGTAAAACATTTGGAAGGCTAAACCCTAAGAAGTTCTCATCTTGCTTAGTGAAACAATACAACTGTTCGGGGCCATTCACAGTTAAAATACCTCTTAGAAATACTGGAACTCAAACTGTACGTGGAAAAACTCTTAGTTTTATTAAAAGGCATATAGGTCCATTACTACTTGAAGCATATTGGTAGTAAGTATTCTTTATCTCCAAAGAGTCAAAATACTCCTCTAATAAAATTTCTGTAAAGCTTTTTTCAATAAGTATAGATAGTAGAAATGCTGAAGTAGACACATACTTCAAAATGAAGGCAATGATTGTTATAATTTCTTATTTAGTGTACAATACTGGATAGATCTGCCAGATCTGCCAGAACTGCAAGCATTCTTTAGAGTAGTGAAGAGCTATACCTTGTGACCATTACTGGTTATGAAATTAAAAACCATGTAGACCAGATGGGCAGAACTGTTTGTAAATAACAAATGTTGATAAAACAGGATCCTAAATTGTCAACCTTTGAAGTAACTTTCTCCAAACTCTTTTCATTACATGTTGTGTTATCATAAGGTTGAAGTTGGATAAAAATTAGCCAATAAGCAGTATATGCTGATTTGTTGTGTGGTAGCCCAAACTTCCATAAGTAAACTTTTTTTTGTTAAGCTAATTGATACTAATTTAGGACTCTTTACCACGTATGCCTATGTGAACATATTGACAGAGACTGAAAGAACAACAGGTGAAAAAGTAATGACAGAGAATTCCACAGGCTGAGGTACAACACTGAATGATCGGGTGGCATGGCTGCGTAGACAATTATCTGCATAGACAGAAGGCTATATTAATTCTTTTACTGTTCCCCAAGTAATTTGGGGATGCAGTCCCAAGTTGCTAAAAGACATAAGAAAGGGATTCAGGCTAAAAAGATAGTTGGTGGTGGTTCATTAAAACTGGGTGGGGAAAGGGGGTAAGGAAACACTTTATCACTTACGACCTTTACCTAAGGAAATGTGAAATACTTTTGAAAATCATTGATGCACAGAGAGGATGGTTGATGCATCTCTTGACATTTCCATCAGGAATATTCTGCTAGTTATGGGCATGGGGCAGAGGGATATTTCCCTAATCCTTATTTCTTCTAGCCCTCCTGTGATGTTGCCACAAATAACCTGCCCTGACTTCATCTGGCATAAGGTCCAGTTTAGGGTGATATGCAACAGCAAGAGCAGAAGTAAAATAGCTGATGAGACAACTGCAATTGTTCTATAAGGCTCACACTCTCCCTTAAGGTTTCTTTTTGATGTGGACGGATTTGTTACAGAATTCAGAGCCCCTCCTCTGCTTCCTGTTTCCACGGATGAGTTTTGTGAAAACATACTAATTGCACAGTTGTCAGTCTCCTTTATGAACTCAGCCACAGTACTATCTCTGTCAAGGGCCTCCTGTAGCTTAAAAGCTTTTCTTTCCCCTTCCCATTGTAATTTAATTTCTGCACCATAAGAGATGAAGGGCTCTGTTATCCCAGTAATAACTCATTAGCCACAATCTTGGATTCCCCCCAAATGCTTATAACTTATTTTCCTTTCTCCCCAGTATTTCTTAACGCCTTCTGGTGCAGTTAGCACTTTGCCATCTGCCGCCTTTGTGATGCTGCAGTAGGATCTGACTGGTCTGAGTGATGTTTTCTGAACCATGATGAAAAGTGTGTCTGTGTTCCCATTTCTCGCTGTGCTACTCTAACATAGTACATTCTTTCTGCTGATGTATTATTGCCTGTCTCCAGTCACAAAATGTGGTATCTTTCAGGCTAGAACCTTGCAATTTAAGTGTACTCATCTCATTGTCCCTTTTCTACTAATTCGTCTTACCCTTCCTTTTCACCTCACCGCTAAGTAATAATTCACTTCATCTTTACCTGTTGTTTCCTCTCCATGGTTTATTTATTTTGTTTTTAATCATGTCTAGGATGACATATTTTACTCCAGACCATTGCTTATTAGCATCTTGTCAAAAAGCAATTACTTTTACACCCTCTTCTCAAATATAACACTGCTTTAGGGTTGTGGAAGAAGAAGGACTATGACCCAGCAGCTGTGAAAGAGTATAGACTGTCTTTGTCTCAGTATAAAAAGAATCTCAGTACAAACTTTGGCTAGATAATTCAGAGAAAAATGGTGGGAATGGGTGAAAATTATAAATACATTTAATTAATTCATGTAGTTTCAAGACCACTGTGTCTTACTCGGTAAGCTAAGCCTCTGAATCTAAGCCTCCTCAGGAAGAAGAAGGTGAAGTTATATTTTGACTCACTTTCCTGTTGGAGATCTTGATCTCCAAATGACGTGAATTGTGTAGATATCACAGAATCACAGAATGGAAAGACTTGGAAGGAACCTCTGGAGATCATCAAGTCAAACCCCTCTACTAAATCAGGGTCACACACTGCAGGTTAATCACAATTTCAGTAGAGTTCAGGCTGAGCTAGAGTCCTGGGTTAATAGATTCAAAGAATCTGTATTGAGCAGGGTTATTTTCTATAACATTATGCTGCAATAAAACTATGTCTCGGAGTCCATTTTGGCTGGTCTAATTCCTTTCTTTACATCCTAACATAGGGCCGAGCAGGGGTTAGCCTGTCAGCCCATTGCAGCCCGACACTAACTCTGCACTCCAGGTTTTCACCACGCCCGGAAAACCCTGAGTCTGATTCATGACACCACCATTCACTTTTCATATGAGTGTGAGAAAGATGAACTCTGTGTAGATGTATTATCACACCTGTAAGAAGGAAATAAGAGTTCCTCAGCTGCAAAGCATGGTTTAAAGTTCCCAAGAACTCATCTACAAGGCTCTGAGGGAGATAACGTTACACTTGAGTAATCACATTGACTTCATGGACTATGCTGATGAAACAAAGGGCAATTCAGGTTTTAACCTTTAGCTGATCCAATCCTTCAATACATAACTATCATCTGTGACCTAACAATAAACTGGCATTCATTTGGCAGAGTTACTGCAAGAAGCCATAAGGGCAGACTCATATTTAAAGTTGAAGAACTTTAGTACTTATCTCATTCACTTTTTAAACTCTGAATTGCAGTCCTGTGTTTTAATTTTTTTGATGGAAGTGAGAACCTTTAAAAAATCCCCACTATTTTATGTCTTCTCTCTTATCTAGAATATGATTTGGTCTGTCAGTTCTCAACTAGTCCTGTTTATGACGTGTTAATTTAATTTAGTTTTAAATGTAATGCAGTCTCATTATGAGACTAACATATTCATGTCTGGACAACCTCCAAAATCTGAGAGTGCATGTACTGTAGCATACAGTGAGTTACCTTGTTATTTTTCCTGTTCTGTAACAAAAATGACAAATGTTACTATCTCCAGATGGTACACAGTGGATCAAGTTCCGATGTCATTCAGGAGCAGCCTCAGAACAGGGGAAGATTATAGACAGAAATCATTTTTTTAAGCAAACAGTGGAATGACATAGAGAGAAGTCAAGTTACTGATTAAGTCTATTAGTATTTTCATACACACACACAAATTAAACATGCCCTTTTATCAACTCTGCTGTCTTGTGCTACAAAAGTCAAAAAAGCTGGCTTTAACAGTGGTTTCAGACACTTGAGAAATTTTATAATTGTCATCCTATTGAGGTTTATATATTTTTGTAAGCTTTGCTTCTTAAGCTTTGCAAACATTACCTCCTCAGCACTATTTGTAAACAGTGACAGATTCTATCCTTAAACTCTCCTAAAGTAATCATTGACTACTATAAAAGTCATGCGCATGCCAGAAGCAAGTCAAAGATTTTACCTGTATGTAAAAGAACATTCCACATTTAATAGAGGGTCCTGATAAACTGAACTAGGAGTGCTTCATTCCTCAAAAAGCTAAAGAGAGTGTTGTGAACTTCAGACAATACTGCTGTGGTTAACAATTATCTTATAGAATACAGACACTCGAGTTGGACACCTTATCTAGCTGAGCACCGTAAAAAATTGATTTGGGCATATATACTTCGACAGGCAAAATTTGGCAGCACAAATTTGAAATTTTAAAGTCACTCAAAACATCATTGATGCTGCAATTTTCTTGAAAATAGCTTCAGTGGAACCAAGTCCCAAGGAACACTAGTAATGTTGATGATATCACTCTAGAAGAGGACAGGCTAAAAGTCAAGAATAGACAGTAAATTTATCTACATAAAAGATAAAATTTGAGTTATACAAACTGTGGGTACTGACCTTATATATTTCCTAGCCTGGAGGAAAATAATCATATTTGACAGTCATTGATCAGAATTGATGTCTTAACAATTAAGAACAAACATTTAAAATAACAGTGTAGGAAAAGAAAACTTTGTTGTTGTAGTCTCAGACTTATGAAAGAGTTGACAGACTGTGAAATACAAGGGTATTTGTTTTACCCTTGGTAGAGAAAAACACCTGGTTTAGCTAGTTACTGCTGAGGCATAAAATGGCAGCCACCTCAACAAGAAAAGAAAGACAGACTATTTGATTTCATTTGGAACAGAACAGAGCCTTGTCCTGTTTTCAGCAAATTTTCAGTCTTGAATTCTCTTTACTTCGTCCTCATGAGAAGCCTTTGTTGTCTGATAATACGATTGAGCTCATGTGTCATCTTTTTCTCCATTGGGCAATAATTCGTTTCTGTTTTACTTCTTCTCTCAGCAAAAAGGCATCACCCTTGAGTTCTCTAGCCCTCATTCAAACTTTGACTAAACTATATTCAAGTTTGAAATTGTGCTTGCCTGAAGGTAGAATTAATGGGTACAAGAGCATCCTGGCTCTTAAAACTGAGACGATATATTGTGGCATTGGAAAGGGAAAAGTTTCCATTTACCTGTGATATATTAACACACACACACACACAAATTACTAAGGGGAAAGCAAAAAAGAAGTAGTAACCACTGTTTAGAAATAAGAAAAAATAAGGTAGTTGTAAGAGAATATAGAATGCCATCAGGGAGAAAAGCTTTTCATTTCAGAGTCTGGAAATTTCTATTGCACTTCTACTGGAAATTGCAAAAATTTCCAAATCAAATATTATGTGGGAACAGAGCTGTTTTTCATAAGATAATAGCAATAGTAATAATAATAACTGACACTCCCTCCCAGGATTGCTCTTATAATTATTATATAAATGTTCTAGTTATAAGTATTTAAATATTTTTGTTTCAAATATTTACACTGAAAATACTGTAATAATTACATCATCTTTATTTTTTGGCATAATTATTATTAAAATTTAACAATCATAATTTTCAGCTTCCATATCAAAGAACTTACTCCTTCCATTCTTCTCTTTTGATTCAACTGTAATATCTTAAAACAAGAAGAGACTTTGGCATGGAAGATTAATCCCAAGTTCTGACAAACTCTGCTATTCATCATTAAAATGCTGGCAATTTTTGTATAGCAGAAAGAACCCACTGAGAAATAATGAACACATTGAAGTCACTTCAGACTCAGGAAGTTCCTGTCACACATTGTCAGAGGTTGGGAGAGGGATCAAGAGAATGTGGTTATAATGCTTGCTCTCACCTTGCTACTTACTGTCTGTGGGCATCTGCTCCTGAACATTGATAGAGAAGATGCTGAGCTACTCAGCCCTTTGGTCTAACCAGTGCCACTGTTCTAGTGTTTTATAAAACTTCCACCATTTTTCAAATCAACACACCCCCTAGCATTATTACAGATTACCTTTATTTCTCAAGAGTTAACTAAAGTCTTATGTCCCTTTTTATTGTTTCTTCATTTTTTTCTTGATTGACCTTCCTTAAAATCAGATGTTGACCACTGAATGAAATGACATAAATAATGAAGCCTTTGGTTCCTAGCTTAAGTGGTTAAAGCTGCATAGTGTGTTTTTGTTTTGGTTTTTTTCTTTTATTATTTTAAGCAAATGAATTTATTGTATTGTACAAAAACCAAGATTGTGGCCTATTTCCATATGGAATTGACGCTACTCAATAATATATCAGCTTGGCTCTTAACACAGCAGCTTGTGAATTATAAATTCACAAGTAAATGCCCAGGGGTGCTAAGACCATGTACCAAACATTAAATAACATGAGGCAGGGACTACTTTTCAAGAGCAAGAAGGTATAAGCAAGGTGATTGTTCTCCTCTTCATTTTAACACTACTTGAGAATCAATATCATCTTACTTGACCTTTTCTACTGAGAAAAGTCAGAAGGTAGTGACAGCACTGATTTCTTATGTTTTTGCTCTGATTGTTAGTTTATTAATGTTGCTGACTAACAGGCACAGTAACCTCGTGAATAAAGAGCACTACAGTCCTAATACTATTAACTAAAATATTTCTAAGTTTCAATCACACAAAACCACTGGCATAGATACAGAGTATTCTTTTCCACCTGCTGTGCTTCACACTAACAGAGAAATAATTTCAGTATCTATTATTGGTAGGGAAGGCATCCGGTCTCCATCTGCTAACAAATCAGAAAACTCATTTTCTGTTTGTTTGAGTCTATGTGAACTTATTCTCAGGTTGTTTTCCCCTCATTGCCCCTCACTAAGTGCTGCTTTTTAAAGAAATGCATTCCGCCTCCCGCTCCCCCCCCCCAATTCTTATTAAAAAACCACAAACAAACAAACAAAAAATAAAACTAGTAAGAAGATATTCTATATATGAAGACTGGATTATCCATATCCCAGAATACCAGGGACAGTCTTTTACTACAGGAATTATTGACTTTTCCTAGCTAAATGCTACTAGAACTTAAAGCCAAACCAATGTATCAAATCAAGAGTCTGTAGCCTCTGCTTGGGTATCTCTCTCCTCATTTTTATACAAGAAACCATTCTGTGACACAGTAAAGGTAGATTTGTGCCCATATAAATTATGATACTTATGAAAAAAGCCAATTTGTTTTTTCTCCAGAGGAATGACTGCTTTCATTCCCCCCTTAGTTCCTGCACATTAGTTTGTTGCATTGGTGAGAAAATGCTGAGAAAATTTGATGAGAAAATGGCTGTCTCAACAATCCCAAAAGAAAGTTAAAGACCCTTAATCTCATCCCACTGAAATGAAAGGCCTTTTCTTTCCTGTAGCACTTTACTTATGCCAAACCAAAGAGACATGCTCTCATTTTCCCCCAAATTCAATAGCATATGCTCCAGCTAGTCAAATATTAAGTGCGTGATCACTTATAAATCTGTCTTTGTTATTGACAATGAAAGAGAGAAGATGGCAACATGGGAAAGGAAAACAGTATCTCTTAGCTGCCAAAATAAGAAGCATTTCACTGCCTTCCTGTAATGGGATGAACATGAAAAAATGTAACAACCTCTTCCACAACAGAACAATTTGATGTCTACTGCGACTGAAAGAGCCACTTTGTGACTCAATGACAATTAAGAATACTACATCTCTTAAAAGTTACTGTGTGACTTACCCAATACAAAAATCTGGTCTCATTATTTGCCATGGAGGAAGTTCAAACAACTGCCAGTGTTCTTCTGTTACAACCAGAAATCCTAAAATCTAAATCTGCCACTTAAAAATGCCACTACAAAAATGTAGTTAGTCAAATTCTGAGAGATTATACAACTTAAAAGTACCACAAACTTTTTTTCACAAAGACTTATTGATCCTCATTCTCCTTCCTTTCTCACCATTTTCAATATTTTTTCCAAATATCTCTAAAATTACATATAAATTTTCTAGCTAAGAACATCTCTCTTAATTAGTTTCTTAGTAACATTTTTAGAAAATTGTTCTTAAAAATGCCCACTATTTTAAAATATGGTTGCAAATAAATTTCTTCATGTGGAAATAAAAAACTTTATGGAAGGGGAAATACAAGCAAATAAATTTATTATAATGATGCTCTTTATGTAAATAAACTCTTGAGTGTAGCTAAATCACTACATGAATTATATCCACAGAAAATTTTAAGTTTACTTTTGGAGGGAAAGTTCTGGAAATATAAAAATATACATGTTAGTGTATTCAGGTTATGCTTTTAAATACAGATACATGTGTTTAGATGGATTTTTTAAAGAATTTCCACAGTTGAGAAAAAAATAATATCAGTAGTTCTATAAAACAGGCCAAATGATTATAGTCTTTAAAAACTGAATGGAAAATTCTGGTAAAAGCAAGCATATATGAATATATTTATAATGGAGCAAAGAACTTTGGAAAATACAACACATTTTCAGTGATTATTTTTTTTGAGCATTAAATCGTATCAAAGTGTATAATGTTAACAATAAAATTATCAATTCCTGTCTAAGAAAGCAAATTTAATAGCAAAACTTTTCTTGCTGTAAATAGGCCATAGAGAAAAGAAGTCAAATCCTTTTGATGGTTTACTAACCTCCTATAATGCATCTCATCAAGAGTAGTCCGAGGCAGTGGGAAGGAAACTCTTCTCTAAAATGACAGATGGTAAGGAAATTGGAAAGATTGTTGCTGCTCTTGCAGTCATGGTAATTTTAAGCATGTCTTTCTCAGAAAAAGTTCCCTCCTGGCAGAAGCCACTTACAGAAAGCTACAGAGAGGGAAGGTTACACAGAGGAGCAACCAAACTAACCATTCTTAGAAAAAATGAATTCCATGTCATTTTTTTACATTTTCTTATAATAGATTTTATAGCTACGTAGTTTTAAAGATGGGAACATTTTCAATTTCAACAGGGAAATTTGCTCACGTATTATGTGTCTGAGTGTATTTTCTTCCTCACGTGACTGTTTAAATTACTGTTAGCTTTAAAACCTGGCAACATGGCTGTTCCCTGCCTGTACCACTGCACTACAGCCAGAGGCTGCAGAGCTCTCGCTGCTGATGTTATTGAGGTGGAACTGCAAACAGTACAGAGAGATTTGATGGGTCCTTGCTGACTGCAATATAGCTACGCTTTGCTGTCTCTTCCTGCAGACGCTGATGCAGTCAAAAGAAACTATGGAGGAGGACCCTGTGTTGTTCAGCATTCTCTACTCTCTAGTTTTACTCTGTTTGCACTGACTAGTAAGTTTGAAATGATTCAGCTGGGCTAATTTACTGCTTGCCGAAGGCCTAAATGAAATCCAGCTAACATAAGACAGAGACCTTCTGGAGGACAATGCTGCTTTAGCTAGGCTGTTTCCAGGACCAGAGCCAGTTTTTTATGCCACTTGCTCAGGTATATCTGTGCTTCACTGCAGGTAAACACACCTCATGTGGGATGACAATAAAAATGTTGATGCAAGTGGGCTTTTCTTTAGTGTTTTTTCTTGAATTGCTTTCATTTAAAAGATACCTGTGATCAGCCATACTCAATTATATACTATGGAAATCACAGGCCATGTGTCTAAGCTGATCTCAGCTCAAATGCTCTGTGTTCAGTGTTCTTATTGTCAGAAGAGCGCTGATGCAGATATAGTACTTGGCTAAATATATTTCTGTATCTTGTTCATCTTTTACTCTATAGGCTGTTTTCCTATTGCAGATAATTTTATAGGTGCCACCTAGGAGTGACAAATGGGTTCATCGAGAGTGTTTTTACATTTGCCATCCGAAAGATATTCACTAATCCTGTTAGTCTGAAGTAAATCATGTAGCTCATGGTTAATACAAGTTTAAAAAAAGGCTGGGAAGATCTGTGAATTTCCTATCTGTTACAGCAGTTGTCTGACTCTATCTCCTTTGTCATTTGTTATAAAAGCTATGGAAGGACCTTGAAAGGTGAGATAGACTTTTTTTTTAGTTTTGTTTGTATATTTGCCACCTATTAGACCTGGGGATACTAAACACAAATTTTGTCTGGAAAACACTATGTAAATCAAAGACAAATTATTTCCACAGCCATAATTATAGTAGACTACATCACATGTCAGAAGCTATGTTTTCATTGCCTGCATACCTTTATCTATACTAAATTTCACATTTCACTCATTGGTATTATTTCTAGGTGTGATTATTATTGATTAGTATGGAAGCCACAAATTTGTGTGACTAAAGAAATTAAGCACTGGACTAGCACTCAGAAGACCTGTATGTTATTAATGATTCAATTTCTACTTCTTTTTCAGTGTCTTTGACTGCTATGTTTTTTTGAAAGGAAACTGATGTATCTGTAGCATGTTCTTAGGCTGGGTATACTATCATAGGACTTTCTGTCCCAGTAAGAATGCAGTAACAGTTTGAATAGTTTGAATTAGTGACATTTGCTTCTATTAATGTACATTAAAAACTGATATTGATTTGCTAACTGCAGGCGTTTGTGTGTGTTTACTTAGATCTCTTCTACATGGAAAGAAACATGAGTCAAGAGGAGACTAAATTTTTAATCTATGAATAATGATAGATTATCATAATTTTGGATGATTCTTTACGGCTGACTTGTGGTGTAAAATTTTGGGTATTAAAATCAAGTGGGTAGCAATGCGCATTTCAAAACTGTCATCAAGTTAAAACCAGAACAATAAATTAAAAAAACCCCACACTCAAACCCAACTTAATTTTCATAGTTTTCCAAAGAAATTGCTAGTCTGACAGGCCATATTCTACTCTCTTAAACTTACTTTTACTTGAATTTTATTTTTTCCTGATCTTTCAATCGGTGTGAAATGTAGTTTTGAGACCAATTATCCACTCCCTTTCTTCCTATCTTTATTCCTTAGGCTTTATAAGATAATCCTTGACATCATATAAAATTTGTGTTGGGAAGTAAAAGTAGAATTCTTAAGTTTCAGAGTTTTTTAAAAATATAAAGAAAAATCATAAATATGCGCATTTAACTCAGGATTTTTAATTCTGTAGAAGCATGCAATGAGTCATGTAAAAAGTCTTTCAATAGTCAAGAGAAAGCTAGTGAAAAATGAAGAAATTTAGTGTTTAACTCTGAACATCTTAATTCTTAATTCTTATACTAAATACATCACTGAATATAAGATGCTGAGGTGTCTTTTAAACTGGTAATTTTGTCTTCAGAGTTATGTCTTGATCTATGAACTCCAAACTGTTCTCATGAAACATATTGTACTAGAATGGGTGAGAATGTAGAGTATCACCTGATCTGAAGTTATTTGTATGTATTGGACATTCTTTCACCATCTTAATTGTGAAGTTAATTGTGAATTTTTTAGTTCATTGTGAGTCCTCTAAAATGTAAAAATCTCACACTGAATTTTAACTACATTTGCTAAAGTAGAAGTAAAGTGGGTGACTTGGAAAATTTACATTCTTTTTTTCCTCTTTCAGCGTGACAGTGTGAGAGGTTTTTCACGGATGTAGCCCCATACAAAATACTGATAATTATTTGAGAATAATCACCTTTGACTTGAAGTGTCCTGAGTTACAGGACTTTTTTTTTTTTTTTACTTTTTCTTTTCTTTCTCTACTTAACCATCATTTTGGTAAAGTAAATACTGAATTTTACTAATAACATGCATAACAGTGTTTATTTATGAGGATTAGTTTGAGAAAATCACAAAGAAAAAATGGGGATAAACCATAGACTGGTGTGCTGGGTGAATGAATGACAGAAAAGACAGTAAGTAGCACATTATTTGCTTAGATATAATACCCAAACATTTCTTATCATTGCATATCAATTAATAGATCCTGTTGAAGTAGAAACAATTTTTGCACATTTTCATAAAAAAATATTTCCATTTTGCCTTTCTTAAGACATTAACAAACATTTTATTCCCATGTAAATAGAGTTCTGGTAATTTATTCATTTTATTGATTGTGGAGGAAACACATAGGTAAGAGACATACAACAGAACAGGCTGCCAGAAAGATATACTGGGTAGAGACACCTTCAAGGTGAGTTCTTATTCACAAGTATTTCCTTCTGTCTTCCACCTACCCGGGACAAAAGGCAGCCTGGGTCATCAACAGAACACTGCCCAGTAAGGTTGCTCCAACATACAGAAGTAAAAGAAAAATTTACTGCCTTTTTTTTTTTTTTAATAATGGATAAGAAATATCGCTGCTATGTTAAGATTTCTACAAATAGATCTTTATGAGTTTACATAGTTTCACTTCATATGAAATTCCTTTATTAATCACTATTCTTCAAACTATATTGTACTCTTATTGTACTATTTTGTATCTTGCATAGATGTTAGTCTGATTGAACAATCTAGTGATGGCTGCTTTGTTTTATACCCATTGTTATTAAATGTCAAGTGAGCAAAGTTGAACTTTGTGTTAAAATAATATGCTTTCCACAGCAGTGGCTTGTTCTCTAAAATCATCCCCTAGTCCCTACCCCAAATCTAGGAAAGCTACACAAACCCTAAGTCATATCTGTCTCTTTCTCCTTTGATTTTGTGATGTACAAAGTATGAAGAAGTCCACAGAATACCAAAATCCACAGTACTGCTTTCACAGTGCACAGGTTTAGCAATGGATTTCTGAAAAGGTTGTGAAATGACAGCTGCTAAGGCACCTAAAAGCAAATATGATCGACCATCTTCATCTTTTCTCTGAAGATTATCACTGGACAGAACAGACTCCTTCAGAAAGCAAGGATGCACAGAAATAAATCTTATTGTCAGTATCTAGGTGCAAAGACACGCTGTGAAGATAGTGGGGTTTCATGCAAGTCAGTTCAAATACATTTTGAACAAAAGGAATGCATACACACAGAGGAGGGGGAGAGGAAAAAATGCTAGTTTAACGGAATTAATAATCGTAAGAGAATGTCGAAAACCAAAAATTTAGTTGTTTTAATGTTTCAGGAGTAGTCAGTTTAGGACTTCAAAAATTAAAATACATTTTTGAGGAATATTGGTAATTGCAATAGAATGCAGAGCAGTATCACTGAAGGAGAAATAATTTCTGCTGTCAGCTTCTGTAGGCAAGATAGCAGAAGAAGAAAGATAAATATGGAATGGGAATGTAATTTTCGCAAACCAAAAAGATGCAATAGGCATCTTCAAATACAGTCCTAAACAGCCATTTAATATCTGTTTACATCAAGCTTGGAAGCCAGCTGCTCAAAGAAATGTTGGGAAAGAGATTAAATCCTTCACTCTTGAGCATGATCACAGATAAAATATCATCAAGAAAGATGCACTCAGTAAAAGGGGTTGTTGTGAGGAGAAGTGGATATGAACTAACTTAATGGCAGCCCCAAGGGATCTTTAATTGCAGTTCAGTTTCCTCTTTCTCATGTCAGGAATAAAGCTCTACTGTGCTGTTTGTTAGCTGTTCCTGGCAGGCTGCACTGTGCTCCAGGTTTCGGGGACTCAGACTGCAAAGGCAAATAATGAACCATGTAACAGCTTTTTAATTGCCTTTTGCTCCGTTAATATAATCTATTTTAAAAAATTAGCACAGAAGTTTTCAGAAATTTTGCATTGAAAATTAACTCAGTGAGAATACACAAGTTTTGTGGCAACAAGCTTGTGTCTTTCACTTACATTATGTCCTGTGACATTTTCAGAGTGTATTTTAGATATGCAAAGCTTTTTACATTGATATTTTGAAGGGGTAAAAACGTCTCTATGTAGAAAGAACGTATGAATGTTTCCTTTAAAATTGGTCTGTCATACAAAATATCTGAAATTACAGTATGCTGCCAAACTAACTTAGCTGTTTAATTTTGTCTTTCAGTTCTTTCACTCTTCATTTTCTTTAGTTTTTGTTTGGGGTTTTTTGAGGAAAATAGCTTAAAAAAATTACTATTTTAAAGGATAAAACCCCTTACTTGTCATTGACAATAATTTCTACAACTCCAATATATCTCAAGCAGAGTGAAGTTGCAGTTATTGTTAGTTCTCTGTGGTACCTGAACTCACTGCTGCATATTCTTTTTTTTTTTTTTTCAAGTTTCTCAGACTGGTTTTATTGCTAATGCTGTGTTCTGTATTCTGCATTCGAATCGGGAGTCTGAGTTCTTCACAATACAAGAGAGCTACAAAGATTAAAAGTTCCATAAAGCTGAACACGGCCATAACTAGCAAATCAGAGAAGATGGATCAGCCAGGATTCACGTGGCCTCATTTTCAAACAAAGTAGAAAATGTTAAGGCAAATAAGCAAAAGAGAAAAAAAAGTTAAAATGTTTTAAGAATCTTTTTTGTCAGTTTTAGGGAACTTAGTGCCTACTACATATCTTCTGTTTCAAACTGTCACACACCGTGTTTAACTCTCACCGGTGATGTTTATACATAGGCAGTATATTTCTCCCTCACAATTCAGGCAGAAAATAAGAATTTGGGCAGCCTAGGAAGGAAACTTATGTGTGCCTTAAAGAACAGAACACAGAATAAACTTCACCACGGCCAAGACTGAGAAAGGGCTTTTGTTATATCCCAGTAGCCAAGTGTTCTGGCACTTTGCAGTGAGAAATATTGGAATAAAAAACTTATCTGTGCTTTCCCAGCTCAGCCCTCCCAGGTGCCAGCATCAGATTTTACCTTCACTTTGTCAGCATCAGTCATCAATCTCTGCCAGCCTTCAAAACAGGGTTATGTCAAAACAGGCAGAGCTCGGCGGACTTCTATTATCTAAGTCACTACAGCAGGGCCTCATCTAAGTAGCAACGAAAAACCAGATCTTTAATTACCATGTTACCAAATGAAAAAAACCCCTGAAGTCCTTCCAGTTAATGAGTGACAGATCTCTCCCATGATGCAATAACAACACAAGGAAAACTTGCAATTGGTTTTTATTTTCTTAGGTTTCATTCTATCTTTGGTAAACACATTTAACTCTTTGTCAAGACAAGTCTTGCCTATTTGTCTTGACAAGTGCATAGAAATCAATTAATATGTAGATTTTGACATTAAGAGCACCATTTCTACTGCAAGTGATGCTGATTATTTGTAAATGAACTTGTCAAAAGTTAATTTTTTACAATCTTGAACAATTATTAGCAAGTGACTGTTGAGAACAAGAACTATTTACATTTCATCAAGACAGCCAAGTAAGAAATAGAAAGTAAGTTTTAATGATTCAAGTCCCTTTTCACCTCACTAGAATGATGGCATTCATCAAGTATGTCCATAATGACAAGATGGTAACTGAGCCTGAGGCCTTAGTGTTGTACAAGATGTCTGGATTTACACTCTAGGTCCTGAATTGTACTGCACATCCAGCCATCCAGGCAATAACCTAAACAAATCAGTTCATAATTCATCATTCTGCCCTTACCCCTTTTCCTTCCCCTTTACATCTATTCAATAATTCACTTAAGTGATTTATTGCTCATGGTCTTTTAAAGCACAAGAGGTAAGCTGTAGAGAGAATATTTTAAATTAAATCCTCAGGATGAAAAAAAAAAGTGGCCCCTAGATCTTTATCACAGAATGCAAGTTCAGGTTGCATGAAATTGCATGGGTTACTAATATTTTTGCTAGCTCCTTATGAGAACCTACCTTTCATTTCCCTGTCTGGGACTCTGTGAGAGTGATAAGAGTCCTCACTATAGTGGTTCAATGTTCTATTTGGAGGGCAGCTCTGTCCTTCAAATAGAAGGTTTGAACTCCTCTTGAGAGCTCAACATTCTCTCCAGAGGATTAGATATATCTCTGTGCTCAGGATTTAAGCAAGACTAAAGTCTTTGTGTTTTAAGATAGAAATGTAGAATCATTAGGATTGGGAAAGACCTCTAAAATCAAGTCCAACTGTCAGCCCATCAGCACCATGCCTACTAAATCATAGCATGAATGCCAAGTCTACATTTTTCTTCTGTATATGAATAAGGCCACACACAGACATTGCACTTTGGGGCCTCTGCTCTGTTTCCAAGCATAACTGTAGCAGCAGCTTTGGAAAGAGCTTATTTTGTCGATAAACCCACATACATCAATTTCAACAAACATTTCAGGATCTTCCTTCATCTGTTTCTCAGGTTGTTTAAAACAGAAGCTGTCAAAAACTATCTCTTCCCTGTTGTTGGCATGCTTACAGATATTTTGACATAAGGTGCCTTTAGTACTTAATGGGCAGCACTTCCCTTCTATCAGCTTTTCTTAAAGCTCATCTCAGTAAAAATTCCCCATTTAAACTTCATAGTCCCCATGTCTGGCTTCATCAACTTCTTACATTTTGTTGTTAATCTTCAGTTCAATGTCTTCAGTGGCAAGGACACTTCTGCATGCAGTTAACTCTTACTTCAATTTGATTTTTTAAACAAAAATACAAGCTAATTAATTTTGACTTTTTACTGATAGAATTGTTAATTATTGAAAGACCCAAGAGAACATATGGGTGCGCTCTCCAGCTTAAGTCTGACATCAGAAAGGATAATATATATGCACTGAGAAAGTGTCAGTTTTGATAGGTTGACACTGGCTGGCCACAAGGTGCTCACCCAGCTGGTCTATCACCACCCCTCCTCAACAGGACAATGGGGGCAAAATACAATTAAAATCTTGTCAGTCGAGATAAAGACAGGGAGATCACATACCAATTACCATTACATGCCAACTTGACTCAAATTGTGCAAAATAATTTAATTTATTTTCAATTAATTCTATCAGAGTAGAATAGTAAGAAACAAAAAACCAAAACTGAAACCACCTTTCCCTCACCACTCCCATCTTCCCAGGCTCAACTTTTACCTCCCCTTTTACCTTTTACCTAACTCCTGTACCTAACTCTTTTAGCTTGTCCTCTGAGTCGCACAGTCGAATGGGGGATGGGGGCTGTGGTCAGTTCATAATGCTTTGTCTCTGCTGCTTCTTCCTCCTTGGACTTTTCCTCTGCTCCGCCGTGGGGTCCTTCCCATGAGATACAGTCCTTCATGAACTTCTCCAGTATGGGTCCTTCCCACAGGCTGCACTGTGGTTTTCTACTCCACCACGGTCCTCCATGGGTTGAAAGGGGACAGCCTGCCTCACCGTGGTCTTCACCATGGGCTACAGGGGAATCGCTGCTCTGACACCTGGAGCACCTCCTCTCCCTTCTTCTTTTCTGCCCTTGGTATCTGCAGAGTTATTTCTTTCATGTAGTCTCACTCCTTTTTCAGAGATGCTGTTGCACAGCAGTTTTTGCTCTTTCTGAAATATGTTACTGTACGAGTGCTACCACCATCCTTATTCAGCCAGGGGCAGATCTATTTTGGAATCAGGTGTAATAGACTCTGCCCCCATAAGGACAGCTCCTGGTATCTTCTCACACAAGCCACTCCTGCTAAGGCAGCATTGCCGTGTAAACACAATACAGAGGTTTTCACTGAAATGCAGTGGATTTGAAAGCCTGAGCATCTCTAAATTGTGTCAATTGAAAAGACCACCATAATTTGTCCTATCCCTGTTTTATACTCACAGTAAGAACTCTTTTCTGAGAACAATTTTATGATTATCTACTGACAACCAAGAAAAGTCACATTCTGCTCTCAAAACCTAAAGCACGAACAAGCTTTCAGTTCCTATTTCAAGTCAACATATCTTATGTATAGTTTGGCAAAAAAGTCCAAACAAAAACAAACCTGAAAATTATGAAAAATGGGAGAAAAAAATGAAAGGCTGTCATAATCAAGAGTCTATTTTTGTGGCCTTTCCTTGCTGTACCAGGAACTTTATTTTAACTTTTGTATTTCAGTTTAGACAGGAAGAGTCCCTCCCAAATTTCAAGGCCAGAAATAGTCCAGTTCTATTTATTAAACCAAACTTTAAAACATGAAGGCAAATTTTGCTGCCTGAGAAGAACTATTGAGCACACAGACTAATGGTACATCGAAGAGGAATACCACTAATAAACTGTTGCTGCCCTAGCAGACTCTTTGAGATAGTGAAAGTAAAAGTTGAAAGCTCAAAAGAAGTGTCTGACTTAGCACGAGCAAGAGAGAAGGAAATTTCAGAATGAAGCTGTAGGAAAGGGCACTACTGTAGAAGCTTGGAGGAGGTAGAATTTTTTTTAAGAAGCAAAGCATTAAATAAAAAGCTTTAGGTGTACAACAAGAGTGGATTCTTTATTAGTTTTTCTTCTGCAAGAAAAGAACTATTTCTTCTTTAAAGAAAAGCAGGTAACACAAGACTCAAGCTACACTTTAAGTATCTAAAGAGCTATATTTTTTTAACATTGTTACAAAAATAAGAGAAATAGATGCAACTAAGCTATTTTTTAGTTTCCTAGAGGATTATTACATTCTTCAGATAGATTCTTAGGATTAATTTTAATGGCTCTTACTCTAAATACATCTTACTTATAAATGCATTTTATTATGACCCAAAGATGTCCTTTGTGTAAGCCATGTAAGATAAGACTATACACCTGCAATAATCTTTCACTAGCTGTTTGATACAGTGCCATTTTTGAGAAAAAGACATTTTTTAATGAATGCTAGATTTCTTAAAAAATTCCAAAATGCTTATTTTATTCTTTGAGGAAGTAAAGCACTTTTATTAAATAAAGGCTGAGCAATCTTCTTTAGTGAAATTTGTCATTTGTAGGTTGAAAAGTAGCCATTAAAAAACCCTTAAATATTAGAAGATCATAAATTTATCAGTTCCCCAGATTAACATGTAATATCAGAGTTTTTCACAGACTTGTTATTTGTCTTTAATACATTATTGTTATTTTTCTTTGTTTTAAACAAAACATTCAAAAGGTTTTACAAAATGTTATTCATAGACCTAGCACTGGACCAAATTTACCAAAGGCAATATATGCTGGTACCTAGAAAACAGTAAATTCATCATTTTAAAGGCAATGATGATGGTTCCCTTGTGGCTTTAAGTTTTAGCTAAATGTATTAAAATTTAGTCTCATTTTTAGATCATTATAAAATTATAGTATTAGTCAGTAGCAATGATGAGGAATATTATGAATCAAAAGGTTTCAGGCACAGTATTTATCATAACTTAGAAAAGTAAACGGCTCTTGCCAAATCGATGTCACTCAAAAGTGTGAAGAAATAAGGAAGAGTTCATTTTGGAAGAAAACAGCATTGTAACTTCTGTAAATACACGGACACCAGAAGATAAGCTCCATTCTGTCTGACCTATTGAAGAACACATATAATTAGGACCTTCAAATAAGCTGAAAAAGAGTATAGCTTCACACCTCTTATGAGGAAAACCAATGCAACCAGATTTCATTTATCAGAAAAAAAATCTCTACTGATTTAATGAAGATCCTGTTGATTCCCAAAGATGTGCTTCCTATTAGTACTTCCTCTTGTGCAAAACACTTTCCCCTTTATCACAGTTGATTCTAGTTCTGTTTGCTCTGATTGAAGATACAAGCTTCCTTAGTCAATGTGAGGATTTCCATATATTATTTGCCATCAAGAGTTTCCCAGCCTTCCTTTTAATTATTCTTGTTCTATTGACTTTCACTAACCTGCTCCAGCTTATCTCCTAGGTTTGCCAGTAAAAATACCCTTGTTTCTTTTCCATGTAAATGGCTTTTCTTTGCTGTTTTCTATTGCTCTGGCTTTTCATCCTTTCCTTATTTCATCTACATCTTATTCAAGACATATTTGTCTTGCAAGATTTAACTTCTCTCAGTTGCAAAACTTCCTTTTGTTCCTCTCATTTCATTTTTGTCCATTTCAATTCCTGTTATTTTTCTTATTGCTCCTCCCACTTCCCTTCGTCTACTATCTCCAAAGTATTTGTTCCCTCTTTTACAAGCTTTTGTTCTTCCATCGTGTTGTACTTCTTTCTTTGGGCAACTGCCTGATTTGCCTCAAAGGACATGCAAGCCCTCGCTTCTGACTGAGGAAGAGAGAACATTAAAAACTGTTCTTAATCACTCTGCACAAATACCTTGCTATCAGAGACAGGCTACTATTAACTTGTATGCTAATATATATAAAAAAAATAATAAAGCCTTTGGGACCTCTCCAGATTTTCTAAGGAGCAAACCTGATTTTATTTTGCTTTGAAGGATTGATTTTAGCAATGGCACTTTTAGCATTACTCTGCATTAGAGGCTCTGTCTCAGAATCAATGTGAACCTACATGTGAACTACTAAATAAAACCTCTCAGGGTAGCCCATGTCTGCTCATTTTTAAGTGGAGCAGTACCTCTAGTTATAAAGACAAATTTATAGAATGAGAAACTGTATTCTTAATTCCTGCCCTGTAATAAAATCTCCATTGCCATAAACTGTTGACTTGAACTGTGTATTTCATATTAAACTGACAAGTCCCATAGCTAATATTTTGAAGTCTGAATGGTCTCTCTCTGGTAAGGGAAAAGCTGTAATCCTGTCTCTGACAGCCAGCAAATAGCATTGAAGAATTTGTTAGCACGGAGAATCCAACATTTATTTATTTTGGTCTCAATTTTACTAATGAGGAAAGTACATAGAATAATTTTATTGTTATTTATATATCAGTAGCTCAACAACAAGCAAACAGAAAAAGACTTCGAGGGGAGCATCACTGAATTACAAAGAGATACTGTACACATTATTTAAAAGTAAGCGTTTAAGAACATAGTTCCTATACACGTTTAAACTTAATACTGTATTTCTTACCGTGCTAGGAATTACAAGTAAATGTATGAGCAATGAGATGTCTGTTGTTAATGATAACTCTTATGTACTAACCTATCTGCATCACTATAACATTATGAAGGATTTAATTTCCAGTTAACTTGTTCAGAATAACCATTTTCATTAACAGCTTGGATTTTTCATGCTCAGTTGACATTGCATGCAAATCAATTTCACTGGCTGCTGAGCCTTTCATGAGGAATTCCTTGTCGTTTGGCAGTCCCGTCAAGAGTGATATTATATACCCTGATACAAGACAGGAGGCTGATGCATGGTGAGCTGTCACAAAAGAAAGATTTTTTTTTTTTTTCATAAAATCATCAGACTTCTCCATCAATTCTGTAGAAACCCAAGAATAATCTGTGGGTAATTATAATGATTCTTTTTTTCGTTGATCTTAGAAAGTAAGGTTCTCAGATGAGGTACTCCTAAAATCTCCTCTATAAACAAGACATCTGATTAAGGCAGTTGAGAGAAAGCCTGAAACCTTCTGAACAATACAAACACTCCAAAATTCTTCAAGTATAAACATATAATCCATTTCTCCATTCTCTCAAATTTTGCATGTATTGAAAATGGCTTACACAACAATAAACTGGACATTCAGTTTTCTAGCTCAGTAAGGATTATCTTGAATCATGTAAATGGATATGCCTGTGACTTAAAGTAGGAATGGGCAATAATGCAACATGTAAGTGTAAAGAAAATACAGTTTAGCATAATCTTTACCTGGCTCCCTTTCAACACTTCATTCTTAAAAGCAAGTATTTGTTTACTAGTAAAAAATTACTTCAAGGTGAGCATTTTTTATGAAGTCTGCATTTAATTCAGCCCGTGTTCAAAGGAAAACAATAGTCATATTCAATAAATATGCATGCAATTTACTCTAAAAATACTTGTCAAAGAAAATAACCTGTGATTCCTTTCTGAAAAATCAGCCTCCTACTACTTTGATCCTAAATAAACTGTACAACATGTATAATCTTGCATAGTCACTAGCTATGAAGTGGAGATTTGCAATTTGCATTTCTATTTTTATGTAAGTGAAAAGTATTTGTGTCTTTATATTTTGATTACTTTAGTTTGTTTTCAAAATCAGACATCTGTAAGAGCATTTTTTTTTACTCAGATAAAAAGCCTTTTCAAACCCAGTTGCATGGGCCTGTTGACTGCATCGTCAGAGAAAGAATAAAGTAAGAAGGTGATTTTCAGTTTGTTATTGCTTTTGTATACATTAGTATTTTTTCAAGTAATTATATCTACAGCATAGACTCACTTCTTTGGCTTTTGGGTAACCATCAAACATGATCTAGAAATTATGAATTACATACTGTCACATGTAAACTTGTTGACCCTCAGGCTCTAAATGCTGAGGCAAAAAAAAATAGAAGTCAGTGTTCCTGTGGAAAACATGTGCATTGTCATGCCACCACACCTCCTATGATGTTTGCATATACCTGCCTTCTATCTGCAGTTACTATGATGTGTTTCTGGTGATCCACAACTGAGAAAGGTGAACATGTTGCAAGTTTCGTAAATTTTACTTTTCTTCTCTGCAGGCTCCTTAACTTCCTTCATTGTAAAAATTAAACAACACTGTTTTCCACTTACCGCTGGAAAAGTTGCTCGCCAAGGATGACTTTGTGTATCTCCTCTGTCATCAGGAATTCTGTTTCAGAAGTCACTGAAAGCCGAATTTAACTCAGGCTTCCTTTAACTTTTATGACATCTTCACCTGAACACTATGGGCAAGGGTTGCAACCTTAAGTTAATAAATTTGGGGTTCTCTATTGATAATATTTCTTCAGACCCAGTGATCCAAATGCAAACCTTCTCAGAGAACCACTCCCTATCCCACAGCAGGCAAAAAGTCCCCTTAGGTCCTATCACTAACAATGACCAGAGTAATTTCCTTAAATAAGCTCTGGGAACCAGAAAACAAAGCCATTTTAAACTCAGGAAGATATGAAAAAAATAATTACTTACAATTTATCAGTTGTGTCCAGTGCATGATTAGATTCACCCATTTAATTAATCTGTAGTCATCAAAGGATGCATACAAGTTTGGAGTGAGCTGTGTTCATTTTCAGTGCAACATATTTGGAACTTCATGCTTAAGTTTTCTTCACTTGCAAATTTTCCTTCACTGTTGCTTGGTTTGACTGAAAGTTAAGCATAAGGAAGACAGAGGAAGATTTACAGCAGCACAATTGTTCTTTCACTTAGGTGAGTCTAAATTCTTTCTACATTACTAATAATCTGATGGTTTTAATCCTTGCAATGAATAAGTTATGCAAGACCTCATATAATCATAATCTTTGTGTTAAATTTTATACTCTAAGATGGTATTTCCTTAATTCCATTTCAAAAATTTTATTTTTTCCGGCATTTGTACAAACTTAAATGTTGCTCTTTGAATATATCATCAAAATAGGCAAAGGGAAGCCCTAAATTAGAAAATAATACTCTTCTGAAGATTAATTGACATATTGAACTGTACACAACTGCAGTAATAGAATGACCTAATGATGCTAATATTTGAGATTAACTGCTCCCTCACTCTTAATGAAGAGTAACGATTGACCCGACAGGCTAATTATTACGGTTTTCCAGGTCTATAATAACAATCAAAATGTTACTCTTCAATGAAAATGTAACCCTTATAAGGTTTATGCTCTTTTAAATGCCAACATTTTTTTTTAATTTAAAATGAAGTAATTCCTGACATTCACAGACCGAGGGCACTTTGGCAGCTGAGCCTTCCTTTCAATTTCAATTAACTACTTCAAAATTTAGGGCTGACTAATGAAACAAACATTCTCGAATAATTATATAATTGTGACCTAGCTACAAAACGATGCCTGTTCTTAACTTTTCCATGGTTTAGAAATTTCCTCAGTGATATGTTTAAGGAGTTCAGAACAGATAATTAGAGCTGGAACAGGAGTTGCATTTAACTGAATGTTGTCTGTGAATTTTGGGGCAGAAAGAACTTTATACATTCTTTTTCACTTTTTTAGAATTATATTTTGGTTGGCTTGTAAAAAAAAAAACTTATTTCTAATATTGAAGATAAGGCAAGACAGAAAGTTTGGAAACAGTTTAAATAGCAGTGTCCACTTAGAGAAAAAAGGAGAAAACATGACAAGATGTACCTCAACAAACCTCATCGTCACAAATTTAATATTCCATTATAATGAACAGAACCTTCCTACTGTCCTCAACTGATTTATATTGAAGACATCTTTTCCAACTCAATTCTTCCTACTTTATACTTAACACCTTAATTATCAACTGTATTTTGTTTGATGTTGAATCTAAATGAAACAGAATTCTACAACATCCTTTGCTTGAAGGAAAATAGGGTTTTTTCTGAAAATTGTGAAGGAAAGAAGATTTTCCTAAATGGTGATTCTCACCTGGCTCTTGCCTTGGAACATGTATGCTTACTTCAAGCAAAAAGAATCTTAAAAGACAGAGACTGGTTCCTTTTGCCATGTCAAGTGTTCCAGGTTGAAACCCGCAGCAGTGAAGCAGAAGAAAGGTGTGCAGAGAAAAGAACAATTCTTAACTTAAAGAGCCATGGAAAAAATTTCATAAATATTGGCCTTTATCCAAGAGGCAATTTGTCTTTGTTTTACTTTTTATTACAAGGTTGATGGAAAGGCAAAAATGAGCTTCTCCAAATTGCAAGGTTAGGACTGAAGTAAAATCTCATCAAGATTACTAAAAAGTAATTCAACAATGATACAACTGTAAATAAGGTGTGTTGAGAAATTGCTCACTCTTTTAACTCTCTGGCATATGAAACACGATGTTGGTACTTGCTGAAGTCATTGCCAGAGTTAATAAAATGTTGCAAAAAACTATGGTTGAGACAGCCTTCATGAGTCAATACCTTTGCTCAAGCATCCAAGAAATATTCCAATAATGTGTAGGTTGTATGGCTGAGACTGCTGAAGCATAATGCAGTGAGAAATGGCTCAGACCTTTTCTCTACATAAAATTATATATGCTGTAACCTTTGGAACAAGCCTCAAAAGTTGGTATGTCGTGCTCTAGCACTGTTTTGGCTGAAATACACACAGTGTTGAAGTGTTCCAAGCTTTCAGTGCATTGCTACTTTCCCCCTTTTTCAGCTTGCCAAGGGACAACTCTTTTTCATCCCTACCTCTTCTTTTAATGTCCAAACTTAACTTTCGCCACCTCCACAGAGACATAATTTGGAAGAGCCTTCTAAATCTCAGCCATTTTCACATGAGTTTCCTCTTTCAGAATAGTTTTCTCTCTAACTGTTCTTTGGTTACACAAATACTGTTCAGTTACAATAGTACACATGATGAAATATATCACTTTTTAAACTGTATTATGCTCTACATTCTTCCTCAGTATGATATCAATCTTGATTTACCTAGTGCTACTGTATGATTACCATTTTCTTGGAGAAATATTTAAACAACAATTAAAATATAAACCTTGATTAATTCACTGGGAAAATACTATGGGATTGTGTGTTAGCATTGTTCCTTGCATTATTCACCTTTTAAAAACCTGGCTTGCTATCACACAAAATCTAAAACTCGACAAATGAATTTTGACTAGAAGACAGTATAAGAAATTTAGTTGCAACAGAACATTGAAGCAGTTTGTTTTGTGAAGTTTTAATTCATATATTTCAAATGAAAAAAAAAAAAAGCACATAGTTGCAAGATACGGTTTTAAGCCTGTTCTTCTTCAACATGACATAGAAAGTACTTGTGGAGCCCCTTCCTTCACCTTTATCTTGTATTTTTCTTGACCCGAAGACCACATTTTGGTAAGCAGCTTCTGTTGACCTTGTTTCTTCTTGTTTCCAGTGACCGTCTTATGACACTACATTTGGTTTCCACAACGGTTGTGCAGACTGTACAGTGAAAACTTGCAAGCTGCAAGTTCCCACCACTTGTGGGAGGAGATTTGTCAAAGTTTAATAATCACTCAGTTTCTGCCCCAAAGCTGTCAGTAACAGCAGGCCATCTGTCATAAAGCTGCGGGATGCCTAAGGACATAGAGGTTTCATCATGCAAATGGCGCATGATAACACAAGCAAGGACTGCAGTAAATGGCAGTGGTGTGTAGGCACCTCCTGCAGCACTGAAAAATGCTACTCACCAAACTGAAGTGGGTTTTATGTTCACGTGTATGTTTCTTGTTGGCTCTTTGTTGAATTATTGCAGTGTGCATTTTTCCTCATTTTTAAGTCGAACCAAATACATTCATTCTGACGTTTTTTTCTCACTGATGTACATCATAAATAAGTTATGGGTTTGTAATTAAATAAATGATCTTGTTTGTAGCATTTTTAGACAAGTCGCAGTGATTTCCTTCATTTGCCAATACATAGTTACTGCTCTGTTAATAAACTTGTTGAAGTTTTAAGAAGCTTTAGTCAATAAATTCAAAGAAAACGTGGTGAACTGGAGAAGAAAAATTGTGTCTTCTATGGAATACCTAAATTATATATTTTCTTTTTTAAAAATATTGCAATATTAATGGAAATAGAATTTGATTTTCATAAGCTAAAATCTACACAGATGGATATTTTAGCACCACAGTGGTATCTGACCTTTAAGTAATGAAAAGAATGAGAGAGTAACAAGGTAACACATATACATCAAAAAAGCTCAGAAATGAGACAGATACAAAGAGTATCACAAAACAGCATCCAGGATGTAGAACGTTAGTCTTATGGGTAAGGACTGAAACTCTGATGTCAATATTGGGTATTGATACATGAGGAATTTTGGTTTGTGTACTCTGAGACCTGATAACATATTACTCTTTGTAAACAGACTTGGAAAATATGTCAAAGATGAGTTATTCATGTGATGATATTTGTGGAGATTTTGGGTAAAAAGGCAATGCTTAACAAATTTATCCTGAATATTAACTGCTGCTTAAGGTTTTCTCAGCAACAAATGAGGAAAGGAACTTTTATATAAATGTCCTACTGTACTGTAATAACATAGTACACTTTAAAAGAAGACATTGTCTTCGATTTTAATTTCAGGCTTACAAATATAAGGATGTATATTGTCAGAGTCACAAAGATCAATATAATAGAGATTACTTATGTTCTTGAACTTTTCCTGTTAATTTTATTCTCTGCACAAAATGTGTGGAAAATGCATGGAATACATGGACAATACGATGAAATGTTACCAAATCACTTCTCAAGAACAACTCTTTCCTTAAGGAGCTTTGTCAGCTAAATCAAAGATTAAAGAAAAATATTTGTTCTCTAAAAGTCCAAGTCAACATCAACAGAAGCAGCCAGGAAAATACAGAAAATATTGGGGTGGATTTTGTAACAAGTCACAAGGAAACTAACCTTAAAAAGCTGTACCTCTAAGTAATTTCTCTGAAACAATCTTTCATATCTTGAGTGGCTAGAAAATGCAGTATGCACATTCTTCTTTTGTTTATGAGAACTAAAAATATTTTCAAAGAATTTTTTAGGAAAACCCCAACATGCTGAAGATTATACAAAGATAAATTTTTGAAGTACTTTCCTGAACAAAAACAGGTTTTGCAGATAGCATAAGGGGAGGATATATTATATAACACACATTACGAAATCTATGTGTTCAGAAGTGATGTGACTGAGAATTGATTCTTGTGCACAAGGTGACTGTGTTAAAATTGTATATTTAAGTATTGTGTCAATGTAAAGAGTCGATTATATTTAAAATAACAATCAAATAAATTTGCATTGCAAGAATATAATTCTTCCTAGATCAAGCAAATAAATGTTTATAAAACCTTATAAATTTTCAAGGACTTGGTAGAAAAATACTCAAGAGGTTACCAAATTGAGGTTTAGTGACAAAACTTAAACTTGAAATGTTCTTATTTTTGCATACTTTTATCTGCCTTCTCAATTATATTTAATATGTTTTTTAAATGAAAGATTTTTATACAGTAAGAGTTGTCACTGTAATTGAAGCTGCATGGTAGCTTCCTTTGCCCCTCAGCTTTATGTTTGCTTCAACTTTCCAAAAAGTATTCAACATAATTTTCCCTTTGCTATCTTTGGTTGCTGCTTTTCTTTTTTAAACTGTCTTAAATCTGGGCAAAAGCAGTGGAAGCATGGAAGGAGTTACAAGTATAAACATAGCTGAAAACAGGAAGCCAAATGTTGACATTGAAAATTTCTCCTTCAAACATTTTCATCTTTCTATTGAGACTACTGTGTACTGCAATTTTCTTCATCTGTGATTTATTTTTGTTTGTTTGGGGTTTTTAATGGAAGTGAGATACTTATTCATTTGTTTTGTCTGAGCACTAAATATGGAAAAGGTGCATAATTACTTGAAATGCACATCTCTTTTACATTCTTGTCTCAGTTCCAGCATTTTGTGATTTAAGTGCAAATACTGCCAAGAACTAATATTATTTTCTTATTATTAATTTTCTTTTCTTATTATTAATATTTCCACCTAGGTAAATATTTCACTTATGGTTTTTGGACCTAAGAGTAACCAAACTCCTGAAAAAGATCTGTATGCAAACTCCTTACTTCAAAATATATTTTGGTTTAAAATAATGAAGAAACTCTTAATTTTAGTGTATGAATGTGTTTTACTACTTAAATTCTGCATTGCCCAGAAAGATCAAACTGCATGATTCTTAATGTTGAATCACTATCATGTTGTATAAAGTAAGGATGGTTACTCTGCTTTTTAAAATATGCAAATCATAACATCAAATTTACATTAAAAAATCGGTCTATATACTCTTGACTGCTTGCTTAAGTAACCTAAGACTTATTCCATAATAATTAAAAATAAGTTTGAAAAAAGGAAATTAGTTATATCTGTTTCTTTGAAAAGAAGAACCTAGAAAAGGTAGTTGTGGAAAAGAGATGTATTTGAACTAGAAATTATCTGCAAATATGTAGTTCAGTTCCAGTGAAACAAGAGTAATTCTAGGGAGCAGACAGATGGAATTAGGTTAGCAAATAAACAAAAAGCTCTTTTATTTTTCCTCTGAAAACCATTGGGCGGCTGCATTTGAATCTCAATGCAAATACATTATTGTCCATAGAATTTGTACAGTTTAAGGTTTCCTGTTGTTTTACAAAGATTTGCTTTCTATGGGAGTGGTTTATCTTTTATGGAGAATATCTATTTAATTATCCCCAGGGGTTGCATTAAGGAATCTTTTGACTATAAAATATGCCTGTTCTTCCAAGATATGGCAATAGATTAAGAAATGAAAATTCCCAGCCTTTACTCTGACTAAGAATTTTGATGAATTTATAAAGAATTGTATTTTAAATTAGGGTTATGATAAAAATTTCTGATGTGACAAATCATAAGGAGACCATGCGTGGAGTATTACAATCAATTAAAAGAACATATTTGTATATATTTTACCTCTTGAAATTGTATATGGGACAGGACACTGGTTATGTTGTTTATCAGAGATGTTAAACTTACTTTCACTACTCATTAGAGAGGATCCAGAAAATGTAGCGCCTGTGCATGGTTTAAGAAGATCATTGATCTGTTTCTCTCTAGGGAACACACAACTCTTGAGATGTTGAAGTTTTTCTCCATTTCTCCAGTTTTAAGATTTTTATTCTAATATTTAAAATCTAAATAGCCAAAGCAAGCTATGAGTAGATACATTTATTCAGAATGTAATTCATAGGCTGATGAGAAAGTACCTAGAGCACTAAATTACTTAAATTTATTTGGAAATTTCATTTAAGTAGTTGACTAGTTTAATGCAAATAAATTAAAAACAAACAAACAAACACACAAAACTAATAACTCAGGAGAGCTTAAATAAAACAATGTCAACTTGAACTTTATGGAGACTATATGCATGAAAAATGGCAGAATGCCATTACATTATTTACTCGATCTTATCTGTGTGCCAAGGAATTTTGATAAATGCTTTCACAAAACAAGTTAAAGGATCAAATATTTTATATGCTTGATTCAGAACTGGATGAGAAGGGATGTCTGTCTTTCACAAAGACGACTTGAAATGTTTTGCCTTTAACTAAGTTTATTTTTTACTATTTAATAAATATCATAGCAAGTTCTTGCAGTATCAAAAAGCTGTTTTTTTATTATTTGTCAAATGTAACCGTTGGAAAAAAAGTATTTGCAGTTCCTGGTGTACATTTGGTAATGTTTGCATTACAAAGGTGCTGTCCTACAATTGCCACCATTAACTGATGTGAGATTGATAGAAAACAAGAATTCAAATTATGGAATTTATGACTATTCTGACATCTTGGCTGTTGTAAGTTTAGAAGACAGTGTAGATGTTCACAAGATCAATTCTGAGCCACAGAGAAATTATGGAAAAAATACATGTCTATTTGTATGTTATGTCTTTTCAGCAGATGAAAATTTATTGGGAATTCAGAGGGTGGGAAAAGTTCGAATTTAAGGTGCTCAACTGTTAGGCAAGAGTATATGTAAGTATATATAAACACACATATATAGTATATATATACATATATATGAACACATTTTTTTTCCCTTTTGTGTTTTGCTACTCTTATTAAGCTGCTTTGGTTTATGAAGGCTTTTGAGTCACTTTGTTCATCCTTATCATTAGTTACAAATAGCCAAATACTAGGAATTCCAAATAGATTAATTGCATGCACATGAAGTATATTTGCGATAAAGTAGATCTAAAGACAGCATAGGAATAAGAAGTCTTGTAAGAGTAAAGAAGCTGGTCTCATTACAATGGGTAGTGTACTTAAAGACACTGGCAAAATAGCAGTGCCACACATTGCCCTCTCACCAAGGGGGCAATGGTTTACTGTGAGTACTTTCCATATTGGCACTGTAAAGTCATTGAGTGGAATAAATGTGAAGAAATTATACTTGCTTTAAAACCTTTTCTAAAAATTACGCAGCAATAAACATTACAGAAAATATTGCCATCTCTTCCTATAATTAAAAAAACATTAAGGAAGTCCCATAAGTGTCATCAATTAACAGAATACAAACCCAGAAAACATTATGCTATAGCTGTCCTCTATATCCATGTCTGGGTGAAATGAATTTTGTATTTCAATTTAATTTTATATTTCCAAATGTCTTGTTTTTACATAAACCATGGAAATAAATAATAAATTAAGAACATAAGGTTGTTAGGGTTTTTTCAGGTGAAAACTTTTGTCTTCATATTCATGTAATTTATATGAAATCCTATACAGTGAGTTAAATTTTTGTATCAAACTATGCTATTCATTGCTATCCAACTGACAGAACTTTCACGTAAATTGTACTCTCTCACACGCTATTTAATTTAAGTCGTCAGGCTCTATTCATGCAGACTGGTGGTATGTCATGTTTTATAGTATTGTACTCTGTTGAATATATATATACAGACAAAAAAGCCATGCACTCCAATAAGTAAAGGTCATGAAAAAAGTCCATAAAAAGGGTAAATAGTAGTTAAAGCAACCTGAAAAGAAACTTCAAATTGACAAAGAAATATCTGGAAGCTGACTCATCATAAGAAGTGTTCTCAGTAAAACGTGATAGAATCACGACTGTGCAGACAGCAGACACTTAGTTATCCATGTCAAGAAACATTTGAAATTAGTTGTCTTGAACTTATCTGCATCGTTGTTGGTCCCTGAATTGAACTGATAACAAACTTCTTTGTCCTCAAGCAAGCTTTCATTCCATGAACATAAATCCATCTCATATACATTTTAAATTGATCATGCAAGTTTTAAAACAGTAAATGTTAAATTTATATGAGTAATGAATAAACAATTAATAGGTGAATTAATGTCTATATGTGACAATGGGAGTTCGCCACTAGCTTGGTCATTGGCTTGGTCAAAAATTGTTTGTCACAAGTGGAAAAGCTGAGTAGGATTTTATGTTTTCCAGTTACCTACATGAAAAGGGAAACAGACAATACTCATGATCATATATATCCTCAAATGTAGCAGGAAATGCGACGGAAACAACTTCATCATTTAGCTTATATAGCTAAAGTGAACATCATTAAGATGTTAACTAATGGTGTGCTAAGTACCTAAATGCATCAGAAGCAGATTCTAACGTTCTTTGCATTGACATGTATATTTCACCTGACTGAATAAGGCTTGTTTCTTAGATTGGACCTCTGCAGGGTGAAGTGTTAGCAAGATTAGCAGTATTAGCAGGTTCAGTTTTAAGAGTTCAAGACATACTGCAAGTATTAGAATATCAAGTGTTTTCGTAATTGTTATCAGCATTATTTTGGTGTTTTTCCATCCATGCCTCCCCAAATACAATTAACGAAACGTGAATACAGAATCATTTGGGCTGGAAAAGATCCTTCAGGTATTAAGTCCAACCGTTAACTTAGCATTGCCAAGTCCACCACTAAACGATGTCCCTAAGCATCTTATCTGCATGTATTCAAAGACCTCCAGGAATGGAGGATAACCTATTCCTGTCCTTGATATTCCTTTCAGTGAAAAAATATGTCCCTAATATAAAATCTAAACTTTGCTTAGAACAACTTGAGGCCAGTTCCTCTCGTCCTGTCTTCTGTTACTTGGGAGAAGAGCCCAGCACCCACTTCGCTACAACCTCCTTTCTGGCAGTTGTAGACAGTGATGAGGTCTCCCCTCAGCCTCCTCTTCCCTAAGCTAAACAACCCCAGTTCCCTCAGTCTCTCCTCATAGGGCTTGTTCTCCAGCCCCCTCACCAGCCTTGTTCCCTTCTATGCACACACTCCAGCCCCTCAATGTCCTTCTTGTAGTGAACTGAACCTAGCACTCGAGGTGTGGCCTCACCAGTACTGAACACAGGGTGATAATCCCTTCTTTGGTCCTGTTGGCTACATTATTTCTTATACAAACCAGGATGTTGTTGGCTTTCTTGACCACCTGCGTATACTGCTGGCTCATGTTCAGTTGGTTGTTGAGCAACACCCCCAGGTCTAAAATGTGGAAGGTATTTTTTATGCTTAGCATTAACCACTTGCTGCAGAAGCTGGAAGCTCCTGATATTTTAACATGCTTAATCTTGAATATTTCTTGTCTCTTATTTTGCATAAACTACCTATGTACGTAGTTTCAAATTCCCTGCTTTGCATGACAATTTAAGCTGTTATAAGATGTATGTTAAGGAAAAGGAGAATCAGTATCCCACGTTTGCTTATGACTGAACTACATGTTTAGGAAAGAGCATAACAAATGAAAAATACCATACAGTATGTGAGTTAAATTATTTTACTAACCAACCCTCTTTGGTTAACCCTAAACTACATTGTCATCTTACTGCATTTCAGTAAATGCTGCTTACGTTTCTCTGCAGACAACCACAGCTCGGAAGATAATACATAATAGACATACCATCCATCTGAAGCACAATGGGGAAGTTCCGTTATCCACACAGACAATGATTTCAAACGATGTTTGCAATTTTTCTTGTGATTGTTGTTTCACTTTCCATTTGTGGATTTATCAAACCAAAGTGAGGAAAGTTTTCCACTGGAAGCACTACACCCTTCCAAAACGTCTGTTTCTATTATTGTGTTGTCATATCTTCATGTATTGTAAATATTCTTCACTGAAAGGATCCAGAGAGACTTCTTCCCAAAATACAAGGGCATGCCTGCATGCAAGCATCTCTGTCTATTTTCTGCATTCAGGTGGTCACTAACACATGCAGAGACACATCAGAATTGCCAAGTTGAAAAATGCCTTTCCACCTGCTCATATCAAATTGTGTTTCTCTATTCTCCTCCGTTACCTCCATCATTTGGTATAGATCGTTGTGCAGGACCTCACACTCAGTTCTGTCTTGCAGGCTAGTTGTTCAGGACATCACTGTGTCCCTTCATGCGCAGGTACTGGTAGAAGTGAGGAAAGAAAGATTTCTTGATCAGGTTACTGCTGCCATGTTTTCCCTGTAATTTTCAAGATGTTTTGTGAACTTTATGTGTCTTCATGTAAATTTTTTAATTAAGAAATTTAAATTATTTTAAATGAATCTATATATAGTTTCCTATCTGTGGCCTTCTGAAGATTTGTAGGTGTACAAGCAACTATAGATACTTACTGCTATATAATGCATACTTAGGGCTATACTATACACCTTCATAATTACAACCTAATACTAAATAAATTGATCATACATATTTGCTTTACTCTGAGATGACTCTGGTGTATATGCTGCATTTGGGAAACAATAAAGGAATTTGGATTTGGGTCTGATTCTGACCCCATCAGTAACTGATGTTTGTCTTCATCATCAGGCCTCTGCGTAATGGGAGTATCGCAAGCAAGCTTCTACTCAGTTTAAGAGAACAGAGCTTAAAATAGACTCTGTCGTGTTTCTTTTTACTTCTTACCTCCGTCCTACCTCCCTTACATACAGTAAGTAATTTCCACTATGTAAATAAATAGAATTTGTAGAAGAAGATGAGGAAAGTTTAAAAGATTGCTCTTCATTTAATGGCAAGTCTGAATGCCTTTTCTCACAAAGTCAATACCATCAGCATTACTTAATGCTGTTGGCTGTTTTCAATGTCACTTCCCCTTTCGTTAGCATCATTCTAGTTTTTAAATGTATTTACTTCCTAATCCACCCACTACCTTATAAAAAACACAGCCTGTTAAATCCTGGAAGGAAGGAACTTTCAATTTCAACAAGAAATTATGGAGTTGATATGGGTATTACTGGTTTTTGTACTGGCAATAAAACTTGGTGATTACAGTTGGGTGTCTTCCATTATTAAAATGTATTTACGAATCCCAAATTATTTGTCTGTACAGTATTTCACCCTCAGCATCCTTATGACTATTATATAGAAGTTTGTATTTTATTATATAGAAGCAATATTCTAATATATGAGGCTGCCAAAATAGTCTTGTATCAGCAGTTCTCTGACAGTGGATTTCTTTGGTCCCAATCATACACCTCGTACAAGGCAAAGAGGAGAAAAACTCAGGAACGGGGAGAATGGTGAGGTGAGAAAGATTAACGACTGTGGCCTTCTGAATCTAGTGAAAAATCCATACTTGAGTGTGACTCAGGAAGTCTACTGCAATTTAAGTCATGCTGGGTTTAAACTGCAACACAAAACAATGAAACTTCACATCTTTCTTAGAACTGGTAACATTTTAATTAGTTGTGGAAGATACTATCATGTGAATAAGATTGCTAATGTAGAGTTAGGTTTACCCAAATATTTTTCATGTCTCCACAGAATGCTTCAAGGGAGCAGTTACACGGGAGAATTAAGGAAAAAGTGACAGGTGTTATTTACTTATTTATTTATTTTAAATTACAACTTTAAAAAAAAATCACTTATTGAATTTTTTTGCTTAGACCAAATGAATATTTTTCAGGGGCTTTTGTTGAAAAAATGTTTTACTTAAGCCTTCAGAAATTATAACAATCTTGCACTAACATACAAAGTGTGTTACCTTAATTGTATCATATTTAACAATTTAAAAACTGTGGCAGGTAAAAGTTTTTCTGCCACCATATGCCTTTACTTACAAGATAATTAGAAATTTGATGCATTGAAAAAGTTCTCGCATGTCTTGAATTTTAATACATCGGACTTTAAGGAGTGAAGGAGTCAGAAAGACTTAATACAGTGTGTTGGGAAATGCAAAACGCATAGCACATTGAACTTCTGAAAGTGAATAGATGGTAGGTGAACTTTCCACATCAAGTACAAGAGAGAGATGTATCTGCAGATACCTGCAAGCTAGATTTTTCATTTTGAAGTTGTTTCAAACAAGCAGGGCAAGAGAAGTTTAGAAAAGCCATTTTTATAATACATAACTTGCATATTGAGTTCTCTCTTTTTTTAAGCAATACTGCAGATGTCTGCCAGACCTGAAGACAGGGAAAAACTTCAGTCTCAATGGTAGAAGCAACCTACCAATCTGAAGGAAAGACTGACAGCATAAGCTGCAGGAATGGTTTGGGTGACATCCTGTTTTCTCCCTCACACCTCATAAGTCTGCCCCTGCCTGTTGCATTGTTATTCTCTTTCCCAACCCCTTCTGCCTGGGCTGAGCTGCCAGATCTCTAAGTGGCCTGATTAATTCTTCATTTTGTCATATCTTCTTTCTAAAACATTTCAGGTACGTTAGAAATTCTGCCACTCTGAAATTACAATCTAACCTTGTGTTTTCCAGCGTAAGTCCATCCTTCCACTGCCTCCTCTCTGCGCTTCAAATCAGATCACAAAACTTTTGGCTGAAACAGTGCAAAGAATGCCCTTTGTCTCCTTTTGTGTGTTTTCCAAGCAATAGATTTGATCACTAGTTCAATTACAAAAGCAGTGGTACAGGACTGCCAACTTTGAAGAATACTACTCAATTTGGGAAGATGCCTCCATTGTAGTTAAAAACACTAAGGTTTTTGTTATCAGATAATACTTAGATTAGGCAATCAAAACTTATGAGAAATGGAAAATAAAATTCTATTTAATTACTAAGTAAACCAAAGCACTGGCTCATATTTTCTATATAGGTGCTACACATCTTAAAACCAGCACAGAAGTAATTACTTGGTTCTGAAGAAAACACACTAGGCACACTCAAAACTGATGAAAAAAGTGCTATTCTAGTACTGAGATTTAAAAAAATATGACCATCTTCAAAATAAACTGTGCTGGTTTCCTCTAATTTTCCAGATCCAGTCCAAAGAAACTGATCTCCTCAGTAAATAACAGAGAATCCCTTGCGAGTAAAGGACTTGGGCAGGGAGGTGGGTATTAATCTTTAGTACTGATCTGTACATCCAAATGACTGTACTGACATATGGATTAAAACCACTACATTTCTTATCTTAAGAAAAGGGGGAAAAAAAGAAAATAAATAGGGAAAGAAGCAAGGTTGTTAAAAAGAAGTTAATATCTCAAAATCTTTACAAAAACACTGGCAATACTTGAACACATCTTTCAGTAGTGCCTAATAGCAGGTCTAGGTCTGAGGCATATTAAAAAAACAAGAAAAAAGGAAGGTAGCATGGCTTCCCAGCAGGGTAAAGTTTGTTAATTATAAGCAAGGAAACATCCTTCAAAAAGCTTAAATTGTTTAGAAGTAAAGAAGAAATAAAAAGGACAATAAACTCTGACAAATTAGAAAAAAAAAAAAAGAGTAAATAGCAAAATAAAACTAATATTAAGTTCTTCTTCAAACTCATCAGCAGTTGGCAGCCTAAAAACAGTTGTACAGCCAATTGGCTATCAAGGTATAAAGGAAACATTCAGAGAAGATAAGACCATTGCAGTGAAACTGAATGCAGTTTTGGTACTGGAGTTTTCTGTGGGGAAGAACTATTTTTCCTATTCAGGAACTATTTTTTCATTGAGACTCTTCTAGTAATAGTTCTGTGACTGAAATGACAGTAGATTTTAAAGAATAAATGACAAAATGAATAGCCAAAACTGTATCAGAACTAAGGGTTAGAATGCTAGAAACTAAACTTAGAGGTCTCTAGGAGTTCAAGGACAAAGTTACTGACAGAGTATGATGAAAAAGTATAGAATTGTTTACATGCAAGTGATGAACAAATAACCTGCAAAAAAAAGAGAACTTGTGGTTAGGTTGGGAGACGTGACAGACATCTACAGAAAGGCAGAATGCCTGAAGAGAGCTCAGCTGCTCAGGGTCTCTTCCACTGCAAGAATCATGAAGTAAAGCTATTAGGAATCACATTCAAGACAAAGGACGGAAGGAGGGTTTTTTTTCTGGGGTAGTAAACACGGAAAAGTCATTGCCAAAGGCTGAAACTTAGAGGAGTTCAACTGCTTGGAAAGAAAATACATTGGGGATTCTGAATTACTCAGAAAAACCTTGGGAGTCCCAGGGTAGAAAATAGTCAGATTAGTGATGCGGGAGTCTAACAGTACATCTGATGTCACTGCCAAATATAAATCAAATATATTCCTACCAAAAGAGGACCAAAGGATGAATGCATTTCAAAGCTACAGTCAGATGGAGAGTGGTGAATACAGAAATAGTGAGCTAGAAGAAAATGATACAGTCACCCTATTTCTGCAGCAGAGAGCAATGAAATACATAATTTAAGAAAATTAGTGAGAGAAGATTCTGTGTACATGTTAGGAGCTCAGACAGAATCATTTATTTTCCAGCAACAGCAAAACAAGCTTGACATTTTTAAATAATATATTGTAGCTGAGATGAAGGGCCTTTCAAATATGCTTCAGTGCACACCAGCCTGCACACACTGCAGCAAACTAAGTCAATAAGACTCTCAGCGAGGGAATCAATGTGATTTGCAGTGTTCCTGGTAGAAATGTCATTCAAAATTGATGACAAGATTTCTGACCAAATGCTATTTTAGAATAGTCTTTATAATTCTCTTTCTGACACCATATCTGGTGATTTTTACCCTCCTCAGAAACGTCCTGCTTCCAGCTGAAGACCGAACTAATCTCATGCCGATGTGTGGAATTAACTTAATGAAAATGTAGGAAGATAAAAGATACTTTTGAAAGACTTCTCTAAAATAAATGACTGTGAGCTAACAATTAGGATCTTAGTACTTCAGCTGCTACCGAAATACAGGAGATAATAGCTCCTTTTTTCAATCTTTTCTTCCTCACAGATGGAAGAATGTTTTAAACTTTATGTTCTAAATTACTTTGGAACCTTTATAAAAATAATCACAGATGCTACAGATACCATTTAGAATATAGTATTATTAAGCCTATTGGTTCTTGGCTGGAAAATTGCTCGGTCTGCTGTAAAAATCCACATTACTTTCCATAAAAATGTTACTTTATTACTACCACTGTGTGCATTTTACACAAGGAAATTATTTTTGCTACCTATAGTTGAAAGTGAAGCCTGTAGGAAACTGCTCTGCTCTACCCTACAAATCTGGCTTTTTGTGAACTTTTACTCAGAATTTGGAAAACCTTGGTTTGAACACTTTCTGCAGTGAATTTGGGTGGGGTCTTTTGCTGTAGTTCCCCAGGTAGCCGGGCTAGACTTCCCAGACACTACATGAGACCTTGGGGAAGGAGGACGAAAAAATAAATGTGTGTCATTGGCTGAGGCTGTGAATATTGCACTTCTCATTTAGAAAAAAACCCCAACCCTTTTTTTTGGTCACCCATTTCTTACATACACACATCTGATACCAACATACCGTAATAATGGTGAGTTGTATGTAATAAAGAAAAGACAGTATTTAGGTGATGAGTATATTGGCATAGATAGTTGTGAGAAAATTGAAATCGATAAGCTACACTGACTGTTCTTAAGGGAACCTACTGTTGCTCTGTGCATATATTATCTGTGCTCTGTATTAATCAGTGATAAAATACAAATGACCAACTCCTTTCATTACCCCCTTCAGTTAATGAAGGAAAACAATATATTTAATAATATGGCTGTAAAAATATAAATTATTAATAATAATGTATTTGAAAGGGAAATGATGAAAATAATGGAACCTAAAATCTTTTTTGTCCTGCTAAAAGTGCGAAAAGAATGTATATCCAAAATCAGTCCTTCATCACTTTCATAATCAAAAATAATGTGGTGAAAATAATGTAATGTTAAGGATGAATAAATAACTACAGAAGCCCCTATATATTTAAAACAGCTTGGGTCAAGATGACAATACTGTACATAAATAAACAAAAAAGGAAAAACGTACAGCTGAGATTTTTGAAAGAAACTGAAACTTCAAGTTGGTGGAATGCTAACATCTGGCAAAAGACAATTTAAAAATTACCTCAAGACAAGTCAGAAACTATTTTTTTCCTTTGTGGCAAAATAATTGTGTAGTACATGACTGTCAATAGAACAACGTTACAAATACTTCAAGGTGAAAAAAAATAATGAAAGAGTTAAAGTACTCCTAATATTACACCATCATTTAAAAAATGCATGGTGGGCTGCATGATGCCATCTGTTTTGAAAGCAGAACATGAGAATATGACCCATTATTCTTGTCAGGATAGAAAAAAGTTTCATCACATCATAAAGAGCTTAGCTGTGACCCAAAAATCAATGCGTATTTAATGTATTTTTGTCTCTGAGGCAACTAAATACTTCCTTAAAATCTTGCTGTTTGATGGGAAATAGTTAAAAACATTGATCCAACAGCAGTTGCTAATTAAATTTTGGTAAAAAATGGATTGTATGTTTTTTAATTCAAAGATAACTGGAGAGAAAAGCGTGGAATAACTGTGAAAGACCATAATAGTGCATAGTGGGATAGTGCTATGCTTGACTAGACTACCTTAGAGTCTAGCACAAGGATGATCTTATCCTCCATATTTAGCAATTTCTGAAATTTTTTTGAATTTTTTTTTTATATGAGGAATACAGTTTGAAATTGTTTATTCATAGCATATAAGGCAAAGATTGCAGAAATGATTAAGTATTTATTAGACCTACAGCATGTAGACGGTAGCTGTCATTTCTACTTGTACTAATGGAGTTCTGCTACTTCAACACAATAAAATTGTTAAGCAGTGCAAATTCAATTGCTGGCAGATAGCATATTCACATGCATCTTCTACTTTTCAGTCATAAAGGAATGGAACCAAATTCTCTTCACTACACAGTAGAATACGTTCTTCTAATCCCTTTTTCAGTCAAATAATATTTAGTCTGTAGAGTCCTGTTTTCATTTAGAAATGACCTCTACTCCCTTTGAAGTTTCCTTTAAGAAGTAATAACAAGCTCTTTCTCTGTCTAGTGAATTTTGGATGAAATCAGACTTTAGTGTCCTAAGGATCTAGCAGATCACCTTAGTTGCGTTGAGCATTTCTGTAACTATAATAATATATTCTGCTGATTTTTACAATAGTTTTTTCTGAATTATACTTTTGGTCAGGGAGCTTTGCTGAGTTCATCCTAGTGAAGAATAAAAACAAAGATACCTCACTTGTCTGGGAAAAAATGCCCTTTTTGAGGGAAATATTTGTCCCTGTAGTACTCGAGAATGAGTGGAATGGAGTAGAAGAAAAAATTACACAGAGCTATGAATAGGAAAATAATTCACTATATCAAGCTCTACTATGTAAGAACTGTATGACTTTCCAACTGTGGTGTCAGTGCAACAATTTTAGACCACTATTTATTAAATATTTCTATTAATAGTTTGTCTGTGCTCAGATATTCTTTATTGTTAAGTCAATGTATGTGTATATCTGACATGTTAATGAACTTTGATGTGTAACTTGAAACACAGATGCACTTTGCTTTTATAGACTGCTGGAAATCTGTCTTTCACTAATATTTCTAATTTCTTACTTTTTGTTTTAATAAAAGTGGAAAGAAATAAACTTGAATGAACAGGGAAACTCTTGTAAAGAACTAGACACTGTGATTGGACATAGCTTAAACCAGACTTGGGGTGGACTTGCCTGAATTTTCTTCTCATAGTAATGTCCTTGCACATAAAAGTCTTTTAGAGCAACGTTTTTTTAAAAAATATAATTTTAATGGACTATGCATCATCCATTGTGTCCTTGCACTCCTGCTGGATTTGATTTTAGTTCTATACTCGGCTTATCAAAGTCTCTAGCCTGTGTCCTCTGCTCCCCATGGTGCCCATTGCTTATGAGGTTCAGTGGTGTGTTCATCCCAGTAGTTTCTCTGCTTACCTTGGAGTGCAGTTCCCCTGCTCTGTGGTGTAATTGTACCAATGTCTCTTTCCCCCAAATCCTTTTAAACTTTCTTTCTATGCATAGGCTCATTTTTTTCTGAGGAAAGAAAGTCTTTCCCTTCCTCCAAAAAGTCTCAGATAACCCAGCCATTACTGTTTCAAGTTTATGACACAGAAATAGGATTACAAAGTATAGATCAGATATTACGTTTCACAGATGTAAGAAAGCCTCTGCGTACTTACAAAAGGGCATCTTTCAAATGTGTTTTTAGACTATTGATTCTGAGCAATTTTCTATTTAGTCCTCTTCTACAGTCTCCCTTACATTCTTGGAGAACTTTCTTTCCATCACCTCCAGGATCCGGCCTTGCTATTGTTTTTTGCTGCGAGCAAATTCTTCCCAACTAACTCTTACTTTAATAAAAGTGAATGCATGTTCAAGGACTTGTGACAATAAGTAATAAAAAAATTCAACCATTTTAGCCATTATTTGGCCAGAATAATGTGATTATGCAGATTTTTTTTCTTATTAATTCCATCAATCAGTGCAACATAGAATATCTGCACAAAGATGGAAATCCACAGATATATTTCCATCTGGTCCTACGTATTTTGTAGCTTGGCTGCAAAAAGGTTTGACAAAAATGCCCCACTGGACTTAATTCATGTAAAGCCTAAGAACATCTTGACTGTCTATGACAGTGTATGATTTTTTTTTTCATTATTTCAAAGCAACCAGTTTTTACAAAGTAGATTTCTAGGGGAAAGATATTCCAGATAGGACAAATTTTTTAACTATTTTTTAAGACACCATTAAGTGATATAAGGTAATGGAATTAACACTGATTCTGTTATGATTTGGTTTATTTGGTTTATTTTTTTCAAGGAAGTGATTTTTAAAGAAGATAATTTTCTCACTAGAATACAGTGATTTCAATTAAGCAAATACTCAGACGCAGGGCGAAGTTCACTGGCAAAGGATAGTCTAAATAGTAATCAGACTCATTATTTGGGGTTCAACATATATAAAGGAAACTTACATTTAGAGACAATATTTTGCAGTCTCCAGGACTGTAAGTACTTTAGCCACCTGTTACATAAGTCTTTGAACAACAGGGTTTTTATAAACATATCTTATCTTATAGATGTTGTAGTGGATGGAAAATGCTATTTGGCATAAATGCAGTTAGTTTTTTGAGGCAGATCTCAGAAATATTTTGTGAATTAAATACAAATGATTACGGATCTCAACTGAATTATAATCCACGGCATGCAAACATTTTTCAGCCACCTATGTATGTGTCTGCATCAGCACAGGAAAATATCAGAGGCACAAATATACCAGCTCGGCTCTCAGAAGAACGGTGCACTTTCGCAGCTAATCTTTGTGGACCTCTGGGTTTATGTTCGTATGGGTAAGACAACTTCAGCACTTTCTCTTGGAATGACATTTGGTCTAGCTTTAGATTGATAAGTGAGAGAAAAGGTAATGGTTAAGATAAAGCCATGTATCTTAAAGGCTGTAGTCACAGGACCTGAGGTTTTAGGATTTGCTTCTTGGTTTCTTGTTTTCAGCAAGAAGAATAAAAGATCCAAAAGGCAGTGTTTTGAACTTTACCATAAGAAATTCTGTTTCTAGGTTTGGGAGCTGACACACACCTAGCTAGTTTCAAAGGAGCTATATATATAGTCATTTTGGAGAACAGTTTTTTTCTCCTTGACTTCATTGGGGATAAAACTGTGCCTGGGGAGACAAATAAGGAAGCCCTTTAAAAGAATCAAAGACGCATCTTTGTAAGATGTTAAGCTTGCAACACATCAGAGAGAAATGTCAGAGACTCAAAATATGAAGGTAAAGATATTTACTGCAGCCCAACCAAAAAATAGCAAAAAATGAGAATTTGTTTTAGGGAAAAATCTGTCCCTGGAGGTGTTTAAAGAGAGATTGGATGAGGCACTTAGTGCTGTGGTTTAGTTGATGAGTAGGTGTTAGTGTTGGGTCATAGGCTGGACTCGATGATCTCAAAGCTCTTTTCCAGCCTTGAGATATTGTGATACTGTGAAAATAGTTAAAAGCAGGAATCTTTTTTGGTTGGGTAGCTTTCAAGTATTTTTAGTAGTCTATCAAATTCTTTTTGCTTGTAGCAAGAGTAGCTTCAGAAGGTTAATAACATTCCAGTAGGGAAATATCTTGAAAACTATTTTGGCATATAATTTGGTAAACTTCTAACCTTTAACAAGGAAGAAACAGACAACATCAACTTCTGAAAAAGCAATTTCTAGTGTAGAAAGGAGAAGTTATGAAGGAGTTAACCTGCTCTAATTAGTGTGGTCTACAGCTTCAGCAAGATGCTAAGTTTATCCTCTACTATCTGAATATCTGACATAGTTCAGAAAAGTATTGATTACTAATACATATTTTTAAACGTCAACTTAAGTTCCTAGCACCTCTGTGAACCTTTACACTAGGGATTGCACTGTTCTGGAGAAAGAAGTTATGAAGTCCATTAATAATCAAATTAATACTTCAAAATCAGTTGGTCGTTTCTGGTGTAAATAGTCAAGCTGGCAGTTGCATAGGTAGGTAAGAGAAGAATGCTTTCATTGTTGGTATAATATTTTAATCTGGGTACCAACGAAAACAATAAGCTACGTTTTTTTCTCATCTTTGTAACTACAAAATGTACACAATGACCGCTAATCATTGAATCACAGAATTAGGTGAATTGCAACGATCCTCTGAGTTTCATCAGGTCCAATCCACTGCTTAAAGTCAGGCTAGTTAAAACAGGTTTATCTGCGTCATTCACAATAGGATCTTGATCACCTCCAAGGACAGATATCTCACAGTCTTTGGGGGCCCTGTTTATTTACTGTCATTGTGAGAAAGATTTTTGAGGCAGAATTTCCCATACTGTATCTTATGGCCACTGCTTTTCACATTTATACCATGCACTTCTGAGTAGGTGTAGCCACTCCACACGATCCCAACCTTTCCCTACACTCTCTAAACATGTAGTTAGAGACAACAGTGAGTTTTCCCCTTTCCGTGCTATTCCCCAGCCTTCTGTTTTCCCTTGTGCATCCAGTGTTCCAGCAATGACCGTCATAGGGACCTTCGGCTGAATTCATTGCTGCACATCAGGATCCATTCTACACCAGGAGCCTACATCTTGGGACAGAACACCAGGAGCACTCTCACAAGAGTCAAGCAGTGGAACATGATCATTTATTGATTTCTGCTGGTCATTCTTCCTCATATATTCAAGAGGACAGTCCTGTTATTTCTTTGTTGTATATATTTGAACTATCTAAGGAACATGAAATTAATTGTTTTGAAAAAAGACAAAAACCTTGGAATGATGTCTTTTTTTTTTTCTTTAGCTTTTGTAGTAGTACCTCTCATCTTTAAAAAGTGTGTTAAGCTTTTTTCCTCAGAAAAATTACCTAAGTATAGTCCTAATTAGAATTTGGAAGTCTTTTTTTAACCTTTTCTCTTTCTTCATGATGATCACAAACAGCAGAGTTTTGTCCTCATTTATATTGTAGCAAAACTGATATTTTAAAAACTTAAAATTGAAAAGCCAAAATAAAACAGCATGTTGTTCATGTAACTTCAAAAATTATAATTTTATTAGGTAGTGAATGGATGTATTGGTTTAGAGGATCAATGGTTAAACTCAATGGGAATTCTTTCATCACCACAACTCCCGTGTACATCAGACTGAATTTATTAAAAATATTTCTAATGAACCATGCTAAAACATAGAGAGATTCAGGCATCCTTAATCAGAAGTCAGTGTTGAAAGTAATAACTTTACTAAAAAAGATGAAGGAAGCAGTTCACTGTTTATAAGACAAAGACAGAAGCAGAACGACATGATGAACAAAGACACGACCCTCTACAATTCCTCTAAAGCATGTCTTACATTTCGTTATGCCAAATGTACTGATTGGCTTTGTAAGCATTGCTGTCTTATTGGAGAAATACATTAATATAAGGTATATATATATATATATATACATAAAATAATATAACTAAAGAAGCTCCATTCATGACATCTTCTTTCAGTATGGTAATATCATTACAATGGAATTTGCAGTTACTTTTTAGCTGACTTTACATTGGTTCTGTTATGTTGTTTATATAGTAGTAGTTATAAAATACCCCTTAATAGAAACCACATTTGATTTTCTCAAACCTATAAGGTTCCATTGCATTTTGTTGCCTAAAGGAGTACTAAATTGTATGTATGCTGTGTACAGATGTTGCCATACATCAGACAAACATTTAACACCCTTTTTTCCTTTAATACCCCTATATTTCTATGAGGCAAATGAATCTAAATGTAGGTGAAATGGAAATTCATTGTAAAAGATGCAGCTCAACTATAAATTCTGATAGTAGAGAGAAGAACTAAAACATGAGATTATGAACTTCTGGGTACCTTTGAGACTCCAGAAAGCTTTCATAATTCCACATATTTTATGCTAATAAATTTTGTCCTCAGTGAATTGAATTCTTTTGGAAGGAAGTTTTTGAGAAAAGACTTAGAGTCAAGGGTTTCTAGGGGAAGCTGCTTTTTGACCAATTCTGTGGCAATCTTGTTATAAAAAATTAAGAAATTTTACTGGATATATTTTCAGTTGAATGACATCCATGAAATGATATCCAAAAGCTGTAACTTTAAAAATGAAGCTTTTAACTTAGAATAAAAACGGTATTGCTTCTAGGTTTTACTAATGCACACCAAATACCTGCTTAATATTTCATGTACCAGTACAAAAATATTGTCACTAATGAAAATATGGCCCAGACCATACTGTTCTACCAAATCAGTTTAGTTTCTTTTCCAATTATGTCCATGATAGCATAAATAAGGTCTGTAGGAGGAACATAACAAAATCTATCACTATTAGATGACATCGATATGTAGATGTCAAAGCAGCAGATCTTGAATTAACAGATGTGATGGCATCAGGACTACCAGCAGGAACAGATTGTTTGGGTTGCAGATGAGAAAATAATTCAAAGATAATTATTTAATTGATGGTTTCAGCTAATTGTTTCTGTTCACAAAATGTCCTCTCTCTCTGTAGTTAGATTCCAGAGTCTTTCTTGCTACTACTTTCTGTTCAGGGCTGGAAAGGCTTGGATGACAGACAGTGAGGCTTTTAATCACTCAAGGAGCAGCGATACTCGGAAAGAGGTAAGGGACTCTCACCGTTTAAAACCTATGTTTTCAAGGCCACACAGGATTTTCTTGAAGCCTGAGAGTATATTTGTATTCCCACTGCAGTTACAGGTTTGTTACATTAAGCGCTGGACTGTTTTTTGAAAATGTCCAAGGTTTCATCAAGTGGTGCACCCTTGACTCTGACAGAGACTATTTCCCTGTATGATCCAAATCCTTGCTTTCTGTCAAAGTATGCAATAGCAACAGAAGCAAAAAGATTCCTGAAAAATAAAATGGCCATGAAAATGTTTATATGTAGGAAAACAACAGGACACACTGACCCTTGGAACTGCTGAGTCTCTGTATTTCCTCTCTCAAGGGATTCGACTCTCCTCTGGCAGTGCAGGCTTCTGTTATGTGATGAGGGAGCTGTGGTTGATCACGAGTGTTGCAGTATGAAGAGGAAGAGAGGTACATAAAAGGAAAGGGATTGTTTCTTCTCTGAGAGTAGAATAGCAAAACATACTGTGATTTAAATAGAAAACAGAGGAACAATAATGAAAATTAATTTTGTCCTATATATTCCTATATATTCCCAGAGAATATTAGTATTAAGAAACACTACATGGTTCATTTCTACAGAAGAAATTAATAAGACGTTCTCAGTTCTTTTTTTCAAATCACAGTAAAATATAGTCTAGATGTCTTTCAGTGATTTAGAATAGTTTGCAAACACAAAATATGCAAGACAGCTAAATCCAGACCTACGATAATCTTTACCAATCTATTGACTCAAGAATTAATAGTTACGTAATAGCTATATCCTTCCAAAACTTCTGTAAGGCAGTCTTATCACCATAAGACAAAGAAGAAATACTGAGATAAATAACATCTTTTCTAGTTGTATTTAAAGTTGGAGGTGTCCATAACTATTCACGAGTAAGTGCAGTATGGTATTATAGATGTACATGAAGTTTATCATCACAATGACTCAGTGATTAAAACTAGTAATTCAGTTGAATCAAATTAGTTTGAATGCTCAAGCTGTGATATCCTAGCAACACCAGAGCCACACTGGAATAAAACAATATGTTTTAGTTCTACTAAGATATTTTTAAATAGCAGATGAAATATTTTAAAATTTATATTACTTCTATTCACTATTTCAAATATGCAAAATTATCTTTCCACTAAATATTATCAGCTGAAAATTTCTGAGCAATTCTTGTAGAAAGATATTGCAAAAAAAATTTCAGTAAAATATAATTCCATATGTCATGATTTGCACAATATTAATATGCTTTAAAATGACATAATCAATGTAGATCATTTGAGTAAATCGGTTGTAAAATACCCTGTAATGAAAACTTGTGTTGTAGTCTGGGGAGATTTACTTGCGAGATAGGTTTGATACTTGGTAATATAAGTATTATATATATAATGATATTTAAAGTTGTCTGAAAAATACTTTTGGGGGAACCTCAACATTTCTCATTTTCCTTCTATCCCAGGTTGAACCGAGAAAGACTTGCAGTGCTAGAGAGAAAGATCTATATAAGGAACCTTTTGGAAAGATCGAATTTTGTAAATTTGGATTCCAGAATAGCTAGAGGGGAACTTAAGTTATAATAAACCCTACATTCTAGACACTTAGAGTTAGAAGATAAAATGCACATGATAATATAAACCCAGGCTGTCTTATCATAAAACATATTGTTTGTTAGAAGTGGAAAACAGTAACACAAAAATGTCAACTAAATCCAGTTGTGAGCACGCCAACTCAAGACTTCTTTTCAGGTTTATTATTAGGACTAATAACAATTTTAGTATTCCGCCAATGTTTCATAAATGTCTACAGAAAGCAGAATTTAAACTCATAATCTCAGACAGTCAGAGGAGGACAAATATTTGTGACACCTATGCCTTATACCAGATTCTTGCTTTTTCAGAGACAAGCAAGGCAGGCAAAAATACATTAGCTGTCTTTGCAGCCAGGATTTCCTGGAGATTGCACTTTGATTCTGTTCAGAGCTAACTGATAAACAAACCAACCTGTTACGTTTCATGTAGGATTGATTTTTCTTTGCTATAACGAGGCAAGCAGGTCTTCGCAGAATCACAGACTCATACAGGGCTGTAGCACCACAGTTTGGACTCACATGGATTCAGGAGGCCTCTAGTAAGACCTACTGCCCAGAGCAGGCTTAGCTGTGCAGTCAGACCAAGGTTCTCAGGGCTTTGCGGCATGGAGGCTCAAAACCTCAGCACCGGCTCCCCAGGCCTGGCCCTTCTGCTTGGCTGCTTCCATTTTCCCAGTACTTGAGGTTATACTTGTGGTGGACACTTTCTGAAAATTGTTTGGTATTGCTTAATCTCTATGTTGAGTTGTGTTTAATTCTACATTCAATAGAGTCATGCATGATTTAGTCAGGATATACCCAGAGGCAGAGTTAGGCTTTATTCTGTATTTAGAAGGAAGTTAGCAGGTTTTTTTAGGCCCTATCCTAACTTGAAAGTTCCCATTTTACTACAAGATGAAGGATAATGAAGTCACATCTATAACTCAAAGTTGATATGGACTTAACTGAGGAGTGGGATAGGTGTATGAAGGAACAGGCTTTTAAGAAGCATACAGCTCAGCTCCGCTCTCTTTTCCTTCTGAAATTTAAGAGCAAAGTCTGTCTGCATTTGTTACATCTTCCTTTCACCAGAAGAAAAAGAAGACAGTAAGTGCATTATGCCATCTGTCTCCTCCAGCCTCCTTTGTTTTTAGGGCTTCACTTCATAGGGAATCAGAAAGATCAAGAAATACCACAGCGAGCCTGCTGTCCTCCAAGATTTGAGGCTCAGATGTGTACCTGGTCAGTACTCACTGATGTGAATATTGCTAGTCTGACCTGAATGAGGACACAGAGCTCTGGTTTTAATGCACAGATTGTATGCGCTGACTGAAGAAAGGTCTAGTAATCATTTCAATTCTGCATGTCAAGCAGGCAAGACAATTGCCTTCTTTCCTCATCCATTTCCTAGAGTAACCACTCGTTTCGTATTTGGTATTTAAAATCTAAGATATCAACAAGTAACTGCAGCAAGCTTTCCTTTTCGAAGTAGTTATCCTTGGCTTTACAAGAAGAAGAAAGAAGAAGAAAAAGAAGAGGAGGAAGAAGAAGAAAAAAATGTGTTATTTTGGGAATTACAGTGGTTTAACCCTCATAGGCAATTAAGACCCACACAGTCATTCACTCACTCCCAGCAGATGGGTCACAAATCCAAAACATACCACAGCAGGAGCCACTATTACGAAAATTAACTCCATCCTGACCAAAACCAGAACAGAAGTATAAAAAGGAAATAATGTTTTACTTCTTCATGAAGTTAAACAGATTTTTCATATGTCACCAAAGCCTTGATACTGGTACCCAGAACTCCTATTCTACTTTTTGCTCTGTGCCATCCATGTTTTATAAATACACATTCTGCTTTGCCCTCCCATATCTCTGCTCAGTTCTTTTCCCTGAGGCAAAGAAAGGAATCAGTGCTGCATTCAAGTTAAGATTATCAAGAAAAAAATGGACATGCTACTAATAGAAAATGTTAATTGCAATGTTTGCACCACAGTTTGGTCTCAGTGTTCCAGAGACATTTTCCTTTTCATTTTTCAAGGAAATAATATTAATTATAATATATTTAGCATTAAAACAAAAACCTTAGAAGCAGGATGAAAACCATCAAAAATAAAGAATATCTCAAACCTAATTATATCATTCTGATACAACAAATATGCATACACATATACTGGATTAAGGATCTTAATCAACATCGTGTTTACCAAGATGCTAAGGATATTTACAGCAGATTTAAGCCATATAATAACAAAACAACAACAGTAAAATCAAAAAGCATGTAGGAGACTAGAATCTGGATAGCAATGATAGTTTCCTCTCTGAATTTCCACTAAATCCTTATTAGCCTATTCATTATTCTTTATATGTTCCTGTATCATTTCAGAAGTGTTTTGTCTTAGAAAAACTTCTTGCTGCCTTAATAATACAAGACCATCAGAAGATTTTATAAACTTAATGAATACTTCAGTGATCATTATTACAAAAGACTTTTGGAAACCAGAAATATTAACTCCCTATTAGATGTATTTCTCTAAAAGTTATTTGTTATTAAATGTCTAAGAACTTGTTTTAAATTGCTCTGAAGCAAGATATGTAAAGTACTTTTTGTAGTAGAGTTCATATTCAAGTTTAAAAAGAAAAGATAATTTTCTTCAAAACCTAAACACAACAATATTTTTGTATTTCATGAAACTGGAGACAGATTATATTTATTTAATCATTAAGGTCTGAAATAATACTTCATTGACTTAAACAGAGTTTGGATTTGCATAGATTTTCATATATTCTGTTGTTTATTCTATGTAATTTAAGCATCTCAGATGAAATCTGTCTGCTTTGGAGACTCTTCTTCTTGCTACTTCACTGTTGGTAGAAATGTTAAGAAGAATAAGGGTGATGAAGAAAGTATGCATAGACACAAAGCACTTCTTGGATCCTAAGAGGTTTTCCAAGTGATTTTTGAGATACTTATACTACATACCTTATGTTCTTTCACAGTAGGTTTTCTAATAAATTGACCAAAAAAGAAAACTTCTTCTTCAGAAACCTCACCAAGCTTGATGTGTATGGTTATTTCCATTTAGTATAAATGGAGAAATTAATTGGCAAAACCAAACCACTGCGGCAAGTTGTCGTGACCCAAACTGGACTCTCTAGGGCTAGCAGGGAACCTGGGTCCCTAAAGTTCATAGATTTCCTTGGGTTTAATTAAAATGAAATTACATTTCATGATTGACTTAAAAGGGATTTATTTACACAGGCAAGGGTTTAGGAACAAGATAGGAGTCGGCTTGTTAAATCTGAGCTTGTAACAAGGCAAAGAGAGAAAAAAAGGGAGAAGAAAAGGAAAGAGAGAAAAGAGTAAGATGCCACTACCCCAGGTTCCATCATTGTCCGACACTCTCACATGTCTTCTAGGATCCCAGGATGACAGGTGTCACAGGTGAAATTTTGCTGCTTTGAAAGATAGCGAAGTTGGCACAGGAAGGGGTACTGTCTTGTCTCCACATGACTTATGTCCTTCTGCAGCCCAACAGCCAAAACCAATTGGTCTGAAGCATACCTTTTCCAACACAACATTAGTTCATTACACATGTTAACAGTAGAAATCACTATAAGGCTTATCATCGCCGCATGCTAACTTTGTATTTACTTGAAGACTGGTTTGAATTGACTTGAAAGAACAGGATGTTCTACCAGTGGAAAGGCTGCAACCTTTCTCTGTGTGTGCTTCAGATAAAAACAAGAGCATTGCTTTCAACATTACTGAATTCTTTCCTCACTCCTCTCTAGACCTGGGATTGTTGCCACTACCTTCCCACCCCACCTCAATATGTGACAGAACTTCTGAGCTTGGATTGTTTGCCTCTGCTAAAGCAGGAGCTCAAAAACAGAACTTTAATGGATTAACACTTGTAGAGAAGGAAACAGAAAGACCAGAACTCCTAGCAACTAACAAGAGGTGTTCACTTTTTCTTTGTGTGCTCTGTTTTGATCACCACTATAATATTTAGCTCTCTTCTGTTTTTTTTTTTTTTTAATGTTGAAAATCAAAAAACCCTGTACAATGTAGATGAATGGAAACAGAAGAAAATGCTGAAGGAATTGCATTTCTGCTCCACTACCTGACCTATACTGTAAAATAAATCTTGAAGTAGGTGGAGACAACTATACCAGTGAGGGAGTTAACTGTGGGGAAAAGACATCTTTAAAAAACTGTTATGCAAGTCTCAGCGGGATAAAATATTGAGTAGGTGGTGATGCCTGCTTGTTTTGGGCATGTGACCAAAGCAAGAGTGCGCACTCTCTCACCCCCAAACCAAAATCCATATTTCTGCAGGGATACATGGTGAGTTTACACCATTATCTTGCTTCCTGTGAAAGACCAGCTTGCAAGTCGTATGCCTACACATCCCACTGGTGGATGCAAATAGAATTCCTGCTTGCATTCTGTTTCTCAGAGTCTGCAGCTCATATTACATTCTACACATTTCAACTCAAAGGAAGGGATATCAAACTTTATTTCTCTTGACAGTAAGAGTAGTTGATATGAAGCGTAATAAGGCTGATCGAGAAGTTCTGATCTATTTTCTTACCCTACTTTATAGCACAATCTTTCCCACAGATCAATATTTTGGTGGATGAATGCAAAAAAGAAGATTTCTTTTTTCTAGGATAAACACATATAGAGAGATCTTATCTCAGTTAAACTGGTGTAAATCTGTCCCAACAGTAGTAAGGTCAGACTGCTTACCTTGGGATCAGAATGTAACCTTTTACATGAGAAGATAAAGAGTTCAAGGCTGCTTACAAAGTTATCTTAGTTCCCACATTTGTAAAGCTTTCAAGAAATTTAAATTTCCTTTTGCTTAAAATATCTGTCAAAGAAATATGCATCCTTTCTTTATGTACCCAATAATACATTCGTTTCACATTTTAAGCAAGTCTTCCATAGTGAAAAATGAAAGACAACTAACTTCTCACCTTTGATGAGGTTTTGTTCTTTTCCACTGGTCATCTATCTGTATCATAGATACTACTGATTCATTTGTTCTGGAGGATTAGGAAGTAGAAGACAAATATTTATGTTTGGATACAGAAAAACACCTTACAAAATACATTCAAAGCACATCAACTTCTGTCCATTCACCACACAGAACAGAAGGTGTAAGAGTTGTCAACAAAATTATGGGGCAGTACTGAGGAAGGCATTTTTTTCCCCACTCTTTTTCTGCCCGCAAGAGACAAGCAACTGCTGGGAATAGTGATAATACAGGGAAGTAATATTAGTATCTGTGATTACTGATTTTTTATTTTTTTTCTCTTTTTTTTGTGTGTGTCGTTTAAATTTCAAAGCGTAAAACTGACATCAGTTATTCGAAGATGATTCAAAAAGTAATAAAAATATTTAATCCTTCCCCTGGTAATCTAAAAAAGTTTATAAAATATTCAATAAAGTATAAAAAATGTGATAGCAAAAATAACCAGATCCCTCACAATATAATTCTAGCCATTGTAACTACAGAAATAACCAATCTACAGAATCCTGTATGTAGAAATGATATTGTATGACATTATCATGAAATATTTATGTATGAAATGGAATACTAAATGTTTAAGATAAAGGAAAAAATAATGTTTGAGATGGCTTATACTTTTTTTTTCTCTGTTTTTATTAGTTGTACCTGTACTTACACTAACGTGAAAGATTTCCACAAGCCCTAAAGATAATAAAATCAATATAAAAAAGGAAGACACACAAAATTTCACAAATCCACATACTCACTATGTTCTACTCTGACAAATAATTAAAAGACTGAGTTTATGTCATCAGATTTGCTGCCATCAATTATGATGCTCAGCAGAGTGTTGAGAAGCTTTTCAAATGAAAAATTAGTGATGAACGAACCTCTAAAGAAGGTTTAATTTGCATAAGCACACAAAGCTATCCTAACTATCGAAGCATTTAGGTATTCCCTTCCCTCATGACTTACACTAAATAATCTTCCACGGGGCAAAGCTTTCCCTTCTCTGTTTCATACCATGAGAGACCTAAAAGGATGATTTATGAATATTTGTTTTTCAGCTATCACTTATCTCCCACCTCCATTCCCAGCAAGGGACTGCCATCTTTGTTGAGCACAGGTTTGTGTATCAGCAGGTGCTTATAAAATGGGAAGATATCTATTCCTGTGCTTTCAACACTGTGCTACTTTCAAGGAATGGGATCATCTGAGGAACCTGAAGGTGCAGAAGTCAATGACACCTGATGAGATCCATCTGTGAATCCTGAGGGGACTAACAAATGAAGTAACTAAACAACTAAGCACCTTCTCTGAGAAGTTGTAGCAGTCTAGTGAAGTGCAGGGGTGTCAAACTCACAGCTCCCACCATTCTCCTGCTCCTGCAGTGTAATGCATGTCACACGTGCTGTACACACGACCAAAGTGCTGGCAGCAGCATAGGGGCAAGGAGCTTGGCGCTGCCGCTGGGTGGAAACAAGGCACTGGGCTGGATAAAACTATGTGGAGGGTTGGGTTCACCCACCAGCCATGAGTTTTACTCCCCTGCAGTACTGGAAAAGAGGAAACATAACCATAATCTTTAAAAAAGGAAAAAGGTAAGACCTGGGGAACTACATGCTGGTCAGTCTCACCTCTATGCCTGGCAAGATCATGGAATAGATCCTCCTGGAACTATGCTAAAGCACATGGAGAACAGACAGGTGACAGCCAACATGCATTCACTAAGGGCAAATAGTGCCTGATGAACCTGGTGGCCTTCTACAATGGGTGGATAAAGGAAGAGTAAATTACATCATCTACCTGGACTTGTACAAAGGATTCAACACTGTCCCCAGGACATTCTTGTCTCTAAATTGGAGAGGCATGTATTTGATGGAAAGAACAATTGATATATATGGAATTGGCTAGATGATTGCACTCAAATTGTTGTGATAACAGCTCAATGACAGGTGATGAGTGGTGTTCCTCATGGGTTGCTATTGGGACCAATGTTATTTACCAACTTTGTCACAGACATGGAAAGTGGGATAGAGGGCACTCTCAAGGAAGTCTGCTGACAACACCAAGCCATCCAGAGGAACCGAGACAGGCTGGAGAGGTGTGCCTGTGAGAACCTCATGAAGTTCAACAAGGCTAAGTACAAGGTCCTGCTTCTGGGTTGCAGCTGTTCCAAGCACGAGTACAGGCTGGGAGGAGAGTGGATTGAGAGTAGCCCTGATGAGAAGGACTTGAGGGTGGTATGGATGAGAAGCTTAACATGAGCCAGCAATGTGTGCTTGCAGCTCAGAAAGCCAACCAAACCTTGGACTGCATCAAAAAATTATCTGTAAAAGTCATGGATGCCCCATCCCCAGAGGTGTTCAGGGCCATATTGAAATAGGCTTTGAGCAAACAGATCCATTGGAAAGTGTCCTTGCCCATGGCAGGGACCTTTAAGTTCCCTTCCAACCCAAACCGTTCTATGATCCTGTGATTTAAATTCTGACTGTTCTGGTCTCTAGAGAGGCTGTTAAGCTTCAGAAAAGCAAGAAGGGGAAGAAGAATGGTGTGCTGCGTTCTTAGCAAATGCATCTAGAAAAGTCATAGGAACAGTTACCTGAAGTTTTAGAAGTTGACTTGCATGTCAAATTGGCAGTGAAGTACGCTTTAGGAAAAGCACTTTAATGCCTGAAGCTTTATTTCTATTCCCAGATGAGTGAGAATAGCCTAGCTTCCAAAATATCACATAGTCACCTCCACAAGTGAGCAGCCTGTTTTAGCTCCACAGCTGACCCCTATTACTCTTCTCGTTTACTTGTTTGTCTTGCAATTGACATTTCAATAAGAAAGCTGAATACAATTTTTTTCACTTTAATGAAAGACCTTTATGCCTTTTGACCTCTTCATTTTGCCAATCCTTTTTTCATCTGGGTAAATATGATGAATATCATGGTTGAACATAGTACTTTAGTATCTGAACCCATGATGATAAAAATGAATGCCTACAGAATAACCTTATGACTTCCAAGAAATAATAAATATCTGTGCATGTGTGTGTTGTGGGGGGGAACAGCAGCTTATCAAAAAATTAATGTCTTTCTCAATTGATATATTTTCAGAAAAACTTAATTATTCCACTAATCAACACATTACCTTGAATAAAAAAAGTGAGTGTTAACACTAGTAGAATAACACTTACTCTTTTATAAGGTGAGATAGATCTGTTTTTCTTGCTGTTATGCTACTATGCAAGTTAACTCTTTAATTTCTTTAACAAGTGGTCAATAAATCCATGTATTTGACATAGCAGAAAGTTTATCTAAAGTGTTAGTTTACAGCATTTCCTTTGACATAAAAATCTCTGAAACTCTAAAAGTTTTTTTTCTAATTAGAAAAATATGCTTGCTGTTTATGGTAACAGGCACTACGTTGAGTATTTAACTGTGAATATTTATTTTTCCAGAAGTATTTTCATCTTCCTTGATTTCTTCTCAGGAAGTTTTCTTCGTTTTAATTTGATGATTGCCAACACCAGAATCATTAAAACTCCTCAATTTTGCAATTAAGTATATACGTATATAACTTTCAGTCAGAATAATTGCTTTGCATCTACTTAAGATTTTTTGCTGTCTATGGCTAGAACCCATGTTTCATGTATTGGTTGAGATCTTAATCTGAAAAGGATTCGTTGGGATTCAGTTCTCCAGTTACAGATCTGTCATAATGATTTTATCAAATAGAAGACTGACATGTTTTCCTTTCAGAAAACCATACTATATACATAGGTATTTAAAATATTTCTATTATTGATCCTAAAAACCACATTTTGGTGAATATTACTACACAATATTATTCTGGTTAATAGACCATTTTTTTAATTTTTTTTTTTTTTTTGTAAAAAAGCATAGGAGTAACACTTTCAGATTATGTTTAGAAAAATTTGTGGACAGATCATTTTGCTCACAGACAACTTGAAAGCATAGGCCACAACAAGTTGAAGCATTCTGTTTCTCTTGTGGGAATACTAATATGGAGACTACAAGAAGCTTGTGTTTATCAGGTGGTATGGCATACATTAGTCTGCAGTTGCTGGGATTTTACTGTTTATTTACTCTTTAATTTACTAAAAATTCCCCCAAACCCCTTAAAACTAAACTCTGAAAAAAAGTGTTTAAACCCCCTAAACTTCAGACTCCTAAATGAATGATGTTTCTAACAGCTGAAACTGCCTAAATTCTTTCAAATCTGCAGAATACTATTTTTTTTACTATTTTCTTCACCTCCATATCTTATACATTCAATGGACTTTTATTCCTATATAATATATAGAATATATATAATAATATAGAATATATATGTAATATAGAATGCAGAAGTATTTGGATACATGTTTCTACACGGAACTGCTTTTTATAAATAAAAAATCTTTAATTTCTCTATAACCAAGATTTTCCATATCAGCTGCATTTCTGCTGTTCCCGTATTTGAGATTTGCAGTGACCAAATAATGAGTGTGAAGTTTTTTGGAGTGGAAAACAGATTTCTTTCAGATTTTTCCCTCTTGCAGTATTGTTGAAAACACCATCATGTACAGGGCAAAATGCAAGACTCATGTATTTCCCAGGAGAATAATTAAATAGTGGTATAAATTTCTCATAATATGTAAGCTTTCTGCAGGTGAAAGGAAATAGGAAGCATTTCTGTATCATGAACTAAGGTTATTCTCCTTATTCTATATGAGGAGAACACAAGGACCCAAAATACTATAATCTCAACAAGCTTAGATTAATGTTGTTTTAGATTAACTTACATTAGCTAAATAAACCTTTGAGGGTAATATGCTTATTGGTGCAGATATTTCTGAATTTCTCATAAAGAGATTACAACTGTTTCTATTGCAGTGGAGTTTTTGAGTTGTCCTAATTTCCTTTTCAACTGCAGGATAACAATCATAATACATTGTACTCACAAAAAAATGTCCTCCTGAACCAGCCTGTATCAGTGGCTACCATTTTGCATATGCTTTGTATCACAAGATTGAAAAAAACATAAGCAGCTATCCTCCAACAGAAAACCCTAGAGAGGATAAGGAATGATCTGTGCTGTTTATAAAATCGAACTAGCAACCATTACAGCAGAAGTAACTTGATTGCTCTGGCTATGCTATCTGACAGTAATAACACCTTAAAAGGCTTTTCTCCACTGGACAGCAAACACCAAAACTTCAGGTCTGAAGTGTGCTTTCCAGTAGGCCTCAAGGAAAGTTAATTGTTCAACTTACCTTCACTGGATTTTTTAGTAATCCTTGTTTATGTCTCCAATGTAGTTCATCATTGACTGTTAAATTTACAAGGGCACAAGTTAAGATAAATCGTTTCTGCAGATGAACATTAATAAGTAGCTGAAAGTAGTAATTTCTTTAGCTGGTGCAGTTATTTCCGAAGCAAAGTATGCCAGTCACTTCAGAGAAATCTGACAGCTTCTAAAAAATTGCAGTAGTTGTAGGTCATCACGAAATATGTCCTAACAAGCATGTCAGGGTCAACTCTTACTTCTGTAAAAAGAAAAGGTTATAGTGCAACAGTACATAATATTGTACAGTTGTACTTGCAAATGGAATGGATAATAATGTAATTGCTGTAGCAACAGTCAAACAGACCAAATGTAACATGGCACACAGTGACAAAGGGATAAAAAAGGCCCGTTTGCCAAGGTCCTGCACTCAGGCTGTGACAATGCTCATTACAGAACTCACACATCTTGCTTCTTTCCAGCTACCGGGCTTGATAACATTGGAAAGCAAAAGCTGATAATGAAAATTAGAAATTCCTCAATCTTCACTTTCAGTTCTTAGTTAGATCAAGCTAATGTTAAAGGCAGAATTGATATATCTGAATCTTTATAGAAAATTCTACAGCTTAATAAGGTGAGTTCCTTTTTTAGCTGAATTTCTGTTATCACACTTACAGGTCTGGATATAAAATGACAGTACCATTATTGTTATCACTGTTCTTTATCTGCTGAAGGACGTTTGAGCTATAGTAGTGTAAAAATTCTGAGACAAATTCCCAAACCGTGGCTAACTCACCTATCTTCAGATGTTATTAAAAAAACGAGGGTTCTGCTACGCCTGTTGGCAAGTTTTTCTGAAGCTTAATCTTTTTAAGATTTCATAGGGATATTATAATTTTCTGAGCTGTATTTTTATCTTAAAAACAATATTTTACTACACACATTCCTTGGGATCTCTTCTTCTTATTTTTTGAAATACAGACAAAACATAAAATTCTTGACAACTCTTTCCCCACCTTCTGGACTAACTTGCTTCCGTTCCCTACTTCTTTGTTACCTAATCCAGTGCTTGTAATTACACCCCAGTTTATAATTACATCCCTGTTTTTAATACCTCATTTCACACTGTGTCCTTGTTCCCGTGCCTAGGTTCCCTGTGTATTATCCTGCTCTTTCAGCTCTTCATCGATTGTCATTGTCCTTCATATTCACTCATTCATATAAATGCTTTGGATTCATGGCTACACATCACAGTTTACTTAAAGTTATGATTTACAGTTTCTTGTCATCAAACTCTAACTTTCATCATAAAAATTCAATGCTGTTCAAAAGAAACAAAAAGTGCATTAAAAATTGACAATTACAGTTTTCAGCTTTACATAGAAAACAGGTTCTCCTCTCTGTGGGAATAAAACTCAATGTGGGAATAAAACTAGATGTGGGGAGAAGTAGTAATCTAAATTTTTCTGAATACTCCCCCTGCATAGGCTGAATACAAGGTAGTTTTGCTTTAAAAGTAAAGTTGTGGAGATGAAACACACATAGGTGCAGCACACTTTTCATCAAAAAAGGAATGCAGCAAGAACATCTTGTCCTGTGAAGTGGGGGACAAGACTTTTGAAGACAAACTTAGCCAGATTGTGTTGTCAGCAAAGAACATGGTACCCAAGGACAACTGACCAGTTATTTTCCAAGAAGACGAATCGCGCCTGCTGCTCTAACAATCCTGCCCTCCATGTGACCTGTACTTATTATAACATCTTTGTAATACCATTATAATACTAAACCACACATCCGCACCTGAAGCTACCCACCTCCTCCCCACCTCTGAGGCAAAACGCTCCCATAACCACTCCCACTGGGTATGCACAGTTAAAGTTTGGCATGCAGAGTGAGAACTTTTTCTTCACAAGTCAGCAGGGTTTAATGTAATGACTACAGTCACTCAAGCTCCACCTAAAACTCCAGTCCAAAGGTGCAAATTACTATAAAAATCAAAACAAAGGGGAAAGTTGTGGGGGGAAAACATCATTGAAACTTTTGGGATCAGCTGATGGGTTGTACCTTATCTCTCTTCCCCTCCTAAACTGGGATACAATTTGGGGTAACCTTTGGGTTACATGTGCTAAAAATACATATCTTAACATCAAGCTAATTATTAATATTATTTCTGAAAAAAAGAAACAAATAGTATTTTTAAATAAAAAAATAAATCAATAGTATTATTTCTTAATAAAATCATTTTGTTTATGCATATACAAGCCTCAGGAATCCCACTAACTGCTAAAGAGGGATTTAAAGGGAGTTTCTGATTTAAACTCAGCAAGCTAGACCAGATTAATTGCCTTTGCGAGATAAGAACCCAAGTGCAGCGGTGTTGAACAAGCTGGACAATATTAATTTTCTTGTGTGATTGCTTCGTGTTTGGCACAACCTGGCAAGCTGGTTTTTTTTTTTCATTCCTGCAAGATTTTTGCAGAAAGGGGTTAAAAAACAAGTAAAGCACTGTAGAGCAATCTGGATAATACTAATTATCTTTGTGTGATTGCTCAGCGCTTCCTGTGACCTGACCAAGCTGAGCAGCTTATTTCTGTTCTTGTGAGATTGTCAGAGAAAGGAATAGGGAGACTCTCAATCTGAAGTTTCTAGTATTTCAACTTAAATCATGACACTCTCAGGTGTGGTCTTGAAAAATTATCTTTGTAAGCAACAGTTTTGTTCAGATTTCTAGCAGGAATATGCTTATTTTGTGCTCAGAATAAAAAAGGCAATCTGTTATAATATACACCATGGCATAGTCAGTCTCTTATAACATAAACCATAGAGCTCTAGCTTTTATTCCCTTTAAAATAATCTAATCTGAAAAAAAAAATATTTCAAAAATTTTATTAGAATTGGTTTGCTTTCATCTTCATAGTATTCTTGCTTCCTGTGAATTTTTGTGCAAGAGGCATTCAGTCATCCAACCATTCCAAGTAAGGGCCAACATAATATAATTTTTATTCAAATGTGTTAATGTAGATGCTTAAAACTAACAGCTCCAAAGTTATCATAAAATCTGTTTGATCTTCTTACTGCTGTTGAAACAAATTTGAGTTATCCACTGTGAGAGGAAAAACAATGTCCTCTGATTTGTGATGCAAAAGAAGCAAGTGGTCTGTGACGTTAATATGTGTAGCAAGGAGCTGCAGTGTTTTTATGAATAATGTAAAAAATGTATACAGGTATAGTATTCAATAGTTCATGTTACACAAGGGAAATAGTAAGAATAATAAATGACTATCCTTTTCTACCGATCTCCATGATTCTTAGTCCCCTTTGAGCTTTCTCTTTTTTTGAAGTAACCCCATTTGTCTGACTTGAAGTGTTATCCTCAAACAGCCTGCAAATATTCTCCAAATAAACCAAAATCAGATCTGCTATAATTTCTCTTTTACTGTTTACTTTTCACTGCAAATAGAAATTGATCTGGTTTTGGTTTTGTTTCATTATTTTAAATGGTTAAATTAATATAAATGTGAAAAGAAATTCAAGTAATTGGAAATAACCTAAAACCAAACTATGCTGGCAAATTCATGATCCAATTATATAAAAAGAAATTACACTGCTCCGTGCTCCAAATATAACAGTTTTGGAGGTTGGGAATCTTTTAACTTCTTTGGGTTGTTTTTCTGTGATTTTTTAAACTATCTAGTGGTAAACACTGTAGTAATAAGTAATTATGAGAAGTGAAGGACTCTTCTGAGAAAGATCGATATCTTGCAAATTTCAAATTCTTCAGATCATAACGATCAGTTTTTTTCTTAGACTGCCCCTAATTTATTTACATTAAAACTTTTTAAAGAAATATACATATGAAACTTAACAAATGTGACTGATAAAATATATTATTCTTTTTTCTGTCCTTCGTAGAATCACAAAATAAATGAGGTTGCCAGGCACTCCTTTAGGTCTCTAGTTCAACCCCAGTGCTGTAGAAGGTTGTCCTACAGCAGAATGCTGAGAACTGTGTCCAGCCATGGGTTGAATATCTTCAAAGACTGAGACTCCACAGCTTCCGCAGCTGATAGACTTTGTTTACTTAAATATCTTGTTAAAACTGTTCTTAAAAGGTAGAGTCACTTTTCTGTATAAATTATATTCTGCATATAGGCATTGAATTAAAGAAAAATATTGCTCACGTTAAGGAAAAGTGAATTAAAAAAATAGTAAGATTGCCAGTGATCATATTCAAATTTTTCGTATGGTTTTATTTCCCTGATGAAATACTTTGATATCTGTAAGATGCCCTCTGCTTTTCCTCTCCTAGAAAACTGTTTTCATCTTTATAAATGTGAATAAGCAGAATTGTTTTCAGTGTGGCAATTTCTGTTACCGAATTGTGCACAAATAACATTTAATGAAATATCCCTTTTTAGTTCATTCAGGCGATTCTTTTCTCTTTGCTCTTAAATCTACATATTACTTCATTCATTTTTCTTGCTTTAAATCCAGGCTTCTCTTTAATTTTCAGAGCTCTCCATAGCAACACGCTACCTTCAGTTTGATGCTTATCCTTCGGTCTACACAAGCTTTCTTTTAATTTCAGGGGTTTCTGCGTAGTTCAATATGTTCAAAACAACTTCCCAGATAATTTTGGTTATTCTCCCACTCATCCATGCTTGTAAGCACATCTACAACCCTACTTATTCTGGGAAAAAAATACCTCAGTTGTACTAACATAAGTATTACAGAACAGTTAATGTCTCAGAACAGTATTTCTCAATGTTAATCTGAGCACTTGAATGAATTTACTTAAGCTATTAGGTGCTCCTTCTGTAATTTTAACGCACAAACATTCTCCTGAAATAAATCAAGAAAGAAATTTTTCTGAACCAGTGAATTTATGGAAAAGATGCACTAAATTTCAGAATTCTTAATTCTTTGATATAGAAGGATGCTCAAACACTACTGATAGATTTCATGATTTTAAGTAGATATATCTTCATATAAAGACTATAAGATTAGGAAGTTCTATCCCCACATTACACTTAGGAAACTGGAGAACTTTACTTAAATCTATATTTCTAAAGAGGGCAGTATCAAGGGCTGGTTTCACTCTGTGAAGCTTCATGTTGGGAAGGCCATGACAACACCGTAGTGAATCTCCCTTGCCTGTCTTATAGGCCTTCGTGACCTTATGAGAATAAGATTTAATGATTGCTTCTGAGTGTTTTCTCAAAGTGTCTGAAACAATATGAGGCCTCAGCGCAGTCCTTCAGAATAGCGTAAAATGACTATGTATTGCATTCCTGAAGGCTTGAAGAGGCGCACAAAGCCTTGAAGAGGCACACAAAGCCTTTTGGGTTAATATTGCGGGACTGCACAGGGTGGAAGAGACTACAATAAATTTAGACTAATCCATTCTGCTTATTATAGATTGTATCTGACAAGTGATCATAAAGATGTAGTTGGCCAAATGCTACCAAGAATCTTGTTTAAAATGAGATAGAGAATTAGAAGACTAGTGAACAAAGTTGTTTCTTGATCTTATTCTACCTGAAAGAAGCAGCAAGAGTGTTAGTAGGCTTATAGGAAACCTGTGGCAGAGCAAAGAACTCAATCTAGGCTTTCCAAACCTTGAACAATATTCTTAAAGGTGTTCTCAAAGTCTTACTTCATGCTTAAGAGCAAGCTCCTGTTTTTGAAATAACATGGAAAAAACCCTCAAGTACAAATGACACTTCATAACTATCAGCTTGCAAGTCCAAGCAGAAGTACTACATATAAAGTTGTTAACAGTGAAGTTACATTATTTTCTGGTGCAAAGAAAAATCACACTACATGCACATAATTTCTTTTGGGTAGTGGATGTGAGTATTGTTGAAAAAGTAATCGCATTTAGCTGCAGCTTAATTTCTATTGGGAGGTGTTACAAGTCAACTGTATTTACGAATTCTAGCAAAACTTGTCAGTGATCCCTTGCAGTGAAAGAAGGAGCTCCTTGTATGTTATAAAAAACAAAAGTTACTTTTCAATTGTAAGTAGTTTATCCAGGTCCGAACAGCTCAATAGATTTATCTTGCTTTGCACACAGTCATCTCTACATTGCTGTTTTCAGTTTTACACCATTCTTTTCTGTCCCTTTAGTAGCTGGTCGGTTTGTGGTACAATAAAATGCACGACACAGGACATTCAATCAGTGTACATGGCAACAACTCAGAATATGATGTTCTGGAAGTGGACTATGAGACTTGACTTACCAATACATAATTTTGAAAAAATTGTATATGCAAGAAGTGTTTCTTTTTAATTAACTAGTTTGGTACTCTCCTGAGTATGCTTTTGGTTTGACAGTATGTCAAGTAGTTGCTGAGTAAGAGATCAGGAACTTTCTAAGATAACAGAAATTAAATACCAAATTGGGGGGGTGGTAGGGTGGGGGGAAAGGAGTTCAAATTAAATTGTTCTTCTTGCGCATGATTTTATAAGTGACTAATAGAAAAGAGCAAGTTCTTTCCATAAAATATCTTCTGAATGGTAGTTAGTAACCACAAATGCATTAGATACTCACTCAGCGACAAAAGTACCATGTTCCTTCTGTGACTGTTAAGAGTACAGAAGAAGTGTGGTTGTGTATGCAAGTAATAAGACACAGTAAAATGCTTCAACAGATATTAGCAAATAACTACTGTGTTAAGCTCTCATATGATGCTGCGATTTCACTTTCTATTGTGTTTTTATATTGCATAGTTCTTCTATGAGATTTCCCAAACAAATCACTCTCAAGAGTGACATTAATTTTGTGTCAAATTTTACCAGACAAAATAAGCATTCAGACAAGTAAACCCCTAAGTCCTCTTTGGTCTACAAAGCCCGAAATATAAATATTACTGGTTCACTTCAAAATACTTGCCTTCTGTTAAACTTTAGACAATGTTAACTTTCACAACAAGGATTTATCCCAGACTTTGTTTCTCCGTTGTGCTCTGTATCTAGCTACAGTTGAAATTTGGTGGTTTCTACAAAGCATGATTTCATACTGTAGGCCGGTTTAAAACCCAGTTCAACTATCATTGTACATCAACATAGCTGTGAAGTTGTTCATAAAATCTCCAGAAATGTGGGGAAAATACTTTCCACATTTTTCCTGTTGGGTTTTTCATTTTAATATGGATGCGGGTTAAAGCAGTATGTGTATGACTGAAATAACAGAAATAGATGTAAATATACCCTTAATTATTACTGGGCTCTCAGTACTTATTGTCAATATTTGATTCCAGATAGTATGATGTGATTAGAGAGTGAGACCATCTTTCTTTGAAATCTTTACTAAGTCTTACCTTACACAGGTGAAGATTGTGGAAAATGGATACACAGGTGAAGATAGTGGAAGGATATGCAAGAAGAAGTCCAGCTTTTCCAAAGAGGCTTGATGTACCCCAGATGCTACAAAGGAGGCAGCAGGAGGCCTAAGCTCTGCACTCAGAAACCAGAATTCTGCTTGTCTTTGTACAAATCACTATCATCCTTGTCCCAGCAAACAGCAGCAGGAACATGCTCCTTACCTAAAGACAACTTGCGCTATTCAGGGGTTTGAAATTCTTTTTCATGCCTGAGATGTAGTATTTACTACCCCTGACAAATGTGGGTTGTCCATTTTCCACTTACTGTGCTGCTATGGATACTTCCATACACTGATACTGACATTTGCATTTTTATTTATGTCTTTGTGAAGATCCTTGCCTTTCTGGAAGCAGACAGATATTCATGTGCTTGGCAGTGTTAAGGTGTACAAAGCAAATAAATCTGCCACAGTGATTCACTTGCTGTGCTGAGTGATGCAACAAGCAACTTCAGTCAGGAAGATTCAGTAATGCCTGACTGCATCCAGGTTGTCATGAGCTATGATTGACGGATAGTTACGTGTCACTGCTTTAGTTACCTTTAATGTGTGGCTGTGTCCATTTCTTGAGGAACTTAAAAGATGAGGAAATAAGTAGGCAGAGTGGAAAGCTGAAACTCTGGAGGTGTTACTTGTGGAAGAAAGTAGTAATTTGTTTTGTGCAAAGAAAAGCTTAGTTAGAAAGGAAAAAATAATACTTGCCAAATAAAATAAGAATCTGTTTTTCTGGAGTCCTTGAGGAAGATTCTTTCAGTAAAAAATAGCTGTGGAAATCATAGCCTGCACAGCTTTGATGCCTTATCTGCCTTTCTTCCAGGTCCAGATGAACGACTCCTTGTCTGTGCAGTTGAAGTCTTACAGATATGGCCCCAAACAGCTAATTATACTGAGAACTGGAAATTCTGGAGACTCCTTTGTGTATGCTGAGCACTTTCTCCTGTCCTATGTACAATATCATGTTATCAACATTAAGTGTGTAATAACTAAACTTTCACAAAACCGTGATATAAACAGCTGTTATTATCTCCCTTGTTCAAGTAAAGAAACTGAAATACATTCATCATGAAACCACTTTAAAGACATAAAGAAATATTAAATCTTGGAAGCAATTTTGAAAGAGGTCAGTATTCCAAAACCATGTCACATATTTGTGATATTTTAGATTTTTAGATATTCAATGCAAATTAATGGATGCTCTTCAAAAGGTTTTAGCGAGTTACAGCTCCTTCCTCTTCTTTTTACAAATATTTCCTTAAGAAGAAAACATAAAATATATTTAGCTCTCATGAAATATTTCTTTTGAAATATTTAGCAGTCAGATCCCATTATAATCTAGTTTATTTCATCCTGGGATTTCCTATATCACAGTTTAACTACTTCTGTTTCAATGTGTTCTGACTGACACAGCACTTCTGAACTTTCAGTCTGAGACAGTGATTCGGCATTCTGAAGACGGGTCTGCCTACAAGCCTTTCACATGGCTAGTCTTGATCTAGAATTACTTGTTTGGGCCTCTTGCATTAGCTGCAACTTGACAAGGTGTCATGGTGGCAGCTGGACATCTGAGGTGCTCTAGTTTCTTTTGGTATGATACAACAATGGTGGAAAACAAAGAAGGATGAAAGATGTATGGGCAGTGCATTTGATTCCAAACCAAGATTAACGAAATAGAATTAGGTGTACTATTGATAATATTGTTTTGCAGGTTTGGAATTATTATTTTTTTTAATTTTAGAAGAAATGTTTACATTGTACTTTAGGTAAAGTTCCCTGCAAATTCTGTAGTCGTGTGAAAATAAAAACCAACACCTTCATTTCAGAAAAGACCATTTAGAGTTACATGGATACCCCCCAAAAAACTAGCAGGGTATTTTTAGATGATAACACAGATCATGGCAAGACATATTCAGTTAGTACATGCAATGCACTTGTGCACTGATAGGAGCTAAGTGTCTCTGGATAAATACACTGTAAAATGCAAAATCAGAGGTTCATTAAATATCAAGGGATTTAGGGCAGGAAATAAAATTACCCAGAAAGACATTACTGCATTTGAACAGTTTCTAAGAGATTTTTGAAATAATATCTGCAGCAAGGATCAAAACAACATGTACTTTGGGCTGGGCAATGATATTCCATCATTTGCATATATTTTTTTGATGGCTGATGTTCAGTTTGGTGGCTCTGAAGCCAACAGAAACGCATAAGGTGTATGTGCAGATTATTTCAGAGAGACTGCGTTGGACACCAAGGGATTACAAACTGCATGCAGTTCTTTGGGCTGTGGAGTACAGCTCTGAAGTGGTGTTTCAAGAGAGCATTATAGAAATATGCAAGATGAAATTTAAGATTTTTCCCAAGCAGGTAAAGAGTTTGCCTACTTTGAGAAGTGGTATCAGTCCAGTTTGTGGATTATTCAGTTCTCTGTATCTGACTGTCTTTAGTCTCTGCATCCTGAGCATTTCCAGCTTTTGTGAAGTTATCCCTCAACTATGCAACTATGGACGGAAGTTCCTTTTGTTGAAGAACTGTCAATGGCATCATTTTGCTTTTCTAACTACTGCTGGAGCACTTCATGATAAATGCGATACAAAATAATGCATTGTACTGAGAGAAGATGGGATTCAATGTAATAACCTTTTAAAGTAAATTAAAGCAGACTGATTGGCTTTCTCCACCTTTTGCAAGTGAAATCAAGGTGAAAAACATAAAATTAGTGTTTTATACATTTATGCATTGAGGACTTTTCCAACTCAAAGAGCAGGGTTTCCTCCTTTTGTAGCATTACAGCATTGAATCTTGAGTGACTTCTAGCAGTGACTGATGCATTGTCTTCTACAGGTGACAACTGGGCGAGGGGAAAGAAAAAAGCAGTATAAAATTGGATTTTTGAAAGACAAGATTAGGAAGGTTAAGAATTCTGTGGGTCTCATCCTAGCTGTCAGAACAGTCAGCCTGGCTCAACACCAAGATCTCCAGATGATTGAGAGAAACAGTGGAGAGAATAACAAAAAGACCAAAGAGCCATCCATCAAGCATGTATGCAATGTTTGGCACTCTATAACTCTACCAACCACTGCATACTACAGAGCAGGGCTGCTTTTTTTTTTTTAAGAAAAACTTAAAGACTGAAATGCAGGAGATAGGGAGGGAGAAGAAAAGCTGAAAGAAAAGCAAAAAGTTCTTGACATCTAAAGAATCTACCCAAATAAAACAAAAGCTTTTCAAAATTAATATCTTTACTCAGAATTTGTTTTTTTTAAGTCACAAACCCTATGCTTCACAAGGTTTTGCCAATGCAACTAATACACTTCCAGGTGACGTTCCCCATTTTATCCCTCAAAGAAGACTCTAGCCTTTCTCCTGTAATAAAACAGAACAGTTCAGTTGGAAGGGACCTACAACAATTACCTACTCCAACTATCCTAGTGCTGTTTTTTGGCAAACTGGGAAGTTCCCACAAGCTCCTGAATGGGTGGAGGGTATGCAAGAGCCACCTAGGGTGAGCCATCTGTCATTTTTGGAGTATCACTTCCTGAAAGAAGTACAAAACCAAACGAGACCACTGTGTGGTACCCCATTCCTTGTTATTCTCCTGAAACACCTAGAGGTTATTTGTGTATCTGAACCAATACAACTTGATCTGAACTGTATCATCAGTGCTAATCAGAACAAAAAGCTACTTTCTTCAACCTAACATATGTGTCGCAGGTCAGAATACCTAACTTTGCCTTGGAAATATCTCAAGAGCTCCTTGTCACCTTTCCAACATCCAAGGCAAGGTGGTGAGCATGCTTTCCTTTGGAGAGAAGCAAAGCAGAACATTTAATTCCTTTGCATAACTAATGATACAATTGAAAATAAACACATGTACACATATTTAATTTTCTACTTTTTTTTTTTTATTTTTTAATACATATTCTGAAAATATCAGTTGAACAGAAGCTTAGGACACAGCTATTATAAAGGGATCAGGAGGCAAAGAGCAATAAAATCCAAATAAATTTCTCCAAAACAATTAGCAGACCTACTTCTATGATTGTGATCAGGGAAAGAGTAACAACAAAGTCTTTGCCAGGCTCATAACTCTTTTCTGAAGTAAGATAAGGTGATGTGCCTTGGTCCAAAAGTCTTAGAGGATACAATTAGCTCTGGAGTCATATTTTTACCTAACAAAGCAAAAGGGAAATCTTATGAAAGATGCCAAATCCAACTGAAGAGAAATAGATGACAAAATAGGATGTTGTCATGCTGATTTTTCTGTGCTCTTTGGTGAACTTTGCAGATGATTCTGAGTGTTTTCTATTGCAGGGAAGTCCCGTATTGGAGAACTTTGCCCTTGGTGGGAATGGTCACTACTGTCATTCCTACTTCTACCCCTGACAGTGCTTTCAATACATTTCTAAGCACAAATTCACATGTCAAATTCTGAAAAATTTAATAATTTATGCAATAAAATGAAGTTGTTACAGATAAAGTTGTGTACTTGGGCCCTGACAACATAGTAATAAACCTGAAACTTCATTTACAGTCTGTCCCAACTTCCTGTCAAGGTTGCCTAAGTTCAGGAGAGGACCATCTTCCCTGTTCAAAGGCCCATGTACTGCTAGTTTTGTCAGCTACTGCAAGAGTATGCAATTTATGTGGTTTATAAAAAAAGAACTGGTCATATGTACCTTAACATATACAAAACTTGAGTGAGAATAAATTTTTCACAAAAGAAGAAAATGTCTATCAACTCTCTTAGTTAATAGATCTGTGTTCCCAAAAGAGAGAGATAAGCACAGTATTAGCAGATTGAACAGGTCGAATTTTCTCAGTAAATGCTACTCATATTACTGCAGAAAGGGATTTTAAGCTAAACCTGGATTTCTTTTGGACTCAAAAAAAATAGAGGCATTGCTTGGCAGCTTTGTCTCTTTCAACTCTATATTAAGCAAAGCTCTTCATTACACTGTTTTTGTAAGGCCACTAAGACTATTGAATATGGCAATCCTGATGCATTTTGTGTTGCATATGAACAGCAGCATATGAAACAAGCTGCTCTTCAACATTCCATACTGATGCTATAAAACACTAATTAACCATTCCTGTTTTTGTCTTATGAATTAGAGGGGAAATCATAAAATGTTTCACTCAAGGATTAATTTAGTACAAACCTAGCTTTGTTTAGGAAGAATCTTCAGGACAGAATTGTCACAGGTTAAAAGTCAAAGTTCTTTTTAAAAGATTGATACATTATGCCAAATAAATATAGTCTGGAAACCTCAGGTACTTGTTGTCTTGGAAAAAAAAGCCTACTGACTAAATTAAGACAGTCTATCATTGTTGACCATGTGTGTGAGACTTCATCAAAATACACAGTGATGTATAGTTGGATATTTTCAACTATCTTGGGAAGAACCTTAAAATACATTTTATGAAATAAAGAACTGGACCAAATCACTGAGTCAGGAATGTGAATACCAAATGCATTTTTCTCAAAATTTTAATTAAATAGTTTTAAGATCTTAAAGTCCTGAATGAATGCATTTGGATTCACTGAGATTTCTTCCACGTCGGTGAATGCGTGCTTGTTTACTGCTGCAAGATAAACACATACTTCTGTTATCGCACAAACCGTAAAAGAGAAGTGGTCAAGTAACCCTTGGTGTAGCTATGTTAGGAGTCTTGAAATCTTTGAATTTAGTTGAAGGACAGAATGGGACTTTGAGATACAATTTGTTTTCCCTACACATGTAAACAGAAGACCTTTTAAAGCTGCCTCACTCTTTATGAGTGAGAAGGCCATGGTTGAGTAGGTGGAGTATCCTTTTCTGAAACTGACTTCTTGCTTCCTTGATCTTTGCCTGAATGTGTCGCGAAAGTCATTCCTTCAATTTTGCAGAAAAAAAGCAAAGTTAAAAGTATTATGTGATCTCCCTGATTTTTTACTGTTATTGTCAACATACATTTGTCGAGTGTTCTGGTTACTTACCTGAAGTATTACTTACTAAGGTTATAATTTGGTTACAAGTGGTGTTCCCCAGGGCTCCGTGATGTGTTTAGTTCTGTTCAATATTTTTACACTAAGCTGGGTGGAAGTATTGATGTTTTTGAGGGTATGGAGGCTCTGCAGAGGGTTCTGTACAGGCTGGATCAATGGGCTGAGACCAACAGGATGAGGTTCAACAAGGGCAAGTGCAGAGTCCTCCATTTGGGTCACAACAACCCCGTGCAGCGTTACAGGCCTGGGGAGGAGTGGTTGGAGAGCTGCCTGGCAGAGAAGGACCTGGGGGTGTTGGTTGGCAGCCGGCTGAACATGAGCCAGCAGTGGCCCAGGTGGCCAAGAGGGCCAGTAGCATCTTGACCTGTATCAGACACAGCGTGGCCAGCAGGAGCAGGGAGGGGATTGTGCCCCTGTGCTCAGCACTGGTGAGGCCGCACCTGGAGTGCTGGGTTCAGTTTTGGGCCCCTCACTACAGGAAGGACATTGAGGGGCTGGAGCGTGTGCAGAGAAGGGCAACAAGGCTGGTGAGGGGGCTGGAGAATAAGCAGGGGACAGGTACAGTTGGATTCACTGATCTCAAAGGACTTTTCCAACCTGGTCATTCTATGATTCTATGATTGTATGGATTTTGTTATTGTAATATTGTAGGGCAATAGTTTACCAAGTATGTTTACATTTGTTTTATTGATGAATGATCTAGACGAATATATCTTCTGATTTTCCAGGTTTCAGTAATTGAAGAAAGACTGTTTAGGAAAATATTTTCTTTGCAGATATAACAAAGTAATTGTTGTCACTACTGCAATTACTGGGGGCATGCTCAGAAAACAGTGGTTTTACTTTGTTGTTTCAATTGTTTCTACTTGGGCACAATTCTCATTCTGGAAACTGCAAATGAAACAGGAGTCCCGTGAAAACTGTAAGAAAACAATCAAATTTCCATTTCAAATATTTCCAATTTAAATAAAGAAAAGAAAATGAAAAATTATATTTGTTTTCCCAATTTTACATGTAGGAAATGGGTTAAGTGTTGTGGCCAAGCTGGTAGTGAATAGAAACCTCGGACAGCTTGACACTACCCTAAATCCTGCTGTAAAACACACAACTAACCTTCCTTCTGTGTATGTATTTTCCATTTTAAAATAAATTCTTTTGTCCTTTGCTTTGAGCTCCTTCTATTTCTTGAAATTCTAATAAATGGAATGTATTCCACACCGCACTGTAGGTGCTGGAGAGAAGGCCAGATACTCTTGAGAACTAGAAAGGATTACTCCCCACTATATACTTGAAAGTATTGTGGGATTGAGGCTCTATTTTGAGTTGCACAGTGACTTCTCTTCACATAGTGTAGCTGAGATTACTTATTCAGATGATGTAGATTTTCCATATCATTTATTTTCAATACCTTTTTCTCTCAAACCTTTGGCTTGTTACTTATTCTTAAAAGTTTCCCCCCCTTTTTGTTAATCTCCTGGATTACAGTTTGAGTAAAACACTGGCTTTACTAACAACGCAAGTTGAACACTGTAGGAATTGTATTAAAATAACGGCATATTTTTTTTCTTGGTTTTTATTTTCCTTTGTTTTGCCTTTTTTTTAAAAAGCAATTTTTTTTTTTCTAAAAGTAAAAATTGAATCCAGAATAGCTGCTATCCATATAAATACGTAAAACAAATAAAAGTAAGATAAATACATTTAAAAGTACCTGTCCAAAACACGCCTCAGCTTTCATAATTCTTAACTGTCAAATAGCCTGGGAATAAAAAATAGAGTTGTTCCTAAAGTTCTAAACTCATTTTGGTTCAAGAAAAAAAAGGAAATTAGACACTAAACTTCTGCTGCACTCTAGCCAGGAATTGAGATAGTGCTGGAATATACTTACAGTTAATATTTGGTGTTCCTTATATTTTAGATCCTAAGTTTTAGAATTTAGTTACTTGCAGTATGAGTGATCATGTTTTAAATGACAAAGTTACTATGATAACCAAGATAATTGCCAACACTTGTTCATTCATTGACAATGTGAGGAAAAGTTACCATCAATCCTAATTCAGCCTCACACCTATGGAGCAGCCAAATATGTAATGCATATTTTTCAAACAAGTAATGTATTTCATGTTTTCATCATGAAGTATAAATTATTATTTGATTTACTTCATATAAAAGAAATGGATGTTTAGAGATTTATAATATACAAGTGAAATTCTTCCCATAACACTTACCAGTGACATTTTTATAAAACATATGTGTTCTCATATGGATTCATGACTACTTTAAATCTGATGGTAAATAAAGAGGGAAAACTGGATAGTCTGGTTGATTTATTTTAAAAAGAGGAAAGTTTTTGTTGTTGAGAATAAATGTAAAATGTTTTCTTTAAGTAAGCTTGTCAGTTTCAGTAAATCAACAGCAAAAGACAAAAAGATGCTTCAAATAGACAGGGAGGTAGAAAGAGGGATGCTAGCACTCACAGAATGCCCGTATAAAAGCGGAACTTATATGAAACGTGCTTCACAGCATAATGTTGTCATAGCTGTGAAATGTGACTGGATTTGCAATCTCTGATGTTAGTCCAATTGCAAAACTGCATTTCATAGAGAAGATAGTTTCTAGTTGAAGAGTGGACATACTACCTGAGTAATGATGGGTATAGTAAATATATTATAGGTGTCAAATTAAGTTATGGTTATCATACTATTTGGGAAAAACTAATTAATTTGCTTATAGAAATGAGTTACTCTTATTCTTCTTCTGAGAAATATTTTGCTTTGAGTAGGCTTGAAGTGACCATTTTGATTTTTAGTGTCTGTTGACTTTAACACGCAGCTCTGATACACAGATTATTTTTCTAAGTGCAAGTGTAACCTAAAATAAAGGAAAAAACCAAAACCCAGCCAGCAGTAATGTCATGACATTGGAGTTCCAGCTGCAAGTCCAAGAGATGTAGCTGCAACTATCTACCCACACAAATGATTAGTCATGTTTCTGTATTAGATGGATGGTTCAACTGCAAGAATTTAGCAGCAAGCGAAGACATTTGGGAAGAAGTGGGTAAGAGGCAGCTTCTCTAGTATTTTGAGAAGGACACTTAACACTGCATGGGCTACCTCCATCAAAATTGCAAGTTACATACTGTTCCAGTTACAGAAGGAAAGCTAAGTGGTGGGACGAATACCAACCCATAAAATTCCAGAAAACTTAACAGATCTAGCCATGTTTTCTGTTGTTTTGTTATTGTTGTTGTTGGGTTTGTTTGGTTTTGTTTTGGTTTGTTTTGGTTTGGTTTGCATTGTTTTGTTTTGTTTTGTTTTGCTTTTCCCATCTTATTTCCAGCCTCTTAGAATTGTTTGAAACTCCCATGCCTCCTCAAGTCCTCTATTTAAGACCTCAAGTCCCCTATTTCAGACCTCAAGTCCTTTATTTCAGACTAGACAGTTACCTAACTTCATGACTTCTGTTTTCTTGCTTTTCCAGAGCTCATATATAACAATGTTCTCAGCTAGTCCCCTCCTACTCACCGACCACAATAAATCTGACAGAGTCAATAAGAGAAGACAGATGCTAAAAAAAAGCAGAAGATGGAAAGTATGTCTTGTTGCACAGATAATTCTGCTTTGTCTTTTTAGTGAAAAACTGTTAGGAAGGAATAGCAAAGGCAAGATACGTAGCTACAGCAAAGGCTGCTGCTCTGCTCTGTGTTGCCACAACTTAGCCATTTATTCTCCTGTTAAGACTAGCTATCTGAATAAACTTTCAAAAGATGGAATCCTTTAGGAGCAGTATGAGAGAACGTTATTTAGATCTCTTCAATTCTGGTGAAGAACTTGGTTATTTCTTATTCACTTGCTGAAGAAATAATAGGAGAATAAGAGTAAGGTAAGACTTACCAATCAGTAAATTAATTAAAACTTGAAATTGCCATTTCATGGGCAATTATGACATTTTGTCAGACAAAAACTTGCTTTATCCATTTTTCCCTCTGTCAGGGAAAATCCCAAGTTTTTATAACATGACAGTTATTTAGGCAGCTGTAGAGCTTTTTCTGTCATTGACTTTCATAGGCTTATTATGCACTTCCTCCACCTCCCCCCATGCTGTTCTCCTATGTGTTTCTGAAACAAGTGTGGCTAAATTTGTTAGACCTCTGGAGACCAATAAATTAGAAGCTCTGATCATGTTGGTATAATTTTATAATAAGGAATTCCACTGGAATGCAGGAGTTACCTCTTATTACCCCTCTCACTTTTTATTAAAAAAGATATCAAATAGAAATATTTATGAGACTACATATTCTATTCATCTCTTGTAGCCCAAACTGTTACGCATATCACAGATAAGATTAGGAAAATAACCTCTCAAAACTATGTTGGAGCAGTGGTTTAGCCTTCAAATAAACTCACACATTCAGTCAGGCTGTAGTTAAACAGAGTAGAATATTTTATTTTATTTCAGGCTGGTATACAGACTTCCACAAAACATGCTATTGACTAGGAACAAGGACACTGTTATGTGAGGATTTATCTGGGACAAATCTGGCTGTTTCTTTCTGAGATACGAGACTTGCAGTGGTTAGGTGACAGTGAAATGACAGGGACAATGGCATTAATTATTAAATTTTATACTTTGGATCAGTACCCATTCTCAACTAATATTTCTGCCAGTATGGATGATGTCTTACATAGCGCCACATAACTTGGTGAGCACATTTGGCACTTGTCCTCTGTTTTCAGTTTCCTTTCTTATTTTTTTTTTGATTGTTGTTTTTCTTCTTTAATGATACAGTACCTAATAAATATTAGTTTGGGGAGCTCTTGTTTGACGAAGAACAGAGATAAAGCCAAAGTGATAAAATGGCCACGCTAGAACTGTGACCACTGAAATGGATACCTTCTGTTTTATTCTATCTCTTTTACTGCAGCAAATGTCTTTTTCATCTGTGTCCTCTGAAACACAGAACAGAGAACACAACATATTTAAATGGTGCCACCTTAGTAACCAAAGAGATGAAAATTTGAAACACTAAATAAAAAGACCCCAAAGACTATTGCAAAGCACTGAAGCAAAAGAAATATTACTTTATCACCTCTATTTCTTCATGGACTGTTGCAGTCCTGATTTCTGACTTTCATCTTAATTTCTAAGTTTCTCCTTGTGGAAGAAATACTTTAGGCTTAAATCCTGTGAATCAACTCTTTAATATCTGGAGGTTTTATGTCTCATTTTCATAGGATCTAACTAGAAAGTTATTCTCCCTTAAATATATTTTGGAGGAGAAAAATGCTTAAAAAAAGTATTTGTTGAAAAAAATTTATTTTAATACCTGTGCTATTTAAAAAACAATGTGAGTTAAAAATTTAAGTCCATTTAAAATCTCATCTTGACTGTACTTGAGATAGTTTGAGTGTTCTTACAGGTCTTTCCTCTGTTTGCACTGTACACTGACATAATATTTTTCCTGGATAGCAATGTGTCGTTCTAACATTAGTGTTAAGAAACTCGATTAAAAAAAAAAAAGTCACTCAGATTCCTTAGTTGTAGAGGTTTCTCTTTAGCTAATGACTAGAGACATACTCACTGCATCACCACACCAAGAAAATATATTCAGAATGTGAAGTTTGAAAATAAAACCAAAGTAAATCAACTAGTTTTTTAATATTTCTCACACACTACTCAACTGCTTTAAAAACGAAATTATATCTGCCTCCTGGGATTGTTTGGCATAACACATATTTAAGCAGCAAACATTCAGTTTAGATCTGGTTACGACATGTTGGATTAATTATGGCATAATCTACTATTTATGCAGATTTTTCCTTCAAAAAGCCTCTGGAAGTCACTGTCTCATGTATTGCTTTCTTAGGAAAAAAACACCCTGGAAGAGAACTGGAATCAAATTATCCCATTTTATCGGACACCCAGGCATGGGTTTTGCCAGATATCTCAGTTTTCTTCAGCACTGCACCTTTATGTCTAGCAAAAAACACAGAAAGGTATCTACACTCAGCAAGAGGTTTGGCTTTCTTTTTTGAGTGTAAATTTCTCCTCTCCTAGAATTTACATGAGTTTGTGGTACTCGTCCTCTTTAGATGACATCTGTCTTTTTTTCTGGAATTAAAGAAGCAGTACATATTCTCTCTGGGAGGTTTTGTTTGTTTTCACTGTTCTCCAAGTTTCTGTTCATGAAAATGCAGTAAAAATATTGAGCTTGATTCTAAATTTTCCTTTATGTGCGTGGAACTTTTTAACCTTTTTGAAAGTGTCAGCATTTTTATGAAGGTAACACATGGCTTGTCCTGTTCTCTGGGTTTCAGATGAATAGTTCTATGTATTAATGTCATTTTGATTTGTGTGGGAAAACACATCCACTGATTACTCTGATTATTAATGTGGTTAGAAATCATGTCATCCTTTGGATTCACCTTCCTCTGTAATAGCTGTAATTCTTAAGATGTGTGTGACCTGTTTCCATGCCTTCGATTTTACTATCAAAATAGTGTAATCTGCCAGAATTACTTGAAAATCTCACTCAGAAGACATGCCAAAGTTTTAAAAAAACAGGCTTCTCTTCCAGTTTTTTACAGTTTCATGCACTTAGTTTATTCTGGTTTCAAGAGTAAAATATTAGTGATCTATTCTAACTCATGTCAGATATGTGTATTTTAGGGAGAAATTTTAAGACCTAGATTCTAAGGTAAGAATAAAAACTACTGAACTTTAGTGACCTTTCTATAAAATATAAACCAAAGAAGAGTAAGTTCTGCAGTAATGCAATAGGGTTTTTTCTGTCTACATTCCAGCAGAATCCATCCTTTATTAAAAGATTCAAATGTGAGAGAAAAGGAATTTGCTTTAGTGTTTAGTTTGAAGTTTCAGGACTTACTAGTATTAGTGACCTTCAGTGACTGATTCAACTTCAGGAAAAAATTCTTGCCTCAGATTTTAAGGGTAGAAGAATTGATGATCCTCATCCAGGCTGATCTCCCATAAAACGCACAGCAAACAGCAGCAATTCTTGCACTAAATATAAGTAGTTTCTTCTCTGTTTTCCATGGTTTTGTGCTTCCAACTAGTTGATTTTTAATCCATTTAAGATAAAGTACTAAAGAACTCTAAATGTCTTTTACAAGGTTATGTCAATACATCTAAAAGTGTAATCCAAACTTTTTAGATTGCTAAGAATAAGAAGTTGTGAGATGTCTTTAAATAATATAACAGAAGATAAGCTTCCTTCTTCACTAAATGATCAGTGTTGTATGATTTTACTTTTCATTAGACTGACAGTATGAAGCAAATTTTAAGGCCACTGTGACATTTAGGTTCATATCCAACATTCACACTTTTCTTAGCTTTGGAATTTCCTGGATTTCCAGGATTCTGCAACTGAAATCCAGGCTTTTACAAATTTTTAAGTAGCGTTTGCCTTTTTTACCAGATATTTATGGATATCACTTGTTCCATGAGAAATGCAGGAAATAGCTAGACTGTGGTATTTTTATCTTATGTGTTATTTCTTTTCTGCTGTTCTTAAGTTTTATAGATTTTCATTATTGACAATCCTTGAAATACAGCTAATGGCTTCTCTTTGTAATTTAACCAGAAAGAAGAAGCCAAAGGCAGAGCAATGCCAGTTAACGCAGTTCATATAAGTATTTTCCCTTGCACCTTTGTTAAAAAGGGTTTTTCTTGCTTTAGGACCCTTTCTCACTTCCCAACAAACAGAGAAAAAAGATGGTTGTCATGCCAGGGTCTGTTGTTTGTATTCCAATTTATTGATGATAGTATCTTCATTACAAACAAATGATGAAGATTCACTCACGGCACAGGACACTGAATGCTCAATAAGTCCTGAGGAGTTCCTCCCTCATCCCTTACTTCTTCATTCAGTGACACAACTGCTAAGGGTGTCAGGGCTGAATTACGGTAAATTTTTTATTTTTGTTTTCAGTTGCTTCCATATGGATGCCTATGGCCTACAACTTCATTGACCAATTGATATGTGACCATTTCTAATAAGTTTGAGGCTTAGATTGGATAGTAGGGACTATTTCTCCACTGAAAGGGTTATCAAGCACACTAGAAGATGTTGCCCAGAGGCTGAGTCATCATCCCTGGAAACATTTAAAAGTTCCATAGATGTGGCGCTTAGGCATATGGTTTACTGGTAGACCTGGCAGTGTTAGGTTAATGGTTGGACCCAATGATCATACAACCATAGAATCGTAGAATCATAGAACAGTTTGGGTTGGAAGAGACCTTAAAGATCATCTGGTTTCAACCTCCCTGCCATGGGCAAGGACATCTTCCACTAGATTAGGTTGTTCATAGTCTCATCCTATCTGGTGCTGAACACCTCCAGGGACGGGGCATTCATGATTTCTCTGGGTAACCTGTTTCAGTGACTCACCAACCACACAGTAAAAAATTTCTTCATAATCTCTAATTTAAATCTCCCTTCTTTCCTCTTAAAATCGTTACCCCTCATCCTATCACTACCCTCCCAGATAAAGAACCCCTCTCCATCTTTCCTGCAGGACTCCTTTAACTACTGGAGGGTCTGTTCAGAGTCTTTTCTTCTCCAGGCTAAATAATCCCAATTCTCCAAACCTGTCCTCCTATGGGAGGTGTTCCAGTCTCCTCTTTGTGGCCCTTCTCTGGACTCTCTAAGAGATCCATGTCCTTCCTTGTGCTGAAGTCTCCTGAACTGAACATATTGCTCCAGGTGGGGTCTCAGGAGAGAAGAGCAGAGGGGGAGAATCACACTTCCTTTGAAACAGTCCAGAATATGGTTGTCTTTCTGAGCTGCATACTCACATTGCTGGCTCTTGTTAAGCTTCTCATCCACCAGCACCCTCAAGTCCTTCTCTTCAGGGCTATTCTCAATCAGTTTCCCATCCGGCCTGTGTTTGTGCCTGGAACTGCTCTGACCCGAATACAGAACTTTGCATTTGGCCTTGTTGAACTTCATGAAGTTCACACAGGCCCACCTCTCAAGCCTGTCAGGGTCCCTTTGGATGGCGCTCCTTCCCTGCAGTGTGTCGACTGCACCACATGACTTGGTCTTGTCAGTAACTTTGATCATCTTGATCAAACTTGATCTTAAAGATCTTTTCTAACCCAAATCATTCTGTGATTCTATGATGTTCTAATCATCTAGTTAGATTTTACAGAGGATGGTGACAGAATAGCAAATTCTGAAATAAAATGAAAAAAAGATCATAAATTAATATCTTAATTCACAGCTCCAAAAGCTAGCATCGCACCAGTCTTATCCGCATAGAATGTGCTTGATTGTTCTTTGAGCGATATCTTTGTGCTGTCACTCACATTAATTAAGACTGTAAGAGAAAGGACATCAGATTAGATGATAGTGCTGTTCTTGTTTGCAAAATGCAGACTTTACAAAGTTTAAGATTACAAAAAATAGGAGACAGTAAATCATTCCTGTAGAAGATAATTAGAATATATAATTTTAAATTGACAAAAAACTCATTTGAAAAGTTATGGTTTGTAAGGGTTTGAGAATAAAACTGCAACCAGAAAGTCTAGACAGTGTTTTAAACTCTGTGTTGTCTGAAATGGCTAGATTCTTTAAGGTTAGTGTTATTCCTCTGTTTGTATTGGCTGAGGGAAGTACAATATACACAATGAAATAAGAAGATGTGCTAGGTCAGAAGGAAATGTGTAGAGAAGTACTGTGTTCTAGACGCTAAGGGTCTTTACTCTTGTCTGTTTATCGTGCTTTCACATTTCTAATTTTTGATGCTTTCTTAACAGTGTTCATCTATACTTTGGCCATGGAGAGACAATTTATGAAGTAGATAGGCGTTGGTCACATCCTGGGGACAGTTTGTTTCAGGGGTCTTTTTTGTACGCATGCAAGTGGAGACCAGTCAGCTGCTACAAGGCAGCTGGATACAAGCAAAAAACCTTAAGTCACAAAGCTGAAGGTCATGCAGGCTCAAAGTTTGTTTTACATTTGTATCCACACATTTTATGACATTTTCAGATACATACTATTGCTTATATGCTTTTCCTGTCCCCTTTCTCACTTGCAACCACTGATGGACACCTCCTTCAGAAAACCTAAGAAACATTTACACACTGATTACAACAAAATTAAAATAAAAATAAAGTAAAAGCTAGGGAAATGTTGGGAGCCTGTCCTTTCTGTCCAGCGATATGGTGTCAGTAGCTGTGCTTCAGTACCTGCCTGGTCTTTAAAATCATTCAGGATGATTTCTGTCTGACTAATCATCCACTCGGAACAGAGTGAGGACATACACTATATCCTTTGCTCCTCTCCTTCTTAATGTCTTTGACTGCTTATTTGCACAGTAACAGGAAGGGAGCATTTCAACAAACTTAAAAACAACCTGCAAAGATGCCATGACCATAGTTTTGAAAGGGAAATTCAACAGAAGATGATAACGTTCACTTCTGAGGACACTTTTATTGAAAGTTTCAGTCTCTAGTGAAATAATATAGACAGCATATACACGAGTCGAAAATACATTTGGAAGAATGCACTTAAAAGCAGTAGGCTATATTACAGAGCGACTGAGCTTACTGACCTCATTGTTGAGGTTATCAGATCCTTTGTTATCTCCAGGGAATTGATGGAACTTACCTCTGAATGCAGGAGGACTTTTTTAAGAAGCATTTCAGGTCTTTCTTTTTCTAGAAGTTCTTAAAGAGAAAACTTACAGCATTCTAGAAAAAGAAAATAAATTAGTTAGCAATGATTTTTAATGAGTGCAGATATCCTTTAGTCATCCATGTTTGAGTAAATAATAGTAGTGTTATGCTAGCATGTATACAGGTATTGAGATCCCACGATATCAGTCTGAAAAATTTCTGTAATTTACAGTTGAAACAAACAAGAAAAAGAAATAGTTTAAGAAAGTGTATCGTTTGTATCATAGGTCTGACTGATTTCACATTACATTTACATCATTGTATAAGATAAGGAACCAATAAGAATACCCTAGTTCTTCTAGTTTAAATCAATATCATGCACAAAGGATAGGCGAAACAAGTTATTATGATTCTAATAGTATAGAGAAGGTAAGTGGAAGGAAAGATTTTCTAGATCTGCAAGTATGAAGAGAATCTAAGTAGATCATAAAATATTTGTCATAGTCCTCAAGAAAGATTTTACAATTAAAATTTTAATACATTTCTTATGTAACCAAAATGAAAAAAAATTACTCTGTAATTCAAGCCAAAAGAAGAACAAAATTGAGAATGAGAACAATAGAAAAATGAAATCAATCTTTTATTTGCACAGTAACAGATTAGAAAAACATTATACTTCAAGCAGTTGTTTTGCTTAAGAGGAACACATACTTTTCTTTTGACAACATCATGCTTTTATAAAACGCCCTTTATATATTAGTAAAATAGTAGTGACTACACAAAAAATTATATTTGGTACAGAAACTGCTGTAATCAGCTTAGACTCAAGTACAAGCTGGTTTAAAAGACGGTCATATTGGTTGTTTTGCACTGGTAACTGCTTTTGCACTAAGGTCATGAAATTTGTATTTGTTTTACAAAAAAATCCCAACTCTCCCTCTAGCTCACAAAGAATGAAAACACTGCTGTATTCATACCTGTGTTTCATTGCCAAATCAAAATCAGCAAAAATTAAGAGTAGAACTGATATTACAGTTGATTAATTGTCAGAATCTTGAAGTTGTTTAATGCATTGGTTAATTTTTGTTGCTATTGTTATTTTCTATTTTAAGACTGAAAAAAAGAAAGCTCAAACATTTTTATTATCCAAATTATTAGCAGTTGATATAATGTTTACAGTCCTGATGATAAGGCTGGTAGAAGACTGTTTTGTCACGGCAAAGAAAGAAAGTAATATACAAGAGAAAACTCTGTTGACAGTGAGACACATACATCTGCAGTGAACCAAAGACTAAATTAGGGTCCAGGGGTCAATGCCTGTTCTACAGAAATGCAGATTATTTGGAAGAGAGTATTAATTTTAAAAGGGATTTATACTGCTCTTGGTACTGTCCATGCACTGTTCTTGTTTTGAAGCAGGATGAAACAGAAAATTTCAATACTGATGATGGACTCAGTACCCCTCAGAGCTCATGACCAGAGGATCAAGACTGTGCAAATTATAAATGCCCAATCAACCCCGAACTTGTGTGGGATCCACTGCTCCAGCTGGACCGCTAAAAGTCAATGCAGCCTGTTGGGATTTATCCAAGAGTACTTTAAGAGCTGGCTGATGTCATAGGAAGACCTATGTCAATGATTTTCAATGCTCTTGAGGATCTGTATAGGTAACAGTTGACTGGAAGCTGGCAAATATTGTCCTGACCTTCCAGAAGTGCAACAAGGTTGACCCCAGTAACTACAGGCCTGTCAGTCTCACTTCAGTGCCTGGAAAGATTGACGAATATTATTCTGAGAGCTATTGAAAACCACCTGAAAGACAACTCAGTCATTGGTCCCCGCCAGCACGGGTTCATGAAGGGAAGGTCCTGCCTGTCAGACTTAATTTTGTTCTATGACAGAGTCACCCACCTGGTTGACCAAGGAAAACCAGTTGATGTGATCTTTCTGGATTTCACCAAGGCATTTGCTGCTGTCTCTCACAGTATCCTCCTAAACCAAATGTCCAGCATGCAGCTGGATAAACACATAATACAATGGGTGAACACTTGGCTGATGGCTCAGGCTCCAAATGTCATAGTGAATGGGGTTACATTGGGCTTATGACCAGTCCCTAGCGGGGTTCTGCAGGGATCCATCGTGGGGCCAGTGCTCTTTAATACCTTCATAAACAATCTGGATGCAGGACTTGAGGATTTGTTAAGTAAGTTTGCTGATGACATGAAACTGGGGGAAGCTGTCGACACTTGAGGGCAGAAAGACCTTGAAGAGGGATCTGGACAAACTGGAGAGCTGGGCAACCACACAAAGTTTAACAAGGTCAAGTGCTGGGTTTTGCACCTGGGACACAACAGCCCTGGTTACATGGACAGACTGCAGAGTGAGAGGCCGGAGAGCAGCCCTGCAGAAAGGGACCTGGAGGTCCTGGTTGACAGCAAGTTGAACATGAGCCAACAGCGTGCCCTGGCAGCCAAGAAGGCCAACCATGTCCTGGGGTGCATCAAGCACGGCATTGCCAGTTGGTCAAGGGAGCTTATTGTCCTGCTCAACTCTGCACTGGAGTAGCCCCACCTCAAGTACTGGGTGCAGCTTTGGGCACCACAGCATAAAAAAGATATCAAGCTACTGGACAGCACCCAGAGGAGGCCACAAAGCTGGTGAAGAATCTAGAGGAGAAATTGTATGAGGAGAAGCTGAAGTCACTTGGTCTGTTCAGCCTGGAGAAGAGGAGACTGAGAGAAGAATTCATACTAGTTTATCCGTTACTCACAAGGGAAGGAGGATGAGCAGGTACTGATTTCTTATCTCTAGCGACCAATGATAGAACTTCAGGGAATGGCAGGAAGATGTGCCAAAAGAGGTTTTGGTTGGATATTAGAAAAGGATTCTTCACTCAGAGGGTGGTGGAGCACTGAAATAGACTCCCCAGGGAAGCAGTCATGGTGCCAAAACTGTCAATATTTAAGAAGCATTTGGACAATGTTCTCAGACACACAGTGCATCTGACAGATGCAAGAATAGGAGTTGGATACAATGATCCTTGTGGGTCCCTTCCCTTCAGGTCATTCTCTGATTCTCTAATTGTCTGATTTTGCTTTTGAGCTTCTAAGGCTTTTCAGATACAAGAATGGCAACAATTCTGCATTGTCAGTCCTAAACGGAGCTGCTATTAAAAATTCAGATCCATGTGGTTTGAAATGGCTAGTTTGGTGGCAGTTTTGTGGGGATTTTTTTGTTTTGTTTTGGGTTTTTTAGCGAAAAGAGATAAAGTTCAGACATGAAAACGCTTGTATTTAATATCAAAACTTCAGGGCACTTTGCCATTTCACAGTTGAAGGTAACAATCGTTAATAACTGATTCATGAAATATTTGGTTGGTGCAAAGTTAATTATTGTTTTGCCCATCAACTTTAAAGCAGTTTATTTCAGCTTAGAATAAAATTTGTTAACTATTGGAATATACATATTTTTTGCTAACAAGAAAAAGTTTTTTTATTTTAGTAGGATAGAGTTTTGGGATCCTGAAACTGGAGGTGTTTTGACCTGCTCCTTGGTTGTGGAAAACCTGCTCTTGCACAAAGTTGTAGAGATGCTTGAAAGTGTGGTAATAGGTGGGAGGGAGGTCTGGTGAGTAAGCTGAATGAAGTAGAGTTTTGCAGCCTGGTTCATACAGCTTCTAGAGTCAGTTGTGAGAAATGCACACAGGCATTGATCCAAACACTTTGCAGAACACTATCAATTGTCATGTAGAATCCATTTTTCATCATATAGCACAATACAGTCAAAAAATAAATCGTTTTTGTTGTGCAAAGGAAGTACAGGGTAGGCTTCACAATAGTGATTTTTTAAATTTTCATTCAGCTCATGCTGCACCCATTTGTTGAGTGTTTCTGATTGCCCAGTTTGTTGCAAGTGTCAAACAACTGTTGAAGGTCAACATTTAGTTCTCCTGCAGCTTCTTGGGTTGTTTTTCATGGGTCCACATCAATAATGTCCTCAATTAGTTGTCGCCTATCGCAGAAAGACATTTGCGGCCTTCCACATTTTCAACACTCTTATTTCTGCTACAAAATTTTTGGAACTAATTTTGAGCTCTAGGTTTGTTAATGGTCACCTGGCCAAGTGCTTGGTTTATATTGCTAGCAGTTTCTACTGCTTTGCATACCCTTTTGAACTTATACAAAAAAAGATTACCCAAATTTACTTCTTTTCCATTTTTAGTTTGACAGCATAATATAAAAAAGATTTAGAATTGAAATCAAAACCATTAGCATAAATAAGTAGGGTAAATTTCATGCTTTAAAACTGTATATTACACAAACACTGTTAAGTAAAATTTAATCCAAAATAAACATCAGTTTACAATAAGAAAAACACAATTATTTTTGCAGTAATCTAATATCTTCAAACAAAACCCAGCAATGACTGTTATTTAAGTGAAGAAAATGAAAATGAAAAAAAGATTTTTGCTTTGTCCTTTTTTATTTTATTACTTTCTTTATAGTCTGTCATAGAAAGAAAAGGAGAATGGCTTGAGCTAACCAAAGTGAAAACAGTAAGGCTTACCTGAAAAAGATGTCTTGCAGGATTTCAAAGTAGAGTAGAAGACAAGGTACAACATTCAAGATGTATTAAATCAAGGGTTGTTTTATGTTCACTTACTTTCAAGCAAACCAAGTTGAAGGTCAAATAAATGAATTGTCAGTGTTGTCGGGCTCCCCATATCACCCTGGGTACTTCTGTTTCCCTTTCAAAGGATAACTAGGCAATTGTCCTGGTAGAACATCAGGTCTACTTGGCAGTATAACAATAGTAGAGAGTTTCTTTTCCCTAATACATATGTTATACATGTCAGTGAATAGAGACACCAGCAACATCAGTGTCATTTGTAAAATTTTCTGGAATTACATACAGATGTGTGATTCTCACTCCCATGCTGTGCTGCTAGATAAGTTTCATATCATTTTATTAGATCAATGTGTGTCTTCAGAGAAATTCATTCAGGTGGAAATATTGCTAGTTTCAAATTTTTAGGCTTACTATAAATTTTTAAGCTAATATAAATTTTGCTTATTGTCTTAGTTTAGATGAAAACTAAGATATGTTATCAGATATTAAAGATCTTTAATCAGGAAAAAAAAATTGTATAGAAGAGATAACAGTTCTTAGCTACAAATATATGTGTATACAAAACAGGATCAACACTAATCACAACTAAAACCTAAAAGTCTTAAGAAATAGGTTGAGTCCTGTACCCAAAATCTTGCGATGCAGGTCTCTTTAAGAGCTGGCGAGCAGTCGCTGCCCTGCACAGGGAAGCACGGCTCCCCTTCCCCGCAGCCGGGGAAGGGCGGGGGAGGGAGATGGAAACTTAGTACGAGTTCTGCCGGAGTTGTGGAAGATTCAGATGACCCGTGATCTTCCCTTCAGAGATTTCAAAACGCATGCACTCAGGGACTGCCGCTGCCGTTTTCGCCACTGCCATCCGAGAGGAAAACGGATGTCCGGTCACGACCTCTGTCCCGGTTTCCCCGGAAACGTCCTCCCCCCATGCCCCCTCGCGTCTGCTGAAATTCCCTTTATTGGCAAAAGGAAGAAAAATTCCTCGAAAAAATCCCAAACCACAACATTATCCACCCCGAATTTTTCTTCCACGCCAACAATCAGACTTAAATTTATACATACATATTTTCAACTATATACATATACAGATAGGCACATAGAATATGAACAACTCATCCAAAGATAAGGTCCCCTTGAGGTACACATCGTGTTTTTCCATCTTCCTGCATCACCCACCAAGTGCAACCAGATCCTTGAGCAAAGACAATCCCACGAATGGGCTTGCCTTTACTCAAGACAGGTTTAACTCAAAGAGTTTTCCCTAACATACCTCTCAGGTGGATCACAGGGACTTTATCTCCATCTACAGTATGAAGGAATTCTGACTGGGCAGGGCCGGCTCGATTGACTGAACCTCTAGTGTTGACCAACCATGTAGCCTTTGCTAAATGTTGATCCCAATGTTTGAAAGTCCCCCCACCCAATGCCTTCAAAGTGGTTTTCAACAGTCCAGTACACCGTTCAACCTTCCCGGCAGCTGGTGCATGGTAGGGGATATGGTACACCCACTCAATGCCGTGCTCCTTTGCCCAGGTGGTAACTAAACTGTTCTTGAAATGAGTTCCATTATCTGACTCAATCCGTTCTGGAGTGCCATGTCGCCACAAGACTTGCTTTTCCAGACCTAGGATGGTGTTCCGAGCAGTGGCGTGAGGCACTGGGTATGTCTCCAGCCATTCGGTAATTGCTTCCACCATGGTGAGCACATAGCGCTTACCTTGGCGGGTCTGCGGCAGAGTGATATAATCAACCTGCCAGGCCTCTCCATATTTATACTTATCCCAACGTCCACCATACCATAAGGGTTTCACTCTCTTAGCTTGTTTGATGGCAGCACATGTCTCACAGTCATGGATAACCTGGGAGATAATGTCCATGGTTAAATCCACCCCTCGGTCTCGTGCCCATCTATAAGTAGCATCTCTGCCTTGATGGCCTGAGGCATCATGGGCCCATCGAGCCAGGAACAACTCTCCTTTATGCTGCCAATCCAGATCTATCAGTGACACCTTGACTTGTGCAGCTCGGTCTGCCTGTTCGTTGTTGCGATGTTCCTCATTGGCTCGATCCTTGGGCACGTGTGCATCCACATGACGGACTCTCACGATCAGCTTCTCTGCACGGGTGGCGATATCTTGCCATATATCTGCAGCCCAGATGGGTTTCCCTCTGTGTTCCCAGTTGGCTTTCTTCCATTGGTCTAACCATCCCCACAATGCATTGGCCACCATCCAAGAGTCAGTATAGAGGTAAATCTTCGGCCACTTCTCTCGTTCAGCAATGTCCAGAGCCAATTGGACAGCTTTGAGTTCTGCAAATTGACTTGATCCACCTTTTCCCTCAATAGCTTCTGCAACTTGTCGTGTGGGGCTCCACACGGCTGCTTTCCATCTTCGATTTGTCCCCACAATGCGGCAGGAACCATCCGTAAAAAGGGCATAGCGTACTTCTTCTTTTGGCAACTGATTGTATGGTGGCGCTTCCTCTGCACGTGTTACCTGTTCTTCTTCTTCTTCATCTGCTAAACCAAAGTTCTCACCTTCAGGCCAGTTCGTGATGATTTCCAGGATCCCAGGGCGATTTGGTTTCCCAATACGGGCGCGTTGTGTGATAAGAGCAGCCCATTTGCTCCAGGTAGCATCAGTAGCATGATGTGTGGGGGCAGCCCGCCCACTGAACATCCACCTTAGCACTGGTAATCGGGGTGCCAGGAGGAGCTGAGTTTCTATTCCAATTACCTGTGAGGCAGCTTGAACTCCTTCATAAGCAGCTAAGATCTCTTTCTCTGTTGGAGTGCATTTGGCTTCAGATCCCCTGTAGCCTCGACTCCAGAATCCAAGTGGTCGGCCTCGAGATTCGCCAGGCATTTTCTGCCAAAGACTCCATGAAAGACCGTTATTCCCGGCTGAAGAGTAGAGCACGTTCTTCACGTCTGGTCTTGTCCTGACCGGTCCAAGGGCTACAGCATGAGCAATCTCCCGCTTAATCTGCTCAAAAGCTTGCTGTTGTTCAGGGCCCCAGTGGAAATCATTCTTCTTGCGGGTTACCAAGTAGAGAGGGCTTACGATCTGACTGTATTCTGGGATATGCATCCTCCAGAAACCTATGGCACCCAAGAATGCTTGTGTTTCCTTCTTGCTGGTCGGTGGAGACATTGCTGTGATCTTGTTGATAACTTCTGTTGGAATCTGGCGACATCCGTCTTGCCACTTCACTCCCAGGAACTGTATTTCTTGGGCAGGTCCCTTAACTTTACTCTGTTTGATTGCAAACCCAGCTTCCAAGAGAATCTGGATGATCTTCTTTCCTTTCTCAAAAACCTCTTCTGCTGTGTCCCCCCACACAATGATGTCGTCGATGTACTGCAGATGTTCTGGAGCCTCACCTTTCTCTAGTGCTTCTTGAATTAATCCATGACAGATGGTGGGACTATGTTTCCACCCCTGGGGCAATCGGTTCCAGGTGTATTGCACGCCCCTCCAGGTGAAGGCGAACTGTGGCCTGCACTCTGCAGCTAGAGGAATGGAGAAGAACGCATTAGCAATATCAATAGTGGCGTACCACTTCGCTGCCTTGGATTCCAGTTCATACTAAAGTTCTAACATGTCTGGCACAGCGGCGCTCAGCGGTGGAGTAACCTCATTCAAGCCACGATAGTCCACAGTTAATCTCCATCCTCCATCCTCCATTACGCACGGGCCAAATGGGGCTATTGAAGGGTGAGTGAGTCTTACTAATCACCCCTTGGTGCTCCAGTTCTCGGATCATCTTATGGATGGGAATCACAGAGTCACGGTTCGTTCGGTATTGTCGACGATGCACTGTTGTGGTGGCAATTGGCACCTGTTGTTCCTCAACCTTCAACAATCCGACGGCAGTGACTTTAGCTGTTTAATCTCTTCTGTCTCTACAGCAGCTATTCCAAAAGCCCATCTATGTCCCTTTGGATCCTTGAAATAACCATTTCTGAGGTAGTCAATTCCCAGGATACATGGGGCGGCCGGACCAGTAACAATGGGGTGTTTTTGCCAGTCTTTCCCGGTCAAGCTCACTTCAGCTTCCAACACAGTAAGCTCTTGAGATCCCCCAGTCACCCCAGAAATAGCAACAGTTTCCGGGCCCACATGTCCTGATGGCATTAACGTACATTGAGCACCAGTATCAACTAAAGCCTCGTATTTTTGTGGGTCTGATGTGCCAGGCCACCGGATCCACACAGTCAAATAGACACGGTTGTCCCGTGCCTCTACCTGGCCAGAGGCAGGGCCCCTCTAACAGCCATTGCAGTGACAGCAACTCTTTAGTGATGGGTACATTTTGGAGGTTCCCTCTAGTGGGTCAGATCCTTGGGAGACTGGCACTGCACTTACTTTCGCCGATTTTCTTTTCTCGTTCTCCTTCAATTCTTGTACCCGGGCTGCCAGGGCATGGGTAGGTTTCCTGTCCCACCGTCTCATATCTTCCCCATGGTCAACCAAGAAATACCATAGATCGATCCGTGAAGTCTGTTCTCTTCCCCTAGCCGGGAGGTGTCCACCTCTGGACCCAGAGGCTTTGATTCGCACTGGTGCCACTTGAAGATTTTGAAGAGTTTCCATAATCTCCTTTTGCTGCTTGTCTATCCTCTTATCTATCCTCTCAATTGCTGTTTCTACCGCAGCGATACGTTCCTGCATGGGGCCATGGACCATCTTCGCATATGTCCTGAGTTTACCTGCTGCGACACCCACCAAATCTTGGTCTGGCTCCGAATACATGGAGGCCACATAATGGGAGAATGCACCTGGTGCACCACAGAAAAGCTTCCACCACGTTTCTGGTGTGCATCTAAGCTTGTCTGGGTCGGTGAGGGGTTGCCCATCTCTTCCATAAAGTATTTCTAGCAGTGCCATTTCCCTCAGATGTAACAGCTTGGGCTGGTGCAGGAGTACAACCTTAAGAACACATCCCAAATGAAACCCATAGACACTGAATCCATAACACTATAGACCCAAAATAAGAACTCGATAACGATCACAGCTATCTGAGTTCTACTGGCTGCTGCACTCAGATGAATTAAGCCCGCCAGACCCTTTGGCATAGTTCTGTACCAACAGAAAGCAAATAGGTAATACAGCATGGTCCATATGGACTCGAAACTCACAACAAACATCATGATGCCAGAACTGTTATCCTTCTTCGCTCTCGGGCCCCACGTTGGGCGCCAAATTAATGTCTTAGTTTAGATGAAAACTAAGATATGTTATCAGATATTAAAGATCTTTAATCAGGAAAAAAAAATTGTATAGAAGAGATAACAGTTCTTAGCTACAAATATATGTGTATACAAAACAGGATCAACACTAATCACAACTAAAACCTGAAAGTCTTAAGAAATAGATTGAGTCCTGTACCCAAAATCTTGCGATGCAGGTCTCTTTAAGAGCTGGCGAGCAGTTGCTGCCCTGCACAGGGAAGCGCGGCCCCCCCGCAGCCGAGGAAGGGCGGGGGAGGGAGATGAAAACTTAGTGCGAGTTCTGCCGGAGTTGTGGAAGATTCAGATGACCCGTGATCTTCCCTTCAGAGATTTCAAAACGCATGCACTCAGGGACTGCCGCTGCCGTTTTCGCCACTGCCGTCCGAGAGGAAAACGGATGTCCGGTCATGACCTCTGTCCCGGTTTCCCCGGAAACGTCCTCCCCCCATGCCCCCTCGCGTCTGCTGAAATTCCCTTTATTGGCAAAAGGAAGAAAAATTCCTCGAAAAAATCCCAAACCACAACACTTATTTTCAAAATAATTTCATTTACTAATACCTATGATAAATTAAGTTTCTAAATCTTTAAACTATTTGAAAATGGCTCTATGAAAATATTATTGACTGTCAAGAAGCTTTGTGAGAAATATTGGTCTAGCAAAGCTGGAGTATCTCTGTTATATCTTCAACTGTGTCTTCTTTATTTGAAGCCAAGACGAAGTGGGGTTAGACATGGTGACACTGGCAGTCCCTTGGCCTTGTGAAAAAAAAAGGGGTTGTGAAAATGGTCAGGTCTGTCAAATACAGTGGTAAAGGCTCATGATTGAAATGGATAGCCTACTTATGTGAAAGAGAAGTTTTCAGTGAGAACATGGGTTTTGAGTTACTCCGTCCATCTATGATGTTTCTGTGGTCCATTTGAGAAGCAGAGTCTCTAAAAAACCAAGTAACTGGCTATACACTGCAGGGGATGCAGAAATTGGCATAGGAATAAAGTTGTTCTTTGGTTGGTTGAGTGTGTGGCAGAGATGTGTCCTGATAGTCTTGCATATCCTTGCAATGGTCTTCAAGATGTCGAAGAACGCTTATATGTTTTAAAGTATTTCTCTCTGTTTCATGATTACTAAAATATCTGTTAAACAGGTTTGATAACAGCATTTAAAATTGGAGGATTTATTAAGCTTTCAGTCTCCTATCATTTACAAAAGTCACAGCCTTTTTCATAAAAGATATTCCTAGTTTCTTTCCTTTACAATGAAAACACATTTATTGAAGATAAATGCAAAATTTTAAACAGACAACTGTAAAATTTTAAACAAACAACTGTTAAAATCTTTACACTTCCAGAAAGCTTTCAGAGGTTATTTCCTTCCACCTGTGAACAACTGTTAATCTCAGTTCACTGCTTTTCTCCTTTTCTCCACCACAAACTTGAAAATTATAGTTAGCAGATATCACTAATGCAATGTAAAATGAAAATAGGAACAACAAAAAACAGAGGAGATCTTTGCCACAGATACGAAAAGGCACCTCCCTGGACCATTCTTCCCACCCCTCCCCCCACTGTTAAGAGTGCAGTATTGGAAACAAAACAGAAAAAGCAGGTGTGTGTGGAGATGACAGAATGGAAGACACTGCTGCTGCTTACTGACAGATGAGTCGGTTGGGTTCCTGCAGCAGCCACTCTGTGGTTTGATCCCATGGCCACGTGAAGTGCCAGAGCTAAATGCTTCCTGGAAGAGGACTGCTCCTTCTCTCCGTTGAAACCTCAAATGTGGACCCACCGTGTGCGTAATGAGCAAATGTAATGCAATTAGCATTGCAGTGCTATTAAGGTCAAATGCAATTCATGTCACTACTGAAGTGCTTGTGATAAGCGTATTATTTGCCTGATAGGGCGAGGAAGTGTTTTAGCTAGTTTAATAAGAACTCAAGCTATCATTAAAAAGCTCTCTATATACATAAGCATCTTTCTTAGACCAGTAATCCTGACATACTCTTAACTGAGCTGGTATCTTTTGGTATAGCAATGTTTTCAATTAATTAATTCCCTTCCATTTAGTATATATATATATAAAAAAAGGTATTTTCTGATTTAATTACTTCCAAATCTTCAGTGCCTAAGAAATAGCTTGAAACTCGTCTTCCTTTAGTGCTTTTGCCTTGTAATTGCTCAATAAACATGTGTCTGGTCATGCAGGAAATATATCACAAAAACAATCATAGCAGCCAGATAAAATCTCTTATTAAATTTCATAAAAGTATCAATCTCCTATGTATTTTCCTGGAGAAGGTGTGAGGCACAGAATAAATACAATCATAGCTCACAGATACCTTCTCCATATTTTTATAAGTTAAGTGATATCTCATGTTGTTTAAAAACTATACATTAAATAAAAATAAATAAACAAACCAGTGAAGATTCTATGTTGTCCACCAACATCTGGAACTTTGCCCTTTTTCTTGAAAAACAAAAAGTTTACGAATTTACAAGATTTGCAAGGTTATTGTTTGATGCCGTTCATGGCAACAAGAGGATACAGGTCAGAGACTAAAGATTTAGCATAGACTTATTTGGAAAGGAAGTAGTTCACAAAATGATAAGAAGTAATCCAAAGAATATGCTGCTCTTTAGAGTTTTAAGAGGTTTCAGCTTCAAAGTTCCTCATGATCGGTTGCTGCAACTCACCCATGCTTACAGATCTCTAAAATAGTCATGGTCTGTGGATCTCTGATGGGATAATAAGCATCAGTAATCTGGAATAAATATCAGCGTATAAATTTTATTTATTCACTTAGTTGAAAAAAATACGATTCAGTGTTCTCTAAGGTGTGTATCTATGAATTAATACTGTCAGAAGTGATCATACCCATGTTAGAATGCGTAAGAAATGCATATCCTTTTAATGTGTAAAACATAACACCCCTGGTGAGTAAGTCAGTCAAGCTAACGCATATTATGTGTTATGACTAGAAATATTTTCCACTAATTTGGAGAATGATATTTCCAGTCTACTTTGTGGTAATAAGGCAAAAATAATATCTACCTGTTTAAAGAGAGTGACCTTTTACAGGTTTTCTGCACATAATTAATACAAAAAGAGAGCGAGATATTCAGTTGGTATTTACAAACTCACTCCACAGAGGCTATGGTGATTTATGTGTCTAGAGAATCTTCCCTGCAATACTACTTCTGCAGAAATTAATTATGTTTTAGAGTCATAGTAATATGATAATATTATGCAGAAACTTTATCAAAAGCTGTATTAATTAATTCAAGCACTAGTCACTGATCATTAGTTCATGCACTGTAATAATCAGTTCCAGAATCAACAAATCCAGTGTTTTCAGTTAATTCATCTGTTTTTAAAAGCAAGCAGCTCTAACGTCCTTTTAATAAAATGAGAACAGATCTCTGATATTTGGTAGATTAGAAAATTTTAATCAATTTACACTTTATTAAAAAAGCTTGGAAAAAAGCTTACAATCCTATTATATTGCTACTAGACTGTGGCAAAGTTTTATTTTATCTCAGATTCTTGCCTTTTATGTGTAGCCATTTTATTTGCTTAACTAGATGAGAATGCATCCATGTCCTTTTTTGGATGTTGGCATTTAACTAATATTTTTTTACTTTATAATATAATTTAGATCAACATTTCTAATTATTTATTATCTAGTTATTTAATTTCATCTTGCATTGGCATATATAACATAAGTTCTGGAGCATCTTGTATAAATTATTTACAGTTATTTGTCACTTAAAATATTACTGGAAGGTCAGGCTCTGCAAATATTTGCATATTTATTTTAAAACATGTCACTTACTCAAAGTGTGAGTTCAAAAATGCTTAATGAGCTGAGGTTTCACATTCCTACAAAATAATTCATATTACAGAAGGAAAATTTATGTAGAGAAGCAGGCAAACATAGTGTGCCTGTCTTAATAAGACACATAAGACACATTTTTTAAAAAAAATTGGGTTAAGATTGCTAAAAGTTATAATAACTTAAGCAAAGATGAGATTTTAAGTCAGCTGCAGGAAACAAGTAGCAAGCAAGAAGAGAATGCCTAAGAAGAGAAAAAATAAATAATGCCATTTTGCAGCATAGCTAATAGTGGATATAATTTCTAATTTCCCAAATAATTCAATATTTGGGATCAAATTCTTCCAACAGTAAGTAAGTGAAATTTCTCTGAATTCAGTGGAGCTATATTGTAATAGTTTTTGAAGCGAATATCTCCCTTCCCCCTGTTCTCCTCAAATATTATCAGTTTCTCTATTCTCTTGACAATATCTCTGTCATGACTACTTGTGACTGCATCATCGACATTGCTTTAGCTGACCTTCATGCATGTTTAAAATAAACTGTGCAAAAATCTAAGGTGCATTTGAAGGTAATCATTTCCAGAGTTATCTCTTGATCTGTACCTTGCCCCAGTATGTTTCTTACATAAAGAATTCAAATTACTTTTCCATATTTCACCTGTACACAAATAGGTTAAAAGAATATACAAATATGTACAGGCACACATCTAGCTAGAGAAAAAGATCACTCGAAAGTAAAGATGCTCTTGCAATAATGAAGATACAAGGCATGTAATTTCCTTAACACCATACCCTATCTCTTAGAAGCCAATTGCTTCTTACAGTATTCAGAAGTATAAGCTGCACAGAGCTGCAGAGTAGTTGCTTACTTGTGTTCATCTTCCTTTCTATCAGGAACCCCTGGTCCTTTCCCGCAGAGCTCCTTTCCAGCCAGCTGGCCCTCAGTGTTTTCTTGTGCATTAGTCTTTTTCACTACAGGTGAAGGCTGCTATCAGGGATTATCTTCTCTGGGAAGTCCTTCCTGATTCATAAGAACGCTCTGCAGGGCATTTTGCTTTGATGCCTCCTTGATCATCTGTGTTGGAAAGTTATCATCGACTCGGTCCAGAAGCCTCCTCCATTTCTTATGCCCTGTTGTGCTGTCCCTTCAGCAAACACGGGGAACTACAATCACACCAAAGAGGACTAAGGACTGAGAAGTGGATGCTTCTTCTAGTAGTCTGAAGAGTTACAACGTCACTCATATTGCTCTGCCGACTGATCCCTGGCCCACATGTACTCACTGTCTCCTCTCCCATTACGAAGTCACCTAAACGATCACAATGCAGTGCCTAGAAACTTCTACATGAAATCTGTTGGCTACATCTGCTAGATGTGCTTCCAGTATTTATACAAATAAAAGTAGAAAATTCAGCAACCCAGGCACTTACCGATCCAAATATATTCTTAGAAATACAAAGGTAATTACCTGGAGATAATTACCCACTTTCCTAAAGAAAAAATGTATTTTATAATACTTCCCTAAAATGAAAATTTAATTAAAGAAATAAGGATACATTTGGTCTATATCGTAGGGGAAATAAGGTCACTCTCCTTAATAAAACAGCTCATCACCTGTTGTCACCTCTTATGTTCATGTGTAGAGCACTACAACCTACTTTTCTAACTACAAGCAGAAAAAAGGGCAATCTTTCTTATCCACTTGTAATCACAGCTACTCAAATATCTTCACAAATTAAATAGTTCATTTGGAAAACACCAGTCTTTCTGATTTGGGAAGAAATAGTATTGACGAATTATTTTGGTGGAATCTTCTGAGTAACAGTTAATTTCTTCAAGCCCAGATTAGTCACTGAATGATTAATTTGATTAATAATATATAAGTATTCAGTTATTCTTTTAATGAAAGTCTAGTTTTTTCACACTTCCTCATTTTCATATACGAAATTTTAACTCTTTATGATAATTTAGAACTAAATTTTTCACAGCAGGTTCACATGTAGAGTATGCACTAAGGTAGCAGAAAATGTTTCCTAATGTAAAATATACACGCATTTGAAGTTATTGATTAGTTGCAAGACATGAATTAAATCCCCAGCAGTTACATTAAGGCTACAGCTACTTGTTAGTGCTACTTAGATGGCTGATGTCTAGAAACAGGGAAAAAAAATGCAGTAACAGAGGAAACAGAAGATCTCACATGTTTCATTCCTATATTGACTTATAAGTCAAAACCGACCATTTCTTAATGCAAAGATGAGAGAGTAGCTGGAGAAGAGAAGCAGGTGTGATAAAATTTAACACCAAGTCTCTTTCTGGCTTCAGACAAAATAGATAAGCAACAACTCTTCCTACATTTCAGTACATAAAGTGACCTGGTACAGTAGGAGAAGATTGAGATAAACTTTTTCTACGAGCCAGAACAACTAAGCAGTTACTCTAGTGATAAAGAAACAGAAGCTGATGTTTATGTCTCATTTGAATTAGTTAACCATTGAAAAATCAATTTTGTTTTCTACACTCATAATTAGGAAATGATCCATCAGAACCAAAAAGTGTAGATATCTTATAAAAACTTTAATGCAGCTCTAGCCCTTAATTGAAGGTTTGCATTCAAGGTATATGTAGTGAAGTATTTAATACTGGATTCTCCATCTTTTCTGTTCATCACTCACATTAATGGTACAAAAATATGCCATAATATTCAACTTAAATTAACTGTATAATAAGGAACTGATTTTATTTTTCATTCTTGTATCTCTGCTATAACTTTCATCAGTTCTTGTAGAATAAAATAATATCTGCTGAAGAATATAAACAACTAATGGACAATTCATTTTCTTGTGATAATTTTTTTGTTGTTTATATGAAAGTACCTTCTCATTTTATAACAGCATATGGCAACTTTTTTTTATACTTGACTTTCTCTTTTATGCTACACTTTTGTAATACCAGAGCTATAAAAATGCACCCATTTCCAAAAGACCATTATTTCACTACTAAACTGGAACACTGTTTTGTATTACTTCAGCTCCAACTGTTAGTGCTCCAACTGTTGCTGTTGATTTAGTGTAAGTAATATTTACTAAAGCTTTCTTTCATTCTTTTGAAGAAGAAACTGTTTTCTTCTGACAAGATTGGAAGTCTACTGTGTTACTGTTGTTCAAAAAAAATCTCACAAAAACTCAGTTGAAGTTATATTTGTGAGAAATTCATAATTCAAATGTGACTAAACTTTCTCCAGATAGCCATACACCTGTGTCATATGAGAAGAACTAAAGATACAGTTGCCAAAAATTCTCTGTTCTTTTAGAGAGAAAAGGAGAGGTGCAAAAATGATCCAAATGTGAGTGCTCCATGACTGATGAAATTTTTAAGAAATGCAAGCAGCTGAGTTACTCAGAGAGGTACTATATGTGTTTACTTGGGTTGCCAATGGCCTGTCTGTAATTTGTTGTAGTTTTATCATTCAAGCATGCTTTACCTCACCAATATCTACCTACGAATTCAACAAGCTGAGACTTCATAGAGGAAAGCTCCGTAAGCCTTAACTACAATCCATTGCAGCCAAAGCTATAGCCCACTGCAGGACAGAATTGAAGACCTACACATCTTCATTTTTCAGTTTTACAGCAGACCCAACACTTACTGTTCCAGGTCCAGATAAATCATACAAAAAAACCTTCTTCTTCTTCCTTAAGCAAAGCCTGAAATAAGGAGACAGAAATTGGGAAGAGTTTGTTATTCCTATTGCATAGGAAAGAGATGAAAATGGAGAAAGACTACTTATTACTCACTACTGACTCACTACTCACCGTTCACTTCTCACTACTCACTTTAAACAGCAAGGAAAGACCCTAGTCCAAGGGAAAGCTACAACTCTGTGTCCCCAGGCAGTTCAAGAAGCTGCGTTCTCCAAATACAGATGACTGAAGAGGTAATTCCAGTCTGCCCAGTAGACTGGAATTTCCTACTAGGGAAAGGTAGGAGGTTTGTGTTCATACCCTCAAATCACAAGCTAGTAAAGAGAAGGTCAACCAGTAAGTTGAAAATAATGGGGCCAGCACTACAAACCCTTAAACTACTCCATTGTGTCTTTTTGCCAGGAGACAAATCTCAGCAAAAATGGCTTGGTATGTCTTTTTCATCATTGTTTTATTCACTAGATCTTGCTGAGAAAAAAAAATACACGAAGAACTGCTTTCTACATATTGCCTTCTTCCTAAAAATGTTAGAAGTGTCTTTTCTAACATAACAACACTTAAAACAAGTGGACACATATTTGTGCATGTTGCACTAATGGCCTTCAGAGAGTACAAACTTTCTGAATTTCATAGTTCAAAATCTTATTTTAAAATTACTCATCTAATTGTATTGTGCATAACATTACCCAGAAGGAAATTAATTCAATTAAGGCCATAATTTAAAATTCTGTTTATAAATTTTATTTATGTCTGGATCTCATTTGTAATACCTCCAGCATATTATATTTCAGTGATATCTTTGTATGGAGACACTGATCTAAGATACTTTAACGGAAAAGATTTATCGGTCTAGTCTGTTGAAAGTAACTTCTAAGTTCAATGTCTATATTTCTCAGTAAAACTGTGCGGACTTTTTTTGTTTGCTTTCCATGTATCACATATTCTTTAAAAAAGTAGTGTAGTCTCAAAATATTTGCCACTTCAGTTCTTGTTCTGTAGGTATAATTATTTCTCTGCAACATACCTCAGTGATAAAAATAATGACAAAAAAAATAGACACTTCTCCTTTTTATCTATTTTCCAGTCTTGCTGACATTCCCATAAAAAAGTAGGTGGAAAAAACCCTTTATGATCACTGTTAAGGACGTTTGTGTAAGATGAAGAAGATAGAGTCTGAAAACCTTCAGGCTTTTTAGAAAAATAGATAGTGCCAACAGGATATATTAATTCTTCAAGAATACTGTTGCAGGAGAAGTGTCAATGATCACCCAGACAGATCTGATCTAGTAGTTAGTTTATTGAGTTTTAATCAGTAAGTTTAGACGTAAAATATTTAAGAAGTACAGATGGACTGGTAGTCAACACTCTGCTATTTACTACACTTAAAATTAGTATGGGATACAAAGATTTTTGCTTATCTTACTACATATGTGTCAAATGTTGCACATATGAAAAAATGTCATTTATTGACAGATCTGGTGTCAGGTAAAGGATGTCTTAGCCCTGAGGTGTAAATTTGGGAAGTATCTATACTCAAGAGGAGATCACTACCATGAACCAGATGCTATGGAGGGAGAGCTCAGCAGACCCTGATGACTGCAGATATTTGTAACATGAAGTGGTCAGAGGTTCTGCTGTATTTATATGGTTTCAGCCACTTCTCAGGCAAGTTTTCAGTCAAACTGGGGTTCTTTTGTTAGTTTATTTTGGTGCTGTGTTCTCATTGATAGCATCATACAATTGGATTTACTTTGGTTAGGCCTGCTTGCTGAGCATTTACCCAGAAAAATGCTCAATTAGTTCAAAAAAGAGAAGTGCATCCATCAGAACCACAAGTGATCTTGAATAGTCAGGATGTTTCATCAGCCCCACCAAAGCATTTTCAAGTCCCAACCCTCTCCAGGAGTCCTCTGACTGCAGGATTGATTCAGACTGAGGCATGGTCACAAGAATACTTTATTGTCCTCTTCTGAAGCACTTATCAGGAATGAGATAGCTTCAGAGGGACTTTAAATCTTGTATCTCTTTATTCCCCCTTTTTTTCCATTCCAGGTTTTTCCTAACTATGAAAGTAATTTCTTTCAAACAGCCCCCTCCTGTTTATTCTTTCACCTCAGATCCTCATTTTGCCAATATTTACCCTCATTGCCTGTGACAGAGTCATGCTAGTAATTTCTATCTTGACCAGCAATTCATGTTAATTTCTTCTTCTGTTGCCTTTTAATTAGTTTTCTCCTCTCTATGTTGCTATGTTGTTAGTTCAGCCACTAATCAAGGTTGTTCCAGTTGCACATCCTGTACTCCCTCTTTGCTATCTGTAACACCTTGTAATTTTTCATGTTGTTATCTTCTTAGTGCAGCCACAATTCAGGACTAGTGCTTCACATGTATGCCAAAATGTAGGTAAAAAAATACTGAATAGCAAAAAGCCTTCTTACAATCACTTGTCAAGAAGTATCTTTATCAACTGTAGCACCAAATTATTCTATAAGCAATGCATTCTCTGTTCTACCAGTATTCAGTATCCAACATTTGAAACTTTTCTTCTCCATCAGAAATGTTTTTCAATAGAATTAAAAAAAATCAACTTTTCGGGTTATAAAATAATTCTACTTTCCTGTATCACCACCAAGATTTTATTCTTGGTAACACAATAAGTGAGACTAAAATTTCTCTATATTTTTCATAAAAGACAAAATCATACTCAGAAGTCTTTGAAAGAAATCACTAAGTGACAGCAAGACTTCACAACATCTTTCTAGGAGCTGCTAACACATAGACACTAAGTAAGCAGCAGTAGAACACCAGTGTGAACATAGCTTGTGATCAACAGTTTTTTTGCATTTGTAAGATTATTACGAGGAAGTCTTATACCCAGTTTGTACAACAATTAAGTGTTCTACTTCTGAACACAGCTATTTCAGGTCAACGTTTTTGATACCATTTATGTGGCTGCTAAAAGATTTCTATATTATCCTTTTAAACAAATGAATCACCACCAGCATCAATATCTACCTCTGCTAAACAACAGATGGCATTTGTTTTCTTGGAACAGATTCGCTATGAATTCCCTGAAAAAATGTGCTATCAGTTACATGCAGGAAAAATTAGCTATTCTGAGATAGTCGGTCCTTGTCATATGCCTTGACCCCATTTTCTGTCATTTTGTGCGTTGGTATACTTTTCTTTTGAGGAATTCCCTTTTTCCTGGAAGGAAAGTGCTGAATTCATTGCCATAATTATATTTTTCCACTTCTGCTCCTCTTCCTACCCCTGAATGTTATGAAACAGGTAGTTATGCGGGGATTAACACACAGAGAATTCTGGCTTTCAAAATAAAATTAAAATCCGTTTCATGAGATGTAGACTTACCACCCTGCACCACATATAGTTTCATTGAGTAAAACAAATGTCCTAGGCCTCAGATTTTCTTGTGTGTACGTGCAGCTTACCAGGCAGAAAACTCTGCTTGCAAAATAAAATTACAGTACTCTCACTCAGAGAGAATATTGGTATTCAGAAGAAGCAATGATTAATGAATGGTGCTCAGGGTTCTGGAGCAAGGCCTGCACAACTCAGGGCCCAAAATACAGACATAGAACAATGGAGAGTTTAATTAAATAATGCATGAAACACTAATTTGCTGTTTCTGATCACTTTAGCATCCTTTCTCACAAAGGCAAGAAGAATGAAAAACAACAGTAGTACAGACTGGTAATATTGGAATTGGTTTTATCACTGTTTTTTCTGGTTCTGAACTACGATGTGACAGGGCATTAAGCAGATATAATCTTCCATTTAAAAATGTGGACTCAGCTGTCAACTACTAACTGGTAAAGATCTATTGAATTAATAGTATTCTGTGGTTAAAACACACATGAGAGCCTGGACCGCAATTTTAGATTTTTAAATTTTCACTGTTCCTATAGCTATAAACTGGTATGGCTTTATTTCAGCTGTATAATTCATTTCATACTACATAAACACTTGTATACACTGAACCCAAATATTTTTGTGTGGTTTATTTATGATAAGTCCAAACCCTAATCTCTCAAAACTCAGCAAAGTCAGATAGAAAATGTCCGTATCAAATAGAATGATTCTTCCAGATTCTTCCACAGTTTCAAATCTTTTTAAATTATGCATATACTTTGCTAGTAAGTCTTGTTCCAGAAATCTGTTGTTGAGATTTATTGGAGACTTGCAGAAACTTTCAGTGGAACTCAGTTAAGCCTCAATCCTTTTAAAAGATTGACCCCAGGTTTGTGTAACAATTTTATCTGTGCCGGCCTATATACCTTTTCTGAAAGCTGGTGTTAGGCTGCTGGCCTGTACCTTTTCATTATTTTCGCCAATTCTCTGGTATCTCCATGTGATAGAAGTAGCTCATCCTACTTCTTACTTTGTACATTTCATAAATTTCTACTGGAGATCCCCACCATAGCTATGTCTTCATAAAAGCTTTTCCTATTAAAAAAAAATTCTTTTGTTTCTTAATCTCAGGAGTCTGCCACAAGCTTTTCCTTAATGCATTAATCTTTCTAACATCAATGTTCTATTTCTCATAACTTCTGATTTATTTTAAGTTTTCCACCTTGTCTGCTCTTGGGGATAACAAATGAAATATATATTTCTAAATGATATCTTGTCCTTCTGGATGGCTGCTTATTCTAAGATTTCATTCCTTACCTGTGTGGTTGTATCATCTTGACCCAGAAAAAAGATTTTCTTAGAAACAGATTTTTCAATTATATTTTTCTTTCTATCAATTTAAATCCAAATTTTATTCAGCATCTGTGACCAAACTCCTAAGTCACTGATTGTGCATATTACTGCATCAGACATCTCTCTGCTAACCTATAATGAATGCTGTCATGATTTTTGAGGCAGTATGTAGTCATAGTTGTGTTCAAAGGACAGTCTCATGAAGCGTCTCATAAATAGAATAGAATAGAATAGAATAGAATAGAATAGAATACAATACAATACAATACAATACTTCGGGTTGAAAGGACCTATCACTAAGCATCTAGTCCAACTGCCTGACACCTTCAGGGCTGACAAAAGTTAAAGCAAAATATAAACTCAAAAATAATGTGTCTTGCAGGGTATCTTTCCTAGTTGGCTTGTTAAGTACTTGTGACAAGAAATAATCAACAAAGTTCAGGAGTTTCCCACATGTGATCATCACAGCAGTATTGTATTCTCAGTTGTTGTCTAGGATGTTGATATTTCCTGTAAGCACAAGGGCTACCAGTCCAGAAGTTTCTCCTAATTGCCTATGGAATAAGTCACCAATGCTGTCATCTTAGCTGGATGATCAGTAGTAGACACCCACTACAACATGTCCTTTGTTTTCCATCCCTCTCATCCTCTCCCAGAGGCTCTCAGCCACATCACTAAAAGCTGTACAGTCAAACCTCTCCCTTACACACGGTGCAACTCCTCCTCCTCGCCTGTCCTCCCTATCCCTACTAAACAGTGTGTGGCGCTCCATACCAGCACTCCAATCATGGGACTCATTTCACCAAGTCTGATTAATACCAATGACATCATAGCTCTGGGAGATGACCAGTACTTCCAGCTCCTGATGTCTGTTTCTCTCACCACGTGCACCGGTGTATAAGCATTTCAGATGTGTTCCTGAGCCCTCAGTGTTCCCTCGAGTAGCGTAAATGCTCCCATTAATATTGCCAGCCTCAGATGAAGCCCTACCAAGCCCTGACTTACTTACCTTCACTTCTTCAGATGGTATCCTTTTCCCCCAGTGATTCTAGTGCAAAACCCCCTCAGTCAGTCCTGGCGGCTTAGGAACACAGAAGTGTTTCCCCCATTGAGACAGATCGGTAACATCAGGCCTGTTGAGGACCTGAACTGGTTTATGTAATCTTCAAATTTTTTGTGTTAGAAAGTTATTAAACCTAAGTTTAGAAAATTAAAAAATATACTTTACCTTGTCTGCACAAGACCTCTCAAAACATGTTTTTTAAACTGACTCAACCTGAGGCAACATGATTGTTTTTGCTGTATGTATTCTTACTATATATTACTGATGTACAGAAGAGTAATACATTCTATAATTTACCTTCTTTTCAAATCTGCCTTAAAATCTACCTTTGCTGATTGCTAATCATAGCAGGGGACGAGAGTGGCTGGATAGCACACAAAAGCAGTTAATAGAAATCCATATTCTCATATTAAATACAAAATCTTTTATTGGTAATACTTGCCAAAAATGAAATGCATGTCTAATGGTTTGACTTTAGGATGTTTGCCTGGTCATACTTTTAGGAACTTCAGTTCTCCACAAAACGCCTTCTGAAAACAATTTTATTTTGAAATAATTGCTTCCTTTTTTTTTTTCTTTTCTTTCCTAAGAGACCCACAAAATTCACTAATAATGTGGATGGAACACTCATGGCCATTCAGAGAACAGAGATCTTTAATGGTTGTCAATATTTTTCCCCAGAAACATGTGGAATAGTAGGAGTAGAGGTGATGAGACGTAGCAAAATCTTTTCTGTAGAGAAGCATCCAGATGTGAAAAAGGAACATATACAGAAAAATTAAATTATATGCTAATATTTAAAAATCCAAATGTTGTTTAAATCTTTGTAAACCACAAAAGCAAATAAAGGAAAGAAATTATTTTAGCTTTGTAAAATTGCTCTGAGACCTGAATGTTAAACTCATAAAAATTGTTCTAAATGAAACTTTTAGTTTCATAACAAAATACTTGACACATTGTTACTTACATTGTGACATCCAAAACTTAACCCAGATTTTGCCTCTGATGAGACTCTGCTGAATGCAATGGTGGAAGGGAGCCTCAGGAATGGGCCAGTCCTTAGAACAGTTCTGCAATGTTAAATATCCTGTCACATTTACAAAATATGAGGGGCAGTTGCTCTTTCTTACTCAGTGGGTTTGGTCTTTGAACATAATGTGTTCGATAAACGATTGGTGTACCTCTGGCTTTCTCAAATACACTGTGTTAATTACAGTTTAAATGCACACTCTTTTTCTTAATGAGATTTAATATCTTTTAGCAAATTTTAATTCTCACTGCATTTGCTGGCATTACAAAAAAACTACCCAGAAACCTGACTGATAAAAACAAGTATCTACATAAACACCTGAAAGGCTAACATTTTGTAACTATTCTCTCATTTATTCTTCTCCAGTGATAATGACTAAGGAAAACTACTTTATTATTTTAGTGCTGTTTATTAGCAATGAAAATAAAGATGAGAAACTTAAAATATTGTGGAAATCACTGAGGATGCCAGGTACAATCTACCAGTAAAACAGCTTGCTTTTTGCTGCGTGAAAGACCAAGACTAAATTATTTCCTCTCTCCTCCACTCATTACCACTTCCCAGACAAAAATGAAAAAATTCCTAGAAGATTTGAACAGAGAAGATATGTAGAATATACTAAAGAATCAGGTAATTGCTTCATTGGTCTTGACCCAAGAGGACACTCAGTGGTACACAGTACAGAATTTCAGCTGTGAAAAAAGTAAATTAAAGTACTGATAATAATGAATTGGAGTTAACAAATAATTTTCAAAGGGAGGTGGGAGCCAGCAGAAGAAATTACATTGTCTGTCAGGAAGAAAACAACTCCAAACTCTCTGACAGAAAACACCAGGACAACAGGGTGAACCTCACCACTATAATTGTTTGCATGGAATCTTGCCAAAAAGAAAGTCACTAAACAGGGATCAGAGAAGCTGAATGAACACAGATCTAAATCAAGCAGCAGCAAACAGCTCAATCTTGCTTTCTCTGAGAATCAGCTAGCAATAGCCGCTCTTCCTCCACTCCCCTGGAAGGTGCCTGATAGTGCCCATTTGCACCCATGCCCTGCTGCACTAGCTATGCCAGCTGAGGCCTCCTTTTCTCATTTTCCAAGCTCTTTTTTCTCTTCCTCCCATATCAACAAAGACTGCTAGCAATGACTTAAAAAAAAAACCAAAACAAACAAAAAACCTCACATGGTGTTATTATTCCTCTGCTTTTATCTGTTTTTTAGAGTAAGGTCAGGACCTCTGGAGTAAGAGATGTATTCTTCCAAATGAATACAGGCTTACACTACAGGGTACTTCTCTGCTAGCTGCATGAATAATATGTTATAATAAAACAGAGCAATAGACTGTCACGTTTTTCATTATTTATTCATTACTTTTCTATAGTAAAAGTCTTCCACAGGTTGTCAGCAGAGATCCAGCCTTCCACATCACTCATCTCCCAGTGGGTCTGGTTAATCTACTTCAGGAGTACACTTTCAAAATCAAAACAAACCAGTGTATTGTATTTCTAGAAGAACCACCAATCCTCTCTAAAAAGCACTTGTGAAAAAGGAGTAAAAAGTATCCTTTTTTAATCTTAGCTTTTCCTTGTAAAGGATAGAAAAAATACAGATTTTTGAAATTAACATATAAGTTAGATCTGGTGGAAAAAATCAAGGTCAAGATTGTGCAAAGTTTAATTATAATAACTTTTAATGATAATTTTCTGTCCCAGGGGTGGAAAATACCTCTGTGAAAACTCTACCCCACAAGTATGTAGCTTTTATGTAGACTCAATGCATCTTAATAGAAAACACACATGCAAACACAAACACATCTTCACAAATGTTATATTTGACCATAATGTACATATCTGAGATATTCTTTAGGCAAAAACGTTAACAAGATAAAAACATGGGAAGTACAATATCTAAGGGAGAAACAATGGGACAGAAAAGGTATTTATACTTCTGTGATTCATCACTTGTTTTAAGCTAGGAAATTCTGTGATCTTTCTACAATCCTGTTTTCTTTTGGCCTCATCAACATTTTCAGTGCTTAAAGTTGATGAATCCAGACATAGCTTCCACCCATGAAGGAGGTCTAGACTTCCTTCATTCTGATACTAGATTTTAGGAATTTATGGAAACGGTGGCAGCCAGCACTAAACTAGGATGAATAAAGATATTTTTCCAAGGATAAAATAACTGCATCTTGGTAAAAGATGGGACTTTATCTCATTCTGGAGTTTAGAAACAAATTTAAAAGGGAAATTGCATGGGCTCCCACAATAACAAGCACCAATCTTAGCTTGAATCTCTGCTGTATCAAGAAACATAATCAACAACAGCAACACAATACAATAATAAAAGCAACACCAGCATCACTTATGTGCTTTCCATCTATGAACAGATAGAATGATTACAAATTTCTGTGACAGAAAGGGCTGGTGGAGGAGGTGAAAGCAGCCTTGGCTGCTGTGATGATGAGAAGGTGGAGTTCAGGATGTTGAGAGGAGGCAGGAGGCCAAAAAAACAAGATCAAAACCCTAGACTTCAGACAGCAGACTTTAGCCTCTTCAGGGAGTCTTATCTGGAGATTAAGGTACTGAGAAGACCAAATTGGGAATGCTGAAGTAAACTGGATGTACAGAAGTCCTTATAGGATGCTCTCAGGAGTGTCGAAGGAGTGGGGTGAAGCCATTGCAAGGCCACTCTAAATAAACTTTAAGTGATCATAAAGACTTGGAGAGGTACCTGACAATTGGTGGAAACAAAATGTCACTCACCTTTAAGGTGTGCAGGAAAGAGGACTCAGGGAATTACAGGCCAGTCAGCTTCACCTCAATCCCTGGAAATGTGAACAATTAATTAATATTTGAAACTATTTCCATGAACATGAAGGACAAGAAGATGATCAGGAGTAGTCATCATGGCCTCACCAAGGGGAAGTCATTCTCAAAATACTTGATAGCCTGTTAGGATAACACGACCAGCTTGGTAGCTGAGGGGAGAATGGAGAGTATTGTCTACCTTGACTTTAGTAAGACTCTCCAACACTGTCTCCCATAGCATCCTGAAACACCTTGTTGCTATGAGTTTGTCAGAGCACAGCAACAGATTGCCCAGAGTTATTGTGGCATCTCTGTCCTTGCAGATATTCAACAGAGTCCTGGGCAACCTGCTCTAGGTGATCCTACTTGAGCTGGAGAGTTGGGCCAGATGACCTCTAGAAATCCCCTTTCAGTATTAATTTTTCCATGACTCCGTAACACTTGCAGAAGAAACCAACAATGAAGGAGTCTCCCTAAATCTGAGAATGTGAAAAGCCATTTGCATCATCCAGACTCTAATGAAAGTATTCTCATGTGTTCATAGAAAGAAAACGGAAAAAGAAAGCCAAGATCTTGGAAGTATTTTAAGGCTGTCTGTAAACCTCAGACAGCAAATGTACAAGCATCAACATTCAAAAGCACCAAGAAAATCTTGATTTTAAAGAACTTAAATTGACAGTGGCAATAGTAGCAAGAAAACAGAAGCAGCACAAGGTTTAAAGTGCCGTATCAGTGATAAAGAAGCTGATGGATGAGCTGACAAAAACAAAGAGCACTAAAGAAAGCAGAGGACATGAATCTCTGAAAAACTCATTTAAGATGAGAGGTAAGGTCTCAATGAGAGCCTCATTTACACAAGTTTAGTTTTTGGATGATAAACTAGTTTTGTAAGTGAGTTCATAAATCTGCACTGCATTTTTAAGGGCAAATCCTCTTCTTCGCCACCAGGTTTTAAGAATTAAGTTTTTTTAAAAAAAAATATTGCAGAGCTGAGGTATAGAAGGCAACAGAATTTAAAAATGTTAAAATATTTATATTTAAATACATAGAACTTAAAAATACTTGTCAGTAAAAATGAGAGTTTCAAAATATAGATGGTAAATGTTCATGACACTTTACACCAAAACATCCCATTTAGTAATGATAAATACAAGCCAACCATTCAAGAAGGTGATTTTTAAAGCAAAATTTTACTTGTTCTTTGAAACTTTAAAAATGTGAAGATCACGCAGAGTTTTCAATATGTTTTCTAGTGTTATCCACCGTGAACTCTCCAAGATGATTGGAAAATCTGGTCTTGGCACTAAACTTCAAACTATGTTTTAAAAATGAGCCCTCTTTCCCCATTCTCAATTTGAATATGCCCCTACCTCTCCAAGCAATGTTCAAAATACCAAATTCAATGTAAGATATTTAACTGTTGCACAAAGGGTGTTGTGTTGCATTGCAACCTCAAATCTATCTCTAATTTGCAGAGGCTTCAGGTTAACATACTTCCTACTGTACATGAAGAAATTGTTTCTATATAGACTTTGTGATGGCTGATATTCTCTCCTGAAATACAGCTGTTTCAACAAGCTCCAGTTCTCTCCTTAACATTATAAGATACTCTAGAGTGATCACACTTAGCAGGAAACCAGTTCTATTAAGTTTTGCTTGCCATAACCATATCAAGTTATAGCTGCAGTCTCTGTAGCAACCATCAGTGCTGAAACTCTCAGAGAAAAGAAACAGAAGTATATTTAATTGCCTTCTGAGGCACCATTTAAAGCATCAGGGAAAGATTTACATTTTCCGCATTACACAGAAGAAAATTAAGCAGTCTCAAGTATATCTGCTCCAGTTGAGAAAAACAATATTCTTTAACAAGTAATTCATCTGGTTTTGTCTTAATTTTGCTGCAGAACACCTAGCACAAAGACTGGAGTTAAAACAGGATATCCCACCATTATTTAATAATTGTCTATGGTGTTCTGCAGTCAACAGAGGTGGCAGATATGTTAGTAGAAAGAAAATGAATATGTAGATAACGATGTTAGAATAGAACTGAGTATGATAATATCTTTGTGTGCTGGATTGTTACTACAAATTTTCTGGTTTCTAAGTTGGCTTAGAATGAATCTGGAAGTTATTGTACTTGCACAGATACCAAGCACTTAGACTGATTACCTGTCTGAACAACTTAAAAGAAATATTCGTTTTCCAAGAATTGTTATCTTTACAATTAAGTCTGAGTTGTGGTTTCTTTTCTTTCTTCCCTTTTTTTTGTTAAGATTTGAGGATAAGCCTCAAAACCATGACTACATAGTTCAGAGGGTTAATGTTAAAAAAATGTTAGCTTACTATCTCCATTGTCAAAGTTCTTGGCTGACTATTTAAACTGCTGGAAATTATGAATATGAAGATGCTCTGGAGGCTACTATTCGTTGTAGTTTCCATGTGAAGAGCTTGATGTGATTATCAGCTCTTCAGGCTTCAATACTGTAAAAGAGTTAAGAAGGACCATGCTGAAACAACAGGTAGAGGCCTAAATTTGAATTGAAACTCTGACTTTTAAAATAGCCATGTAACTTACAGGACCTTGTCAGTATAACATCGCAACACTGGTCAATTCTGTATAAAGGTGGGTATCATCCAAGTCTGTTCTGAAGGTGCAATGTGACTAACCGTCTCAAGAGATCTGCCTGTGTTCTGGAAACTATAGGAATATCAGATCCTTTGCGTTTCAGATCTTTGTTACTGCATGCTGACTCTGAATGCCAGCAGAATAGTTATGCCTGCCAGTCTAAAAGTTTGGAGATACCAATTCTTTATCATGGAAGGATGTTGCTTCAAATGACTGTATTGGAAGACAATGTTGAATTCCAGGACTGACGGATAAGCCAAAAAGACAACAGCGTTGGCCGTATCATCACACTGCTTGTGGGACTAAGTCCTCCAGTCCTGATGTGATATTGTTATGTTGCCCTAGACAGCCTTTCTGCTGTTTTCATACCAGTCAATTAGCCAGCAATTGCTGCAAGTAATTGAAGAGCCAATCTTGAACATCAAAAGTTGATCTTCCCTGAGTGAGGGTGATTTTTGGCTTGATCAGTCATAACTGAGTTGTGTACTGGCTTATAACACTTTAATCTCCACAGAATGTGATCAAAAAATACAATTTATGCAATACAGGAGTGCTCAATCTGAGTCTGACTCTTCATCCTAAATCTTCCTACAAAACTACAGAAAATACTTAATATTTTGAGACATGATTCCAAAATGTATGCATAATTTTAGTGCCTGTCCTTAAAAATTTTGGCAAAGCTGTTGGCAATATTCTCTATTGTTGTAGGCTGTAATATTTCTTCATTAAAGTTAAAAAATAATGAAAATACAATGAATAGGTCTGAAATACTTAAGACCTACTCCTGACATGTATGCTTCTGATATGTATGTATTTGTGCATATTCAGATTCATCTTTTCATGTATACACACACAAATTTATAATGTTTGTTCACTCGTAGAGCAATCGGGACATGCAAGCAGGAAGGTTTGGGAAGGGGAGGAGGATAAATGTATCAAGAATGTACTTGTCTCACATCAATGACTTTTCATCTGAATAGAGCTGTTTGAGTCAGAAGGTCAGTGCTATTAAGCTCCTGCTTGCCTTTGTGGGAAAGATAAAAACTTAGCAGTAGCCTATCAGTCACAAGAATAACCTTTAATCTTACAATCAAATTCAGCTGTGGCCTGCACCACTAGCAGATAAAAAAATCTATAAATTGAATAATATGTTTCTTAAACAATGTTAGACTGGCTTTGCCTGCCTTATCCTCCTACATTGTATGGGAAAACTGCTGAATGAGCTTTTAGAAAAGAGACCATATGTACATTGCAGCCTGTACCTACCATTATCGTAAATAGAGCTGGTAAGAGAGTTTACATGCAACACAGAGCATATTTACAGTATTTACCACACAGGCCTTTAGAAATGTCTCTGTGGCAGAGGAAGGCATATTATTCTATAATATGCTCCTAAGTCATGTAATTTTTCTAATAACATCTGTCCACAATAGATACCTAACTACCTATTGTGTCATGGAAGACACAAAGAAGTAATGGACAAACTTTAACAATTTACCTGCCTACATAAAAACATTAAGTCTTATATTTCAGTGTCCAAGAAGCAGCATTAACACTGCTGCCTTGATCAATGCTTATTGTCAGCACAGTGAAGTAAGTTCTTAAGCACTTTTAGAAAAAAACTTAAAGACAGCACTCCCATATTCAGTCCATTTTTACAGATAGATTTAGTGCACTCCGGTTCCTTTCTTGTTCATTAATGGAATCAACACAGGAATGACTCCTAGATTATATCCCTGGTAGCTAACGTTGTTCTTACTGTCTATTGTGAAAAAGGTGATTGAGAATTAAATAGTGCTATAACCACTGTTTCCCCTGGAATCAAAATGTGTTGGAATGTTCCTAAGTCTATGTCTTAGACTATAACACTCTACAATTAAAAAGCATTTAAAACATAAAAATAAGGAGCTGTTTATTAAGCAAATAATTTAGATGTATTCTTTTCCACTTTGGGTTCTTGACTTCTGTACTTTATCCTATAGTCTTGGTCAGGGAAACAGAGAAATAGCTGCCTGAAAAAAATCACAGGATTTGCCATGAATCCATTTGACACACCTCAAAATGAACTCTCCATGAGCTCAACACTTGATGGCTAACCAATATCCAAAAAAATTGAATTTGTTGTTACATACCTGTACTGTTATCACATAACACAAACATTCCATCTTCTTCCTCTTTAAAAAACAGATATCCAGCAGAAGCTACAAAGTGATGCTGGGATTGAAAGTCTTAGTGAAAAAAACAGGATTTTACATGCCATTAAAGACAGAAAGACTCTGAGGAACAAATGAAACTCTGCTTCCTTCACTACTCCTCTGTGCTGAGAGCAAAATGCAGCTGGGGAGATTCGTGGGCAAATTTTAGCCCTAAACAAATGTACTGAAGTATTGTAACAATAATACAGATTTGAAGATAGCTAAAGTACCTTGAAAATATCCTTGTCAGCCTGTTGCAAGTTAAAAGTGAAATTTCTATATTGTAGTAAAACTACAACCTCAATATATTTAGGTCACTTATTAATCTTATTCAAATTAATAAATGCATGACATTCATTGGTGTCATTTTCCAGGTTTCAATTCTGTGTTTGGATTTTATTCTCTAGGATTCACAGGAAAATACACATAGTCCCCCAAACCAGTAATTATTGGTATTCCTGTGAATGAGGTCAATTATCATAGATGCACAGTGGCTGAACAACTTTCAAGGACTTTAAAAAGAATACTGTGAAGTAAACATAAAAGAATAATTTCTGTACTAATTAGTTTTCCAAAGGCTGTTTCTGACAAGTTGTAGGAATATCTATATTTAGCTGTAACAGTAAAATTGGTCTGGGAATGATAGTTAAATACTGAAATGGAGTAAGATGGAGAGGTAACAGAGACCGTCTTTTAAAGACCATCACTCTGTTCTTTGTACTAGCATAAGAGTCAGTCCTCACTTTTCGTACTGTTGTTTTTTTCACTATTATTTTCTATAGGATTTTATATTCCTTGAATTTAATGAATGTTTTTTTCTAACAGCAATTTTTTTTTCAACTAAGTATTTAGCCTTTCTACGTCAAATTATCCTATGTCTCTGTACCTGAGCCAGTGAAGTGTGATAGGACCCTGCACCAGCAGGGGGCCCATGCAGATATAAGCCATTCTGGAGCCCTGGGGTGCGTAGGATAAGTCACAGCTGTGCTACTGCAACAAAGTTTAAAAAGTTTCCTTGTTGGGCAAGACCTAGAGTGACTCTTTACTTTTCTCAGTGTCTTCAGGCTATTATTGATTGCATTACAAGTACTGTAGATCTCCTGAGTGTTGTGATCAATAAAGAAACTCCAAGTAGAAGACAGCTTATTTACTCTGTTAATTCCATTTCTTCTTGTCAGTATCTCATAGTAAGGAATCATGGTAGCTTCATATGTGATGAAACTTGCTAAATTAAGCAGAATGAGGGCATGGGTTAAGCCTACTTGAAATAAGACAGTGTTTCCAGTATGTTTCTTCATGCCTCCATCTGCCAGACAAAAGTAATTGGTTGAGTCCAGCAGAGTTCTAGTCTAGTCTGAAGTTACCAAAACATTTGGTTTACTCAAGTTTTTAATGAATCATTGCTAAATACTTGCTTTAAACTATAAGGATTTTAATACTTGACTACCACATTGTACTACTGAAATTGTCTTGTTTGTCTGACAGCCTCTTTTCCATGCTTCATGCTTTGTCTAATGTATTTGTTTTGTAGCTTAATATTATCCTTTTTCACAGTAACTAATGCCTAGCCTGCTTCACCAAAATGGGGTGTATTATGTGAATGAATAAACAGCCCAGATTCTGAGACTCTGTGTCCTTGATTTTGAAAGGTTTATTTATCCCAAATAATAATCAAGGAATATATTAGTGGAGTTCAGTGAAAAGATAAAGTTCATCCCATTGGAAATAGAGTTAAGTCCACCATTACATTCAGAGCTTTAACAGCAGCAGAGACATGACTACAGGCTCCAAGAACTCTCTTAAGGTCTTTAGGCAGGTTTTTCTGTACCTACTGCTACATTTCTTACTTTCCAGGACTTGTAGCTTTCACTCCATATATCTGTGATTATTACACGTATCTCAAACCTAGATGACAGCACAAACTGCTGAGGCCAGTAAATACGTATTTTTGCTTACTATAAAGCAGGAAGCAAATTATATTACTATATATGCATTTCTCTTTAATTTGCTCTTTTAAAACATGTCAACATGACATATATACAGTTTGGGTTTGATTTGCAAACAAAAGAAACAATTTTATCTTATTGCTTCTCTCACTTGAGTTGAACATCATCTCATTAAACTGACACAATTTAGTACTGTAATCTACTTTTGGGAATATTTCATATTTAGGAGATAACAATTTGACAGCATTATGAAGCTTCAGGAAAGGAGAACATAAAAGAAAATATTAGGAAAAATATTGATGTGTGTACATATATATAGTGCCTTTAATACATATACAATATATCTGGAATTTTGGGGGTGGGGGGGTTGTAAATGCTCATAATACCCACTAGGTAACTAAATTGTATCTAGTTCTAAAATAATAGACTAGATCTGTATGTTAACAGAAAACTATTCAAGACTTGCCATAGCATTGCAATGCAAAAAGACACATTAGAATTTTTGAGACTGTAATTCACAACTAGAAAGGGCCAGGAGACAGAGCTCAGAAGAATTCAAGAACATTCTTTATATAAAAATATACTGTAGCCAATCTTATCCCAAATCATAAGAATAAGCAGAATAGAAGACATAGGCATATACATGCACAAAGGCAATTTCAGTAAGTAAAGCACTCTGCCACTTAAAAATATTATTTATTATAATCTTGTGCTTGTGGGTTTGTTTTGGTTTTTTTTTGTTGGTTGTTGTTTGTGGGAGTTGTGGGAGAGTGCTGGGTTTTTTCTCTGGTTTGGATATGTTGTTTTTTTTCTGCAAGGAAACAAATAAGTTACATAAAAATCTTCAAGGCCAGAATACAATCTTAACGTAGCAATGGGAATTTAAAAATTAGTGTATCTCACCTATATTTAGAAATCAGAAAAGAGGCCTCATTCCAGTTTTTATGGACATTATTATGGTACCCAAAAATACTTAAATGCACACAATTATCTATGATGTAGAATTTTGTATCTCTTAAAACTTTCCTGGGCAACCAATTCCAGTGCTCAGTCACCCTCACAGTAAAAACTGTTTCCTGATGTTCAGTTGGAACCTCGTGTGTTTCAATGTGCTCCCATTGTCTCTTCTCCTCTCACTGGACACCCCTGGGGAAATCCTGGCTCCATCTTCTTTGCGTACCCGCTTCAAGTATTTATATAAATTGATGGGATCCTCTCTAGGCTAAATAGTAACAGCTCTTTCAGCCTTTCCTCATGGGAGAGATACCCCAGTCCGTTATTCATCCTTGTGGCTTGTATAGAAGTGCTTAGACCTGCACACAACACTCCAGGTGTATCACCATATCACAGTATCACAGTATCACAAGGCTGGAAAAGACCTCTGAGATCATCGAGTCCAACCTATGACCCAACACCTACACCTACTCCTACTTGTCAACTACACCATGGCACTAAGTGCCTCATCCAATCTCTCCTTAAACACCTCCAGGTACGGTGACTCGACCACCTCCCTAGGCAGCTCATTCCAATGGCCAATCACCCTCTCAGTAAAGAACTTCTCCCTAATGTCAAGCCTAAAGCTCCCCTGGTGAAGCTTGAGACCGTGTCCTCTTGTTCTGTCACTGGTCGCCTGAGAGAAGAGTCCAACCCCTGCCTGACTACAACTTCCCTTTAGGTAGCTGTAGAGAGCAATAAGGTCTGCCCTGAGCCTCCTCTTCTTCAGGCTAAATCATCCCAGCTCCCTCAGTCGCTCTTCACAGGGCTTGTGCTCCAGCCCCTTCACCATCCTCGTCGCTCTCCTCTGGACACACTCCAACATCTCAACATCCTTCTTAAACTGAGGGCCCAGAACTGGACACAGCACTCAAGGTGCGGCCTGACCAGTGCCGAGTATAAGGTGATGATGACCTCTCTAGTCCTGCTGGCCACACTGTTCTTGATGCAGGTCAAGATACCATTGGCCTTCTTTGCCTCTTGAGCGCACTGCTGGCTCATGTTGAGTTTCCTGTCTACCAGCACTCCCAAGTCCCTTTCCGCCTGACTGCTCTCCAGCCACTCTGCACCCAGTCTATAGCTCTGCATGGGGTTGTTGTGTCCAAAGTGTAGAACCCGGCACTTGGACTTGTTAAACCTCATGCGTGTAGCCTCACCAGGGCTGATTAAAGGGGAAGGAACAGCTCCATCAGAGGATACCACTGATTTTATTTGTGGCAAGGGAACATTGCTAGCTTATGTTCAACCTAGTATCCACGAAGATGCCAGATCCTTTTCTTCACAGCTACTTTCCAGCTGGGTGGTCGCTAACATATCATGGTGCATGGGGTTGTTCCGCCTTAGTTCTGGATTTTGCACTTCTCCTCATTGAATCTCATGAAGTCCATGTCAGCCCATTTCTCCAGCCTGAAAAGGTTCCTCTGGATGATATAGATATGACTTTCTCTGCATCAGACAGCCACTCCTCCCAAATTGGTGTTGGCTTCAAACTTTTTGAAACCACACTCTACCCTATTATCCGGGATGCCAATAAAGATATTAAACATTACTGGACTCTATATTGATCCACTAAGATACATTGCTAGGCAGCAGCCTTCAACTAGACATTGTCTACCAGGCCAACCGCTTTATCATAGAAGATTATCTAGTAGATTGAGCATGATTTCCCTTTAAGCCATGCTGAATATTTATGATATCCCTTATGTGCCTGAAAATGATTTTAAGGACTAACTGTTCCATAAGCTTCCCACAGAACAAAGTGAGACTGACTGACCTCTAGTTTCCTATGTCTTCATTCTAATGCTTCTTGAAGATGGGCTTGACATTTTCTTTGTTATGGTCTTTGGCACTTCTCCCAGTCACCATGATCTACCAAAAAATGCCAAGAGTGGCCTCACAATGACATCTGCCAACACATTCAGCACTTGTGAGTGCATTTCATAGAGGATCATGGGCTTATGTAAATCCAATTTCCTTAAGTATTATTTGACCTGATCATCCTCCCATGACAGTACATCTTCCCTGTTCCAGATTTTTATTATGAATATCTAAGCAGCTATGTCTGTTTTGTTGGGATTTTGGGGGGTTTGTTTTGTTGGTTTTTCTTTTTGAGAGGGTGGGGTGGATGGTCATGGTGGTGACATAGAAGAATTTCAGCTTGACAGTCAATTTTAACCCATGCTTCTATAGAAATACAGAAGCATTGAACTTTGTGTGGTTTGACAATTTATCCTGAAGTGAGTTTGGGAAACATGGTCCAAAGATATCTACCACACACGTTATAATACTCAGCCCAGTCCAGTGAACTGCAGAGTAGTAATTATGTGGTCCCATATAAATGCATGATATGACCTTAGATCCAGATTTCTGTATGCTGTACATTTATAGCTACAGTTCAGTGCTAATTTGGCAATCTCTGCACTATGTTTAATCAGATAGTAGAGACATAGCCGTAGGCAGTAAAGGCAAGAAATACTTACTGGGCCATATTTGAATGACACAAATGTAAGTCTGATTGTTCTCAGACATTTTTTCTTCTTGCTGAGACTGCATTCACTGCAAAACACTGCTTAGCTATGTGGCTAAGCATGAAGTAAGTCAGGAGCTAAGATTTTAAAGCAAAATGAGATAAACTCCTCCCAACCTCATAACCCTTTCCTTTTATTCCTTTTTCAGACCTAAAGGTACTGTGCCCCAAGACATTAATTTCAATTATTAAATAGAGACATGGTGTACCTGCTCAGAAATCTAAGAAACTACTACATTTAAATATTCAGTACCATATGTGAAAAAGAAGAAAAATAACCAGAAGTGTTTGTTGCAAGTGGGAAAAGTAAGTTTTAAAACTCTTGAACAGATTTCAGAGAGGGAGAAATAATTAATTTTAAAGACTCTATCCTTCATATCTTGTTCACTATGAAACTATGATTTTCCTCGTGGTCATGACTCAATTATTCTGAGCAAAAGAAAACATGAATCTTTCCTGACTCGCCTTCTGTTTTTTAAGATCTGGGACTTGATTTTCCCCATTATATCTGCCAATTAGACTAGTTTTTTTGTAATATTTTTCTGGTTTAATTCTCTCCAAACACTGCTGCTCATTCACTGTCTCTGGATGGGATAGTGCAGAGAATCAGAAGAGAAGAAGCAAGAAAACTCATTGGTTGAAATAAAGACAGTTTAATAGATAAAGCAAAATCTGTGCACATAAGCAAAGCAAAATAATTCATTCACTACTTCCCATCGGAGGGAGGCATTCAGCCATTTCAGAAAAGCAGGGCTGCATCACACATAATGGTTACTTGGGAAGACAGACACCATAACTTTGAATGCAGTCCCCTTCCTTCTTCTTCTCCTATCTTTTTACTGCTGAATATGATGCCATATGTTATAAAATACGTCTTTTGTCGGTTGGGGTCAGCTGTCCCAGCTGTGTCCCCTCCAAACTTCTTGTTGTGCCCTCAGCCTGTGCGCTAGTTAGGTGGTGCAAAAAGCTGAAAAGACCTCTACTTTGTAAGCACTGCCAAGAAATAGCTGAAATATCCCTGTATTATCAACTCTCTTTCCCATGTAAATCCGTAATGTAGCCCTATATAAGCTACCATGAAAAAAATTAACCCTGTCCGAGCCAAAACCAGCACAAAGAAACAATAATGTTCTTTAACATTGTACCCAATCACTAAAGAATTGTTGTGCATGTTTTAGTCAACTCGGTTTTATATTTCTTCTTTCAGTTAATTTTTATCTAGATATTTTAATAAAGATACTGGAATGAATTATTGAATACCCATTTTACCACCATTAAATAGTAAGATTTTTCAATTAAAAAACCTATAAGAATTTAGGAAGAAAAAAGTCTTCTCAAATCACATTTTTCTTATGTTTAACCAAAGCCCTCCACTAGTAAACAGAGGGAAAAAAATACATCTCATATACCTTCTGACATAGTTATGTGTTTTACTTGTCAGTACTAATTAGAAAAATGTGTAAAATAGACAAAACTACAGTAACAGTTACAAGTTAGCTATAATCAGCTCAATTACTGACATTCTAAGGAGAAATACTTAACATGTAACAGTTTTGATTAGTGATTTGGCTGATACAGAAGAATGTGTGTCTGTAATATGCATGCATAGATAATTTGCATTGGGAAGAGTTACTAGCTTTTTGAAAGAAAAGTTTGAATTCGAAGTGATAAATTGTCAAAATACTTTGAAGTCAGTACCATGAAATAGTATAAACAAGCGGAAAATGCTGCACAGAAAGGAAAAAATCAAATGAAAAATTCTGAGCCTAACCACTTGTCTGGAAAACACACTGTATGTTATGGGGGAAGTACACTGAATGCGGGACGGTAGATGTGATCACATTGCCAAGATATGGGGACAAAGTTTGGAGAGACCTTAATTTTCAGGCACTTCTCTGCTGCAACACGTGACAGGAGAGTCTGATGTCAAAGATTCTGGTTTATGTTAACACATAGTTTTCTGTTTTCTTAAGGAGTGAGAGGATGAGGATTGAAAAGGTAATCCAAGAGAGAAAATCAGAAAATGCTGAAAGAGAATAGAGGAAGCAACAATGAATAAAGCTATTGATTAGAATAGAAAGCAGCTGATCACTTTAAAAATGTGAGTAGCCCCCAGTCATATAACATAAAAAGAATTATAAACTACGGATATTTGTAAATCTTGATTTATCAAAGATTTTCTGTACTTTAAAGAAATCATATCATGTTTAAAATTAAGTATTCAAACTTTTGAACTTGCAGCTAAGCATCTGAATGTTTAAGATCTGAATACAAATATGCTGTTTTCAAAGGTTCTGAGTGTGGATGTAAGCTGTATATTACATTTTCTGCTTCTTAGACACCTTGAAAGTTGAGGGTAGAACATACGACTCTATCATGACTTAAGCCAATTCTGTCTCTTACAACCCTTCAAAATCTGCATGGCTCTTAAATCACAAAAGGAGATCTTTTGAGATCTTTCCCAGCTTTGCATTTTTTTATTCCCCTTCTGATTTTAGTTTTCCTTCCCTTTCTGTTTCCCTGATCTTATTTTGCTTCTCTTCCCCTTCACCGCTCCTTGTCTTATAAAACAGTTCTAGAAAAGACTGTCTTTACAAAATGTTTCAACTAGGTTTATTAAAATGCAACATCAACCAAACAAAACCAAAAAATCCAAACCCCCACAAATACCTGCATGAAAATCATCTCACCCGAGAAAAATAAACAGGTAAATCCTTAACTTCATGCATATTAAATAAATGTATGGCTTTTTTCATGTTGAATGTTTCCATAGAAGTAGGACTAATGTGTGGGGTTTGTTTTCCCCTTTCCCTTTCCCTTACCCTTTCCCTTATCCTATCTCTTTCTTTTCTTAAAAAAAGTATGTAAGAATGCTAAATGAAGCATTTCCTGGCAATCCAATCATATTAATTTCAAATTTTCCACATTAACAGTTTTCCATCATATAAAAAAAAGTTTATCAGAATTATGAACTTACACGCGGTCTCTGACAAAGGATGAAGGTATAATTACGTCAGGACCTTTCCGATTAGGGAAAACAAGGAGCTAATTGTGATGTTATAGTAACTCAGTAATAAAATCTAATACTTTAAATATGTTAGTGCCAGGCCACACCCTCTTTCCTTTTCATTTTAACAGGACTGGAAACTGGTGTTTAATGGCATTTTGAACTTGTGATAAATAGATTGTTTATATCTTGTCAAAAAGAACAGAAATAACTGCCTAAATTTCAGAACTCATAATAGATGCACTTCTAGGATGATGATGATTGTGGGGCAGGTTTTAGTCATATATACATGCACATAGATAAATAAATTACTCTTTAGCCAAAATTATTAATAAAATGGTATATAAGAAGATATCTGAAGTATAATTTCAGCATCCAAATGAACATTTTTAGCATACATAATATTGGGGTTTGTCTACTGATATTTGTCTTTCTCATGTTTTCACAGTATCACAGTATCGTAAGGTTGGAAAAGACCTTCGAGATCATTGAGTTCAACCTATGACCCAACTCCTACACCTGCTCCTACTTGTAAACTACACCATGGCACTAAGTGCCTCATCCAAATTCTCTTTGAACACCTCCAGGGATGGTGACTCGACCATCTCCCTAGGCAACACATTCCAATGAACAATTACCCTCTCAGTGAAGAATTTCTTCCTAATGTCAATCCTAAACCTCCCCTGGCAAAGCTTGAGACTGTGTCCTCTCGTTCCGTCACTGGTCGCCTGAAAGAAGAGACCAACTCCTGCATCACCACAACCTCCCTTTAGGTAGTTGTAGAGAGCAATAAGGTCTGCCCTGAGCCTCCTCTTCTCCAGGCTAAACAACCCCAGTTCCCTCAGTCGCTCCTCATAGGGCTTGTGCTCCAGCCCCTTCACCATCCTCGTCGCTCTCCTCTGGACACACTCCAGCATCTCAACATCCTTCTTAAACTGAGGGGCCCAGAACTGGACACAGCACTCAAGGTGCGGCCTGACCAGTGCCGAGTATAAGGTGATGATGACCTCTCTAGTCCTGCTGGCCACACTGTTCCTGATGCAGGTCAAGATACCATTGGCCTTCTTTGCCACTTGAGCGCACTGCTGGCTCATGTTGAGTTTCCTGTCCACCAGCACTCCCAAGTCCCTTTCCACCTGACTGCTCTCCAGCCACTCTGCACCCAGTCTATAGCTCTGCATGGGGTTGTTGTGTCCAAAGTGTAGAACCCGGCATTTGGACTTGTTAAACCTCATGCTATTGGAGTTAGCCCATCTCTCCAGACTGTCAAGGTCCCTCTGTAGGGCCCTCCTACCTTCTAGCAGATCGACAGTTCCTCCCAGCTTGGTGTCATCTGCGAACTTGCTGATGAAGGACTCGATCCCCTCATCCAGATCATCAATAAAGATATTAAACAGGACTGGGCCCAGCACCGAACCCTGGGGGACGTCACTAGTGACTGGCCGCTAGCTGGATGGGACACCATTCACTACCACCCTTTGGACTCGGCCATCCAACCAAGTCCTAACCCAGCACGGAACATTCCCATCCATGCCACGGGCTGACAGCTTGTCCAGTAGTCTACTATGGGAGACAGTGTCAAAGGCCTTGCTGAAGTCCAGGTACACCACATCCACAGCCTTCCTCTCATCCACCAGGCGAGTCACACGTCATAAAAAGAAATCAGGTTGGTCAGGCAGGACCTGCTTCTCGTAAAACCATGCTGGCTGGGCCGGATCTCTCCCTCATTCTGCAGGTGCAGCATGATCACACCCAGGATTATCCGTTCCATAATTTTACCTGGAACCGAGGTCAGGCTGACAGGTCTGTAGTTACCTGGATCATCCCTGCGGCCCTTCTTGTGGATGAGCATCATGTTGGCCAACTTCCAGTCTTCTAGAACCTCTCCAGTGAGCCAGGACTGCTGATAAATGATGGAAAGCGGCTTAGCAAGCTCGTCCGCCAGCTCTCTCATCACCCTAGGGTGGATCCCATCAGGCCCCATAGACTTATGAGGATCCAAGTGGCTCAGCAGGTCTCTAACTTCTTCCTCCTTACGACAGGGGGGCTGTATTGCACCCCTCCCCTATCCACCACTTCAGTAGACCAGTTGTCCAGAGAACAATCTGCCTTACTGTTGAAAACCGAGGTGAAGAAGGCATTAAGCACCTCAGCCTTTTCCTCATCTTTAGTTACTATATTTCCCTCAGTGATCGATAAGGATTGAAGGTTGTTGCTGCCTTTTTTTCTGCCGTTAATATATTTGAAAAAGCTCTTCTTGTTGTCCTTAACACAAGTGGCCAATTTAAGCTCCAGCTGGGCTTTTGCCTCCCTAATTTTCTTCCTACACGACAATATTTTTGAACACAACCTGACTCACCTGCCCTTCTTTCCAAAGGTGATACACCTTCTTTTTTTCACTGAGCTCCTTCAGAAGCTCCTTACTCATCCAGGTCGGCCGTCTGCCCCTGCGGCTCATCTTAGAGCACATCGGGATAGCCTGCTCCTGCGCCTTGAAGACTTCATTCTTAAAGTACGCCCAGCCTTCCTGGACCCCCTTGCTTTTAAAAACTCCCAGGGTACTCTCCTTACTAGTTCCTTATATAACTTGAAATCAGTACACCAAAAGTCCAACATGGTCAGCCTGTTCCATTGTCAATGGAAAACTCAGTTATCTCATGGTCACTGCACCCCAGACAGCCTCCAACCACAACATCACCCACCAGCCCTTCTCTATTGGTAAACAGCAAGTCAAGGAGAGCCTCACCCCTGGTAGGCTCACTCACCAGCTGTGACAAGAAGCAGTCCTCAATACACTCCAAGAACCTTCTGGACTGCCTCCTCTTGGCTGTGTTAAGTTCCCAGCAGATATCTGGGAGATTAAAGTCTCCTAAAGGACCAAGGGAAGCCGATCTTGAGGCAACTTCCAGTTGCTTAAACAACAAAAGATCCACCTCTTCCTCCTGGTCGGGCGGTCTGTAACACACTCCAACCAGGATGTCAGTCTTGCTTGCCCCTCTTACTCTTACCCATAGACTCTCAATCTGATCATCCCCGATTTCAAGTTCTACAGTGTCAAGGGTTTCCTTGGTGTACAGGGCCACCCCTCCACCCCTTCCCTCTTACCTGTCTCTCCTGAAGAGTTTGTAGCCTTTCCCTGGAGAAGGGATAAAAATATTAACATTTTCCCTTGATTTATAAAAAATTTTTTCATTAAGAAAATGAATGTAAAAAAAGAGTCAGACCAGGCTGGTAGTAACTTAAACTACTGTGTAACACAGTCAGAAGAACAATGAATCTTTCCTTCCACCTGCTCAGAAAGGCATCCGATATAATTGTCCATGTACTAGGAGCTCAATTATGGTTTTGCCTTGCTCTTTTCCTGTTTTCTTTTGCCATTTTTGGCTTTATGATTTTTATGTAAACTGCCTTCAGCGTATACCATTTGCAGTATCACAGACTCATAAAATGGTTTGGGTTGGAAGAGACCTTAAAGATCACCCAGTTCCAACCCCTCTGCCATGGGCAGGGAAACCTCCCCTAGGTCAGGTTGCTCATAACCTCGTCCAAGCTGGGCTTGAACACCTCCAGGGATGGGGCATCCACGACTTTTCTGGGAAAGCCGTTGCAGTGCCTCAGCACCCTCACAGTAAAAAATGTCTTCCTAAAATCTAATCTTAGTATACTCTCTTTCAGTTGAAAACCATTACCCCTCATTCTATCACTGCACTTCCTGAAAAAGACCCACTACTCATTTTTCCTGTAGGCCCTTTTAAGTACTGGAAGGCTGCTGTAAGTTCTCCCTGGGGCCTTTTCTTCCACAGGCTGAGCAATCCCAGCACTGATCATCTTTGTGGCCTTACTCTGGACTTACTCCAACAGATCCATGTGCTTGCTGTGCTGAAGGCTCCAGAACCGAACAGCTCCAGGTGAGGTCTCATGAGAGCAGAGTAAAGCAGCAGAATAGTCTCCCTTGCCCTGACGGTCACATTGATTTTGAGGCAACCCAGGATATGATTGGTTTTGTAGGCTGTGAGTGCAAATTGCTGGCTCGTGTTGGGATTTTCATCAGTCAGCACCCTGATGTCCTTCTCTTCAGGGGTGCTTTCAATCTGTTCTCCACCCATTCTGTAATTGTGCTTAGGATTGCCACAACTCAGGTACAGGACCTTGCACTTGGCCTTGTTTAATTTCACGAGGTTCCCTCAGGCCCACCTCCCAGGCATGCCAAGGACCATAGGTTTATTTTATTTTTTTTGATTTTTTGATTTTTTTTAATATAATACATTTTTTCCCAACTTAATATGTTTTGTACTTCCACAAATTTTATTACACTTCACCAGAAGACAAAAAAAGAAAATTTAAAAGCATCATATTTTGAAATACATAGCAAATATTGTAGAAATCTGTAATTGTAGCTCAGTGATTTGATTACATTGTGTTTATTCAATTACTTTCGCTTACTGTTATGCTCTCACTCCAGCACACTGATAAGCAGCGTAGCATTACAGCAAGCAAGCCATGCCACTCTTAGTTAATGGTCCTCCAGCATAGCAATTACATTTATGATATTTTGCCTGGCTGAGGCTTCTGTACACATTTATCTGAATGCAAAATTTCCCTTTAGGTTGAAAGTTCCTGTACATGATATCTCAATACATGAAGCACTTTCTTCTTGACATTTTAAAATAATAGCTTAAAGATCCATTCAAGTCAGAGGAAAAGTTCTGAATAGCTCACAGTCTAAAATGATATTAGGTTATGTGACACAAAACCATCTCTGCACCCAGAAAGGAGCCTGGAGACACCACAGTAGGTAGGGACACTCCAGTAACCCAACTAGGGGAATAAGTCCCTGCTCTGGTCCCCTGGGCTGTCCCAGGAGACCCCACCCCGCAGACACGGGGAAACTTGTGCTGCGTGGGTCACAAGTTCTTGGGACCACTTCCTGTACATGCTGGCAAGGGGTCATTACCAGGGCTAGTTGACACCCTATGTGATGCAGAAGAAGAGGATTTTGTGATTGCACGAGGCCTGTTACGGGATGTTCTGGGGAGGAGCCAGAAATGGTGGAAGGGAGGGATCTGGATCATTTAGGGAGAATCCATTGCAGGAAAATAGAAGGGTGTGTAGATAAAAGAGGATAGTTTGAGAGTAAAATACTGGGGCCTGGGGACAGTTACTGGGTAGACAGTGTGGGAACTCAGCTGCTGGGGGATCTGCCTTGTATAGTTGTGTGTATACATAAGACCCCCTCTAACACACAACCGTCCTGATGATCAAGCAGGTCTTTTTTGTGTTTGTGTAAGTGCTCTTTGTGTCTGCTTGTTGCTCTGTGTGAATGGCCAAGTGTATACATGTATGTATATGTGTATGTGTATGTATATATATATATATATATATATGCATGTATTTATCTATCACCTGGAGACAGAGAGGCTCTGTCTTACTGCTGTATCCAATGATTCCATGGCAAAAAGCAGCTGTGAAAAGAGATGGAAGTGCTCTCGCCTCCCATGCCTACCAGACTTTCCAGTGACAGGTATGAAGGGATTTGTAAACACTGCCAATCTCCCTAACACTGTGAGTACTGGAAGTCCAGGGCAGTTCTAAACATAGTGCAGTGACAGCTGCAATAGAGTTGAATCTATCCCACAGTAACTATGCAATCTGGTGTTGGCGTCATGTACCATCAGCATGACATAGCTGGCTGATTTTAAGTAAGAGAACTGTAAGAACAATGAACATAAAATGAAGCAATGTTTCCAGAAGAGACAAATCTTAAAGGGCTGAGTAGATCATAAAGTAGATCGTAAAGTGTAATAGAAGTTCTATCTCACCTTTGTATTGTGTGTATTGATATCCTGTGCAACACACTGAGCTAGTTTTAGGGGAGAAAAAAAGCTGAGAATCACATCCCGGACAGTTCTGAAAAGGCACTGAAAAAGGACCTGAATCTCACTCTCCAGAAAAAGCAGGCTTGAAAAAATGTTCAGACTGACGACAGGATGACTGTAATAAGACATCAAGGCCAGGCAGCCTTATTCTTTTCTGGAACAGACAAGATTAGACAAACATGGTGAGAAAAAGTATTTGTTTTTTTTTTTATTATTATTTTTTCTCATTGTTGTTGCTAAATACTAGTTTGGTTTAAGAGGGCTACCTAGTAAAGTTTTCGACTAGGAAAGGAAAAGACAGTTGTACCTCCGGAGTAAGCACAATGGATAGAGAGTGGATGGTATCCTAGGTCAGCCTGTGAGCAGAGGGTCTGCAGCAACTGACGCCAGGGACAACATTGTGTGAGACCTGACACCTGAGGGGCTTCAGTCAGGGGCCCATTCTGTGCTCTCAACTGTCACTTCAAGAGTTCTTGTTATGGGTTGATCCACAAGGAAATGGAAGAATGACAATTCTAGTGAATCTATTTATTTTTCAACTTATTTTTCACAGTTTGTTTACCTATATATTACTATTTGTACTATTGCAGTACTGCAGATTGGCATCCCATTGGATTATTGCGTAAACTATAATATTTACTTAGCTTGATTCATTACGTATGTTGACTATTGTTTGACTCTTTTTGGCCTATGGAAGAACGATGCTTCCTTTTCAAAAAAAAGATGAGGGTGACTAGCAGCCAAGTCAGGTAAACCAGGAAAGAATAAAAATATAAAACTTTGTAATATTAAAAAAAATATGAATTTGTAATATAAACTGAAGAAAGGTGTCAATGGAAATACAGCAGAGAAAGAATAAACTGATGCCCACATTTAACATTTCCCTTTCCAAAACTATAATTTTCCATGTTATGTGCTATCTCCTTCCTATTGTGGGAATTTAAGGATTAGTTAATTTCTCTTTTGTACCTTGTTACTCTCATCCTTTTGGTTTGCAGAAAGGTAGCATTTTCTAAATGAAGGAATCTGTATTTATTCATATATGCCTTTCTCTATTTATCTTCCCAGTAAGAGAGAAGCTAGATGTTAGCAAAATCTCTGCATGTGTGAAAACAGCTAAGCATTGCAATGGGCTGCTAGGGAGCCGATGTGATCTTCACTAGTGGAGGATACAAAGAAGCTCTTAGATGAAACCCTGCTAGATTGGTAAGGATAGAAGAAGCCTAATTTTGGAAGAGAAATCAATTGGATGGATTCTCCAACTGTTCTTGATCAGGTAAGACAACTACACCTTTCCTTGAAGCATAAAAGGCTTTCTCTGTATTTTTTAGGTTGTAGTTTGTATGTTGTAAAATTCTAACCTTCATTGACATGGTAGTAAATACTAACAGATTGTTATTAAGAGGTTGTTGTGGCTCATCACTGTCTACAGCTACCTAAAAGGAGGTTGTGGTGGGGTGGGTGTTGGTCTCTTCTCGCAAGTGACAAGTGATAGGATGAGAGGAAATGGCCGCAAGTTGTGCCAGGGGAGGATTAGACTGGGCATTAGGACAAATTTCTTCACTGAAAGGGTGGCCAGGGACTGGAACAGGCTGCCCAGGGAGGTGGTTGAGTCACTATCCCTAGAGGTGTTTAAAAAATGGGTGGATGAGTTCCTTAGGTACGTGGTTTAGTAAGGAGACAGGCACGGTTGGACATGGTTGGATCTGAGAGGTCTCTTCCAACCTTATGATTCTATGATTCTATTATATGATTCAATCTTTGTCTCTCAAGTGCATCTCATTTTGTCACTTCCAATGTCAGACGTCTAAGCATGCTATAAAATCTAATATTTTTCGTAATTTATAATTTAATTCCCTGATCTCCTTTTACACATTAAAACCTGATTTTTCTTTGAACATTTGATACCTATTTTTCATAAATCAGAGCATTTAAGATACTATTTGTTGCCATAGAGTGACGTAAAATGGGTAAAATACTAATCACATAAGAAACAATGAGTATCATGAATACTTTTTGAATCTTTTGAAATCCAATAATATAAAGTTTTGTGTAATAATTAAATCTACAATAGTCATAGACAGTGTATTTATTTAACTACTCAATTATTGTACAGTAATTACGGATTACTCTCCGTAATTCAAGAAAATTTGGATACTAACCTCTTTTAAGAGGTCTAAAGAGGTCTAAAGATTATTGTGCTTCAGACTAGAATTGTGTCAAACACTTTGTCTAAATATCAATATTATAGGACTGTTAACCTGTAAATATGACCGCTGAAATGGTGTTACTTTAGCCGTGTCATTCAGAAAACATGGATTTCCTTCCATTTTAGGACATCACTGAAGACAGGATCCTCTTGTTATTGTTCCATAGTCACAGCTGCTTATCAATTCCTCATTTTGCTTGAAAAGAGCAGTAAAACAGATATATGAAACTGATATAAAATGAATCTTTGAGATTGTAGGGCAGAAGTATGGACAAAATTATCTGAGAAGTACAGAAGTCACATTATTATTGTTTAGAAGGTATTAGTGTTATCATACTTTTTACTGGAGTCATAAAGCTTGCTTATTACGTTGTTTGCCTTATGTCAGAGATAAAATTGAGTAAGGTATACAGTCTTGGTAAAAGTGCTAGAAAACCACTATAAGACTCATAGTTATCAGAGAATAGGTATCAAATATTCAGCAGCAGACAGTGAAGGAATGTCAAGTGGGTCCTTTAGAACTTTCTCTTGTATCTGACAAATGTCCTATACCACCTTATATTTTCATGGGTGAACAGAGCGTGTGCTAATAAAATTTGCAGGTGTCACAATGCACTGGAAGAACATGGATGCAGCAGCAGGAAAGGATGGAACTCAGAATCATCTCAATGGCACTCAGTATAAAGAGGTTTAAGGCTTTTTTTTCTTGGGTGGAAACATTAATATGCAGAAAGATAGAAGTGTAATCAGAAAGGTGCCTATACTGCAGAAGTGGGTCTGGATGCTACTGTGAAGTAGAAATTTAATAGTGATGCAACACTTTTGACAAAATAGCTGAAGTCAGGATAGGGCTATGGTGTACCTGAGGAGTAGAGGCGTGCTGTATATCACAGGGCACTCTTTCTTTAAAGAAATATTGTCTCAGCTTTTCTGGAGGGAAATTGTAATGCAGTAGATTCTGTACTACAAATGACATATTTATATACAAAATCAAAAATTTATTTTTTTTCAAGTAAAGGACTGTTAATTAAAGACGTAATTAAATATTAAAGTTTAAAGAAGATCAAAATGAATGTCAGAGCCATCTCCTTTGTTTAATCACTACTGAACTTTACTCTGTCCATTTATACATTGCATTCAGTGAGATAAATGCTTTCACATTTTATAATGCTTTTCTCATGATTTTATTTTTAGCTTTTAATATTAATGAAAGATATGTTCCAGCTTATCACAAGAAAAACAGACTAATCATTGCTTTCAAGCTTGAAGTTAGTCTCTAAATTACTAAATCCACTTCTCCAGGATAAGGTATGTTCCTTTTGTTATTAGCTTGTTGGGAAGCCTGCAAATCAGATTTAAATATTTATAAAAGACTCATACTTTTATTTTTCTGCAATGTAGCAGACAGAGAGTCTACAAAACCCACGGATATAATAGACTTTTCATCTATATGAAAAAATCTTACTCATGAAAATATGTCTAGAGAAACTAATGGATTGAGATGGGTGTGGATGAATTAATACTGACCTTAATAACATTAAATCACTTAGAGGAAGTGCATAGTGGATGGTTTTCCTGATCGAGAACCTGATTCTGAAATAATGAAAACATTTATTAGATTTTATCGAAAGAATACTTATGTTTTAGGAGATTTATATTTTACTGAGATTACTGTTTCAAGATTTTAATTGAAAAAAACCAACAGATCACAGAGCCACCCCTTTCCCATTCGTTAAATAAGAATAAATTAATAAGCCTTCTCATTTTATCTTATCACACTCTTTGGAAAGATTTGAGAACTCTGATATCTCACTGTTAGCTGAAAACAGTGCTGTTTTATTATATCTGTTTTAAATTATATTGACCCTTATGTCTAGAACTTTCAAAGAAGTATAAGGGACTTCAAAGTTTTTTGTTAATCTATTAAATCTAATTAAGAGGTGACCACCAGACCTCAGTCATTTCTCACAGATTTCCTGTGAACTGTAACATGACCATAATTGGTATCATTACTTAATTCCTCCAGGAAAAGAACTACATAGTTTATGCCTGTAAAGAAACTGTAGGAGAGAAGGAGAGAGGAAGGAACTGTCTGCCAGAAAGAAAAAAATAACAAAAGCTCAAGTAATATGTACATTTACTAAGACTGAATTAAATATTTATAATGGAATCAATGCACTTAAAAAAAAAAAAAAAACAAAAAAAACCAAAAAAAGATTACCTGAGTTGGATTCCACAGCTTTCCTGACACCAATGATGTTTGATCTGCCTTCAAGCAATTTTAATAGTAATTTAAAAGTACTCAGTACTCATCATTTTATGGCAGGCACTCATTTGAAGACATTACGTAAAATGATATGAAGCTCTTATATCCTCATCTGAAAATACATTAGTGATTTCTGCTTAAGCATTTATAGTGGCAGATTTCTCCAATTTGTAAAATACAGAGCTGAGATGAAAACAACTTATCTAAAACACTTTTTCTGCTATGGGTTACTTTTCTATTTACCCTCTGAATACAGGAATATATTCCTCCATTTAATAAGTAGGTTAATCACCATTTTACTTCCTTTCAACCACCAGCTAAATTGCTATAATATAGAATTATGTGTGGAGATTGTATATCCAAATCAGCAGTTTGAAAAACAGTGGACAAAGTGTTTCTAAAATATCTCTTCAGATTTTTTTTAATGAAATATATTAACATATCAAAATTTATTGATAGTGCTTACCATCTGCTCTAAGCCAACTGAGTCCCAGGACTAAAATGCTAACTCATATACAATCAATGATGAGAGCTGAGCCATAATAACCAATGTGTTATTGAAAGGGGTTTATAAGAGCAAATCAGTCCCTTCTCTTCCAGCATTTGGTGCATGCAGCTATACTGTAGGACTCACAGGAAGCCTAACAACTGCTTGATTTTCATTTTCTGTAATTACTTACACTGATTGTGACTGCCCTTGATCTGACTTCCTGATCTGATGTAAAGTTTACTGAGAAAGCAACGAAATTCATGTTTACACATAGAAGTGTTTAGCTCATTGCAGCTATTTTACATTGTATTTGGCAGACGCTTTCATGGATAGTGTTGTTGCAATATATTAATCACAGCAGATTATTAAAGCCCGTTTTGAACCTGAATTCCATTCAGACTGCCATGTTTTTCTCACATACATTTTTCCTTTTTTACTCCTTATTCTATTCTTTTTGTGTTTCTGGCTACTCTCATAAACCGCTCAACTAAAGCAATCAAAATTACATTATATATAATAATCTTGGGAAAGGCAGTTATGGGAATGGAAATGAAAAGGACCAGGAAAAGATGTGGGTTACCAGAGAGAAGCTGTAAAGACAGCAATTTGTGGTACCTGTTTAACATCTTCAAAATAAGGGATTTTTTTTCCCTACTGAAAGCATTTTACACCCCACCCCACTCCCCTTTTTTTCCTTTTTCCTCCTGTTAGTGCTTTTAAGACTTTTTTGGAAAAGCCATCATTTTCAAAGTACCCATAAGAGCATGTAATCCCTATATAATTTTTTTTAAAATTGCTCTTTTCTGAAATAATGGCAATTTTCCAGATAACTAGTTTACACAATAAGGAAATGCCTCAGACTTACTTTGAAAAAGGTAATGCAGTAGAAATGGGTGGTTTATTCCATACTTTGGAGGGAGTATATTACCAGCAAAAAGAGTAATACTCAGCTTAATGTGCATTAGTGAGTAATCAATACCTTTATCAGAAAAAAGATAGAAAGCTTCCTAGTATCAGACTTATGAAAGCTGTTGGGAGGAATGTGCGACATTTTTATTACAAGGCTTTCCAAGACTTTGTGGTGAGGGACAGCTAACAGTCTTGCTAGTGCTAAAAAACCAACAAAATTTTGTGTGGAACAAAAAGGTAAATGAGTCCTGAGCTCAGTAAATTAATCAAAGGGAATTCCATTGAATTCATTGACAAGGTCTGGAGATTCTTGCAAAGAATTTTTTAACTTTAATATTTACTCTGTGTCACCTTATCAAAATTAATTAACAATTTGCTGGCCTTCTTAGTATTTAAATATAAAATCATGCAATTGCCAACAGTAGAAAATTCTTGGGTTTTAGGTAGGTGTAAGGACATGTAAGAGTTAAAAAAAAAAAAAAAAGAAAAAATAACAGCAGAGAAAATGGAGATTTGCTGTCTTAAAGTTTTAGTTCTGCTACTTCACTTCTGAGCTTTGGAACAAAGACACAAAGACCAGTTGTCACAGTTTAGTCTTGACTCAGCTAATTTCAGCAGCCAATACCATGCAGCTGGGTTCTCAGTTCCCTTTCCCACTACCCACCCCCTAGGGGAAGGGGAGAGAAAGTGAGAGGAAAAAGGAAACTAAAACTAGAGCATTGATAAAATTACAATAATAATAATAATAATAATAATGGTGAAAATAATGAGAAAGTAACAAGATATATACAAATATATGAGATCACTCCCCCACCCGGTCCCTCGATGACTATACATCACCATGAATACTGTAGAGTAGACATGAGGGAATGAGTCCATGGCTAGGAGGGAGCTGGACTCAGGAACTGGACTCAGGAACACATGGATCTGGAATTAGGAACAATCAGACAGACGAGGTCCTCCCTAATCATTGCCCATCACAAAACAGAGTAAGACCCTTGTGATCTTTCAATTTTGTACCGACTATGATGTATATGGAATGGAATACTCAGTTTAGAGTCACCTGTTCTGTTCACCCATCCTGCAGATGTGGCCTTTTTTTTTGGCTAGTTCAAGGATGGCCTTGGTTACCAGAGGAACAAGTGTAAGCATTGGCCTTTCTGCATACCAGTGTCCCATGTTAGAACACTTCTAGAGAGAAACTCTCAGAAAAACATTCAGCTTTCGGAAATTGAGATACTTAGACAAGACTGAGTTAGAATTAGGATACATACACTAATTTAGCTTTCCATCTTTGGTGATTTCATATAGGATGGTGGGATTCATCAGTGAACAGAGCACACCGTTTCTCATTTTCTGATAGCTGATTATATGTATGGTGGGGCTATTTCAGCATGTGTTATCTGGTGGCATTCCAAAGTCTTTGCCTTTGTATCCTTGGCTCCAGAACTCTAGAGGTTGACCTCGTGCCTCCACTGGTGCTTTCTGCCAAAGACTTCAAGTTGGACTGTTGTCTCCAACTGCTGTGCAGAGCAACTCGTGACTCGAGGACAGAAGTAAGTTGCCCATTCTATCTCCTTATGTCCTCTCTGTTGTCACACAGGAAAAAATAGGATGCGTGCTGGTGTTTGCTAGGTTTTTCAGATTGGTTTCATAGGAGGATGTGTTTTCTTAATGACTGAGATGTGGGTCTGTGAGAAGTAGGATCTATCTCTATGAGACCATTTATCAAAGAGTTTGTCATATAAGCATTCAGATCTTTGTTTGGCTCTGTTGAGACTTTTGGCTATTTTTTGAGATAATTTCTCCAGAGCCAAGACACAGGTCTGTGAAGGTCAAGTGAGACTGTCTTCATATTGCCGGAATTTGTCAACCACCTCACCTACCATCGGATTACCAGTAGTTTCTCCCCAGATCATTTTTGACAATGTGTGGAAATACGTCAGTGGGCCACTGCGCACATAATTCCACAATATAGCTCTGTGACATGGCAATTTGACAGGATCTGTACTTAAATGCCATATACTATAAATCAACTCTCACCTGGCCAGTTGTCTCAGGTACTTAATACCTTTCTCCATGGCATTCCGGCTGATTGGGCAACATTCAATGTCATCTCTATAAGGATACTTGTTTCTTACAGCTGATAAGAGTCATCTCCACAGGCTAAGGATGTTTTTTTTTCTCCAAAGTGCCTTATTAATTCCTTCGTCTCTGGCTAGGGGTCCCATCTGCTTACCTTCTTTTCTGTTGAAGTTTATGGTATCAGATCCACTGCCTCAGCACTGGAGCAACCAGGAAACAATTGGTTCACCCTCATGATGTTTAAAGTCTTTTCTTAGAACTCACACTCTCTCATAGATAAGGCTCTGATGTTTATGTCTGGTTTTGATTGCCCTGAATTATTCTTTGGCCAATCCTGTGATGGCACTAATTTTCGAAGATCTTTTTATTATGGAGGACTTAATGGTTGTACAGGATTGGGCAATCATAAAAGTCTTGGCAATTATGAAAGGTTTGGAAATCGTAAGGGACTTAACAGTTGTGGTGAACCTGACAGTTGTACAGGACTTGACGGATCGTTAAGGACTCTCTGGTCACTGTTAAGGACGCTATTCTGGTTTTTCTTCTTGCTGTAGAGTAGAAGCTGTTTATTCTTCACCCTCATTGCCATTCTTATCCTTACTAACTGTCTTTTCAGGTTGTTTCACCTCTTGTCTTGAGGTTTGTTTGCATTTCCTCTTTTTCACAGAAGCAACTGGCACCAGTATGGAATCAGTAAGGGTATCCATAGTAGGTACCCAAGTACTTGGCTCAAAGGGATATAGTTCATACTGAGTGGCTGATTATCTAATAGCCTTTAGTGTAGCTACGGTGTTTGTGGCTACTGATACAGATTTAGGTTGAATAGCTGTCTGTGTAGCTACTGTGCTTGAGATGGCTTGTGCTCTCTGTGTAGATTTGGTTCTTATTTTCTGAGATATGGTAGCAGCCATCTTAGATTTGTGTTTTGTAGGGTCTGATATCAAAGCGGTACACTCTCTGGAAGCTGAGGTTATTGTGCAACTCCTGAGCTGGTATCTTATCACTTCCATAAAGTATTCCATCTGGAACATAATACTCACTAACAAAATTTTGATGATTAGGTCAAAATCTAGTGGAATCGGCTTGGTACAATACAAGAAAGTGTAGTTCCCCCAGCTTTAGCTACTCTGACTGGTAGCCAAATTGAGTGTCATTCTTATCCCAGACAAGGCCAAAAGTGTAATTAAAAAGAAGGCCCACTAAATAACACTCAAGATTCTCAGGTTAGGCAAGATATATTACAATGAGACCAAGAATAACAAGTATAAGTTTTATCCAGCACTTAAAATACAGTAAACCATAATATATCTTCTGTTTCACATGCCGCGTTGAGAAAAACAGCTGTAAACAAAATTTCACAAGGACATCATACGGTATTTTAAACTTGTAAGTCTCAGGGGAAATAGCCTACTGCAAATATTAGAAAATAAATCAGGCTTAGGATATTCATCGTGTTAATTACATTTCCCCAATGCCTACGACTGATAACATACAAAATAAAGCTGAGCGCCACTACGCCATGGACTACCACAAACACCATATCCACACGTCAGTCATTAGTCTTTTCATTAGTACTGAGAACGTTAGCATTTTAATCAAGAGTTTGGAAAATATTTACAAGAACAAAATGTAATAATTTTCTATAAAGCAGCATAAACCAACAGTCTGCTTTAACTTCCAACCCTTTAGCTCTCAAGAAAAAGAAAAAACTTTAACACTTTCTAGTTGCACTTTTCAAATCTAGCCCTGATAATTTGTGAACAGAAGCTTCAGGTTTGCAGCACTGGCACTCTGCCAATGAACCATATCAGCAGAGCTACCTGGCCAAGCTGCTACCCATACTGAGAAAGAGACCTTTTTTTCTGCAGTCCTGGCTGAGCTGGCTGGGCAAGTTAGGTCAGCAAATGTTCCAGAGTGGTTTGGAAGGGTCCGGTTTTCATTTTATTCCGCCCAATTCACTACCCCATGCTGGGTGCATAAAACTTGTCACGATTTATCTTCGACCCAGCTAATTTCAGCAGCCAAACCCATGCAGACGCGTTCTTGGTTCCCTTCCCCAGCCCCTACCCCCAGGGGAAAGGGAGGGAAAATGAAAGGAAAAAGGAAACTAAAACTAGAGCATTAATGAAATCATGATGATGATAACAATAATAATAAGGATGATGGTGAAAATAATTAGAAAATAACAAAATATATACAAATATATGATATGGAGCCCTCATCCTACCCCTGAAAATGGCTGTACATCACCACAAATTTGATGAGTAGCTGAAGACTCTTTAGTTTGTTTAGTTAGGAGAAAAGGAGGCTGCGGAGCATTCTCAGATTCCTGAAGAAGGGACGTGGAGAGGGAGGTACTGGTCTTTTCTCCCTGGTATCCAGTTGCAGGAAGCATTAGGAATGGTCAAATGGTGTGCCAGGCAAGGTCCAGACCTGACATTAGGAACTATTTCTTTACAAAGAGGGTGTCAAACACTGGAAAAGGCTTCCTAGAGAGGCTGTTGACACCCCATACCTGTCAGGTTTTAGGAGGCCATTGGACAATGCTCTTAAAAACATGCTTTAACTTTTGGTCATCCCTGAAGGGGTTAGGCAGTTTGACTGGATGTTCATTGACAGGCTGCTTACAACTGAGCTGTACTATTGCCGTCTTTCTATTCCTACATATATATCTATATAACCTACATCTATATATATGTAATTTATCATTGCTATATTAGCAGGTTGTTGCTAGAGAAAACGAAGAAAGCTCAGAGGTAAGTTGAGTAAGAAGCTGTAGGTTAAAGCTACAAGTATTAAAGATGTATGAAACAGAGATCTTTACTGTTAGGAGAAATACTGGGCTTTTCAGAAATCACTTATGAACAGGACTGGAACATATAACAGGAGAAATAAAATTTCAAAATCTAATATTTTTGATGCACTGCAACTATTTCATCTGGTTTTCTATGTATGAAATACATATTATATAGTATATATGCACATAATTTGAAGAATCATTTGAGAATGATATTTTAATAAGACAAAGTGTAATGTGTAGCTATATAACCAAATCTCAAAATTATTTTTCTTTTTATTCAATGACATTTTTCCTGTATAGCATTGAAAGAGTGAAGTAAAATTAATATTCAAAATATAAAAAATATTGTTCTTATTATGGCAAAATTGTTGTCTTTAGAAGTGGAGATTTTGTTAAAGTAAAATGTTGAAAATCTGTTATCTTTGATAAAACTTTATTTAAAATACATACGTTTTTAAGATTGGCCATTCTCTGCAGTTAACTTTTACAGAAAGCTGGAAAATAGAGTTGAAGAAAGAGCTTTTATCAGTTTCCAAGTGTGTGTGAAGAAAAACTTCCTTTAATGAATACTTAACAATGATGTTTAAAATAACAAGATCTGATAAGAAAACAAACATTTTTCCCCAGCAGTCTCAACAACACTTGAAAGTTTTCTGCTTTTCAGAGAGCTATTAGCTGTTTTTTTCTGTTGTTATTATTGTTATTAGCACCTATTATGGAGGAAATCTTTTAGCAAATGCATTTGTGAAATTATTGCCTTTTCCAGACAGAGCTACATAAAACAAAATCAATGTTTATATGTCACACTGAAAACAAAAGCAAAACATCCTTACATGGCAATTGGAGCTACTAATGCAAACATCAAACATCGAGAAACAAAAAAGAAACATTTAAAGGAAATCTAAGATATTTATCTTTCTCTTATATATGCATCATTAAAGATAAAATAAAAGAATCTGAGAAATTATCTTCTTTTTCACCCTTACAGAAAAAGATTTTTTTAATGTAAGTTAATGAAATAGGTAACTTGACTGTTTGCCTTCAGTTTAGTTTTGGTTTTGGTTTTGGTTCTAATGTTAGAAGCTTAGAATCATAGAATATCTCCAGGTGGAAGAAACTTAGACTAAATGCATTTTCAGGAGAGATCTTGAACTCCAGAACAGTTCCCTGGAGAGCCTGTTCCTCTGACCAATCACTGTCTCAGCGAAGAACCTTTTCCTAATGTCCAATCTGAACTTCCCCTGATGCAGCTTCATTCTTTCTCCTCGTGTGCTGTCACCGGTCACCAGCGAGAGATCAGCATCTCCCCCTCCACTACACTCCTTGAGGAAGACATAGATTGCAAGTAAGTCATCCCTTAGTCTTCACTTCTCCAGGCTGAATAAACCAAGTGACCTCACCCATTTCTCATAAGCCTTGCCTTCAAGGCCTTTGAGCTCTTTTATCACCTTCTTCTGGACACATTCTTATGGTTTGATGTCCATCTCATATTTAGCCATCCAGAATGGCACATTGGACTCGAGGTGAGGCATCACCAGTGTTATAGTTGAAGTTGAATTAAGACAAAGTCTCAATTGATTTGCTAAAAGTTTATTTAAGATAGGAAAGCAAATGCAGCCCTGGGCTGCCGGGAAGTCGCAGCTTCACCAAGGCTCGCAAAGTTCGGGTAGCTCAAGTAGTCTTTTATACATTTTTTTTTCTCTGACTTGCAGATTTCAGCAGTTACACAAGCAGGATAGCAAAGAGGATAACAACACCTGTTAATCTTGAGCAAGAACAAAAAGCAAAGGGAAAGACATAACATTTCATTAAGCAGACGACTCTGTAACCTTGAGATAATGCTGTGCCTCATTTCTTCTTGAACAGGGCGTTTTGTGCCTGGAAGAGTGAGGCTGCTTTCTCCTTGCATTCTTTGGTTTAAGCAGCAAATTGATCTGTATTTCTCACACCAGTACAGTGTGGAGTAGGATGATCACCTTCACATCCACTGGCTAGCTGTGATGTGCTTGATGCACCCCAGGACACAGTTGGCTCTTGTGGCTGTTGACTCATATTCAACTCGTCATTAACCCTATCCCCCAGACCTCTTTCCACGGAACTACTCTCCAGCCTTTCATCCCTCAACTTCTGTGTATAATCAGGATTATCCTTTCCAGGTAGAATATCTGGCACCTCACAAATTTCACATGGTTGGTGATTGCCCAGCTATTTAGCCAGACCTCTCTGTAAGGCTTCCCTGCCCTCAAGGCAGTCCACAGCTATTCCTAATTTAGTATCATTGGCAAATTTATTTAACATGAATTTGATTTCTGCATCCAGATAATTTATAAAACTGTGAAAGAGAACTGGCCTTAAAACTGAGCGCTGGAGAACCCCATTGATGACTGGCCACCGGCCAGGTGTAGCCCCATTTAGTGTAGTCCTTTGAGTCTGATCCATTAGCCAATTGCTCACCCAGTGTATTATGGACTCGTCTAGCTATATGCTGGGCATTTCATCCAGAAGGATGCTATGAAGGACAGTAAGGTGTGAAGGCTGCTGTCTTGAGAGTTGCCACTGTTCTTTCCTGCATACTGTTAGGCAATGTGGGGCTCCACTCAAGATATAAGCACAAGAGAAACCTCTAAAGATCTGAATAAGCATTTGTGACAAATGTCACATACATCCACATCCACATGCAAAGAATTATACTCCTTTTGTTTAGAAGTAAACTACAAACAAATGTAACTTTAGTCCATTGGTTAGTTTCTTCACTGGAAGACAGCATGATGCTATCAACATATTTGGGCGTTTCTATGGAGATGAATGGATTCTAGCAAAACAATCCTGGTCAGGAGCTCAATAAAAATTGCATGAGATCTTGAGCTAGGTATGAAATTGACACAGGTCAATATAATTTAATTTGCAGTGTCACAAATACATTTTTCACTTTCTGTATTATTAGACACAATAATAGGCTCCCTATAACTCTTTCTTGACAGCTATTTAAAAATCACAACTCTAAAATACTCGTTAGCTCTTATTGCTTTATTATTATTATTATTATTATTATTATTATTATTATTTATTGTGTTTTTTCTTTGGGATAGGAACCTTCCCTTCCCTTCCCTTCCCTTCCCTTCCCTTCCCTTCCCTTCCCTTCCCTTCCCTTCCCTTCCCTTCCCTTCCCTTCCCTTCCCTTCCCTTCCCTTCCCTTCCCTTCCCTTCCCTTCCCTTCCCTTCCCTTCCCTTCCCTTCCCTTCCCTTCCCTTCCCTTCCCTTCCCTTCCCTTCCCTTCCCTTGTGTCCCCATCTGCCAAAAATGTAGTGAATGGATAAAAGGTATAACACTCCCTTGTACATGTTAATAAACTCACATATTGCAAGCTTTATTTCTCATTGCTATTGGTCTCCACTTACGAATCATTTAAAATGGACATTTTCTGGTGTTTTTATATTAACGTCAGAAAACATTCCAAATTTTATTGCTAAAGTTGTTGAACAAAGTTCAATAACTGGAGGGTTATAATCAACAGGGGAGAAATGATGCACTGATAATAATGTTAAATGGTTCTAATGTGACTGTCTTCTTCTATAATGTCTCATTCGCTCCATTTTGGAAATACAGTAAACAAGATGCTCTAATAGACAGCGAAAAATAAAATGTCATCAATTCAAGAGTGAGCAGCTGCCAGCATACTTTACATGATCAAAAAAGGGAAAGTTTTGAGGTCCTAGAGTCTGTTTACATCTGTTGGGTTCAGCTCAGAGTCCTACTGCCTCCAACAGAAGGTGGGATTTTTCTTTCCTGGTGGGAGTTGAGAGCTCTTCCCCGTCTGCTCTCGTGATGCTGTGTAGGTGCACATCAAGTCCTGCCTCATCGTGGGCACCTGGCTTCCATCTGCTAAAATAGGCTGGATGAGTCTCCCATCAATGATGAGTCAGCTTTTGAACTGAGAAGATAGTGTCCAGACACAGAAGTTCCAAATTGACAGGCAGCTGGTAATGAGTTTTATTGTTACTTTGATACACTTGTTGTGATAGGCTGGAAATTAACCTGTACATCAGATTTTACCTGGTTATGTTTCATTGTATGGTGGCTACTTGTAGCTGTGACAAGGGAGACAAAGTCAATGAGCAAAGGCAATACCTCTCATTACAAATATTAATATAGCTAAAAAAATGTTGAAGAGAAGAAGCAAACCCCCTCTCAAAAACCCAATAAAACCCAAACAGGAAAAACCCAGCCCAAAAAAGTTTGGTGATAAATTGTAGCTGAGAACAACTCCAATTTCAACACCTATTTTGCCTTGAATGTTAACTGGGGGTTTTTGTATGTAGACAATCGATCAATATCTTTTTTAATCCACAGTTCATGGTCTAATAGAAAATGTTACAAGTGCTAGGATTCCATCTCAGAGAGAAATGCATGCTGCACGCCATGCCCTACAAAATGCCAGATAAAAGAAATTTTGAGGTACAACATCTGTATTAGGTGTAGACATTTGTCTTTGAAACACTTGCTATAGTCAGAGTGAAACAGAGCCAGATATTGCATACGTATCTGTTAAGAACTAGAGGAGCAAGACATGACTCAGGAAGAATATAGATCATCTAAAAAATGCATCTGAACAGGGCAGGAAGTATGACATCTTATGCAGTCAGGCATCACTGCTGCCTGACTGGAAGTGGCAAGGTTAATACCAACTGTACTGGTACACAAAGAAGCACCAGGTAAAATCTGGTATGTAGGTGCTGCTAGTTTCTCAGTTCCAGTTAGATAGTTGGGAGGGGAGAGAAGGGCAAAACAGATGCTGGTGACAGCCAGTAGTGGCCTACCAGTATGGGTACCTTGGAGAACAAAAACCTTAGAAATTTTAGAAATTCGATTTCCGCTTAGGAAGACAAAACCCCACGCCTGCAAAAGGTAAATCACTGAGTGGTGCAGCTCTGCATCCAGTTTCCTCCTGAGAGCTCTGTTTATGGAAACCTCTGAGAAATGGTCACACATGTCTTTGGAAGCAGAAAGATGAGCTATGCTCTGCAACCACTCACATCCATGTGCAACCACAACTGTGTTGCTGGAACCATTGTGATTACTCTTGAATTAGACCTGAATAGCCAAGAGTAGCATTTGGTTTGATGTGCTTCAAGGGCTATTACTGGGACAGGAAGAATAATGATTAGTAAACTGAAAAAAGTATCCTCTTAGGTGAGACAGTGGTGCCCCCAGTTGATAAGGCAGAGAAAAATGGAACTTCCTGGGCAGAGCAGCACAAGCACAAACATGAATGCTAAGTACAGAGAAGAGGGAAAATGTTGTCTTTTAAAATCTTTGCGCTTGTATTATCCTATGTCAAATAATACTAATGAAGCAATTACTGTAGAGAAGCAGTTTCTGAGTTGTAAAATATGATTGACTTTGGGTTAAATAACAGTTGGACTCAGTGATCTCAGACGTCTCTTCCAACCTAGTGATTCTACGATTCTATGATTCTACGAAATACAAAACCAAAATAGAAGTAGTTTGTGTCTCTTTATTGGCAGAAATACTAGGTCATCTTTTGATCTTATTTACCTGTCTACAAATATCAAATAAGATTGTGCCATGCCTTTTTGTCCATCAATCTGATGTTGGAAACAGATCCAAACAGGTCAAGAGTTATTAAATTATCATTCAAGATTATTCTAACTAAATTATAAAATCAGTTTTTCATTCTACCATCTCTTCTACCAACAGACCGTTTTTTTATTATCTACACAACATCTAGGATCACAGCAGAAGCCCAAACTGCTTCAAACCCACTTTGACAGTTTGGGTTGATGAAATAACTGAATATAAGTGTAGCTTGACGAAAAATTTTATGCAGTATATATAAATAGCATAATTTCCATTTGCAATCATTTTTTTAATCTGAAAGAATTAATAAAGAATTTTTGGTTTAGGCTGTTTTACACCATATTTACTAGGCAAAGAAAAAACAAAATAAAAAGGGTTTTTACCAATCACAATATGTAGTAGCTGTGGTTTAGAGAGAAACAATGGTTCTCAGTTGGATTTATTTTTCCCAAGCAAAATGAAAAAAAACCCAGTAAATAATTTTTTTTTTGGATAGTGGATAGAGGGATTAATTATAGTTCTTCACTTTAAAGCAGCTGTGTTAGTATCATGCATGCTAAATAAGTTTACAGTTGTGTGATATCATAATTGGAATTTAGTAAGCTTTGAACTACCCACGCTTGAATTGAGCTCTCTGAGCCTCAAGCAAAGTTTTGACAGCTCAGATTCTATAATCAAAACCTGTGAGAGAATTACAGTATTTAAAGTTCCCTTGATCCTCTTCCTGTCTCCCTCTGACACCACGCATTATCTCCAACAGCACCCGTCAATCTGTGGTGTGGGTCATACCACTCTGTCCCACAAACTCGCCTTTGCTTTTCTTTTACAATCTTTGAAAAGTCTACCATGCCTGCTAGAAATACTTGGAAGCCTAAAATCAGCATGTTGCCAGCAACCAGTGTACTGGAGCGGATGCCTCGTTGATGAAAAGCATGATGTTTTATGCGTTGCGGCTGCTGAAAAGGATTTACACAATGGTAAATGGGGGCTAGGATTTTTCTTCCTTCATGATAGGCTGTCCCTTTGCAGTGAATGTTGTCCCTGCACAGGGACGACAACAATTACCCCATCTAAGCTGTCTATTCCTCTTCCAATTCTCCTGTAGCTTTCAGTAAGTCAATCAAAATATTTTCATTTTAATAAAAAGAATCATAATTAAGGAAACCTGGAAACAATCAGCATCACATTGCTGTGTATCTCACATAACCTTGTAGTGGAATGAATCAGTGCTGCACTTGAAGATCTGGGCTTCTTAACAGTTACATCTTTAAGGTAGGAATGAAATGCTAAAGCAGTTTAATAGTTTTTGTTCAGAAAACATTTTCAAAGATAATTACATAGACTGAAAGATGAGGCAGATCATATCCAACAACAGGAAAGTGAGTGAAACAGGCTAAGAGGTAAATTAGTAAAATTATTAACTGGATCCAAGTGATCTTGGGAACTTTTAAACTGTGTTAACTGAACAAGGAGACAAAAATAGTAGAATTTCCAAGTTTTTTAGTGAAGCAGGAATTTCCCAAATATTTGATTTCAAAATATTTCTGAAATTCAATTACATTGAAAGATAACAACATTCTAGAATGTCAAATGTTCCTTCTTTCTTTACTAAACTGACAATTGTTTGTTTCTGAAAAGTAAATTACCTTAATATTCATCACAACACTCTTTTTCCTATTTCCTTTAATTTTTGCATGAACTTATATTTTTCTTTAACCATTCTCCACTGGACATTTATAGGTGTGCTGAGTTAGATAGACCTTACAGCTCTTCAAAAATGGTCTTATCTGAATTTTCACATACAGAAGCATATAGAAATTACTTTTTTAATAATATTTCTAATGTTCTTGGATAGATGGTACCTGGCCTACCCAAACATGCAATTTCCACATTGCTTTACAGACTTCAGTGGGAAAGAATTCTGCGTTGCAGATAGAGACAGGGAGTTGTAGAAAGACTCTGGAAATTATTACATAATTAAAACCTCAAACTTTTGTTAAGCTAATAAAAATTATATAAAAATATCAATATAAAGTCTCCATAACTTTAGTGTAGATTTAAATATTATCATTTGCCTTGTGGAACCCCCTTTTTTTTTAGATTTCAGCAACAAATATTGTCCAACATGTACTCCAAGAACTTAGTTATTGTTTGATAGAATATTTGACTTTAAATAAATAAATTGTTACTTAGGAAATATCCACTGTGTGGCAGAGGAGTTTTCACCTTCGAAACACTCAGCTGAAATCTTAATGCTTAGCAACATTACTGACAGTTTAACAATATTTAGCCAAGTCAATTTACATTTTATGTATGAATGATGGGAAGATGGGTTGCAGAAAATTTTAAGGGCAGGTTTTTTAGGTTTTTAGTATTTTTATTTCACAAGCCATCAGAAAACAGAGCTACTGCTGCATTTGAAAAAGCTGAAAATAATTAACTTCAATTCATCTAAAACTCAGTTGAATTCTGTCAGAGTGATCTACTGCTTCCTGGAAGCATAAACTCAGACACTAATTTTATTCGATTGTCAGCAGCTCTCTAAACGTACAACATTTTATGTGTGGACACATAATTTTCATTTACTGGAATGGCAAAGGAAATTGGATGTTACCAATTTTATCACAGAAAAAGTAGTCACAGGAACATTCATTACAGAGTATCATGCAATTATAACTTTTTCAGTGTACAACTCCGCCTGAATTAAAACATAGTTTAACAGGGGTTGGGCACTACGAAGAATTGTTTATCAATCCAATAAATCAAAAGCACATTTTATCATTTCATCAGTATGTATTTGATTTTAATAAAACCTTTGCAAATTGTGTTATTCTTTCAAATGGAAAAAAACCTTAAGAATTTTGTGTCCCTTTTCACAGTTAACATAGTATTCTAAGTACATGAAATAAACCATACCTGCCAGATTTTACCACAGAATGACGATTCTGTATTTACCCCCTTTAATAAAATCCACAAATCCTTAAAACATCAATATTTTTAACTAGTACCACAGACACTCAACAAGCAACCAAACTATTTCAAATCTGAAGGAATCTGTGGTAACTGTCAGTTATCACTGTACACTGTATTTAGAAAATTCTGATTTTTAGGAGTTCTCTGTTAATCATATATACAATTACATTTTATTTTTTTTTAGGATGAGAGGTAATGGCCGCAAGTTGTGTCAAGGCATTGGACCAGGCTGCCCAGGGAGGTGGTGAAGTGCCCATCCCTGGAGGTGTTTAAAAAACAGGTAGATGATTTTCTTAGGGACATGGTTTAGTAAGGAGACAGGCACGGTTGGACTCGGTAACCTCAGAGGTCTCTTCCAACCGAGTGATTCTATGATTCTACTTAATTATTAAATGAACAACAACAGGTAAGGCAGCATTTGAGTTTGATTGACTTATATTTACAACTCTATTTAAAATAAACTGACAAATGTGATGCTGTTTATCTCTGTTCAAAGACAAAGCAAAGGGAAAATATGTGACAGCAGAAGAAAAATGGGATGAAACTTTTGCAAAATTATATACAGTAATATCATTTTATTTATTACTACTTATCTCATTTCTTTGCAGAGGCAGATTTGGTTATGATAATATATATTCAAGTTTTTCACCCAGTTAAATTTTAGATAAAACATTTGATATAAATATTAATAAAATCAGTGGATTAAGGAAGGGTCTTCCTGGGCTTGCTCCAGTTAGAATAAAATTTATTTAATATTTAATTTTGGAAACTATTGTATCAATAGTTTACAGGAAAAAAAAATCCACGATACTAAATTTCTTAAACTTTTGATGTCATAAACTGAAGTCTCCTTCCCTTCAACTCACACACAAGGTATGCCATTAGCTCCTCATAAGTACAAATTGAAGCACAAGCTCCTTCAAGCAAAATCTCAGCATGTCCTCATGCCACACAACGATATGCAACATTTATTTATATTGTCAAACGGTACCTGCCTGACAGCATGAGACATGTCATTCTAATTATTTCAGGAACTCTGAGGTCAGTTTCTCAAAAGAAATATGGTCTTATAATGTAAAGGTAGAATTTGACACAGAAAAGACCAAGGATAAATAAGTTATGTGAATGTGAACTTTTTTCTGGTGTACTGCCTTGAGATGATCCTTTATCATCACAGACAGTAGTGACCTATCTAGTAGTTTAATTTGCAAGTAAGAAACAAATTAAGGCAGGTAATGTTTGGCTTTTCGTGCTCATCACTTGCAACAGTATTTGTCTTACATATCATACAGCATTATTTCTTATTCCTAGCTAGGTATAAATCTTTAAAATAAATTAATGTAATGAGAAGAAAAATGAAGATATAACACTGTGAAAAAGAATGATTACAGCTGAAAGTATTCTGTTCTAGATTTCACTCATTTCATACAATTCATCTCACAAAAATATGTAGTTCAGCTCCACAGTACATAAAAGTCTATGTCTTGTATTGAACTTTTAAATGGGAATTTAATAGAATCCAATTGACTCATACAGATGTAGATGTGTAATTTCTTATTTTATGTCATACGCAGTTAGATACAAAAATGCATACACTAATAACTGTCTTGCCTTTTTTTTCTTTTCACTTTTACTCTGTAGGTTGCCTATTTTATCCCACATCTGATAACAAACAAAACCAATTACTAAATGTTTTTAAAATTACTTCACAATCCTTTTGAGGTCAAAACTCTGGAAAATTCTGTGTAAACAGAACTCTCAGTTTTAACAAGAGGGTTTTTTTAACAATACTATCGTCTTTTTTCACATTAAAAAATTCAAAGACTAGCAAAGGAAACTTGTCTTTTTTTCTTTGTATGTCTCTGCATGCATTCTTTTGCTGAGTCATCCACCACCTAGCTATCTTGTCCTGCCTCACAATTTTCATCCTTTATTAATCTTATCTTTTGTATTACAAAGCTGCATGTTATTTTCATCCTACACAACTGCAGAAATTTTGCAAATGTTCACAAAAAATGATACTTTCTGTTCACAATAGAGAAGACTACAGCATCAGATGAACCAGCCTTCTCAGGTTTCTTCTAGAAAACTTCAGCATTCTGATACAACACACTCCGAAATGGAGCAAAGGGTGAATGTGATTTTTTGTTTGTTAGTTTCCACTTCTGACAATCTGCTCTTATGCTATTCATTGCAGGGGAAAAAGATATCAGGGTGTTTACATTTAGAAGATAAGAAAACGGTATCGGAGTCAAGCACAGTGAAATTAGATTTCAGATCCCATGTTGGTATCAAAGCAAAAATATTTTGTATCAAGTCCCTGCAATGATTGGTAACAAGAAAGTTGTATTAGTTTTAAAATATTCAGTGATTTGGAGAGTTAACAGGCTACTTCTTTTCCTTCCTTAACCAGATGCTGTCCTGGTTTTCTGCCTCTCTTTTCTGTTTGCTGCTGTTGTGACTTAATCCTTTCATAAATTTCCATTATGGAGTCTCAGCTTGAATTTATAAAACCTTATATCTGCTTCTCAAACAAAATACTGTGCAATCTCATGGCTAATTCAAAATGCTGACCTTTTCAGCTATGAAATTAATTTCTGACAAACCTACATTCTATTTTTTTAATTTTATTTCTTCTCTGCAGTAAAAAACTGCATGCAAGCAGATGGCATAGGCTAAACGTCACACATACATAATTTTTTCCTGTTTATTAATGGTAGAATATCTCATTTTTATTGTTTTACTAAACAACTGGTATGAGACGAGCTATCCTTGCTCAGACTCCCAATGATTAATATGATTTAACAAATCTCTGCAGAAGACACATGAAAGTGCCTAAGACCTGGTAGAGTTTCTGAGAGCTGTTGTACATAAAGCAGCACAGCGTATGTGGGACTGTCGTAAGCATGTGGCTCAAACAAAGCAGTCTATATGCCCCGAGGAGAAAGGTACCCACGCCTGTTTCAACAGGGCCTGTCCACACAGGTTGTCCTACGGCTCTGAAGTGGTCTACATCTCATAACCTGTGTTTACATCAAGGCATCCTCCTTTGTACGCCATTCTGCTCCTCGCTTGATTTGTGAATATAAACAGGGTTGGAAAAACGCCCACAAAAAGCAGAATCTCTTTTTGCCTTCAAAGAGCTACTACAAAAAACCCTAATCAACTTAAACAAGATGTTCTGTTTTCCATATGGGTGAAAAACAATGTGCTCACAGCCAGTGCCAGAATGCTTACTGAATATTTCAAAATGTAGCTGCAACATCAAAGTGGATAGGAAGGTTTGTTCCTTTATAATGAATAACCACTGGTGGGTGAGTATCAGTCTGGAGGTCCACTTTGTGAAAATATACAAATCTTAAATGCCTGTCCTTCCATTTGCATAATATTCAGTGACACAAAATAAAGATGTTATTCTTGAGAACTGACTTTCCTGTTACATTCACATTGGCATAATGGAAATCTAGTTCTTAGAAAAGCTTTTAAAGAAAATAATTGTTGCCTATAACGTAGCTAAATGCAAAATCTTTTCTTTCCTTTCCTTTCCTTTCTTTTCTCTTTTTTTTTTTTTTTTTAGGTTTCTAGAATGTTTGTTTGAAATATTATTGCCACGCATTACATCTAACACAACTAACAACTTACTGCATTTATGTAGCTCCTGTTAACACATTTCAAAAAAGAATTTCAGTAATATATGTATTTTTTTTACTTTTTAATTTTTTTATTTTGAAAATGAGGGCTGGATGCTTTGTCATTGTGGCAGTGCACTCAGGAGATGAGTCCTGGAAGTGCAGAACTTCCTATAGTAAGTGACAACCATTATCATACCCTCTCATAGTTAAAGGTGATGACGCTCAACTCATTTAGCTGTATAACAAGGACTCAATTATTAATGTTGTTGTGGGCTATAACATTCTGGAAATATTCTCCAAATTGACTCATAATTGACTGATACTTAATTTCTGATGTGAAAATGAAGCAAATTTGAGACCCTTGCTAAAAGGTTGCATAAAAATCCAGTCACGGGAAAAAAAAAGAAATGCAGGCAATATCTGCACTTGTAAATTAAGCCATGCTAGGGAAAGTTCATCATAATTGCTAGTATTTTTTATGTGATAGTATGATCTCGAGCAGACAGTCAGCCTGGTTCAAATATCATTCTCCCAGACAATTCCTTGATACTATTATGGAGCTTGAAACCACTCCCCAGATAAGTGGGACTCTCTTTTGAAGGCTAGGAGGATTTAATGATTTAGAGTCCACCCTTTTAGCACCAATGCCTGCAAACACTCCCTAGCACTGTTTTACTTGGCATTATAGATGTCGCCATGGGGGCCAAATATCACAGCGTTGTCATGTACAGTATTATCAATGACAGAATCATCTGTCACAGCTCTGGAATGTGCTTATCAGTTTGTTTGATTTATATTTCTGTCTAAAGTGTTTGGAGTCTTCAGCAGCTTCTGTTCTTGTACATGGGCAGACTGCAAACAGCGGGAAAATCCCTCTATCATCCATAAACAAGCATTTCATTTCTGGGCTGAAGGTTTCACACAAGAGAGAGGCTTCGTAGCTGGTACTCTAGTAAATGCATTTGTAGCTGAGAAAATATCACAAACTGGGCTGTCAGTTATGAAAATAAGTTTGCACATGACAGAACAAGTCCAACCCACTTTCACCCAAACTATCTATACTGAATGGCCCAACTTCTGCTGTCTTTCAGCCTGTTCTTGTCATTTTATGCATAGAGGTTCAGACCACTGTAAATTTATGTCAACTCTTTTACTACCTAAACAGTTTTTCTCAGGATTTTCTCTCATCAGAAATATTTTTCAGAAAAAGCTAGGAACCATTTCCTGATGACTCTGAATATGGAGAAAAAAGCAATAATGATGATCTCCAAAGTTGTATGATTTGGTTCACAGGACCCCTCTCCTCTCTTTCCAAATAATGATTTGAAAGTGGCTATCTAGAAGTCAGGAATATCTACTTGGAGATGCTCTGAAACATCTCAGGGAATAAGGAAGGGATTCCAGGCAACAGGATTTTTTCCTTGACATACCAAGACTGGGAGGGTAAAGAGGCTCAAGACCTTCCGAAAGAAGTCAAAGCAGAATTAAACACCAAGACCTCTTTTTCAATTACAGCAGTTTTACAGCTATTTCTTTCTTTATGCCAGACTACTTTCACAATAACAATGAAAATTCTTACTCTTTCTGTGTTTCAGACATAAAACCTAGAATTTCTTTCCCACTCTGTATGTGCAGAGTATTTAATACTTAAATGCTTCCCATTTAAGTACACTAATAATAAACAACTCAGATATTATTGGATCTGAAATTGAGGTTAAAGCTTATGTATTACTTACTTAAACTGAGTAATTTGTGTCTGACCAAGGGGAAACTTTGGTTTAAGACCAAAATTTCTATTATAATTAAAAGTGTTACCTCATTTTTGTCCTTCTGCTTCACTCTTTTTGAGCAAGATTTTAAAAACTTTTTTTGCCCAAGGATCTTTAAGTATAACTTTGCACTACAGACTCAATTAGTACAATAATACTATCTGTGGCCTTTAATCATTTCTGGATTGCAGACAGCAGGAGAAAGTGGAAGCAACTCCTTTCTCATGGATGGATTAAGAAATGAAAGGTGAATGAAATCTGCTCCTAGTCACCAGTTGATGCAATTACCAACACCCCTACAAATTGTGTTTAACTTGATTTAATCTCAGGGAATATTTTTTCTGTTGGTCATAATTTTTTAATCATAAAATATATTGCATTTTATAAGCAACAACTAACTGGAATGAATTCCAAGTGCAGAGATGACACTCATACGTTACTGTAATAAAACTAAGAAAATACATTACTTGATGTCACAGTTTTCTAAATGTAACTTAAAAAAATTATTAATATTTTGATGCTGGGGCTTTGTATCCATACATTCATAATTTATATATTTCATTTTCATTTAACAATGCCATTCTACATAGTAATACTGCACACCTTACTACATTCAGCAGGAATACCCTCTTCAATATCTTTAGGTACAGAAAAGGAAAGTTCAGAAAAATGTAGTATTACTTTGTATCAATCTTTTGTTACTGGAAATAAAAGGATTACAGTCCTTGTATATGCACAAATAAGTTTAGGAATAAATATATAATATTATCAATTGTGGTAAAATATTTAGAAGGAGGTTAACAAAAAGCCAGACACTGATGCATATCTTAATGTACATAAAATTACTGTACTTGACAAAAACTACAGTTTAATTTCAGTTAGGATTTTAAATTCTAATTCAGAACATTTAACCCTTAAAATGTTAGGTCCATAATGACCAAAAGCAGTGTTGTTTCAGTGCTAAAGTATGTGCTAAGACCCAGACTTCCTAAAAGGCCAGTCCAATCAAGTTTTCTTCATTTATTAAGCCTGATCACAAGAAATCTGTACATGAAGCACATTTATAAAGTGAAAGTTAATTGTGCTTATTATCAAATCATAGAATGATTTGAGCTGGAAGAGACCTTACATTCCAACCCCTCTGTATGGGCACGGAAACCCTTCATAGGGAAAAAAAGTGCATCCCAAAGTACACTTATACATGAGATACATTGTTTTCTCGTTAGGAAGAGAATGTATATGTTAAGTGTACATAAATATTCAAATACACTTTGAACACAGATTCTTAGCCACAGGAAAGAAATTACAGCTCTTACTGAAATAAACAGAAGTCAACTATAATTATACAAGGCCAGTACTCCAACTGCAGTAAGTAAACTGACTTTATGGACTAATTTGAAAAGAACACATACTATGTGACTTACGAATTAATTAATCAAGAACCAATAATTTTGGAGGTAATAAGACTCTTGTCAGAGTACAAGGGCAGAACCACGATTGTATCTCAAGTACCTTTGCATTGCCATGAACAAAATCCAGGATAAAAACTTTTATTCTTCTGGTCCTGAAAACCCGCTAGCTTTGTTTTTCTCCCTTCTCTATGAAGGTGAACAGTCAGAGACTGCTAACGCAAACACATTGCTATCAGTTAGGAAATTTCCAAATTTTTTGCTGCACAAATCAGCAGAGGAAAAAAACCAAAGGAGTTACTGTGACAAATCTAGGTCACTCAAGGAACTCGCCATGCTGTATTTGGGTTAATTTAACTTCACAGTTTCTTCACATTGTGGGAGAGTGCAAAGCAGTCAACAGCAGTCAGGAACTAATTTCAAGTCAATAAATATATTAGCCTATTGTAACAGTGGAAGGATTATAAATGGATAAGAAAGAAAATGACAGGTTATTACTTGTCTCAAACTCAATCAACCAATAAAATATGCTATACTTCTTTTCTCAGAAACATTAGCTAATGATGCATTTAAAACTTCAAAAAGGAATGCGTCTCTCATGCAGCCTGGTATATAAATTTCTAATTGCACACTGTTCCCCCAACAAAGAACAAGCAAACGAACAAATATTGGTTGAGAATTACTGGCTGGTATAGATATCCAAATTAGATATGTAACACTGCCTGAAGTTGTAGTATGCCATTGTAAGTTATTTTGGACCGAAAAGTCCAAGCCTAAAGTCAAAATATATTCAGCCTGCAGGGAAAAAAAGGAAGTAAAGAGAACACATAAACGTAATAGAAATAGAATGAATAAAGTTATATCAATCTGATTAACTTTTTCTTTCTCCTCACTATTTATAGAGTATCCTAAATAGGCAGTTGCCTTAATTATGTTTGTGCAGGAGTTTCTGATCATGCTGTACTTGCCTGAGAAGAAAACCCATACAAAAGGCTTTCCACCTCATCTGAGATCATGAATATTAACGAAAAACAAATGTCGATCTATACCATTAAAAGTAGTGTGCTTTTCCAATATGAATACTACTATTTCTTCAGTAATCCTGTAGTTCTCTGAACATATCCATTTCTAGCAAACTGAATGAAGCCCATTTGACTGACATAAAATGTTCCAATTTAATACTTTTTTTTTTATTTTAAAGGTGTTTGTACCAAAATATCACAATTCATTGCAGAGTATTTTTGGTAGTACTTTTTGGCACTTGGTCTACTGTTTAGCTGTCTTTATAGGCAGGATTGTAGAGAGAGCAGGGAACACAGACACAAGGTGATATAATGTGGAAATGCAAGTTCTGACCCTGCAAAGTTTCATGCACCTGTTGACTCCTTGCACTGCAAGAAAGCCCTGCTGGCATAAGTTGAGCTGTTCTCGACATGCTGAGTTACACGTGGCTTCAAATACTTGCAGACTTAGGAGTAATTAAGTGAGAAAATAGTTGGTACCTGTGTCTCTAAAGCCCTAAATACAACTTAAAAGAATCAGTTTCAGTTTTAGAAGTTATCTTCAGGGTTATACACGGTCTGCACATTTTCACGGCATAGTTCAATATAACTTTTGATTTTAGATTACTGGACACCAGAGCACCAGTTTTGCTTTCATGACTTGCTTTCATTTGTCTGTTTTGTGAAAGGAATGTTTTCAGTTAAATCCGTCTCGAGTAACCAGCCCAGTTAAGTGTTTTCCTTCTCACTTAGCGGTCTGCGCTGGGCTGCCCCGACCTTTACAGTGCAGCAGCATGCTACAGGTTAACCTCTTGAAAGTGCACCTCCCTTTTTTGTGACGTCTGTGTGCAGAGCCATGCAACGCAGTTTGAATTGTTCTCACTCCATCTGGGGCACAGCACTGAAGCAAGAGGAAGAGAATGCTTCCATTTTAGATTATGATTTTTGCAGCGACAAGTGAAAATCTCCAGAGAAACTATGAAACACAAAGTTTCTTCTGTGAACTGTTTTTGTCCTTTGTCCCATAGGCAGGAACTTGCTTCTTCACTTCTGTCAAAAAATGATAATAGCGCAGTGATTCTTGAATCGATGGGCAGTCTCTGGTGGGTTTGATCTCCGTTTCTCATAATGCAGTGTGGAAGGCTGAACTTCAAACCTTTAAAAAGACGGAGTCTGTAATTTAAAACTGCTTTTTGAGTCCATAATATTTGAGGCTGCAAATCATGTATAAATTAAAAAAAAAAAATCTTTCAGGGAGAATTCAAGGTCACTGGATTCTGGATACATGAACAAGGAGAAGATGTTTAAAAATATATAGCGGAGCTACCGCTTAAACAGAGTGACTGTGCTTTGACATATCCAATACTTGTATTTAATGTTTAAACGTGATGAGATTGCATCACATTTCCTCGCCTCTGCTACGCGGTAAGAGCATACACGTGAACTGGTACCACAGTCCAGGTAATGCTCAGTGACTTTTGAAGCAATAACAGCTTGATCAAGTGTGCTGCATTCTTGAGGGCTTCTTGTAAACAGGTATTCTTTTCTCTGTTATACTATGGAAGCAATAAGAAAATTTTTCTTTACCAGTATAGTAGGGTTCAGGTTTTAAATGTCACAAAGACCTGCATTTTGATTCTTTTAGATTTGTTATTTTTATTGAAAGTTTTAGAATGCTTGTAGCTACCGTGTCAGTAGGGCAATAACAATTTGATGTAAAAGTTAGAGTCATGCATAACTGCGCCACGCCAGTACAGCAAATGGGAGCTCTTTGGTTTCCTCACCCCAAGGTTCCAGAGCACTGCACTTTCTGTTAAAAGTAGGAGTGTCACATGGTACCTGGGTAAGCAAGAACATATCTGTGCTACTAACTTAGTACCTAACACAGAGTCAAACTGAATATCTGGAAGGAGGGATTAATTAACTCTTCTCTTAGATTAATCAAAATAACCAATTGGAGAACCATCCAGAGTATGAAGCAAATGTGTGAGGATGGAGAGCAAGTAAGCTCACAGTGCACTGCAGTGGGGAGGAAGAACAGGAGGCATGTAAAAATCTTCCTTCAATGAAGAGTGAACTCAAATTGAAGTCACAGAGATGGGTGTGAAAAGAAAACTTTCATGCTGTCTACATGGAGGACAATTAAGAAGAATTTCTCAACTGTAAAGCCAGAAAGAGGAATTCTTTTTCTTTCCATTTCTCCTCGGTCAGTGAGACCGAAGGCAAAAGGTGGCTTTGTTCTCAGGCTTTTATTTGCTTTGACTCACCCAGAAGACTTAAATTCTATATTACGATTATCCTCATCCAGCTATTTTACTTTGTTGCTCTAAGGAAATGTAGTCTAGAGACTGAAAACCCTTTTTTAATTTGTTAGTGTTCTTGCTTCAAAGAAAATGTTGGGGTAGCTCCATCTCAAAGTTCTGGAATCTTATCACAAAAATAATTTAAAAATATTTTTTTGGCAAAAGATGCCTGTGCTCTCCAATAAGTAACAGTGATACTACCTAGTATTTAATATTTAACTAGTAAATATGTGCCAAAGAGATTAGATTGTCATTGATTGTGAATGTCAGGGTTCAACTTATTTATAAAAGAATTGCTATAATTGTACAATTACTTTACTTGTAAGAGGAGAAAAAATATAGGCAGAAGGATTTATTTGTGTTTTAAAATATATGATTAGCAACCAATAAATAGCTATTATTAGAAAAGAACATAAATTTCTATGTTACTGATACAATGACTTTGTAATTGAAGGAAACATAAAAGACCATTGAATGATTATGAAAGGCAGCTATGTCCTTTGAAAATATTGTTCTCAGGGATGGTACCAGGTTGACCAGTTGTAGCTGATGTCTTCCTAATACAATTTTTTATGAAGTATTTGTGCAAGCCGTGTTTTCATGATGAAGATACTTCTGAATCCTCTCCTTTATGTTTAATCTGGGGAAAAAAGAGTCTGGATACAGTGCACAGAAATAAAAGATACTGAAAAAGATCCTTGCTTTTTAGAGTTTTCTCATATGAAATCCAAATGATATCACAGTAGTTGATTTCAATGAGATAAATATATTCTCACATTTACCCTGCCTGTGCTTGGTTAATATGACTAACAGGAGGTACTCACATATTTCCACACAGCAGATGTCATTAGCAAAAATATTGACAATAATAATAACTTGCAGATAGTTTAAACCATTAGAGACTTTTGGAAGACGTTAGAATTAATAGATTGGAATATATACTACAAAAACCTTGTGTAAGTACAAAGGGAACTAATTTTTTTTACTTATATAAATATTAGAGCATATTGATTTGATAATTTTTTTCCTAAGGCCTTGCTGTTTTCATTGGTGAAAAACAGAAAAAAAATAAAATATTTATTTTCACCATTAATTTAAAAAAAGTAAAAGATTGAATCTTTACCTCTGAATAAAAAATCCCACTGTTTAAAAGGTTGCTGAGATTCATAAAAATAATAGAAAACCTCTAAATTAAAAAAAAACCGAAACAGAAACTTTTTTCTTCTATTGAAAAATAAATTTAAAAAGGAAAACAAACTAAGAAGGCCTTGTAAAATAACTTGAAATATATCCTCTCTTTTTCCCTATTATTTTTTTGCAATAAAATCAAATAACAAATTTCAAACACATCTATCGAAGTCACCATATCAAGCTCAGGAATAATGGAAGACTATCACCTAGAATTGTTAGAGATGGGACTATAATTATTTATACAAACACATGTATTTTAGATAGCATCTTCTAGCTGTTCAGTATTTTTGGGGGGGCAAAGCTGTTGCAGCCAAGTACAAGAGGATTTGATTTTTATGTGAGAAACACAGAAACAGCTGTTCCAGATTAAACACGGCTGTATCTATGTCCTATCATTCCTTACATTAGGTAGATGACTTCCAGTCAGTTTTCATTCTCATTGTTATCTGCAATGTATTTTCTAAAACTTGGAGACAAATTAATTCAAGAAAGAGTACATCTAGTATCAGCTGTCCATTAGCACAGGATATTCTAACAACAATTTTACATAAACCCCTTGTGGCCGTTGTCAAATAGGCAATAACAAATCCTCCTCTTAGTAATCTGACTCTTAAATAGCTCCAGTTATCAGTGTTCATATTATTAACACTATCTATGTTCCCAAATACATATTCTATGGTCTTTTCTTGTCACAAAAGCTGCTGAAGAGCACAAAACCTCAATAAACCAGATTATTTGTTAATCATTTGAGGTTATTTAGAGAATTCTTTCAGTTTCTGGAAATGTCAACTGACATTTGGCAACTTTGATTGTATATTTAAACACTTTATACTATTAGCCTATTATATAAACACAGAGCAAATACTCTAAGCTGTCATGTCTTAAAGGCAACTTCTTTGTCAGTTTCAGTTTATCCTGTTAGATCAACAAAATCTTGAAAAGACATGGGGATTATTTGAGGATTAATTCAAATTTATTTACCTGTCTCTTGCACGTCCTTAAAAACATTGAACAAAACTTTGACTTCCCCGTGGAAAGTGTCTAAACTCCATGGGACTGTGAAGTGTAGGTGTTCTGAAGCATTTTCCCTTTTAAAGTCCTAAAAGACACAAAATCCCCATATAAATAGCTGTAGATTCTCATGATTTGGGGATTACACATAACCATTCCATTGTGTTCTAGATTAAACCCAAAGTATTTTCAGTTAGCTATGTGACAATTATCATTCTCCTTGTTACTGAAAGTTTGCAAATTTTCAGTTTTGGAAAAGAACTTCACCTAACCCAAAAGAATATTAAACTGTGTTCATTTCGCTGAATTTTCTGTAAGTCAAAAGGGGGTGTAGTTTCACTGGGAAATTATTTATTTATTTTATGGAATAAAGATGGGAGATGTTCTCAAATTTTAATTGTAACTACTCAGTGAGAAACTGAATTACATGAAATATTGTTGTCATGTTGTAATGCCAGAAGTGAAACAGGTGGAGTAGTTTCGATTGCATAAAGTTCTTCCTTCATTTTAATAGGAGTTTCATATTTCAAAAATTTCATTTCAGTCATGAGTTACAATCCAGAGTTTGAAGTTACTGTTATTGTAGCGATACTACATCATAACGCAGTAAAGAGTACTAGTAGTCCTGATTGGTTCAGTCCAAGCATTCATAGAGTTAAAGGTTCCTGAAGAGAAGTCTCTTTTTTCTCCATTATGCTTTTATTGTTAGTCTGGGTCGTGGCTTATTTTGTAAGTTTGGTCTTAATAATGGCATGACAATTCAGTGTACACAATTAGTCTTTATACTTTCACATGATCAATACAAGACTTTTTTAGGTCTGACTTATTCAAATTGCTAGATCCATTTTCCAACAAGAAGACAACATGAAAGACGTCCCATATTGGAGCCTCAGAAGTGGAGTTGTCCAACATTAGCTATCAGCAGTACACAAAAAAAGACAAGTAGTCAGTGGTGATAATTATTTTTGTGACTCAAGGCTAATTTGAAAAGTAGATAGAGAAAATAGTTCTAATTGCTTCAAGTCTGTGAAATAAAACCAAAAATATAATCTATACCTAAATGAGAAATTATGATTTGTGCTCTCCAATCAATACTCCCACACTCTGTGACCCCATATATACTACTGTGCTGAAAACAATTTCCATAGGTGTCTGGTTTTATTACCACCAAAGCTAAAAGTAACATCATCATAGGAGATGCTTTATCCATTTCATGCTTGATACATCATAAAAGAAGAAAATATCTTATATATGATAATGTATCACTAAATGAAGTATCTCCCTCTGTAACTAAATAACTCGGAAAGCCTCCCAGTAGGCAAACTGCTGGCCAGGCATACTCCAGTAAATATGCAAAGGCAAAGGCAGAAGGTGAAGAAGTAAAGACTACAGGGCTCTTGTGATAATGTTTGCCAGTTTGGGGAGGTTTTATGTTTCCCTGACTGGGTCAAAACTTTCTATGTCTTTCTCCCCCTTCAAAGTGAGAGAAAATTAAAAGGCAGCCAACTTTTCCATGCAGCAGCTTTATGACGGTTTTGTTTGAAGATGACAGGTGTCATACCGTCTGCACTTTAAGCTGGAAAAATCTTTGAGCTCATCCTTTCCACTTGGCAGGTTTTCAAATTTGCAGTCACCTGAAACATAGAAATAATCTGTCAACCAAAGGCATCGGAAAGGTTGGGCAGTGCTCTGAGGTATAATTCCAGAAATGAGAAAGGCCAGATGTTGTCCTCACTGATATTATACAAAGAAATGTCAGGCACCTGAGGCCAGAGGGCACCAAGATATACATCACTCCAAACAGCAGGGAGAGGTGTGCAGAGAGTACTCTGAAGAGTGGTGGGGAAAGGATGTCATCGAAAAGTGAAGCCCTAGCAGTTGCTCCAAGCACAGGCATTTATGTTGTTCCTGGTTGACTTCTGACCTTCAACCATTACGAGAGGCTGATTATGAAGATCTCTCCTCTTTAAGTAGGAAAAATACAAGTTCTGATACTTTACCTATGAAAGACAAAATATGGAATTCAATCAAACACTCTGTCATCATCATCATCATCATCATCATCATCATCATCATCATCATCATCATCATCATCATAATTAGTTATTCCATAAGTAGTATTTTATTTTTACCATTTACAAAGTTGAAGTGCTTTACTTAGCAATTGTTATTTCTACCAGTGACAGCCCTACTTTATAGATTTTCTTCTTAGAGAAAACTACGTTTTTTCTTCCCTTTTTTATTTCAGATAATTCATTAAAAAGGTCTCAGAGAGCGGCTGCTTGTATTTAAGCTGCCATATCATATAAATGAAGAAGTAGGTGACATTGTTTCATAGAAAATAGTCTGCCTAGCTGTAAAGAATGTAAATAATCTTCATGTCAGCTGGTTCCTAAAGCAATACACACCTAAGCAGAGCAAAAATATAGCAGCTGGAAAGCAGAGTGAGTGGCAGGATACAGTGTTTAATTATTACCTGAATAAGTAGAAAATTGCAATGAAAGCACACATTGAGATAATAACATTGTTCCAAGCAAATTGTTTGTCTTAATGATGAATTGAAGTCCTAAGCTGCTACTTTGGAAAAGTTTTGAAATCCAAAATTTATTGTGTAGTTTTAATATAAAAAAATGTGCAATGTAGCTACTGCATAACACTTAATCCATGTAAAAAAAAAAAGGAAAAGCCCAGTGCCTTCACTTCATATCTAGGGCAGAGAAGACAAAATTGGAAGCCCAGCTCCAAACCGGTAACAGAAGATACGCAGATCAGCCCCAGTCTGCTGTTTGATGAGTTTCATTCCTGTCAGTATGGGCTGGTTGGGTAAATTCTAGTACTAACATGCACATAAGAAATAACATTAATATTGTCTAATTTTTTTTTTTAACTTCCTTCTCTTTTCTCCTATGAGCAATATATCACAAAAAGAAACAATATAAAATGGGCAGCAGCAATTCAGTTTCTTATTCAAATTACTAAGGAAGTATTTACATAATTCTGGTATTTTCAGAAATTCTGCTTCTTTCTTCACGGTATCCACATTTTTTAGAAATGGAGACCTGCTACGTACTAGAAGTAGCTCTAGTTTTATGTTCTGATTATGGAGCACATTTAACCCATTTCTGAGGACATTTGTAACCTTGGCCTTCTTTTGATATTTTCTTTGGTCACATATTTTCAACCTCATGCTCTGCCAGATTCATATATTGGTTTTGTATGTCATTCAGGGAAATCTATATAGTATTTTTGTTTTGGAAATAACAATTTCTAACATTTATATTGTGTCTCTTGATGTAAATAAGTCATAATAAGACCACTGTATCATTGACATTGACTTCCTAGAGAGAGAGAAAATATAAAACATAAGAAGGATTTTTGGAAGCGTTATATTGCAAACCAGCTTGATGTATCTGGTCCGTGTAAAAGTTAATTCTGAGAAGCATTTACAATTGTCTTTTAGTCAGATAACTTTTTTTATCTTAAGTCTTGTCATGCAACTGCTATTATCAGAATAAGAAAAATAAACACACTCTTCCTTTTGAAAAATATTTTTACTTTTTTAAATAATCCAAGAACATTTGTTCAGAAATTAATTTGCTTTTGTATTGTAGCATTTTCTGATTTCTAACAGATGTCTTCAGCTCAGGCTACTAGAGGCAAGTACTTATAATATTGAACAGAACTGGATACATGAAAGTGCTTTGACCAAATCAAGGCAATGAGAACAAAGAAATACAGGGAGAGGTATCTGCTGTTTTGATTCTGCCAGAGAAACTTATATAAAGTCTTTGCCCAATATGAAACTCAGAAGTAGGGAATCCAGATAGGATACTATAGAAAGGAGGAAATACTTTCTTTGAATTACATAGAATTTGTATTATTTATTTCCACTGAAATTGAACTAATTTGTTCAAATAACAGAACGATTTCAATGACGTAGCACTTCTCTACATTTGTCAGCAAAATTTATACTGTATAACTTTTAGACATATGTAAAAACATTTTAAAATGCTTCCATGAATCATCAGCTACTGTGAACTACCATAAAGGAAATTTCAAAATATACTTTAGGAAAATAAAAAATACTATGTAAGAAACGAAGATTTTTGCAAGATTTTAAGGTAATCAAATTTTCTTTTTTAAAATCCAACTTAAAAAAAGGATTGATGTTCAATTGACTTCAGAAGTTTTGTGGATTTCTCGCCACTGACAAATACTTCAATGTTTCAAAAAAAGGACAACAACTTTTCTAAAATGGTGACCTACTTCTGAAACAAATGAGTGAAAATGAGCACTCTTCAATGTTTGTATAATTTATCATAAAGGTGACTTAGAGAGATAATCATTAAATTCGAAATATCTAGAGCTTGTGGAATTGTTGGTTTAAATTTTGGAAAGAAACTGCCTTTGAAGACCATAAAGTTCTCAGATCAATTGTGCTAAGCCATATCTGGAGAACAATGGGAAGATGCAGTTGTGAAGCTCCCTCCAGAATCTAAAATAGATACACTGTTCTTGCTCAGAAATTCTGGAGCAAACTCTCACCACAATTTAACCTATGGTCTGTCCTCTGATCTTCGCTTATAAGCTCCTGAGATGTATACAGTCACATGGACTCGTTGTGGACCTTCTTATCCCTCTGCCCCGTTATACCTCCCTTGTCTTCTCTAAAGCCTGTAGTCATCCTTTACAGCATCCCTGTCACTTGAGGGATCCTACCATGTCTCTGCCTTTCCAACAACATTGCTCTGTGTCTACACACAGACCTTCATTTCTCTAGTTCATGTCCTAAGTTATGTGTTAATGTATTGACTTCTGAGATGGGTTGTCCCACTCTTGAGGTACTCAGGGATGTCTAAAATCACCCATGATAATGTTCCATACATACTACTCCCATTTTCTTTTTCAAGTATTCTGCAGGATTTGATCTCTGTCGCTGTATGAACCTAGTTACAAACCTTTATCAGCAGCCTAACAAGTCCTTTGGCAAAGGTGCTCCAGCCTTACTATGTCAGGTGGATGAATATTCTCCTGTATTTTGAAGAGGACCATACAAACTAATTTCTTGCCAACAAGATCAGTCATACAGCCAGGTGTTGATCCACTGGTATTGCCTACTCTGACCCAAGCCATTTTCTCTTAACTATTGCAATCAAGGAAAACATCGGCCCAGGCTCTGTTTGCCTCCACTGCAACTGCCTCAGGCTGCACTCATACCTAGGTCAGTTCAAAGTCTTCTTAAGCAGTATTGCTCTGATCCTTTGAATCGACAACAAAGATCAATGTACACGGGGTCAACAAGCCTTGGCGGTCTTTCTACAGTGTCAGCAGTCTGGAGCTTGGGCCTGTACCAGTTCCCCCAGCAAACCTTCCAATCTGTTGATGGGTGTCTCCCAGCTAGGAGAGAGTTTCTCACTATCTCACTGATTTATCCTTTGTGGTGTTGGTTTGGATTCATTAGTCAGGCACAGGAAAACTGGATACTTGGCATACAAAAACTTGCTCTTTCATATTGTCAGGGTCCTAATTCTGTTGTCAAGCTGAACATCTATAGGTGGAAAAAGAGGCTTCTTGATTCTAGCAGTCAGAATCTTCCAGCCTTCAATATAACACCTAGTCCTGCGTGGTTCCCCTGTCAAACGAAACCTCTAACTATGCTGTCTCTGCAAATCTGGACAAGAATCCTGTGTCCAGCAAGAAACACAGTCAAATGACTTTCTGTAGGTGTCAGTGTTTTTGCTTTTCAGTTACCTTAGGTTTTGTATTTTTAATTTTCAGTGTATCAAGAAGAAATAAAATTTAAGCTATATCCCCTCATTCCTTCTTGGCTTTATACATTGAGTAAAGTCTATTGTCAATCCTAATTCATCCTAAGTACTTGACTCACCACCAGAGAGTTCAAGACAAAACTAGTATAATTCAAAATGTTCAGTGCTTTAATTCCACCCTAAAGTAGAGATTCAAACTGTAGAGTAATTCTTAAAATGATTTATCAACCAACTTCTGAGACAACACAACACAGAGGATCATCAATTAAAAATCCCTGTATCATAATTAGCTACCACAAACATAGTACCTAGTCAATTAATAAAACTTTTTGAACATTTTCTGTGCCTCTATGAACTAAAACTGAGTAGGTATGAGAATGTAGCAGATGTCTACTGCTTACATATGGAGATTATGTTGCCCATGCTTCCGGGAGAGATGAGAGTTTGGGAGATTAAAGTCTTGAGGGCACTGAGGATTTCTTGGTTCCAGAATTTTTAATAAATAAAAAAAATCTCAGTATTATGTATAAATCTGGCGCATTGCAGCCAAAGCAAAGATCTGTGATGACTATAAATTGCAAACGTATTAATCAGCACACTACTTATATTACTTTGCTTCAAAAATTAATACAAGTCTATTAAAATAGCGCAGCTAATAACTGAATATTTTCTAACACTGTAGTCAAAACCGTGTTTAAGCATTTCACGTAAGCTTGCAAGCAATGCAATCAGCAAAGTGGTAAATGAAGACTGGTATGCTTGCACTTGAAAGGTAATCAAGCAAAGAAGTTGCCAGATGGGTTAAGATAAGCAGAGGGTACTGCAAACATCTGGGACATCCTGCTGAATGCACAAGAAGGGTGACTGGCAAGACTAAACAAAACAAGATAAGCAACAGTGGGAGCAAAGGACACTCTCTTTCTGGCCAGAGAAATAGCATAAACCTGTTAGATCTCAGTGAAGAAAGCTAAAGAAGAAAGAAGACAAACTTGCTCTGGCTGTGGTGTCTCCTTATCCAACAGCTCTCAGGCCTGATCATCATGACCTCTACGACTGAGCACCACCAACGACCCTAGATATCAGCCCTAAGTCCATAGCAATGGACCATTGGCATTGCGTCCTCATAGCTCATCTAGGATATAAATGTCAAAGACTAAGAAATTGGTTTATCAATTAATAGTAATTAGTACTGTGTAAATTTACCATAAACTCTTCTATTAATGAATTGATTTTAGAGTTTCCCCTAAACAATTCCATTATAATAAGCTCTGATCCTCTGATATATTATGAACAAGAATATCAGTATTTATATATATTTATATATATACATAAAATATATTCACACATTTATTCAACTGCAACAACATAAATATAAACAATTATGATTATTTCACTGCTTTCTGTGAATGAGTTGTATACTCCATGTTTTGAATTTAAATTGATATACTGTTAGTCTTTTTAATAGAGCTAAAGTAAATGTCTTGAGAGGCATAATTATGGGAAATTTTAGATATAATTTATTAAACATAACCATAATAACCTCTTTCTAAAATTTAGTAAAAGATGAAGTGTTATGACAGCTGTCAGTCTCAAAAGTGTCAAAACATTAGACTATCAACCTTAAAACCAGCTTCAAATACATAATAGTGTAATTTCTAAAGTATTTCACAAAAGAATGATAGACAATTTTCTATTGGAGCTCATTTACCAAGGTCCAATTATACAAAAAAATATTTATAATAACCACAGAAGTCAAAATCTGACTATTTTGAAATAAGATATAATACTTCCATAAGTTTGTACATCTCCTTCTCCTAGACCAAAAGATGAAAAAGATAATAAAATAATTATTTTCTATGAAAGAGAAATAGTAAATTTCTAAGGAATGATTTAATGGGAAAAAGTTAAAGAAATTTACATTTTTAAAAGGTAATTAATATATTCTGGGACAAAAACTAAATCTTCAAAAATTTAAAAGGTAAGTCTCTTAGATTGTTAGATATTTCTTTTATTTCAAGTAACATATGTATCAGATTATGAACATTAAAAGTAGCAGAAAGATAATTTTTTTTCCATTGCCTTCCCCTTCACACTTTCACTTCCTCCAGTTTCAACAGCAAATACTGGGATTTATATTACTTTTTGCCATACGGTAAGAAAACTGAAGTTGTGGTCATACAAACCCACAAAATTGTTAATATTCTGCCTTCTGCTGCTCAGGAGAAGAAGCAGTTGGGATGAATAAGAGGCCTAATTTTCAAGTTAGATTTGGGAACAACAAAAAAAAAGAAGTGGAATTATCTAAAAGCTTTTTTTAATCTTTTTCTCCTATTTACCTATTTAAGCACTGAATGTTGCCTGCAAACTGCCTGTAAAAGCAGAACAGGACAGCAGTTGTGACTTCTTACATGTAGCATTTGTGAGCAGAAATTGCATAGACTAGGACGCACTGTGACATCCATCTCTGTTTCATCACATAAAGTTATAAAAGGATAACGTTATGTTATGGTACATTTTGGACACTGCCAAAACTCAGGCTATTCTGTTCAGAACACACAAATGGAGTAAGGTTTTGCAAACTTCGGTTTTCTGCCTCCTGATTTTTCAGTTCCTAGCCAAGTGATACAAATGCACTTATGACAGAATTTTTTATTAAATAAATTAATACATAGTCATTGTAAAATAGATAATTAAAATGAAAGATTAAATAAGAACATAAAATTCCCTCTTTTGGTGTTTATTAAAAAATTATTCTTGTAGAAGTAAGACTAGGATTGTAAATTCAGACAATATTTCATTAAACATTGTGTGAATTATTTTATAGATAGAATACAAACAATCAAAGGAATCAACTCCCCACTTTTTTTTAATGTAAAATTAACATGTCCTTTATAAGATATTAATTTTTTTTCTGAAAAGTTGATAAAATTTCTTCTGCCAAATCTGAAAAATTTTTTCAAGAGTCGTATTCCATTATGATTTATTTTCCATAAACCACAACCAACAGAACCTTTTTATCAGAACCTATGGTTTGCACTGAAGAAGATTCTGTTTCTGGTTTTAATAGAAATCTGAATGATTTCACTGAATGCAACCGCTTTCTTTGAAACTTTACATTTTTGACAAACAGCTTCTGCTATTTACTTTTCAGTTTCCTGATGCAGCTTTACACCAAGGGTCCCTTCATCACCAGAACTGGAATAGTGAACAGTGGAATAATACTGACATGAAAACAGATACTATGGTTTTCCACTCTGAAAGTCTGAACAGAAACCCCTGACCAGCATATGAGAAATCCTGTCTTCGTGTTATTTGTCTAATTTTAGGAACCCGAACTTAACAATTCTAGCCAGAATACAAGCATGTTCGCTCTGATGCACTTATCTTTTCACATCACAAAATTCTGAAGTGAAGAAATAAAAAACAAAAGCAATTTTTTTAAAAAAACCCTCCAGTATATAGATAGCAACTTCTCGTATTGAAAAACTATGCTCCTTTGTCTGTTGAGATCCAGTGTACAATTTCTCAGCTAGAACTGTGGTGAAGCATGCATGCAGCAAACCTGCCAGTGTGGTGATTTATGTTCACAATATCCAGAAGGCACTCTTGAGTTGCCACACAACCAGGAAATCTGGTGTTTGACTGTGTTTAAATATTAAAACAGCTCTACTAGAAATAGATTCCTTGTTGTAATAGCATTCAAGTGTTGATGCAAACTGTAATGGAACTGTCTAACCAGCTATGACAGTAACAACACAGATGTCAACCTGTCTGGCTTCTGTTTAGACCCTACATTGTACCTACACAGACTGCTCAGCAAGAGCAGAAATTGCTCCGGCAATGATTTGTGGCAATGTAACAGCTCAGTTCGACTTTCTCAGAATCACAGAAACACAGAATCATCAGGTTTGAAGAGACCCCTGAGATCACTGAGTTCAGCCTTACCCGTCCCCTTACTAAACCATGTTCCTAAGAAACCAATCTGCCTGTCTTTTAAACACCTCCAGGGATAGTGACTCCACCACCTCCCTGGGCAGCCTGTTCCAATGCCTGACAGCCCTCTCATTAAGGAAATTTTTCAGAGTACAGGGAGAGAAGAATGTGGGATCAGCACACACGTATGCACAGGACAGGATGTTTCTTAGGATTAGCACTGTGACAGAGCATTTATCAGCTGGGCAAATCAAAGCACCTTTCACCTCATATGAAGAAAGAAATGAGGAGAAGGGCCAAACAACCCTCCTACTGCTATGTCCAAATGACACTTCCTTGTCAGAGCTTATTCCTTACCTCACTTCAATGATGTAGCATCACAATGTTGATGATAAAAATTAAATAATGAAGCAAGGAGACAGAGCCTGCTGGGTTGGCAGAGTTTTGTGGTGCTGTACAGAGGATGAAAGCAGTCTTGTGAGCTTCTGTTAATGAAAGGCCACAAATATTGCAGTTTTAGAGGCCTCAGAAGCAAAACCAAATGGCTATTGATGACTTCCTTTACATTGCCCAGGATTTCATTGTTGTTTGATTTCAACAAATCAACATGACAGCAGATCAGAAGTGCCTCTGGTAACTAATACTACCTACAGTTTCTAAGATCTGAGGACAGCTGGAATGTCCAGCTGAGGCCATAAAATGCAAACATTTATATTAAAAAATATTTATTAACATATAAAAAATGTATATTGAAAAAATCAAACAATACAGAAACAAACAAAAGAATTATTCTTTATGAACAATTAACGTATCTCATTATGGCGATTTGTTCATTTTTCTAAAACAGAATTTAGCCATTTTTGTTCAAGGGATTTGTCACTTGAACTTGATTATATAGTAGTATTATTAATCAAAGCATAACAAAATCTGTGTAATGTGCAGCTGTGCATCTTGAAGTATGGCTATCCTTCAGTAATTTTTGTGGGAATTATTCAAGCTGTTAACTGGACTTTTGAACAATATCACCACAGAATCACAGCATGGTCGAATAACTTAGTGTGGATGGGCCCTCCAGATATTTCTCGGTTCTACTTAGACCAGGTTGCTCAGTGAAGTATCCATTTGAGTCTCGAACACCTTCATCCACAGAGACTCCACAAGATCTGTAAGGAACTGTCCAGTATTTGGCCACCCTTGTGCTAAAAAAACCCCAAACTAATAACGAAACCGACCATATCTCATCAGAATTTCTTACAACTTACACACTTTCACTTTTTTCCTCCTGCTCTATGTCACCAGGAAGAGTTTGGTTTCATTTTCTCTATACCTTGTCTCTGTACACACTACAGATAGCAGCTGAGTCTCTCTCCTTTCCCTCATCTTTCACACACTGGAACAGCCCAGTGCCTTATGCCTCTGCTTGTATGCTCTGTACTCTGCACATTTCTGACCAACACTCACTCCTGTATGCCAGAGTCTGTTCTTTGCCAGGAGCTCGAGCCTGGAGTATCAAGGGAGTCTCAACAGTGACAAGAAATATGTCAGGGTCCCTTTCCCTTGGTGCTGCAGCCGCACATGTAGGGGCTGTTTTGCTGCCTGGGTGCACTGCTGTATCCTGGCAATTTGCTGGCCCAGGTCCCCCAGGACATTTCTACAAAATTGCTCTCAATAATCAGTCCCAACTTGTCATGTTCTGGAGGTGAATTCATCTATTGCAGGTCCGTTGACCTCCAATGGGCAGATTCCCATGGGGTCTTGTCAGGCAAGACTTTGAGGAGGGTCAAAATCTGCTCTTCTAAAATTCAGGGTGATTGCCTTTGTGAAATTCTACTGTTCATCTTGCTCAATTCTTTCAGGATGTAAAGATCCAGGGCCTCACAGTCAACACAGTCAAGACTGCCCTCAATCTTCATGTCTTCAGATCGAATGTCTTTCCTGGCTGAATTGCCAAACACCTGTCTCAAGAATTTACCCTTGGGTTACTTGCCTCTGTGTGGCTTTGCAGCACTGGTGTTTCTCTGTCTCCTGACTTTTGCCCATAGGCTCCCTGATGGTTTAGCACCTTCCCCAGGGTGAAGTTCCAAGCCTTCTATCAACCCCTTGGCACAGGTCAGCCCTGCTCTGTCCATGACAATCTTGCCTGTCTTGAAGCATCTGCACTGCAGATGTGCAGATGTGAGAGATGTATCACCATGCCACTGTGAACCCTCTGGAGTCACAGCTCTGTTTCTCTGCACCCACTGCTGATGTCTCTTTCTCGTTCCCAGGGCCACCTGCGTCTGTATGTGAGCATTTGAGATGTGTCCCAGGCTGTGGAGCTTTTGCAGATGAAGCATGAGAGTCTCTCTGGTCATGCTGTCCCCTGGACATCTCAGCACTCCTGCTTTCTTACTTCTCCTCTGCTAGTGGGAACCCTCTCTCACAATTTTCCAGCCCCCCTCACAAGGCCATCAAGCTTGTTTGAAAACACAACCTTGTCACACGATGTCAGACATATCCCATCCTTATTCAGTACTTCTTTTTTTTTGGAGAAAAACTTTGCTTATTAGTAAGACAGAAAGCTAAACATAACTCTTAATACTGACTTTTTAAGCCATCATCCCTGTCCTAATATGATATGTGTTTCCACATACAAATTCTTACCAAGACTGAATCCCTCCAGCAAATAACCAAATGCCTTAAGTGACGAGGATGAAACCTACTTATGCCTGGATTATTTTCAGAGCCTAAAATCCCTTTATAGATCTAATCCATGACATCCAGAAATCTCTTTTCTATAAGACATTTCCTTATTGGAAAACTGGCAGTAAGAGCACTCCATATCTCACAGAGCATTGCATTATTTGGCATTCTGGTGTGATCAAAATGGAAGAAGGATAATGGAAGTAAATTAAAGTATTTTGAACACACGTTTTGATAACTAACTAACTAACTAACTAAATATAATTTCTACTAAAAAGTAGGTTTTTTAATACAATAGTACTGCCTTTTCAGAATTCTTAATTTTGAGCTTTTCTATTTAGATATTTTCTAATACATTAGGATACAGAAAACTACAATTTAATATGCAGATCCCGGGTCAAACTCTCTGGGGTCCTCATTGGAAAAGTTACCCATTGATCCATAATGTGGGTACATGACCTAGAGATCATTAAGGAAAAATAGAAAAATACACATGGGACCTGCCTATGCCAATATTTTAAGGAAAAAATTCTGACAATATCTGTACTTTAAAATAAGCTACAACTGTTAACAAAAAAAAGGCATTCACATAGTTTTTCCTAAAGATAGGAACTTACATGTAAAAAGCATCAATAGTTTTCTTAGGTGCTTAGAATATTAAAGCAAGACAAATTGTCTGCTTCAGTTACATATAGGTGAACAAACACTGTTGGTAGGCACTGTATGAAGTCAGAGAGCATCTGGTGTATTTATTATAGGGGTCTTGTTGGCATGTCATGTCTGTAGGAATACAGAACTACTGGTGACCAGCAATAGGACTCAAGGGAATGGCAGGAAGATGTGCCAGGGGAGGTTTTGGTTGGATATTAGAAAAGGGTTCTTCACTCAGAGGGTGGTGGAGCACTGGAATAGAGTCCTCAGGGAAGCAGTCATGGCGTTAAGCCTGACAATAGTCAGGAAGACCTCGGACAAAGCCCTCAAAGACATGATGTGAGTGTTGGGATTGTCCTGTGCAGGGACAGGAGCTGTACTCGGTGATCCTTGTGGGTCGCCTCCAACTCAGGTCATTCTAGGATTCCGTGATTCTATGATAAAATCTCAGCTCAATGAACTGTTCCAAAATCTTACCTTTGAGATTATTGAATTGAGTTATATGTAATAAAGTAATACTTTTTTTTTAATGACATAGTCAACTTATATTTAGTAACCCTCAAGATATAACTGAAGTAAGAATAGATGAGATATGCAAGATAATCAAAGTGAAAGATAATTCTTGTGGTATGACTGGATTTCAGAAGTACATGTATTTTGGCAGCTGTAAACCTAGAGCAAAAATCTATGATTTATCAGAGGTTTGTTTGCATCTTAGTGCCTCCTTTGGACTGATATAAAAGAAATATGATAGCTATGGTGGAAATACAATTAAAAATCTTAGAATGTTTAAAGTTTACCTTGGAATGATTTTTTACCATTCTCTGGACTTGTATTTTTTCTTTCTGTAATAGGTATCTGATCTTACTTAAATGAAATGTGTATATTATATGTCAAATCTTTCATCCACAGCAAATTTTTCAAGATATTAATTGTTCTCCCGTTCTAGATTTACATTCAAGATGACTGGTTAACATAAGGTGAGGACAAGTCTGGTGATTCCGAGCTCAATAACAATTAAATGAGGATTTCATAACAATCCAAGAAGAGCTTGAGAAAAAAAAAATCACAGAATTTGTAGTTAAAAATACGTTTTTTTTGGAAAATCCCTATCTCAGAGTCAGCAATAACTGATGGAGATGCAACTCCTCCCACCTAGTAAACATACTTTGTTACTTAATCATTGAATATCCCAGAGTGGAAAGAACGATTGCTTTTGCCTCTTCTCTTTCAAAGATCGGTGATAACATTTATTTTGGTAAATTCCTACCTGGAATAACAGTATAAACTATGAAGCAGAATGGATTCCACTGATCCAGGACAATTTAATCAAACACACACACCAAAGACCTATTCAGGAAGCCAATAGAATGGATTACTTTGAATATTTAGCACTCTTAATCAATACTGATTAACATTTTCTTCCCATCCAAAATCCTGCTATCTGTAGAAAAGAAAGAACATACAGCTAAATTCTGTATAAATAGCTGTATTTCACTTCATTTAACTTTATTACAAAAACAATGTATAGCTGGCAAAATTCACAGATTGAGCAAGAAAGTTCAGACTTTATCTTTATTTAATCTCAAGGAAGAATCTTCACAATAAGTAAATCTCCTTCCCCCTATTCCTACGACATTTTGTATGTGGGAGTCCAATATCACAGCTTACAGCTTTCTAAATATTGTTTCCATAGACTTTGTTTTCTTCATATTAGAACCATATATGCATCTCTTAACAACTCCCTAAAAACAAGGTATTACTTTCTGCATCTGCCAACAGATCTCTTGTCTCTAACAAATATTAGAAATGTAAAAAAACTCTGTCTAATCAAAAAGGACAAAGAAATATTTTGTCCTTTACAAATGCAATTCTTTATTAAATAAAATAATAAAATATTAAATAAATTATACCACCAACAAGAGCATAACATTCAAGTACTCCTTAGTAATCATAAGTATAATCATGGAGAACACAATTGCACACATCAACTACCTCCTATTATTAAAAAAAGGAAAGTCATTTTACAACTTAACCACTGATGTGCAACATTTTAAATATCTAATGATATCTGCAGGATTTTTTAAGGCATATAAAAACTAAGAGACTTTAATTTGCTTTTCATGGTCAAAAATATAAAATAAATGGTCCTTTTAAATAATCATTATGAATTAATTTGTAAGCCATAAAAACTAATATTCTGAGATTTTACCTGAATTTATTTCATACACACAGTTCTATTGAAGTACATCCTTTTTAAAATCTTCATTTTTTAACAAGAAGCTTGTTAAATACAGAAATACAGAAAAACAGAAATACAACATTCATGACTATGTATCTACAAGATAAAGTCATCTTACAAGTAATAGTTATACTATGTTTTGTGATTTTGTTTTGAATTACTTACGCTGGCGTAAAACCATGTTACATATACACATATTACTTTTAAAACCTGTACAAAAACTAGAAGAGTGAAATATGGTGCTTAGTCTCTGAAAAGATTAGGGGAAAACTGTTCATCAGAACTGACCTGAATTCCACTTGTGACTAGTCGTGAGAAAAAGATTTCCTTACTCTTCAATATTACTGCATGATTTTTTCACACCTTGGCATGACTAGCTTTTACTTACTGTGCAGACCTCTGCCTAAAAGCTGAAATAGCACAGTTGATGATGAAAATGTACTGGCAGATACACATTTAGAAAAAATCTAGCATGTTATAACCCTTTTAAAATAAGTATTACGTGTTCCCAATTTCCAGTAGAACATTTTATTTCAGCTCTAAACCATATTCATCTGGACTATTAAAAGGAGCATACAGGGTAATACTAAAATACTAAATTAATTAGCAGAATGAATGGTGGTAAGTTTATAAAAGGGAAGAAAAAATCATCCTTAAAAATCCCTTTTGTGATTGAACTCTCCTAGTGACAGAAATGTTAAGATAGCAGATGTCTTCAAAAATCTAGCAATGTTTTAATAGGTTTTTACAGAAGTAACACACCTTTCTTTTATGTTAAAAATGGTGAAAAATAATACTGCATAGGAAGTGTGGTCCATTAAATGAAATAAGATAATTAAAAATTGTAAGTATCAACATTATATGTAATTTCTTTATAAAAGACAATGTCTTGCCTTTTTTTGTTTAATTGGAATTACTAAATACTTTATTCAGTGGGATTTAACAAAATGTAACCGTCAACACAATAGAGGCTAGAATGATTTGTTTTGGGAAATAGCACATGTTATTTGAAGCTTTTTTCTTCATGCGTATTATGCTCATCATAGGTTCCTTCATCTTATTCCTCCCTCTTTTCTGTACTCTCAAAATACCCTAATTTTGTCAGCAGTAATATAACAAATTGATAGCTCTTTATGCTGTTCTTCCATATCCTCAAATGATTATGGGAAAGTTTTATATCAGTAGTTAGTGCTGTAACAATTACTACACCATTTTTACTTTGCACATTATGACACCTTGCATGTACTCCTTTAGCCGGTTTTGTGGGAGTTTCGTGGTTGGGTTTGGGTTTCTTTTGCATCTAGATTTAAGAATTTATGTGAAATTAATGGATACGTTTACTGTAAATTTCCACTCCTGCAAGCATTTCAACAATGTATACAGTCAAATAGAAATACTTAAAATTTGAAGACACTGCAAATCTGCAAATACTTAAAGAGGTCTAACAATTCCTACAGTTGTTCTAATGAATTCAGTAGGACTATTTACAGTCAAATGTGTGTCAGCATGTCTTGATCTAGTGTACAGATTAAATAAGTTTCTAATAAGGGGTTAAATATTGTGAACAACATTTTGTATTAACTGGGATAGTGTATGTGGTTTATAGAATGCCTGCTTTGGCTTTGGAGTTAATCACCCTTCTGAAAAACAATGTGTCATATTGTTTTTTGCGATTTAGAGTTTCTCTTTCCTTTATCAAAGGTAAAATTTTGACCTCAACAAATAGGGAGGAAGAGCAGTTTCAAGATGCATCAATACTGTTCAGTCAATAAAGCCTACATGCAAAGAAAGGAAATTCGGTTCATTTACAACACCATGGACAAAACACATGGAAAAATCAAGGCATACTCTATAATGAAAATAAACTTCTATTTTACAAATTTGAAACAAACATGACTAGCTCCCTGCATCATCATAAGAACAGGATATCACAGAATCTCAGAATAGTGTAGGTTGGAAGGGACCTCTGGAGATCATCTAGTCCACCCCCTCTGCTAAAGCAGATTCACCTGAAGTAGGTTGCACCCGACCGTATGGAAGTGGGTTTTGAATATCTCCAGAGACCGAGACTCCACAACTTCTCAGAGCAGCCTGTTGCAGTGTTCTGTCAGCCTTATGGTGAAAGAAGTTTTCCTCATGTTCAGGTGGAATTTCCTGTGCTCCAGTTTGTGTCCATTGCTCCTTGTCCCATCTCTGGCCCCTTGACACCCACCCTTTTGATATTTATAACAATTGATAGATCTCCTCTCAGTTTTTGCTACTCGAGACTAAACAGACCTATGTCTCTCAGCCTTCCTTGTAAGAGAAATGCTCCATCTACCCATCTATCTATCTATCCATCTATCTATCTATCTATCTATCTATCTATCTATCTACCCATCTATCTATCTATCTATCTATCTATCTATCTATCTATCTATCTATCTATCTATCTATCTCTTCTGATATTTTAAACTTGAAACAAGTAATAATGTCAATGCAGATGAAAAAGAATTAATAATGTTTTATTGAGCTATTATAAGAACTTTTATGCTCTAATGACTAAGGGTTCCATGGAAGAGCAGGATTTATTAACAGTGAGGTAGAATTTGTCATACCTGACTAAAGACGAAAAAAAGAAGAAAAATATACAATGATTAAATACTTAAACATCGGCAATGATCCAAGATGTGATAAGTTGCTGAAAGAGATTTGTCCTTTGTATAATTTTGCACTATAATATATTTGATTAATTTCAGAATCTTATGGATACTATTAATTAATTAAGATAGGGGATACCCACATGACATGAGATGTGTCATGGATTACTCAAAAACTGGCACAATGTTTGCATGTGATAAAAGGGCTGACATGCCTTATGACCAATCCTGAATTGCCTCTGCACTGCTGAAGTTACATTAGCAGGTATTGTCTTCCCTTTTGCATTTTCTTTTTAATATTAAATATACAGGTAATACTCTGAACAGACCTCAATTTGGCATACATAATTATTTTCCTAAATTTCATTCCAAACTTTCAACAGGAGTTGAAATACCTTTCATCTGCCCTTGCATCTTGTGCCTCAACAAACACATACCATTTGATGGTGAAGTAGATGGCAATGCAAAAATAAAGAAACATTTTCAAACCAGTTGAGATGCTTGCCTTCAAATATTATTTTGCAAGGTTTGTAAATATGCTGGAGATAAAATTTATGTGAATGTATGAGCAGTGTGTGGTAGCACGAGTCTATGGCAGAAGAACAACTTGCCTGCCTGCTCAAAGACTACCACTTTAGAAATCAAGAACTCTTATCCTGCCTGTATAGGAGGAGTTTATGACTATACAACACGAAATAAAATAGCCCACAGAAAACAGAATAGATTTATTTTGTTATTCCTGGCTTTTTTTTACAAGCACAACTGACTCTATGGTTGTGAGCATGCAAGATCTATATCCAGATCAGTCAAAGTCCTATCCAACTTGGATTTGGACATCTCCACAATTTTCCTGATAACTTGTTCCAGCTTCCAAGTTCTTTGCCTCGTAGTGTAGAATTTCTTCCTTATGACTGATCTAAGGTTTCTTGTAGGTCCCCTTTAGGCACTGGAAAGCTGCAATAAGGTCTCCCTGGAGCCTTATCTTCTCTAGGGTAAACAAGTCCAAATCTCTCTGCTTATTTTTGTAGGAGAGGTGTTCCATTCCTCTAATCGTTTTTGTGGCCCTCCACTGGACTCACTCCAACAGGTCCACATCTTTCCTATGCTGAGGACTCCAGAGCTGGATGCAGTATTCCTTGTGGGATCTCATCAGAGCAGAGTAGAGGGACAGAAGCACCTCTCATGCCCTCCTAGCCACACTTCTTTTGATGCAGCCCAGGATACGGTTGGATTTCTGGACTGCAAGTTCATACTTATGAACTCAGGAAAGCTTGCAAAAAGCAATTAATGGAATAATCACTCTAATCCATGAGCTAAAGAAATGCTATGAAGAAGTTTAGGAAACATCTAGTGATTCACAGCAGCTGACTATTCATCTCACATGGGCTTCACATTTCAGAGTTTCTTTCTTTGATTTTATAATCCATGTACCTTTAGGGACCTTCTCTGAATCTTAGAAAGGTATGCATGGATTTTAAGATAATCTTTTTATTAATAAATATTTTTAACAAGCATAACTAATAACTAAAAAATAAGTACAGAACAAAGTAATGATATATTGGGAATCAAATTAATTAACACAATGAAACTATAATCCTTTAATCACTAACGCTCTCTGAGTTTTATTTACTTAATGAAACATACAGCCTGATTTAAAAACTGATGTGAAATCCTAAAAGCAGAAGCTCACAGTTTAAAATAAATCTACCCAAAATTACTAGAATTGAGTCTGGATCATACTACAAAGCAAGACTCTCAAAGACTTGTGGTCTCATTCTCTGTAATTTGTTTAGATCATTCTTTAGCAAATGCTGGCCTTTGTATTCAGAGAAAAACATTGTATACAAAGGTTACTTCAGCTACTTGCAGACTGGGCTGCCCACCAAACTTTACAGTCAGATTTCAAAAAATTAGCAGAGTGTAGGGTGTATAGCTTGAGGCATTTTAAGGATTTCTAAGCTGCTCTTTTACTAGCTATTGATAGTATTGCAAATAAGAGATAGGGAAATAAAACTAAATACCCCCAAACATATGGTAGCATTAATATGGCACTGAGTGCTAGGTAACATTTTGTTTTTCTCAGCAGGACTTATTAGCTTGGCTAATCATCAGGCCAACTGCTGCTGCTGGGCTTGGAGTACTGACGAAGCAAATAAATCTCTGTCTAGAGCATTGCCAGAGACAGTCTGCAGACAAACTCCAAGCATCTTATTTTATACTATTATTTTTTCCAGCTTTCAAAGGTTTTTGTAGCTTTCCAGTGCAATGTCCCTAATTTTCCACCATTCTTTTAAAGCAGTAGGTGCCTGAGGTGGGTGCTTATTTCTGCTACTGAATCTATTGTGTTACAGCTATCTCCATACTTCCACTCCCATCATCTCTAATCAGACTTGCAAAGGACTCTTTTGATCCTTTCTGTTGCTCCTTTGCCAATTAGACTGCATTATATGATGAGGTTAAATATTTATGATTCTGTCAAATTTTGCATAATTGTAAATATTTTCAGACTTGCATTTGTTCCCAGTCCACTGATGAAGAAACTAAACTATTGAAAAAATAAATATTATTCCTTGCATTCTTACGCTAGAAGAGTAGACTGCACTGACATATATATTTTACATTTTCTATATAAATACATTTACAGTGTAAAACATTAATATTTAAAAATAGAATATTGTACTGTATTAAAATAAATTCCTTATAAAAGCCTAAGATATTACTTCGGCCATTCTTACATCCACCCACAAAACTCACAATATATTTTTGTAATGTGCTGGGATGAATGTACTTTGTCTATCGACCTTCTCCTTTTTAAAAACATTCCTTTCCTATTCATAATTTTTGCTTCTTAACCTTTGCACAGTACAGAAATATTAGAAGGAAGAAGTGAATCTTATAAAAATCTGTGCATGCATTTAAATATCAGAGATGTTCATAAATTATTTAGAAAAGAGGATAAGAACAAAAGAACAAACTTGGCTAAATTCATCATGCTATTCAGATAAATGAAGTTTAAAATTTAATGTGAAGAATAACAGAAGGATCTTGGAAAATCAACACAGTCCAGTAAAAAACCAAATGAAATACAATGTAAATTGATGTAAAATGATTTACATAACTATGTCTTAAATATCTCATTTTAACATGACAAAATGTGTTTGCAAAAAGAACAGAAAAAAAGGTGAAAAGAATGATCAAAGTACAGAAGAATATTCAGGTAAAGAAGAAATTGAATTAAATTGAATTAATTGAATTAAATCTCTTCAGCTTTGGAAAAAGTATGATCATTAATATATAGTGTTATCCAAGATCTAACAAACATTCAGAAGATAGTCAGGAAAGGTTTTTTGTAGCCTTTCTTCATGCAAGCACTAGACATGAGTCTAGTGTGTTTTGGAGTGAAATGTCTGAAGAAGAAATTAAGAAGTTTTTGCAACACAGATATTTTAATCTGTGGAACTCATTTCTGGAATCTGGGGTGCGGAAAGGTCTCATGGATTTACTAAACAGTTTGAGGATCTTTTGGAGCAAAAGTGCCTGCAAAAAGCATCTTTGCCTTAGCAGATCCTTGAAAAACTGTCACTAAGAGTTTGAAGGGTGCTGTGGGGAAGTGTCATATATCTCCCTTAATCTTATATTTTTCACTATATATGTTTCCAGAAAGAGGATATAAGACTCAATGGAACTTTCCTGACCTTGAATTTCTCTTCTTATATTCTTAGTATGGAAATAACTGCTCCATGGTCAGGGATTGGAACAGCTGCCCAGGGATGTGGTGGAGTCACCATCCCTGGAGGTGTTTAAAAGACAGGTAGATGAGTTTTTTAGGGACACGGTTTAGTAAAGGGACAGGTATGGTCGGACTCGGTGATCTCAGAGGTCTTTTCCAATCAGATGATTCTATGATTCTGTGATTCTGTAATTCACTATAATCTATCTTTAAGCAGTGATGAAATAAGAGAAATCCCTGTACAAACAGACAGAAAAGTTTGTGTTTCTTCTTTTTAATACACTTATTTGCTGTGGCTTTCACTCAAGCTATGAATAGAGCCATTGCCACTGGTGATGCGAAACAGACAGGAGTGCCTTTCACATGGAACTCTGACTAGAAAAGAAAATTATTCTGCTAAAAATAATTTATAATATTAACATTTCCAATCTTACTTTTTCCTACATCTGACTTGTAAGTGGTTATCCATGTGAGTGACAATAAACTAAACAGTTATTTCTGATCTTGTATTCATCTTAGACAACTGCATTTTCATATATTTAAGGAGGTAATTTTAACTGTGTATAGTTAAAAAAGAAACTTTAAATCTTCATGAGAAAAAAATTTGTTACCTCTACATAAAACCACAATTCACCAAAGCTGGTAAATAGATCCAAAATTTAATTCTGGATCTCCATTTTTCATTAAGAACTAATTAAAAGGAGAAAAATAAAAATAAGAACCAACCATAAACTTTTTCTAGCTATCCCAATGATGAAAAAAATGTCACTTTTTTTTTTAGGTATTTTTCTTGTTATGTGTGGGGCTTTTTCCATGAATAAATGCAGCACTCAAAGAAACTTTGTGTCACACTGATTTTAAGCTCAGCAGTAATTTTTGTGCATTTTTTCTGAAAAAATCTCAGCAATCTCTCATGAATTAAGACAAAGTTGTTATAGCGTTCAGAGGTAAAAGTTTTAAAACAAAATTTGTAACTTTTCCTGATTTTTTTGTCAAAAGAATGACTTTTTAGTCACTCCTAGTAATGACGCAGCATTTCTTTTAATCTTAAAAATAATCCAAACAGTATTGTGTGTGTTCTGAGTCAATCTTAGAGTTACCCTATGGAAAAAAAGTATGTAACTCCCTCCCTTTATAGGCTATTTTCAGGGCTGAGTGCTGAAAGAAGTAGCTGTCTTTTCCTTTCATTCTATGTGAAGGAACAGGCATGTTTTTCTCCCTACTGTTTCGAAGTGCTCACTGTGCAGTCTGCTAAATCTGAGGAAATTACTGTGGTCTCCTACAGCACTCTTGATTCTCCTTGCTTTCATGGCACGGTTTGAATCACCTAGTGTACTCATCCACCTTCAAACTCTGTGGGTACATAAATGAAAAAGTAAGTAGTGGGTTTATTACTTGTCCTTGAGAAGACACAGTGCACGAAGACAGAACACAGAGGATGGTTCCATACAGCATATTTTTGTCCTCATGTTATTTAATTCCGCCTTTCAAGCATATGGTGTTCCTAGCAGTAGCACAGAAAAGGGAAAACAGAGAAGGGCAGTGTTCTCTGTAAACAGAGAGAGAGTCTCTCTATTCAGAGTATGTGATTGGGGTGGCTGTCACTGCTATTGATTCTCGAGTAATGTCAGCAGCAATGATACTATTAAGGTTAATCTACCTATGAAAAGTAATAGAACTCAGAAATAATATAATTCAATTTGAACAATTTCCAAATACATTCTAAGAATGGCAAAAAACGTGCACTGTAACCACTGATTTCTGGTATCACAGACAGAAGGAATATAAGTCATCTTTCAATAACTCAATATATGAGTAGTCAGAATCTAGACTTCAAAGCAGACTGTCTCTAGACTGAAGATAGAATCTGAGATGTAGGCCAAGCTTTTTTCTCTTAAACTCTTGATGTTTTTAATAGCTTATCACTTTCACATTGCAATATTAATTGCTTAAATAATTTCTTCAAATAAGTCACTATTACTGTAATGTGTGGATGAAATAATGGAAAATAATAGACATTTTATTCTCATAACAGAACCTATTTTCACCTTTTGGACTCTTAGTTTTATGCTATCTCCTTCACTAAATTTCTGAGGAAAGTAGATTTTTTAATATCCTAATTGCAACTGCTTGAGATCTCCAAGGGTATTTTGTCAACTGGTCAAATTTAATTGGTACCTCAGATAACCAAGCTAGCTGTGAATAATTTTTTCCCAGTTTCTTAAAAAGAACAAAGGAAGTATATTATATTTTGATCTTCATAAGAATATTAAATATGGTGTCAATAAGATTGCTAAGGGAAAGACAACTACCTAAAGGGAGGTTGTAGGCAGGCAGGGGTTGGTCTCTTCTCTCAGGTGACCGGTGACAGAACAAGAGGACATGGTCTCAAGCTTTGTCAGGGGAGGTTTAGGTTTGATATTAGGAAAAAAATTCTTCACTGAAAGCGTGATTGGCCACTGGAATGCGCTGCCTGGGGAGGTGGTGGAGTCACCATCCCTGAAGGTGTTTAAGGAGAGATTGGCTGAGGCACTTAGTGCCGTGATGTAGTTGACGAGTAGGAGTAGGTGTAGGTGTTGGGTCATAGGTTGGACTCGATGATATCAAAGGTCTTTTCCAAACTTATGATACTGTGAAAAAAATTTGCTTTGGTTTCAGAGAAGTCCATGGTGAGTTTAATGGAGAAAAAAAGGTATGCTAAAGTTGCCTCTGTTTATTTATTCTTTCAAAATTTTTCTTGATCATAATTTTTTTTTCATGGTGTTATATGATTTTCTGTCATGTGCCATAATGTTACACTACAGTAGACATCAGTAGGACTTGAATGCAGATGCCTGTCAAAAAAATTGTGCACACAGGCACAAAGGTAAAATCTGATGCAGTTACTTTATAAAATAACTCATTTATGGTCAGGTTCAAATTGATGAATAGCCATAGAAATGGCAAGTAGGGTTACAGAAGAGCTTCTCAGAGTGATGAAAAACCCTAATATGCAAAGGTGTATGGACATGTCACACTGAGGCACACATCACCTCAATTGCCTGAAAGAACCTCTTGATTGCAATATTTATCTGCTAGCTAAACATAAGTATCAAAACATAGTTAAAAATTATTTACTACTGATTATTATCTAACATCAAATTTCCCATTTTTGTAGGCTATGTAAAAACCTGTCATCTTTCTTTTCTGCAAATGCACAAGCAGTTTTTCACTCTTTCATATACTAGTACTTATATCCTAGTTACCAATAAGAAAGACATGTCATAAAACTATAAAATGAATTGTTGCACAGTAACACCTCTTTTTCAACGATTGATCTTGTCACTTTCTCCCCTAGCACTAGGATCTCACAGCTGATTTTATAGTTTCTCCTTTTGCATAAGTTCTTAAAAATAAGTGGCGGGAGTGGGCTGAAAAAATATAATACACTAAACAATTCAAACAACGAATATCACTGTATTTCTGCATAAAATAAAATTATTTCTGAACTCTGCTACAGTTGAAACAGTCAGAGTCATCATCCATTTTAATCTTCAGAACAACTCGTCTTCTCAACACCAATTAACAACAGTGCAAGGTATCTCAACACTTACAGTTACACATATCAAATCTGTTTCAAATAAAGCTTTATCCATCATATCTTTTTTCATCCCACCTCCATCTGCCATTTATGTCTTTTTCCTTTGGGAAACTTCAGAAGTTGCAGCTACTCATTCCTCTCACTCCTGCTCCCACACACATCCTTGTTAATGACGGAATCAAAAACTCTCTTTGTCCTCATCTTCAAATCTCTTCACCCTCATCTTCATCTCTTCTCACAATCTGGTTGCCCATCTTAATTATTAATCCCCTTTTCAAATACTCGTCAACTGCTAGTTCCTTCATCTTCACATATAATATGAGGTTCTTTCTAGGTTCTTTCTAAAACTGAAGAAAATATATTTGTTTCAGCAGTATTTTTTCAAAATTTCCAGAAGCATGCCAAGCTCATCAGCTGAAAAACATTCGTACTGAACACTTCTTTTCAAAATATCCTAACACAGCATTTGTTCCACAAGCTCAAGCAGTAATTATAAAATTTGTAAGGTTTTAGACTATCTCTGACTTCTCAGGTAAGATCATCATCATTCACGAACCACAAAGTCACCCAAATTTAACAAGGGCCACATCTAGACATATCTATTGAAGTGGCTTCAGAGAAGGCAAAGAAAGCATAAAATGAGGAATCATGGTGCACAAGACTGGACAATCTGATCTGACATCATAGCTAACCCCGCTTTGGGCAGAAGGATGGACTGGATGGTATCCAGAGGTCTGGAGTTTTTCTGGGGTCCTCTCTTTCTATGAATCTGTCTTTGGCAGAAGTTTCTCATTCAAGAATACCAAACTTATACTCTGAAATTTGATTATCTTTGTAAAAATACTTATATATCTGATAAGCGTTTATACTTGAGCATGGACATGTACTCTTAATTAAGAGTTTTCCTAACATTTAGAAGGGACTTTTGCTCTGAACACAGATTTGGAGTTTCTGCTAAGTCATAGAGGATATTGAAACATTTCAACTTTTTAAATACTATTGAGAAGATAAATACAATAGTTAAATTACAAATATTCATAATCTCATCTCTTTCCTTTCCACTCTGAAAACTGTCTTTTAAGTCTGAATGGGAAGGGTTGATTATGTATAAACCCGAGGTTGTGTGTGTATATATATGTATCTATATATCTCTCTATATCTCTCTATATACACATGTATAAAAGGAATGTCTTAAGCAAAAACTGGGAAATCTGTCTTTCATTCAAACTTAGAAATAGTGTCATGAATGGTGAAATGCAGAGCTTGCACATTTCCGGTTACAAGCTATGTCATTGTTGAGGACTTCTCATGTCTTTTAAAGAGATGCACAGCCATGATGTGGGCTTGGATTTTGTGTGAAAAGGCAGGAAGTTTGAATAAGCATCCCGCTAAATTCAGTTCTTGCCTAAGACCCTGCAGAAGCAGATAATTTCCAGAAATTACTTGAGTTCTAAATATTTTCTTTAATCTATTATACTTCTCCAGTACTGAAACCATGCCTAACTGGCTGTCTTGCCAACGTGATTAGGATGTAAGTCTTAGGAATTTTTTTAGATAAAAGCCTAATAGACTATAGTTCTCAAATGAAGTATTTTTATCATATCATCATCCCAACCAAACATATGGGGTTTTGAACTAAAAACTAAAATTCCAGATTTCAGGGTTCTTGCTGTCAGACTACTTTGAAATATTTTTATGTCTTGCTAGAAATCTAGATGCTATAATGTCTGAATATACGTAGCTAAATAAAATTGCATGTAAAGGAACATAAATGTACATATATAATCTACAATATATAATTTATAAATATAAACCTGTTCAATTCTTTTAGAATGAAGAAGATTTTTCATTTACAGTAAAAACTGCTATTTGTCTCATTGATCACACATTATATGATCATATGGATTACATGATTACATGTTAGATGATACAAACCCACAATATAGAGTAAAAGAAATAAAGATCTGAGGAAGGAAAATATTCAGCTAGGACTTCAGTGACAAAGTCAGAAAAGACAAGGATAGAGACCTTAAAAGTACTACTGTGCTTCAGCAGCACTGGCCTGAGCAGAAAATCTGGGCTTCAAAAACTCATAGGATGTTTTGTCAGGGGAGCTGTAAGTGAAACTGAAAAGCTCAGAGCAGTAGGAATACCTTAAGTTCCAAGACATAACTTTACTTAAAAGTTATCACTTGTAAGGTATTTGTTTTCCAGTTTGCCTCAAGACACAAAAAACGTTTTGAATTTCTATTCACATTGAGAATCAAAATACTTTCTAAAAGTTCAAAATCCTCTTAGAAGAAACAGGATTTCCATCCAGGTATTACAAAGATGTCATTGTCAAAGGTTTTTGGTGAAAGATAACTATTTATATTCAAGAAGATCTCCTGATGTTACCACTGATGCTATTTAACAGGCTTTTTCGGGGGCTGGAAATTATAGGGCCATCCAAGCTTTAATAGTAATTTTTCATTTTTTTCATGCTGATTTAACTGCAGTTTCTCTGTAAAACTTTGTGGCACCTTTCATATCATCTTTTATTCCACCTTTCTGTTTGCAAATGTGTTTCGGTGTATTTTTGGATAATAGAGAGGTATTACTGTCGGAAACGAAATTATGTTTCCACACACAATTTAAAAGATTCTCTGGCTTCTAAGATACACTTCAAAGGTAAAATACTAGAAGGTTGTGGTACCTATCTATACAACATGATTGATGGGTTCTGTGGGTTATTAAACACAAAAATAGAATGGAGGAATAGAATGGCAGTAGCAGCTGTTTATGTAGCAAACAAGTTGTAAATAAGCTGTTTTCACAGATGAACTCAAAACTACCTGAAAGGACATATAAGGGGGGAACATTAACACTAAACTTTTGAAAGCACACTCATAAAAGGTTATAATATAAAAGGTGTTCTGTATGGTGGTAAATCTAAATACTTTTAGAGACCTAAAACATAGCTCACTCCATATAGCCTTAGGTTAAAAAAAGATGCTTCAAAAGAGAAGTATGAATAAGCCACTTACACACATTATCAAAAATTTATTTTGAAATGAAAAACAAAACCACTGCAAACAAACCAACTCTATATACAGACAATTTCAAAGGCAAAAATAATGCATGCTGACCAAACTGAAAATATAAAATACCAGGCAAATATATCAGGAAAACTACAGAAAATGTATCTGAAAAACAATATTAGAGGGAAGTAGATTAAAAGGAGGTCTATGATATGTGTCACAGAAAGCATACATACAGGTCTGAAGTCAAAATAAGCAGTTTCATGCTATAACTCAAGAAGCAGTTATGCATTCAACATATGAATGCAGTATAGAGAAGCAGAAAAAATAGATCACCTGAAGATCAGCACTATGAACAAATTGTTTAAGGCAGGAAAAAGATACATGAAAGAAATTTTAAAATAATTTAGTCAAATCTTGACATGTGGAAAGCTTATTGTAGTAAGTAGCAATGTGAAAATAAAATGTTGGTGCTGTTTGAGTGTAAAGATTTAACTAAATACACAGGTATGAAAAAACTAAGCAGTGTGACTCATTTGATTTTTTATGAGAAAACCTAATCTGTGATTTTTTGATCTATTAAAGGAAGATTTTGATATCAAATTTAATTTTCCAATTAGAATATGATTTTCTATCATGAAGTATGCTGATATATTAGTAGAAAATGTTATATTGACATACATATGCATATATACTCTTTTATCCGATTATGTTTTCCATGAATCTTTATCATTCCCTCTATACTTGAGGGGCTATACCACATTACATAGGATGTGAAAATTTTAGCAAGATTTACACACATATGAGACAAAATTCTAAATGTGTAAATGCATTTATATGAGTTTTACATAGAAGTAAAATTTTATATTTGTGTACATATGCACACACACTCATGCATTTATTTCCTTAGATCCTATTGTTAATACCCTTTTAGTTTTCTCTCCTGTATGTAATATTACTGATACTAGTTACAAGGTAAGGAAAACACTTCAAAAATAAAGTATTTGATATAGTTACTCTTATTTTAGACTGTGTCTGATTCATCCCATGAACACTGCTAATGTTTTGTCAAGTAATTATTATTTCAGTAAAATGTAATGCTTTGACTGATAATACACCAATAAACTTTATGTCTTACATGTAATTTTTCACAAGTTTCAAAAGAAAAGCATGAATAAAATGCAAAAAAAAAATATTTAGTTTTGATTTAAGTCATCTGATTTAAAAATCCTCACACTACTTCTGACTATTTTTACAAGAAAACACAGAACTCTATTTTGTTGTCATTACTTAGGTTTTATGAGGACTACAGAATATCTGTATTTCTGTTACTATAGAAAAAACACAGGGAGAAGGGCTATTAAACAAGAGTAAAGAAATTAAGGATCTATGTATTTTTCTATTAATATGGATAACTTCTATAATAATAACAGAATTACTGAAAATTTCCAAGTTGGCGATATTTTTAAGAAAAAGGTTTTTTCATGTTAAAATTTACTCTGAAAGAGCACTCATGTTCACAATACATAAACAGAAGTAGTGTGGATGTATATAAAGTCTGACATAATTTGAACTTAAAGTGGAAGACAAGACAGAGTATAAAGGAAAGAAATTTCTTAGCTTTAAACCGTAGGTGATACTTTTTAAATAACACCTCCAAGGAGCACAGGACCAGGCAATTCCAAAATGCCAGAAGTCAAGTAAGGAAGGCAGAAGACCAGCCTGGCTTAGTAGGGATCTCCTACTTGAACTGAGGCATAAAAGGAGTGTACAGCCAGCGGAAAAAAGGAGAGATGACATGGGAGGACTACAGGCATGATGTTCACTGCTGCAGAGCAGAAATTCGTGCAGGCAAGGCACAATTAGACTTGAAGCTGGACAGTACTGTGAAGGATAATTAAAAGCGCTTTTTCAAATATGTTAATAACAAAAAGCAGGCCAGAAATAACATTGGCTCATTACTTGATGAGCATGGGCACTTCATAAGCAGAGATATAGACAAGGCAGAGATATTTAATGCTTTTTTCGCCCGTCTCCAGTATCAATGATGGGTTCAGTCCCCTGCCAGAACCCATGGCTAGAGAACTAAGACCATACAAATTACAATCTCCCAATAAACGCTGAACTTTTTCAGGATCTGGTGTTCCACCTGGACCCCTACAGGTCTATGGAACCTGATGGGATTCATCCAAGGATGCTCACAAAGCTGGCTGATGTCATAGGGAGGCCTCTATCAATGATTTTTCAGTGTTCTTGGGAATCTGGAGTGGTACGACTTGACTGGAAGCTGGGAAATATTTCTCAGTCTTCAAGAATGTCAGCAGGGGTGACCCCAGGAACTATAGGCCTGTCAGTCTCACTTCAGTGCCTGGTGAAATCATGAAGATTAATCTGGAGCTATTGAAAACCACCTGAAAGACAGCTCAGTCATTGGTCCCCGCCAGCACAGGTTCATGAAGGGAAGGTCCTGCCTGTCAGACTTAGTTTTGTTCTATGACAGAGTCACCCACCTGGTTGACCAAGGAAAACCAGTTAATGTGATCTTTCTGGATTTCAGCGAGGCCTTTGATACTGTCTTTCACAATATCCCTCCAAACAAAATGACATAGATCATTGAAATCACACTATTTAAAACCTGTTGTCTCCTTCACTATATTGTACTTCCAAAAAGTATATTTCTGTCTTGGAATTTCCCCTCCCCTCCCCTCCCCTCCCCTCCCCTCCCCTCCCCTCCCCTCCCCTCCCCTCCCCTCCCCTCCCCTCCCCTCCCCTCGTTGCATTATTTCTGTGGTACTTAAAAAAATAAATACAAAATTGTTATCTCCTTTTCCTGCTTGCTATTTTTATAACAGTTTGCCTACTTCTGAGCTGATTCACAGTGGAGGCCACTACCTTGGTACAGCTAAGATAGAAAGGTGTTTTTTGTTCTGAATGTTTGTTTCAACAGATTATTTCTCTATTTCTCTATCTTTTGCCTCCTAAACTGAGTGAGAAATATGTTCTCGCAGTCACCTGAACTCATATAAACTTAAACCCAAAATGTATATTAGTAGTTTAAAGGGCCATTAATCTGTTTTTTTCATTTTTTAAAAGAACTACAATTCACCACACTAGAGATGAAGCAGATACTCTTCAAAATAAACATTTTCTGTCTGCTAAAATTGTGAGTTCTGAGTGAGAATCATTCTTTGTTATTAAATCCCAAGGAGAAAAAGGTATAAAAATCACAGACAGAATATTTCAGTAACGCATTGAGCTTCTAAGAATCCCACTGGAAGTGTACCTGATCATGAACCATAAATGACATACATTTTGAGACACATTGTTCACTACGACTTTATCCTGACAGTCATTCATCAATTTTTTGTCATTTGACTTGCTAGGAGATTGGCATACTTCTGCAATCTGCCACATAGAACTCTGTCATATAAATTCTCTTTCTAAGGATTCACTGTGATTTTATCAGAACCTAGCCATTAGTTCTTTATTTGTGAACAGCTCTTAAAATAGAAAAGGTTATATTTAAAAAAAAGGTGTGCTTTTTAAATCTATATAAAAACATGAACACAAATCTGTTTGTTAATAGAGTCAACTCGGGTCTGAACCAATTTGAGACATATGTTTTAAATGGAGTGAAATATTTCCCTGTGAAAAGACATTATGAAACCTCATTTCTGCAGTAAAAAAGTGCCAGAGAGAAAAGAAAGATGATGTGATTGGCCTGAACCAGAAGGTTGTCTCATATATTAAGGGCTCAGATGAAGTGCCTCTACGCAAATGCATGCAGCTTGAGCAACAAACAAGAGAAGTTGGAAGCTAGAAAGATATGATTGATGTTACTGAAACTTGGTGGGATGAATCCCATGACCGGAGTGTAGCTATCAATGACTACCAGGCTGTTTAGAGGGGACAGATCAGGAAGGAGGTGGAGGCATCACCCTTTGTATCGGGAAATGGATAGAGTGTGAAGAGCTGTCCCCGAAGAAAAGTCGTGAGCAGTTCAAAAGGTTATGGGTGAGAATAAAAGACAGGCAACTAAAGGAACCTGAGTCTACTGTTGAAGCTTTCTTCCTCCAGCTACAGGTGGCTTCATGGTAGCAAGCTCTCTTCCTGCTGGGGGACTTCAACCACCCTGACATCTGCTGGAGCACCGTAACACGCAGGCAATCCAGGAGACTCATAGAGTGCATTGAAGATAACTTCTTAACCCAGGTAATAGACACCCCTACCCGATGGGATGCAATACTGGACCTGATGGTGACCAATGCAAGTGAGCTCATCAGTGGTGTCAAAATTGGAGGCAGCTTGGGCTGCAGTGATCACACATTGGTGGAGTTCAAGGTCCTGAGGGATATGGGGCAGATGAGGAGTAGAGTCATGACCTTAAATCTGAGAAAAGCAAACTTCCTTCTCTTCAAGGATTCAGACAGTAGGACCCCCTGGGAAATGATCCTCAAGGACAAGGTAGCAGAACAGAGCTGGCAAATATTTAAGGACGCTTTCCTTAGAAATGCAAAAACGCTCAGTGCCCAAGTGTAAGAAATCAGGCAGGGAAAGGGAAAAGACAACTATGTCTGAGTCAAGACTTGCTTGTCAAACTGAAGAGCAAGAGGGAACTGCACATGCAGTGCAAGCAGGGACAGGTAACCTGGGAAGAGGATAAGGATGTTGCTCAGTTGTGTGGGAATGGGGTCAGGAAGGCCAAGACACAGATGGAGCTGGACCTGTCAAGGGAAGCAAAGAATAACAAGAACCCCTTCTATAGGTATGCCAACCAGAAAAGGAAGGGTAAAGGAAGAGTACCCTTGTTGATGAATGAAAACAGTGGCCTCATATCAACAGAAAAGGAAAAGGCTGAGCTACTCAACAACATTTCACCTCAGTCTTCACTGGCAACTGCTCTCCTCTCAGGGTCAATGAAAAATAAGATGGGGATTGGAGGAGTATAATCCCTCCAGCTGTAGGGAAAGATCAGGTTCATGACCACCTGAGGAACCTGAACATATACAAGTCTATGGGACCTGATGAGATGCATCCCAGAGTCCTGAGGGAATAGATGATGTGGTTGCCAAGTCCGACCAACCTAGTGGCTGTCTATGATGAGATGACTGCATCAGTGGACACAGGAAAAGCAATGGTTGCAATCAATCTGGGCTTTCGTGAAGTCTTTGACGTGGTCCCCCACAACATACTTCTCTCTGAACTGGAGAGATATGGATTTGATAGTTGGAATTATTGATGGATAAGGAACCGGTGAGATGGTCACATTCAGAAAGTAGTGGTCAATGGCTCAGTGTCCAGATGGAGACCTGTAACAAGTGGTGTCACTCAAGGGTCAGTACTGGGACCAGTGCTGTTTAATATTTTCATTGATGATATTGAAGCAAGACTGAATGCGCCCTCAGCAAGTTTGCAGATGACACTCTGAGTAGGGCAGTGGTCATAAGAGAATGATGGGATGTCATACCAGAAGGATGGGATGTCATCCAGAGGGACGCAGACAAGCTGGAGAAGGGGGCCTGTGTGAACCTCATGAGGTTCAACAAGGCCAAGTGCAATGTCCAACACCTGGGTCAGGGCAATCTGCCATTTTAATACAGCATGGGGGCGATGTGATTGAGAGAAGCCTTGTGAAGAAGGTCTTGAGGTGCTTGTTAATGAGAACCTCAACATAAGCCAGCAATGTGTGCTCACAACCCAGAAGGTCAACTGTGTCCTGGGCTGCATCAAAAGAAGCGTGGCCAGCAGGGAGGTCATTGTCCCCCTCCACTCTGCTGTCATGAGATCCCTCCTGGAGTATTGTGTACAGTTCTGGAATCCCCAATATAAGAAGGATATGGAACTGTTGGAGCACGTCCAGAGGAGGCCACAAAGATGATCAGAAGGCTGGAGCACCTCTGCAATGAAATGGACAGAGAGATTTGTGGTTGTTGAACCTGGAGAAGAGAAGGCTCTGGGGAGACCTTATAGTGGCCTTCCAGTACCTGAAGGGGGCTACAAGAAAGCTGGGGAGGGGCATTTTACAAGGCCAGGTAATGATAGGATGAGGAGGGAATGGCTTTAAATTGAAAGGGGATAATTTAGTTTAGACATTAGAAGAAATTCCTCATGATAAAGGAGGTGGAACAATGAAACAGTTTGCCTGGGGAAGTTGTGATGCTCTCTCCCTGTAAGTGTTCAAGGCAAGTCTGGGTTGAATCTTGAGCAGCCTGACTTAGGGAAAGATTTTCCAGCCCATGGCAGGGAGGTTGGAACTTGATGATCTTTAAGGTCCCTTCCAACCTAAACCATTCTATATTTCTATATGTTGTCAATGAGAAGACAGAAAATTAAATAACTAGTATAATTATGTCTGTTCTGTAGTTACACAAAGGGATAATTTTTCTAGCAGAGTTCTGTCTTAGCATACAAGTGATAGTCATATGCAGATCATTTCTTTATTTTTTTTTAACATTTCTTAATTAATCTTGTGGGTATCATGAGTATTTAAGCCCAAAGCATTTAGCTGAGGCAACTCTTCAGGAAGCTGAAGCCAGATTCTTCCTGTAGTCAGTAAAGCCAGAGTAAAATCAAGCCATCATAGGGAAAAAACAGAGATGAAAGGTTACAATAGACCAAATTTTGCTTCAAACTGATCTTGCACACATTCTTTCACAAGAATGAACCACCCAAGATTACTACAATATGCTCTGGGCTCTGCCCAAGTTCTCCCTGCATTCCATGTAATGAAATTTCTAGAGAACTATTTTTATCATTTTTAATCATAGATCTACAAAGGTGATATCATTTCAGGTCTCACTTTTATTCCAAGTAACCAAGCTATTGTAGTAGATAATGCAGTACACAGTTTATTGGTGATAAGTGAAAAACTATGTTCAACTTGATGCTGGCACAGATTAAATACTTCATTTTCACCAAACTGTTGATATCAAAGATCATCTTTTTCTTCACTGCCTCTCAAGGACTGTTTTTCTTGCTTTTTCTTCATAAATTGAGTTTAGCTAAGATTTTGGACTAAAAAAGAAACCCTAGAGGTAGGTGCTCCATTTATTGTGCTGCAAATATTGCTAGTGAAAAATAAATTACTAGAGTTTTTTAGTGAAACACTGTTTAGTTTTTAGTCTAATTTAGTTTTGGCAAGGTTGACAGCTGTTTTTGTTTAAGTGTTAAGGAACCTTTTAGGTAAGTCCCTAGCAATGAAGAAATTTCATAGCCTGATGAATCGAAAAAGTCCAAAATTATACATAAAAACCTCACTTTAAAATCTTGTTTTATACATAAACAAATAATAATTTTGGAATGTGTTCTTTAAAAAGAAAGCTTAAAATTTATTTCCGGTTTATATTAAATAATTGGTTTTGGAGAGAAGATTGATAACACAATTCTTAATGTCATTTCCTCTTGTGGACTGTATTAACTAGAGGTTCAAGAGAGGAAGGCTGTACATAAAAATTACTTTGAAAAAAATGTACAGAAAATAAGCTTTTCAGTAGCATAAACATAAACCTTATCAATAGCTTGAACAAGAGCAACCCTCCTAACAAGTGTCACTTCCAAGGTATTCAAGCTGACTCATATACCTGTAGGATCCATCTAAATAAGCATTAAGAGAATAGAGTTTGGGTTTTAAGGTTTTTGGGTACTTTCTAGCAATAAACACTCCATTGCCAAACAATTGGTATAGTAAGAGTGAAACCAATGTCTTTGATCTCTCTGATGTTGCTGTTCCTACGTGTTGTCTTCTCCTGGACATTACCCCCTATAGCACTTCCCTACCTTTGACAGTCATGCATACAGGCAACAGGAATTGATTGTCCTATCAAGACAGCTGCAGGCTTGACAATCTCACATTTTAAACTGAATTACTATTTTTATTTATCATTTCTTCATTTCAATATTAATATTTCTTAATTTCATTTTTTCTCACAGAAAATAAATTAAGATAGCACAATGAGATTTTATTAAGAAGATTCATTGAGAAATCTTTTTCCCTCCTGTCTCTTGATAGAACATCACATCTAATTGATCACTGTATGAAGATTTATGCAAGAATTAATTTTCTAAATGAGATGTACAGGAGAGCTAGATTTTCATGATTCAAGTTATGTGAGGTAAATTGGTGCCAAGGCAGGTCAATGAACTCATAATTGGCTCAAATTAACACTACTACTAGCTGTGAAATTGTTTTTTGGTATCTGAGTGGCACTCATAAAGGTGCAAAATTCTTCTTTATCTTTGAAAACATCAGAGGAAAATAATTATTTCCAATCGAACCAGATGCAAGCTGAGATTTATACTATAAACAAGGAATAATACCAATCACAACAGTGGCAACTGGATTATACAAACCAATAGTACATTCACAGAAACACATTGAAATGGCATTTCTATTTCCAACAGGAAACAGACTGTAATTATTGGCTTGGTAATTCACTGATGCCAGTAATTTTTATGTTCCTTGAATATTCTAGATGGCAAAAGCACATGCACTAGAGAGGATATTATTTAAAATTATATGTATAACATTGTCTAATACTATATAAGCAGTCTTTATAATTACCTTAAAAGTGCTTGAAATGCTGTACGATATTAATTGTACCTTGCAATAAATGTAAAGATATCAAAACATGTATTACAGAAGGTATGAACTCTAAAACAAAGGAGACAACTCAACAGTCTCAGTTTCCAAAAGGTCTGACTTCTTATCCCTTCAAAAAATGTCCTGTTGTACTCATGAGATGATAGATAGAGTGGGAAAATACAAACTTAATACACAGTGACAATTCAGTAACATTTTCAGCATTACTAACCATCTTAATTCATAGTCCAAAGCTCTGAACTGTTACAAGCTAACAGCATTTATCCTACTGAGGTGGACTGACATTTGGAATGGTTCTGAGGTAAAATTCAGGTTGCACAGCAATAGCATCAGAAGAAAAAGAAAGAAAACTTAATGAGAAATACCTGGATAATTTCCAAATCAATGGAAAAGCCACACTTTATTGCTCAAGATGCAGGCACTAATCACTGTGCCTTTAATACATGACACTTCTTAAATTCTGAAAAAAGCATTCCAATAGAGCCACAGGTTCACTACTTATTAACATAATTTATCTCATAAAACAGACAAACAATCAAAAAAGGCATTTTATGCTATATAGAAGAAAAAAATGTTGATTAGGAAAGAGAAAATCTCACAAGATATTTTCCAATAAAGTTACAAGAGATGCAAGCTCGGTGACAGAAATTAAAACATTTCAGCTACGTATCTGAAAACTACCCTTTCAGAAAGGTGTCATGTGCCTTAATTTTGCTTTTGTATTCATTTTTACATTTGCTGTAATTAATACTTTCCTTCCAAAAAAAAAAACCCAACCAAATCACCGCCTCCCTCTATCCTCTCCAAAATACCAAAGCTAAACCAGCTAAGAGTGAATTAACTCCCTGTGCTGTCAAATTGCTCAAACTACATCTAAGACAACATTGTGGATTTGGTTTCTAGGCAAAGAATGGAACATGAGCTACTGATACTTATCACCAGGAAAAAACAAATTGGCCAGACACTGAAAACAGAAAGACTAGTCATGTAAACGTAACAATCTTCAGCTTTTATCATTAATGAAAGCTTGCAGAAGAAAAACAAAGCCAGTTCCCAAAGTTAATCACTTGAGTGTTTGTGCAGTGTAGACTCCAATCTATAGAAAGTGAAGGAAAAAATGCAGTTCCCCAAAATAGACAGATGTAAACCTGTAATTTTAAACTATTTCCTTGACTGACAAGTTTTTCATTTACTTGGAGTTTCATTTTTGTAGAAATGAAAACACAGGTAAAAGCACAATAACAGTAAAGAATAAAAGGCTTTATGTTAATTTCTGAACTGTTGCATACACATATGAACAGTTTTATTCAGTTGCATATCTAATATGCTAAAAATATGCATATTTGCCAAATTGGAACTAAATGTTAACCTTTGAAATGTGTATTTCTATAATAAATTTCTTAGGCATGCAAATAATGAAAAAGTCAGCTTGACAACAAAATTCAAGTAGATTAAATAAAGCTATACAAAATATTTACAGCATATATTTTTTAGCATTGTAGAATAATTGTTTACATTTCACTTTTTTCTTTTTTTTCTTTTTTTTTTTTCACAACACATCAATTTGGGGTTGCATTTATTTCAAACATTCTTTAAAGGAGAAAAAAATTTTGCATATCCAAAATTTATACTGTCATCATCATAGAAAAGGGAATTCTTTCACTATGTCCTCACTTGGTATAGTCATTCTGTGACTGTACATACATATAAGTTCCTGTCTATCTCTTCTACCTTTGTTTATGGGGTCCTCAGCTTTGAGGAAAATGTCTTATTAGTCACATCTTTGCAAGAGTTTTCTTTTCAAGTTGTACCAGTCAAGTGTAATGTGAAAATACAGCTTAGAAAATACTATAGTTTTTGTTGTGCTTGATGTGGTTTTCTTTTGTCTGTTGCCAGTCTGGCAAAACTTTGCACAATTACGGATTTTACTAGTATCAGACTTGATGAAAACATTAAACAGGATCATTTTTAATAGCCACTTCCCTGTCATCTCTTAACCTTCCTGCATCCTCATGAATTCTTTTTCATTTTAACCCATTGTAATGTCTCATTTTATAGTTGTCAGACTAAAAGCTACAGCAAACCATCCTGTGGGACCACTGGAAATTGCTTTGTGTAAATCAAGGCAATTTGGTGAGCTAGGAATTGGTTTAAGAATTCAGATACCTTTTCTTGAATAACATCAAAAATTGTTGTGGTCACATAGACTATCATTTTTCCAGTCTAGGTACTACACACATTTAGTAAGCACTGTTTATTAGTTCTTCCTTTCCCATTGAATTTAGTCTTTCCCATCAAACTAGCCATTTTATGTGGCTTTTATAATGAAATAACACAATGTACTTCTCTAACTGATCCCTGAGCATATTACAGATTGAAACAACAAACATGGAAACTGCTATAAAGTTTTATCATGCTAAGCAGGCCATTCGTTATGTGAGTTTTCATTGTGATTCCATTTACATAAACCTTGTCAAACATACCAAACATGAACAGACAACGCTGGGAAGAGTAACGCAAACGTAAATAAAATCTCTTCCCAAAATAAGAAAAAAGAAGCGCTGTAGTATCTTAGCTCTGCACAATGCATTTGAATCTGATTCTATGTTCAATAAAAAGGCAAATAGCAGTGGTTATTGAGGAAGAAAGACATCTACATCTCTTCCAAGCCCAGGAGCATTTACTTCACAGAGGGAAAAGGATTGTACTGCCAATCATGAGTAGTCAGGACAGCTCAGAAGGAGAAGGCATGATGGACAACTGATTTATTCATTCTGGATAACCTTTGACTTTTGTACAAACAACAGACAAATAGACTGTCAGACAGACAGAAAAATAAAAATATTACTCAGAAGACCATCAGTTCTGTTTAGGGCATGATGTAATAGTTACAAAGTGTAATGTCATGGGCAAACCAGGCTGTGTCAGATGTTCAGAGAAAACAATCGCTGCTCCAGTAAAGTAAGGATGATTTTATGCCTGTATGTAACAAAGTAGAGTGGAATCTTCAGAAATGGGCTTTAAAACTGTTTGTTCAACAGCAATGGAAATGAATAAAATTAACTCCTCTGGTTTCATTAAAAGGATTCTAATCTGTGCTTACCAGGATCACTCCATGCCCTGACCCATGGCAAAGTAAGTGAGATGACTGGGAGATTCATTTCAAAAAACACTCTTGATCTAAACTGAGTATTAGGCCATTGCTTAGATTGCATAAAGAATGTTACTGATTCTATTCCTTTGCCCAAGAGACACTGTTCAGACAGGTGCTTTGGTAAAATTGTGATTCTGTCTGTGTTTGTTATGAACTGAAGACATTTTGTCTTTTTGTAGAGTACTTAGTGGCAGAACCTAAATGCCATATGAAGAAGTTCTATATATCTAAAGTAGGACTGTAATAGTGATGTTAAATTATGAGATACTAAACCTACAAATAAAGTAAATATGGTCTTACAGAGTCTGTATATCCAGAATGTATTTGCAGTCTTTGCTGTCAGCTGCCATTAAATGATTCATCCATTCCTGCTGTAGTTAGTCAGAATACAAAGAAGCTTATTTACATCAGATGTTGCCAGATTTGGCTAGATTAATGCTAAACAGACATAAGGCACATTATTTGATCTTGGAAGTTAATTTACGCAGAGAAATAAATGAAAAGATAGCTAATAATATGACTAAGAAAAATTGCCATTTTCTTGTGCAAAAATTACTTCTTCCTGAAAAATATCCTTTATTCCACATAATTATTTAATTAATATAAACTCCGGATTTAAAATTTCCAAGTTTTTTCCCAAATCCAGGTCCTATTGGTCTGCTCGTTTCCCTTAAAGCTTTGAATTCTGTGTTAAAACTTGTAGTTAAAAAGAAAAGAAAAAGAAGAATAGAATATTACAGAGGAAGATGAAATTCTGTGAGTACCAAAGTATGAAAGCAGTATTATTTTGTTCATCGCTATTTACAATCTTCTAGCAGAGCTGGGAAATCAGAAGTTTTGTTAATTTCTTTGCAACAGAGATCACGGACAACAGTTTGGTGCAGAAACACTATGTAATTTATTTGCAACAAAGCTTTAGAAGTCTATATTTTGTACTCAGTGAGAGGAGTGTATTTTTTAATATTTCAGAATGATAGGAATCATGAGAAAAGAAAGCTGTACTTTTTGTCTCTTTTAGCTCTTTTATGGTAAGTATATGATATTATTTAATATATAGTGAAATTCTATATTGTTCAATAAAAATATTTTGTGCCTTTTTTTTTTTTTTAATAGAAAATGACAATGGCTTTTTTTCTCCTTATAATACAATAGCTGCAGTTTCTTTCCCCACTATCTCATTACCACTCTGTTATTTAAAATTATATTTTCGTTTTCTACTTAAACAGATGGTAAATCCAATAATCTGAATGGTACTTGATGCTTTTGTGAAACAGATTTACAGAGTACAATCTATGCAAATTTGCTCAGTTTGTCTTCTAACACACTGTTGCGTAACTATATAACATAGTAACTTTGTAATCTGTGCAATTTTAGTAAATATTTAACATACTGATAACATTGGTAATATAAAGAAAACCCATTAAGATATCAGCATATTTTTGTTAAAATTTTAAATAGGTACTGCCAAGAAATCCAACTTAAAATGTAAGATTTCTTTATACTCAAATAATCTGAGATTACGCTGCTGGGCAAGCAAAGATTCCTCTTATCTGTTGTAAAACTATTCCCTGTCCCCAAATGACCTCACAATTATGCATATACTAGGTTTATATGGACACATATTATTTTTTGTGATGGTAGACTTTACGTATAACAGAAGTCTTGAGCATTTGTGTTTTAACAGTTCATCAGCATCTAAAATGAGTGAGTCACAAGATGTTACCAAACAGCACCAAAAATTATAATAAATTTTCTTCTAAATAATTTCAGTTTTAATCTAAAATGTCAATAGCAACCCAAGGAATGTGTGACATATTGAAAATTTCTGTATATTAATACATTGAAAACAGAAATACAATGATAAGGAAAACCATGATTTCTTGAAATATTATTTAATGATGTACAGAGGTAAATGAAGGAAGAGGAGGTTTTTACACTTAATTTATGATACAAACCTCTTCTGGGAACTGTGAGTAATCGTACAACAAGGTAAATCATAAAAACCTGCTAAAGCATATTGATAACCAGCCTGAAACCAACCTCTGTGGTCCAGTTTTGAATGGCACATATTTGCTTAAAATAAGCCTTGCTGCACATGGCCTCTTAATACCAAATTCCTTCAAGTAGCAATAATTTAGTGCTTCTAATTACATAAGTTCTTTAAAAGATATATTTTAAACAAACAGTTGTTTACAACTTGTATTGTTACAGTTCCAAGGGAGAGAAAGAAGTTGAATTTCTTTTTACTCTCCCCACAGCTGCTGCCAATCCAGTTTGCATTTACTAAGACATCAATTTCAAATACCACAAGTATTATAGAAAGAAGTTGTCACTCACTCTATACTTCCCAATAACTCACTACTGTCCAATTCCCACCTTTAAAGGTTTCTCTTATAGCCGCAAAGAGGTATAAGTCATGTTCAGATAGATGAAAATAAGAAGTGTGTTTACTTCCCACTTAGTCACAGATGGAATTAATATTGATTTCTATGTTCTTTTACAAAGTGTCAAGGATTAGAAAAAAACTTTTGAAACAGAAGGCTGGCCCTGCTAAATGGATGGCTAAGAATACCTCAGATGTTTGTTCTGTGCAGTTACAACACAGTTATTGATAAATACTTATTGTTTAGATTTTCTTTCTTACATATTCTATAACTAACATCATCATGCTGCAATGATTTTGTCATTACTAAGCTAGAAAAATGATAAAATAAGAATCATAAATTTTAATTTACAATGAAAAAATCTACAGGTAAGTATTTCCTATTTCCTCAACTCCAGAAGGAGCTGAGTATCCGAGAATAAACAAAGAAAGGCATGGAAGGAAAAGATATAATGATAAAAAAATTAAGTTTTTAAGCTGTTTCCTCCTTACATATCATGTTTTGATTTTTATGATAGCTTACTACTGTGGTGCTTTCTGTATGAAAGTTGTTGCCAATCCAGCTCCTAATGATTTTGTCTAAGTAATTAAGGAAAATAAATAGATTGTATTTTAATTAAAATAAGTTTTTCAATAGTCTCCTCCTTATCATGATTTCATAATGATTTATTCCATACACAAGTATTGAAATTTTTTCTTTTGGCAGTCAAGTTTGAACAGGTTTTCCTTTCAAATATTTGCAGACAGCAAATCACCTTGAACAAGGTGTTTCACTTAACTGAAAAACCTGTGATTAACTGGAAACTACAAATCAAAATAAAACAAATGTTTAAAAGGTTTTCTTTGTAGAGGAGAAGAGTAAGTACATATATAAATATGTCAAAAAAAAGCTGAAAAGTCTACTGATTAATTTCTCAAATTGAGTTAAACTATTTTATAGACAAGACTGGCAATTTCCCTGTAATACCCTAATGAATTAAATGTCTGAATAGATGGAAACGGAGAAATGTTTGCTCTAACTAATAGCAATCTGGCTATTTTGTACAGCCATTTTGCCGTGGTGTCTGACAGTGCCAGTCATTGAGAAAGAAGGACAGGCAGTTCTCAGTGGACTCTGCATTTCAGTTGAAATGGCTTCAAGTCACCTTCGCAATTGTTTTGTCATGAATCACCACAAGTTGTACATGTCAAGTCATGCTAAAAATGCTTCCATTTAGTCTCTGATTTTTATACTTCTTTTCAAGTACTAAATGCTTAGGCTGAAAGTTGCATGAATCATGTTCACAAAAACTAGTTTGTGTAAATACAACTATGCTGTTCATGACTGTGGCATCTGTCAAAAAGGAGTCAGATGTGATATGACTACATGTAATAAGACCAAATATCACTTTTAGCTGACAACATATTAGATATCAGATATTGTTGTGCAGCAAAATTGCTAGGTCTTCTCAGGGTAGCTGAAGTTGCAGTATTGATTCTGTTGGTAGAACTACTGGGCACATCAGAAATGGGTTAGTTTATTCGGAGAGAGTACGGTGGGTTTATGTAGATGAGAAAAAGCCCCTCTCCTTGATCATACAGTCAATAATTCTTCAGCAGAGACAATCACATCATTGTGCTTCAAGTATTTTTGGACAGTGTTTTTATATATTGAATGAGTTAAAAGAGATAACATTTTTGGACTATATGGAGAAATATTTCATATTTAAGCTTTTAAACTTATTAAAATTAACTGCATGTTGCAAGGCAGCCTTCACAGGGTTTGTTTAGGGCAAAGAGTGCTTTAGAACTGTTTTAAACCCCCATGCCATCAACACTCCCCTATATCACTCTTGCTAGTCTGCATTTACACTACTTACAATTCACGTGCTTTGGTTTTAGGCTCTGTGGAAGGAAGATACTACGCTACTAGTAATATCCTACGCTACTAGTATGTGCTCTTTGTGGAGTAGTACCATCCTGGTAAAAATCCCTTGTATGTTTGCTGATCAGAAAGCACAAAAAAGAAATAGGATGCAGTCCATGAAACTCTCAATTAGAAAAAACATTTATAAGTATGTTTTTGCATAATGCATAAATGCACTGCAAGACTAATTGTCATATAATGTCATGGAAACCAAAATTATATAAGGATTTCAGGAAAGAGTTTAGTCAAGTTCATGAAGGATAAAATCATTAGACACAACAGTCTGGATGAAGTTGAAGGCAGTGAGTCTCTAAACCCTAGGAGGCTGCCAAAACCAGATAGGGAAGGCCAAAGGCAAAATCATTCTACACACCTGTAGAGACTGACTCCGCTTCCACTGTTGTCTTAAACATCATCTGACCCTACGTGTATTGTTGCCTTTAACAACTTCTTGAGTGCTGTGGCTCCTGCTGGGCTGCCTGTGCTGCTGCAGAGGAGGGGGAGGAGGTGCACCAGCAGGTGCTGCCCCCGCACACCTGACTGCACCCACGGACCCAGAGGGTTCAGGCAGAGGGGATTCTGGCAAGGGGCTGTTGAACCCCCAGTGACCCTGGAGCCCCCAGAACCAAATCCAGAACCTTCACAAAGAAGCTTCTGCCCATGTAGTTTGAGTACTTTTGAGCAAGACCACCCCTCATGCTAGGGCATGGGGCATGGACTTGCCCTATAAATAGATGCTCGCCAAGAAGTCAGGTGCTACATGTCCACCACCCCGTGGAACCCACCTCAAGACGCTGCAGGAGAACCACATGACCATGTGCTCCTGTGGACCACGTTTTCCAAAGGTCCATGGAGTGGTGAATATTTTCCTCTCCTCTCTCTGCCTTATTCTTCTGTCTCTCTCTCTGTTCCTTTCTTCTGTTTCCCATGGCACTACTGTTGGCATTGGATCAGATTTGAGTTGTCTTGTTTTGTGCAGCTGCCTTGAGGGTATCACACTAGGATCTGAACAAATTGGAATCTGTATTTTGCAACATTTGTGAAGTTGTAATTCAGAGTGCACCCGAGTATTTGATTACGTATTTTGGCCATGCCCAAAATACTGGTTTGCTATTTTGACTGTGTCCAAAATGAACACTGACTTGATATTCTGGCTATGTCCAAAATATTGATTTGCTGTTTTAGTTGTGCCCAAAATAAACACTTTGAGTTTACCCTGGGAGATTTGTCGTCTCCCATTTGCTGTGCAGACATCAAATGACCCGTCCCTCCGTGACTGAACAGGTCTTTAGACGGGTGTGACCCAGGAGTGGGCCCTGACAACACCCCAGCTTTTATGATTTTTCTCTAAATATGCGCTGCTATTTGCTATCAGAAATAGAGCAGATGAACATTTGGTTGCTTACATTTACACTCTTAGACTTTTTCACAGGAGTAATCTTAATGTATCACAGCTCACTGATTATTCCCTTTTCAAGAAATCCCTGAAAAAAAGACTTTCTTGTTAACCTTTCCAAGCACTTTTCTACAAAAATATTTGGTAGCTTTCTGTTTCTGCCTGAAGTGTAAAACCAAACAGAAAATCTGCTATCTCTATAGAGATGATTACAGTGGTTTCTCTCACAGAGATAAACGCTAGATTATAACAGCAAAGTTAAAATGAAATACTGGATCATTAATCCTTGCATTTGTATGGTTTTGATAAATGCCATTTTCTCTTTCCAGTGCTATCAGACAGAAAGATTAATGATCAGAGACACCTCTTAAGATCAAGAGGATAATCCCTCTAATGCTGACCATGAAAAAGACTATTCTAAAGTTCTTGCAGCACACATATGGATGATGAATAATTAGCAGGAATTAGAACTTACTGGAAGTCAGAGACATCAGTTGTGAAACTACAGTGAAAGAGAAGTCAGAGATTATTTTCTTTACGAACATTTAATGAGTAAATATATTTTGCCATAATTTCTTTAGAGTTTATCTGCATAGTAATGCTTAAGTACAACATAAATTTTTATCCCCTTTTTTTTTCACCTGAGACATAAATTACTATTCCTGTTCTGGAATGTTCATACAATCTCATATTACATTGTCAGAAATAGTTTCCAAACTTTAGCTTTTCTCAAGAACAAGCCTTTTGACATAAAATTTCATGACTTCTAGAAGTAAAATGTACATGTAAGATAAGTATTTAACAAATTCTGGTTTTGTTGCATCTTTTGATTTAAAGGCCCATGTCCTGTAGTATTTAATGCATGAGATCTAAACCCTTGTGGTAGTTTTCTAATATTGCATTGAAAGGCCAGATATTTCAAGGATTTGCAAACATGTTGATCAAAAAGTTTGGAATACCGGCCATAACCCAAAGAGGTGTGAAAATTCTTCTTTTATCATGCTCTTTTTTTTTTTTTTTCCACACAGAAAAACTACTGATCTGCTTTAGAAAACAGTAACTTTTTCTGGAAATTCGTGCCTTAGAGGGATGTAGTTGGTCAGTTCCTACGGGAACAGATGGTGCTGCTCTCCTAGATGAGCAACAGTAAGAAGTCAAAAAAAAGGTGATAGGATGGGGGCAAGGAAGTTTTGGAGATGAATAATGTTAACAAAAGCTCTAATTCCTTTGTGTGAATCTCTTTTGAGAATTCAAGATAAATTAACAGAAAGATACTTAGAAAGCAAATACCCGTGTCACACTTCGGTTAATAATTTATTTTCAATCCTTTTGATTATTTTATAAAACCGTACAAGAAAGTCAGCCAGGGAGGGCATAGAACACCATCAATATTGAAACTATGTGTGTCAGAAAAGGAAGTAAGAGAACTTTTCCACACAAAGTATTTTTTAAATATTTTGAGAATTTCATGGTATATGTAAATAACAAAAGCAAAATTCATTTGATTAGATTGTCCATTTTCTTGAAATATGAACCTATACATGTACAAAATATGTAAGAGTGACTTTTCTTTGTACACTACATTTATGAAACTCAGAGATTAATTCCTTTGTAGGTAATGAGTAAAAGTACTTCTCAGAAAGCACACCTGTTCTTTAAAAAAGGTCTTCTGATTGTGGTTTTAATTTCTAAGAGGTGGGAGAAACCAAATTCAAATACTATATTCTGTGGTGTTCTCGCAGTACGTACCTTCTTGGCACAGGTTTGTGACAAGTGAAATAAAGCAAACTGGTCATGATTTGTGAAGCCATTAATTTGTCGTGAGATACTGCCTATGCAATAGAGGATCATCCAGTGCAAAAAAATGCTAGGTTAGAGAAAAACAGTACAATACACATGTTTCTCTCAAGATTTTTTTCCTTTCAGTGGTTCTTTCATACTGATTTGAGATATAACCTGAAATCAGTTTGTCATGTGCAATTAAATTTCCGAAATAAGCTTTAGTTTAGCAAGTATTTTCAGAATCCTGCTGAAAAACACACTCTTTGAGCTGGGAATGCCTTTCTTGTTGTCTAAGAAAAAGGGTGAAATAAAACATACACTGACTGAACGCAGTATCCCACCTCCTGTAATTGACAGTGACTTCAGAATCCTTGAATCAATCTTGAAATGTGAACTCTCTTAGTATCTAGCTGAGGCTTAAACATATACTGTAACATTAAATGAATTTCATATCTAGAAGTAAGAAATTGATCCCATCCCTCTACCAAGAGTTGTATCTTCATTTAAAAGACATTTGTTCACATAGCTTGCTGAAGTCATTCATGAAAATTGTTACTGAATAGACAGTTGTATTGTCTTTTTAGCTGTCCTGAAACTAAATGGTACAAGCAAACATTGGTAGATGCTACAGTTGCTTTTGTAAAGGGAAACTGATTTCCCTGAAAGTTTTTATGAAAATACAGATTTGTACTTGTAAAGTTTCAGAACTTCCCAATATTTTATTTGTTTAAGGCTGTCATATGTTTTAAGGTAACATGAAGAAAGATCTAGACTACAAGTATCACTATTGCTAAATTGTATTTAAAACTTCCTGTATTTTCCTGTAGGACACCTAACACGCTCATAAGAAACTCCCTCAAAAATTCTTGCTATGTTTTTCAAGGTATCTTTAAGATTACCTCACCATATAAAGGTTTTACCACTGACTTTCACACTGAATATCTAGGCATCGGGAGAAATTCCCTTTTTGAAATTCTGTTTGGGGTATTGTCCTCAGACTCACTGAGTCCCAAGTTAGTCATTATCTACAGCACAGCTTGTCACATAGGTTTATCCCCACAGCCTTTGGTTCCATGCCTATCTGTAAAACAGTTACAAATTTAATGGAGCTAAAATGTTCTAGCTCATTCTGGACAGCACAATATAAGGCAATGGCAAAAAGTTGCATATAAGGAAATTCAGGTTTAACGTTAGGAAAATCATTTTCTTTCAAAGTTTGTGTAATACAATGAGAGTGACAAAGAGGTTGTGACACAATTGAGAAGTTGTGAATTGTCAAGTGTGCAAATTCATGACTGACTTAAAACGATATTAGAAATAGTAGCTTAGATTGGAGGACTGGGCTAGTTAACCTCCTTTAGTCCTTTTCAACTAATATTCTCATGATTCATTGATTTTGTGTTTAGATTAATTTTTTCCACAAATTTTTTTTTGGTACATTTTAGACTTTTGCATATACATGGTGTGGAAATTCAACCAAAAAAATCCCTCCCTTTTTCAGAAAGTAATAGTAAACTTCCCAGTTTATGAAAAATCACATATATAGCAAAATTTTTAAAGATAAAAAAATATTCATATATACATTAATATAACATTAAAGTTAAGGATCATAATATAAAGGTCGTTACATCAATCAACCAGTAATCTTAGCTCTATATCTAGAATATTAATAAGACACAAACCACTCTCAGTTTTATGTAACACATAACTGTAACATATACAATTAAAATGCTGCAAATAAGAATATACTAATTATTACATTCATAAAGTGTTAAATACTAAGGGGCAGGCCTCATCATCTAAGATCTGTGTTATTTAGGTTTTGATATGTGTTTTTTTAATTCTTTAACATGTAATTGTAATTTAGGTTGGAATTTGTACATAATTCCTGAATTGTCTAGTATTTCCTCTCCAATTTCAAAACTAAAATATTCTTTCCACTGCTCTTTATAAAACTTTACACGAGATCCATACACAAAGAGCATAACTGTTGTGGATATAGATTATCCATGTGGACAAAAGACTGTGCTGAAAAAAATCTTTCCTTCTGAACCTTAATTTTATAGCTTCACTCTACTGTGTTTGATTTTTTGTTGTGCTCCCCTGCTGCTGCCTGGCCTTTTCTGTCAGCAACATTAGTCTGCTTTATTGGTCACTTTATTTAACTCTCAGTATAGTGTTTGAAATATAAGTATTTTCAAAATGAGCTTTTAGTCGTTTTCTCTTTAAAAGTAATCTCAGTAGAAACATTTGATGAACTATCTTAAATTAAATAGAATAACATGATTTGAACCTTTCAGAAAGATGTTTTTGTTTCCTGTGCACATACATGTCCTCTCTGGTTGCCTTTGGAAGAATGAAACAAACAATATGAATCCTCTGATTTTCCTGACAGAAAATTAATAAGAAGATTTGAAAAAAACCCACTTTTGAAATGGCAAAAAAAAAATCCTGCTACTAGGAGGTGGAACATATCAGTTCTTGGTAAAAAAAAAACAACAAACAACTTAAATGTTTACTTGCATTAATTTAAAAACAAAGTAACTCTGCAATGAAATGAAAAGTTTAGTCTCGAAAATGTCATTTCTCATGATTGTAAACCTAGTCACCTGAAGATGAACATACAATCACCTGAATCACAGGAATAAGTGACCCAATTAATGTCGCAGACTTTCAATACAATTAAATATAACAGATATAGAAGTAAATGACAAGATTTCTTCAAGGTCACCTGGATGGAAATATTTCTATTTTTAAGCAAATTTGACAGTGATAATAAAATACAATCTTAGTGTGTAATGTTATTGGAAGAGCTTCTTGATTTGAGCAGAATTTAGAATTTAGATTATTATGAGGTTTCTCAGTCAATTTTCTTTTACATTATATCATCAGATTTGTCACTGTGACATAAGGAAGTTCAGTAGGGAACACAGGTTTGAAATCAACTCCTGTGCCTCCCTATTCACACAGAAGAACTTTTGTGAATTATTTCTTCTAAATCTTTATACATTTTTTATTTGATGTCCTAATCATCACCAGGGTACAGAAAATGTTTTTGTTACTCTACAAAATGTGCTAAATATGTACGTAAAAATAACATGAGGCAAATACAGAAGGAAAAACACGAAGCCAAACAAATGAGAAGGAACATAACGTACACCTCTAACAAAGACTTTAACAGATCATAATAATCTTTTAATGTGTGGTCAGTTACCCCCATAGGTATTATTATGTTGATGTGAATATATTAGAACAGAACTCCTGACTTACTATAGCAGTCATTGCCAATTACCAGTTTCATAATGGAATTACTTCTAGTTAAGAGTATATTATTATTATTATTATTATTATTATTATTATTATCATCATCTCCAAATCTCATCAAAAGCCCAGTGCAACTGATTTAGATTTGAGGGCACCTTAACACAGACCCACAGTTAAATATAACATTTTTGTAATTTTAGTGTTTTGTCTTTAAAACCTAGTTTAACTCGTATTAATTGTATTTACAGAGACAAAGCCATAGTATCACTCCAGTTTCCAGTAGAAGTAAGTGAATTAGATGAAAATAATCCAAAGAAATAATTTGTGCAAAGCAGTTCTTAAAGGCACCTGAGAATAACTCTGTTCACAGAGCCCAACTTCGGTCTTCATGGTTAGAAAACATATTAAGCTTGTCTCTCATTTTATACTTTCTCACTTCTGCCTCTAATACCATGTGCAAGTCAGATACAAAAGAACACTCAGAAATAAGATAACAATTCAAGTCACTTCTTACATGGGAAACTGTATGTCAACATGTGGGCTGCCAATTGGCTTTTCAAATGCAATAAATAAATAAATACGAGCTTATGTCACAATATCTACTAAACATAGTAATATACAAAGAAAACCATTAGTTCAATGACTAGAGAAGAACCTCTTCTTTTCCATGAATAATTCAACCTGTCTGCATCTGGCTCTAGAATCGCCTGATTAAGACGTAGTGGCAGGAATATAGCAGGGAGGCGGAAGAGTAAAGGGAAAAACTAACAAACAAAATATGTAATGGATAAGTAATGAACAGGAGAAAAAAATCCTCCACCAAATATCAGATGTAATTAAAATGCAATTTTCTGGGTATATCTGTATAAAACAGTTGTAACATACTCTGTGGGTCCTGACTTCTATGTATAATCAGTACTATGAGTTCACCTGCAGAAACATAGTCGTCAGTGACAAAACAGTAGACTGATGCTTTTCTGATATTCTGTATTGCCTGGTGACCATGAAAACACAATCAAGTAAGTTCTAGCCACTATAAACATGTGGTATGAATACATTGTTGTTTAATCTTGTTACAGTTCAACCCCATCAGTCAAGTAAGCTCTACACTGTCGCTCCCTCATTCCTCTCCGCCCCGGCACCATAGGATGGGGAGGAGAATGGAAAAAGTAAAACTCATGGGGTAAAGACAGTTTAATTGGATGATAAAGGAAGATAAAATAATAATAATAAGGATCAAAAATTTACAAACCAAATGATCCACAAAGCAATTTCTCATCATACCCCCCTGGCTAATTCCCCCCAGTTTTTTTACTTAGCACGATGTCATATAGTATGGAATATTCTTTTGGCTGATTTGGATCAGTGTCCTGGCTGTCCCCCATTCCAGCTTCTTGTGCACTTACAGCTTTCTCTCTGATGAAGCACGAGAAGCTGAAAAGTCCCTGAATTAACACAAATACTGTCTGGCAACAACAAAACTATAAGTGTGTTACCAACTTTATTCTCACACTAAATTCAAAACACAGCACTATACTAGCTACTAGGAAGAAAATTAACTCTATCCCAGCAGAGACAATGGTAAATATACATAAAGATTACAGGTTAAGATAACTCATTTGCATCCATCTGTGCTGATATTTGCTTACTCTTTTAAAGTCTTTTGCGGCACAGGGTGAGTTTAATTCACTTTATACGCAGTCAGGGTGCTAGAAAATGACACGTAGAAGCAAAAGAGTTAATGCCACATTTGCCTTTGCAGGCCTTCCTGGTTAAGAAACATTTGCAGTTTGTGATCATACCAGTAAAAAGGATTTAATTAACAAATAAATGTATTATTATTAATATGAGAATAGAGTCTGGAGCCTTCTTATCTGAAGGATTTGAATCATTGTTTTTCGCTGTATCCTGCCCATCTAAAAACCTTTGGTGAAGAGCAGAATGTGCATTCTAGATGTATATAAACCACACATTTGTCCCCTTTGGGTAGAGCTCACATCAGCAACATCTTTCGGATCTCTTGCACAACTATTGAGATAAAATTCTCCTGTTCTCATCTGATCTAACTTATATTCCTGTTACTTCCAGAATAGACACAATAGAGGGGGCTACTTTCTGTATCTCCACAGAAAAGGTTAGAATTCAGTGCTTTAGAACACAAGAAAACAAACCAGAAAAATAATCCACAAATAGATTTGCAAAAATAAGTTAGTATAACCATAAGGGTTTGGGAGTTGGAGACAAAAGCACCCCGAAATGTATATTTATTTGTCTTTTTCGTGTTTTGATTTGGTTTTATATCTTGTTTTGCTGATCTAAGATTTATCCTTTGGCTGGTCAAAGGTTTTCATTTTAACATTTTATATTAGGTATAGATTATGTTGTGTAACATGGGTGGTCCAACCATAATCTATATAGAAAAATCCATGCAAGAGCCATATGAAGGTGGATAAGTTAGAAGTCAGCTTTGTCTTCCAGTCATAACACTTTGAAAATTAGCTTTTTCCTCATACACTGAGAATCAAGAGAAAAGTAATATTACATGTCCGATGCATCCAAGGAGTTTTTTTCTTTGTGTTTTAAAAAATTAGCTTAATGTCATCACTTCCTGAAGGACCACCCACATACTTTGGTAAATTAGGATATGCAATGGTCTGTGAAAGAAATATATTGTAACAAACCCCATTACAGCTGGCTTTTAGCTTGACATTCTGACTTTACTTTCGTTTTTAATCAGTAATCAAAAGAAATTTACAAGATTCCACAAAAGCTCAACTTTTTCTATAGACTACTTTAATTATCATGCCACAGTCACTAAGGTCTGACTGTAGAGACCTCAGTGCAGGAAGGAAACAAACCACATTGCCCACGCATCTTCCTTTCCAAGAGCTAAAATCCAGGCAAAAGACTCATGAAATGTCAGCAGCTTTCTGAAGGGCACAGATCTTATCACTCTATGGGGAAAGATGTGAAACAAGAAAATAGTTCACTCAGGAATCAGAAGGTCTATAGACACTCATTCTGGTAGTATATCAAGCCTACCAGTACCCTATTTGGCATAGGCTGTTTCTCTGTGTTATGCTGTATGTAACACATGGATGAATGAACTGTTATTGGTGATGAATCCGTAATCTGCTTTGTGTTCCATAACACAGCAAGAATACTCCCTAAATAATCTGACTGGAAGCCAAAGAAGACTTCTAACTTACTTACTTTTGTATGGATCTTCGTAGAAATTTCTATATAGATTATGATTGGACCACCCGGTTTACAGAATATAAACTAATTTGTTTAGATCATTTAAAGTCAGTTAAGTAATTTAAACAATATAGAGCTGACAGTGTGGGGAAAGAAAGGTCATGCACGTTACCAACAAAGATGTATGATCCCGACACACACAGCCTAGGTTTCATCATCTTTGTTTATTAGAATACTTACCCTGGAAACTGCAGCTGCCTTATTATTATAGTCCTGGCTGACATGTTCCCTACTGCTAAAAGGAACATTTACACCCAGATCAGATGAACTATCTTCTTACTAATACTCATGTAGGACAAGTGGGAAGAATGCTTGTGCCATGCTCACCATAACACTTCACTCACTCTTCGCAAGTATTCAGATGACCATAGAAAATGAAAGGCAGCAAAAAGAAAGAAGTCAGTATTTTTGTTCCGATTTTGCTCCCAGTCTAAAGGAGGAAATTAGTTTTCCCTCCACAGTGTAGTAGATACTAAAATTACTGTTTTCTGAGCAAGGAAATAACTAATCTCTTTGTCAAGTTCATTTTTATACAATGTTAAGCAACTAAAAAACCTTAAGTCAACAGAATATAATATGTTTGAGCCAAAGGAAATTTTATAGGCTGTACAATGGACAGATTGATTTAATGCATTCTTTTAAAATAATTTCTCATATCCGCATCTTACATAACAATTTTTTATGGTAAAATATTTTAAAAATTTTTAACTAAAGAAAAAAAGTGATTTTTCCCTACAGTTCTATTTTTCGTGCATATAGATTCTGCAACTTGCATTTTCTTTCACTGCATCTTCCTGAGACACTGTCCATTACTCACACTAAAATACCATTTCATCAGAAGTTTTTAATAGTTTAGTATGGTGTAAGTACTAAAAAAACTAAGAATGTCATTCAAGTGTGTCCTCAGGATTACAGTCTGTATTATGCAGTCATGATACACTCTACTAATGTCTTTTAACCTATGGCAATATTAGTCTACAGAGGAATGTTAACATTTCACATGAAGGGTGGTACACTTTCTTTTAGAAAAGATGAACTGTGATATTTTTCATCAGTTCTGCCACAAACGGTCTTGCCTCATCTAAGGCCAGGAAGGAAAGGAAGGGCTTTAACATCAAGAAGTCTTGAAAGGGACAACAAGTTAGTCAAGAGCTTATGGGAAAGGGTCATAAGAAAGGTCACAAAGCACTTGATCCCAAAGAGAAAGAAAGGAAATAATCTCTAGACAGTAGGAAGAAATTTCATGATCGCATGTCCTGCCTGGCAGTTATGGAAATTTTGACCACTTGACATCTCCTGGATGGCATAAGGCCAACTGCAAGGAGTCAAGGGAGTTTGTGTTGAAGATAGTCTCTTGATGGAAGTGATCAAACACAGAAAACAAGAAAAGGCTGAGGATGTGAAGGTCTTGGCAGCAGTGATCATGAGGCTGCAGAGTTGAAGATCCTCTGGAAATGAGCAAGGCAAACAGCAAAATCTCAGTCCAGGTTGCCAGAAAAGCAGATTTTTTCTTGATGAGGAATATGTTTTGCAGCTTCTCATGGAAGATTTCTCTAGGTGACAAAATAACACAGGATAGCTGGTTGTCTTCACAGCTAAGCTCTTCAAGTCATGCATATGGACAGTTGAGCACTCAGGGCAGGGGCTCATGTGGATGGATTCTATTACAAAAATATTTACATAGGGGTGCAAACAATGATGAGCTATCCCTGGGTACTGCACAAATGTTAGTTGAGTTTGCAGGGCTGGAGTTAGCAAGGCCAAAGTACTACTGGAGCTGATGCTAGTCAGGGATATAAAGGGCACTGGGAAGGACTTCTGTAAGTACGCTAGCAGCAAAATGCTGAGAAAAATGGAGAATACTATTTAGCAGGGCAGAGACCTTGTGATCAAACATATGGAAAATGTTAAAATAATCTGTGGTTTTAAACCAATTTCTCTTGATGAAGTCTGCCCTCAAACCTCCCGGGCTCCTGCCCAGAGGCAGGTTCTGTGGTAGTGGGTGAGGGGTGATCTGAATACTGAACTCCGTTTAAGCACTGATGAGTCTTTATGTCACCTGATAATACCCCCAACTCACTCACTTGTTGCCCACAGCACTGTGGTCTCAAAGTGTTGACTGTCTGTCCCTTCATGGATGTCACTGCAGGCACAGGGACGTCGTACAGAAAGCCATGGAGTTTGTGCTGTGCACCTGCTCACAGACAGCAGATGAAGTTTCATTGGCCACTGTACCTGTAGATCCCCCAGCTCTGGTTCCCATGCAGGTCTCTGGTTTCTGGGATCTTCTTCACTGCTAGCATCTTCCTGCAGCCATAGTGTTCACTGTCCTCTCTCTCTGGGACTCCTTCTTCTCTCTAAGATCACTTTTTATTTCCAAACCTTGCTTCTTTTCTGGGAACCATTATTTACAGCCCCTGGTTTCCCAATCTAAGTACGCAGTGCGCAGAAGCACAGTTCATGATCAACCTCCCAACTGCTAGTTGTGTCTCGTGTCTCTTTCTCAGTTGGGACATTCAGAATGCGCCACATCTGCTTTGTCCAGGTATCAAAATTTACCAGTAGTTCGTACTTCTTGTAAATAGCAAGCAGCAAACTAAGAATTCAAATTTTCAATTCCAGTTATTCAGCGCCCATCCTCCTTATCCTCAATTATCTGCCACTTCTTAGCATTTAGAATTCAAAGATTTTTCTCATCTTGGAGAACTAGCAAAGCTTTATCCAGAGTAGAGAAAGGTTGAGATAGGGACCATATAATTAAATTAGATGTATAGAGGCCATAAGGCTTGAAAGGTGCCCAGGCACACGACTGATAACATTGCTAGGCCAATCTCTATAATTTTTACAATAGAAAAACAACTGGAAGAGGATCCTAGTGACTGGAAAACACTGTAACACGGTTGTTACCTATCTGGACTTAGCCTTCAACACAGCCCCCCTCCGCCCACACCCCATCCCCCCCATCCTTCTCTTGAAATTGAAGAGATGTGGATTTTATGGATGGACTATATGATGGATAAGGAATTGGCTGGATAGTAATGTCCAGGGATTAGTGGTCAATGGTTCAGTGTCCAGAAGATCATTGTCAAGTGGTATCCTTCAGGGGTCTGTATTGGGACCAATAGTGTTTAATATCTTCATCAATGGCATGAACAGTGGGATCAAGACAATACCAAGCTGAGTTGTGTGCTGGAACACCTGAGGGATGGGATGCCATTCAGAGGAAAGCGCAAGGTCCTGCACATGGGCCGGGGCAATCCCCGATATCAATACATGCTGGGGGCTGAAGGGATTGAGAGCAGCTTTGCAGAGAAGGGTTTGGGAACATTAGTGAATGAAAAGCTGGACATAAGCCAGTGATGGGCGCTCACAGCCCAGAAAGCCAAAAGTATTCTGGGCTGCTGCGTCAAAAGGAATGTGGCCAGCAGGTCAAGGGATGTGCTTCAGCCCTTCTGCTCCACTCTGGATTACTGTGTCCAGCTCTGGAGTCCTCACTACAGGAAAGACATGGATGTGTTCACTAGTGCACTTCTGTGAGAAAACACTGAGACAGCTGGAGTTACTCAGTCTGCAGAAGAGAAGGCTCCATGAACCCCATATTAAGGCTTTTAAATACTTAAAGGGGGCTTACAACAAAGATGTAGACAGACTTTCTTGTTCTGTCATGAAACTTGGTATTTTGCCTTTGTTGAGGTTCATATCAGCCTATTTTTTCAGACTCTTAAATCCTTCGGAATAAAGTCCCTCAGAACAGTCCCTTGCCCAAGGTCCAAGTTACTAATAAGAACTTTAAGCAACATTGGCCACACTACCAACTGCAAGTGACACCATTATTAAGTAAAAATTGTCATAACCTTCAACAGCCTTTGAGCCTGATTGTCCCACCAGTTTTCCAGCCATTTTACCATCTACTTTTTCTGTATCTCCAAATTTCACAGAATCCTTGAATGATAGAATAGTTCAGGTTTGAAGTGACTTGTAAAGGCCATCTAGTCCAAATATTCTGTAATAAGCAGGGATATCTTCAGCTTGATCACAGCCCAGCCTAAACTCACCTCAAATATTTTCAGGGGTGGGTTACCTATAATCTATCTGGGCAACCTGTGTTTCACAAACCATGAAGGAACCTGGGCAGGGCAGTGCTGCTTTATGTCTTAAGTGAAGAGTGGCAATGGTGAACAAATAGCAGTAATTTTTAGAGATTTTTTTTTTTTATCTTTATATGTAACCACAGTTGTTAACTGCATTTTATATTTTCCATCTGGGTAACATCACCCAAAGGGGCACACATACAGACTTCATATCATACTGGGATGATGGTTTCCTTCATGTAATTTTGTTTCATGCACATAGATTAGGATGCTTGTCATTCAGAATGTCTGGAATATCTTTTTCTTCTTGCTAGAAAACAATTGCGAATCAAACCAGAACAGAATTAACAGCTCACTAAAAATCTCTAAAAGTAAGCTTTATTTCTGTGAAACCCAATGTGGTCAGTGTTCTTATAATTGCTCTCAAAGCAAGAGTAATGCAGAGTAAAGCTCCTATTGATTAAATGAGAGAAAATAAATAATCTCTAATTCTCTTTTCTTCTGTGAAATTATAAAAATACCCATATAATTTAATTATCTTTATTTTAGCAATGTCTATTTCTCTTCCAAACTGAAAAGCTGCTTAACTCTAAAATAACTCATGTTTAAGCCATGTGGTTCTTCCTTTTCATTGAATAAGCCACATAAAGGCTTAGCTGCTCTGTATCAGTTTGTCTCACACCATGTATGTGAGCTGGTAGAAAGGTAGTTGCACTTTTACAGCTGAGATCCAAAATTACAATGGTCTGGTTTTCTGCAGCCATCCATGAAATATTTGACAATTGTTTTGTCACCACCAGACTTGAATTTTCAGTGTTTCCTCTGGATCTCCTACAATTATTTAGCATCCTTCTAAAATTCAGATCCCAAAATTTCATGCAGTAGATTAGCTTAAAACACACTAACAGCAAAAGGTGAAATAATAGCTTGCTGTGTCCTAGAGACAGTATTCATTCCTACAAATGCCTACATGCAACCGGCAGCTCTGCAACAGTATGTTACCTCTTATTTAGGCAGAGATTATGTTTTGTTTAAATCCCTCAGATATCTTCTGTGAAACAGCTGTTACCAACTTGTTCCCCATCCTATGTCAATGTTCACTTAAGTAACTATACACTTTGTAATTTGGTAATGGTTGGGGCGTGAAGCTTTGCCTAGACTTGTAAGCCACCTCCATGTAGTTTGATCTGTGAATTTAATAAGCAGTTTGCATTCCATTTTCAGAGTACTAATGAAAAATATCGAATATCACTACTCAATACATCTTTCTGTTCTGATTATGAACCACAGATAATTAATCTCTGCAAACAAGTTTTTAGCCAATATTATCTATAATGTATTCTGCACTGTGCTGTCCAAGGTCATCTGTCAGAACGTAAAGTCTGAATGTACCAAAACTCCAATGCAAGTCATGATATCACAACTAGTTCTTCTCTCCTATCCAAAAACCACATTCCTTGTCACAGAAATAAATCACAATAATCCCATGCGATTTGTTTTTGCAGTATGATCTTACCTGTCTCTATTTTCCAATACCTATTGGATGCATGTCAGAATATTTTTATTTGCAAATATTAGCAAATAAGTTCCAGCATCGTTCTAGGAACTGATATTAGGAAGATAGGTCTACAGTTTCCCAGTTTCTCGTTCTCAGAGATATCTTTGTCGTTCACTGTTATGTTCATGTTTACTTTTCTAACCATGATTCTTAATAATGACCTCTGAAGTTTGGAAGGTTATGTTTAGCTGGCTGTGTACAAGTTTTGGTAACACAAATACAGATTTGTCTGTGGTAAAGATAAAACTAGAAATTGTTTTTAGCTGTGTAACGCACTCTTCCTCTCATCAAATTCAGACCAGCCTGTAGATGGGCTGCCTTTCCTCTAGTTTCTTTCATTATTGGAGAATGGAGGAGGAAATTTTTATATGTAGAGCAATCTAAAAAAGAGAAATCCAGTAATTTGCCAAAGGCTACTCTACATCAAATCAACAGGTTAAAATGCCTCTGGATTGTTCTGCCTCATATAGAGATGTATATGGTTTCTAATGTTCAGTTACACAATGTAAAATATGTCAATTAAAACAAAAGAAATTTGCATTGAAGACCTTTTAAAATTTAAACTTGTAAGGTCTATTTTAAAACTTTGAAAAGAGGAATTAAAAAGTGCATGTCCTGAACAACTCTCATAATTTACTTTCAAGTAGCAGGAACCTGATAACAGTTGCTGAGTAGTTAGTAAAAAAAAAAAAAAAGGGGAGGGGGGATCTTTACAGATTTCTCTACTGCTGCTATGAAATTGTGCAATTGTCTTCATTCACTCTCACCACAGCAGCATAGAATCGATGACCTGCTTTGATTGTCATCTCAAGGCATGAAATGAAGCTTAAACTATGTGAAAAAAGTACTCTTTTTTGGTAAAGCATACTTACAGAAAACATTTGTCATTATTCATATTTAATATCCTGTCTAGCTTCAGAAGATACTGCAATTAAAAGCACATTAATGGCAAGGATTCCTTATTCATGGTATGAGCCTAACAGAGCATAGCAATTGTTAGAATTGAGAGACAATTGTTAACTGTCAGAAGATAACATTCTTTTCAATGAGATAAGTTTTGCAACATTAAAATCAAAGTTAGATGAATGTAAAACAGTTTCCAAATATAACTGAAGCAGCTAAATTTTAAGGCTTTAATTCTAAAGCATACAATTGTAATATTACCTAGAGATAAAACCCCAGAGCTACATGGCACAGAAAAATTTTTGTCACTTATTGATTACCCATTACAACGAGAAATTGATAAATAAAATTTTGAAATATCTTAAGTAATGGATATAGATACCTTGAAATACACCAGTTGTTAGGTGTGTGCATGCGAAGTAGAAAATAAGTAAACTAACCTAAACAGGTAGAAGTTGAAATGAATAAGACAGGTAAAGCTGGACTCTGGGAACACACCCATGGGGCGCCCTATGGAGGAAGGTACTCAGAAGACACAATGGATTTGGGTAGGAGTATAGCAGAAGAGTCAGGATGAGGAGAAAATACATTTGAGCTGGAAGGCTACAGTAGCATAAGAGAAAGGCAGATATCAAACTCCTATGAATTTTTTTTCCCCAAACCGAAGAAGTATCACAGTAGGCTTCTAAACAGAAGTTACAAGGGAAAACCAACCCAAATCCTAGTAGAATTACCATTAGGTGTGATAAAGTCACAAAAATATAAGTGTCATGTTGCTGCACATATATATATATCTACCTACTTCTATATAAAAACTCTTGAACAGAAACTTTGCAAAAACAAAATGACCATCCTACAGGCTTAGATAGATACACAGCTCTTCAAACTAGCTGTAAATGAGGATATTTTTATTATTATGGGTTAATGAAACGCACAAGAGAGAAAGTGAATGAAAAAAGCAAGGGAGGTGAGGTAGAATGGAAGGACACACTTGATTTCAAGTTCTGCTTCATTCCAAAGACCGAATTCTGTTCCTCATATGTCATGTGAGTGGCCTGTGAGAAGTATAGACAGCAGTATGAGAGCAAGTGTTTCATATTCCTAAGACATAAGAATTAATTCAATAGATAGTTTTAAAGAAATCCACATTCTAAAGATTATATTGCTGATATCAGAAATAATCATTTATATCCCTAACTACCATTAAATATATTTGGAAGGAAAAGGGTCTCCAGGATAATCCAAGTGTTGCTATGCTTTGTAAATTTTAACCATGAGAGATGATATGGACCATCGTGCTCAAAGCAGACATCCACAGGGTAAGTGTTGCCCTCCACCAGTTCTGCATAGTATAGACATCCTCTGAGTTTATGAGAGCAGGAATATTGATTGTCATACACCTTTCCTCTTCAAGGAACTCTTCAAATCTTTCCTCATCTGCACTAGAGATAAAAAAATTAAGAATGATGCTCCGTTTCACATCTAAAGATACCTCGGTGATTTGGTGCTGGAAGAGTTTGTGGATCAAACGACTAACTAGAAGATCGGACCTAATAATTGAGCTGTTCATGTGTCTTCATTGCCTTTATTAATAAACAATTCTGAACACTAATAGTGTGGGAATTTAAGAATAGACAACTTCAACATATTTCATTAATATTTGTGTTAGCATTTAGCTAACAACTAAGAAGTTGCTTGTGAAATTCTGAATCTTATTGATACAACTTCCATTTACGTAGCTATAGAAGAAATGTCACTGGGAAAATCATGAAACCATTCTAATTCACCCCTCAGATTACTATCCTCTGTTGGTTGTTCAGGCCAGCAGTGACAAACTTTGTAAGAGGGGCTCCAGAGTAATTAAACAGGAATTTAGGGAACCAGGTCGATTAATGGATGGGGCAGGAGCACAGGTGGTGTTCTGCTCAGTTCTCCAGTGTCAGAGAGGTGTACTACAAGAAACAAGAGAATCCATGTTGTTAACAAGTGGCTCAGGGGCTGGTGCCGACAGAGGAATTCCAGTTTCTATGATCATGGGGAAACCTTTACTGCACCTGGCCTGCCAGACCCATCTAAGTAATAAGGGCAAAAGGATTCTAGCCCAGGAGTTGGCAGGGCTCATTGAGAGGGCTTTAAACTAGGTCTGAAGGGGGAGGGGGATGTAACCAGTCTCACCAGTGATGTGACTGCAGAAAGTGAGTCATTATCAAGGGTGAAGCCAGTAGCCCAACTGAAGTGCATGTACACTAACGCACGCAGTATGGGGAACAAACAAGAGGAGCTGGAAGTCCTGGCCCAGCAGGAGAACAATGATATAGTCGCTATCACGGAAACGTAGTGGAACAACTCTCACAACTGGAGTGCTGCCATGGAGGGCTACAAACTCTTCAGGAGAGACAGGCGTGAGAGAAGGGGTGGAGGGAGGCCCTGTACACTAAGGAAACTCTTGATGCTGTAGAAGTTGAGATTGGAGATGACCACATTGAGTGCTTATGGGTAAGAGTAAGAGGGACAAGCAAGACTGACATCCTGGTAGGAGTGTGTTACAGACCGCCCGATCAGGAGGAAGAGGTGGATCTGCTGTTGTTTAAGCAGCTGGAAGTTGCCTCAAGATCGGCTTCCTTTGGTCCTTTAGGAGACTTAAATCTCCCAGATATCTGCTGGGAACTTAACACAGCTGAGAGGAGGCAGTCCAGAAGGTTCTTAGAATGTATTGAGGGTTGCTTTTTGTCACAGCTGGTGAGTGAGCCTACCAGGGGTGAGGCTCTCCTTGACCTCCTGTTTACCAATAGAGAAGGGTTGGTGGGTGATGTCGTGGTCGGAGGCTGTCTGGGATGCAGCAACCATGAGATAATTGAATTCTCCATAAACAATGGAACAAGGAAGGGCATAAACAGGACGTCCACACTGGGTTTTCGGTGTGCTGATTTCAGATTACTTAAGGAACTAGTAAGGAGAGTACCTTGGGAAACAGTTCTTAAAAGCAAGGGGGTCCAGGAAGGCTGGATGTACTTCAGGAATGAAATCTTGAAGGTGCAGGAACAGGCTGTCCCGATGTGCCATAAGATGAGCCTCGGGCAGACGGCCAGCCTGGATAAGCAAGGAGCTTCTGACGGAGCTAAGTGAGAAAAAGAGGGTGTATTGCCTTTGGAAAGAAGGGGAGGTAAGTCAGGTTCCGTTCAAAGATATCATTAAGTCGTGTAGGAAGAAAATTAGGGAGGCAAAAGCCCAGCTGGAGCTCAAATTGGCCACTTCTGTTAAGGATAATAAAAAGTGTTTTTACAAATATATTAATGGCAGAAAGAAGGGCAGCAATGACCTCCACTCTTTATTGGATATTGAGGGAAAGACAGTAACTAAAAATGAGGAAAAGGCTGAGGTGCTTAATGCCTTCTTTACCTCCGTTTTCAATACTAAGGCAGATTGTTCACTGAACAACTGGTCTTCTGAAGTGGTGGATGGGTTCAGGGTGCAATATAGCCCCCCTGTCATCCAGGAGGAAGAAGTTAGAGACCTACTGAGCCACTTGGGTCCACATAAGTCTATGAGGCCTGATGGGATCCACCCTAGGGTGATGAGAGAGCTGGCGGATGAGCTTGCTAAGACGCTTTCCATCATTTATCAGCAGTCCTGGCTCACTGGATAGGTCCCAGAAGACTGGAAGTTGGCCAACATGACGCCAATCCACAAGAAGGGCTGTAGGGATGATCCAGGTAACTATAGACCTGTCAGCCTGACCTCGGTTCCAGGTAAAATTGTGGAACGGATAATCCTGGGTGCGATCATTCAGCACCTGCAGAATGAGGGAGAGATCAGGCCCAGCCAGCATGGTTTTAGGAGAGGCAGGTCCTGCCTGACCAACCTGATTTCTTTTTATGACCGTGTGACTCGCCTGGTGGATGAGAGGAAGGCTGTGGATGTGGTGTACCTGGACATCAGCAAGGCCTTTCACAATGTCTCCCACAGCAGACTCCTGGAGAAGCTGTCAGCCTGTGGCATGGATGGGAACACTCTGTGCTGGGTTAGGAACAGTTTGGATGGCCAAGCGCAGAGAGTGATAGTGAACGGTGTCACATCCGGTTGGCAGCCGGTCCCTGGTGGTGTTCCCCAGGCATCAGTGTTGGGCCTGGTCCTGTTTAATATCTTTATTGATGATCTGGATGAAGGGTTTGAGTGCTTCATCAGCAAGTTCGCAGATGACACCAAGCTGGGAGGAAGTGTCGATCTGCTAGAAGGTAGGAGGGCCCTGCAGAGGGACCTTGACAGGCTGGAGAGATGGGCTGACTCCAATAGCATGAGGTTTAACAAGTCCAAGTGCCGGGTTCTGCACTTTGGACACAACAACCCCATGCAGAGCTATAGGCTGGGGACAGAGTGGCTGGAGAGCAGTCAGGCGGAAAGGGACTTGGGAGTGCTGGTGGACAGGAAACTCAACATGAGCCAACAGGGTGCTCATTTGTCCAGTCTTTCAGTATGTAACAAAAAGAAATCTTTAGAAAATACACTAATATTACTACAACTTGTAAAAAACAATGGTAAAAAAAAGGAAAGGTAAACCAAACAAAGCATTCTTTCAAAAGAAATGACAAGTGCCCTCACTTATGGGTATTTGAGCAAAGCTGCTAAGCATGCTTAAAGTGAGACAAGAATCAGATCCTGACTGCAATGAGAGACACAATTTCAGCAAAGAACCATGCAGCACTTTTTTCCAGACAGTCCTTGTAGACAAAAGCGAACAATGACTAAGAGTGGATTAAGAGTTCCTGAAAGAGTATTACTTACGTTCAGGAATGTTTCTGATCTCACATCTCTTCTGTCACTTTACATTTAGGGTTTTGGTTTATGAGGAGGACCCATAGTGAGATGAAAACCTGTTGTCCCACAGGGGACAAATTGTTAACGAAATACAACAGAAATCCTCTTAGTTTCAAAAGCTATTCATCTCTATCCATCATAGACAAATAAAATAAAGAAAAGCATAACAGAAAGTATATTTTAGATCCTTGCATGATAATTTAAAATCAATATTTATAGCATCTCCCTAAAATGGCAGGATTTATATAAGCTTAACCTTTACACAAGGCCTTATTAAATGCACCACCTTCTTAAAGCTGCTGTGCCAATAAGAATTTATATTGTATTTGCTTTTCCTATTAATTTACAGATGAAAGCTGGGCGTGATTTGAAAAACAGATTAGTATGGAGTTATCTTGCAAAGGATATTCTCAGTTTGGGAAATCATCAAAATATCACGTATTTTTCTCTCTAAAGGAAGAAGAGGATTCTGAAAAGTAGCTTCTACATATAAGCAAGCATCGTGTGGACAGTGATGCAGACTTTGTCATTTAAAAATCAGGTGCAGTACTGAAGAATCACATTAACAGTATTTCATCATTAATACTCTGTCATTATTTCTGACTCGGTACATGAGCAACTAAGCATATTCTATAGAATACTCACAATGCAGAGTTTTACAGCTCATAAATTTCAGAAAAAGACTGAAATTGGTAAATAATAAGCAATACTCACTAAGGAACAGATATAATTTTTTAAAATAATGTGGCACTAAATCTTGAAAAATCCAAAATTAATTACATTATTAATAAGTAAAGAAGGAATGTTAAAACAAAATTAAAAGTAAAGTATAATTTCACAAGTAACAGAAAATTTCCAATTGAATATTGCTGTGAACTAAGTAAACACCAGCTTAAAGACAGTAAAAACGTTTCAGTAAACAAAATCAAGTTTTAATTATTTAACACATTACTGAATGCTTTTAACTTTTTGTGCTTTATTAAGAGAATCTTTGACAGCTTTAGGTTAAATCAAATGCATTTTCACAAACACGTCAATCAAAGTAATAGGAGAAGAATGAAAATGCATTAAAAAGATGGTGGCAGTATGTTTGATGTTAAAAAAATATGATTTAACAGAAATTGTTAGTTTAGTTTACAATATGCTATTGGAATCAACTGTCTATTCAGCAACAACAAATGTAAGACAGAGCTAACAGTGTTTACCAGATATATAAGAAAAACTGAGCAGATAGTGGTGTTTGTAAAAATATTTATAGTAGATGAGTACATAGGTGGTTTTTTGAAACCTGGAGAGCTGGATCCTTAAAACACAGTAAATGAGATATGCCTGTCCTCATTGAATATGTGAGAACTACTTATTAATTCTAAGGCAAACAGAACTGCTTCTCTGACAAATGCAGTTGCTGGAGTTTTGAATAAGACAGTCATTAAAGGAAAAAAAATATTTTTTCATTACAGTTGATTGGACTTCGTGCTGTTTTTTGAAAAGGAGAATATAAGACAGATTAATAATGAAATTTCTCCTGATTTTCCCATATAATCATGTTGTTTTACAGACATTTCTGGTCATATATCCTGAGGTTTTGTTTTACAGTACTGCTGATTAAGTGCCAATGTAATGAACAGTATGAGTAATTACATTGAAAAAAATGGTATCAAAGTATAACGGCATTTTGAAAGTTTGTCAATGAATGATCTGAGTTGGAAGGGACCCACAACAATCATCTAGTTCATCTCTTGTACTGGCATTGGACAACATTATAGTTCACACTATGTTTTTGAGGGCGTTCTTCAAATGATCCTTGATTATTGTCAGGCTTGGCATCCTGACTGCCTCCCTGGGGATCCTGTTCTAGTGCTCCACCACCCTCAGTGAGCAACGTTTTCCTAACATTCAACTTAAACCTCCCCTGGCACATCTTCCTGCCGTTCCCTTGAGTCCTATCACCAGTCAACAGACAAAAGAGGTCAGTACCTGCACCTCCTCCTGCCCTTGTGAGAAAGCAGTAAACTGTGATGTAGTCTCCCCTCAGTCTCTTCTTCTCCAGGCTGAACAGATCAAGTGACTTTAGCTGCTCCTTATATAACCATATAATTTTAAATAGATTTTTCTTGTTCAATAGGACCATTTTTCAATCCTCTTAACCATTACAGAAATCTTGTCATAGGCTGACTGTCAAATCTCAGACAGCCAGTAACGTGTGTGTGCTTTCCTGAGGATATTTGTCAATATTTGGCTGTTTATTATGTTAACCATGAGAAATCCAAGGTGATGTATTGGTATGTACTGTCTTAAAGATAAAACCATTTGCATATGCATACGTTTCAAAATCATAGTTCTTGAAAAATGTAGGTCTGTAAATCTCTCATAAACACCAAGAGAAGGTGGTAGTCAGTGTCATAGAAATTATGCAAGAACCCAACTATTACATACACAGGCCTATCATCTCCCACCATGCTTGAATTTTCATTGGGGTTTTCAATCTTTTTAGTTGCAGTGTGAATGAGCAGTTTCTCAGGCGTTCAAATCCTATCTGTCATCCTAGAGAATCACACTAAGGCAGCTTCTTATTTTAAAATAAACTTATTTCCTCAAGTAGGATTTGTCTCCAGATTTTCCTTTTTAAAATATCTGCATATATGTACTGATGTCATTAGGACAGGACCTTAGAAACCCAACTTCAAGCTGTCCGCTCTTAAGATTTCAGCCCAGAATGGGTGATTGAAATTTCCCTTCTATAACAATTTCACTTCTACAGGAATTTGGTGAAACACACTGGAGTTTTGTAGGCATAAAACAGCAGGGACAGAAGAAGTCCTGGCATTTCTTAATCAGGATACTAATAATTTTTCTCTTTTCCTTTCTATAGTAGCTTCCCCTTTTGTCTGCTGTTCATTTGGCAGGTGTCAGAAAACATCCAGCCGTACTGTTCATCACACATCTTGCCTTTCAGTTCAATGATGATAGAATCATTCTATGCCAGACTTCAACCTAGCTGGCCATTTTTAATAAAGTTCAAGTTGTGTGTATCTGCTTGCCATTTTTTTTTTTTAATTATTACAGACATTTTGACTTTACTACAGGCCTTATATCAGAAAGTTATTGATTTATTGTCAACATATTAAATCCAATGTTGATGGCTTCTGTAACATATTTCTTCCTTTTCTAAAATGTCCAACCTGAAAATAAAGAGTAATCCACAGTATTCTCAAGGCCCTTTTGATCTGAAGTAGGGTACAATAATGTCTGAGTGGACAAATTACAATATTCAGCTTTGCTCATTTCTGGGGGTATTCTTTCATAATAAACATCCTCTGTGGTTTGTTCCTGAATAAAGAAACTAGTCATTTCATTACTCACAAACAAGAGGATAGATCTGTGTCAATATCTTATATGCCTGTCTTAGTCAAAGTGTAATTGAAGTATGATGTATTAAACATATTGATTATTTTTGGTCCCTTCCAAGCTTCAATAAATAAAATAATCTAGAAGTTCAAAACAAGATTAAAAAAAAAGGCAAATGAAAACAAACAAACAAAAAAACCAGCTAGAAATCTAAGCTGAAACTTCCTGAAGCCTTCAAGTAATTCTAGAGGTTAAAAACCACCAAATTAATCAAGACCTATACAGAGATTCTTTTAGGAAGATTTTTTGTTACAGTTAAGTGAGTGGGATTAGAGCAAAAAGTAATGGAAGCAGTTATTTAGTCTAAATGGCTAATGTTACTTAAGAATTCCAGTGCCTTGTTTATTCAATCATTAATTGCACTACACTGAGAGATAAAAGGGAAAAAAAATAAATCCCCTTTCTCTTTCTCTTCTTCTCACTTTCAGTCGTACCATTTCTTCTTCCTGAACCACCTATGCCAGAAAAGTATTTATAAACATGTAAAAAGAATAGATGTTTTTAGCTTGCTATCAAGCTTTAGTAAGTTCCTTATAATTGTCAGAACTTAGGAACGTTAAGCATCTAATTTACAAATACACTTAATATAAAATCTATAAGTGTCTAAACATCTTTTTAACCATTGACATTAAGACACCTTTGAAAAGGCAACATGTTCAAAATTAATCTTAATAGGTCAAAAAAAAGGGTGTGCTTCACCTACAATATGTTCCCTAATTAGCTTTCTGTTATGATTGAGGAATGGGAAACCAAAAATATTCAATCTAATTGATTATTTTGAAACCAATGGAAACCTTCACATAAGCATAACTCTTATATGGAATAACTTAATATATTAAAAATGCTTTAAGACATGGTAATATATGGCTACACAGTATATTTGAAGCATTTAGTTTTGCTTAAATAGTGTAAACTAAAGATTTTGAAAAATAATTGAGGAAGAGAGAAATAGGTGACTTCCAGCTGACTACTTCCAAGTTAGGTCCTAAAGTCCCTGTCTTATATTATTATAAAATACCAAAGAAAGCCTTCTTTTTTCTCTCTCTCTCTTCCATTCCCTTCCTTCCCTTTACTTTTCCTTTCCTTTTGTTTTCCTTTTCTTTCCCCATCTCATTTCTGCTGTGGTAAGAATTACCAAAGCTTGAACATGTAGAGATTTTGGAATTTTCATTAAATTATGTACCTAGAAAATTTCTTAATCAGCTTTGAGCCATGTATCTACATAAGCCAGCATTTCAATATACTCAGAACGGCTAAGATCCAGAAAACCTTGTGAAGTCTGTGGTAGTTTATTTTCTTTTTAGTAATTCTAAATGAGAAAGAGGAAGTATGAAATATTATATTATCACAGTATCATAGTATCATAAGGTTGGAAAAGACTTTTGAGATCATCGAGTCCAACCTATGACCCAACACCTACACCTACTCCTACTTGTCAACTACACCAAGTCACTAAGTGCCTCATCCAATCTCTCTTTAAACACCTCCAGGGATGGTGACTCCACCACCTCCCTAGGCAGCGCATTCCAATGAACAATTACCCTCTCAGTAAAGAACTTCTTCCTAATATCAAACCTAAACCTCCCCTGGTGAAGTTTGAGACCGTGTCCTCTTGTTCTGTCACCGGTCGCCTGAGAGAAGAGATCAACCCCTGCCTGACTACAACCTCCCTTTAGGTAGTTGTAGAGAGCAATAAGGTCTCCCCTGAGCCTCCTCTTCTGCAGGGTAAACAATTTTATAATACAAAAATATGTCTGTTTTCTTATGTAAACTTCCATAGCACATTACAATCATAAAATATAAATGCTTAGGAGAAAACAAAAATCTGAAACTTTAATTTTTCTGTGAATTAAATTGAAATATCAGGGTTGGGGATGCTTTTTTGGTTTTTGGTGTTTTGTTGGTTATTTTTTTTAGAGGTCAAATAATTTTTTGGAGCTGAGAATGATTAACAAAAGAAATCTCTTTGCTAAACAGGACAAGCTAAGTGAAGGTATATGCTTGATGCTTGCGTAGTACTGTCAGCAGAATGCATAACTCTAGTCATTTAAGGTGTCTCGGGGATACTGTTTCAAAACAAGAAAAAGAAACACAGGAGAAGCATCAGTGACCTTTAACTCTCCTATCCAACAACTATACATTTTCAAACATTCATTCTTCCAAATTAAACCCAAGGATTCTGACAGCTGAGAGTCCAAGGCAAGCATGTGTCAGACACAACATCAAACACCAGCAGTTACGGCCTACCGAAGTTACCTCATTGTCATACAGAACCTAATTAGAAGATTAGACTTAGCAAAAGGCATCCAAGTTGCAGGCGAAAAAAGGCCAGCTCGGTGTGAAACTGCTTTTCTTGGCACAAGTTTTTCTTTAAGTGTGGAGCTGATGACACTCTGAAAACCAGCAGGTAGCTGTAGAGGGACTTTTTCCAACAGCAGAACAAAGAATCTGGTCTGTACCTGCAGTGCCTTTGCTTGGAAATATTGGAATTTAAGACAATTTTTAGAGCGATGACTAAATTTAACTTCCCTACTATAATTAGGAAAACGTAAAGTAATGAAGAAGTTAGACCCTGTAAGTTTTCCGCAGTGAGACTGTCTTCCTGAAAAGGGGGTACAAAGGAGAAAATGTCCCATTGCAGAGTAACAGTGTTACAATTGCAGCATACTTTTAAGTAGACAAGAGAAAAGGAGGTCAGGCTCAGCCATTAGATTTTTAGAAGCTGTAGACTTGAGTCATCCTGTGCCTGTGTGAAAAACACGAAGGGGAAATCTGATGAACATGGAGGGGTCACAGTGTTTGCTATGCAATGTAACTGGAGATGATTTTCACTATGGAAAGAAGCATGATTTTAAGTCAAAGAATTAAACCAACGTGTACACTTAGTGATTAGGAGGATGTGCTTTGGAAAAATTGCTATTCATGCTTAGCGCACTCCTATTCTGTTCTCAAGGATAGGGTTCCTTCTGAGGCTGTATATGTTGTTTCACTCTCTCAGGGGGTATTCAATTGCTGTTTGAAACCAGAAAGAACACAACAACATTTTTCATAGAAAGCAGTGGAAATAGAAATGTTTAACATTTTGAATGACTAGTTTAAAAAAGCAAAAATCATCAACGTATGTTCAAATACATTTTTTTTTCAGTGAGATATTAACAATATGCGTCTTTGACGTACCACAAGAAAATTTTAATTCGAAGTTTCTCGTTCAGCACTGGAGTCACACCAAAGAATACAATTAGCCAACCAACTGCTGAACGGAAGTAGAAGCACATCAAATCCAAGTGTGGGCTGGAATATAGGCCTGAACAGGTATGAGAGAGAGTGTTTTCCCTGGAAAATATTTCTGCATTGTCATGTAATGAAGCACACAAAATATACACAGTGTAAAATAGTTTTGTCACTGAAGCTCCAACCACACAACAGCTACAGAGAGAGTGAGATTGATGTAAGAAAGAATATAAGGCAATATGTGAGGAGCAGAGATGGGAAAGCAGGGGTAGGAAAGAGGAAATGATAGGGTTTGGAGGAAAACTAAGTAGATGACTATTGCTAAGAAAACCGCAAGCAGCGTTGATTTGAAACTGCTTTAAACAAAGCCAAAGCAACTATTTAGAATATAGTTAACTATCAGAAAGTATTACATCTTTGCTGCAAAATATTTGATAATATATGAGACTAATCGAATAAGAACAGTTAGCACAAAAATACGGATAACATAATTTAAAGACTTAAAGAAGTTTCACACAGTTACATGTAAAAGGCTTCCCCATCCATGAAGAACTCAGTACCCAAGAATTCATGATGGAAAAAAAATAGCACAAACATTTGGCAGTTATATAATTCCCAGTACTACTGGTTTAAGAACACTTGAAAATATTTTTCAACATTGACTAAGAAAAAACGCAGTTTGATACCTGATTTGAAGGTAAGATTAAAATTCTGCTTACTTTTAAATACAGGTTTCTCACTCTGAACATGACCCGTGTCATGGATTTTTAATGTTTTTTATACCAAAGTCAAACAGATACTGATATGTCATTTGAGATCCGCATCACCATTTGACTACACTGTAATTAGAAATAACTTGAAATAAAGATATATTTTCTCAGTCAGCAAGCACAGCATATAGAACCAATGTTTTGAAATATGCACCTTCATAATTAAACTATTTTTATTATACAACAAGATATTTTGTTTATTTGTAGAGATTGCTAATACGTGTTAACATGTTATTACCATATTAACCTAATTAGCATATAATTTCATTCAACTTTGGAAAAAAGTCTCTGTACAAATATTTTGCCTAGAACATTTAAATTTATTCATACTAGATATGAAGACAGATGATGCCACACACTTTAGTATGATAACATTAAAAATTTTCATGTTTTGGAGTGCAGTACTAAGGTATGGTCAGTGAAACCATCAGGAAATTCCTGATTAAGGCTTTCTTAGCAGACATAGCCTAATAAAATCAGGTGCTTTAGCAGTTTATATTTAAAGAGTAGAAATACACCACAAAAGTGACTAGCGTAGACAAAACGAGATTCTGAATGTCTTAGCATGGATCCAAATTCTTTACTGAAGTGTGCAAATGGGCCACAAGGTCATAAAACTGGCCTGGAAAGTATTTGTGATAGGATCACAGTCTTTGGGTTCGGCTGTATGTTGTAACCATTAAGAAATTAAAAAATGTAACTATTAAAAATACTGGATTTCAAATACAGGTATCTTAGTCAAGGAAATTCAGGATGCTTTTCCTAAGTGAGAACACTTTCTATGACAAAATGGTTTAAAAAGTACTCTTAAGATACTTTTTTCCAAGTAACCTGTATTACATCACAAAAGGAGAATAAAAAAAGATATAATGCCAGAGCTAGCCCATCAGCCTAATCACATTGAAATAAATCCCCTAATTACATCAAGCTAATTGCACTGAATAGAACAAAAAGGACCAAAAGATTTTAAAAAGGCTATTTTTGCAAAGATATACTGTAGAGATAACATCCTAATTTTCATTGTTATTCTTCTTATCCTGAAGGTCTATGTGAATGTCACGTTTGCAGTTGTAACTGAGAAAAGGAAGTGAATTCTAGGGGAAAAGTTTGACTTTCCTATAAAGCACAAGGGGTATGTAATATTTCTGAAAACTGAAGCTGAATTAGTCATTTGAGATTCTGCAATTTTTACATAATGATCAATTAATTAGCATAATTACAAAGGCAGAACTTGGGAAAGTAGAAACTGCCACCTCATATCATACCAATGACACATCTAACCTCATATTGTACCTTTAGCAGTAGCCACTGTTCTGGATGTGATTGAAGGAAGTGTAAAACAGTGTTTATGGGGTTACTGGTAACCGCTACATGGATAGGCCAGCTCTGCTGGAAGATCCCCTTGAAGTAAAACAGTTCTGAACTTCTCTGATCTCCTCCCTCACCTCATGAAGCTAACACAACTATTAATGTTTTCATCATTAAAAATATTTACATTTCTTGATTTTGATCCAAATGATTGCTTAACCACAGTAATCACTACTGTTAATGAATTAGTTCCGCTAGCTGATTCCACACTTGTTACACCCTGCTCCTGATACCACTTGTGTTAGGGTCCACTCCTGGCACAGTAGTGCCAGGACCTACCTTGACCTACACAGTTGAAGAGGGAGGGTAAAAAGTGTTCTTTTGATATCTGTGCAGCAAATCAAAGTCTGACAGTTCTTCTAAGGTAAATTCAGATACAGTATTTATATTGGACACAACCAAAATCAGAAAACAAATACTCAGGTGCATCCTGAGTTGCAACATCTCAGAGTTGCAAAGCAAATCCTGATCTGTCCAGATCATAATCAGATACCTCGAACAAAGCCAAGGTCACTAAACAAACTACAGCTCTGTCACGCTGTTATATTATGATGTCAAGAAAAAAGAAGTTACAGTTAGATAACTCAGAGAAGGAGTGAGAAAGCGGTAGCAGGGGAAAAAGATGTCACCACTTCCATGGGACACTGTGGTTCCTCAGGAAAGTGTGGTCCATTTGGCAGGAACTCCTGCAGCAGCAGCTATTCAGGAACACCTGGTCTGGTAGTTTTTCAGACCAGTTGAACAGCAGCACTTCTTCAGGCTTGTTCCATGGGGTGGTGGGCATGCACGTGCTTTCTTGCCATGCACTATTTACAGGGCAAGTCCAGGCCCTGTTAGTATGTGGTGGTCTTGATGTGAAAGTTCTCGAATTGGGGCATTTGCAGAAGGTCCTTCAGGAAGGTTCTGGAATTTGGTCTGGGACTCCAGGGTCACTGGAGGGGCTAAGGGGGAGTACGCAGCACCTGCTGCTGCACTCCCTCCCGTTGTGCAGCAGCCGTCCCAGGATAGTTAGTCCATCTGCAGGTAAGAAGGGGAGCACTGCCTGCTCCTACACCTCCCCCTCTCATTCTTATCAGGAGACACAGAGAACACAGGCACACAGAGCCCTGCATGCAGATGATATTTAAGACATAGCAAGTAAAGAAATCGGTCTTTACAATACTTATGTACTGATAGTTCCTTTTCCTTGATTTGCAGATGTTGATTTATAAGAGCTTTTAGAAGAAGCAGCCAATTTAGTGCTTGTCTGACAGAGCACGAAAGCAAAGTAAAACAAGTCAGATACAATATTCCTTATCCACTATTCAATCTTTCCTTAGTTCCACAAGCAGTTTGAGAGGGCACCCCAAAAAAGCAAGCAGCGTTAGGGATTGGCTACAAGCAAGCCTTGGGTACACATACACTTGCCTCCTCTTGAAGCTGTCAAACATTTACAATTTAGCTTGAATTACCTTAAACTGGCAGGAAAATTACTCCTCAACTGGAGAAACATGGCAGCTAAAATGTCACCAATGATACTGTGACAAATGTCCATTGATTTCATTCCCAACTTACCTCATGTTTGACAGAAGCAAGTCACGTCCCTGTGGATGAAAGGTAAGAATCCTTATCTTGTGTAGCTTGTTTAGTTCACAGAAGTTTGCAGAGCGTAATGACTTAATGTGTGACAAAGAGGGGAATCAAGGCATAGAGCCTGGAACCTACAACCTGTTCAGGAAGTGGAAACTTCTGGGAAAGAAATACAGCCAGGAATTACACTGTTAGAAAGGGTAACTTCTGAAGGAATTAGAACTTGCCACAGATCGGGAACTGAGTAATTTTCTGGAAACCAAACAATGCCAAAGATAAAATCTGACAAGTTGTCGCATAAAAATATTTCTATTATGACTTTCCCAAATATTTAGATTGGTTGTACCAATTCAGAATTTTGTTAAAATGTAGGTGTTTTCCCTATTTGGAAACATAGAAGCCAATTGAGTGAATGTCATTGGGTGTTACAATAGGAGAGGGTGGAAGAACATGTATTTGAAAGTTCTGAGTGGTTTGACATTCCAGTACAGGTGCAAAAACCAAATTATGATGCATTCTTTTTTTCTTACATCCAACAGATTTCCTGGATGATCTTACAAAGCAAGATCACTATAACCCATTTCTCCGTATTCTAAACCAGCTAATTAGTCTATTTTCTTGTCATGGATTAGTTCTGTGTCTCTAAGAAAAGAAATTATTTGAGTGAAAAGTTTGAGCTTACTTTTCTTTCTGGTTTTGCCCTCAAAGTCAGAATGGAAGTGGGCAAACATCCCAGGAGTTGTCTTCTCTTCTGTTGACAAATAGTGATTAACATAGCACTTAAGTGATGTGTACAAGAAGTTCACTTTGCTGCTTGTCTCCATAGGGTGTCTTAATTGCTTTCTTTTCATAAAAGCTAGTGTTTTCAGAAAACTTATTTATTTAAATCTACCAGACAGCTGAGTTCTTTTTTCAGCTTTGTTACAGTCGATCTTTCCAAGGAATGATGAAGTGGAAAATTCTGAAAAGCAATCCAGGCATTTATGTCTTATGCCTATCACCTACTGAAGTCAAAGTAGTTCAAATCACTTAAGTTGAAGAGAATTGGAGTTCAGATATTCTCATTTGAGAACAAAAGCAGAAATTAAGTAATTTGTATTTTGAAAATTGTAAACTTCTGGGCTTTCTTTGGTAACATATATTAGGATTACTTCTTTGTAGTACTTTCATCTGAAAAGGCAGGAATCTGTTTGAGAGTATTTAGTTCTATTCCCCTTCACCTTCAAACAGATACATTAACTTGAATAAAAAGACACTTATCAGAACTAACAGTACTGACCAGGTCTAATCAAGTGTTATTTGTAAATTTTTCCAAAGGCAAAATGATATCAAACCCAGACAATAGAAATTGTATAAATACTGTGGACCATAAACATAATAACTTTTTTTAAAAAAAAAAAAATTTACTCGTTCTCTGGCAGCCTATGATATGATGTGTCATAAATAGATAAATATCTTCTTTTTAAAACAGAAATTTACTGTTAACTAATAACTTACTAATTCTTACAAACATAAATCCTAGAAATAGCTAAGCAGAGATGCACTGTAGAAAACTCTTTTAACTGGTTTTAGAATTTTTGGAAACAAAATATTGTACATTCAAAGCATTGTAAATTTCTTCACTTTGACTAAAAGAACATTGAAAAAAGAAAAATCTACTGAATCTTCTTTGATGTACATGAGGTATTTGTAAATCAAGTGAAATAAATATTGCACCATAAAGACTTAGCATATAATAAAACACAATAGAAAATTTAACTGTGGCTCTTTGTTTTCCTGAAGACAAAATAATCATCACTCGTAGTGTGTTTCCTTTTTCTGTTTATTTGTTGTGTTTTCTTTTGAAAGCAAGACACATACTGAAGATTGCTGCAATCTTGTTAACATATTATATTCCTCTTGCACATTAATTTAGTTTTTTATTACTCCTGATGTGACACATCAGATTTTAGATCCCAAAGCACACTCATTAGTTCTTAAACTATTTATCACCTAAGTGGTTCTCCAGATCCTGTTCCATATACCTCAATGTCATTCAGCTTTTTCACATTTAGTCTAAAACATCATTTAAAATGCAAATATACAAATAAACAAACATTCTAAAGAGAATTATTTTCTTACAGTCACTTGGGAATACAGTATCAGAGTTGGGCATGGAATGCAGAGCAGCTAAGTCCCAGGCCAATATATTATCTGTGAGACATATTTGTAAGAGAAAAAAAATGTTATCTCTGTTATAATATTCTTAACTGACTTAAGCTGAGATTACATCTTCAGAGTTTAGAGGGAAATGCATATATTTTATTTTATAAAATGATGCAAATATTAGTACTCAGGAGTAACAGAATTTACTGATTTTTAAAACTCAGTAGCTCAAACCTGGAAACAAATCCAAAGAACATTAAAAAAAAAAAAAATTGGAAAGAAAAGCATGATTTAGTACGTAGTATCTATACAAGCAATTCCTCAGATAGCTGAGTAGAAAATGCGCATGTGTGCTGCAAATCCAAACATAGATGGATTGGTTTTAGGTTTGTTTCTTCCTGTGTATAAAAAGAAAGCAAGAGTCAAGCTTAAAAAGGAGCAGAAAACTGGTCATGCTGTGAAGGTGCCAGCCTTCAGGGCTGGTATTTGAAATCGTCCAACAGAATAACACTGTAGAAAATAGAGCTGTTTAGACTTCCTCAGAAAAGTTGCCCACCTTCCAATGATATGAGTTTCGAGAACTTCCCTGACATTGCATGTTTATCAGTACTATTTATCAGCATCAATTTTCTGTTCTTGCCATAAGAAAAGACCTAGCACCACATACTTCTGAACTATTTGGACACAATGACTTGTGAATAATACACTCTCCTGACATTTTATCCACTTCCAAATTAAGTACTTTTAAAACTGGGTACAAATCTGATCAAATAACCTTGGCAATGTTTTCTACATATGAAAGAAACTAGGATTAATTGAAAAAAACTGCATATCTGTTTTCTTGTTTGTATACTTCAGACATGATAGTGATAAGAAACTAATACCCAATGAGGAGACAGAAAAGTGCCTTTGGATAGGAAGAATGAAGGTTCGATATTTGGTTCAGTATAAGACTCAAAACATAAGATCAAATCCAGTGACATTTCAGTGGAATTATGGCAATTTGTGCTACAGAAGAATCTGACCAAGCAAAACTTTCTACAATATTATATGCTGGTGTGAACAGAACCTTGAAGCTGATAATCCTGAAAAACCTTCTTAACTTGAAGTTCTGAAAATTTCAAAACATTTTAACATGAAAATTTTGTTTGTCCATATCCCGTGGACTTTTCCTCAGAAAACTGAACATTTCACAAGAATACGTTCATTAGCTTCTCTAGAATTATTGCAGCTCCCCACTCCCTCAGCTTCTTCTTTCTCTTGATAGAAGACTTTATTTTGCTCTGTCCTATAGTGGCTCACTTAAAACAGCAAAAAGAAATAGATTTTATGAATTTTCCCTTTTTAAAAAGGTTTTTAAGGTATAATAGCTAACTAAAGATTTTATTTTTAATCTGTGTCATTAGAATATCTAAGAATAAAGAAAGATTCAGTATATTGGAATCAAAAAAAACCTCTGAAATACTGAGCTATCTTAAGTAAATGTGGGGTTTATTTTCTTTCTGTAGCACTGTAGTCCTTGGGGGGCAGGGTTAATAGTAAAACATACTTCAGGGTTTACTGACCACTGCCAGGCTGTCTGTGTCTGTGTCCTGTCCACCTTTCTCTGCACTCATGGTGTTGCAGACACCAGAACTAGAATTCCCGAGGAACAAGGAATGAAACAGACAAGAAGCTCAAGCCAACATTCGTTTAACAAATTGAAATGGTGTGAAAAGGAAGTTTTTGTCAGAATTATTAGCACAGGCTTGACCAACATACACACTGCCAAGTGGATGTGGAGACAGGAAAGGAGAGAAAGATGCAGGTAGTCTACAGAAAGCTCAGGTACGTATGTCATAGTCGAACAGTTGGTTTCTCACTCTACACGTATGATGCCACATTAAGAAATGTGGCAGTTTTAAAGGTCTGCTTTGTCCTTTCCCACGTATTATTTAAAGATGAGGTTTTAACTAAGTTGTTATTTTTTCTGTACTACCTAATAATGAGTTACAATGGGATTCCAGGGAGTGTAACATTTTGTTAATAAAGTAGAGCTAATCTAAAAAGATTAAAAAGTATGTGTCTGCTCTTCATATTATCTCATTAACATTTTTTTTCATTAGAAGTCTCTCTGCATAATTTTTATAGATCTTAACAATATTTAGCACAGTATTAATACATTGAATCTTCAAAAATAATACATAGTTATTTTGCTATCTTGTATTGGTATGTTGAATCTCACAGAAAAGCAGAATCACAGACCTCTTTATTTACTGCAGACTTCCAACCTAAGGACCTCCAATGGTATGAAGGGATTGCTTCAACACTCACATTTTTAACTTTCAAATATTTTTCATTTTCTTCTTAATAAAACTCAGATACAGTGAAACCATTTCTCCCTCACATGAAAAATAAATAATTCATATTTACTGCATTTAATATTAGTGTTTCTAACTCCCAGGCTGGTGGAAATGAAGATTGCCAGAAAACTGGATGATCACATAAAACACAGTTCCAAGAGCTGTGCTCTTGTTATGGCTGTAGTATTACAGACATATATGCATCAATACTTACTGAAAATACATCTAGAGATCGTCAAGATTCTCCTTGGTGAAATAATATCTATCAAAAAATAAAAGTAGAGTACTTTCTCCTACAATTATCTTATTTAAGACAAGAAGATTCATTCCATATTTTCATGATACTGTATGCGCAAGCCATGCAATGCTCTGATTCTAGACATACTTGTACAGAATTTCTTCAGAAATCATTCCATGAAGAGGTACCATTAACCTGGTATGAATCTAAGATTTAAAAATGTTAAAATCTAGGCAGGTTACTGATCATAACTGCTAAAGAAAGTAAGCCTGAATAGCTGCAGAGGCACACAGTCAGATATTGAAGTAATGTTATCATATTTCTTCCTTTGTTTTGTAGGGAGGTGGAGTGATGGACTAAGGCTATCTGAACAACATGTTACTGTGTTATTACAATGAAAGAGCTAAATTTACTTAAAAAATTAGATCCTCCTCTAAGAAAGCATTAGCTGAAGACAAGCCAGCAATGAACGAGACAAATGTCATTGTCATAAAGTCCACAAAATATGTTGCATTTGTCAGAGTTCTGAAAGAAAATTGGTAATTTATTGTGGTTCTAAGGTAACACTATCAGTGAAATAAAGCATGAGAATATTTGTAGATAGGTGTAAGAAAAAAACCCACTGTAGTACCTTGTTGAAAAGAATCGTAGAATAAGAAGTTGCACGTTGACTTTGGCCTATGATTGCCCAAGAAAATGAGCATTATTATAACTGGACTTGTGACAATGGTACATATTGCAGAGCAGCAGCCCCTTTAGAAACTGGTAGTAATACAATTTATCCATGGTCCAGGGGTGTCAAATGTAATCACTGTGCTGAGCTGGTAGGATCATCAAACAGCACAGATAATCAAGGCAGAGTTCATGAAAGACTGAGTTGTTTACCCTATGGCTGGGTTTACCCTTGGGTTGAACAAAGTGCAGGTGTGGTACAGTTGTCATAGCTTAGGACTGTAATCAGGGGTTGCTAAAATCAGTAATTGCAAATATTTTCTATTTACGGAACTTATATGAGTGAAAGAAAAAAATAATGAAAAAAGTAGTAACACAGGTCAGTTCTGGTGAGTGATGGCCAGGTCTATACATCTTAACTTTTAAGGTTCTGCTGCTTATGGATACATACAAGCCGGATTTAAATATATAAAGAAATGTTTTATGAATCTTTTGTTCTGTGACATAATTTTCTTTAAGTAGAAATGCCTATCTACAGGTCTGTACCTTGTTTCATTCTTTAGATTTCCAGTACAAAAATACAAAGGACAGAAAAAACCCTCTGTAAGACAGGCATGGACGTGATGGTTAAGATTTGAGATTAGAGAATTTTCAGCACGGCATTTGTGGTTGTTTCAGTAGTTGGGCTTATATAGAAACAACTGCTCTGGTAATGTTCAGTATACAATCAGGGAAAACACATTGTTTGTGGATCCTCTTCTCATATTCTAGGCAAAGGATTGTTATGCAAATGAAGTTATGCTCAATCAAAGGGAAGTGTCCTATGGGACCCTTTTATGCAACAAAATTAGAGACTTGCGAAGTCTGGAGAACACCTAACGAAGATATTACGTATTCTAGATGCCTGAAAACAATGCAACATATATATCCCCTAAGGCACTCTGTCGATGCAGAATAGAAAGCAGTGAAATCTGAACTGAGTCATCCATTTTAATCAACTACATTCAGGATCATACGTGCTATTTCTTCAAGTGTTATTCTGTCTTATCTATTGAATACTTAATGCATGTATGATCCTCAATTAGACAAAAATGTCTGTGTCTTACGGACAAGGCATAAGCATAGAAATTAAAGACATGAACTGTTGGTTTAAAAGTAAATAAAGCTGAAGAATGTAATTAAAAAGCCCTTCACTTAAATTTACTTATTCACCAGAGTTTCCTTAAAGGAAAGACTGCTTCATAGTATGTATACCTCAAGACTCTGACTTTAAAGGCATGTTCATGTACAGTAGGACAGAATTCCTTATCGAAATGAATTAATAGGTAGGTGTTACATGAATATGATATCACCAGCCTGCTGTATGATTTAGCATTTCTTTTGACATTAAATGAACCTACTATATGTTTCTGATTGAAGGAGTGTGGGTGAGGCAGCCCAACTGTCTTATGGCGGATAAGTCTTTGAAGCTAAAACCTGAGCAGCTTCAGGCAGTTTTCTTATTTGAAAACAGTCCTTTAGATAGAAATTATTTCCCAGACCTTATTCATAAAAGCACAAAATTATAAAATTGTTGAAAGTTGAAGGCACCTCTGGATGTCATTTATTCAACACCTTTGGTCAACAAAAGACATCTAGATCAGATGGCTTGAGACTCTGCTCAGTCAATTTTTTCATATCTTGAAGGATGAAGGCTTCACAGTCTCTCAGGGTAATCTCTTCCAGTGTTCAAACAGTTAAAAAACTTTCTTTTGCCTCAGTGGAATGTCATCTATTTCAGTTTTCGCCCGTTACCTCTTGTTCTGTCAATGAGTACCACTGATAAGAGACTGTCTCTGTCTTCTTTGCACCTTCCCATGAAGTATTTGTACAAATGGTAACATCCTCTTGAGCCTTCTCTTCTCTAGGATGAACAATCCCAGCTCTCAGTCTTCCCTCATAAGAGAGATGCTTTGATCTCTTCACCCTCTTTATGGCCCTTTGCTGGACTTCTGTAAGTTCATGCCTTTCCTGCACAGGCTAGCCCAGAAATGGGCCAGACATTCCAGATGTGTCTCTCCAGGGCTCAGTGAGGAAGGTTTGCCTTCCTCATCATGCTAGCAACACTTTTCCAGATATAACCCAAAGGACTGTTTGTCACCTACTGCAAAGGTGCCTTGTTGTCCACCAGGACACCTAGGTCCTTCTCTGTAGTGCTGCTTGGTAGCTGACCAGCCTCCACTATGCATTGGTACCCAGAACGTTTCCTCTCCTATGGCAGGAATTAATATCTCCATATGTTGAGTTCTATGAGGCTGTTGTCAGCCTATTTCTCCAGTCTGTTGAGGTCCCTCTACATGACAGCAGAAAGCTCTGCTGTGTTAGTCACTCCTCCTAGTTTTGTGTCATGTGCAACCTTGTTGAGGGTGCATTCTGCCACATCATCCAGATCATTAATGAAGACAAACAGTATTGAGATCAGTATCAAGCCCTGGTGCACAACATTGGACAATGCCCTGCATGGACTTCATGACACTAATCATAACTATTTGAGAACAAAACTAACTGACGGTTTCCAAGCCACGTCAATTTCTTCTTACCTATCACATACTTAAGTGGTTTGTCTTTGTTAATTTTTGGATTCTGCCTTGAAAATTTTTAAAAGACAAGGTAAATGACTTCCACAGTTTTCTGCTCATCGTTATCTCATCACAGAGAGCTAGCAGGCATAGTTCTGTCTTCATTAAATCCATGCTCGCTACTCTGAATCACCTTCTTGTCCTTAATGTGCTTGGAAATGCCTTACAGGATTATTTGTTTCATTATATGCACCACATTTGAGATGAGGCTGATAGACTTGTACTTCACCAAGTATTTCTTGACTTTGAGGTTAAAGATGACGTTTCCTTTCTTTCAATATTAAGTAACCTCTCCCAGTCTCCATGAACTTTCACAAATGAGAGTGGCCTCGTGGTGACACCAAACAGCTCCTTCAGCACTTGTGGGTGCAATATGTTTGCTCCCATGGGCATGTGTATCTCTAGTTTGTTTAAGTGTTCCCTAACCTGATCCTCTTGCACTGTTTAAATCACAGATAAGTTTTACCTGTATATGTGTGAACAGACCCTGAACTTTACAAGAAGAGGCAAAAAATAGGAACTTTAAGAAACTATTTTAAAACTTTAAACCTTCCAATGGATCACTTAGCACAAAAGTGTTTAGGAGGAGTTTAAAATATGATAAATCTGTCAATTCTAGATATATGAATCTGTAGTAAAGAAAAAATCATACAGAATAACATTTTTCCACTATTCAGGGAACTTGATAGCACTACTCACGTATAACATCATCACTGGTAATGAAGTGTCTTTCAGAAGCGAGAAGTCTTATGAACAGGATAACAAAATCAGAGTTATTTTAATGTCTTTCACTGAAGTCTATGACAGAGCTAACTTCATTGACAACAGAATTAGAACAGGGTAATCTCTTCCAGTGGTCAAACAGTAAAAAAACTCATATTTTGTTTTAAAGAAGAAGCAACATGCTCCAGGTACTTGTGCCATCTCCTCCCTGCCTGAACAAATGAACTTGTCAACAAATACACATACAGTAGTTTGTGAAGGATTTCTCAAATGACTTTTAAACAATCAAGTATATCTACCTAAGAAATGCTCCAGCTTTCTCTCTAGCGTGTTGATTCTGTGGGTTAGTTCACATGATAATAATCCATTATTTCAAACCATAAATTTAGCCCTTCAGTCAATCTATTTTGGACTTTTGGATTAAGTTTCTATATTTTCTCTTTTAGGTATCCAGATCAGCAATGTGCGTAACATTAGCGGTAGATGTGCATTAATTTCAGCTTTGTAAATTTTCTTTTATGCAAATCAAACACTCTTGGAACCAGAATTTCCAGAGATGGATGTTGAAGTGGCATTAAACCATTGTAATTCAATCACAGTAAATATAGCTATAGTAATTTACAGCAGTCAGGGCTCTGGGTGTAAATAGCAGATGTGTCATTTCTCAAATTTAGCATTATTTTAATATAAATTCAATATCTCCTTTGAAATAAGAAATTAAAATATCTTCAAATATACATATGCTAAAAGATTATGAAGTCTCTTATTTTTCAGCATTGCTGACCAATGTTCCTTTGAATCTGCTGGGAAAAGGAAGGGAAACAATCAAGATCTCTCTCTCAAATTTGATTTGTTTTACTTTACAGCAAATAATTAAATATTCCCTGACTTGGGTTGCAGTCATTGCACTCTGATGGGAGAGGTTGCCTCTGTGTATATTCTTTTATTTATAAAATGTCCTAGCAGTAGAACGAGTTTATTATCCATGGAAGAGCCAACAAGTTTTGATGAATGCCCTAAGTCTAGACAACAAAGAAGGGACTTAAATCTCAGTCTCTGGGGAAATGTCCACTAGCTTTTTACATACACAACTGAGAAGAACAGTCAGCTTCAACAAAGCAAACCTAACTGCTGTAAAAAAAGACTAGGCTCCTAACAATTATAGGGAACACAGTAGTAGACTTGAGGACATAAAGGGCCATTTATTTCAAGAAACAATAAAATCTGCAATATCAGCTTGAAATTTTAGACTCAGAAGATCTATGACTTTACATCCATCTCTTCATAGAATAACACTTAAGGACATGCAGAATGTTTCAGTATAGTTCAATGAAGACACGATCTGTAAATTTGGGACTGTAAAGTTGTTTTCCAAATTACCTTTTTCAAACTGAAAAGTTAAATGAGATATTTGGTAAGAACATGACTGAATTAAACTTGACATCATGACTCCCTTTCTGGTCCATCTTGGTTATCTATGGTTTCCTGAAATAATTCTGTTTTTTTCAATGCAGGAAGAGCAATCGGATGTGGTAAATCTACTTTAAGACTACAGGAGTGAAGCAAAGTTGAACTGGAAGAAGAAAAGTCACTTCTGAATAGATGGTAAAAGAAATTCTTCTGTAACTTGTTCTCCCCACTGTTGACAAAAATCACCTCTGCTTATGCAATCAGATCCCACATACCTCAAAAACCAGAGTGGCACACAACAGAATTATCTTTGTATCACAGAACTGTTCTGTTAGACTCTTCCTTTTAAATTACAGGTTTCAAGATTTTCATGACCAGTGACAAAATATTTTCTGCAGAAGGGACTCATACCTGACACCTGCTGGTTTTAGCTAAATGTCAGATTGGCAGTCATCAGGAAGCAATGAAAGACTTGATTTAGGATTGCTGCTGACACATGATAAAAAAATTTTAATCACTGTATATTCCCGCCTCCTTTTTTTCCTTTTCAAAGCAGAAACTGAGGGCGACTTTTCCATTGTATTTACAATGTATTTCTAAATTCTTAAATATAAGAATAGACTTATTTCATTTAGTTTTTGACTTGTGTTTCTTATACTGATCTACAATTCCTTTAAGCTGAATTCTGAATCTTAGCTCTGAAAAAGGATCTTCTTTTGTCACATCTTCATTTTCATACAGGCTTCTTTGGAAGGAATTTCTAGGAGTTCAGGATGCAAAGCCTTGTATCTAAGAGATGTGCATTGTTCATCTTAGAAGTCCAGCGTTATTGTATTTCCAGGAAAAACTCACACTATTCCAGGCTGTTTCTCACATGTTAGTAGATACTGGGAGTATTACCAGCACCTCAAAGATGCTGAACATTTTTGTCAAATGTTCTGATATGGAGTATGGATTATGTCTTACTAAAACTATAATATTTTGTACTTTCCTTAAATTAAAATACGCCTTTAAGGCTATACTAAGGTATAGTATTTCATAATACTATACATTTTAGTCTTCAAATTCTTTATAACATTTTGCTAGGTGTTATATCATCTCTCCAATCTTACAAGATAAAGAAAGACCTAACATATTAGCCAGATATTAGCAAACTAGGTGACATGACTCTCTTCCTGTTGCTCTCTGAATTTTTAGCCCAGCTTTCTAATGATTGATGTACCAGAAACAAACAAAAAAAATATTATGTTAATTAAAATTGGGAAAAAAAAGAGAGCATTTTCATTAAGATTTATACTAGGTACACCAGATCTTTCTCTTGTGCTATTTTTAATTGCAAAGCCATTCTTTCACTCAGTAGTTGTGCAATCAAGGCTTTTAACAATATTTCCAGAACTCAAACCAAAATATTTTTGTTGTTGTTGTTGTTATTATTATTCTTACTATTATTATGCAGTTTATTAGAAAGTTCAAGTAATTCCTGCTTTGTTGTATGTTTCCAATTAAGCCTGGAAAATAAACAACTTTATTTCAAACAGTTCTACCTTTCCCTGAAAACAAAAAAACACAAACACCAACAAAAAAAGAAGAAAAAACACAGCTAACTCAGGTCTCCCTTTCTTAGGTGACGAATGATCACTGTGTGTCATTTAGATATAAGGTAGAATATCATGCAAGCACAGTAACTGGAAAGCATTTTTCAAATTGCACAATTATGAACTCACATTATAGAGGATATAGTATCATTGCAACTGGAAAAATATCAGAGTATGTTTGTTATCTCCCTGAATTTAAATTGCATCAGAGGGAAGCCGAGCTGCATAAAGACTACAGCCAAAGACTGTTCATTGGAATAACAGTCATCTCATAATTGGTTTTTAATGAATGTTTATGACTTGACCAAGTAAAAAACTGTTGAACAGGTGTTTATAGGAGCCAATTAATCAACTGTTTCTTAATCTGGTTTCTTTTGTATCTTTCTAGGCATCACTTTTAGTTTGGTTTTTTTTTTCTCAAAAAAATGTTAACACTTTAGTAACCTGAGCTTCCTCTTCAGATTTAGTCCATTGAATATCACTGAAATTAGAGATTATCACAGAGTGAAATTCGGAGTGATTTATAAAATAAAATACAACATGCTAAGATAAAAATTAAGAAGGTATTTTTTCTGTCTGTCTTCTCAAAGCCATTCCTAAAATGGCTTTCAAAAAAAACCCATGATTCTGATTCTCATGAAACCCAATCTATGAAGAATTTTTCAAACCAAATTACTTCCCTTCAAAATATCGTTTTGTCTTAAATGATTTTTGCCAAACTGACAAAGATTCGTTGCTACACTGAAATAGTGTGTCAATAGGTGCTAAGTATCAACTGCCTTTCATAATTTTAAAGTAAAATTATACCCAAGTATTACAAGGCCCAAGATGTGTCATAACATGTTGGAGTTAGCACTCTGAGATGTACAGTTTTCTCTAGAACTTTTGAATTTTTTTAAAAAATTAAAATATTTAGAAATAATTTAAATTATAGGAAATCGAGTCTATCACCTATGACTTAAAAAATCTATGTTTTTAAATTAATGGAAAAAATAGTCTCACTTAGAATTCTAATTTGTATGGGACAGGTCAAACCAATAGAAATTACAATATAAAAGGATAAAACTTTAAAGCAGAAATAAAATATCTGATGCTTTAATACATAAGGGAATTTTAGATGCAGTGCATGTTCTCTTGGTAAATTTTCTCTTTTGCAGGAAATGTTAGCAATGCTTTGCTTCATTTGCTTCAATATCCTTGAAAGGCAGAAGAGGCAGTGAAAACTAAATAAATTATTTCGAAGTAAAATAACAATACTTCAAATAATTTTTTGCTCCAATAATAATTTTTATTTTCTTCGTCTTTCTCAACAAAAAACACATTTTCCAGATTTCCTGCTACCTTTAGTGTATGTGCATTAGCTTTAGAAATACACTAACATGCTTACTTTGACGTGGAACAGAGAAAGCATAGTGAGAAAGTATATAAATACAGAACAGCTAAAAGCTTTTAATCTTTCAACTAGACTACATCAACTAATACTTTTAAAAAACCCCACTTTTTTCACAAAATCTGCTTTTTACAGTGACATATATTTCAGAGCATATGTCTCTCATACAACGCACACGTATGTTCATAAGACTTGCATTCAGGCAATAAGTAATTCAGGTACATATTCCACAGTTTTACAGAGACCACTCCTGATATTCCCTGCCTCCTCCCTCCATTTGTGCAAGGGAAAAGGTCATGGGGGTTGTGATTGGTTCATCATGCATTTTCTTTGCCACTGATTTCTCCTCACACACTTCCTGTCCTCCAGCGTGGAGTCCTTCCTATGCAAGACAAACCTCCGCAAACTGCTGCAATTGTAGGTCCTTTTCATGGGCTGTAGTTCTTCATGAACTACTCCAACATGAATTCCTTCTTGGGATGCAGTCCTTCAGGAACAGCGTTGGTCTTCCACAGGGTCACAGGTCCTGCTAGGAGACTACTCCAGCACAGGATCTCCACATGGTCACAGCTTCCTTTGGGAATCCACCATCACCGGTATGGGGGGTCCTTCATGGGCGGCAGGTGGATAGCTGCTCCTCTGTGGACCTCCATGGGGTGTAGGAGGACAGCCTGCCTCACAGCGGTCTTCAACACGGGGTTTCTGCTTGATTAGACGTTTAGTTTTCAGTACCACATGACAAGAACAGATTGTTTGTACTGGGTCTCATAAGTGGTGGTTGCCAGAAAATTGCAGTCTCCGCCACCAGACATCATGAGCAACATCATCTGACTTCACCATATGCAATCTGGAAACTTCTGATGAGTTCAGGAATTGTTTGAAACAGGAAACAGTTTCCTCCGCATCCAGTCTCACTAAACTGATGAATTTAACTTGCTTTATTAAGAAAATAATGCCACTATTTATAGTCAATAAGAGAAAGGAAAACTCAATGACAGTAGGGTTTAATTTACTGCCTCAGAGGATTAAAGAATTACAATCAGGAGACTATAGTTCTGTCTTGCAGGAGAGAAAGAAGAAGAAAGTAAAAATTTTAACTATTGAAATATAAAAAAGTGGGTTTTCTCTCATGTACTTCCTCATAGAATTTGACTCTCAAGTTGGGCTTACAAAATTGGCTTTTGAAGAGGTGTGAAGGAGAAAAATGGGTAAATAAACTTTTTGTTAGTAAAATTGAACAAATCTGACAAAGAAATTGACAGATAAACAATAGTGCAATCTGAAAATGACAGCGTTGCAGTCACTCATCAGCATGACCTAGCTCCTCCTTAAAATGTATTAGCCTCCAAAAGCATTTTGCTAAAATGACAGATCCCTATTTCTTGCTATTATTGTTTTTAGGATTGAATAATAATGGCAAAAGAAGCCAGCAGTAAGTACACTAAACGGTTTGCCAAATAACAGTAGCTTTTAATATCTGCATACGTAGCTGCATGATGTTCTCAGTCCATTAAGGTGATTAATTTTTCAGATAGCTTCCTAGATGCAGCTCATGACAAACATGATGTCATTGCAAATTAACTCTATGGAGGTGTTCTGAGAAGGCTAGAAAGTAAGTTACCACCAAGATGCATCATGCTACATTAAAACATTCTCCCTTTTTTGGGTTGGGTCTTTCTTAGTCTGTATCACTTAGCCTGTATCACTTCTCAGGCATGAGAGAGTAAACAGTACAGACTGCACCAACCAGGAGATCAGAAGCAACTGAACACAGAAATCTGTTTTGCAGAAAATCAGAAACCAGAAAATAAAATAAGAGAATAAATAATTAAGCACACTACAAAAACCGGCTTATGGATTAGAGGAAAAAGTGAAAAAATGTATCACCCTTATCTCCTCCAAAATAAATCCCCACAAATCTGCGTAGATATATGCGTAAACACAAGGATACAGACCCCCCCAAAAAACAGTAGAATAGCACCAACAAAAGTTTCTCAAAGGAACAAAGAATTTCCTTGAAGGCTGGCTAGAGGGAAAATATCCACAGAAGATTATTATCAATAAATAAATATGTAACAAAATATCAAAAGTAGTGGAAAAAACCCTACAAAACCCCCCAAAAATGGAAAGTAAAAGACAAAAAAATCTCTAAATAAAACACTGGAAGTGGAAGATAGAAAGACATTCCAAAAGAAATGCTGATAAACTGGGGAATAATCCAGTCATTGGCCAAATTATCTATCATGATGGAAAAACTCATACAGAAAAGAAAAAAAAAGAAAAAAAAAAGAGAACTATGAAAACAAACAGGTGTGCTGCTATCTGCCAAAGTCCTTGTAATTTGCCTGGTTGTTGCTGCAGTGCTTCTTACCATCTGGGTAAATAGGTGTTCCCACAGCAGCCAAATGGGAGCCATCTGCAGAACATCTGCAGTTACAAACATTTACAAGCTGAAGAAAAGTAGCTGTAGTTTCATGTTTCCGTTTCAAATATGTCACTAAAGAAAGAAATCTGATTTTCATCAAGCAGCTTAATGCTTGAAGGTGTAACATTTGCAAAACAACAAGGAAGTTTTTGTCTTTTGCCATTTTACTCATAGCCTCAAGTCCAACTAGGCTACTGAAATTTTGAGAACAAACATGCTTTTTCTCAGTAGAGAATGTTTTGGTAATAATTCTCCTGTGTCATATAACTCTGATACAGAATCAGATACCGCGTTTCATTTCCCTGGGTGTCAGACTGCCTATTATCTGTATAGGAGTTTGACTCATATGTCAGCTAATTCACTGACACTAAATCATGAAAATATCTGAAGACAGGGCAAACTGGATGGAAGAGCTGAAGAAACAGTGGAATTAAACTGTCTTAACAAATATATACATTGCAGCTGTTGCACTCCAGCTCAGAATTGATGTGGCTTCTTTTCTGTGTTGGTTACCGTGATTTCCCAATTCTTGTTTTTAAGCTTTACTTTCAGCTATGGGGCTACCTTTGCATTGCAGTTGCTGGACAAATTTCTGTTTTATCTTCTCCTTGGATGTCTGTAGTAAAGCACTTTTGACACCAGTTTTCCTCTGCTTAAATCTGTGGTGTTTGCCAGAGATTGCAGATTGCTGCAGGTCAAGCAGCATAGACCCAGGTCATAGCTGACTCCCTCCTCTTTCGGAGAAAGATTTGGGCCTAAGTTTTCCATATAGACTGTTAATCTAACTGAAGAGGGAAAGGGACATCCTTTACCTAGCAGAACAAAAATAGGCTGGAGAGCTGCCCTTTATTTCCTTTTTTTTCTTTTCCTAACTTGGAAATCACAGCACTAGTAAACAGCTCCTTTGTTAAATATAGAAAGATTTTGGCAGGGAGGAATTTGAGCTGCAATATTTAACATAACAAAAATGTACCTAATCTTGATGCATTCTAAAAATAATATTAACGGTATTCACCCAGTACAATTTTGAACAAGGCATAGAATAAGGAGTATTTAATCAGTTATTTCACACCAGAAAAATGTTTTTGTATCTACGAACATTCCCACTAAAAGACATGCTAAAATGGCTCTTCTAACATTCACACTATACTGACATTTTCACACCTTTTTTCTTTCAGAACAGATAATAACACCAGGTTTAGTGGGTCTTGGAGATCACATATCAGAATTTGTGGCAAGATCACCACTGCTGCTTAAAAGCCTATTTTCAATAGGCTTGCCAGTTTCTCTCTTAAAACTGAATAAACTGGTTGTTCAATGCTGTACAAGGCTTTCTGTGGTTCATTTATTACCAGCCACAGGCATAGCACAGACATTACTTGCGAATGAAATGTGCAGAAAATAAAAAATAAAAAACTCTGCCATTGCTGTTATGGACTATTTGTATAGAAAAATAAAAATATGTTTCTGATTACGTTGAAGAGTCTTAAAGAAGATGGGAAATGAGAGTACATAGATAGAAAGCGTAATCCCCTAGAAGGTAATTTTTTACTTGTTTTCATCTTCATATTTGCTATTGGAGGATTATTTTTTTTCTCCTGTTTGCATCAAGGTGATTACTCCAATGATCTGGCCTTGTTCAGGAAGGATTTAATTTTAAAGCATCACCTTCATGGCTTTACATCTTGTGAAAACCAGCTTGTAATTCCCACAGTACTTTTGAATAATTTTATGTCATAAGTGATTAGAATAGTTATGGGGAAAAATGTTATCCTAATATATATGCATTTCCAGATAAAGTACTTAACCATTCACTGCTCTATTATCCATCATTTTCTGCATATAGAAATAGGAATATATGCGCTGAACTTGTAGTGAAGGAGGAGCAGGATGAAAGATATACGTTGTTTTGGTGTTGCTATTAAAAATACCTAGAGAAACATGACAATATTAACTATGAACTGTAAATAATTTTTTATCTAATGCCATGTCACAAATAAAGAAAAGTATTTTCATCTTAATATGTTCTGCGATTCAAGAAGAGACAGGCCACTGTCTGGTTTTCTATTTTTCACAAGGAATTGAAGTGAATATTCAATAATACCAGTAATACTCCGATAATACCAGTAACAGAAGATATGAAAGAGAAGTATTTATCTTTAAATACAGTGTACCCCATTTAGATTCTTTTTCTTATAACACAATACCACTAGCAAGAGCATTTAAAATTTATATGACAAGATGATGTTGAAGTGCTGTATACCAGAATTATGATTAGTTATAGATAATTATTGTATATGTTTAAATGATGTTTTCTTGTATGTATATATAAAAATATGAAGAAAAATGTACCATCAAGCTGTAGAAGGTGGAAGATTGTCAAATATATACAAAATAATGTTAATAAATCTATTAAGTAACTATCATCCTGATAACAAAGCATATGCCATGTGTCATAAAATAATATGAATACATCTACAGCTGGAAGTACCTAGCTCCTCAGCTCCTACTGTGTTCTTTTAAGTTGATTTTTCTCAGTGTAAACTGAAAGGGAAAAAATACTGCATTGTTTCTGCTGTTGGTAGATTTGCATTTTCTATATGTTTTTACTTCCTTGTTGTACTAATCCATGAGTAAAACTTCCAGGATCTCAGCAGTGGTGTGGATAGGAAATTTTCAGTGAAAGAAAGCAAATATTTTTGGCTAATCTAGACAACTCTAACAAATAAGGTTCAGTAACACTGTAAGTGTAGATACTTCAAGCACAGATTTGAGATGTTATATTACTTGAACAACAAATACGTAAACTAAAGCTTATTTAGCTTTGTTAAAAGAATTTTTCCAACAAACCACTGAACATTTGTATACCACTGAATGTAGCAGTGCCTTCAATACTAAGTTGAGGACATAATCAATTGGTTCATGTTTGAGATATGTATTTTAAGAGCAACGGTTTTGCTCCACAGAAGAAGGAGAAATCCTGCTATGCAGTTGTGAGGAAATGCAGTAAAGGTTTAGAGGGATGAAGTAAAAGAATAAAGGTTTGATAAGTATAGCTAAAAACAACAAAAAAGAACCTATAAGAGCTCTATCAGATTCAGGTTTAAAGACCAGCCCCAAACAATATTGACAAGTTAGATGAAAGCAGAATATCTTTGTTGGTACAGAAAAATCCGAACTATTTTTTCAGTTTCTATCCCAGCAGCTCTCAAGTAATAGTTGCATGTATTGATCTATGTTATAGTTTCAGGTTGGTTTGGGTTTTGTTTATATACAAATGCCCCCAAGACATCTTCAGAAATACCCACATGACCTATTTAAGCAAATGTCAAAATTATTTTCCATTAGATTTCTTTAAAGTATTTACCAGAGAAAGATCAACAGTGCAAAAAGTTAATAGCATTTACAGCAAAAACTTCGCAATCAAGCTTAACTAAAGTTTTGATATTTACTGTTGACACCAGCGTGAATTATCTTTGGATCTTATTGTCACCATCAATTAATGGCCTGGTAAAGAGCACAGCGTGCTAAGTAATTATTAGCAAATAACTTGGCCAATTACCTTAGCTGCTTCTGCTACTTCTTTTTATTTTTTTAATTTTTCCTTAATTCACGAAGTATCTACAAACCCTTTGTGATTTGCAGATCATTTAAGCCATTCTAATTTCACTGTTGCATAATGATAACAGTAAAATTAGAATGCCAAGACTGCCCCATATCACATCAAAATCAACACATTTACCGGTACCACTTAATCTGATGGGATTCAGTTTTTACCCACTTAAATAATAAAAAATTCAGTGTCACTGCTAACAGAGCAGAAAAGTGGGCAATATGGGTTATTTGAGGGTTTTATTCTAATACTTCAGAAGCTGATTTTCATCTAAATGCTTCCAGGCTTTGAAGGTGAGGCTCTGCCCAGATCTGCAGGTGACAAATAAGAGAGGCAGAGCAACAGAGATCCCCAGTTGTCCCTAGGGTGCAGATATGTAAAGTTAGTCACATACTTTTGTCTCCTATAGGACAGCTGTCTAGAGGCTGCAAAATGTCTCATCTCCCTCGCTCCCAGTCTGCCCTCCAGACTACGTGACATGCCACTTGACATCAGATGCAAGGACTTTATGGCTCACCTGCTTTCTAACCCCATGATTTCTCACTGCAAAATTGCTCAGTAGATGCAAGCGTCCTCTAGAACTATACAGAGTGTGAGGGAGTTCATATGCCCTGGAGCAAGTTTTCCCAGGAAACAGATTGTAGGTCTGGCGTGGGGAAGGCTGTTTAAGAGCCTTATAGACTTTAGAGTACAGTGAAGGCCCTTCCAGAATTACCACAGAATTCCTGCTGTATCGTATATGTAATTTTTAGCACTTAAAACATGACCCTAATTTATTTTTTATTTCTCTTCAGTATTCATGGGGTGCAGCACCAGTTTAATCTGCTGTAGCAGTATTGTCTGTATGACAAAATGGAAGCTGCATGGTATGCGCCAGAAGAGTTGCCTCAGGTTAAAAAGTCACAGCTAGTAATTCCCTCAAATCAGGTAAAATTAGAACAACCTTTTCCTCATAAATGAATCATACTTTCTAAACAACTCTTCTCTTGTTAAATAAAAACATCTTTCCTTATATGTTCTACAAATGAAAATAAAACATCGGTCCTCTTTTCTTCCTTTCTAGACCCTCTTCCACAATAAACCTCCATGGGATTGGAAGCCTAGGCTTCCATGTTGTTTTCTGTGACAAAGAAATATTTTCATTTCGTATATGATGTCCACTTATAACCTCTATGGCGTTCATCTGTTCGCAGCTTCAAGTCAATCTATCCTATATATGATTGCCTATTCTGGTAATACGATTAATATTCCAGAGATGCATGATAATTCTTGAATGCAGGCCCGCTGCTCAGAACTTGCTTTTCCAGGTTACCAATAAAAATCTGACAGCAGTAAGGGAAAGTATTCCATGTGGCATATTTATTTTCAGCATTCATTTTCATCTTAATTGTCCTTGCTAAGTGCACCACTGAATGCTCTAGCATAAGAAGAACAAATATGCCCAATAGATGTTGACTATAAGAACAAAAGCTCTCTTGGATGGGTCATAATTCAGGAAAACCAATTTTTTGGCAGAAAAAATAATTGGAAGGAATATTCCTATTGGAAGCACAGGGTTTTTTTTATCAAAATAGACACTGCGTGCTCCAGAGACAAAAGGAAAACAAGCTTTTTTTTTTTAAAGACTGCACTTCATCTTCAAAATAAACATAACAGGTAAAGATGTTTAGCACAAACTTTGAATGATAAGATATAAACCTGTGCAGTGAGTAGTTTTGAAAGCCTTACTTCCTATAGAATGATGAACAAGAAGTATTTGACATAGATGGCTGGCAGTGGAAAACAACACAATCTTGGTAGTGGTAATATCTGACACCGTTCCACCAGGCCCCTTCTGGTTCTTAATCACAGTCTCTAGGGAGATATTCAATTAGCTGTTACAGGAAATTTAGAAAAGAAAGCAGGTATCAACTGAGCATCCTAAGATTCCTTTTAATCCTTAAAATAATAATAGGACAATTAGTCAAAAAATTATCAAAAATATTACTAATTAATTAGTTAATTATGGATTAAGTGTTTGTAATGTAAACATTGCTAAGGTATTTCAAAATGTTTTCTCTGATTTAGATTTTTTTCAAAACCAGTCAATTACATGATTATAAGAATTAAAGACAACAACTTTAAAACCAAGAAATATCTTCTCACATCTTTTCAGAGCTCAGCACTTGGAAAGTTAGTTTAGGTAATTCAGAAGACCATATTTTTTGTAATAGATCACAATAGGCAGTCTGTAAAGGCGCCAAGACCTCAAGAACATGGGAAAAGGCAAATGACATCCTGCCCTTACTTGTCAGCCAATGACCAGCACAGTTGCCTTTGAGCCAGCTTGAGCTGCAGATCTCTGGACTAGTGGAAATGCCTTAACCGAGGACAGCTGCCCAGTGAGTTCTGTCCACTCTCTGAAAAACCTGCTAAGGTGAGCTCTGACAGTGCAGAACTCAGCATCTTCATTAAAAAAGTTCCACATTTTTTTATCACCTGCCCTAACTTTCATACAAGATTACGCCTTATGGCTTTCACATTCACTCCAAGGAGTGTAGGAATGGTAGATGAAAAGCAAAGGTAACAGGAAGCAATTCCAATAAACAGTATCAGACAACTAGAGATTCATAACTCTCACTAGCATGCAAGCTGAATTTTCAATTAATTAAAAAAATTGCTTTTAAAGCATGGATAGAATTAAAAAAATAATGAAATGGCCATCTCTTCATAAATGATACAGTGCATGTGCTTTCTGTATGAACAGTCTTATGAAAGATTTATGGCTAGTATCTGAACTTCAGAATTCTTGTTGCATTGGCTAGCTATACAAATTGTACTCTTATTACCTTTTCTCACTAGTATATGCATTTGTTACAATTAGTAACTGCGGCCTACAGCTCAGACTGGGTTCCACTGAGGTAGTCATTATACACACAGAAAACTTCAAAGGCTTTACAACCTACTTATGCAAGATGACATGTTGAAAGGAATAGTGAGCATAAGAAAATGAAAAATTTTTCTTAAAATCAAATATTTTTATGATTCAAATACTTTCAGACCCCCTCATTCTGGCACCCTTTTATTGGAACACATTACCTCTTTATTCTACCAGTACTGACGTACTATTAAAATTTTCTTCCAGCTCCTTTTGCCTTTTTTTTTTCCATCGATTATTAATGAACATTGCAAAGAAATATTTTCTTCTTTTTTAAAAACAGACGTGGAGCGATATTTAATTTGGTTATATTTACACTTTATTAGGACTAGTAATAAAGTTTAGCACTAGTAATTCAAAATTAGGACTTAGTAATTAAAAGTATTTCTCATTGATTTTCCACACAGATATATAGGAAGAACCAGACCTGGAATATATATAATGGACAGCATAAAGCTGACACATATCTGTTGAAGAGTTGACCCAACGTCTTTGAAGTTGGAATGAGAGGAAAAACTAGGCAAGTTAAAGGATTGTATCAGTACATCTCTGTGAACGAACAGCAGCTGTGTTCTCTAATGGTTCCCATATTTCTGTTTCCCAAGGCACCAAAGATGGAGACTTCTCTGACCACAGGTCTTCTATTTCATCTCACTTTTCACTTTCCTCTGCATAGAAAACTGGGCATAACAGGGACAAAGTCAGTATGTAAATCCAGGAGCCAAGCCTGCTCTCCTCAGTGTGCAGCTATTCTTTGCCTCTAAGTTTCTCTTGGGTAGTTAACGATATTGTTTCATAAAATAACATCAAAATTGGCCTGTAAATCCTGAAATAATACATGAAGATTCTATATGCTTTTCAGCTCTAGCTTCCTTCATGTTCAAGAATGCAGCTTTTATCTTTGCTCTTATTTACAAACAGCCTAAAACTAAGGGAAATCAATGGAGAAAGAATTGTGGGGTATCAGCAATTTTTTTCCCCTGAACTTATGGTTTCGTTACTTTATAGTGAACCAAGTTCTTTAAATTTTTCTGTAAATTATCAGTTAGGTAGCAATGACAGATGGTATATCCAGCTGCTTCTTGTTCCCTTAGTAACATCAATAATATTACACAACTCTATAATACAGCGTACACTAGGGGATTGTTGTCATCAGCCATCAACATTTACAGGGTGAGCATATTAACGAGGTCGTACTATGGACACCAAACCAATAACTGGAGGCTTTCATCAATGAAGAAATCCCACTTAGAAAAAGACTGTAGGGCAAACAGGAGCAATTTACCCAGCTCGAATATTCAGTGTCCAGTAAGGAGAAAACAATTTATTCTCTTCCTCTTTGACTTTCTTTCTACATTTTCATTTAAATGTTTTTTGATATTTATTCTGATTACCAATACAGAACCATGTACAGGGATTGTCATGTGGAGGGTGTGAGAGTGGCCAGCTAAACATGGAGAAATCTGTTTAGCCATTTTGAAACATTATCTTTCCTGAGTCATTCTAATTTGTGTCTTGGTGAGGAATCTGGGATGCAGCAGAGGTCAGCACATCATATGGCCACACCTTTGAGGCTGTCTCTGCAGCTAGTTCTCAAAACTGCCATAAATTTATGATAAGATCCCAGATTTATAGTAGGATCCCCTATTTAAGTAGGTGAGTGTCTCTGTCACTGCACAACCTCTGCCTTGGTGCTTGCGCACTCTGATCTCAGTCCCCCTGCAAGATTAAGCTGTTGCCTCACAGATCCATCCAAGTAGCCAGCCTGTGTGACCCGACAGCCATGCTGTTATGCACCCCCTGCCAACGTCTCCTCTTTTTCATCTTCCCAGCACGAAGATTCATAAACCACTGGGGTCTCCCTGAAGCATGCTTCTGCTTCACAGAGCACCATATAGACTTCACAAAGTAACACAGCAGTGATCTGCAAAACAGCCTTCAAAGATTATTAATCTGAAAGCTGGCTGTGTGTTTCAGTTGATTGGTGTGACTGCACTTTTGTGGGGAAACACGTCCCCTGCAGGAGCCCCATTGGACCATGGTGACTGAGGAATCTCACGATTTTTCTCACCTGCAGCAGCACTCCCTTGGAAAAGGAGGAAAAGTTCTTTCGTTTTAGAGTACTCAAATTAGCTCACAGTCCTTTTAGACTGGTGTTAACATTTATTCTTTTGCAATGTGTTGATAGGAAGAACAAACATGCCCTGCCCTGCAAAAAAACAGGACCAAAAAACCCAAACCCTAAACTCTCAGAAATGCAACAAGAAAATTATCCCGTGTTCACTGTACGTATTTAACTAGAAGATCTCCACAATCAGCCGTACCCCTTTTCAGTTTAGTAAGTACACCACCTCCAACCGTTTTCTCTACTTCTAGCATTTTGCTCATAGATTATTAAAGGGGCATAACAAAAAAAAAATTAAAAAAAATACCTTTTTTTCCCAGTATCTACATTAAAACTTAAGTAGCTACAAAACTTACCAGTAAATTAATTACAATATAGCATGGCAACACTCTTGGAATACTACCAGTAAGACACGTATTGTGGCCTAAATCATAAGTGAATCAAATTTTATAGGAAGAGCTCGTGTGTGTGTTTTCCTAACGCCATACTATTTGATAGAGTTGGAGGAAAGAAGATGCTAAAGTTAAAGGGAAAAAACATTCTGTGCTCAAATGTATTTGTTTATTTTAGAATAAAAAAATTTTTTAAAAAATATTTTAATCAATGACAAGAAAGAAGAAGTCCTACTTTAATGACTAATTTCTATTAGAAAAACTCGTGATGATACATTTTGGAGAATAGTTCATATCTAAGGAAATTAATCTTTAGGCAGGTAACATAAGTGAAATTTTCTCCAGAATTAACAGGCTTTCCTATACAGTTAGTGGGGAGATATGAGTTTCTTAAAGAAAATATACTGTAACGACTTAATTTAGAGACAAATTATTTTACCAGTTGGTTAGAGAGACTACTTTAACACCAAAAATAAGAAGTTAAACCTGGGTGACTTAAGAGACTGATGTTCATGTCTGTCTGTCCTTAGGAACTGCAATTTTTTATGCAAAAGAAAAGTAAAGCAAGAAGAAACTATCTATTAAAGAAGGATTTAGGAATAAAAATGCCATCATATAATTGTTACATTTTACTTGAGGTTTTTGTCAAATTAATTTTCAAATACAAAATTTGGGTTTCCAGTTACTGCCCATTACCACAACAAGGACTCTTATGGAGAATCAGGGATAAAGATGAAGACTTTTTCCTACTACAAAAAGCAGCTATAGGTTTTATCTAAGGTTCATGTAGCATTATCATCTCATAACAACATTTATTTTCATTTCTGGAAAGATTATTTGAAGAATATATTTTTAAAAAATAGTAAAAAAAAAAGCAGAAAAGCTTACTCAAACTTTGCAATATATTAACATAAGGTCAAATACAGTTTTCTTTCATTAATGTTTCTACATTTCTGGTCGAAGATTAGCTATCATCAATAAACTGATGACAAGGTCACATAGATTGTAAGATTCACTGAAAAGAGGAGGGTTTATCCCTTTTTTTGGACAGAAGTTATGACAGAGTGACAGGAACAAAGAAATTATAGTAAGATTTGATTTTCACATCCATCTTTGCTCACAAAAAGATGATGTGCTTTTTCAATATATGTATATATTTTCTTTAATGAAACTCAGCCATCAGCTCCTGATCTTAACATCACTAGCACTACCTCTTCATGACAATCTGTCACAATGCATTGCAGGCTTACAGTATTGTTATATTAAATAACATAATGATTATAGTCAGTTAGAATTTTACAATCCTGTAGAAAGTGTTAATTTTTTATCCCCTTCCTCTACAAACCATGTTCAATTTCCAACATTCTCTAATATTCGTGGTTTATTTAAACTATTTTTTCTTTCAAAATACCTCACAGCTGAGTGAAGTGAAGCTGATTTTGGAACTTCATTATAGAGGCAGCCTGTATTTCATTAAAAAATAAGGCTGACAAACAAAATTTTGATCTGTCCTATTGTAGATGATGTTAACTATATTCTTTATTTGGTATATTCTGGTCATATATAAGCTTGCTTTCTTGTGCTTGAACAACTCACAGTCCAGCTGAGCGTATTATCGTGATGCTAAACTGAACTCATAATTCTATTACAGGCACATATTCTTGAGCTGAGCTTCTGACTATCTTGACTGCGGGGCTTTTAGTTATCTCACAGCAGAGACAGGACAATCCATACATGCTGAGAATATCTATGAAGAGATCATTACCTCTATGAGACAGCAAGGATAGTAAAATCCATTGAAAAGAGAATTTTTATCCTTATCAGCTAACGTGCTTAAGGATAGAGGAAGTCATGATAGGAATAAAAAACAAAGTCAAAGATTTGATCTCATATTGCTGAAATATTGACAATGGCACTTGATAGCATATAGTGCTGTCATCCAGCTGTAGAGCTCGTGGTATTGCATGGCTCACAGGAGATGACCAAAGGAAAATAATTCCTCCTGGTTGCAATTTCATCCTCATAAAAGGATTGCTTTCACATTGAATTGCATGTTTTGGGGACAAGCCAGCAGTGATGAAATGTTTCTTCTTCATTTTTTCATTGCCATTCTTTAAGCATAATAGAACAAGTCAAAACTACTCTCTCTTATTTTTTTTTGCCTTAGAGCACTGTTTATGTACAACCACTTTTTAAATTAGCCTGAGGAATAAAACTGGAATCTCAAAAATCAATTAGGAAGCTAGTCTGTCATTTTTTCACAGGAAAACTTTGTGCTGTATTTCAGAGAATCAATGAATAGTTATACTTTGAAGATTCCCTGTTCAACTTTCCCCTTTCCGGTTTATTTAATATAACCAATAAAAGAACGCAATTAGAGATGAACAGAAGATGAAGAGCAGATTTATTTAGTCTTCCCCTATATCAGAGTACCCATTTAAGCTATTTTTTTCTTCCTACAAGAGGGCATCCTAAAAGCCTAAAATACACCTCTGAAACTGTGAACCATTCACCAAAGGCCACATTTCAGTCTTCATGTAACTAAATCGGTAATGTGAATAAAATCCATTTGTCTTTAGAGAAGCCTTTGATGACAAGAGATGGGGATAGGTCACGCAAGGGAATAGCTTTCACTTTTCCTCTGTTTTACAAAAGAAATAAATATCTTTACTCTAACTTGACTCTGTAGTTTCAGATCTTTCCCTCAAACCACAATATTTTAGTAAATTTTTAGGATGGAAAGTAGAAGTTTAAGGACAAATAATACATTATGCTTGCAACATGACCCACATCGGAGATTCCCCATACACTGCTGTACATTTCAAAATGTTAAGAAAATGCCATGTGTCATATCACAAAATGCTTCCAATTAAAATATTATTTTATTATTGTTGAATTGTCAGTTCCATAAGCCAATGAGCAGTGCACGGTTTTTCCAAGGTTTTTAACTTCGGTGAAGATTTTTAAAATGCTAGTGAAAATGTGTTATTTGAAAAAAAATCTAAGTAATAATTAAATGCATTTGGAGCAAGGAATCTATTCAACATATTTCAGAACATAGCTAAAAAATGTGCAAGAGGATATTGCCTGATCCTGTGTCATTTCCTCCTGTACCTGAAGAGAAGTGATAAGATACTTATAGATAAAAAGATTTGGCTAAAGCGAACAACTTCTTAACACTACAGGGAGAGGAAAGAAGTGCATTTAACACAGTCTATTAAGTTTGTAATTTTTTATCAGTTTTGCTTTTGGTTCCAGTATTCCAGCCTTTTCTGTTTGATTCAGGTTTTCATTCTTCATGTCTCAGGTATCCTAGTTTTAATTCTCTTTCAGCTAACCTCAAGAGTTGTTTGCTGGAGAAGTACAAATATTAATGTTCCATTTATTGTACTGTACAGACAACAGTTCACATCCCCTGTCCGCTGTAGAAAATACTGTTATTTCTACAGCATCTCTCTTTTTCCAGCTTTCTTGCCAGGGTACTACAAGTTCCTGAATGACAAAATAAGAGAAATTATATGATTCCCTTGAGAATGAATCCACCACCCCGGCACAGGGCACCCTGTTGTGTCGATGGTGCCAAGATGTCCATTGGCCTAAAAGGTGGTGTGGGAACCTCTCTGCCCTGCTCCTGCTAGAAGGCTTCTGTGCTCCACCAGTTGCTGGGATCAACCAGAGTGCGGTCCGCAGCTATTTAAACTGTATTTCTCATTCTATAGTTTTAGAGAAAGGTTGGTATAAATCGTCCTATGTATCTGTGCAGAAAATACGTAAAAACTTCGAAATCATTCTTCTGGACCTGACATTTTCATGAGCAGGACTCCCAGACTGACAATGCTCTAATGAGTTTAATACATCCTTAGAAAAGTCTCTTTAATTAAAGTGGAACTTAACACACAAAAGAGAAGAAAAACAATGAGTACGAATGCACCAGTTTTGACATGCTTGAAAGTTTCTTCCTATGTTATCTTAATATGATCCTTCCCAGAAAATAAGTGTATATATCCGTTAGTCAGTACAATATTTGAGATTTATACCATTAGTATTTTTGAAATTTGGATTCTCTTTGAAATTCAAAGACACATTCCATATTCCATATTTGTTATTACTTTAGGAAACATATATTATTTTAAAAATATCTGCTTTATTGAATTTGAAGAGTTTAGTTATGTTCCACAAAATTCAAAACCAAGACCTGTAGACCTACTGACTCAGTCAAGCAACACAGCTTAGACTTTGACTGCACTACTGCCATCCATCTCAATCTATGCAGGCAAAGAACGCTGTGAAGTACTGCAGAGAAGAAAGGTTTAGCAGTTTGCCATAGTAATATCTCAGACCATTATTCTAAGCATGTACTGCTCTGCACATTTTGCTGGTTAGGTAACAAGGCTTGTCTGCTGGACCAGCTCACAACACTTATTGCTTCTACAGTGCATTTGAATGATGAAATTTCCTATGTGACTTACCATAAGTAACAGTTCATACTGCTCAGTTCCCAATCTATCCAATAAGAACAATAATTCATAGTATCACAAGATTTTTTTTATCAAAAGGGCACTTTGATTTACAGTGGACTCAGTAGTTACAGATACAGTTGTTATTCAGGAAACCAGATAAGAGAGAAAACTGACCCCACACACAAGTCTATGAAATACTGTCTCAGGTTTTCATTCAAAATTCTGTTTACACAACAAAATGAGAAAGGACAAGTAAAAAAAGAGAAATCTGTGGCTTAACTGAACTGTGCTGTACAGTTTTTTGTTGATATTAAAGTCTATCTTATCTTCCCAGCTGAGGTCAAACAAACTGAGATCTTCATCAATATCAACCTCACACTAGTTTTCAAAGGAAAATCAATACAAGCCCAAACCATGTCGGCAGCACTTCACCTGCTTAAACTTCTGTAATAGCTACTTTTAGTATTTTTCCAAAATAAAATCATGGCAGAATGGATGCAGCTTATTATTGGATAAGTCTGTCTCCAGTACAAAGCTTTCAGTAAAATAAGTATTCCATTCTCTCATCTGAAAGATTGGGTTAAAATAGAACGGGATCAGTTATTTGGCCAGCTATAAATTTTTTTTCTTATATAAAATATGACTGCAATAAATGGCAAAATAGGAAGATTGATGGACATACTGAAGACAGATCATTTACAGAGGAAAGCAAAAGTCTTCAGCAACCATAAAAGTACAGAATTTATTGCCAAGTGGTATCACATTTTTTTCATAAAACTTTTGCAGCATTCATTGGCTGGTCATTGAAAGAGAGCAGGTGAATGGTTATTCTGAGGGTCTCTGGCAATGTAAGAAATGTGTCATGAACCGCATTTTTCAGAAACAATTTAGAACTTTAAGTCAAAACCAGCTAAAGGCACAAGTATATATGTGAGCGCTGACACAAGCTTCAGGAAAAATATTCTTGAGGTTTAGAAAGGTAATGGAACAAGATTTCAATATTTTCTATGTAGCAATAAAAATGAGTAAATTTCAGCTCAAGTAAAAGGGAGATTTTTGTGCCAAATATGAATTACTTTTTCCTTTCTTCTCTCCCTGTCCTTTTGAAAATCGTACCTATTGTACGTGTCAGTTTTGTTCTGCAAAGTACTGAAAGCCTCTGCTCCCACTTAACACCAGCAGACAAAAGGTTTATGACAGCCTTGGAAGAGGTACATTCCCATACTCCTCTCATACACTGCACCTTGTATTATCAAGCCCAGCACTTCCTTTACTTTTAAGCACCTCTCAAAAGTGAAATACTTTCAAGGTGAAGGTGATGTTTGTTCAGGTTGGGGTTGTGGTGGAGGGGGCAAAATGTATATCTGGTTCTTGGTGTTCTTGCACTGCATGTCAGAAAGAACCTTATAGCTCAAATAAACTTCCTAAAGATGGAAGAAGGATAAAAGGAAGGAAAAGCAGAACAATACATTCACAGTCAGGCAAGACGTGTTTGGTGATATGGGAGCAGAAATAGATGTCAGGATTGAATATAGTGCACAGATGATTAAACTAAGTTCTCAGGCAGCGAATGGCATAGACTTAATCCTCTAGGAATAATTAAATGTTTGCAATTACCAGGACTTAATAATCAGTGGAGCAGTCAGACTTTTTTTTTATTCTTAATTTACCCCTCTTTGGAAGAATAAAGCTGAACTTATTTAAGAGCTGTAATCACGAGAATGATCAAAACAGCAATAAAAAAAGGAAAGAAAGAGAGAACATAAAGCAAACTACTTAGCCTGTAGAAACATTCAGTCTCCATTCTTAGACAGCTTTCATGGTGGGAAAAGTAAGTCCTTCTTTTGCCCATCAAGTGTGGGCAGGACCTGATGAGTTGACATTTGGTTTAGATTTGTGATTTGAATTCTGTCTGAAATCCATAAAGATTTTGGAAAGAACTCCAGATTTTCTGTCTTCCTTCTACAAGATAACAATTGTTTTATATTAATCAGATTTCATGTCTGGAATGAAGAATTAAGTATATTACCCATAGCAGTGTCTGTAGGCAGTAGTAGTTGAATTAGTTATCTAACTTATTAAGAAATGAAAGAATACCATATTAACTATTAAATGAAGAGTAAAATTTCTTATTGAAAAGTACCTCAAATCTTAAAGAGTTTCTTTTCAGTTTTACCTTAAATTACTGCAGCATTATATACTATAAGAAATATCTGTTAAAACAGCAGCCACAAAATCCCAACTTGCTGTCTTTTCCCTTAATACATTCAAGAACTTGAAAGTAGTGAAGGTGTTTTATTACCATACCCCTAAAGCAGATTCAGACTAGCAAGCAATATTCTGCAATCATACAAGAGTATCTGTGCTACATGAGCACTTTTTCAATAACACTAAATATTCTTTAAAGCTTTATTATAACAGTCTGAAAGTGGAAAATACTGGGAAAATCATGACATTAGAGATTAGTTTTTTTCTGGATAATTTTGTTTTCTGATTTTATTGTAGATCACATTTGTAGACCAATACCAAAAAAAAAGAAAATCAATAGCAAGAAGAAATTTCAAAGAATCGTGGAGGATACTAAAGAACAATGCCATTTGTTACCACATTAAACACATAGTTTTCGCATTCAGGCATTCATTTAAAACCTAAAGATCAGCTTGATTCTGATTAGAAAATATCACAAAAAAATGCATACACATATCTCACAAATATGAGTATATCCATGCATCCACACAGTGCCTGTGCCAGAAGTAACACATATTTACTTCACACAAAGATGACTTTAAATCTACATTAACACTGTTAGTCTCAAATAACTTCACCTTACATAATTATTTCACCAAAAGCAGACACCAGACAACACAGAGTAAAACTGAGAAAGTGGTTTATCCTGAAGCTGCACTTGGTGACCATAACACTATGCCAAAGATCATTGAAAATAACACAGCAGCACTTTTGTGCATTCCCTTCCCTCCTACACCAAAATAGGTAAAGGCTGAGGTGCTTAATGCTTTCTTTGTCTCGGTCTTTAACAGTAAGGTAAGATGTTCCCTTGGTAATCAGCCCCCTGAGTGAGAAAACACGGAGGCAGAGCAGAACAAAGCTCCAATGATTCAAGAGGAAATGGTTAGATACCTGCTCAGCCTATTAAGATATTCACAGGTCTGTGGGGCTGGTGGAGGTGCTCAGCAAACCTGCCAGCAGTCCTGGCTAACTGTGAAAGTTTCACTTGACTGGAGGTTGGCAAATGGTATGCCCTTTTATAAGAAGGGTCAGAGGGAGGATTCAGGGAATTACAGACTTGTCAGTCTGACCTCGGTGCCAGGGAAGGCCATGGAGCAGATCGTCCTGAGTGCTATCAGACAGCACACATGGGACAACTGGGTAACCAAGCCCAGTCAATATGGGTTTATGAAATGCAGGTCCTGCCAGATCAATCTGATCTCCCTGTATGACACGGTTACCTGCTTAGTGGAGAAGGAATAGGCTGTGGATGTGGTGTACCTGGACTTCAGTAAAGACTTTGACACCATTTCTCACAGCATTCTTCTTGAGACGCTGGCTGCCATCGGCATGGACAGGCACAGCCTCTGCTGGGTTAAAAACTGGCTGGATGGTGGGGCCCAAAGGGTTGTGGGAAATGGAGTTAAATCCAGTTGCAGGCCGGTCATGAGCGGTGCTCCCCAGGGTTCAGTGCTGGGTCCAATCCTGTTTAACATCTTTATCAATGATCTGGACAAAGGGATTGAGTGCACCTTTAGTAACTTTGTGAAGGACACCAAGCTGGGTGGAAGTGTGGATGTGGTTGAAGGAAGGGAGGCTGCAAACAGATCTGGACAGGCTGGATCAATGGGATGAGACCAATGGGATGAGGTTCAACAAGGCCAAGTGCAGGGTCCACCATTTGGGTCACAACAACCCCGTGCAGCGTTACAGGCTTGGGGAGGAGTGGTTGGAGAGCTGCCTGGCTGAGAAGGACCTGGAGGTGTTGGTTGACAGCCGGCTGAACATGAGCCAGCAGTGTGCCCAGGTGGCCAAGAGCGCCAATGGCATCTTGGCCTGTGTCAGACACAGCATGGCCAGCAGGAGCAGGGAGGTGACTGTGCCCCTGTGCTCAGCACTGGTGAGGCTGCACCTCGAGTGCTGGGTTCAGTTTTGGGCCCCTCACTCCAGGAAGGACATTGAGGGTCTGGAGCGCATGCAGAGAAGGGCAACGAGGCTGGTGAGGGGGCTGGAGAATAAGCCCTGTGAGGAGCGGCTGAGGGAGCTGGGGTTGTTTGGTTTGGAGAAGAGGAGGCTGAGAAGAGACCTCATCACTGTTTACAACTACCTTAAAAGAGGTTGTAGTGAGGTGGGTCTTGGTATCTTCTCAAAAGTGGCAGGTGGTAGGATGAGAGGAAATTGCCTCAAGTTGTACTAGGGGAGGTTAAGGTTAGACATCAGGAAAAACTTTTTTACTGAAAGGGTTATCAGGCAGTGGAACAGCTGCCCGTAGAAGTGGTTGAGTCACCATCCCTGGAGGTATTTAAAAGATGAGTAGATGAAGTGCTCAGGGATATGTTTAGTAGTGGACAGGTACAGTTAGACTCAATGATCTCAAAAGCCTTTTCCAACCAAGAAATTCTATGATTCTATGATTTATAACACATGTAGGAATATCGTGCAGTTCAGAAAATTGCCCCAGAGAGCACATCTTACCTCTTCTCTCCTATCATCAATTTTCACACACATTTCATAGCCATTTATAATTCATTTCATCCATTTAACTGCAATAGAATACTGAAATCCACGTCTTAAACTTTATTGAGAAAAGAACTCAAGGGAAAGGAGTTATATTATTATTATCATTAGCAGTGTAGCATTTCTGGCTGTCTTTGAATAGATTGAAGCTACTGTAGTCAAACGTTGTTCAAGATCCACAGCTGTATTATTGTTGCTCTCAGATGCAATGAAGAGAGGTGGTACAGCTAATTATTACCTTTTTCACATTTACAATGTGGTATAATGTGGTTACAACAGCCTACTGTTTGCAATACACTGATCTACAGTCCTCAGCTTCTTTCTGCATGTAAGATGAGTAATGCTTTTCCCTTACTGGTATTCCTTAGGTAAAAACTGATACTGCTCCACAGATAAATTCAGATGGTGTGAATAACTACTCTTATGAGATTATTTTTTAAAAATACCAAGGGAAGAAGTTCTTGTTAAGGATAAACTGCAGGCTTTTTGGGCAAGAATGGTTTTGAAAACAGAAATTAGTACCTTCCTTTTACCATAAAAAAATTAAGCTTGTCAACGTTAGAGTTATTCAAGCCATACAGAGAGAATTTGAAGCCTTATTTGTCACAACATAGGGCTCCATGCCCAGTGTGCAATTATAAGCAGTCAGTACCTGTGGCCACTGCTGAGCAGTTTCCTACCTCTGAGGAATTACATTTGTTCTCAGCACAATGAAATTTCACGTAGAGAGGTTACATGGTTATATCACAACCACTGGGTTCTTTTGTAAATTATATAAATGAAACCTAATCAGTATTAGCTCCTATAATTGTAGGTCCTGAAATGAAACATAATTACAATGAATAATTTAACATAATTTAATTGGATCTTGGGAATGCTTTTATATGAAGCAAGTATATATGACTATCTACAAAATTACATTCTGTCATCTGTTATTTACACAGAAGTATAACTTGTGCTTTGTCATAATTAAAGGCGCAGTAGCAGAAATATAATTGTAGTCATGATTCATCATGTCCAAGCTAAGTGGTTTTTGTTTTGTTTTGTTTTTTTTTAAAAAGAAAGGAAATATTCTTTCATAATATTTTCTTATCCATATCCCTTTATGGCACTTTTTCTTCCCTTTCTTCACACTCAAGAAACCATTACATGTGATGTAGCCCTCCTTTCCTGGGTTGACTGAACACCTGTCTACTGATGGGAAATAGTGAATGAATTCCTTATTTTGCTTTGCTTGTGCATGCAACTTTTGCTTTACCTATCAGACTGCCTTTACCTCAAATGTGAGTTTTTGGACTTCTACCCTTCTAACGCTGCCCTATCCCACAGGGGAGGCAGGGAATAAATGGCTGCGTGGAGATCACTGGGATTAAACCACAATAATGTAATCTGAAGGGCATGTAAAAAAGTTTTTAAAAATGAAGTTTTAAATACAGAAGCAGGTTTTTTGCTGTTTGGTAACTCAGCTGCCTGGAACCTGCTGCTGAGTCACTGAGTGCCACGTGTGTAAGAGCAATCTAATAGCTTTGGAAAATACATGGCAAATAGCAAAGTATTTCCATCCTGGTCGTAGCAGAGTTATTGGTATTGATTAAACAGTGTGAAAGGTAATTATTTTTTGCTAACATTACATAACATTAAAATCATGTAAAACAACTTTCGGGAGGTAAACCACAGTGACTCATACAATTATGAAAGTTTTTCACAGTATGATACTTCTGATGATAAAGTTATTTTCTGTAAAACCTGATGTTTAACTGTCCCAGATGCATAAAGCAGAGACTTTTTTAAGTGAAGATCTTCACCAAGTTCTTCCCTACCATTGCATTTGGGATACACCTCAGTTTGTTTCACTTGTACCCTTCAAACAGAGAAATATAGTATTTGGCAAAGGGAAAGCTTGCTTTCTCTTCAGTCTTCTCTGGACTGTAGTTTTCAATGAGATCAGAAGATACATATCAGCAGGAGGCCAAATCCAGTAATCCAACAGAGGGGAAGTTCCCACAGCTCTGTGCCCCCAGGTCTGCCCAGCAGCAAGGCTGAGCATGCATTTATCAGCAGGCACAGACATGTAAATTCATACATCCACCACGTATACACGTGTACCCGCTGCTGCCCACACAGTTCAGCACAAGCTGACACACAGAGCACTCGCATGAATACAAACAGCACCAGTAGTCTTATCCTGCTCCTCTTTCTTGCTGAAGAGGACAGCAGGGAAAATATATATGGATACATATATACACTGAATAACACTACCCACATACAATCTTACCATTTTATCCCATTTCCAATGTTACTACCTCTCCAAACAATACAGACCTCTTTTCCTATTTTTAGCTCCTCCCTAAAGTGTCCCTTAATCAGCTCCTTGTAGTCCTAAAATGCTTTTCCCCTGCATTCTACAATGTGACCCTGTCCCAGGCAATGACCCTTGTAGTTGCCCTTAGGGGTCACCTGCCAGTGACTGACCTGGCATAGGTGTTTCCTTGTCCACGGGCCTGGCGGCATCCCAGGGGGGATGGAAAAGGGTGTCATTCTCCTGGCTGGATTATGAGAGTGCCTCTTCCTGCTGTGGTGTCTCTGGGCTCTCTCTTGAGTGTGGTGATAGCACTATATTGAGCTGATCGCTCCAGTGATGCCTTAGAGCAGCTGGGGACAGTGCTATTTGGGCTCTCCCACCTGCCATTATTTCACTGTGCTCCTCCATTGGGTGCAGATAAGGCTTTTACCACAGAACTTAAAATGCGCTGGTGGAGTACTGGAGGATTTACAAGCCCATAGTCTTATGGCAAGAATCTGGTGGCTGGGTACCAGTTTGTTGCTATCTGGAATACCAAAAGGTAGATCAGCTCGACTGAGCTAATTGAAGGATGTTTTATTCTGAATTTTAACCAGTGATAACATTAATGAGAACAACCTTCTTAAAGTCAAAAAAAGTAATTCTAAAAGCTTTTCAATTAGGCAAAATCTTTCTTTACTTTTTGATGCTTTATTAGGATATTTTTTTTTGGACTGATAGGCCATTTGTAGGATGTACCTAATGTTGTTACTAATATGTTAACCTAGGAACATATTCATGATTTCAATGATAAGCAGTCTCCTACTTCTTTTCCTTGACTTTTGCATAGCCTTAAAAATCCATGCCTTGAAAAATAAGAGTTTGAACAAATAAACAGACCATTATACCATAATGTATTTAAATGATGTTTTCTCATCTTACCAGCACACTGCTGATTGAGATATTTCCACAGCCATCACAATCAAGGCCACAGTCTAGCTAACTAGCAACCGGTTTAGCAAATTGATTATCAATCTCTCTTATTAGTCAGATTATCTCACCAATAAATCTAGAAAGCCAGGCACTCCAACAAACTATAACTAAGCAGAATTCTGTCTAGGTCTTGTAAAAAGCTCTTTGATGACAGCTGGAAGATTTTTTAAGATGTCACGGGCTGTGTATTTTAACTGAAAGAACAATCAACATAAAATGTGCACCAGCTGGAACAATGCATCTGTCCTCTTCCTTACATAAATTGACAGAACTGGTAACAACAGTTTGTATTAATGGATTGCTGTGAATGTTCATTGTCTATGGAGCTCTCATTTGGCTTCTTGAAAGCTCTTTTCTTTCTTCTGAAACCAATTGCTACAAAACACTATTCGATAACTATTAAGACCAAGGATCTCCTCACTGCAAACTCTGCAGCCATTACCATGGAAGTGCCCAGAAGGGCAACTGCAAGAACTGAATTACTATGATTCAAATGTTTTTCAGTATTTCCATTCCACACAGTGTTTATTTAAGGGTGTGCAAGGTGTTTTATTTGCACTATTATTTCAACAGAAATATATAATCTTTAAATAAAAACAACGTGTGAAAAGACAATACACCCATTTCCATGTTCCGAAAATCAGATTATTCATTTGTAGAATTATATTAGGCTTTCCAAGAATTGCATATTACGTGTACCTGGAAGTCACCCTAGAAATAAGTAGTACCCTTAATCGAAATCAATCAACATGGTTTTAGAAACTAAAAGACGAAGAGAAAAAAACACAAAAGAATATAAGAAGAACTAAAATGTACAGAAAAACTAATGACAGATTGACTTGACAGTATACATTTCTGCTTTTCCCTTCACAACATTTTGTTAAGAATACAAAGTAATATATATATCAGATACTATAGTGGGAAAAAAATCCAAGTGTTTTACAATCTAATGTGAGACTTCTACTCTCTAAACCGTCCTGCATCTTAATCTTTCACAGTTGCGCTTCTCTGCATCTCAGTTTCCACACTCGTGACTTAGTTTCTACTCAAATTTCATTAGGCTGATAGAGGTTGAAATAAACCATCAAAGCTCTGCAGTAAAGCAAACTGCACACAAGAGAGATGGAAGTCAAACAGCTAAGGATCCTCTTCCATGTGTTCCTAATTGAAAACTCTTTCTTATCATCAGAGCTAAGGTGTTTATCTCAATCATTTTTGTTCACTTCCCCATTTGTCTTCCCCTTCAGACTCTTGCAAAGGTCAATAAAAGTTATAACTACTTCTTCCCTTCTTAGTCTGACAGGAGAGTAGAGGAGGAGAATGAAAACAAAGGAAAGGGTTGACTAGCTGCATGTTGGGCTTGGACAAATAACGTAAGAGGTTTTTTCTCCCATGTTCTATTCCTATTGCCATTTCTTCTGATAATGTGAGCCATGCAGAGCGCTGGCTATCACTGGCAGAAAATAACATGGAGCTGCTCTTCTCAGAGATGAAGAACAATGTTATGTTACAAAGAAATGAATCTACCCAAAGTTTCCTCAGATTTCTTCTGCTGCTTCAAGAAAAAATGCAGCGTTCCCTACAACAGCTTCTTATACGAATTAGTATTCAAATGAGCAATCAAACACAAGACAATGACATGATCATTACTGAAAATTATATTTCATAGCTTCTGCAGACAGTGTACTGGAATTCAGTTTCTTTTTATTGTTTTTTATCTCTTCCAGGATTCTTAAAGCCTTTAATTTTTAAACTTGGAACATAATCCTCTCCAGTACAAGATGACAGAGCATGCTGTACTTCATAACCTGAAAAAAGCCACAGTGTCATTCACCCTGTTCTCTCCTTTTTACCTGAGGGTCTAATACAAAGGAATTAACTCTGCTCTAGCATTACTGTTGAAATAAATGGGAGATTGTTAAACTGTAACATAAACAAAAAGGTGCCTCCTGTGTACATGCCAACTTGTAGTTGTATTTGTACTCATTACACAAATTTGTTAAACAGAATGTACAGCTGCATTCAAAGTCTTTCCTTTGCATTCAATGTCTTTCCTACACAAAGGCATCTACTGTGCATACCTTATAGTGAGAAGTATTCACTAAGGCTAACAGAAGTCTGTTTTTTCTCTTGTCATACAGCATTTATGTCTTCGTGTCTATTCCTATGAGCTGAGCTTCAATGAAGATACCACAGATCACTATATCTGTTTCAGGGAAGAGGCTATGCCATGATGAATAAAGGTCTATATTTTTTACAGCTGTGGGTGTAGTGTTCCTGTTGTGACACCATAAATTTCTGAAAAAGAAACGAGCTACATTTAAAAACTGACAGGAATGAAGAAACAAAGGCTGAAATGGGTTCTGATAAGTCCTGTCAGTTCTACTAAGTGAAATATGGAAGGAGTTTTCCATGTGATGAATTGTTGTAATAGGAGACAATGTCAGCTAGAGTTTTGTGGCTATGTGCTTATGCTGTCTTCTTGCAGCAAGCTCCCCAAAATACCAGAAAAGATTTCTGAAATAATAATATTTAAATACTGGTTTTATTAAAAATATGTTTCAAACAGGTAAAATTCATAATTCCTAGTTCAAACAATAGAAAAAAAATTATTTAGAGAAGACAATCCTTTTCCTGATCACCTGTTATTTGAAACTCTCTGCTGTTCTCTCACTAGATTCCGCTCCACAGGAGATGCAAGCTCCCATGTCTTTGGTACCTTTCTCTTCAGTTGTTTTCTCTCTTGTCTTCCTATGGTCTCTGGGTCTTTCTCTTCCCTATATAAGCCAAAATGCATCCCAAAAAATTCACAATTTCTCCGTTTCTTCCAGCACTGGAAACATATCTGTGTGCTTTGAAATGGAAAAAAGTCTCCCTTTAAGAGTAAGGGTTCAGGATACCTAGCACTGTAACAGATTAACAATCTTCAAGACAGCTATCTATCAAGAACTAGAACTGCATGGCTCTTTCAAAAGAATACCAAATCATTCAGAATATTTCCACAGCTCAAGGTTTATCTGTGGAATATTAGACTACCTGTAAATATAGAAATTTAAATGAAGTTTCAGGCTTCTCTCAGCAGTATTTGACTGAAACCCCGTTTTTGCTATGAAGGGTCCTCCCCTTTTAGAAATGCAGTTTCTGTTTACTTTTTTCTTACTGGCTTTTATAATGAAGATATCAAGCTATTAGAAACACTGTTTTTCAGGCAGGGATTCACTGCTCATACATTAAACTATAAAAAAATCTCTTCTTGTTGTTAACACAAACTGCATTTATATTACTGACACTCATACGTGACCACTTGATACCCAAACCACGTCACTTCTCTCACTAAAAAAGAAAACACTTTTATTTAGAAATATGAATCTGATGATAAAAATAGTAGTGGGTTGTCTCTGGCTAGACGTGGTACCCACCAAACTGCTACCATGAGGTACCGCTCCTCTCCTCAGCTAGACAGGGGAGAGAAAATATAATGAAAGGCTTGTGGGTAAAAATAAGGACAGGAACTCACAAATTACTGTCACAAGCAAAAAAAGCCTAGTTTTGCCAATCAAATCAGAGTAGGATAATAAGAAACAAAAATTAATCTCAAAACATCTTCCCCTCAATCCTCCCTTCTTCCAGGGCTCAATTTTACTCCTAATTTTCTTTACCTATTCCTCCCTGTGTGGTGCAGGTGGATAGGGAGTAGAGAATGCAGTCAGTTCATCACTTGTTTCTACGGCTTCTTCCTCCTCAGGGAAAGGACTCCTCTTACTCTTTCTGTGCTTCGGCGTGGAGTCCCTTCCATGGGAGACAGTCTTCCAGCAACATCTCTAATGTGAGTCCTTCCCATAGGCAGATCTTCATGAAATGATCTAGTGTGGGTTCTTTCCATGGGTGCATTCCATTAGGAATAGACTGCTCCAGCAAGGGTCGTCCATGGGGTCACAAGTCCTGACAGCAAACCAAAAGTGTGGGCTCCTCTCTCCACGAGTCACAAGTCCTGCCAAGAGCCTGCTAAAGAGTGGGCTTCTCTCAGGGTCACAGCCTCCTTCAGGAGCATCCACCTGCTCTGCTGTGGCATCCTCCATAGGCTGCAGTTGGATATCTGATCCTCTGTGGACCTCTGTGGGCTACAACTTGTCTCACAATAGTTTTCAGCAGAGGCTGTAGGGGAATCTCTGCTCTTGTGCCTGGAGTATCTCCTTCCACTCCTTCTTCACTGATCTTGGTGTTTGCAGAGGGTTTTTTTCACATATTGATATTCCTTTTTCTGGCTACTCTTCCATCACAGGGTTTTTTTTCATCTTCTTAAATACATTATTCAAAAAGTGTTACCTGTATCATTGACATAGTTGGCCTTGGTCAGTGACAAGTCAGTCTTGGAGCCAGCTGGCATGTGCGCTGTCAGACAGAGTGGAAGCTTCCAGTAGCTTCTTACAGAAGCCACCCTTGTAGTCCTCCTTGCTACCAAAACTTTGTCATGTAAACTTAGCATAAAATGATACAGGGAAAACACCATAAGTATAGGGACAATTCACAATTTCCACAGAGCTTTATTATGCAAAATATGGGCTCTTGGAATACCATTCTGAGAATAAGAGCTACTTAATGCTTTTCATTACCTACAAATATCACAGAATCATAGAATCGTTATGGCTGGAAAACACCTCTAAAATCACCAAGTGCAACTGTCAGCCTTACACTACCATACCTACTAAACCATGGCCCGAAGCAACACATCTACAAGTTTTTTGAACACCTTCAGGAATGGTGACTCTTCCACTTCCCTGGGCAGTCTGTTCCAATGCCTCATCACTTTTTGTGTAAAGAAATTTTTGCTAAGATCCAATATAAACCTCTTCTGGTGCAACTTGAGGTCATTTCCTCTTAGCCTGTCACTTGTAAGTTGGGAGAAAAGACCAATACCCCCTTCACTACAACTTCTGTTCAGGTACTTGTAGAGAGTGACAAGGTGTCCCCTCAGCATCTTTTTGCCCAGGCTAAATGGTACCGGTTCCCTCTGCTGCTCCTCATAAGACTTGTGCTCCAGACCCTTCATCAGCTCTGTTGCCCTTCTCTGGGTAAGCTCCAGTGTTTAAATGTCCTTCTCGTAGCGAGAGGCCAAAAACTGAACACAATATTCACGGTGTAGCCTCACCAGTGCTGAGTAAAGGGGGACAGTGACTTCCCTACTTCTGCTGGCAACATCATTTCTGATACGATAAGGTACTGTTGGCCTTCTTTGCCACCTGAGCACACCGCTGGTTCATATTCAGCTGACTGCCAACCAGCACCCCTAGGTCCTGTAGCAGACAGCTTTCTAGCCACATTTCACAAAGCCTGTAATATTGCATGGGGTTATTCTGACCAAAGTGCAGGACCCAACACTTGGTCTTGTTAAGCCTCATACAATTTACCTTGGCACACTGATCCAACCTGTTCAGGTCCCTCTTTATTGCCTTCTTTCCCTCAAGGAGAGGAACATTCTTGCCCAATTTGTTGTCATCTGCAGACTTACTGAGGGAACACTCAGTCCCCTTATACAGATCATTGATAAAAATATTAAACAAGACTGGTCCCAACACTGAACCCTGTGGAACACCACTTGTGACTGGCTGCTGACTGTGTTTAGCTCTGTTCACCATAAATCTCTGGACTTAGCCATTCAGCCAATTTTTTATGCAGTGAAGAGTACACCTGTCCAGGACATGAGTAGTGGTGGTCAATAAGCAAAACTCACTTAAGTTTTTGCTTCCTGAAAGACTTTAAAAATTTTGTCTTTAACTTTTGCTTCCAATAATGTAGACTTATGACCTCAAAATCGTTACATGTCAGTTTAATTTTCCCACCTTCAAGAAGGCAGTGACTCATTCCTAATTTACAATTTGTAACAAGATCATTACTCATCCCAGAGAACACCCTTCATATGACTGACCATGCTGATACTTCCATCCTGCATATTATAAGGTCACCTATATGATCCAAAGACTTTTCTGTCTTTCTGTATTTCAAGGCATAACATAATCAGAAAGGAGCTCCAAAAATAAATTTTGAAACATTCAAATTTGCACAGAAACATCAAAATTTTGCACCCTTAATTAAAACGTATGTTCCATTTGCTTCAATGGGAAATTGATCTTAGCAGACACAAGATGATAACGATCAAAGTTCCAAAGTAGAAGACAAGTATAGTGGTGTTTTTCCAACCAATATGTTCAAAGTATGTAATACATTTTGTTCCCTGCTCTCATTTGACTGTTAAATGCTTGTCAATAATTTATGAAGCAGTAAGTTTTGCACTCTGAGACCCAGTAGGAACACGATCTCCAGCTGTGGAACATTAGAAGACAACAAACAACCATAGAGAGGAGGGGGGAAGGGAAAAAATAATGCCATAATCCTTTCCTTAAGTTTTTTGAAGCTTGGATTACAGTAAAAAACCCTAAGAAATAATTCACAGAAAAAAAAAAAAATAGTATTCAGTAGATAGCTGGATTTGGTTAATACTTATAAATGGGTTATTTTAAGGTATTTTTGTATAGTACAGACTAAAAAGGCAAATTTTTTTATTACTTCTATTTGCATTGTGCAGTAGTCAGTTTTTTCCTATGACATCATGGGTTTTTGTAGTGCTGCTGTAGGTGCTCAAAGATCCAAAATTTTCTAAAGAAAAATAAATTTCTTATATGTTTTAAAATATACTCAATATTGCTATACTATCACAGAGCAGTATTAATGCTTTCGTTGACCATGACTGTTATTTTCAACTAAATACAGTATTATAAACAAACTTTCTATATCATTAGTAATTTTGGTTTTGGTTGGTGAAATGTAGTTAACAGATTCTATATATGAAATTCAGTACACAGGAAACTGCAAAGTCTTGGTGTTTTTGGTTTTTTTTTAGTTTTTATTACTATTATAGTTCATGGACTAGAGAAACATGGTTTTTTTCTACAAAATCCATTTCCACCAGAGAAGCTTGAAGAAAACATGGTATTAATTTTAGCTGTGCCATATCAGTCTTAAAAACACCCATATAACCAAGAAACATTTCACAAAAAAATAAAAAAGCATTACATGGCAACATTTATGCCTCTGTATTCTATATTGAGCCTTGGTGTGTGTAACCAATGCATTTCCCCCCAGCCTTTAGCAAACCAGCAGCAGTTTTGTTCAGGCTTCAGGGGAGGTAAAAGCCTGCCCGCTGCTGGCAGACACAGTGAACACTAATACGGAGCCTCATAGGCAATTTGACTGCGAGTCAATCACTTTTATCCCATAAATATGACAGCCTGAGTGAGCTTTCTTTGAGCTCACCCTGCTAGGCAGTGTGACTACATAGCGATGATCTTCCTTCGCAAGGTTACATCTCTCGGGGGGCTTTGCGAAGCAGTGAGATCTTTTACCAACCACAGATCACTGGCGAGCCCCATTTGAATCCCTCTTGGATGGCAGCTGGACTACACGACTAGGCAGTTCTCTTTAAGAGGGATTAGTTCTCTTGTGTCAATAGCTAATATTTTAAATAGAATAAATCATTTAGAGATATAGTATTATGTGACTCAGCATACTGTTAGCTTAAATAAGATTCTAGTGTTATAATATTGTGTGAGTTAGTATGCTGTTTGCTTAGCTTTCTGTGCACGAGTAAGGCTTGAACTGAAGCATTAGGCCCCAACTGAGAATTTAAAGTTAAAAACTTTCCCAGCATGTACAAGCTGCTCAGTCAAATGTGGCCTCCAGAGTAGCTGAAAACAAGAAAACACAGAGGCTTCAAGGATACATATCATCAACTCCAGCTGCACTAAGACAAGATAATGACCTGTCTGAAAGAGAGTGAAGGAATCCAACGAGGAATGAGAAAATCCCAGATCTAAAAATCACTACTGGGCCAAACCGTCACATGATGGGATAGGTGAATTGTCTATAAAGGAATAATTGCCCAGGAATTTCTTCATTCAACTTTGGCCCTTCCCTGTGAAATCGATAGTGTTGCTGAATCTTTCCCTTAAAATTATTTTAAGAAACCTGAGTCTGCTTCACAAAACCTTGAATCTGGACTTCAGAGAGAACTAACACCTGGCAGCAGAACATCCAGAAGGGAGGTGAGTATATATAATCTTTTGACTATTAACACATATAACCTGATTTTTTCTTGTATGTTTGCTCTACGCAGTAATACTGTGATGTCATCACCAACCTCTATTAAGTCTCACTTTTATTTACATATGAGTGTTGTCTAAAAAACTTTTTCATGACAATGTGGGAGAAATCGTGGATGCCCCGTCCCTGGAGATGTTTAAAGCCGGACTGGGTAAGGCTTTGAGCAACCTGATTTAGGCAAAGGTGTCTTTGCCCATGGCAGTGAGGTCCTGTGTTGGTTTAGCCTTGATCTGGCTGAATTTTTGGCTAAACTCATGCAACTGGACTCCCAAATTCTACCCAACACACACCCAGGGGAAGGGAGAGGAAAATAAGAGGAAATAGCCTTGCAGATCAGAAACTAAATCTACAGCTTTAATGAAATGGTGGTAATAATAGTAATAATAATTAAAACAATCAGAATTTGATGAAAATATGCACAAATATCTGAGATCACACACACACACTCCTCAATGACCATACCTTACCACAACTGCTCTAAAGCAAACATGAAGGAACGGATTCGGACCTAGGAGGGTGTTGAACTCAGGAACTGGAATCAGGGATGTGTGGATCTGGGGCCCAGAAAAATCAGACAAATGAGGTCCTCATTGGATGTCAGCCATTGCAGAAGAGAGTGAGACCATTGTGATCTCTCAGTTTATATACAAGTATGACATACTCTTGGAGGTCACTTTGGGGTCACCTGCCTTGCCCGCCCCTCCCTGCTGGAGCAGCCGTTTTTCACTAGCTCAAGGATGGCCTTGGTTACTACAGGAATAAGTATAAATATTAGTCTCTCTGCATACCAGTGTTCTGTGTTATCGCTGCTTGACAGAAACTGTCTGAAAAAACATGCAGTTAGTTTTTCATAAAATGCAGTTACTCTGGTAGAGCCAGAGTCAGAAGCACCTCAATTAACTCAAACCATAATGGGTCCATTTCAACCTAAACCATTCCATGATTCTATGAAAGAACTGAAAAAAGTATATACATTTCTAATGATATCTCAAGAAAACTCTACATTTTCTCAGACAATCATTCTGAACTATATTCTTTTAGAAAACAACTTTATTTTGCAAAGGAATAAAAATTTTCCTCATCTGCTGCATTAGGAAACTATCTTCTTGAATAAGTATCTCACATTGTAACAGCAATTACAAAAGTGACTCTAGAAATATTTGGTGAAGTAACTATCCAAATTACATAAAAAAAATGAATATTCCCAGTATTTTCTTGGAGTACAACAGAATGAAAAATTATGAATAGTACTAAGGAGGTATGGCTGCTGTTCCATGCTTATCTCATGATTTCTCTAATTGTTTTAAGTATTCTTACAAGGGAAAAAAATCAGGCAAGATAACTGTATAAAATGAGTTAACTCAGGATTGACATGTAAATTCTGGATTATCGATTTGTCTGCTTATTCTTTCCACATCAGGTCTAGTATCCAATGACTGATCTCTGTTCAATATATTTTAAATAGACAATGTAGAAACTCTGAGGTGGGTGCTGAGCACGTATTAGGGATAACTTTACTGATTTACTCCATATCAAGACACACTTTTAGACTTTTAGACAAAAAGTGAATCCAATGAACCTCATTTAAGGTTTCATAGTTTTGAGCTCAATGTGTCATATTGGAAGTGGTGGTGGAGGTGTTCACCAAACCCCTTTCCATCACCTACTGGCTAACTAGGGAAGTTCCACTTGACTGGAGGTTGGCAAATGGTACACCCTTTCACAAGAATGGTCAGAGAGAGAATCCAGGGAACTACATGCCTGTCAGTCTGACCTCAGTGCCAGGGTCAACAAGAAACACAAGATCATGAGCAGATTATCTTGAGTGCTATCAAATAGCACACACAGGACAACCAGTCAATATGAGTTTATGAAAGGCAGGTCCTGCCAAACTAACCTTCTATGACATGGTTACCTGCTTAGTGAAGAAGGAATAGGCTATGGATGTGCTGCACCTGGACTTCAGTAAGGTCTTTGACACCATTTCTCACAGCATTCTTCTTGAGACACTGGCTGCCATCAGCATGGACAGGCACAGCCTCTGCTGGGTTGAAAACTGGCTGGATGGCGGGGCCCAAAGGGTTGTGGGACCCAATTAGAGGCCAGTCACAAGTGCTGTTCCCCGGGGCTCATGGTTGGCTCCAGTTCTGTTTAATATCTTTACCAATGATCTAGACAAGAGGACTGAGTGTACCCCTTAGTAAGTTTGCGGGTTACACCAAGCTGGGTGGAAGTGTGGATCTGCCTGAAGGAAGGCAGGCTCTGCAGAGTGATCTGTACAGGCTGGACCAATGGGCTGAGACCAACGGGATGAGGTTCAACAAGACCAAGTGCACAACAACCCCATGCAGTGTTACAGGCTTGGGGAAGATGCCCAGCATAGAAGTACCTGGAGGTGCTGCTTGAGAGCAAGCTGAATGTGAGCCATCAGTGTGCCCAAGTGTGGTCAGCAGTATCAGGGAAGTGATTGTGACCCTATACTCAGCATTGATGGGGCCACACCTCAAGTACTCTGTTCAGTTCTGTGTCCCTCACTACAGGGAGGACGCTGAGGTGCTGGAGTGTGTCCAGAGAAGGACAGCAAAGGTGGTGCAGGGGCTGGAGTACAAGCCTTACGAGAGGTTACTGAGTGAACAGGGATTGTTTAGCCTAGAGAAAAGGAGGCTGAAGAGAGACCTCCTCACTGTCTCTATCTACCTGAAAGGAAGTTATGTTGAAGTAGACGTTGGTCTTTTCTCCCAGGTGACAGGGTTAAGATGAGAGGTAATGGCCTCAAGTTGCACAAGGGGAAGTCCGGGTTAGATGTAATGAAAAAGTTCTTCACTAAAAGGCACTATATTAGGCTTCCCAGGGAAATGGTTAAGTCATCATCCCTAGAGGCATTTAAAAGGTGAGTAGATGAAGTACTCAGAGATATGCTTTAGTAGTGGACAGGTATGGCTGGACTCAACAATCTCAAAGGTGTTTTCTAACCAAACTATTCTATGATTCTATTATTCTATGATTAGCTGTTAATGCACGAGCCTATACTGACTCAAAAATCACACTAGCTGTTCTCAAAACATTTCTGAACCCTTAATCGATCTCATTGTTTAAACACAATCCAAATAATTTTGAATAGGATAGCATTAAGATAAGCAGAAGGAAGTTCACTAAATGATGATTAATTTTAATAGGAATTTTTGAAAGTTACTTAAGGTAAGTTTGAAATTAAAAAATGTTCTCTTTTTCTCCTATCAATTTTAGTCTAAATATAGTGGTTTAACTTTATTGCTTTTTATCTCATGCTGACTTCTGTTCTTTTTCTTGCAGAGGACTGTTCTCATTATATATTTCTTATAATAATATCACACTTAATGATGGCCCAAGTGGCATAGTTAAATAGTTGATTATGCATTTCTTAAGACATAAAATAACTTTTCTGTGCATAAAATGAAGTGTGAATAATAAACATCCAGAAAATTAATTTAAAGACTTATGAATGCAGAAGTACTTTTTAGTTTATGAGTTATAATCAGTTTAAATTTGTGTTTTCAAAGGGGGGAAATGAGCTCTCTGAAATTTTTTTTGCCAACAAAAACACTAGATCTGTTTTTGTGTAACAGATTTAGACAACAGATTAAATTATTAAGAGCCACTTAATTCACTTTTGCTTTGGAAATCTACTAGTAGTGAAAGCAGACCTGACATCTATTGCAACAGCTGTATCTCATCTAGGATGTAGGTGAAACCAACTAGGTAAAAAGAACCCTCCTCAGACATTGCTAACCTCCCAGCTCAGCAGGCATAAAATCTTTACCCCTAAGATATGTTAGCAGAAGAGATTAGTTTGAATTCCTGTACTTAACCTTAGTACTCATAATTTTTAGAAGAGATTTTTCTTTTTTCTCCTCTAAACTCATTGGAGTGTGCCTTTTTCAACTTCAGTGAGACATCTTAAGTCTTAGTAAAGACCTCTTATTTAAAAAGTTACAAGATTTTTCCTCATCAAAGACAACAACAGTTTCAGACACCATAGTTGCAGTCTAAAGGATTTATTTGTTTACACATATTTTTTTTTTAGCTACTGGAACAGAAGATCTCGTTAAAGTAGACAGAGTTTCCTTGATGGCTTTCTACCATATGGTACACTCTGATTACTCTGGCTTTGGATTTGGTGCTGCTAGTTCCTTAGTACCACTACCCATGCTATGTACCAGTCAATCCTCGTGTTGTGCAGCAGCAATAAATAACCATTCCACGGAAAGACGTCAGCTCAAGAACCACACATCTGGCTGTAGACACTTGCAAACTTGCAGCTTTGTGGAAAGAGAACATCAACATGAATCTGATGAGCTCACCCCATTACAACACCACAAACAGGAGTGAAATTGTCTGCTTTCAATGTTAAATTATAGATGTTGCCACCAAATGGGAGAAGAAGCAGAGTTTAGAATCTCCTATCTCATGCCTGCAACCTTATACAAATGCTCCACTTGGAGATACAACAGGCAGATATTTTGATTGGGATCAATATGTTGAACCAGGGTGCAGCACTGTTAATTAAATATGGACATAAGCCATAGAATTTGAATACAGATTATTCATATCCTAAATGTCAAGATTGTTTTAATTGTAAACCTCAGTTCAAGCACACTTGGCTGTTTACACATTTCCTCAAGCATGGGCAGAGCTGAATCTGTTGGCCTCCAAGGTAAAGTATAAAACAACTTTTTTTTCCTCATGTTTTTTACTTATATGTAGGCCTACAAAGAGGAAAAAACCACCTTTGTTTCTTCTAATAATAGTTACTAAAAATGAACATTATGCCTGAGTTTGAATGCATTAAAATTAGGCTTATATTGCTTTGATTCTAAAATAAATAGTAAACTGAGAGAATAAAATCTTCTATAGCAGTGTTCTGTCTCATAATATAAAATACAAAATAGATATACAGTGCAACTATATTGCATTTTGGTCTACCCAGGAGTTTTTGTTGCCTGCACCCTATTAAGCAAAATACTGATAGTGGCTGGAGCAGCGTGGCTAGAAACAAAATTTCATGAGAACAGAAAAGGAAAAGAACCCTTCAAGGCCAGAAAGGTTCATTGCAGGCAGCAACACTGTTTAAGACTTTCTCACAAAACTAATGTAGACCCACAACAGAAAGAGCCACATTTCTTGGCTTAGTCATGTCTTATCTTGTGTTAGTCAACCACTCAAATATCAAAGTTTTCCATGTCTTTTAAGTGAACTTTCCTTTAATTTTTGTCTTATTTTGCCTTCCTACACCACAATTTCTTGTCTAAAATATTGTTCTAGTCAAAACCTTGCCTCAGCACTCCTATGAATAGATCTTAGCCATGGTCATAGCTGGTGACAGCTTGGTATTAGACAAATTTGACTTACAGTTTAGAAACTAAAGAGCTACTCTTGAAAGCCAAGAATGCTTTGAGACAACATTATTGGCACCTTTTGAGCATCCATTGGGTTACATGTCTATTGATGTCTTAACATGAAGAAAAAATATGTAATTGTTTTCTACTTCACTCTATTTTTAGTCCCTTTCAATTGCACACAGATGTTCATACATCTTGCTGTATCTTATGGAGATGTGAATCTCAGATTAAAATATTTACTTGATAATGGGAGTGACTCAAGGGAACCTCTACGGTCAATGTTTTTTTGCTATGGCTTTCATGTTTTGGTATCCCTTCACACAACATTTCACAAGCAAGACCAAAGCCCTTTCAGCTTTGAGGTATTATTACCTGCAGCTACTCTTGTCATCCAGAGATATCTGAGCAGAGTGAATTTACCAGTTTTAAAACTGGAGCACCCAGAAAGGGAACTACCTTCTGGTTTGCCTTGGGAATTAAATGTAATCAGAAAATGCAAAACAATTAAATTCGGAAGATACAGATTGTTACACTGTTGTACAGTCTAGGGAAAGGAGAAAGGGTAGTGTGTACTACAAACCTACTATGATGTAGGATCTGCTTAAATTTTAGAGCTTCTTAAAAAGAAGGAAACATCTGTATTCTTTATGGATGATAGGGACAATGGACAAGTTTTAAATTTGACATAAAGTTGATCAAATATATTAACACTGTTAAAATCCTATGATTGTAACCCAGGAAAAAAATTAAAGAATTAAAATTATTGAAAATGAGAAAAAAAAATGTGTAATAAGTGCTTTCTTTGCAGCCTATTGCTAACTTTTCCAGATTTGGACATATAAGACATTTTTGTTAACAACCTCAGGATTCATTCTACTGACCAGCAGGTCAAGCTTCCTCTGGCTACTAAAATTATTTTGTTAGAAACAAACCCCACACCTCTTACCACAAAGAGATGATTATATTATTATTATTATTATTACTATTATTATTATTATTATTAAAATTGAGACTCCTAACAGGTATCTGGGACTCATTGAACTAGTATCATACAGAAAAAGACTACACACCGTCTCTGTCTAGTAAATGTTCATTTGCATACACCTAGCTGGATATATTAAGACAAAGGATGGAAAAACAGTTAACAGAAATCACGTGTGATGACAGTCGTTCATGACCATAGCACAGAAGTCACAGCACTCACGGTTAATACCTTAGCTAAAGGCAAAGAACACCATGTCATATTATGCAGATACTTATGACATTTTTGATCTATGGCCGTGGTTTCTCACAAAACCTTTTTGTAGTGTTCTCTAGAAGCCAAACACTCTGTGAAGAGGATATCTGTAAATATACGCTAGTAATTTGATGTACTGGAATTTATAACATTCTGTCTATCATAGATATATCTATGGGAGAAGAATCCATCTGGGGAAAAAAAAAAAGTATTACAAACAACTTTGTACCACAATTCACATTTTCCATTTGTGCCTGCAATAGAAGAGGAGCCGCTGCCCAGTTCACAGAATGTTGAGGTCTGAAGGACCTCTAGAAGTCATCTTGCCCAGCTCCCATGCTCAGACAGGAATATGGCCAGATGGCTTTTGGGTGTCTCTGAGGTGCAAGACTGCAAAACCTCTCCAGACATCTCTACTAGTGCAGTGAGATTCTGAGAACAGAGTAAACTTTATTTTCTCCTCAAATATTTCATGTACATATTCCTTAATTCAAATAGATAGTTTATAATAATTAATATTATTCTTTTATATATAAATTCTGAAAACTAAACAAAAAATAAATATTTTATGCAAGAAGAATTGCACTGATACAGATTTTTGCTAAAATATTTTAGTCCCACCCATATTAACTGATGTGGTGTTTATAAAGCTTCAGTTAATGGGGAACTTTTTTCTAATACAGCAAAAAAAAAAATTTTTTAAAGTGTTTCTTCTTCCTAGTTCAAAGATCTCCATTCTTTTGGGTCTTCCCTTTACCGCTTCTGATTAGAGATTAAAAGGTACAAACAAATTGCAGAGTGCCTGTGCAATACTACACAGAGCTGCTACACTTACTACGTAAACTGGATTTGCAATTTGAACAACAGACACAGTGGTACAAGTTGAAATTAAAGTAGATTCACATATTGAAAATTTTCTAATTTACAAATACTTAGTAGGAGAGAGCTTTAAAGCCATTCAGAAAGGTATTAATAGCTTGCCTAAGGCCTTCAGAAACAGGGTCATATCTGTGTGTTCTATTGCACTGTCTTATGTCTACTCAGAAGAAAAGGTTAACTACCAGCAAAATAAAGAGAGTTAATGGATTTATGTGTGCATAGAATTTCTAGTATAGGGAGCAACATATAATCTGAACATATAATGTATAACATACAAGGTTTAACTGTGTGAGAATACCCTTTGTCACTTCCTGGTGATAATTTCAGTTTAAAGAAAAATAATACAAAATCAAGTTACAGCCCCTAGAAAAAGTAGATACATAAAGAGATAAAACACTTAAGTTTTAAACATTTGGATGGTTACAGTGAAGCCAGTGTATTATTTGGGCCCTTTGTTCAAAACTGAATTTTGGAATGATGCAATATTTCTATGGAATTTATCATGGTTTATGAATTAGTAAGCAAAGACTCAGTTAAAACTGTGTGTGGCAACTCAAGTTCTGAGAAGGAAAATCAACAGAAGGCAAGGAGGAGATTTTTGATTGTTCTTCCTCCTCCAAAAATCATGTAATATTACATTAAGTGACTGCACATGTTTTCTCAGAGTATAAATACTTATGGATTCATTTAGAACAATTAATCTGTTAGATTTAATGAGGGTCATGCGTCATGTTATTTATGAATTTCCACCTTTCCACTTGGTCTTTTAAACCCTTAATTAGCCTTTTCCCTGGCTGTACAATGTGGGGATATGTTAGCAATCTAATATGCTCTCACTGTGTTTTATCATTTTTGTAAATCTTAACTAGTGATAAACTAAAACGACCAGCCCTATTCTGATCTAGGTTTTTAAGTGACTGCTACTGATATTTTGAATTGTATTTATAGTTAAGTAAGAATCATGACAGAAAATTCTTAAAATAGTAAAAAATAATAAATGTTATCTTTTTTTTTTCTTCAGAAACTTGAGCAGCATGCTGTTCATCTGAGCCTTTTTCCTGCCATTGCTACTTCTAATATGAATATAGCATTAAAAGAAGGAATTCAATTGATCTGAAATTCTGTTCCAGGTGAGCCAAAGTAGAAATCTCAAGCATTTTAACCTCTTAATTATGATGTCATTATGAGCCACATATCTGCAGAACAAGTGTTCTAGCAATCTCACAGCGTAGGTTTCAAAGGTATGATAGTATAAAATTGACAGCTCTAACGCTGTTGCAGAATGGCAGAAACTGGAAGACACATCCCAGAATCATCTACTCCAACCCTTCCTGCATAGAGTAGGGTCACAGAAAGCAGGACAGCATCCAATTAGGTTTTGAATATCTCCAGGGATGGAGACTCCATAACCTCTCCTAGCAACCTGTGCCAGTGTTTGATCACTTAGTAAAAATATTTCCTTATTTCAGCTTATGCCTATTGCCTCTTGTCCTGTCACTGGGTACTGCAGAGAAGGGTCTGGCTCTATCATTATTTCTGCCATCAGGGGAGAAATACACATGAATAAAATTCCTCTGAGCTTCTGTTCTCCCAATTCCAGCTCTCTCAGCACTTCATCATTTCTCTGAATGTTCCCTGACTTTTAAATATTTCTCCACCAAGGTCTTTCTTGCTCCAGATTTCCCCTCTAGTTTCAGGGTCCTGTGACTGCCAAAGGTCAGTCTTACAGATAGTCTTATCAGCAAAGACTGAGGCAAAGAAGACATTAAATTTATTCTGCTCCAGAAATTCCTATTTTGGATAGCGGTTGTGTTTCCTTTGGTAGAGAAATGCATCTCCCTCTCTCCTTCTTCATCTATTGATATGTTCCAGGAATAATTTACAATATTATAAAATTAAAGAGATCAGCCATTTGACTAGTTAATGTTAAAGGCTATTGTATATTTTTGAGTGTCCAGGATTTATTGTGGATAAAAAAGATAAACAAGGAACAGTAACATAAAATCAAAGAGTTTTTTTGCTGCTCGAATTAGATATCTACAATTTATAAAGAGATTTAATTTGATTGGACAAATTATATTTGTTGAACCACAGAACACAGTGGTTAAGCATTCAAATCACACCTATTATTTGAGGAAGTTAGTGATCAGGCTGTCAAGCCGTTCATCTGTATATGAATGCTGTTAAACGCACTGTTCTCCACCTGTACTTGTTTGCATCGCTGGCCTTGTATGTTTTTTATATGTGTGGGTCTGCCTGTTGAGAACCACTCTCACTACTATCTCTCTGAGGACAGGAACTGCAACAGCCCCATGTACATCAGCCAGGACAGCAGTAATCTGCCTGGAGCCTGAAGCCCAACATACACAGCTACAAATAACCTGACTTACTTTTTTCATAATTCAAATGAAGCTTTAATGATTTTAAAAGCCTTTGGGATCCACCCTAAAGACATTCTGTAGAGTATGGAGAGAAAAGTAATTTGGATGATTGTAATGTTTTGGGGTTTTTTTCTAAACTAGAACTTGATGTTAGAAGCAAGGAAAAATCTATCCGTTCTGCCTTCACCTTTCCTACAGGGTGAACCGAGAGAGGAGAATGAGGATGCTAGTTTGACTGTAAAAAACTTTGTTTAATGAGGCTTCTATTTCCTTCCCATTCGAGTCACCTAAAGATGTGACATCTAGGATACATTTGCTTTTCAATGAGATTACATAGGGTTTGGGTTCTCTGTACCCCATAAAACACTGCAGGTGTACATTTCAGACTGTGGTTCAGTCCTCTCTAAGCCTGACTGACTATTCCACTGCCTCCAGTGCACCGTCTCAGCTCTATGCATGCTCTGATCTCATGATGTAACTCTTTCCATATCAGATCCTGTGATCTCTGGAATACTTTCTCCCATCTGTATATCCATGGCTTCCCCAGGACAGGAGCGATCTTTCTGTTCCTTTGAGGAGATCTATCTGACACAATCCTCTTAAAGCACTTTGCCAATTGTAAGTAGACCATGCTAGAGGCCTTGCTAAAGTCAAGGTATAGGATTCCCACTGTTCCCCCTATATCCACACAGTCTCATCGCAGGGAACAATGCGGTAGGCCAAGCAAGATTTATCCTTAATAAAACCAGGCTGGCTGTTCCAAGCGGTTTCTTAATGGGGATGGAAAAGGTTTTCAGGAGGTTTTATTCCGTTCCTTCCCCAGATGCTGAGGTGAGGTTGATAACACATGGTTCTCACGATCCTTCTTGGACTTCTTGAGGATAAATGCAATGTTTGTCTTTCTCCAGAAAACACAGATCTTCCCTAGTTGCCACTAAATTTCAAAGACATCCTCACAGTAGACTCTAAATATCTTGGTCAGGATCAAGTGCATCTTCTGTGGTCTCATGTCCTTGTGTGTGTCCTGGTGACTGAAATGTTCTCAATCTCTGTTCCCCCTTCCTATGGGTACTGCCTCACTCCCATAGACTGTGCTAGGAGGCTCAGAGACCTGGATGACCTCAGGGCAGCTCTTATCAATGAACAAGGCATTGAGTTCCTCAGCCTCCTCCAAGTCCTTCATCAGTAGGCCCCCGTCCCAGTGAGGGACAGATCCCATTCTCCTCAGCCTTACCTTTGCTGCTTACAGAAACCAGTCTTTATGAACTCCCTTGCTAGTTTCAGCTCTACATGAACTTTCAGGTTTTGGCACTGGGACTTGCAAAGACATTGCTTTCTTAGGCCATTCAGAAGAATATACAGATATTTCTCCTCTCCACTTCCACCTCTGTTTACTGTCTGATTCCATGATGTTCTTCCAGTTTTACTGATTTTTCTGCTGACTGGAATGGATTGCCCTTATGCTGGGATGGTTGACCTCCTCTGTCTGTTACAACAGTTTCCGCAGGATCCTGGCTTCACAGATTGCCAAACAAGCTGAAGCCTTCTGTTCTTTCCCACATACCTATCTTCCTACCCCAAAATTCATACTGGTTGTGGTGATTTTCCTGCTGCAGAGGTAAGGGGTTTTAGAGATGTTAGTAGAATAAATCTCTAAGGTGAAAAGTGATAATAATGTTTCTGATAGCTTAAAGTAAAAATGCAAAGATGTCTCACCATGAACCTTCAAAACTCTAAAACCACTCACATTTTTTGCTTCTAACTTCAAACTCACATGCCTGTAGGAAATGTAACCAGATTAAAAACACTGTGGTTAGAGAAAATTACTTCTAATGCAGCTGACAAAATTGAGAGCTTATTGCTGGTGATAACACTACAATATTTTCTAAAAATGTAAATGATTGAATGTTTCACTTCATATTTTAGAAATACCAAAAGATATCACAGGCATGATTTTCAAACATTAGCTGTTCAAAAGGGCAGTCTCTGCTCCAAGGCCAATCTCATTAGTTAGAAACCAAATGAACAATGAGATAAAGGTTCATCCCTATAATTTTAATAAGAGGTCAATGGAGGGCCAACTTAATTTCCTGCAGTCTCTGCTGAATGGCATTAGTTAGTGAAATCAGCCCTTGTTTAAGCTTGAATTCAGTTATTTCAGGCATTAATGGTTTTCTGACATCAATGAGTAAATCCATTAGAGACAAGTATTTTAATTTCACTCAGATAATTTTGTAATTCAGAGACCTACAAAATTCTCAAGTTACATTGCTCCAAATTCATAGTGTCTGAATCTATACTGAAATATTAGCTTAGCTGTTTTTAAACTTCAGCAGTCCAAGCGACTAAAATTTTCTGATGACTTTCATGGTTCCCTGTACAAGACAAACAACACGTGACAGGTTCTTAAAAAGATTCAAGGGACCAAAAATTTAATGCAGCTCTTGGAATTAAGATATACAAATACTGGCCATATAGTCTAAATTTCTAGATCAGAGCCCAAACCAAATGATCTGCTTCGTCTTGCAGTCAGCAACATGGTATTTCACACACACAGTATCACCGTATTAATAGGTTGGAGAGGACCTTTGAGATTGTGGAGTCTAACCTATAACCCAACACCAACACCTACTCATCATCTAAACCACGGCACTAAGTGCTTCATCCAATCTCCCATTAAACACCTCCAGGGATGGTGACTCCACCACTTCTCTGGGCAGCTCATTCCAATGGCCAATCAGCCTTTCAGTACAGAATTTGTTCCTCATATCGAGCCTAAACTTCTCCTGGCGAAGCTTGAGACTGTGTCCTCTTGTTCTGTCACCGGTCACCTGAGAGAAGAGACCAACCCCTGCCTGACTACAGCCTCCTTTTAGGTAGTTGTAGAAAGCAATAAGGTCTCCCCTGAGCCTCCTCTTCTTCAGGCTAAACAACCCCAGCTCCCTCAGTCGCTCTTCATAGGGCTTGTGCCCCAGCCCCTTCACCATCCTCGTCGCTCTCCTCTGGACACACTCCAGCATCTCAACATCTTTCTTAAACTGAAGGCCCAGAACTGGACACAACACTCAAGGTGCAGCCTGACCAGTGCTGAGTATAAGGGGATGATAACTTCTCTAGTCCTGCGGGCCACACTGTTCCTGATGCAGGCCAGAATTTGTTCCCTCCATGTTTCTCAAGCTAGCTGTTTTATTGACTGTGCCCCCAAAAGACAAATTCTGGCAACTAGTCTTTTACTTGAAGAATTCAAACCTGTCAGTGAGCTTCCCACCTTCACTTTTAGGCAATGGCCTTCTAACTTACCCAATCAAAGGTGTCGACAACAAAACCAAATGTACTAAATGAGATGTTCAACTTGCTGCCTGTCTGCTACCACACTGCCTGAAATTATTAATCATTCTCAGGAGAAGAATGGTCTTTGAATGTGCCCCAAACTTTAGATTTGAAAATGGCCAAACTACATTTTGTCCTCTGACCTGAAGTTTACAAAACATTAACAAGCCTACTTGTAAACTATCTCATACTGTATTCCAACACTTAAATCAATGCATACTATTTTTTTCTACCTCAAAAAGCGAAGAGAAATCTGGCACTAAAATACACAGTTTTCAAACCTTGTCATAGAAGTTGGAAGAATTAAAATGGACATCTGTCTCTGTGTTCACCTATTTGAGTTTTTCAAAGTAGTCTTCTCACATTGACACCATTTTGTGACAAATTGCATGGCAAGTAGCCAGGCAACAAGAAATCTGTATAGAAAGGTAAGAGGAGAGACAGAACTGAAAAAGAAGGGATTTTTTAAGAAAATGAAACAACAGTGGAGATACAAGGAGGAGAAAGACTTCAGCTAAGAAGACAAAAAAATATAAAAGGGACAAGAAATAGAAGCAACAGGTGAAATAAAGGACAAAAGAGAGAGAACAGATAAATATTATTTAATATTTTCTGGCACTAAACACAAAAAATAACAGAAGAAGAGCAAAAGAGGAATATGGTATTAAGCAAATAAGCCAGAAGGACTATGCTAATAAATGAAACCACTATCACAGTATCACAATATCGTAAGGTTGGAAAAGACCTCTGAGATCATCGAGTCCAACCTATGACCCAACACCTACACCTACTCCTACTTGTCAACTACACCATGGCACTAAGTACCTCATCCAATTTCTCTTTGAACACCTCCAGGGATGGTGACATAGTTTACAATTAAAAACAACATTTTTTTGACTAACAAATTCATTTTTCATAAAACATTCATAATATGATCCTTGTCCATTACCTTCATAGTAGGTAAAACTCCTGGCTTACCAAAATGTCAGCAAGAAGAAGAAAAGGATCTGCCCTTTAACACACAAATGAAACTTGCATTCTTGAACCACATTCCATAGCTTTCTCCACTGATTAATGTTTCCTTTGGCACTGATTTTACAGTTATTAAATTGTCAAAAAACAGGGTGAAGCAAACAGAGGTAGAAAACAGTTTACTCCGCTCTACCTTGTCTACCCAGAAGCACTGCTGAAAAAGAGGAAAAGTGCCAAGTTTTGGTAGAAGCAACAGCTTAAACTGAAACTAGTAAATGATGGTTGGTGTTGGTTCTTAGAAGAACACCTTTGACGTATACCTTTCTAATACTACTGTTCTCAGGGTACAAAATAAAGCAGTATTTCCTTGGGTGCTTTCATATCAAAGTTGTTAGCCTGAAATTTCAGAAGCCTGAGTTTAAATTCTCTGAATCACCATAAATTATTTACTTAAACTTTCTGGACCTCAGTTTATAATCTGTTAAATGATAGTTTCCTGTATCATACTTTACTTTTTTCTCTTTCTTTCCCTCCTTTTCTTTATTCTTTGTTAGCCTTTGCTTATTATCTTCCTTTCATGTTCCCTTGTCTGAATTTAAGTGTTCTGTTGTCCTGTAGATTTATCACCCCAGCAGAGACCTCAGCTGTGTAACTGGACAAATAATAATAATGACAGGGGGCTATTTCCCTCCCTATCTGAAAATAAAAGGTGTCAGGTGCATCTGCCTGCCTTAAAGTATATCTTCTCTGAGCTGCAAGGGTCAAAGATTTATCAGCTTGGGGTCATCAGCCCATTATAACTGATTAATGGGACACTCAACAGAACAAGGTCATTGAGAATGTTATCTTAGAGAGATATTAACTGTTTGAAAGCCTTCCAATCTGTGCATTAAAAGTCGACTAATAAACAACAAATGACAATCTTGTAGGAACAAATTTTCTCCATTAGGCCAGAATGAAAAGCAGGTATCTAAAAGAAAGGAGAAAGAAAAAATGTACTGTCTTATTATATCTTTCAGAGATACAAATTTCACAGTGCCTGAAGGCTGCCAAAGAGCTGAGATGGTCAAAATCATAAGGGAAAGCAAGAAGGAAGATACTTGAAATGCCTTTCTTTAATCCACTTATTTTAAATCAATGGACAAGGAGTATTTAAAGGAAACTGAGAAAAAGATGAAACAGTCCTGTTCCCTCTGCAGTAGACTGTCATTTTAAAAGGAAAACAGAACAAGGGTGTGCACGACAAGGGAAATGGTACACCAAGCCACGGGAGTACGTGTCATTCTAGCATTAACCAAACTCAGTTAGGAGACTATCATCCCTTGACCAGCATCTTCCCATCATTGTTTTGTCAACTCATCCACCATAATCTTTTTGCCAGCTTTCTTCTGCCAGACTGATCAAGGCTGTCTGAATTTGGGAAGACTTGTGTGTGTGACTGGGAAGGCAGAAATCTTTGTTATCACTTCTGTCAAATTCTTTTCTAGCTCAGGAACACTGGCCCCAATGTCAGGTGCAAGTTCCTGAATGACAATCCCCGTTCTGTTTCCTTTTTTGTTCTTGGAAAGACAAATACAAGTTTACAGTTCTGACAGCCGCAAAGAAAGAACACTTATCTAATATACTTGATCAAGTTAGCAAGCAGAGAGATGATGCGGCAAAGCCTTTCTTTTTTTTTTTTAATTCACAATTAGACACAATATAAAAGAAATAATAGATTCCTAGTCCTTAATTTTATATCAGTTTTACTTATCTTTCTTGCACTTTGCTTCAGGAATTTCCTTTGGTACTGTTCTTTGAAAAACAGAAGAGTGTACTTCATGTCCTTAATCTGTCATAGTACAGAGTGATCTTGAAAACTGCTTCCTGCCTAGTCTTATCTTAGTCTTATGTTAAAGAAGGTCCACATAATGGCTGTTTTAGAACCTTGTAGCATTTTGTATCCAGCAGAACCCTTTGGAGCAAATAAAATAGTAAATATGAAGAAAGAAAAAAGAATGGTCGTTAGTCCTTTCAGTTACTCCTGATGATGTTCACATCAACTCTCTGGTATTTGAATCTATGAAATCCATTAAAAACACACAGTAAACTGCATACAAGTGTTAAATTCTAGATATCCTAAAGCAGATTAAGAACTAACACTGACCTTGATGGCACCTACGCAGCTCTACAATGGTGGGTGAAAAATTGGTGACACACAGTTCTGCAGAGCTGTGCAAAACACGGAATTGCTATTAAGTGCATGCAATAACACACCAGGAAGAATATTGCCTGAACTTGGGGGTTCTAACTTGAGCCTATCTTGATTACATGACTAAATGGATGGTACATGATCAGAATCAGGATCTTTCTGTTATAACCCTTTCTTATTGATTATCAGGTTGATAGTGCCAACTTCCCTATTTCAAAAAACATTTGTAGGTCTGTGTAGTGGATTTGAATATAATAGAAAAAAATTCCCTGCAGTCACACATAGGTCAAAGCATTAGGGAAACATAGATAGGTCTATTCTATCTGTCGTCATATGTATGTGATTTTTACTATCTTATAGGAGAATTTATTAAATATTGAATACTGTCTGTTTTTGTTACTCACTAATGACAGAGGACTATGTAGCTTTTTTTCTGTACTATGCAATTTCTGTCTTGCTCATTTTATTTTACAAGCAGCTATGAATTTCAGGAAGCTGTCAACTTGATTGGTCCCTTTTTTCCCTGATTTCCCTGATAAAAGATAAAGTTGTTTTGACCACCCAGCTGATTTGATGTCATCTTTCATTACATAAAATATCATGGTCATTCATTGCACAGTAATAATTTCTGTGGCAGTTATACACTGTATTTGCCCTTAGGGTCATCCCATCACAAAATGAGTCTAACTTATTTTTCAAAAGAATAAAAAATGGACTAGTCATATTCACACTTCTGCTTACAATACGCACTTACTGGTTATCTCTGAGGTCACTTCAAGGTGTCTTACAACTTACCTGTAATAGACTTACTCGAATACCCTAGCATATACAGATAAACAAAGAGCATTTTTTATAAAACCCATGAGTTCTTAATTCTGATGCTCAGATAAGATATTAGGGATGCACTATAAAATGCCCATCAAAACTCTAGAAAAAAAGGAGACTGGTATGGCAAAAAAAAGCAATGGCTTAAGTGGTAATGAACTTATCTCTTAGGAATCTATTCATATCCTTTGACCATTGGTATTTCTAGCTAGCTTTCTAATTCTGCTAAAACACCTCAAAAAGTTAAAAAAAAAAGAAAGTTTGCTTATTGTAGGATGCAAGTAAAAGAAAATTTGGGCCAATTATCACTCTTGTCTCCTAATAAAAGAGGGAATACTAGGAAAAAGTGGTGGAAAGAGAGAATAGCTCTATAGACTTCATTTCTTAGAAATCCTTAGGTACCAGTTAAGACATGCTATCTATGGGATGGGAAGTTATCAACTGATAATAATGTCCAGCAGTTCCTTTAAAAATATTTAACAACTTGACATTTCCAAATTTTCTGTATCAATGTAACCTGGTAAAAAGAACTTGTGAAAAAAACTTTTCAGATTTCTCTCTAAAATTTCTACCATTTCCCTCAGATGTCTGTCCATTGAAATTAACTCTAAGAATGTGTATTTCATGCTCCTTGTTTACCCAAATGCCCTATGCCACCTCAAATACAATGCAGTATGAAGGTTACTGGTCAACAGTGAGCAAAACTAGAGCATTATAACCAAACTTTCAAGAACTGCTCAGGAAAATGGGGAGAGTGGACAAAAAAGGATTGTGTTGTTCTGTGAAAAAAGATCCCGAGGAACTCATTCCTCTAGGAAATTATACATGAAAAAGAAAAAAAACGGCTTCCTATATGCAGTCGATGCAACCCTACTCCAACTGTTTCTTACATGGAAGTATGTTATAGTGGCACGATCTAGTTTTGATGACTAAGGAGTAAGCAGGAATTTTTGACTTTTTTATACTATAGATTTCATTTCAAGAGGCTTGCTTTCTTATTAAGAAAATGAATTTATGTGAGACAGAAGTTAAAAAAATGTTTTAAGGATTAATTATTGAAATTCTGATTTATCATTATGTTCAAGACAAAATCTCTTTTTCCTTCTTATTACATCATAAGCTGTAACCTACATTCTTTTAGGATTTCCATTCTGGTCCTTTGCATCAGTATGTCCAGTTTCTTGTTCACTGGTTTTTCTTTTCATTTATTACTATCTTCAAAGCAGGTCAGTGATAACAATTTTTTTCCAACTATTTGCCTCTATTTTATTCTTTGAACCAATGTGCTAGAACACGTTTTTTTGCTTTCTAAGAGCACTTTGTTTTCTGCCTGTATATTTGAACTTTAGGTGCCATTCAACTTATTGTTTTGTCTTCTGTCTTGTGAACTATTGAAACACATCTCTTCAAAAGGGTTCAGAAGTTTGTCAGTCAATGTTCTTGTGTCTTAGCCTTTTTCAAAACAATTTAACACAAAGAAGATTAAGAACTTTATGCATACTTGTATGGCAAAAATATCTGTGTACGTATACACTCTTGTAATGTTTCAGTACTTGAAATGTCGTCAGATTCTGTTGTTCTGTTTACATGGAAATTCCATGTACATTTTCTTAAATATGCATAGAAATAGCACGTTAGTCTACAACATGGGTCTTTAGTTGTATATTTTATGTTACAATGACTTTTTTTTACTGTATTATTATTAGTTTTGCTGCTGTCTGAATAAAGAATAGGTTTTATAAGTTTCACCTAAGTGGTTTAGAACTACATGAATAAATAACTTGAAATGAGTAATTTATCTTTGTAAGTGTATGTCTTTTCTAGGCTCACAATGGATGGAAGGCTAATTGACCAATAGCTCTGGAAATAAGGAGAGCTGTCAAACCAGCTCAGTTTCAGAAGCGAAGTTACACCCAGGATACAAGACAAACTCCTGGACAAGAGATAGAATTTGATATAAATGTTGTTTGCCACAATAACCATTCGAAGAACACCTGCAAGTTAAGTTAGAGTTCCTGCTGCAGATCCTGAAGAACAGTTAGCCTGAACTCTAGTACGTGTTATTACTGCATCTCAGGGGAAAACTTTACTAAAAGTAACTCCCAGCAACACTTAGCTGAAGGGCATTTGAGGACAATCACACAAGTCTTGACTCCTCCAAATTAAAGCCATTTCAGTAGTCACATGGGTCTGAGGGAGGCAGAGCTGTTTATTGGACATGTAGACTCAATTTGATCACAAATAATTAGGCAAGTATCAGGGAAGCTGTCAGAAGCTGTGTTAAAATACTAAAATACTGAAAGATATTGACTAATGCAAACCACAGGTTTTTAGTTTTAATTGCAAATGCTTACAAACCGAAGTAATTCCAGATAATAATAAGGCAAGCACAAATACGCACACTGCTTTAAAATGAAAGCTTTTTAGCCGTTATATCTTGAATGCCAAAAAGCAGTGACTTAGGTTGTTTGGAAAGCAGTTGCCAAGCTAGTACCTTACTGTATACTCCAGCTTGATGGATAACGCTAGTATGATCCGGTTGTTTTACAAAACTGCTTGAAAAACATATCAATTCTAATAGGTAATTAGGTAGGGGAAAATATATTTAGGAAGTTATAGAAGTTCTATTTACAGCTTCATTAGGAAAAAAGCAACTCTCAAGACAGAAATGTGTACAAGTCATTTCCTTGAAATCCTCCTTTGAGTCTATGATTCTGCAAAACAAGGAATGGAGAGGACTCAAAAGAGAAAACTAAGTAAAAAGTCGGTGCATTGCCTTCCTTCAAAGGATATGAAAATAAACATGGAATGTGAAAGTTTCATTTTCCAGTCTTATTTACGGATTTGTACGCAGGAAGGAAGACCTTCAACAAAACAAATTACCTGGTAGTGAACAAGGCAAAAGCAATATATCTCCCAAAGATTTAGAAAAGAACGTGAGTGAAACAGACAACATGCTACAAGAAAGCACACTTTCAGGGGTTAAAAAGAACCCTGAAGCTGTCTTTAACATGAGAAAAATGAGTCCTCTATACAACTGCAGAGATTTAGGAGAATAAAATTAAAGGTATAGTAGTCATAAATATTTTCTGTAGAAACAAACAAATCCCTGTGGGTAAAGAAATACTAAAAATTAACAAATAATTAAGGTTCTCTTGCTCACCACGTCCCAAGTGCATGATGCTCTCCATCTCACAAGCTCAAGCTATTCCAGGACAAATACATCTTAAAAAAACATTTATATTTTCAAAATTTAACGATAGCAAAATTTGAGCGATTAATTTTAAAATTACTACTAAGGAGTAAATAATCAGACAGAAAATATGAGTAAAAACTGTCACAATACCCTGTTTAGAAGAAGTCTGAAAATATTTTTATTTTTTGTTTTAATTAAAAGTAATTGAAGCTCTCAATTCATACACATTTTTTAAAAAGGACATGTCATGAATTTGGTTTTAGTATATCGTTTTCTTCCCCCTTTAATTATTTTCCCATCCCCCAAGGCAGCTCAAATAGTAATTAATCTTTAGCTTTACAAGAAATAAGAAACTCAGGGAAAAAGGAATAAGACTGCTTACACATGTTGTAATTTGATACGTAACTGCCCAGAGGGGCTTTTATTACAATGCATGCAATAGATAAAATTAATCCCTACAAGTACGCTGTGTTATTCGTTCAAGTTAGGAAAATTGAGCTCAGCCCTCTAGAGGCAAACTGGAATTAGTGTAGTGAAAACTCATTCTGCAGTGAAGATATCCTGACAATACTCTTCTCCCTTTCTGTTACTTGTGCCTCTGGTTACAGCACTCTTGCTCATTCTCTGCTACTTTCCCATGAGCTCTGGTTGTAACTGCACTGCAAACTACTGAAGTGCCTCCTCACACTGCTTCTCTTTCTTACCCTAGTGGGATGAGAAGCCTGCAATGACTTGCTAGCTGTCCTTGCCAGAAAGGTGATAATTTTTCTCAGTGATCTTGTTCCCAACTCCTTCTTAACTACTTCATACCCTCTTCTTCCACAGCAATACAGCAGCTCTCTTCTATGGATCTGTAGAGTAGACACCAAGTTGAGCAAAGTAAGGATTCACTGTAATTTACCACACTTATTCTCTAAAACCTTTAAATCTTAACAAGTGAGCAGTACCGAGAAAACCCCCATTGATCATGGTGTGTTTATAGGGACATTTACTGGATCTGAGACTATATAAATGTTAAGTAATATTTTTACATGGTTCTCTGAACCATGGCCTAGCTCTAAAAACATAAAATACTTACAACACTATGCCTTAATACAGACAAAATCGTGTTTCCTGGTACCATTTTGCAAGACTCTTATGTGAAAACTATGTCCAGGCATAGGCTTTGAAAACTTCAGAAAATATTAAAACCCTCCTCAATAAGTAAAAGATAGCCACCTCAAAAGTGGCACACAGTCAAAGCAGGCATCTCGATTCCTACCATGAATTATTCTGCTAGTGTCAAAAGAACAAAAATAACTTTGATACTTCTCTTTTGCAATTAAACTTGTTATGTTAGCAATAGAAGGTTATTTATTGTCTCCCTCTAACGCAGGAGCCAGCTTCTCTCAGTCAGCTTGTGCCTCCTTTGAGCACAGAAAATCCAATATAAAAACAGATGAGCTTTTTAAATTGTACATTATTAATGAAACTTTGTGTCATAGAAGAACTGAAATGGCATGAATTGAATTTTAACATGTAATTTGTGTCAGTCATGGGCATTAATTGTTAAGGATCTCACATTCCTCTATGCATTTGTGGAACTTTGCCTTTTCCATTCAACATTTCCTCTGCCTTTGAAGCACTCCACAGACTTTACCTGTAATTTAGACAAGGGAGCTGGAAACTAATGATTGTTTATCTTCCCTCCTTGCTGCATTCTAGAGAGGGCAGAACATCAGTTTCGCCCAATACCACAATTTAAAGCAATATCATGGCAAAATTTCAGTGCAGCCTCAGCCTTCAGGACATCCAAATGCTTTAGGAAAAAAGTAAAAATAGCTGTTTGATTTAATTCCTATGACACCTTTCCCCATCTAAGCTATAAAAGGCATCTATACCAATCTGAATGATTGAAACCTTCATGCCTCTCTCCTGGAGAAAAAATATTGCTGTAAGGGAGGGTAGGTTACCACATTACACAAAGGCAGCATGTAAATTACACTGAAGAGTTCAGAAATTATTTTGGATCATTAGCATCCTTCTTCTACAGCATTCCATTAACTCTAAATTGTTTCATTATGTCTGTGTCATTTTTTAAATCTCTGAACATTATGGTAATATTTAAGATAGTTTCCTGACAATCAGCTGAAATCTCAAGCGCTTGTTTTCAATATTTATTGGTCTGGGTGTACTGTGAAATTCCACCTTAAATGCTCTCTGATCCTGATGTTCTGCCTTTCAGAATAAAGACTGGGAGTTCAGTCTTCTCCCTACACCCTGACATAAATGATTGAGGTCATCTTGGAAAGATCATGCCAATCACATGCATATCAATAGTGTATTATAAGGTTCTAATCCACCTTATGAGAGCAAAGAGAAGTCAAATATTTATCATTCTAGACATCAAGGCATGATGTGGATTTAATTTTAGAGTAAATCCATCATTTATGAAAACCAGTCCTGCATTTCTCTTCCTTACCAGCACCATTGTACAGAAAGAAGCATGTGCACCCACAGATGAACAAGATTTTTTTGTCTGTTAATACATTCCTTTGTAAATGCAGGACCACCAAGGTTCTTAAAATTTTTCAGAAATGGTGCAGTAATTTAAAAGCTATGTTCTACTTGATATTTTATAGAAACACACTATTCAGTCAGGGAGGTTCTTTTGTATATTTTTTATTGTTACTTATCTTTAATAACTTACTCTTTCCTAGGTCACATGACACCAGTGCTCCAAGGATTACCCAGCTATAAATGACACAAAAAGAGATTGTCATCTTTTGTCACAGATTCCTTTAGATAAACACAGATAAAGCAGCTTCTTTAAATCTTCCTTTGCATTTTTCTATATAGAGATACATTCATTGTAGACCTATTTGACTATCAGTGAACACAAAAATGTGCATATTAATCTCCGTATTGAACAGTGGTTTGCCCTTTTAAATGTATTTGAAGAATCTTACAACAAGAATTTTTCTTTTATTGATGCACTAAACAAATGCATGCAATAATGAAACAGCTGTAAAAATAAAGGTGTACAAGGAACAAATGTTCTCTATTAATAAGCAGTGCTTTACATGTAACTCCTCTAAAACACATTGAGAGAAATCTTTACTAACCCAACTAAATCGGAAAGTACTTCATACTGTTTAGTTATGTATCTAATAGATTTAAGAACCGTAGCCTTTACATCTATGCTTCAAAATATATATAACTAGCCAACATCATGTCAAGCCATATATGTGCTTCTTGGGTAGCAATCTTGGCTTCAAGATACCACAAATTATTTGAAAATGTCTTAAAAAATACTACAGCTTACACATATCTCAAGATTGAATCAAATACATAGCATTTACTCTAATTCATTATCATACACTACCTATGATAATTCAACCATTTGCAATCATGTAAAAATATTATTGTCTGTGGAATTACTATTGGATGAAACCAGTGGGAGTATCTGAAGAAATCAAAAATGAGGAATGAAATAAGTCCTATCTGTAAGTAAATCACATGGCAGTCTCTGTACCCTTTCTAAAATACAGTATGTATAAAAAAAATCATTCCAGAAGGCCTCTCTATGCCCTAATAAGAAGTTCTTCATGTCTGTAATCTACATCGTATGTGGTAACATCCAAAGGGGATATACTGCGAAGGGCACAGAAATGGCTGGGTTTGTATTTGTAGACACACTTGAAGCTAAGCTCAATACAGGCTCTTCATTAGGCACAACATTTTAAATAACGAATAATGTAGCAGCTAGGTTATGCCTCATACTCACTGGCCTTTTAGTTGGTCTTTCACAGACTATAAAATTATAAGGAAAAACACTCCAGAGAAACTAAAGGATTGTAGAAACGATTTTGTTTCCCCTTAAACCCTGAAAAATTCCCTGGAGAAAAGCAATATTTAGTGGAAGACTTTGCACTTTTTGATGATATTTGGTAAGTTAGACACAATTTTCAACAATAAAATGAATAGAATAATACAGAGAAGAATTTCATTTGAGAGGTGTATTTTTATACATGTACGTATTTCCCAAGTCTCCAGGTACTATATGTTTTCAAATAGAAATAAATTTTTGAAAATATAAATCTACTTTGTGTTATTTCACTGTGTATTTCTCTTTATATTTATTTGCATTCCTGAAATTTCATAAATTAAAATTTAGAATTCTAAAATTCTAAAAAATTCTAAAAATTTACAGGCCTAATGTGAACTTCACTATGTTCCTTAAATAAAATTGATTTCATATTTTTGCATTTTTAGTGTCAAACTGTGTGATATTCTCTATTTCTAAGCCATGGACACCAGGAAACTGGACAAAGAAACTGAAGTAACTGACATATGGATGAATTAACATAGTAAAGGCAGTAAAAAAGTTAAAATTCCATATTTTGCTTCCTGTAGAACCCAAAGCTGCTTTAAAAAAGTTAAATAAATGCAAAAGTGTACTCTTATGCAATTTCTCCAAGACCTACTACCTTTCCTAGGCTATAAGTCAATTGCTTTTTTCACTTTCAGGATTTTCACAAAAGGCGTTTTTGGTTATGACAGCTCCAGTACAGACATATTCGTATTATCACTGGTGAAACGAACATTTGCTAGCTTTCATTCTAAGAGGAAAGTTGCAAAACCGGTTAAGCATTCACAAGTTTCGAACACTTGCTTACTGTACACCACAAAAAGATTCATATTTTGAAGGGTAAACTGCACCTCTTATAAAGACAGCTTTAAAGACATGCATAAGGACTGAAAAATACACTATGAAATGCTTTTATAAGGACTATTTTTCCAGAGACTGAAGTTGCTTTCAGATGTAAAATACATTGAACTTTAACACTCCCAGGCTTCCAATATCAGTTTGTTCACTGTGTACATTTTGCTTCTGCAGTAGTTTCTTAGGGATACATTGAAAATAATGAGAACACTGGAACTCTGTTTGTAGGTTAGTTTTTCATTCATTGGGTATCTCAATGAGCAATAAACGACAGACGTCATTTGTGAAAGAAATATAAGTCTTCCGTCTGTGGACTTGAAATTAATTCTTACAAATAACATGTCTGTCATTTCCAGTTAAAAGCAGTGGATTAACTGTGCCATAAGGGTACATTTAGCACAGATTCAGTCAAATTTGTCAGCAGAATTGCACCTGAACTACTTCATGGTCACTTTGATCCAGCTGTTTCTGTGTAGCATGGTGCTGACGGAATTATGATCTTGAAACCTGCAGAGTAGCTACCAATGGATGTTGTGTACCATCCACTCCAGAGGATGACTGATGGAGTCAGCTCCGGTTTGTCATGTCCACAGTTAGACGTGAGACAAGAATACTTGCTTCCCCTGACCTGTCTGGAGCAGATCTCTTGGAGCATATCAACGCTGTGCTCACCAAAGCTCTATGTTCAGGTACTGACCGAAATCAACACTGACCCCTGATATACAGTCAAAAAAACAAACGAGATCTCCCAGGAGGAGAATAGCACATTAATATTCCCGTCTTATTACAGAGATACTGAGATTATTTTACTTCAGTTTTCACCATCCAGAGTGAACAGAGTATTTTTGAACCCAAAGGTATTTTGAATAATAGAAACAACATTGATTTTATTTAGGAGATTCTTGTCTATATTCTACATTATAGTCTATGTTACATTTTAGAAGCACTTAAAATATGAATTTTATATATCTATATCTACATATAGATATTGGTCAGATTTTTGAAATTCCGTTTGACATACCTTGTTGGAATTTCATAAAGATTTCAAAATAACTAAAAACACCAGGAGGGACATGAGGAGGGCAGGAGGAAAAGAAGAAAACAATAACATTTACAAAAAACCTGTAGGCAGCTAAAGGCATGCTAGTGCACTACAAATGGCATGTTTCAGACTTAAAGAGAAAACGGTACTTTAATGTATACAGCCGCATACTTCCCTGGAGGGCAGTAATGGTGTCAGCATGAGGACAACTCTGTTAGTGAAGGTTAAACAAAGATAAGATGTGATCACAATACAAGTACCTCAGTGGGCCTCAGTTCAGCCTCTTGGAGAGCCATGAAGATAAGCTGTAGGTTCGTTCTGATTACATTAGGAAAGTGACTGAGTTGGATATCTCAACGAGAAACAGGAAGAAACAGCAATAAACAAAGAAAAGGAAGAAATCCATCTATTATGGGCAAGGAAGGACCATACTGATATCATCAAATGGTAGAACTGAAATATAACTTTGTTGCTTTAACATTCTACAAAATATTTTCAATGCTGGTAAATCTATTATTAATTTTTTTTGCAGTAAAATGCTTTCTATTTCTTATCGTGTTAGGAGAATATCAAAATTGGATTCATTGTTGGATTCATTATATTAAATTTAGTTCTCTTCCAATAAACAGTATAGCTTTTAGATTAAGAAAATATATCCCTTTTCCACACAGTTATACGTGTAAAATCTAGTGTCCTCATCCTGCCTTGTTTTCTGACTTTCTACTTGCAAGGGAAGAACACAGCAAGTGATTCCCAGTTTCTGCTTTTAACTTTTAAACACAGTTAATAATTTCTAGTACAGAATTTGTTCCTCCCTTTTTCATTTGTTCCTAAATTACAGCATGACAGCACAAATCTTTAGATTCACAATAAAATAAACTGTAAAGTTGACAACATCATCATGGCAGAGCCCATTTCAAAATAATAATATAGTAACAGCAGGACAGGCTCTACTTCCAATAACAGGTTGTTAGCATAGTGCTGGAGTGAGTTGTCTCTAAATTGCTGAAGTTTTCCTGTATTTCAGATAATTTTATGTCACTATGGAAATTCTTTGAATGTGTGTCCTCCACAGCAGTCCTAGTTAATGGAGGAAATCCTCTCCCCAGCATTCAGGATGCCCCATTCCTTTCTTGTGTGCGAGTCAGGAGATGGACCAAGTCTGACTTTCAATGAACAAGGGCAATAAAACAATCCAAACATGGTCTAACGATGTTTTCACAGGGTGTCTCCAGATTCGAGTGCTGTTTTAGAAGGCAGAGATTCACTTCCTTCCCCCTACAGTGTTGGAAGACTTTCTTTCTCCCTTTATAGCAGAGGTTTCTACATAATTTTTCTTGGTTGCAAGGAATATTTTGATGAGTCACACGACATCTGGACTGAGTGAGATTGTGGCGTGACTATGTAAGTCAGGTGAAGGCTATATAACTGTACCAGACATGTTCTTGTAGTTATTGTGGTATCTGAGAGGATATGTTTGTGGTGTCTCTTTGAGTGCCCCTTGTGCCTGAATCCCAGCCTTTCTTAGACAAGAAGCAGAAGATCGGATGGCAATATTTGTATCAAGCTGTGTTTCTTACACTGAACTTGTACTTTCATCCCCAGTCAAATTCAGCCACATCCATACCAACCCTCTCATTACAACTTCTTTGTGAAAACATTCTGTTCTTGCCTGTGCTATTTATCATGATCTCTTCTTACTCACATGCAAATGAATCACGAAGGAAAGGCTCACAGATCAGCACGGCATACTGACGGGTTCCTATTTCTGTCTAGTTTTAGATGATGCTTAGGAAATATTTCCATTTCTTCAATATGTTCAAAAAACTGGATTGAGAAATAGAAACTGCACAGAAGTGTCTTGAAGAATGTCAGTGAGTGACTAGGAATAAAATGCAATTAATTTACATGGTGTATCTTTCTAAACCATGTGCCAGAGTTGGTGACAATTTGTCCTCTTAAAGCTGAACAAGGCTAGAATTAATGTTCGATAGACTAAGTACTCAAACACATCTTCTTCATCAGCATCCTCTGAAAAGAGTTGTTCTAAGATGCAACTATATTTGAAACAAATCATAATATGTCAGGGTTTTCTTGTTAATACTTAGACACTGTCTGTGTGCATTCTATACCTAGAGTGAAAGTGAAGAATCCCTATTTTAATTTGTATATTTACCCTTTGTAAACTCCATTCAAAAATAAATATTCCATCCCGCTCCTAAACAAATAAAGCAAACAAAACCACATACAGTTCTTTGAAAATTATTCTCAAAAGGTCAGTGCCCCATCAAATCTTGTTTAGCTTGCTGAGATAGCTAATTTTTTCCTTTTTTTTTCATTTTATCACAGAAAGATATGCAGAAGTTGCAAAAAAAAGTCGAGGGAAGGAAGTTGTTACGGTCATTTTCTGTGATCAAACTATAAGATTTGGAAAATTTGTTGCAATTGAATTGCCATAACTATTACTTTTAGTTTCTACTTTGAGCTGCCATTCTGATAAAAGTACATTCATCACAAGAAATTGTGCACTAAAATAAATGTTTCATGTTAAGGTGCATCAAACCGGGTTGGCCTAAAGCACATATTACTAACATAGAATCACAGATCACCTGAGCTTTGTAGACTGTGTTCTGAGAAAAGGAAAGAAAGAACAAAATATGTTAGCTTTCTGCACAGAAAAAATGGGCTCTATGATTACTGTTCCCTTTTAAAAAAAAAATCTTTTCACATTGCATTTATAAATCTGTTTTGCAAAATGAATGACTATATTTAATTCAGCTTTGTTAAATTTTCCCCTGCATAATGTACAAACTAGAAAGTTTTTGACTAAGATTGTCCCCAAAATGAAAATTTGCTAACAAATACACATAATCTTTGCTTCTGTTCTTGCCAGTTCTATTCAGTTTATTAAATGATATCCTTTGTTTGGAGGAAGGATTTCTAATACAAAAGATTCACATTTTTAGGGAGTTTGTTTTCTTTTATCCCTGTTTAGGTTATAACTTGGAGGCAATAATACTGTATAGTGTTATTTGCCTCTGGGAACATCCTGAACAGCTATAGTAATTGTCTTACATTTCCCAAAATCACCTTTAGACCAATATTTAAGAAATTATCATCTAATTGCATGGCATAGCAGAGAAAATTTAATAGAGCTGTTCTTGTAAATGTTTCAGTGGGCAGATGGGAAAAAAATAAGGCATAGAAAAGTTCTTCAAACTAGGAAATCTTTTGCAAGATCTTTTTGACTACCAAGAAGCATGCCCAGTATAATTTGATGGATGGTTATAAGTACAAATTCATTGACAAAAAAGTAATGGGGGGGAGGAAAACAGAAATCAATTTTTTTTTTTCTCACTAGCTACTACTACTTGAGTAAGCTTTCATTAACCCAAAAGCAGCACTCCACCTGTTATATAAGGAGTTTCCAAGAATTTACCACTAGGGAATTTCTTTTTAGTATCTTTTCTTACCATGGCCCTCACATATAATTTACTCTCATAATCTCCTTCTTCTCCCTTAACCTTTTCTTTGTTGTCTTAAGGCATGACATAAACAGTGGCTGGAACTTCAGTAATAAGGGAAACAAACCAGTTCACACTACATTCATGTGACCAGCTTTAGGCATTCGTATATTCTACTGAGCAATTGTAAACCATATTCTGCTATATAGAAACGCATACTGAGTCAAAAAGAGACACTTGTAGAATAATTTTGGATGCACCTATACTACAATACATGCCGTCTGTGCGAAAAATACACAACAGCTACTTATTCCTTGCCTCAGGATACTGGCAGCATAGAAGCAAGGTGATCCACATAGATAACACCCACATTCAGATGGATTTTGCAGTGTGTGCTGAGCCCTGTATTATCACAGCTGTAGTACTATCCCATAAGCCTGCTTCTTCAAAGGTAATTTCATCATATCTTGACAAGAAACAGTCAATGACTGCAATGTAAGTTTCACCATCAATAATGAAGATACCGCAACTGGGGATTTGTGTACATAAGAGTTTTAGGCATATCAGAGAGAATAACTGATGTCCGAGAGAACAGCTGCTCCTACGGGTTAAGAGAGCTGTAAAGAGGAATTTTAAAAAATATTGCTAGTAAATAAATATAGGCAAAACAATTATAAAAAGTTATCCTTTCATTCCTTTGAAAGCAAAGTCATATTCTTGGAACCCAAAAGGCTTCAACAACAAATGACTAACAAGAAAACTAAATATTTAAATACAGCAGATATCACTTTATATGGCTACATTGTTTTGGGAGTTGATGTCACACTCTTCTCAGTTCAACTACAAATCTGAGCTTTTTAGGACTTTCAAGAGAGAGGAGAAGTAAAAAGAACAGAGCAAAGAAGCAGCTTTGTCTTTTAAAGGATCTTTCCCCATTGCAATCTCTATGGAAAGAAAAAAAAGAAGAGAGAAGGAGCTGAAATCCCATGAAAACCTGAGCATTGATACAATATTGTCTTTGAAGACACTCTGGAAAATATGCTTCAGACTCCTCTACCCTGATTTTAGCAGGTTTAAAATCGTAGGCATTTGACAAAATGTCACATAAATTCGTGTTACTTATTCCTCAAGCAGAATATAAATGTGAGAAAACTTGAGGTTTTGCATGCTTAGACTGTAGCCATATTAGGTCACAGAGTTATAAACTATCTTAACCCAGGATTTGTCACACTAGCTGTTCTTTTTGCTGGTGTTACATTAATGTTTAGATGCTCGTTAAAGCTATAAGAGATTAGCAACAAAATACTTACCTGTTCCAAATTACATTCTCCCTGACACTTGTAAAATTCTCTTGTCAAAAATATAGTAAGACCTGAAATCTGGGCAATTGTCAATCTTTGTGCCGGAGGCAATTTTTGGAAATCCAAGAGGATTTTTTTTCCTTTTCTTTCTCTTCCTATGGACTTATCAGTATCTATAACAAGATGAAACACTGAAAGCAGTTTAGGACTTTATTAGAAGTGCCAAGAATTTGTGTGATTCCTCTGCCTATCTTTTCTGTGTTATCTATAGTTCCATTTTGTCCCTTCTCCATATAATCTGAAATTTAAATATGTCTGGACTTATTTCTTTAACCTTGTGAACTAGGGTTAACAAGGTGATGGGACCACATTGTTTTTGAGAGCTTATACTCTTTAAATATTTTATTAAATTATTCCTATGTCACTGACAGAAATGTAGATAAGCAGTTTATAGATATATCATCAGATAAGAAAAGAGCTGAGACAAATATAACCTCTCTCTCAAATATTTTAATAAATTAAACTTAATCTTGATGACTTTGAAAACAAACATTTCAATGACCGTAAGTATAGGGTATTATTTTCCTTCCCTTTTGCTCATGCCCTGAGAAAAACACTATTTTTGTTCACAACTATAGGTTCCAACTCACCCCCCAAAAAAATAAAAGTTTCTCCATCTTTGAACTTCCTGATTTCAGAAATTTTATGTAATAATTTTACATCAAATGAAAATTAGAAAGAAAAAATGCCTGGAGAGGTGCAATCACATCCCTTCTCTGCAAAGCCGTCAGGGCTCCACAATGGTCATGTGGGACATGGCCTCTGTTAGCAGATCTACAAGGCCAGGACACTACCCAGTAGAGAAATACATTAGTGGACATAAAGTCACATCACAGTGTCAATGAGGACCTCATCACCTTCCTACCTGAGCATCTTCCAAATCTGGATGATTTAATCTTCACAGGGTAGTGCTGGGTTATGAACTAACCACTTCTTGTCTTTTATGCATAAGAAGCATAAATGTTAAGGGCTTAGTCACATTTTTTTTGGTACCAAGAAACAACAGCATCAGGCTTATGCAGGAAAAAGGATAATATTGATGAAATGCTGTGTACTATATCTGCTGATGGAGGTCTTAATATTGGCTGGTGCACAGCATGTAGTTCTACCATGTGCTTCAGTTTAAGCAAGATTAAATCCAGTTTGTGTGCTCCAGCATTACTCTGGATCCAGTCTCACTGACTAGGGAAAGTCTCTTTGAAATGATTGATTCTCATGGTCCACTCGATGAACGCGTGATGGTTCATTTACCCTCGAAGCGCAAAAATCAAGGCAATCATGTCAAGGGGTTATGCTTTAATCAAACAGTGCAGCTTTATTGTTTTGCCCATAAAGCGGTGCACGATAGATGGAAAATGTGATAGGAAAGGAAAGAAAAGATAAAGTAGAGGAAGGAAAGAGAATTATAGTTATCACCATGGGTCCAAAACGTCACTATGGTCCCAGGTCCAGGCAGCGTCCTGCCAGTCTTTCTGATCATCGTGATCCTTGGTGGGGAAAATCTTCTTCTTCGAAGGCACGGTAACTAAGGAGCCATTTTTTTATGCCAAGCAACACACCTTGCTCCCCCTCTGTCCCAGGGATTGTTGACAGTCTTCACCCCCAAATATTCTTGCTTCGTTTGCCAAAACTTAACTGTGCAGGCCCAGTAGGTGTGATTTTTGGGAGGAGTTAGAAAGTTTGGCTGGGACAGCAGCTATGCGGCCGGCATGGTTGTTACTTACAGTCCCAAGTATTGGGGAACAGCACAGTGCTCCCTGTACCACATAACTCTTTCTTTCAGGGTGTTCGCTTCTTGGCGTCTCTCCAAGTCCCTGGTGGCGATTTTGAGACAAATACTGTTCTTCATACTGACTCTTAGAGAAGATCAGAGTATTTACTTCCAAACTGCCCTCCTCATCCAAACCTGAAAGTGGTTTTAACCACCTCTATTCTTTTTTAGCTCAGGACAGTCCATTAAGATCCCCTTCATCATTATAGCTCCTATCCCACTACAAGGAGAACAGTTAGACCGCTTTAATATAACAAAACAGCATTGAATTGCACCTGAATTTGTAAAATTCTGTATTATTCAGACTTTTATGTTAGAAAAGTTTGTTCAAAAATCTTTAGAATATTTCTAGAGAGATTTTCAGTTCCATCTTGAGATCTGCAGTTAGTGAGAAAACTCTGTGTCAGTTTAAAAAAAGTTGAAGTATAATAAGATATGCTTTCTTCTGGCTATACAATTACTTGAACTTCAGCCTTTTCTCTTACATAAAATTAAATAGTAACTTTCCCAAGTTTACTCATTACTGCTAAAAGTGAGTTACATTATAATTATAGAGCTAACATAATCAGCGAAAATTCTTTTAAGCACAGCCTCAGTAAAATTACCTTATGTATTCTTTATAATTCCACTTAGTATAATATTGAATCAAATAGCCTTGCAAATAGATTTAAGATGTGCAGCAAATGACGATGGCAACATTGTAATTATATGGTGAGATTGTATTGGTTTGAACCTGGTGTTACCTTCAGCGCACATAGACTTTCAGTCTGGTACAGGCTTCTTTTTCTAATTAGTCTTACACAAAAGAAGTTTTACCACTGACAAAGACTTTAATTTCTGCACAGATTACGGTAGACCTACTATTGTACTTTGTAAACTTTGACCTTGGGCCACTTAATAGTCTAAGTAGAGATTTAAGAAAATGCACAAAGTAAGAAGAATAAAGGACAACTGCACATCTTTGCTGTACCTCCGAAGAAAATGTTACTCAGAGAAAGGCTTCAACATGCATCCAGTGCTAAGACCTTTTTCTTTGACTCATACAGGAAGTTGAGGAAAAGAAGAAAGAAACACAATAGATTGAATTCCTTATTATTTCTCTTTTTCCTCCACCAAGAAGCATGCCATATGCTTTCTCTGGAGCAGTGGAGGTGATGAATGATACAGGCCTCCTTCGTCATAATTCATGACATCTTATGATGCCAGCAGCCTGATCTGCAGGAGGATAGATGCTATTTACTTAAAGGAGGAAAGTTTGGATTACAAAACCAATACTGATAATCGGACTGCTGTATTCAGGACCAAGTACTGCAAAACAAATGTATGAGCACATCCATATCAAGATCTTGAATACAGTTTGAATGCATTGAACTATATTTCAAGCACCTAAAGCACTGAATTAAGCTTAACGGAACACTGCAATACAAGAAAAAAATTCACAAATGACATAGGTAAGGCCTGTGGGAATCAAAGGGAATACATCTGTTTTGGCAAGCAGTGGGCACTTTAGGAGAGTTTTCTACTGTCACTGACTCAGCAAAGCAAAGCTCAAAAGCCATTTTCAATTCTACTACCTATAGGAACACAGGGAAAGTAGGGATACTAGGTAAATTATAAGAATTGTAACTAAGAGTTTTGATACTCTGCTGCATGCAGATTCAGGCCTACTAGCCCCATTGTAATGCAGCCAGGAGAAATTTGTCTGTTAAGAATAGAGACTTATTTAAATTTTGTCCTAAGGAATAATTCTGCATATAGGAAGAAGAACTGAAATTACATAAAATATATGGGAATTTTAATGAGAATTTTACCTTAAATTTTGAGGTAAAAATCTAAATAATATATATCATGCTGTGTATATTTCTGTAAGTCCAAAGTATTTCAAAGACCATCAACATAGACCTTTTACAGGGAAGCTTTAGTTTGGTTTAGGTTTATTTTAGGTGGTGAGCAGATTCTATTCCTCATGCTGTGATCTTCAGTAACTTTTTGATCAGGTACAGAATTCACAGCCATTGTACAATAACTAAATGACACATTGTAAAGCAAACAGTTAATAAAGCAGGAATAGTTGCATAAATAATTTACAAAAAATCATTACCAAAGAAATCTTCTGCAACACCCCCTGAAAGCTGTCAGTGATGTGAAAAATTGTGAATGATTCTTTCTCAGAGTTCTGTAGATCACAGAATCATAGAAACTTTGAATAGTTGGGATTGGAAGGGACTTTAAAGATCATCTAGTTTCAACCTCCCTGCCATGGCTAGACATACCTCCCACCAGACCAGGCTGCTCAAGATCCCATTCAACCTACCTTTGAACACTTCCAAAGGGGGCAACCACGGCTTCCCTGGACAATCTGTGCCAGTGTCTCACCACCCACACAGTGAAGAACTTCTTCCTAATGTCTAATGAATTCTTCCCCCTTCCAATTTAAAGCCATTCCCCCTCATCCTATCACTATAAAAGTCCCTCCCCAGCTTTCCTGCAGATCCCCTTCAGCTACTGGAAAGCTGCTATAAGGTCTCCTCAAGGCCTTCTCTTCTTTGGGCTAAACAACCACAATTCTTAAAGAGGTTCTCCAGCCCTCTGATCGTATTTGTGGTCCTCCTCTGGACCCATTCCAACAGTTCTGCATCCTTCTTATGTTGGAGATTCCAGAACTGGACACAATACTCCAGATGGGGTCTCATGAGAGTGGAGTAGAGGGACAATCACATCCTTCAACCTACTGGCAATGCTTCTTCTAACGCAGCCCAGAATACGTTTGGCCTTTTGAGTTGCAAGTGCATATTGGATCTCATGACCAGCTTTTCATCAATCAGTGCCCCCAAGTCCTTCTCCACAGGACTTCTCTCAATTATGTCATCCTCCATCCTGTATTGAAACTGCAGGTTGCTCTGATCCAAGTGTAGGACCTTGTGCTTGGCTTTGTTTAACTGTATGAGGTTCACTTCTCCAACTTGTCTAGGTCTCCGAGGATGACATCCTGTCATTCTGGCATGAGAAATGCACCTCTTAGCTTGGTGTGATCTGTAAAATTGCTGAGGATGCACTGGATTTCACTGTCTATATCATCAGCGCTGGTCCCAGTATGGACCCCTGGGGGACACCACTTGTCATGGATTTCCATTTGAATACTGAGCCACATATTGTTACTTTCTGGATGTGACCATACAACCAAATCTGTATCTAACAAACAGTCCACGCATCAAATCTGTATCTCTCTAGAGAGAAGGATGTTGTGAGGGACCATTTCAAGGGCTTCACAGAAGTCCAGATAGATGACATCCATTGCTTTTCCCATGTCTACTGATGTGGTCAACACATCATAGTAAGCCACTGTGTTTGTCAGGCAGGACTTGCCCTTGCTGGAGCCATGCTGGCAGCCTCTAATCACCTCTCTGCCCTCCATGCACATCTCCTAGGAGGATCTGATCCATGACCTTCCCCAGCATTGAGGTGAGCTTTACAGGTCGGTGGTTTACAGGACTCTTTGTTCTATACTTTTAAAGGATGGGCATGTTACCTTTCTTCCAGTCACATTATGAGACATTTCTCCCTAGTTAGTGACCTCCTTTATTTATAAAGAGCCCAAGTGCCATGCCTAGATTTTTTACTCTCCATCTGTTCTCAGTTTTGAGACTTGGAGTAAGAAACTGGCTTAAGGTTACATCAAGAGTTATCATGACCCAGCTATCATGACAGAAACAAATTCTTGTCGTGATTTCCAAATTCAAAGTAGAAAGAGTGAAAGTTTCCAATTACAATTCTCCATCTCCAAAAGCAACATATTCCTTAGCAACTTCTTTGTAATTCCAGCACTAGCTTTGAATATTATTCTCAGTCTGTGCACAACTGTGGTCTGCTTTTTCAAATAGAAACACTTATTGTCACACTCTTCTTAAATACTCTAAGACCTGAAGTCAACTGTACCAATTGCAAACCCTTTTTTGCTACTCTGTGGATCCAGGAGAGCTCAAGATGAATGATGCTTGATTATTGGTAAGGTTTTTGTTATGTCTTGGTTTTCTGATAAACTCATTTATACAGGAGTAAAGTTTATCTAGGTTCTGCATAAAGCAATGTATAGCACTGTGAGAAAAGAATAAAGTGTATTTGCAGGAAGCAAAACAGACTCTCTCCAGTGCTGCCTGGGACATGGCCAACATCTACCCATCTCTCTGTTACTGCTGAGACAGGGTCAGAGAATTTGGCCAGACAAGAGGAAGAAATCTGTGAAACGCTGGGATTTTTTTCCAGTAACACTCAATATACCTGTAATTCAAACAATTACTTGGGAAATTCGATGAAGACTGTGAGAAATAAGATTTCTTGGAAATAAAGCCTAGAGTAACGTTTATGCAAGACAGAATCAATAGAGTGTTTGAGTCTCAAAGCAAAAGATGTTACAGCAAGTAAGTCAGAGGTCTTTTCTCTGAATGAGTAGAAAATTTGAGGAAGAGAAACCTTGATGAGAAAAAATGGAAGCAGCATTCTCATGAGAAACCATAATAAACTTTAAGAGAAAACTGGTTCTCACAAAACACCAAAAGCAATGATAAATGAATAGTAGAAATTTCAAGAAGGTGATAAATTACAGTGAATGAGGAAAGCCAATTATTAAAGGGTGCTAATTGATGGCTTAGAGCTGAAAAGTAATGTCTAACAGTGCTAATAGGTGCTGCTTCAAATAAAATATATGTAGAAAAAAAGAGCTTAAAATTCAGACTTATCCAGAAAGAAAAAAATAAAAGGAAGATGAGTGAACATAGTGGTCAAGGAGGGGTAGATAGAAGCAGGGTAAAAAACATAGACCACAAACATATTATGTAAAATATTAGAAACCTGTAAGAGAAATTACTAAGAAAAATAAATGAAAAGTATGAAGTGAAAAATAAGCCAAAGGCTTATTGAAGGATGAAAGAGAGCTTGGCCTAAATTAAAAGAAGAAGGGGAAAGAAGGTTTATGGTAATACAAGATATAGCAGTAGAGATTAAAATGGAAAAATAAGGGGCTGAAAAATAAGGTGTTAAATGTATGGGCTTGAAAAAAACCTGTTTCTGTGAAAAATCAGCACTTCAGTACATCTTCTGTACCAAGTTCTTGACATTCTCAAAAATCAATTTAGCAAGTGTTGAGGGCTACTATCATTGCAAATGTATAACAAAGGGTAGTTCATGTGGTCTGTGTATTATTTTGCCCTGGCTCCAAATTCTGGCTGCATGTTTCAGTACTGTTTTGAGATACATACATTGGAGCTACATCCTTTGAAGTTTTGAGAAGCAGAATTTTCTATCCAATATTGGAAACAGGACTAATTAACGTTAAAATACACCTCCTGCATCTTTAGTGTTACCTTCTTGCGTTATGCTTTGCTGTTAGCAGCAATACCAACTATATTTAAGGTGACAATGCAGTGAAGTAATGAGTATAAACCAGAGCATTCTCTTTTCTTTCTACTTTTATTCTAAATTTTAAGCTTTTCTTTTTGACTTTCCCCTCTCTTAACTTGCATCGCACTTCCTTTTCATATAAGCAATTTCACAAGTCATGACAACTCTTTCATTCTTCTCTTCTTACACAAGAAGGGGCAAGAGTCCTCATAACTTTCAGTGGAACAGAAATAGAACAGATAGTTAGTGGCACTAGTTGAAAAACTTTTAAACTTTTTGTAAAAACCTCTAGGTTTTGATGGGACAGTGAGAAGACATTTTGTTTGGGTATTATGTTTTTATATAATTTTTAACTATAATTTTTAACTCGAATTTTTATTATTTTAAAAATTTTCTATGTTAAAATTCCAAAACATATAAAACAACGTGTCATTATAAAGTTTATTCTTATTTTATGGATCAAAACTTTGTATCTCAGAACATTATGCCTCATTAGTACATCTGTTGCTTATTCTTGTCAGTACTGCCAAATAACTACTTCATCCTTTGAAACAGAAGCAGTTGGTGTTTTGTATTTTTTTATTTTATTGAAAAAGATGAAGAACTTGTAAACTTGCTCAAGAGTATGAAGCTGTCCTGAACACACAAGGTGAGTATTTGTTTTGTAATTGAAAAATTTAGAGCTATCAACTCAGACAATAATGTAAGTGAATATTGCGTATTTTAAATACATTTTTTGTTTCAGTACACCAAGGGGACAGATTGCGTTCAATTGCAGACTCTAAATCATTCAGAGTTGTTTTGCTTGTTCATCTCTAGTTCACAAGTTGTTCCTCCAGGATAACGGTATTTTTATTATTTCTTTGGAGGATTTTTTTGTTGGTTGTTGTTGTGGTGGGTTTGTGGTTTTTGTTTGGGTTTTTTTTTCCCCTTAGGGAGAAAGAACATCTACATGATGCTTTAATTGCCAAGAAAGAATAAGAAATAAAATCAACTGTAAAGATTCTAAATAAAAATCTCTAGAATGAAATATAACCCCAACTGAAAAATACAGCTGAAGAAATTAAGTTAACACTTAACTTTCCTGAGAGTATGTAGTATTCTATTTTTTCTAGAGAACTAAAGAGCTGGGGATTTTTTATCAATAATTTTCTTTCCACTGATGTATAAATGTAAACATTGACCAAAACTTCCCCAAATGGAAAAATTAAAGTGTGAAGAGTTTTCCTGTTCATAAGTAGGAGTACATAGTTAAGTTACTACTGACAGAAATATTGGAATAAAAAAACCTGAAAATTTACAACTTTATTTTTCTGTCTGTGGTTTTGAAGTGGGTAAGCCAATTGTTTTCACTAGAACAGTGTAAAGGTGAAGGGTCTTGACTGAATGGTCTAACCAATCCCTTCTAGCTTCCTTTTCCTGCACTTGTTTGTTCTGTAGTCACTCCCACTGGACCACTAGCCACCAATGATCTATAAGGTGCAGTTTGGTAATAAATTATGTGCGCGAGTGGCTTACACACTGTAGCTTTATCTCTAACCAAGGGACATCATGCAGTCTCAGCGGGCTTTCAGTATTCTGCTGGGTGGCAAGAAATGACAACCTTTCCCATCTCCTAGCCCTGTCTTCCATAGGGATTAGTACAAAACACATGAGCATTCTTCTACCCAAAAATTACTTGTTATAAACCTTAAATTTCTATGACACACAAGCAAATAATAATCTAGTATTTAGGGAATGTTCAACACCTAAATATCTTGTGCCCAATTCATAGGACTGAATTTTATTGCGAAAAAGGTTATTTTTATAAAGCACAAATGATTGCATAGGACAACAAAAGTCGGTTACAGCATCCTAAATTTCTATGTTGACCATATATTTCTATGCTCTTCTGCCGTGTTGGATTCATACTTTTCAATTGTTTTGAAGACAATGCTGAGACCATAATTATTACAATTCATCAATGCACTGTGATGTATCTGACTGCAGTCACTTTTAAACAGCAGCTCTGAGAAATACAAACTGTCCCATCCATCTCAGTAGCTACGGCTGAACTTAGATTATGACTATTTTAACTACCAACACTGTTTTGCTTCTGCTGACTACTACAAATTCTTTCTCAAGTCTCTTCCTCAAGTGAAAAAAATACAACTGCCTTTATGAAGTTGTCAAATCCTTTTAGGTCTATTAATACAAAGTCAGACGTGTTCAAAATTTGCTTTCTGCAAATGCTTACTGGAAAGATGTTATACTTTCATAACAGAGCAGAAAGTTTAAAAAAATCTGGATCAGAATAATTGAGTAATTCAAGAAGACACTGACCTAATTTCAGACTTCCAATGAAGTAGATGGGCAAATTTAAATAGGTATGTATAATAATTTGTATTATTTTACTGTCACCAAGGAATCTAAACGATATTGGAGTCTGATTTTGCTCCTTGTTGACATACGCAAAACCTAAAGCAACAAATCTCCAAAGAGCTTTGTTCTATTAGAAACACAATGAAAAAGTGACATTTTCTACTCTGTCAGATTTTCCTGTTAAAAAAGGAAACTAGGTTATTGCTGAATATGATTTTTGTGAATGGAAGATAAAAGGAGTGTAGGAGAGAAATACCTTTTGCTGCTGTGGGATAAAGCACATTTGATTGGGTTGGTTCTGCTGTGTTAACAAGACTGGACCAATATATATCTGATGCTTTTGATGAAGAAGTGATAAATGTTGCACCCACAAAGTAGCTAGTGATCACTTAGCCTCTCAGATGAGATTCACTTGTAGTAATCATTCAGTGTAACAAGGAGCTTCAGGTACAAACATGGATTTTTTTCCTTTTTCATTCTTTCAAACACAGAATCGGTCTATTTCATATGACTTTCATTAATGCCCCCAAATAAAGTCAAATCAGACGTTTACCTAACAGCAAAATTTTCATAGCCAGTCAAATAATTTTCACAGATTTCCTTAAAATATTGAACAAGTATGTAAATATAAATCTAAAAGTAATTTAAGGAAAAAATACAAAACCCCTCATCTATGAATCAATGCTATTTGCCAAAGTATTGATGGGATGGAATTGTGAAAAGAGGACTATCTACACGGGGCGATTTTGATCTGACCCACTTTTTCCAAAAGCTGAAGCTACTGTTTCAAAATTCTCATTTTCTATTTTATGTATGTATAGGTTTTTTTTCCTTTCTCATGTCTAATTCCAGTTCTCCCACTCTTTTCTGTAAAAAACATGCAAGAATCAAGAACCAATTTTGGCTACATTTCATTGCCAATAAATCACAATATTAAAATATTCAGTCCTGCTGTGGCAGTTAAGTTACATTTCTGTAAGACATTCCTTTTTCCTGTTCTTTCTATCCTAAGATATTTTCACTCTTAATCCACTAATAATTCTTATTACTCTATTAATTTTGCTTTTTTTTCTTGTCCCTTTCTTCCCTTCTCCTGTTGATTTTTGGAAGTCTAGTTAGACCGTATAGACCTTATCTCTTGTTCACTTTATTTGTTAGATGCTATCATACTAGCCAGGATACTGCTGCTTTCAGAAAGAGGTATGATTTTCCAAGTTATTAAGCATTGGATAATTCTTTCGTTGGGTGTTATCTGAAGTTGTGAAATTATAGCATTTAAAAAAAAAAAACAGTACACATGGGTAAATTCCTGGTACATCTGTCTGGGAGAATGTAAATTTCTGGTGATTTCCTTCTTTTGGAAAGCATATTTTCCATACAACTTTCTATGAGTTTAGCAGCACAATATTTTTACCTACATAAAAAGCTGTGGTCAATGTAGTATCTGGGATTCGCCTAAAGATTTCACTGGCTTGCGGAAACATTAAATGTCTGTAAAGCTTTCTCTGAAACTAAGAAAACTGTTGTAAATAGGCATAAGTATGAATGATAGAACTCATTAGAGAAACACGTTTTCCTACACAGGGATGTCAATTAGGTGTAGAATGAGCCATTATTATAATTAAAAAGAATAAGGGAGAAAAGCCAATTGTCTCTGCTCCTTTGATTTTGTACCATAACTGTCTGAAGTGCTATTTTGACGGCCCTTCCACTGGTGCTTACAGAAGTATTTATAGGAAAATAATTAATTAGATGATTGCACTTCAGTAGGTTTGAGGGTGGGATTGCTAAAGACATACAATGTAAGTTACTAGAAATTGGACATCTAATTTCAATGAAAATTGTTACTAGATTCCCTTAGGCATTATTGAAAGTTACATCTTACTTTACAATCATGCACCAATTATTTTATTTACTCTGTTGGGTTTCTCATCCAAATGATTTTTATCCTTTGTCTTGCTTCTTAGCTCTGTTGCTATAATGTTTTCTTTTGCAGTTATTATCACTCCCTGTGATTCACATGGCATTATTTCCATCATCTAACAGGGTAAACAATGCCATGAAGGAGAGAAAGAGGATGTGATGAAGCCTTAATGAGAAAGGAGTAGTTACGTGAAGTACACGTTGCCCATTTCACAAATGGTCTTCCTTCCTGACAAAATTAGGGGAAAAAATAATTCTGGACAAAATGAGTAAATTTTGGCTGGATTTTACTGCTAAGATAACCGCTATTATTAGAAAGCTCCACTCCACCATCACAATTTAATTATGTTTCTTTGTTCTTTGGAATTACTTTTGTTTGGTGCACAATAATCTCTATGTCATGACAAATAGCAGAAAAAAATATACATGCGCACACAGGACCATGAAGTATCTTGTTCAGCTTCCTTGTAAAAGAGATTGCTTAAGCTTCCCTTTAGCTGCATCATCTCATAAAAGGTATCAATTTAACCAGAATATCTATAATTCTGACTTCCACAATAACAGTAAGAAAATATATTTATGCTACTACAAATTTAGTAAAACTGTAGGAAATATATACTGACTTAGCATTAAATAATAGCTTTTGCACCAGTATGGAGTCTTTTGCACCAGACCTTACTCATGAACATAACAGTGGATGAATGGAGAAATGACAAAAATTATTTATTGGATTCAGATGCAGTTTTCTGTTGTGTCTGCGTATATATACACTCACAAAGATTCATCTGCTTCTGCTGACTGAAGGAGTCAGAGCTGGGAGAATCCATTTGATCCCAACAGGTATATTGAGCATCATAGAACTAAGAAAAGCATTTTGGAAGTCATAGGATTTCAGAACACCTTTTTGGTGACTTCATCACAAGGTGAGTTGTGCTTGACTACACTTCATGAAGGCATACCAGCAAAAAGAAGAAAAGTTAGGGGATATGTTAGACTTACATTAAACTTTGTTTTGTCTTTCAGTAAGTTTAATCACATTATTTTACCGAAAACATTTAAACACCACCTCACACCCCCAATCACTAACAGATACTGCAGCAATAAAATATAATCCAGGAGGATCTTCAGCTTTTAAAACCAGACTGAGCATATGGAATTTTCTGTGAGGCCTGCCACATAATCAATGTTTTGCTTGTAAAACAGCACGGCATCGCTACCTTTATCATGAGAAGAACAAACTGAAGAACAGAGAGCTCATGAGACAGACCAATTCTTACTTCTCAAATACACCTAATAAAAAGTGAAGGTGCTAAAGTACAGAACTGAAGAATGTGGGAAGTGATGTGCAAACGAAGCAAGCACTTCATTTAGGTCTGGTATACACAGGGGGGATGGGATGTTAAGGGCATAAAGAATGCATTAAAAAAAGAGCAAAATAACAAAACAAAATTTAAAAAAATCCAAACCAAACCTGTAATCCCTAGAACTCGTGTACTTCCATCACCACTAGCTTGATTGCTTTGCAGTTTTATGCTTTTCAATGTTATCTCCATCATCACCCTCAAAGCAAATTACGTATCCTCTTTACAATATTTTTTTGTCTTTTATATTCTTCCTTTGGAAAAACTGACTTTGCAACACCTTTGTAAAATGAGGACATTAAAATCTCTGTGTTCTCTCTCTTTAATTCAGATTCCTTTGAAGTCAATTCCTAAATTATAACTTCAAGACAACTGCCAGATCTCTCACACACATCCATTTATACACTAAAGCTGCCCAAATAGAATTCAATTTCTTTTCAAAGGATTACAACATATTACAAAGCAATATGCCACACAAATGGTTAAGTCTGCCTGATAACACTAGGACTACTGAAGAACGAACTTCAGAATAATTTTGCCAGTAGCAGTATTGTGTAAATACGTATTTCTAGTCATGCCATGATTCAAATCACTGCTCCAGCTCTCATGGCTTTATCAGCTGTTCTAGGAATGGGGAATGATTTTGTTATTTCTATTGATTTACTGACTTCACAGTAAAATCCTGTGATGTTACACAACTGATTCAGGTAGGTTGGGAAAATCACTGATGAATTCAGGCCATTTAATTATTGACTTAAATCATCACATCTGTCCTGGATTTCTTTGTTCACGTGATTCACTTCTATTAAAATAATGATCTAATAAAGTTATGATGGCACTAATCTCTATGAACTTGCATCTGAATACACGAGTTATTGGAAGCTGTATTAAATTTTTACTAAAAATTCAGATGTACTTTACAATCACCATGAGGAAAGCAACGCCAATATTTAGCTTTATAAGATTGAAACAATTTCACAATCTACTTAGTTCTAAAAAAATCTGAGAAAAAATGCTCTTATTTTATTCATTTATAATCCTACCAAATTATATATGAATATCATAAAAGTGTTGGTCAAAAGCTAAAAAAACCCAGGGTCACCAGTGAAAAGGCAAAGATATATCCTTTCCTTTTCTGAAATAACTTAAAGCAAAAATTGAGGAGCTTATTTCAATCCTGGCTATGTCGTTTCTCAATAATGGCATGATCTGTCACAAGCCATGAAGATCAAAGATCCCTACTTTTGTCCCAGATGAACTATAACATCCGGAGATTATAGAAAGTGCAGTCAAGATCCACCACCAAAGAACAGAGACCACAAAGCTACAGAGACTTTTAAACACATCAGTAAACACTTGACCGACAATGAACTAATATGTTTGATTTTTTTGAAGCATGGTTTTGGGCTGAAAGGAAAATGAAATTCCTGTCTAACAGTTCAGGCATTCAAGAGCTTTGCTGAAACAAATTTGTAGAAATAATTTAATCAATGTGCACAGCATTCCTTTTTGTGTTATTCATCCAGCGCTAATAACAAATGATATGACATGAACCTTGCATTCAAAAGCAAATGTGCAGGGTAAGTTCTAAGTGTCAACAGAAATCCACCTGCAACAATCTTTTATCTGAGCAGACAGGAGGAGCGAAGAATGAAGAATATCAGTGAAGGATTACTGACATAAAAATTTCCCCACATGATAAGGTAGGTGTATTTTCTTTATAAACAGAAAGATTCATTTTAAGAAAATCAAAATGAGTTCATTTGCCTGAGCATCACACTGATTATTTTATTTATTAGTGTAATTGCATTTCATTAAAAAATCTTACATCCTTGAAACATAGTCTGTAATCAGATTTAAATATACATTGAAATAATTACATGCTTGATATCCCATAAATAATTATGAAACCTGACCTTAACAATGCTACAAATCAAGGATTCTGCTTGATATTCCTACTAGTAACCATTTAAATGCATCTGTGCCATAGTAAATTAACATTTGCTACATGCTGGGACCTTGATTCAATGTAGTTTCTCTTAGTCTCTCTTGATGGAGTTTTTCTACCTAGTACAGATAATTAAAACATTCGTTAGAGCAAGCTCTAAACCTTGGACACCCAGACATAAGGTGATGTCTGTCTGCTAGCCCCCAAGACAGTTACTGGTTTTGCTCTTTGATCCAATGAATAAAGATCTGTCTTTCTGTTTGAAGCCAAAGAGTTAAAGAAGTTTACTTCTAAATAAACTCTAACTTTGTGATTTGGAGTATTCATTGTCTAAGTGAGATGGAAGGACTTAGATATAGGTTTTCCATATCTAAGGTAAGTTTTCTTCTGTTAAGAGAATCTGCTCAGAGATATTTCACGTTTTCCTGTATGTGTACCAGAATTCCTTTACGATACCAGGAAACTTTTGCAGATGAAAACTATACCAAAATTGTCAGAATTAGTGAGCACTGTTCTTAGCAAATACGTATTTTTCAGCAATTTTTCTTCTATCTACTGATCCATTTACTGTTGAAAAACAAAAAAATGTTAAAGCATACAACTGAACATGTCCAGAAGGACACAAATCTCACAAAAACAATATGAGAAAAGAACTGCTGTCATTTGTGAAAGCATCTTTCTGCATTAATAGTATAAATGGAGATTCAACCAGGCTAGATACTCACTAACCAGAAAGTGAGAAGTTCTCAGAAATTTACAAAGTTCCTTTTAGATATATTGAAGCATCTACTGCTTATGGAGAATGTCAACATGAAAACCAAAAGTAAAATGTCACCTTAGAAATCTGACACCAACCTGCATAGATTCATATTCATGAAAGTAGCCCACATTTCAGATCACTGATTTAAGATAGCAGCAGGAGCAAGGGGACATTACAAGAGTGAATGTTTGCGGATTAAAGCTCCACAATATCTGCGTTACTGCAATCCGTTCGGGAACATTCAAAAAACTCCTGAGCCTTACCACAGTCCACAGGCTTCTATCAGCTAATGCAGAATTTTTGCCTCAGATTCCTTTGAAGGAAAAGATGTCTTTTTCTTAAATCAATGTGAAATTCCTAATGAAAGAATGTGCATAATATGGTAAAATCTGAATGATTAAGTTCTCCAAGGATTTTATGAGAGGGGGGGCATTTTGGTAGAGCCACTGACTATATAATTTTTAAAAACACACAGAAGCAAACATATGGATTTCTGTGGAAGACAAGACAGGATCTTTGACTAAACAAAGACCTCAGTTTTGCAACAGATTGTTGATGTTTATTACATGATAGATAGCATCTTGAAAGCTACACAGATATGTTGCGTATTTTTTATTTTATATGATACTCATTTGTTCAGAACAATTAGTTTTGTATATTCTAAGCAATAGATGCTGACAGAGCAAGACATCTAATTCATTTTTAAAGATAAAAAAACCTCTTTATGTATTTATAATGCACTCAGGAGCTCTAAACTGCCTCTTTTATGAATACTAAGTCACACTACAAAAAGCTAAAGAGAAAGAAAACCTTTCAGCTGAGCATAGATTTTTGCTTCCATATTTCTATTGAAAAATCTAGTTATTTTTTACCATCTAAATTTCTGAAATGTGTTTATTTTCAAAGAAGATAAGTAAAACCATTTAGATATCATAACTCAAGTGTTTAAGCATGTTTGGAGATGAAAGGATCAAACTAAAGAAGACTTGCCTATCAGCTTCCAGATAGATTCCCTTGAAGATATGTGTCGTGAAGCAAATTAAACAAACTGTTTAGTACACCCTCAAAATAATACAGTAATTCTCAAATTATATATTTTTGAAGAGATAGTTCCCTTCTAGTGGTACATATATAAATAATCTTGATTTTAAAGGGATCAATGCTCAGAAGAAAATAGGAAAATTGATTTCCTAAATGTTAATTCACTTCTACAGCTCTTTCTAGTTTGACATTCAAAATCCAAGCCATCTAAAATAATTAGTGAGGTGCAGAAATGCAGGTGTGCAGAACATTCAGTGGATAGCCTTCATTTCTGACAGCCCAATTTGTAAAAAAATCAACAGTAGAAGATCTGAACATGTCAGTGCTCAAGGAGTTAATAAAAATCCTGCATAATGATATTTGTTGGGGTTTTCACACGTTTTGTTTCTTGATTTTGTCTTTAAAACACTGATGTGCTTAAGGGAGACCCTTTATTCCCCATCTTTTCCCTCTACTTCTTTCAGCAATGTTAAGGACATTTCAGAACAAAGAATTATCTTTCCTCCGTTCTCTTCTTGTTAAATTCTGATTTCTGTTGGTGGAGTACGGTCTGTAGGAAATTCATATATAAGTCTTTGCATTTTGTTTGTTTGTTTGTTTTGCTGTTTTTAAGTGATTTTTGTCAGTATTCTTTATCTCATTGCTTGAAGCCTCATAAGGACAAACATACTATAAAATGTTCCCATACATCAAATTTAAGTGCACTACAGAGGTAACAGTGATAGCAAAAATGTCATCTTTGGCAGTGGGTTAGTGGAGAATGACTTATTTTCATATTGAAGTGATAAAATATGTATGATAAAGCACATAAAATTTGTAACATTTTTACTGCAGAGGACCCAGGGAGATTTAGATCAAACTTGTACCATCAATTCATTTTGAATAATCTGGAAAGGCACTGTATTTCTGAAGAAACAGATAAAAACCAAATACGTTTACTTGTTCTCCTTTGGGACCTAGATACTAAATTCAAAAGAGACTGAAAGAATTCTGATGTAATAAATGCAATGCCATATACAATAAGACATTATATATAAACATTCTGTTTCTTCCTTTTTTTTCTTTCTTGTTTTGTCATGGAAAACGATATAGAGAAAAAAGATTAACATTAAACACAGGTTGTCTTAAAAGTCTACTAATAATGGTCAGCTACCCTCAAATCCAGTAGCTGGCATTTCCTAGTTAATTTAGACAGGACATTTAAATTTTAAATTGTCATTAGAGTGAAAATAAAAAGAAAATGTCAAAGATTAACTTCTTTATAATACAGTGTGGTTTTCATCACTATCCAGTTATATGGATCTTTTTGCTAGCAAAATGACACCAGATCCACTGTTAAACCCATGAGGCTTAGAAAAACAGCAGTACACTGGAGAGGAGATAATTAAAGGGAACGCTTACGCTCATTTTTCAAATCCACAGAAAATTACAGTATACACACAGAAAGAAAAAAAAATATATCTCAAATAGTTCTCGGGCATCTAATTGTTACAAATGGTGGTTTAGATCTAACAGAGTGAACTGTAACTAAAAGAATGAAAACACAGAAGTGCACTGTACTGGTAGTTGCAATTATTCCTCTAATACTTTTCTTCAGACACAGTTATTATATCATTGAAGTTTTATTCTTTTCAAATGAACATTTTCTGTACATTTTCTAAGATAAATAGTTGAAGTGTCATTCATTTTGATCCATAGCCATCTATGTAAATCAAAGATTAAGGTTAATTTATTCATCTTCTACCATTGTTTGGAATTTTAGGTTAGTTTTTTACTTCTTAAAGCAAGAAATAGGTGGTATTAGACCCTAAATATGTATCTATGTATGTGTTACAGATGCACACTTTTATGCATGTGGATGTGTATGCACAAGCATTTTATCTGTATGTCTATACACAAAAGCATAGACACTTAGGTATTCTTAAATTTTGCAGATAGGGTATTCATTTAAAGATGGAAACTGGTTTATAAAGCTGTAAACATTCCTGAAAGAGGTATTGGGTAATATTGATTCCTTATAAAATAGAATTTTTTTAGCATTACTGTTTCAACACAAGCTAGACGGCCACAGCTTTCAAAACAATTTTCAAAGAAAATGATAAGACATAAGGATTTTCTTCCTTCTAAGAAATCTGCAGGTCACTGATGAAAATTTGGACTTAAAAAAAGCATATGAAAAGAGTTGTTCTACAGTTTCTGCCATCTCCCTACTGCACTGTCTGCAGCAGGTTCTGCTTCAAACTGATTTCACACTTCTTAAAAGGTAAATAAGCGTAACATAATTTTTTTATAGGATTTTCATAATGTCCTCTATACCAGATAAACAAAGCTAAATAAATAATACTTTATTCCATTGGGTTTGGGGTTTGTTAGGGTTTTTTGGGTTTGTTTGGCGTTTTTTAATTGATAAGAACCTTGAAAGTTTCTGTGAGGACATAAGAAATTGCGTCATAGCAAAGAAACATACATACATAGATTTTGTTAATATCAGTAAATTTAAGATGTCTTTTCTTATTTCCCTAAGTGAAAAGCAATCTCAAGATCTGTTCAAACATCAACTATGTCACAGGCAAACCTAGTGCTGTGCTTTTATACAGTGGATTTGATCAAAGCTTTTCGTCTTGTTGTTAATCATAAACATTCCTTCTCTTATTTCTCAAAAGCAAGATCCTTGCAGGGCTGAAAGTGTCTCACACTGTTTACTTTTATGGTGTCAAAGAAATTAAAGCATTAAAATATGGCTGAAAACACATGACCTTGATTCAAAACAAGCTGCTGCGTTGGGATATCTTGATTCTGTAAACAAACAGGCTGGACTTTAACATTCAAAATAACACAAGGAAAGTCAAGACAAAGCTAAAACTATTTTATATTTGTGGAGTGCAAACAATAAACCTTTAAGACAATCATCACTGAAAAAAATAGCTATTTACTTTGGTGAAACATGAATAACAAAGGTACAAAATCTTATTCATATAGCACAAGAGAGTGCATATCACTATATAAAATTCTGGTTCTACTGTAAAGCATAGAGAAGAGATTAACTGCCTCATATTTCTTAGCTATGGCACTGAACCTACATTCTCTTTTCAGCACACTTTGGAAACTTTCAGTTCACCCAGACTCGTTTTTAAAGTTTTATATGATTATAGTGAAATGTTCAAATATTACTTATGAATAATGCGTGAAAATATGTGTTAAAATGCATGGATAAAAAATAAATAATGATTATTTGAATTATTTTATTAATATTCATAAAAATGTATGGGTTTATAACTTAAAATTATTTAATTATTTAAATAAGATTGGATTTTTCATTCCTATCATTTCATGGTGACATGCAAATTTTTTGACTGAGCATGATACTTTTTGGTGTATGGGAGAAACAAATTAGTGTAGGTGAGTGCAAATACTTACGGCCCAAACGGGCAGAGGAGTTGTGCTTAAGTGACCCCACGTGCACACATTGTCTCCAGGAGACAAATGATGTAATACCCTGCTGAATAGAACCAATGCAACAGAGCAGTTAAGTCTCTCCCCAGTTGATGGTGACAGGTTGCTTCTGTAAAGCCAGTGAATTCCTGAGACAAGAGGAGAGCTGGAGAGAGTTAAACATAAGGACTTTGACAGAGATGGTAAAATACAGGAAGGACACAGTGACCAAAGCAAAAGCTGAAGTATTTGAAGACTTAACCTAAAAAAGCCTCAAAGCATGTAGGATTAATTTTACCAATATTTCTTTGATATTTTCACCCACTATTCATTTGCTTAATTTTCAAAATTTCTAGGTATTCTATCAAATACAGCTGCACCAAGAAAACACTTCTTACATCTATATAAAGGTTCAGACTGCCTGTCTTTCTCTGCTGGCATCACATCTAATAAACTCTGAGGTATCACAGTTGGGTTGTTCCCCTGCCCTCCCCTCACCCAATGTCTTCATTACAGAGAGTCAGAAAAGCTAAAGGTCCTAAGTCCAGATTAGACGGGAATGGTTTCATTAAGAAATGAAAAACAAAAGTTTCACATCGGGGTGGAAAATTCTCTATGGTTGAAATCCTTCTACAACATTGTATAATTACTACTGCAATGCCATCTAATTGAGATGGAAATGAGTCCATTCTGAGTTTTTCAAAAGGTGGGTTGGCCTCTTATGCAGACTTCTGTGCACAAAGCACCACATTCAGTAACGCTATTTGGTTGCTGTAACAAAAGATCACAAATTAGACAAGCATCAGAACTAAAATATCCATTTATTTACCACCAGCGTTAAATTATACTGCAAGAGATCTGTGCTGTGCAATGTATTCAGAAGCATGCTTGAAAATCACAGGTCTTAAAATGACAATGTATCTCTTTGCAATAACAGCACAAGAAATAAAAATTCATTAGCTTCATCTGGGGGTTTCTATTAACCTGAATAAAATTAACAGTGGGCCTTTGGAAGAAAAACACACGCTCACTCCAATAGTCTTTGGAGACTGCAATGCAAATTCTACCTGATCTTATCCTGTATATTGTATTCTAGAATAGTACTGTGCTCCATTGCACTTGTTTTTCTTGTCACATATTACAAAAACCCAAGGAAGCTGTACATCACACAAAAAAGAAATTTAATTTTGTAATGAATGAAAAAATAACTTGCATTAAATCCATTAAATCCATATGCAGTTCCTTTCCTAATTTTGTATTTAAATAAAATAATATTGATATTATTTTACTGACGATCCGTCCTTGCCACCCACACCTACAATACAGTCTGAAGGAAGCCCTACAAAAACCATGTGTTAGCTCAATGTGGAGATGGGAAAAGCCTGCATTTACAACAAAAATGCCACTTTTTTATCAGTGTATGTGGAAGTAGATGAATGAAAGCATTACATAGTAACACAAAATTAATATTTTGGTAAGGACAGCCAGAAGTGAAATACTGTAGTGAAAAGATTACCTTATTATACATGAGAACATTAACAAGAGAAATAGTCTCGCCCGAAATTTTTTGAGGAAGAGAAGAGAGAGAAATATTCTGACCAGTTAACTCAGTCTGAAGAGAAGAATACGAATACTTTTTAGATCCATATACTTACACATTCATAAAATTCCCACAAATGTATGTGGGATTCATTTCCAATATATCAACTTCCAGCTGAAAGAATCTCTTTTTTTTCCTCATTAACCCTTCCAACTTGCTAATTGAAGTGTGATTAATTTTAAGGGTGTTTTTTCCCCACAAGGAATGCTGCCTGATAACATTCAGTTTTTCATAGCTACGAGATATCTTTCCTAAAATAATGTGGTTTCCACTAACTTCAAAAATCTGTGTTGATTTGGATTTGAATTATTTTTGAATAAAGATATCACAGTTTAGCATCTGTTACCAGTAGTGTTCTGGTTCAAATTAAAAGGGCAGTGAAACGTCACATTTTGGTTTTTTCTCATAAAATATGATAGGCTCTAAGATAGCTCTTCATCAGGTTCCTGACAGCATTAAGTGCTAGACCTGTAACTCTGAGGGGACACAAGGCAGGAAAAGGAGCCAGAAGAGTCAGCGCAGCTCTCATGTCCACCCTTCTCTTTTTTGTCAGTTAAAGGTGTGTTTCTCCATTGATTCAAATAGAATTTTTCTACTCTACCAACTGCCGAGGTCTGACATGAAAGCCATGAAAATCACAATTAAAGGGTCAAATACAGGAAGAATAAAATAACCCAGAAAGTTCTCCACACTAGGATTACATTTGAACATTTCTGGATGTTCAGTAACCACAAATTATGTGCTAATACTGGAAAAAACACAGGACATTTTATCTCCAACAGAACAGATGAACATTGTTCCCGGTCTTTCAAAGAACCACCAGTGTTCCTACAGCCACCAACAATCTTATCCACTTTGTTCATAGACATGTACTAAAAAAAATTTTGCAGAAGACAATGGAGTCATTAAAGCATGAAATCACTGAGAGAGACAGGGTAAGGGAAAACCTCATGTTCTGAAATAAATACTAGAATTCCATGTTTAAATACATTTCTACACATATTTAAAGAAAAAGTAGGTACATAATGACTTATAAATAATAATGAGCAGAGCAGTAGAAGCATTTACAGTAAACAACATCACATATATTCAAGATTTGTTTGGTTTTGGTTGTTTCTTATTTAATTTTTTTTCCAGTGGAGATATTTTCTTTTTTTTTCAAGTAATGAAGAGGTTTCCAGTGCTATTCAGAAAAGTATCTGAACAGTAATATTCACTGGACACAGAAACACACTGTTTTCTTATAAGAAATCAATATCTCTCTTTCAGACTGTCTGTGGAAACAAACATACTTCTATTCATTTATATATCAAAGCCCCCAAATTACAATTTTCATTATTTTAAAAATGTGTTACTTGATATTTAACTTGGTTTTGTGAAGTAGTGTTTTCTTTGTAACTGGATTTGGAAAAAAACCCTTTTCCTACAGTTTTTTAAAAATATAAAGTACACATAATTTTAGAAGCAATATCATAGGCAAGCATCCTCTATTAAAATTGCTGACACAGTATTCTATAATATCAAAACATTTTTCTTCAAAAAAATCAAATGGAAAATTTGAAATACAGAGAAAAATAAAACTAGTGATGAGTAAAATAAAATATTTCACATTCTTTTGATTGTAGACCTTAATGACATCTTATATAGGGTACTTATGCAGATGCCTTTTTTAATATGAAAATGCCATTTGCAAAGAGTAGAATTACATAGAAGATAGAACTCCAGTCCTTCCTAATACTTGCTTTCTCATATTTTTATTCTTTTATATATATTTAATAGCAGTTGAACAGTTGTGAAGTATAAAATGACACAGATGTTTGAGGTTCCTGTCTTATCTTTTTGCTGATTCTTCCTTTTTAGCTAAACCTTCCCTTTCAGTCATTATATTATTTAACAATATTTTTGTCAAGAAGACAAAAGTTTAATTTCTTCCCTCATATTTACAAGTTTCAGCTATATAGAGACTTCGTTACTTTTTAATCTTGCCAAAATTTGCACCTTGAAATCCTAACTCTGTCCAGCCCTACTGTGCCCCATCTTTTTCCATCTAAGTCCCTCCAGTCAACAGTTTCCTGACAGTAAGAAACCCAGGAAATGAGCTATGAATTTAAATATCAAGTAATATTGTATTTCACCTGTTCCCTGACTTATGCTTTTTGTGCTGTGTGAAGCCAATATTTGTATATTTGGGAGAGTTTAATCTCTGCAAACTGATGACTTAACCACTATTCATCTTCATTTTGTGTCACTCAATGATGCTTAATTTCTGCTGCATAAAAATATATTTCAGATATTTTCAATAATCTCATTCTGCATTTTAAGATCTATTAATTAATATTTTCCCCAAGATAACCCTATTCCCACCCCCACACCTCTCAGTATTTCTATTCTAACAAGAAATTCATACTAAATCTACCGAATTCAGTAGAAGTGCTCCTTTTGACATTAATCTACCTTTCCATGTGTTACTTCTCTTTCTTCTTTGAAGTTTTACAATTGAAAGGATTTGAGAATGTTCCCCACTCGCACTGCATATTGCAATATTAAAGATATATAGGTTTTGCGAGATAGGGAACTATGGGGGGAAAAAGAGTCTAGAGGATTCAAAGACTTCTCCAGCTAGAGAGTAGGTGTAAGCCACAGGCCATTTCTAGGATTCATTCCCTTTTATCTCTAAAGTTTCCTAAACTTTAACTCTTTTGAGAGATACAAACTGAAGAAATTCCACAATATCACTGACTTTCTGAGGATTGTGTTCCCCTTTTCACATAGTGCCATAACCTTTAATAAAATCATTTTTATCAATTTCATAATCATAAGAACTGTCTTACACAGAATTAAAAGAGGGTGGAAGTAACATGGATATGTTTATTCATAAACCTATGTATCTTCTAGAAGCAACCCATAAAGGCAAAGAAAATACTTCATTCTTGCTAGTAAAAAATATCCCTTTTTCAAAAAATACGACGCAGTTCTTTCCCAGTACTTTTCGTATTTGCGTGACTTCAGCAGTGAGCCTTCCTTTTCTTGGATGATCCATGCTGTCACTTTCTCAGTTAACAAATAGGAAGGTATGGGTCTACTGAATATATGGTGACAGTATAAGATGTTAAGCATTTCTCAGCCTAATTATCCCACACAGAGGGCTGCACACAGATGACTATACATACTCCTCACAGGCCACTTGAACAAAATACATATACACAAGGGTTATATCAAAACCATAATCACAAGCTACCCTCTAAGTAGGAATTACTGTGATTCTGAATGGGATATGAATTGCTTTATGTGCTTCATTTTTACAGGTAAGAGCAAAAGGAATTTCACTATTTCAACCTGTTTTCTCTCTTGTGAAATTACTTTACTAGTGGTTCTTTGGCTTCCTTTGAACTTTTGGGGGTAGTGTTATCAAAAGAGGTTTTGTCCTCAGTAAAGACAACAAGGTATATCGACATGTGCAAGAAGGAACTCATGATGAAACTTAAAAAAATAAAACAATTCATGATATTGGGGATATATTTTTAGTATGTTAAGTTCACTGATATGTCTATGTCCAAAAACATTGCACATCTACAGAAAGGTGCTATTGCAAAATTCATAAGCTTTAAGTAATCATTATCCTTTATAGAGGCAAAACAATAAGTCATGATGAGCTTAAAATTCCGAAAAATCCAGGTGCAGTTGAGACATTTACCCAGAAATGAAACAAAGCGTAGGAACTATAATGTTTAAGGATGGAGTTTCAGCACTGGCACAATGTGATTTAAAAGACTACTGCCATGCATTTCTTGTTACTCTTTTGAACTACATCTAATGACGAAGACAATACCATTCAGTCATATTACTTAGCAAATTTCAAGGGAGCTCCTCCTCATCTCTTTTAAGAAAATGCAAGGACTGACAGCAGCATAGGAAGAAGAAGTCTTGCTGCAAATTCTGTAATTCTAGACGTAAATTTGGGTGTTGCTTGGGAATTATAAAGGATTGCAAACAATGAGAAAAAAGATAAACTGATGATTAATTTAGGGGTTATATTTGAAATAATTTACTTACAAACTTTTCACTTAAATCTGTATCTAAAATCTTGATCAGACTGCTTTGCTTTACTATTAAGCTAAAATAGACACAGATGAGTTTAGGATTCTCTGCCTTTAAAAAGTAAGCAAATTTGAATAGACACACAAAAGTCACTGTAGAGAGCCTGATTCAGACAAGTTTATGCCACTCTGACTGGAGTCTAGTATTCACCAAGGAACAGGAAATTAGCCATCAGCTTGGTACCACAAAATGTTCTGTTATTGAAAGAAAGTACCTTGCTTAGAGACAAGTCAGTTCTATCAAACAGCAGACATCTCAGATGCATCTAATTTCGCTTTCTACCTGACTCTGAGCGAAAGTGAAAGGTGATAGGGCAAGAGGTAATGACCTCAAATTATGCCAGGGGAGGTTCAGATTAGATATTACTTTAACATTAACATCGTATTTATAATTCTAGTGTAGAATGCAGTATAATTAAAAGTAATTTGCCCCTTGGATGTGGAATGGCATGAATCTATATTAAATAGAGATCCGATGAGCAGAGTAAAATATTAGCTGTTAGCTATAATGGACATCTAAACATTTCAATATTTTATTAGTCACTTCAAAGTTCCTTTACGTTTCCTTATTCAAAATATGAAGACAATCGAACTTTTGAAAAAAACCCTATACAAACTATTTATCAGCACTGTTTTATCAAGAACATTCTCAATGAGATAGATATTATTAAAATATTGTGTCCATGAAGATGTTAAGCCACTATCTACCATACTTGAGAAGTCATGGCAGTCCTGTGAAGTTCTGGCTGGCTAGAAAAGAGGAAGCATAAACTCCTATTTTTAAAAAAGGAAAAAAGGAAGAACCAGGAAACTACAGGTCAGTCTCAGTCTTACATCTGTATCTGGCAAGATCATGGAGCAGATTCTCCCAGAAACTTTGTTGAGGCACATGGAAAACAAGGAGGTGATTGGTGACAGCCAGTATAGTTTCAGTAAGGATAAATCATGCCTGATGAACGTGGTGGACTTCTACAATGGGGCTACAGCATTGGTGGATAAGGGAAGAGTAATTGGCATAGAATTGTAGAACATAGAACCGTAGAATTACTTGATTCGAAAAGACCTTTGAGATCATTGAGTCCAACTGTACCTGTCCACTACTAAGCCATAACCCTGAGTTCTTCATTTACTCATCTTTTAAATAGCTCCAGCAATGATGGCTAAATGACCTCCCTGGGCAGCTGTGCCAGTGCCTGAAAACACTTTCATTAAAGAAATATTTCTGATGTCTAATCTGAACCTCCCCGGTGTAACCTGAGACCACTTCCTCTTGTCTTATGGTCTGTCATTTCAGAGAAAAGACCAACATCCACCTCAGTATAACATCCTTTCAGGTAGTTATAGACAGCAATAAAGTTTCTCTTCAGCCTCCTTTTCTCCAGACAAAACAATCCCAGTTCCCTCAAAAGCCTCTCTTAAGGCTTGTTCTCCAGCCCCCTCACCAGCCTCGTTGCCCTTCTCTGCACACGCTCCAGCCCCTCAATGTCCTTCTTGTAGTGAGGGGCCCAAAACTGAACCCAGCACTCAAGGTGCGGTCTCACCAGTGCTGAGCACAGGGGCACAATCACCTCCCTGCTCCTGCTGGCCATGCTGTGTCTGACACAGACCAAGATGCCATTGACCCTCTTGGCCACCTGGGCACACTGCTGGCTCATGTTCAGCCGGCTGTCAACCAACACCCCCAGGTCCTTCTTTGCCAGGCAGCTCTCCAGCCACTCCTCCCCAAGTCTGTAACGCTGCATGGGGTAGTTTTGTCCCAAGTGCAGGACCTGGTAGTTGGTCTTGTTGAATCTCATACCATTGGTAGCAGTCCATTGATCCAGTCTGTCCAGATCTCTCTGTAGAGCTCCCTACCCTCAGGCAGATCAACTCTTCTGCCCAGTTTAGTGTTATCTGAAAATTTACTAAGGGTACACTCAACCCTTTCATGCAGATCATTGATAAAAATATTGAACAGAACTAGACCCAACACTGAACCCTGGTGAGCACCACTGGTGACCAGCCTCCAATTTTATTTAACTCTACTTACCGCCACTTTTCGGGCCTGATCAGCCAGCCACATCATCTGCCAGGAATTGTGCAAAGGATTTGCCATGGTCCCACATGACATTCTTGTCTCCAAATTGGAAGAACATGGATCTGATAGATGGAACTTGGTGGATAAGGAATTGACTGAACGGCCACACTCAAAGAGTTGTGGTCAATAGCTTAATGTCCAAATGAAGACCGGTGACAAGTGGCATTCCTTAGGGATTGGTGTTGGGACTGATTTTGTTTAACATCTTTGTTGCAGACCTGGACAGTGGGAGTTAGGGCACCCTGAGCAAGTTTGCCAGTGACACTAAGCTGTGTGGCACAGTCGATGCCATGGAGGGAAGGGAGGCCTTCCTGAGGGACCTAGACAGGCTTGAAGGTGCACCTAGGCAAACCTCATCAAGTTCAAGATGGCCAAGTGCAAGGTCCTGCACCTGGGTCAGGGCAATCCTAAACACAAATATAGGCTGGACAGAGACTGGATTGAGAATAACTCTGAGGAGAAGGATTTGGGAGTGTTGGTGGTTGAGAAGCTCAACATGAGATGACAGTGCCAACTGTATCCTGGGCTGCATCAAAAGAAGCGTGGCCAGCAGGCCGAGGGAGGTAATTGTGTCCCTCTTCTCTTGTGAGACCTTACCAGGAGTAGTGTTCTGGACTCCTTAGCACAGGAAGGACCTGGATCTGTTAGAGTGAGGTTGGAACACCTCCCGTGCAAGAACAGGTTGAGAGAGCTGGGCTTTTTTTAGCCTAGAGAAGAGAAAATTCTGGGGAGACCTTATAGCAGCCTTCCAGTATGCAAAGGCCCTACAGGAAAGCTGAAGACGGGATTTTTATCATGAAGTGTAGTGATAGAACGAGGATTAATGCTTTGAAGCTGGAAGCGGAGACTTAGATTAGATATAGGAAGAAATGTTTTCCTGTGAGGGTGGTGAGATTCAGGAACAGATTACCTACAGAAGCTGTGGATGCCCCGTCCCTAGAGATGTTCAACATCAAGTTGGATGAGGTTTTGAGGAATCTAATCTAGTGGAAGGTATCCCTGCCCATGGCAGGAGGGTTGGAACCAGCTGATCTTCAAGGTCCCTTCCAATCCAAGGCTTTCTATTCTTCTTTGATTTTATGGTCCTATTTGTCTCAGTTAAGTTAATGTTTTGTCTCCTACCAAATGTTAGTCTTTGTTGTTTCTACACATAAATGTGGAAATGCAATAGACGAGTGCTACTTCAAAGATGAATGAAGCATGCTAAGTTTTCTGGACCACCTATATATTTCAAGCTAAAAGGATCAAAGATCTTAAGCAGAAGAAAAGTTCCTGTGAGTAGGCACTTTTGGGAGAAGATCAAAGCAAAACAGAAAGTTCAGTCAGTGTTTTGCATCTAATCTGATAAGGTTTTAAACATATAAGCGTGTATCAGACAAAAAGAACAATATGGCAGCTATAAGAAATATAAGGACAAATAGGAAACTAAAGAGTCAGCTATAATTACAGTCTGTGAAAGGCATAGAATATTGTGTGTAACTAGGTTTACCTTTAGCAGAGAAAATGAAAAAAACAATGGGCAGAAGAAAAGCATGAAGTCAAAATGTAAATGTGATTTTATTCTTGAAATGTGCCATCTGTCTTCATCTTTATTTCATAAATACACTTTTATGGGGTTGCAGCAAGTGCAAGATGAGAGCGGAACACACAGGAAGGACAAACTCTTTTCATAGGGTGCCAAAGTCAAATGTGCCACAGCTATCCTATCTACAGCTACTCTGTTAGCGAAGAGAGCCTGTTTAAGAGAAAGAAAGATCCTGGAAACATTATAAATACCAAAAACTCACACTTACACTCTGAATATAGCAAATAACACTCTTAGCTTAGTTTGTAGCAAACAGTGCAAATAAAATTCATTCTTGGTAACTCAGTTTTCAATCTTTGGCACTTATGAAGGTTTCAGACAATTTGTAGTGTTATTTAATCTTTTTAACTTGATTGAATTCCAGAAAATACTTATGTCAGCACACAGTTGGAGGCTCAGTCGACTTGGAGAAAAAACATAGGATTCAATATTTATAAGTGATATTTTATCCCCCCTGTCTTAACCTGAAAGACATGCCAAGGAATGACCAGCTTGTGTGCAACTAGTGAATATGTATATCAGGATTATGTAATGTGTTCATTTCTCTAAGTATCACATGTGAATATACTTGTATGTGTATATGTATATTTGTATTTGCAGTACACACTTGAACACCAATTAAGTGGAACGCATTTTTTGATGTCAATAGATTTTTAGTTCATATTCACATTATTTAAAGCAAAACCTAATCCAATATATATGGTGGTACAGATTTATTAACCTAGACCTCAGTGTCCACTACTACTTATTGAGGGTCAAATGGAAAAACATGCAAGGGGAAAAAGAGTGTTATTCAGTGTGCAATATCACTTTTTTAATGTAGATGACTTGGGAAACAGGTGTGCACAGATGGAAAAGACAGCTCTAGACATTTTTTCCCTGGTGCATGCACAAAATTCCTACAGACATACAAAGAGGAGAATTTAATCAAGTATGTACAGAACAGTGCTGTAAGAAGTCACTGTAAATGAAATCACACATGGATGTTTAGCCACGACAGTTTAAATAAAGAAAATGTTATATTTCAGCATCTGCAGAGACAGGAAGCATGTGAGCTAGCTCAGCTCGCTGATCTGAACTCAGAGAGTACGACAACATTGGCTGTGGAAATATTTGTATTCCCTTCCAAACTATCACCGCTAGAATAAATTATTAAAAGGCTCAGAATAATAGGGGGGGAGGAGGGGGGAGGGAAGGAGGAAAGGTTTTTTTTCATTTCTGCCTGCATCAGGAATTTTTAGTAATTTTAAACACGTTTAAAGGCTGTAACATTTGTAGAGGTGTTCTTACTGTATCAGTACCATTCTAGCAGACTCTCCTCACGCTGTTCAGTAATGGCACTCAAGATAAAATTAGGCCCTTACATTTCATTTCTCTAAGCTTTACTGAGTCCACAAAAATTTACTGTGTTAAATAAAATTTGAATTACTTAGCACTGATATGTTTTTCTCTGCATTGTTTGTTTAGAGAAGTAGAGACCACCTATCACACCACATATAGGACAAACATAGCAATAGTTCAATTGTGCAGTGAATCAAAATTACCGCTCTAAGGAAGTCAGTGAAATACAATACAAACAAGAAAAAAATTTGGATTTGCCTAGAATTAGAAGACTGTGCTCTTTACAAAGAAAGTAAAGATTTTTGCTATAACATGAATAGTTACATTTTATATTTAATTGTAACGACAGCACAATCCTGAGCAGAGTATGTCTTGGCTTGATGCAAAAGTACTGATTTAGGATTGATTTAAGGTGAGAATGTGAGCTAGCAAACAAGAAAAATCTTTCTCAAGAGTAAGTTTTGTGTTGGAACAGCTACTATGAGAGGATAAGAGAGGAAGAACGTTATTACATAATCTAACCTCCCTACTGAGAATCTAGCAAGGGAAGATGGGAAGAGAATGTGTGGAAGAGAAAAAAGAGTTAGCAAACAAGATGACATCTAAAGATGATAAAAGAGATATAAGACGTTCTGCCACAGGCACGACACAGTGTGAATAGATATGGCAACAAGATACTGTGCAATAGGGTGTTCTGGTGATGAACAACAACCAGCAGAGATTTCTAGCATACTATCAAGAGTGAGGAGCCCGCCTGAAATACAGGATTTGTATGAGTACGTGCCCTGACTGTCTGTGAACAGGGACCTCTTTAAAGTGAGCAAAATGCACATCTTGTATAACTTTGAAAAGAACAGGTTATCTCTCAATAAAAGAAAGTAGATTAGAAACTTCACATGGTCACTAATGTAAAGTACTTTTAGTGGAAAAATATTTTTTTTCCCTTTTGTGTGTTAGCACATTTAAAAAATGTAAATGGTATTTTAACTCCATCGAAGTGACTGGAAATGTTCAGCCTGCAGGACTGGCTTCAATGGAAATTTCCTTAACAAGAACAGAAGATTATACTTACACTAAGTTACTTACACAGAAGCATTTATACTTACACTAAGTTTGTACAGAGTATAGAGTATATAGAGCATATGAGCTTTTATACTTGCTTTTATTTGCTCTGTTCTGTAGCTGTACCAGTTCAAAATTTTGAATTAATCTCATCTGCAGGAATCAAGACAAAAAAAACAAACCCAAGGAAATTTTTATCTTCCCCAGTAAACACTCCTGGCCGTAGATGACATGCATCCGAAAATACAATGAAATTTTGCTATGCAACTAGTATATTTTTTATTAGAAAATCAGATTTTGTAAGTAAAAATTGCAGAGAATACAGAAAATGAAATTATACCTGCACCTGCCTGGAAGTAAATCAAATATCTTCACTATTACGCTCCTCAAGTTTCTGTGTATTAAAGATAATACAATAAGTTTTATGATACCTTAATGACAATTTATGCTACCTTAATGACAATTTATGCTATTCAGTTTGGAACGGAATTAGAATCTGATCATATCTCAGTTCCTTTGAAACAAATCCCAGATCTGGCAATGCAGAATCTGTGACAAAAATGGCTGTTGGACAAGGTCATTTAAACTGAAAAAATCTACCAAATCATGAGGGAAAAATTAATATACAGTGGAACATATCTATCATTATTGGAGTTCTATCTTCATGCTTCATCTCGTCTAGGCAAAGCATAAAGCTATATAGTCTATAGAAGGATGTAAAAGCTACAGTAATTTGAAAACAGATCAATCAGACCTTTTGATACTAATTTTTAAAATTCTGTTTGAAGTAGATGATCTGAGTAAAATTTATTTTTGGATGAAAGCCTTACATGGTCAACAGGAAAAATTAAAAAAAAAATGGACAAGGAAAAAAAGTCAACAAGAAACTAAGCAGAAAAATTAAGAATTTTTTTTTTTTATTCAGTTCTTAAGCTATCGGTGAAAGTAAATTACAAAAGAAGATATTCCGCTTCTATTGGGGCTGTAAAGTAGTTAAAAAATGGTTTGTTGACCAGACTAGAGACAAAATTCTAATCTGACTTACTTGTGCAATGCAGTCTTTTAGTAATGAAAAGGTAGAGTGTACTCATTTGCAAAACTATGCTTGATTCTGAAATATAGGAATATGTATCTGAACAGATAGTGTATTTGTTTGAATTATGAGGGATTTCAGGTGATATTTTGCTGGTAAATGTAAGGATTCTGTAGTTCATGGTGAGTAAGTAACAATTCCAGAAGATGCTATCTCCCCATATCTCTCTAACTACTATGTTTTTAATCTGAAAGATCAGATGACTGAGAGGATTTCCTATTGCTACTAGAGTTATTAAAAAAAATGGTGGAAAGTTCACTACTATCCTGTTCTAGTGTCAGATACCTGTTGTAAAGCACTACAGTCAGAGGAGTATTAGCTCTTTAGTTTTGGGAGAAAAGGGTTAGGGGGAGGGATGCCGCAGAACCTTACAAATTGCAAGGCTTAAAAATGAAGAAACTGCATTTTTACCAGAAATGTGAATGCTGTTTATAGTGCTCTGTTGCCTTTGAATTTTGCCTGCAAGTTTTCCATCCTTTTCATACATTCTAAATCAGATTACAATACTTTCTTGCTACATTCAACGTTTCTCAGAATGTTACCGGTAAGACATTAAACAGGCTTTGAAGTTAAATGAAGTCTCAGTTCTGACATATATTAGGTACCTGTGTGATAGCTCTAACTTAAGCTTTCTTAAGTTTTATTTATCTTGCAAGCTTCAGTGGGGAAGTAATTTCTGTTCCTGAGGTCCTTAGCTCATTCTTATCATTAGAACAAGAACTATAATTAGAGTAATATAAAACAGTGATTCAGAAATTTAAAGAACAGGTGAAATAATAATATATTTATAAAGGTTAAATACAATTCTTTAGCATGGAAATTAAATGCAAGATTTCAACTGAAAGTAACTTAAAATTTCCAGAACATCCAAGCTTATATTTCAATGAGATCGCTCCTACTCCTCTTTCCTACATAGTGAGAAATTTAACAACTCCTATGAGAGGTATTTCTGAATTCTTCTTAATAGTAGAGTGAGGCTTTTATGGTTGAATGACAAAATACCCAAGGATATGACAGAACAAAATGGTTCAGTTGTTTTTTCCCTTTGTTTTCTGTCAACACCGAATCTCATTTGAGTAATTTATTTGAAAAATCATAGAGTGTGCTCCTTTCCTTGCTAAGCAGAACAGCTATATCGTCTTCCATGAGCACATCAAAGAGTATAAATGATAATTGTCCTATATGTGCCTTAGCTCCCAGTGAAGTCTTAAAAGTATAATTGAATGGGTCCAGACTATGCTGTTTCTTAATTCGCCAGCCATCATATACTGTCCCATACATTACAGATCATAAAATAATGCATCATGACTACAGTTGGATGTCACCCATTGGAAGTCATGAGAAAAAAAAATCAGACAAAATCTCTAGAAAGATAATTCAGGTGTCAAACATGAAGAACAGTGACCCCTTGCTGGTGAAGAGGAAGGAATGCTTACTTATGACCGTGCAACCTGGTGTCTTTCTTCATTCTGTTAAAAGGTACAACTTCCTTTAGAACCAAAGCATTACTCAGTGTGACAGAACACAGGGAATTAGCAGAGACTACACATTACTCTACATGCTAGCATCCAATAAGATCATTCCTAGGCAAAACACTTATCTGTTTCTTAAAAGATAAATAAGGATATAAAATAAATTTTAAAACACTGTTTGCAGTGCCAGTGTTTTTTCCGAGAGAAGGTGCAGAATCTAGAATGTATAGAATTGCTCTTGCCAGCTTTCTATATCCAGTCTAACAGAAATTACCAAAAATGTATCTTAGTTTGAATTTATGATATGAAATGTTAAAAGAGATTCTGTTCTTCTTTATGCTGAATAAAGAATATTCTACTATTGTAACAACTGCTCTAGAATAGTTATCAGGTCAGTAGGATAAAATAATAAAACACTTACAATAAGGATTTACTATCCTAATTCCAGTTGCTTGTGTTTTCCCCTTACTTCCCAAATTACTTTTTTTCAAAAGTTTTAAAGTTAGTCCTTTTTGTAAAAAAAAATATCTTTTTCTTTAGTGATATTTTCAGGAACTTCTCCCTCCTAATAAAGAGGGTTTTGTTGAATATTCTTAGTACTCAAGAATTAACATCATAGGCTGATGATGAAAATGACCAGTTATATAAAATCAGGTGCTTAGAAATACCAGCGGTCAAAACACCTAAATCTGGACAACCTCACACGAATACATAAGATTGCATGCATTTTTACTTTTTTTTTTTAATAAATCAACTATTTTCCTTCCATTGATCTTTGGAGAGGTATGTTTCAGTGGACAGGACACTGAAGTGAGTAAAACGAATTATAGACTTTCTTGAAGAACTAAAAATTCTTACTCACAAGAGACTGACCAGGTTCTAGGATACGCCTTTCTCATGTAACTATAAAATAAATTTTACATTTCACAAAGAAATTTACATTGTTCTGAATATTCACTATTAGCATGAGGTTCTACTGGAGTGTCTATAAATCTGATTGAACATACTTTGACATATACAATAAGATCAAATTAAAGTACTTGTGCTCCAGTAGAAACCTCAAAAATAAAGACAGAGTCAGCTGTCTTGAAGTAATTTCTTCTCAAATTAAACTTCCTAGCACCATAAAAACATCTAAGTAATGAATTAGTGGTTTTCTGATTTCTTACAATATTCAGTTATTAGGAAATGATTGCTTTGACCCTATTTCTCCCAATCCTGGTTGATCTTTTGACTCATCAAATTTTTAATTATTTTGCTTGTAATTTTCATCAGTCAAATAGTTTGTAAATACATATTGAGCCAAAGAAAAATACAGGATACATACACAATGCCAACAGTACTCTTTGAAAAGTACCCCATAAGATATAAATTTTCAATTTGTTCTCTAAAAATTTAACTTTTAATTGGCATGCATAAAAAGAAAACAAATATTTATTTCTGATGCTCCAATGATGCGTCATCAGAATGCTATGGGGATTAGGACTAAGAAAATTCACATTAACATTGCGATTGAGAAACAGTTTTTCACTTACAGCAAAATCAGGGATAATTTGTTAGCTAACAGGTATATACATTTTCTCATAAACTGACAAAACTGCTAGTAATCTAGCTGGGACTAAGACAGACCTATATAATTCCTCATTCCTGTAGACAGCAAGAAATACTTTTCAATGATTTCAGGTGGTCTAAATTCTACGGGCACAGGAATATCTGCAGTGCAGGTAATACGTTAAAAAAACAAAAAGAGTAAAAATTAGTTTCAATTGACAAAAGATAGATATGAATGAATGGCTGTGAAGTTGTAGAAATTAGCAACACAGATTTAAAATGCACCTTACAATGAAGTGCAAAACTTCTTTTTCTTTTGCTCTTTGTCTGCTTACACACCACCTCCTAATGTTCTAGCAGGCAAGTCAGCCTTCCCATCTGTCAATGCCTCTTATGTAAAGCCAAAACATCCCCTGAGTAACTCCCTTGCTTTCTCTCCTGACCTTTCCTGCACTGGTGGGACCTGCAGTGGTGATTCGGTAGTGGAACAGATTTGTACAGAGAAATGCAGCCACACCTTCTCTGATTTAAGTTTTTCTACTATGGAAAAAGTTGCACATCAATTTTGTTCCTCTTTTGCAGGGTTTGGTGGAGTACATGGTCATGAGAATATTCATGCTACTTAGGCAGAAGGAAAGGTGCAAGCACAATGAAATTGTCACATCTTCTTGACGTTGTAAATAGCTTCTTGGTTACTCTGGTCTATATGTTATCTTGTTTTAATGAGAAAAGTGTTGGAAAACAGGACACAATTAGTACTCTGAATTTCTTTTATATTAGAAAAGGAAAATAATGAACAGAGCAGGATCTTACTTGAAACGGTGACTGCAGACAAAGGACACTCATACTTAGGGTCACAGTACAAAGTAATGCCAGGGTCTACAGTTTTAACTTTAACTTGGTAATTACATGTGCCATTGAACACTTAAACCTTCATTTGGTAAATGAAGACCTCAGACTCATTTAACACACTTCAGTCAGACTTACAACACACAACTCCTCCATACATTCCCCCTCTCTCTCCTCTTTCAACTTTTTAAATTCCTCTGAGCAACTATTTTTTGCAAAACTGTACCAAAACTTTAAAATCAGTTTTATTTCAATTAAAAGGAGAAGGTAATTCAAATGTCCGGAATAAAGATGGAGATCTTTAAAGATGGAGATCTTTATTCCCTTTTTATTTGGAGTTAAAATGATGAAACAGAGATATTCCTTTACACAAGTAGAAGTATTTGGCTAAAAATTTTCAGGGCGACTGGCAACTAGATGTTCCAGTTCCTGACACCTCAATGCACGTGCATGCTTCATATTATGAGAAAAGAAAGATGATCAGAAAGAAGGACCCACTTCTATACGAAAAAATTCTCAGCAAATTGGGATTCTTCAGCTTAGGAAGTCAGTTAAGGACAAAAACAAAGATTAAAAAAAATTAAAACTCTGTGCAAAGGAGAAGAAAGTAGGTTTGTTCACTATTTCTCACAGTGAAAGAAAGAAGAACCCCAAACCATTCCAATACCACAAACATTGACTCCACACATAGAAGCTTCCCTCTCCTCCTAACATCAGCATCTGTGGAGGCAACGGGAGACTTTTGCTGCAGGTGCTGAAGAAGCAAAAAATGTAAACAAATTCAGAAAGTAATTAGACAAATTCTTGGAGAATAGGCCTCCTGAGTGCTGTTATAGATAGCAGTCTAAATATAGCCTTCAGGTCAGACAATCCCAAAACTGATTATTATTTGGAAAAGTATACTTCCCTTCTAATTCAGTAATTGCTATCAGAAAGCATGAGGTGCAGAGTAAATTGTATTTTCTTTGTTCCATTATGTCAACTTACGCATATTTCAGAGATACTAACCACCTCACAACTTCCCTTGTTTCTATGAAAACAGAAAAGATGACCTGCATTTTGGAAAAAACGTATTTCTATAACCACAGAAAATCTTAGGTTTGAATTGTTTCATTTGTAAAGTGAGCAAGATTATTTGTTATATCAGTACTGACAGAATCAAAATGATCACCATATGTTTCTCCTTTTGTTTTCTTGGATTTTTTTAAAAAATATTAATGGTTCCAACACGTATATTTGAGAATTGTTATTTATAGTCATGCAGTCAAAATAATTAGGCACACTAAGAATTTTGAAACCTTGAGGGGGGAGGATTAAAAACAAATAAACACTATTTCAGAAAACAGTTAATTACTGAAAACAAAGCTTGATGAACCAGAACACTGTATTCACCAGCTGCACTGATGAAGAATAAACACTCATATTTTTCGTATTGCACAGATCTAAAGTGAGCTTAAGTCACTAAAATTCACCAGATCTTTTAGCTACCACACATAATATTTAATCTCCCATTTGTTACATCCACTAGGGGAAAAAAACCCAAAACATTTGTGTGTATGAACAGAAGAACAAGTTTACCAGAAAAAAACTTCACCTTTTTCAAGAAGGTGCTCTTACTTTGATCTGTTTACACCCAGGCTGTGGTGGTTTCACCTTGACTGGCTGCCAGGTGTCCACCAAACTGCTCTCCTCAGCAAGACAGGGGGACAATATAAGATGAAAAGTCTTGTGGGTTGAGGTAATGATAAGGAATATCCCCTGTCAATTATCATGAACAAAGCAGACACAACTTAGTGAGAACTGATTTAATTTATTGCCTCTCGCCTACAGGCACTATGTAGCATTTTTCACACTTTATTAAATATGTTTTTGCAGGGACACATCAGCATGGCTGATGGACTCAGTTTTGTCTAAAGAGTGGGTCTGTTTTGGAGCCAACTGAAACCATCTGAAACAAGCTATGTGTGGCACGGGCAACCCCTGGCCTCTCCTCAGAGAGGTTACACCTGCAGTCACCCACTGCCAGCACCTGGGCATCCAGATCCAATATGCAAACTGAGCTAGGTGTTATGTTGAATTTCACATATTTGAATATGACAATGCAGCTTTATTATAAATATACATCATACCCACTTCTCAAGTACAACATATTTACAGCATTTATGTTTCCTTTACACAATCACTAAGACAGAGTGTCTCTATATCCTGAAGGACAACTGCAATAAAATATATCAGTGTCTCAAATGCATTATTGATCAGAAAAATGGTTTGACAGCTACAGATACACTCTGTAAGATAACGATTTATTCCAAAAAAAACCATGGCGGGTTTACTGCTGGATGTTGTCAAGGATCAACAAGAAGTTGCTCCAGAAGGATTACTCCAGGAAGGAGGACAAGACAGGAGTTGTGGTGACCCACAGGCAGGAGTGAAAACTGTTGTCCCACCAATAGTCCCATGGACACGAGAAAAGGTAAAACAAAGAGTTAGGCCAGGTCTATCCAGATGTCTGTTCAAGAACATCAAAGGAGAGTGCTGGGGACTCATTGTGCACAAGCAGAGAGCACGTGTCCCCATGGGGCTGCCCAGGACTATATAGGCCTGTGGGTGCCTGTAGGACACAAATAGATGGAAGTAATGCATTATATGGAATTTTTTTTTAGATTTTTTCTTCTTTACAGGTTTTCTTTCTTGAGAGACATAGTTTGAGTATATGATTTAATTTTCTCAGCCCTGTTTTCTTAGTTTAGTTGAAAACTAAGATATGTCATCAGATATTAAAGATCTTTAATCAGAAAACCAAAAAAAAATTGTATAGAAAAGATAACAGTTCTTAGCTACAAATATATGTATATACAGAACAGAATCAACACTAATCACAACTAAAACCTTAAAGCCTTAAAATGGATTGAGTCCTGTACCCAAAATCTTGCTATGCAGGTCTCTTTAAGAAAATAACGATCGGCTGCTGCCCTGCAGGACTGAAGGGTGGCTGCTGCTGATGTACCCAGTACGACTCCCCGACTGGGGAGGGGCAGGAAAGGGAGACAGAATCTTAGTGTTTCAGGAGTTGTGGAAGATTCAGGTGACCAGTGATCTTTCCTTCAGAGACTGCAAAACGCACACACATAGTAACTGCTGCTGCCTTTGCCGCTGCCACTGTCCGAGAGAGAAAACGGATGTCCGAGCACAACCTGTGTCCCGATTTCCCCAGAAACGTCTTTCCCCCACCCCTCTCGTGTCCTGCTACAATTCCCTTTGTTGGCAGGAGGTAGAAAAATTCCTTGGAAAAGTCCAAAACCACAACATCTGTTATAGTAGAATATATCCCAGATGGAAGAGCAAAATAGATGTAGTGGAGATACAGATAGTCTCATCACTTTTTGTTACCCCTCTCCTTTTTTACTCAGTTTTCATAGTTTGGTTGAAATGGACACTTTTAGGACTGTAGCAAGTCACACTGAGAAGAGTTCAAGGACAATGCCATCAAATCTTGGCACTTGAAGGATGAAGATGGAGAAGTTATGAGATGCCAAGCGTATCAGATATTAGATTTCAGTATCAGTTATGATACTGGAATTGACATCAATCTTGACAAGTTATTTTGCTGCTATGTTTTTTTGGTAGTTTTAAATGTTGACTCTTTGTAGCATTTGGGGCATATTCTACACAAAGATACGTCAACCTGGTATGAACCAATACTTCCATTCCTCATCTTAAGGATAAAACGAGCACACAGTTGTTAGGCACATTTCTCATTATCTGTAACTTTGACTAATTTGTCAAGAAGGATAAACAGGAAAAGAAAGAAAGAAATACAGCTGGATAATTACCTCCTTTTTTTTATGTTAAATATAATAAAGGATGAAAAAATATGATTATGTACTTTACCTCATAATTTTGTATTTTCTTAAAAATCACAGGTTTAAGGAATAGCAGAACTTCACTTTTGAGGTGCATGCATTGATCTGTGTGTGTGTTTGTATATGTGCTTTCATGTGCACCTGTGTTTATAGATGATTTTTTTCCTTATTTATTTTACATTTTCCTTCTAACACTAGATGATTACTTACTTCTTTGGAGAAAAAACAATTAAGTATTTTACACTTTTAGTAAAGACTTCTTTTAGGCTTCCTGACACTTAGCTTTTAACTAAGGTGATTTACTGTACGTTGTATCTTTTTTAGACGTATGATTGAGGATGTTGCATGATAACCACATATCCTTTTTCTCAAATTAGAAGTTTATCCTCAGTTCTACTACAGTATGATTGAGAATTACAGTCTAAAGAATCAGCATTAATAACATTCTCTCTGTTTTTCCAATATATATAGTGAAAGAGTTAAAAATGGTTTTGGTCAAATAACTGAAACACTTAAGTAACACAAAGCCCATCATGTTAATAACACATCATAAAAGTTTCAAAAGAAATTTCCCATAATCCTCCTTGCATAAAGCCTACTCCTTTCCAAGTTCTTTTGCTCAAAATCAGATCACAATGAAGATCATTTTCTCTCTCACTGAAATGTTTTGCCAGTATACACATAGAATCATAGAATAGAATCGTAGAGTCATTTGAGTTGGAAGAGACTTTCAAAGATCACCTCGACCAAACTCCCTGCCGTAAGCAGGGCTGTCTTTCACTAGATCAGGTTGCTCAAAGCCCCATGCAATTTGACCTTCAACAGGTCCAGGGGCACAGGTTCTCTGGGCAACCTGTTCCAGCATCTCATCACTCTCATCATAAAAAATGTCTTCCTTAAGTTCAATCTAAATCTACTCTCTTTAGTTTTAAATGCTTGCCCCTTTTTCTGTCACTACTGACCCTGGTAGGAAGTCTCTCTTCACCTTTCTTATAACACATCTTATAAGGATCTCCACAAAAAGGTCTCCCTGGAGCCTTCCCTTCTCCAGGCTGGACTACCCTGACTCTCTCAGCCTTTCTTCTTTGAATTTTAGTGTTCAAAAACACAACAAAAAAGACAACTACAAGGAGGTACGGAATACCTGCCCCTCGTTTTTTAGGTTGAATTGACTGATATAGGTGTATATGCCGCTGACTCAGATGAGTAGGGGTTTTTTGATAAAGGCTGACAAAGCATGCACAATCACAGGACAAGCAAAACTAAAATATAAAGTTCCATGTACTTTTTTGTAGTAAAGTTTCTCCACTGGAACATCTATACACTAATGCTTACGTTCAACAACTTTCATGAAACACTGGTAAAATTATTATCTAGCCAAAATCTCAATTTAATGAATAAAAAAGGTTAATTTTTTCTCCTTGGGAAAAATGTCAAACGGAATGCACTCTCAGGACAATTATGAGAAAGAGCAAAAAAAGACCAATATTTGGTCTAGTTTGGTTGGTTTTGAAGAGGCTAACCTAGCTCTGGATTAGGTTTCTGTTTTCTCAAGTCTGTTTTCAGAATATCACATTCCACTAGATGTCCCAAAAATTAAACTGGCTCAGAATGGCATTTGGATGTCAGTTAATATTTTCACATCACAGATGAAGAGGTTATTTGTTTGGATTCATGGTTATTTGTGCTTAAGAAGGTTAAGAGAACTAATAGTAGATATTTAATTCCTCTTCTACACCATCCACAGGTAACATCCAGTCTAAGCCCTGGGAGAAAAACTGTCCTAGTAACCACAAGGACATCTTGCTAAAGGTGAGTGGTAGCTCAAGTGCATCCTGGTTTGCACCTCAAGCGGAGACAAGCGCAACCTTACCATCCAAAACTATGTAACATTATGTATCATCTGTGCTTCACACCAAGTAGTATTAGAGACCTGCAATGGGAGTTTAGGATAAAGACTTAACCCCCCAAAACATAAAAAAGAGCAGAAAAATATTTCAAATTATTGAAAACTCTTGTAGAGGTAACCAAATAAAAAAAGCCCAAAACAGCATGATCATGGAAGTTTCCTATCCATCTAGATGTTTGATTTGATCCAGTAGTCCAGGGCTCAAATCCCTGTGGGTACAGGTTCATCAGAAACTTATGACTTAGTTTTTCAGAGTGACCGATGTTGAGTTAACATTACAGCTGTCATCTAAACATCAGATACCTTGATTTCAGGCTTTGTAGTTGACCCATTAAGTATTTTGCATCATTATTTGTTCATTTATTCTAAATACAGTGCCGACCTCAGCTTCTCATGAAAAATCTGACAGTAAGATCAACGCAACAGTTTTTAGTAGGCATAATTACTGGCTTCTTCCTTTGTTGCTTGGCCTTGGAAGAGGCTGGAAGTTGGAAGTTTGTTACAAATGTGCTGGCAGTGTCAGTGCTCAAGCTTTTAATAAAGGGTAAAGACAACAGAATTTTAAAGTCTAATGACAATGTAAAAAGAAAGATATGGGAAAGAAAATAAAAGATAAAGTTGGGAAGAAAGCAAGAACTAGGCTATGAATTCACAAGATTACAGATGAATAGGTGTTCCCTGCAGTACACAAGGGACTGCACTGTCACACAGCCACATTCACCTCGTAACTGCCCTAGGCAGCCTCCAGGACTGCAGCTGACCTGAGAGCTGGGCCACGTGCTTTATTCAACCTTGTAATCTGCACGGTAGATGAACCAGCAGTAAGAGGTTTAATCTCCAATTCCAGCTCGGAAGAAAATGTTAGTGCGTTTGCTCATAATACAGCCATCTGACCATGCCTGGCATTCATCATTCTCACAGAAGACGGTTTTCTACATCATTGCAGCAGAAGAGTCTCAGGGAATAAACTGCAGCACATAGAAACGTCACAGTGATGGATAAAACAGAAATACATTAGTAGTTGACAGACAATTTAGTAAAAATCCAAGAAATATTAACAGCATTTCTGTGTTGGGCAACTGAATATATTAATGATTAATTTCCATTGGACTACTTGAAAGAAAGCAATTAAAATTAATGATTAATTTGTTTACTGACAAAATTTACTTATCGTATATCTGGGAGGGTGAAAAATTACCTAGGAACTGGTTAAATTTACAATGAAGTAAAGTGGAAAAGTTACAAGTGGGCCTGTTTCTAAATTCCACAGGAATTTCTCATTCTTAAAGTTCTGCTGTCAGTATTAGTGGTACCTTTATCGTGGTATACTTGTGAATCTGCTAAGCTAAGAACATCAGTACAATTAGTGTTTATTGCTATATATTATCCTGAAATCATAATGTAAACTAAAAGCAGAACTGTCCATTAAAACTCTCAAGAAATTCTCATTAAACAGCAATGGGAGAATATGATTCTTTAAATAATTGTTCGTGTTTCACAGATGTGTGTTTTATTAATGTAATATGATATACCTCTAATCATTAATAGGGTTTGGAAATCCTTTTTTTTTTTTATCTTATGTAATCCATCACATAGACATTAACTTTCAACCTCATTATTTTACCTTTTACTGGATGAAGAATTGATAGGTAAATAATGCTTTTTGTTATTCTATAAACATTGGGGACAGCCTCCAAACCAATTGTAAATGTTGATATAATCCTTCTTAAAAAGTCAAATCAAATTATTGGTAAGAATACTAATGAATTGTATTTCTGCAGATATTCAAAGGACGCCTGAAGCCATTTTCTTAAATAAGTAAAATGGGGAAAAACATGATATAAATTAAGAAAAATGTTTAAAAATCCAATGGATAACAGCAAGCAGTAAAACTGTAGATCAAAGCAAGGTCAACTGTATGCATTGTTGAAAAGGCTCAGATTTATGATGCTCTGCTGAGGTAAATTGACTGAATACTGTGATGGGTAAAGACTGCTATAACTAGATTTGCTCAAATTTGAAGGTCTTAGAAACTGCACTGTTAAATTTAATTCAGTTTTGTGATTTCTGAGGTCTTGCACTATGGAATTATAGTTTCATAAATTTCTTCAAGAGAGTATTTCACTGGTCTGTTCTGATTTAAGCTCATGAATTCAAGGATTTGCAGCCTAAGGTAGAGATTAAGTTGGGATCTTTTAAAGAAGTCTTAACTAACCTTTAAAGGATTTGGTTTAAGTTACAAAACTCAAACAAACTCCAAAAGCAAAATTAAGTCTGTGTGCATTACCTTCAGGAGTGTCTTAATGTGCGTACATCAACAGGTGACTGCTCAGAAAAGTGTTTAGATGCCAGAAGCCAGTACTGGGTGCCCAAGAGTAATTTTCAGCAGAAAGGATTTGAATAGATTCATTTTTCAATCACTAGATACCACTTATTTCTGCTGTTCATTGCAAAATACTCTGAATTCAGCTTTGTGAGTACGCTGTGCTTGCACTTGGAAAGGTTAGTAAGCAAATAGGATGAAGGAACTGAACTCCCACTCATGTTGCTCGGAGAACTGCTTAGTAAGGTCCCCTTGGAAAAAGCTTTTGAAGGTGCTGGAGTCAGTCAGTGCTGGTTACATTTTAAGTACCACATCCTAAGAGCATAGGACTAGGCAATTCCAAAATGCCAGAAGTCAAGCAGACAAGGCACAAGGCCAGCCTGCCTGAGCAGGGATCTCTGCTCAAAATAAGACATAAAAGGATGGCATATGGCCAGAAATAATGAGAGGTGACATGGGAGAACTACAGGGATGCTATTTGCCACGGTACAGCAGAAATTCATGTGGCCAAAGCTCAATTAGAATTGAAGCTGGACAGCATTGTAAAGGATAACAAAAAGGGCTTTTTAAAATATGCTAATAGCAGAAGACAGGCCAGAAATAACACTGGTCTGTTACTTGATAAGCATGGACACCTTATAAACAGGGATTTAGACAAAGCAGAGACAGTTAATGCTTTTTTTCTTCAGTCTTAAATCCTCATGATGGTCTCAGACACCCCCAGAGCCATAGACTAGAGGACCAAGGCTGTGCAAGACTGTGCAAATCAACTCTGAACTTGTGTGGGATTTGCTGCTCTGGGTGGATCCCTATAAGTCGATGGGGCCTCACGGGATTCATGCAAGGGTACTTGAAGAGCTGGCTGATGTCATAGTGAGAACTCTCTCAATGATTTTACAGTGCTCTTGGGACTCTGGGGAGGTACCACTTGACTGGAAGTTGGCAAATGTTGTCCCAATCTTCAAGAAGGTCAGCAGGAATGACCTCAGTAACTACAAGCCTGTCATTCTCACTTCGGTGCCTGGAGAGATTATGGAGGAGATTATTCTGGGAGCTATAGAAAAACATCTGAAAGATAACACAGTCATTGGTACCAGTCAGCACGGGTTTATAAAGGGAAGGGCCTGCCTTACAAACTTAATTTCCTCCTATGACAGGGTTATCCATCTAGCTGACCAATGAAAATCAGTTGATGTGATCTTTCTGGATTTCAGCAAGGCCTTTGATACTGTCTCATAGGGAATGGGGTTACATCAGACTGGCCATCAGTCCCTAGCGTAGTTCTGCAGGGATCCATCTTAGGGCCCATGCTCTTTAATACCTTCATAAATGGCCTGGATGTAGGACTTGAAGGCTTAGTAACCAAGCTTACTGATGACATGAAACTGGGGGGAACTGTTGACACGCTTGAGGGCAAAAAGACTCTGCAGAGGAATCTGGACAAACTGGAGAACTGGGCAATTGTTGACCACATGAAGTTTAATAAAGGCAAGTGCTGGGTTTTGCAGCTGGGATGCAGCAATTCGGGAAACACACACACACCGGGGAGGGAGAGGCTGGAGAGCAGCCCTGCAGAAAGAGATCTGGGGGTTCTGATTGACAGCAAGTTGAACATGAGCCTACAGTGTGCCCTGGCAGTCAAGAGGGGTAACCGTGTCCTGCAGTGCATCAACATTGCCAGCTGGTTGAGGGAGATGACTGTTCCACTCTACTATGCACTGATGCATTCACTTTTGGGTGGCACAGTATAAAAAGAACATCGAGCTACTGGAGAGTGTCCGCAGGAGGCCACAAAGCTGGTGAAGTGTCTAAAGGAAAAATTGTAGGAGGAGAGGCTGAAGTAACTTGTTCTGTTCAGCCTGGAGAAGAGGAGGCTGAGGAGGGATCTCATAGCTCTCTACTGTTTCCTTACAAGGGAAGGAGGAGAAGCAGGCACTGATCTCTTCTCTCTGGTGACTAGTGAAAGGACTCAAGGGAATGGCAGGAAGATGTGCCAGGGGATGTCTTGAGGGTGATGGAGCACTGGAACAGCTCCTGAGGGAAGCAGTCATGGTGCCAAGCCTGACAATATTCAAAAAAGCATTTGGACAAGGCCCTCAGACACATGGTGTGAATGTTGGGATTGTCCTATGCAGGAATAGGAGTTAGACTCAAAGATCCTTGTGGGTCCCTTCCAACTCAGGTGATTCTATGATTCTATGAAACCTTCAGTGGTGCACAGCTTGAACTTTCAATGAGAGCATTTGTTCTTCTTCCTGTGCTTTTAGTATTTTTTGAACAAAGACTAATCAGACAGAGATCTGTGGTTTCAGTGACCTGTGTTTAGCCTTTCTCTTGTGAACTACACTGGAAACACACTAAAGAAAGTAACTGAGGGTTGTGGGTAAGGCAGTTATGAAGAAAAGAGGTTTAGAGGAAAAAAGAATTTGAATCTCAGAGTTTGCTTTTTTGTAAGTACAGGAAAAAATAATATGACTAGATATGATGTGAGTAACTTGCCTTGAATGGAAATACATTTAACTTGAGTTCTCCTACTTACTCCAAACTGGAAAAGTGATCATGTATGTTCCCATTGAAACAATTTCCATGGATTTTCATAGCTATTTTTTCCATCTGTTCTTCTATGCTAGCTTTTATCTGCCTTAATCCCCTTCAGAAGCCTGTTCTGACTGCCTCATTTCCAGCACTGTGCTGTAGTTTGTGCCTAGTAATTTTGTCTGCCTACTTTTGCTAAGTTTTTTCTCAAAGGAGTCTGATATTTCTGATTTTAGTTAATTTGACCAGCTACACGTCTGGAGTTTGTTGTTTTTTTTTTTCCTTTTGTTCCTTTTTTTTTTTTAGATATCTGTATATTTGGTCATCTTGTATTAACAGCCTTGATTTTGAAAGATAGTAGCTGCTGCTTATTTATGCATACAATATTGCTTTAGAAATGAATCAAAAAATCATTGAACTCCATTAGAGCAAATGATTGAACACAGTACAAGAGCAAGATGTAAAACAAACTAAAGTTAGCACAAGTGAGCAAGATTTTTAATAAAGCCTGAGAAAATTCTCAACTAGCAGGAATAAGATGCTTATATAATAACTTGCAGGGCAGCACAGCATTATCTGCTTTAGGATTGCGCTTTCAACATAGATAGAAGTTAGAATTCAGTAGGAAAGCTGCCATCTCCTAAAAAGCAGGAATAAATAGAGCTTTCTGTATTTTTCCCTCCAGACACAGTTTAATTCCTGTCATCAAATAGCAGATTTGGGATAAATTTGGGGAGCATTTAGCTGGTCAATTATGGCCTTTAACATGGTGGTGCTTAAAGAAATATCTTCTTATTTTACTTTTTCTTTTCCCTACATATCATAGAATCATCGAATAGAATAGTTTAGATTGAGAAAGACCCTTAAGAACATTGAGTCCAACCATAAACCTAACAGTGCCAAGTCCACCAGTAAAACACGTTCCTAAGCGCCAAGTCTGCATATCTTTTAAATTTCTCTGGGGATAGTGACTCAGCCACTTCACTGAGAAGTCTGTTCCAGTGCTTGATGATCTTTATGGTGAAGTATTTTTTCCTAACATTCAGTCTAAACTTTGTCTGGTGCAACTTGAGACCATTTCCTCTTGTTCTATTGTAACTTGGGAAACTGAGCTAACACCCACCTCACTACAATCTCCTTTCAGGTAGTTGTAGAGAGTGATAAGTTCTCCCAGCTGCCTTCTTTTATCCAGGCTAAACAACCTTAGTTCCCTCAGCAGCTTCTTATAAGACTCATGCTCCAGACCCTTCACCGATTTCATTGTTCTGCTTTGCAAATCCTCCAGAACCATAGGGTCCTTCTTGTAGTGAATGGCCTGAAACTGAACACAGTAGCCTCACCAGCACTGAATACAGGGGGAATAACCACTTCCCTGGTCCTCCTGGTCACACTGTTTCTGATACAAGCCAGGATGCTACTGGACTTTTTGGCCACCTGGCCATGCTGTGGGTTCATATTCACCTGGGAATCAACCAACACATCTAATTCCTTTTCTGCCAGGCAGCTTTCTAGACACGCTTCCACAAGCCTGTAGCGTTGCAATGTGGGACCTGACACTTGGCCTTTTTGAACTCCACACAGCTGGCCTCAGCCTGTCAATCCTGCCTGTCCAGAAACCTCAGCAGACCCTGCCGATGCTCAGGCAGGTCAGCTTTCCCTCCCTGTTTAGTGTCATGTGCAAACTGACTGAGGGATCATTCAACTCTCTCATCCAGATCATTGATAAAGAAATTAAATAGAAATGACCTCATTTAATTAAATTCTAACAATGTAGCAGCAAACCATTTAAATAATTCTTAATTAACTTGTAGCTGAAGAATCCAAAGCCATATGCTGGACCAGGGTAAAAATCTTCATCTCACCATCAGTGTGAAGTTTCACAGGACACTATATCAGAATAGTTACAAATTTTCCCATAGTAAGATTAGATATTGTTGGTTCAGATATACAGATTCTGAAGAGTAATGTTGATATATTTGACAATAACTTGATGTTCAAAATGTCTATAATATTTTTTTATCAATTTACATGATACAGCTAGATTTCATCACTGGGATTAAAATTTGTACTCTAGGTGGAGCATTTGACAGGGACAATAATATTTAACTTAGTAAGTTTGAGGAGTTTTCTTATTACTATTTTTTTTGTTGTTTTTTTTTTCCCATGAGAAATATTGTTAAAAAATTATTGCTGAGTAAAAATTCAGGAATATGAAGGATGGACAATCTAACCATAAATGCCGAATAATTTAAGATCAGAGTATCATGAGGAAATCCCCCTAAATGCCTAATTAAAAATTTTTTTAAATGTCTTATCCTCCTATTACATCTTCAGATTGCTTCAGGATAAAATAACATCTATCTCGTTATGGATGTATTGCTTGTAGTGTATGGATATATGGGTACTCTCATTACTAAACACAACCATATTTAAACTAATTTGCGCATGTTAAGGTACTTAAAAGTCCATTAACCAGCAGCTTATTTTTTCCAAACTCTTCAAGAGACTGGTAATTACCATATCATCTCACAAAAAAAGAAGGGGGAAAAGGAGGTTGATGGAGAGAAGAAATCTGTTAGTATTCTACTAAGCAACAATTTGGCATTTACATTCAACTCTGAACATATGAATTTTCCCTTTGCTGAAGGTTCATTAATTCATGTCAGTGTGAAATATCAAGGCGGTTTGTGTGTCTGGACACTTCTTTAATTCCATATCCCAAAAATAACCTTGAAAGGAAGTCATAGTCTGCAAATAATGACAACTTCTACTTAATGTAGACAGTAGGTAATTAAACAAATTTCTTTAAAGGTTATAGTCACAACTGTGTAGGAGTGCTGTCATTGTTCAGTGCTGAAAAATAAGAGAGGCCTAGAGTTAAATTCATCTGCATTATATAAAGCTCTCACCATTTTTTGTTTGCTTTCAGTTCCATATGCAGTTATTAATAAAAAAGAAGGCCAAACTATGGGTTCTCCTCCAAAATGTAATTAAGCAGTCAGACTTTTTTCATGCTACTTTTCACTTGTGCATTTAAAATTAATAGAACCAATGTATGTAAGATGTAAACATTTACTGCAGATGCTCTTCTTTCACTAAATTAATTTCTGTGAAACACTTCTGATCTTTCCACAGAAAAATCTGTAATAATCTTTTAAAACCTGTAAAAAATTAAATAAACACTTAAAAAACACACGATCTCTGTCTTCTACACTTGTACAGTAAAACTAAAATACTTGGGCATATTTGTGTTGCCATTCTCTTCTATAAAGTGAATACTTTAAGAGTGATGTGTCTTTCATTATAGGATTGCTATTCCTAAATTAATCTGGAAAACACATTCCTAAATGGGTGCTTTGGTGTGACAAGGGACAGGAACCTAAAGAGGAGGGTGGAAACTTTGAGATAAAAACCTACACTTTCTATGTTATACCTCAAAACTCTCAATTTCCAAAATTTCAGGCTGCTCTACTGTTGCCAAAAAATGTATCTCAATTAAAAGCCTGTATTTAACACAGAGGATTAACGAATCCTTTCTAACCAGATCTAATCTAATCTAGCATGATTTATTGCAACGTATGTTGGGTCGACCACCTTATGTGATTTTTTTGTCTTTAGTTTATATTTTAAGATTATAACATATAGCTTTGCCTGTTATTGTTATTAATCCTGTGTTTGTTTTTACAAACTGAAAACCTAAGATGTGATCAATGTAAAAAGTAATTCAGATGCAGTTCCATGCATTCAGGATGTCACGAAAGCAATAAAGCTGTACATTAATTTGATTTATTTTTTTTAAATATAGAAGAAATACAGATATAATCAAGAAATAAGTCTCTTAGCAGAACCCTTGCTGAAACAATTCTGTATTGATTTCAGGATTTCTCCTATATTTCCCAAACTTTCACATAAACACATTTCAGTTTTTAATATTGAATTTGAACATGCATGTGATAAGAAGTGGGAATTTAGGATAAGCAGTAGGATATCATAATGTGACAAGCTATCCTGTGCCCCTCCTCTTACAGCTGACACCCAACACCTGTTGGATCATGCACCCGAGACCAAGGAGGGACTATTGCACCTTGTTTCCAAATTGGAGTTGTAAATGATGTCTTTCTCCTCTCTCTCTCTTTCCTCTCCTGGCTGATCTTTCCACAGAAAAATCTGTAACAATCTTTTAAAATCTGTAAAAAGTAAATAAACACTTCAAAAATGCACTATCTGTCTAGGCACAAGAAGGATCACAACATGGAAGAATTGCTTGTTTATTTCCTTACTAAATCTAGTAAAGGTCTTGCATAACTTATTTAAGTACCCTTAATTTTGGAACCACCAGGGATAAAAATCCTTGCCCTGCCTCATGGAATTAAATATAACATCTTTGTTTTTTAAATCCAATTGCCTTAGTTAATTTGTTGCATAATGTTAGTTGTAATTTGCAATAACTTTTACCTGTAGTTCCGGTCTCTACAGTCAAGAGAATCATCACCCCCATTAAAAGAGATCCATGCAGGAAGTAAGTGCCAGGTTGATTATCGCAGGAGATATAGTATCTCCTCTGCATTGTTGATAGTAATCTGCTCAGAGAGAATACTTGTTTGACAATGTTGCATAATAAATTATTACTTTCACATTTATACTTCTCCCTCTTTCTCCTTGTGTGATTTAATGACCCATTTAATAATTTTCTAATTCCTCAGATAATACTAGAAATATGTTTCAAAAGTATACCTTTTTTCATGCTTATTATTTGAACTTCAGAACACAAGATGACTTTCCCTATTTAAGGCTGGTGTTGGCAGATTAACTATATACAAACCAGAGAAGTTACTTTTAAGAGGAATAGTATTAAATCTTGGGGCTAAGATCAGCTGATGAATAATTACTAAAATCATAGCTTATTGAATAGAAATTGTTTAGACTTACAGGGGCATTAGTAATGGTTATGGCACCTGAAAAATTACCTTTTTTTCAGCTTTGCTTTGTAACAATCCTTATGATTTGTGAATATGTTTAGTTCTTAGTAACATTAGCTGGAGGGCAGTCTAAGTTGGAACTGTCTATGGCAGTCACTGAGACTGTTTGAGAGAACTTGTCACTGTAAACATCAGCCAGTAAATTACAGAATAACCTGTTAACAATTCTTGAGTGGAATATGAACAACATGATGCCAAAAAAACCTCTGAATATTCCATAAACTGAACAGAGATGAAATCAGGAAGAATCAGAAAATAATTTAGCTAGAAAAACATTTCTGGATGTCCATGGTCCAAAACGTCTCTCAGAGCTGTGCTAGCTGACATCTGGCTTTCCAACCAAGATTTTATTCCTAATGTATTACAAGAATCTCCCTTGCTTTACCTTTTCTATGTTGCACTTCACTGTGTCACTGTATAATTCCAAGGAATTATATAAATGTCTGGTGAGATATATGCCAGCAGTGACTATTTATGGATACACTGCATTTTAGTGCAGAAGGAAGTCCAGGATGTTCATATTATATATTAGGTTTAACAAGTCCAAGTGCTGGGTTCTACACTTTGGACACAACAACCCCATGCAGAGCTACAGGCTGGGGACAGAGTGGCTGGAGAGCAGTCAGGCGGAAAGGGACTTGGGAGTGCTGGTGGACAGGAAACTCAACATGAGCCAGTAGTGTACCCAAGTGGCCAAGAAGGCCAATGGTATCTTGGCCTGCATCAGGAACAGTGTAGCCAGCAGGACTAGAGAAGTCATCATCACTCGGCACTGGTCAGGCCGCACCTTGAGTGCTGTGTCCAGTTCTGGGCCCCTCAGTTTGAGAAGGATGTTGAGATGCTGCAGTGTGTCCAGAGGAGAGCAACGATGATGGTGAAGGGACTGGAGCACAAGCCCTGTGAGGAGCGACTGAGGGAGCCGGGGTTGTTTAGCCTGGAGAAGAGGAGGCTCAGGGGAGACCTTATTGCTCTCTACAACTACCTAAAGGGAGGTTGTGGTGAGGCAGGGGTTGGACTCTTCTTTCAGGCAACCAGTGACAGAACAAGAGGACACGGTCTCAAGCTTCTCCAGAGGAGGTTTAGGCTTGATATTAGGAAAAAATTCTTCACTGAAAGCGTGACTGGCCATTGGAATGCACTGCCAGGGGAGGTGGTGGAGTCACCGTCCCTAGGGGGCGTTTAAAGGGAAATTGGATGAGGCACTTAGTGCCATGGTGTAGCTGACAAGTAGGAGTAGGTGTAGGTGTTGGGTCATAGGTTGGACTCGATGATCTCAAAAGTCTTTTCCAACCTTATGATACTGTGATACTGTGATCAAAGTTCTGAATGGCAAAAAATTGGTGTCCTTTCTCAGGTTTAGATGACTAGTAGGTGTTGGTGTTGGGTCATAGGCTGCACTCGATGTTCTCGAACATCTTTTCCAGCCTTGTGATGCTGTGATACTGTGATATTAAGATCATTCTAACCTAATAGTATTCCACCTTTCTGAATACTGTGTTACTACAGGTGGAATAATGTTTGTTGGACTGAGTGCCAAAACACAACACAGCACATTCTGTTTTATGCTAGATGTACACCTGTGTTTTATTTATAATCAAGAAGGCAGAGTTCCAGAATAATGCAGATATTTGACAGCTTAACAAATTTCCTGCTTGTGCCAAGCGAAGGAGTGGAGTGGCAGGATGTGAAGCTGTGCCTGGGAAGTATTATTTACATTCATTTTTCTGGCTGGAAATTCAGCTGCCAGTTTCTGTAGGTAGAATCTCATATACAAGATTCCCTCTCAAGTCAAGATGAAAAGCAACCTGATATACAATGTACTCCAAAGTAACCTCTGTGATATTTTTTTTTGGCTCAGTCTGCTTCCATATTTTCATGTTTTAATATTAAGAGATGGCTGGATATTAGTTTTCTTTTTTTCCATTTGACTATGGCAAAAGAAGGCAGACTTGTAGAAGTGCTGCTAATACTTCATGTTGTTAAGTCTACCATCTGAGGGCAGCAACAGGATAAAGAAAGTCTGGATGGAGACCACCAGCTACTGGTGTACCCCAGGGGTCGCTACTGGGTCCAATGCTTTTTAATATCTTTACTAAAGATTTGGATGATGGTGTACAGTGCACCCTCAGCAAGTTTGCAGATGACACAAATCTGGGAGGGGTGGCTGGTGTGCCGGAGAGTTTTGCTGGCAGCAAGAGGGGCCTGGACAAGCTACAGAAATGGGCTGACAGAAACCTCATGAGGTTCAAAAGGGGCAGGTGCAAAGTTCTGCACCTGGGGAGGAAAAACAACAGTCACCAATATATGATGGGGGTTGTCCAGCTGCCTTCCAGGGGTCCTGGTGGACTCCAGATTGAGCATAAGCCAGCACTGCGTACTTGCCATGAAGGAGGCTAATAGTATCCTGGTCTGCATTAGGAGGGTGTTTCCAGTGGGCGAATGCAAGAGATCCCTCCCCTCTGCTCAGCACTGGTGAGACCACACCTGGAGTACTGGATCCAACTCTGGACTTTTCCGTACAAAAGAGACATGGACATGCTGGAAGGGCCAAGAATATGATGAAGGGACTAGAGCATCTCTCTTATGAGGAAAGACTGAGAGCTTGAAATATTCAGACTGCAGAAGACCAGGCTTGGGGGAATCTTATCAATACATAGAAATTTTGGAAGGGAGGGTGGAAAGAAGACAGATCCAGGCTCTTTCTAGTGGTGCCTAGCAAACGGAAAAACGGCATGTGACGGCAACGGTCACAAACTGAAACACAGAAGGATCCTTCTGAACATCCTTTTCACTGTGAGAGTGATGGAGCACTGACACAGGGTGCCCAGAGATGTCTCTGTCCTTGAAGGTACACAAATGCTGTCTACAACTAGCTTTATGTGGACCTGCTTAAGCACAAGAGTTAGCCAGGATGAACTCTTGTGGTCCTTTCCAATGTCAACCATTCTTTATGATGCTATGAAAGAAATACATAAAACAACAAAGGTGAAGAAGATCACCAAAGAATTTCAATGCAAATGGATAAATAGACACATGCTAAGTCTATGAACATTTTATTTTCAACCCATGAGAAATAGCCCTCCAAAATCTTACTGTGATGGTCATGTCTTATCAGAAGTGTTGTTGATGATATCTCCCTGTTTTATCTACTAAGGTTGAAAAAAGTAATGATATGAATTAACTGAATACTGAGATAAAGAATCATACAATCATACAACCATAGAATCATAGATTAATTTATGTTGGAAAAGAACCTTAAAACCATCAACTAAGCCCTTCAAGACATATATTTTTTTTCTCAAAGAAGTAGAAATTTAAAAATCAATTTATTCACACATCTGAAGCATTAATAAATGGTGCTATAATATAAATCCAGGAAGCTGTTTCTCTTTACCATTATTTGTAAGTTTGTAGGATTTTCTTAATATTCAGTTTTGTTTTTTTTTTTTCTTTTGTGATCACATTTGGAGTTTCTGTGCCTTTGTTTTTTCCTAATATTTTTTATTATTACTCTTTTAATTCTTAAGGAAAGTTAAGAGAAAATATGGGTGATGGAGCTGGAGAACAAATTATCAACATGTTCTCCTTTGTCTACTGGGGCAAAAAATAGAGGGAAGTGGACAGTTAAATACTAGTTTAGAACTTCACTATTTACTATCCTTTTTGTACAGAGCCTCTAACTTCTTCTGAAAAGCAGTTAATACTTTGTTCTTGCTTCTGATATGTTTTTAAGTTCCAAACTTCTCTGGTTTCATGGACCTTTACTTTTGGTATTTGTAAGAATTTGCCTAAGCTTTTGAACATATGCAGAAGGTTGTATTCAGAACTACTTCAGAATACACCTTGCAGACACAGCTAATATAAAAAACTATATGTTATTTGAAATCTGCAGCTGGTTTGCTAATGGTGAAAAATAAAAACGTAAGAGCCATAGCTGCAAACAACAGAACAGTGAGCCAGCAACAAATATATGATTTGTGTGTAAGTGCAGGAAAGGAAACACACCAGACTACAATTTCTAGTGCATGCAAAAGTTGTTCACTTTTGGGATTTTCAAAAGGTGTCGGGAAACTTTCATACCGAACTCTGTGCAAACAGCTTCCCTGCACAAAGGCAAGGTGTTCCTTTCTCTCTGTTCCCCAACAGAGACAATGAGAAGGGAACTGAGATGGAGAGATTCACAGGAATCTTTGTTTCATTTGAAACTCTCTCAAGGAACTTGATAGAATTATTCTGTCTCTTCTGTTTCTGAGAGATTTTCTTAGTATCCTTATCAGTTGGTTACGGCTTTTTAGCAGCAATCTCTTAACGTCCCTTAACACTATGGACTCTAAACTATGGAAAATGGTTTTTCAGCTAGTTTTGTCCTTTAGTCTGATCATTCTGGAATAAATATAAAAAATTAATCAAAGCTGGTCTTTTACATGCTTTGAAAAAATAGATAAAAATATACAATTTTTTCTTACTTCTTTTGACTAATTAAGCTTTATTAATACTAACACTCAGTAAGGATGTTTATTTGTCCATTTAAATCAATGTATTTCATTCATGCATTACCCATAATGGTGGTAAACTGCTTACATTTTTTCAAGTGAAGATGTCATCTTTTCTTTCAGAATGGACAGTGTTTTTCTCAATATCTAGCAAGGACTAACAAGGTGAATCATGTGGCAAGCGTGTCTTTGATGATGATAAATCTTTTTGTCTTTCTGCAATAGTGAATAAACATCAGAATTATTCAATTGCTGCATTCCAACCTCTGTTTTTAATAATATAACTACCGTATGTTGGCCTTTTATGTTCTACTTGTGTACATTTTTCAACCTTTCTGCTGTTCCTATCTGATTCCTACAAAATTATTTCTCCACATCTGCAATTTTCTTTTGCTGTTTTTCATTGCTATTGTGAATATCAGTTTTAGGCTTAGACCTGTATATATTGACGAGCAAAGCATGTGATTTTAATTTTCATTTCTGCTGCAGGTAATCAAGGAGACTCCTGTAGTGCAATGAAGATTACCCCTGCCAGAGGCAATGCAATATTGGGCCTGATGGTCACAAATGCAAATGAGTTCATCGGTGATGTCAAGGTCAGAGGCAGCTTGGGCTGCAATGATAAAGCCTTGGTGGAATTCAAGGTCCTGAGGGACATGAGACAATCAAGGACTATGGTCAGGGTCCTACAATTTAGGAAAGTAAACTTGCAGCTCTTCAGGGAGTTAGTCACTAGGACCCCCTGGGAAACAGTCCTCAAAAATGAAGGAACAGAACAGATTTGGTAGATATTTAAAGATGCTTTCCATAGAGTGAAAGAGTGCTTTGAACCTAGATGTAGTAAATCAGGCATGGAAGGGAAGAAACTAGTTTCGCTGAGTCGACACCTGCTGGTCAAAGTGAAGAGCAAGAGGGAACTGCATACGCAGTGCAAGCAGGGACAGGTGACCTCAGAGGAGTGTAGGGGTGCTCCCCGGTTCTGTAGGGATGGGGTCAGCAAGGCCAAGATGCAACTGGAGCTGAACTTGAAAAGAGAAGCAAAGAATAACAAGAAGGGTTCCTATAGGTATGTCAACCAGATACGGAAGGGTAAAGAAAGTGTACCCCCACAGATGAACAAAAACGGTGACCTCATATCAACAAACAAGGAGAAGACTGAGCTACTCAACAACTTTGTGCTTCAATCTTCACTGACAACCACTCTCTTCAACCCTCTTTGGTCAATGGATAAGAGGTGGGGACCAGAGGAGTAAAGTCCCTCCCATTGTAGGGGAAGATCAGGTTCATGACCACCTGAGGAACCTGAACATATACAACATGAACTATGGGACCCAATGAGATGAATCCCAGAGGCCTGAGGAAATTGGCTGATATGGTTGCCAAGACACTCCCCATGTTATCTGAAGTCATGGCAATCACGTAAGTCCCTGGTGACTGGAAGAAGGGAAACATTTTGTCCGTTTTTAAAAAGGGTAGAAAGTAGAATCATGGGAACTACCAAACTATCAGCCTGATAGTTGGAGCAGATCCTCCTAGAAGCTATACTAAAGCAAATGATAGACAGAGAGGTGATTCAAGACAGCCAGCATGGCTTCATCAAGGGCAAGTCCTGCCTGATCAAGCTACAAGCTTTCTACTATGAGGCAATGACATCAGTTGATATTGGAAAAGAAATAGATGTAATCTATCTGGACTTCTGTAAAGCTGTTGACACGGTCCCCCCCAGCATCCTTCTCTCTAAATTGGAGAGATACGGATTTGATTGATAGATTGGTGGATAAGGAATTGGTTGGATGATTGTATCTAGACAGTAGTGGTCTACATCGAGATCTGTGACAAGTGGTGTCCCTCGATATTCCTTACAAGGAACAGCACTGTGTAATATTTTCACTGATGATATAGACAGCAAGATCAAGTGCAACTTCATCAGAGAAAGCCAACCATATCCTGGGCTGCATCAAAAGAAATATTACCAGCAGGCAGAAGGAGGTGGTTCTCCCCCTCACTCCCATGAGACCACATCCAGAGTACTTTGTCCAGTTCTGAAACCCCCAACATAAGAAGGATATGGAGCTGTTGGAATGGGTCCAGGGAAGGGCCACAAATATGATCAGAGGGCTGGAGCACCTCTGCTACAACGACAGGCTGAGAGAGTTGGGGTTTTTCAGTCTGCAGAAGAGAAGGCTCCAGGGAGACCATATAGGGGCATTCTAGTACCTGAAGGAAACCTACATGAAGGCTGGGGATGGACTTTTTACAAGGACATGTACTGACAGGACGAAGGGGAATGGCTTTAAATTGGACAGAGGAAGAATTAGATTAGATATTTGGCAGAAATTTTCATGATGAGGGTGGTGAGGCACCAAAACAGGTTACCCAGGGAAGCTGTGGATGCCACCTCTCTGTGAGTGTTCAAGGCCAGGTTGGATGGGGCCTTGAGCCACCTGTTCTAGTGGGAGGTTGGAACTAGAGTATCTTTCTTACAACCCAAACCATTCTGTGACACATTCCAGGATTTTTAAAACGGCTTCATGTCACATCAGACATGATTTGAGCAAAGTCCTGTCAAACAGAGCATCTGTCTTCTGGGAAAAGTAATTTAAAAAAGTAGCTTTCTGTGTAAAAATAGATACCTCTTTATCAAAGATTTTGCATTATTTAATTTGCTTGTGCTTTGGATGGGAACGTAGTTTTGATGTATGTGTACAGAGCCTGGTAATGACTGGAATACAGAGTTGTTAAACAACTTCTTGTAAAGCTGATGTGAAATATACTGACTTATAATTTTTTTTTCTTTCTGATGACTTTTGAGACATTTTATTTGTAAGACTGCAAAAGCCTTTATATGTGCCGGTATGTATGCACGTATTTATGTTTCATCGTGGTTTATTGTGTGTTTGTAACTCTATGTATGCTATGCATTCCCTTCTGTTGTGGTTTAACCCCAGCTGGCAACTAAGCAGCACACTTAGTCTCTGCCTCCAGTAGGATGATGGGAATAGAATTAGAAGGATAAAAATGAGAAAAGATGGGGATAAATAAAAGAAGAGTTTAATAACTCAAGTAAAATATAATAATAAAAATAATAATTGCAAATTCTGACGAAAAGGAAAATAGCAGGCACAGAGTAATAAAACCCAGGAAACAAACTGACCAATGCCCAGCCTGAACCTAAGCAGCAGCCCCCTGGTCCACCTTCCCCCTGCTTTTATTGGTAATCATCTCTTTGGTCACTTCAGGTCCAACTCTCCTGACTGTTCCTTCCCCCACCAGCTTCTTCACCACTCCCAGCCTGCTTGCTGATGGGGTAGTGTGAGTAGTAGAAAAGGCCGTTACTCTATGTAAACACTGCTTGGTAATGATACAAACATCCCTGGATTATCAATACTGTTTCCAGCACAAATCCAAAACGTAGCCTCTATGAAGAAAATTAACTCTAATTCATTCAAAATCAGCACCCCTTCCCTGTCCTTCCTTCCCCTATTGTCTGCTCCTTCCCCCTCCCCCACTTTCATGCCCTTCTCTCATCTCCCCTCCCTGTGTATTTTTAGTATAGTTACACTTCTTAAATTTCTCCTTAAGTACAAAAAGTACTTTTTAGCAGAGAAAAGTCTCAAGTGATTCAAAAAAGTTATCACTGAAATAGTTTTGTTATTATTGGTTTTGAAAAGGTGGTGACTAAAGGAAGACAACTTTTCAGAGAATATTCCAATATGATTGTCTAAGAAAAAGATACCCATATATCCTTCAATATCTATTTTTCTTGTAGATGAGGAGAAGAATGCAAATAGCAGCGTAACCTGAAAGCACCTGACAAAAATATCAGTGAAAATTCCACAAAAAGAATTGTTCAACATTTTTCACAGGTAATTGTTTCTATTTTTGAAGGTCTACATAAAAGTTATCATTGCACCAGTCGCTGCAGAGCAATTTAAAGTTTTACCTAAAGTAGAGGTATTTAAACTATGTTGCCCTAAACATTCTTTTCACAAGACACTTACGTATAGGGAATGCTTTGGGAAAGCTTTGGAAAACATTCATAGAAAAAAAAAATGTATACTTATATACCAATAATAATCTATAAAAAAAATCAGAGTACATATTTGGAATCTGTCTGGTTTTTAAATGCCAAGGAGTATAGTTTTTTATTGAAACAGAAGTCAAGAGTCAAAAATGACCAAAAAGTTTAGGGGGAGGAATCTGCTTTCTGCAGGTGTTTTGAGGGCATTTTTTGTACCTAAGAAGTGGTTATGATAGATAGCCACAGTGTAGACATTGCAATGGAATATCAGAGTTTAAATCACATGGGTAGGAAAGTAAATTCCCTGTCTGGAACTGAAGCATCTGTTGATTTCAAATCCATTCAGGTATATCCGGGCTCCGGCTGTTGGCAGACCCCAATGTACCCATGATGAAGCTAAACCAGACCTCTAGAGCTGTTCCCCCACCAGGCACCCACCACTGAGACATCAATATAGCACCAAGCAGGCTTTGGAGACCAAGGCAGCACAGGGCTGCTTACCAGGCTCCTGTATGACAAGCTGTCATCCAGGACATGCCCATGGCAGGCAGGGACGAAACTGAAGCTGACACTATTACTTCATAGTAAAATATACAGCAAGATAAGAAGAATCCCAATAAAGACAACAGTACAGAAAAATCAGGGCCATATGAAGTGAAATTGACCCAGAAGTGTCAAGAACTTATCAGTCTTCATAACTTGGTAGAAAATATAGATTTTGAGGGAGCATGAGGGAGACTGATTTCACTCCATGAGGCAGATGCTATGCGTTTCTGTGCTCATTCAAAGGGATATATAACAAAAAGCAGAACAGGATGTGAATATCACTCTTTTTCAAATTGTTTACTAGGAGGTGTGTCTTGGTTGGAAGAATCTTCTAAGCATATTTAACATGAAAATCTGATATAGAAAAAACCTGTGTTATTAGAGTTTCTAGTGACTAGGCTTCTAATTAGAATCACAAGCTGTGTACATATGTGCAATTTCAGGCTGCTGAAATTTCCTGAGGTCTGTAAAATTACTTTTTTTTGAGACTGAAGTAGATCTTACTGGCTTCCTCTGCAGTGCTAGTTCCTCTGGGAATAATATTTTGACCTGTGTTATTATTAATTTAACTAATTTTAAGGTCAATTACTGAGCCAGGGGCATGTTCTTTTCTGTATATTTTATGCCTAAGCTGTGGAGTATCCTGATTAGTAACGTGCAGGTCTTTATCTTCAGTGCTGATGAGTATAGGTGGAGACAGAAGTAAACCAGAGCTAAGGGAATAGAATTAAAGGGATAATAAACTTTGTTGTATCTAATTAATTGCCTAACAGCTGCAGTTTTCTCTGTCACTTCCTCTTTTAGAAACATTACAGGGAACTCTAGGGAATAGAGAAAGTTGCTTTATTTGTAAGACAAAAAGTAAATGTGGTTTTGAGGTCTATAAAATAAAAATATAAGTTTAAATTTTTATAACCTCACTTAAAAGTAAATGATGGGAAATTTAGCACCTCTCCAATTATGCAGTAATTTTTGAAACAAAGGCCCTCATGGAAGAAGAGCACAGATTAAGCTATGAAGGCGCTCGGGAATTACAACACTGACTTCAACACTGAATTTTATACAACTTTGGGTTAATTAATTGTCTGTTTTTTCTTGTGTAGAAGCATTATAACAACATCACAAAAAGGATGTTAGGGCCAATTGTTACTTGTAACATGCTCTGAATATTAAATTATGAAATATTATTTAACATTATCAGTAAAATGAATATATTTGCTTTTGGATATTTACCCTGTAACCATTAAGTTCTCCCTTGCTATGATGAGGTTTTTTTCCTAAGGTCAAAAGTTGACTTAGAAAATAAAAATTGGGTATTTTTAAAATTGTTACATTATTGGAAGAAGAGAGAGAAGTAAAACTATAACAAGTACAACAGCTATGGAAACCAATTATTAGTAGATGAAAGGAATATTAGAAAATTCTCCTTGGCTGTGTAGTAGTTTTCTTTCAGTAACTTAGTGTCGGTCCGGAAAAAAATGTAATATTTGGAAAATTTCTACTTTTTTGTGCTGAAGTGAAGTTTATTTCTGGTAAATGTACAAGAAAATGTTTGCCTAGTTTGGAAAGTGTAACTATAGTGATTGTATAAGTAGACCAAAGTTATTTCTTTTTTCATTTTCTTTTCTTTTTTTCTTCTCCTTCTGTTCACTTCTCCCCTCCTCCCCCCTTCCCATCTCAACCCACCCCCCCACCCCCGAATATTTCTAAGGTCAAATCTTTTAATTTTAAGGAAGATTGTATTTGGCATGAATAAACCTCTTACTGGGGAAAATATGGAACTTTGTAGAATGTCATCTATTGCGAAATGCTCTACACACTGAGAACAGAATTTGATTTTCAGTTGTAATATATTAGTAAAAGAAGTAACATACCTGTAGGCTACAAATTCTGAACAGCCACAGCCAGGCTGGGAGTATGTGTTTTGGCTTCAGGTAAGTGAGATGGGTTAAGATGGTGTAGCTATAATTGAACTGACCTAAAGGTACTGCATTCACATTTATTTAAACATTATTGTAGTTATTCTTACTTGAAAGCAGAAGGCTTGATCTGTCTAAATGATTTCTTGAAGATGAATGTGCTGCAGTGAACTATAACAATATTATTAAGGGAAGAGAGCCTTCTAGAAAGGACAAGTATTGTACATCTTTTGCATATCTTTTGCACGTATTCAGCTCTCATATTTCCATAATCCCACCACAGATTCTGTTTGATAAGTAAACCAAAGGAATGTCCAAATATCAGTTTCATTCTGAGTTTGGTAACAAAAATGATCTGCTAAACAGATTTAAGCAAGAAGGAATTCAGGAAAGAGAGGTGGAAGATCATGAGCAAGAGGTGAGAAGTGATGGGAAAAGGATGGAAGAGAAGGGTAAGTGTCAAATGCCAAGCAGGATAGTAAAGGTAACTGCTTACTTATTTTCATTATTCCTAATCAGGTTTGTTGGAAACCTGATTAAGAAGCAGGTCTTTACTGAAAGGAAAAAAGTAGGTATTGATTATGAAAAGATTAATTTACATTTATTAAAAGTCAAAAGTAAAAGGTTTAAAAGGGTTAGATGGCTACTGTAGTTGAGTAGGAATTTATGTTTGCTAAAATTCTTCATGTTACAACAGGCAACTGCCACTAAAGATTATTCAGTGCATTTGAAATTCTACAGATGATTCTGTGAAATGAGAATTCCTCATACCCTGTTTATTCAAAGATCTCACCCAGAAGTACTTTACTTTAAAAATGAACTACAATATGTAAGGAATAAAGACATCAATGTGATGTGTTACACATATTTCTATTTTTTAGCAGCAAGGTGCCATACCTTGTAACTGAGTGTGCATCTGTCTCATAATTACAGCTTAAGGTACTACTGCTATTTACTGCCATCCAGTAGAGATTTACAGAAATGTCATTAAGGCAGCATCAAACAGAAGAAATAGTTATCACAGCTACTTCTTTCTTAAAAGTCTGAATAACTATTACCTTATTGCTTAGCAAGTAATTTGATCAATAGACACGGAGCTTTGCTTAAAAAAAATTAAATGAACAAAGCTCTAGACCTTAGGCTTAGCAATCTGTGATAGAGTTGTATAACAGTGTTGTACAACACACTGATTAGCAAACAGCATGTGTCAAGGCTTCTTAACCTGGAAACCTTCTCAATCCTAAGTAGTGAAGCTGTATTGTAAATCATTTGTGAGAGGGAAAACCAGCATTTTTCATTGAGAGTTGGGTGAATTCTTAGCGTAGGAAAAATATTCCGGTAAGAAGAATACAAAGTGTTTGAAAGATATTTTCTGTTATACACTACAGGCAGTAAGATGAAATACATGTTATGCTTTAAGAAAGCATTTACAAGAGCTGAGTGAGAGTAAGAAAAGAAAGATAATATTGACTACTTCTTATTTTGACTGCCCAACCTGAAAATAGGATTGCTTTGTTTCTCTCCAGTAAGTGAAAATTAATGTTATAGCTGAGTGGAAATACATTGACTTTAGAGGTGAATTCTGGTTTCTGATGCCTTTCAATTTTTTACCTGATCTTTTAAATTGTGTTATAATTTTGTCTTCACATTAAAGCAAATCCCAGTTTGATGGATAGCATTTAACCTAATAATTTACTTCCAAATTAAGGCTAAAAAATAAAGGTTATTTTATTACCTAAAGAACAATTTTATCAATGATCCACTGAAGCTGCCTTTTCTACAGTGTTTCTGCAATTACTACAATTTCTGCGATGCTACAAATTCTCTGTTAACAAGAGCTAAGATTGGTGGCACACCTGTAGTCACCCATTCAGTTCAACTCAAAGTCCAGCCTTACTAATGAGTAGCAGCTCTATTTATGCTATCTTTCTACTTGGTACTGACAAAGTTTTCTCAGCCTTCCTTTTAAAACAAAATGGGAAAAGGGACTTTCAGAAATTTCTACTGGTAGAAATTTCCTGCCAATTCTATTAGCAGAAAATATCCTGTGCCTGCAGGAAATTCTTTGTTGAGTATTCCTAAACTACAGTTTCAGCCCTGAGCATACAAATCAGTTGTATACTAAAATGCTGATAATTTCCAGAAAAACAAACAAATGAACACACTTGAAATTACAGGTTTTCAAGCTACACAATTTCTGGAGTTCATTTGGACCATTTTATATTTTTCTGTGAATTTTGTGAATGGAGACTCAGTAAAGGGACCCTAACTGTCAGAGACCCCATATGTGTGAATGAGGACTATGATGATTGCATTTGTCACTAACAAAGACTGTGTAAAACATTTTTTTCGTGTAGTAACACTATAAGAGGAGTTCACCTCGGTTTATTATCTATGGTAACTTCAACTCCTTTTCACAGCTGCTGTTTTTTCCACATAAGGTAGCAGTTTGATTTGGGACTCAACTGTATCTCCATCTCTTGACTATGTTCTGTGTGGTAGAGACCTCCACTAGAATGACAGTGGTACCAAGCCCATCATGCCAGAGCTCCTACCTGTCTAGCTGAAACAACCACTGATTTTTTCTTAACAATTTCCTTGGCACAGAGAAGTGACGGTTGAAATATGAGACAGTACATGCCTCTATACTACTGAAAATGATGTCTTCCAAAGACTGTGACAATGGTCACTGCGCCTGAAAATCAGAATTCTTGTTGCTGCAGTTCTTCGTTTTGGTCCTGGGCACTACAACTGCCAATAAGCAGAGTCAGATTCCTCAGCTATTAAGCTGTTAGGAGTATCTCTTCTTTTCAATTTAATGGTGTTTGCTCTACTTCCAAAGATACCAGGTTTTTTCTGGAGATAGTTTTTCAATAAATGCTAGAAGTCGGTTATGAATTCTTGCTATTTTTGTGAGTGTATGTGAAACTACCTGCTTCTCCAATACTATTCTAATCTCAGTGAAAACTAGGAACTACATTATACTGTATTTTGATATCAAATTATAAAACAATTCAGTACCTACTTTAGTATAGAAAACTGAAGGTCAAACACATTAGACAGTGAAGAGAGACTATCCTGTAGCAACTGCACTTCAAACCACCCATAAACACATAATGAAAAGTTCATGTAGGTCATTGTTTTAGAAGAGAAAATATCTTATGTTGTTCTTGCATAATTCTTACGTAATAGGTTTTGAGAGATCAGATTCAATACTTCATTAGTCCAATTTTGTCCCATTCTGGCTCTATTGACATTAATAGAGTTAAATTGATGTCCACCTGGAATAATGTAAAAATAAATCAGATGTTCTATTTTAATTTTTCCTCTTTGATTTTACATTTATTTAAATTCCTTTTAAGTTAATGTCAAAAGCCTGCTGGGACTAGAAGCATGTTAGAAACTTGACTTCTTTCACTGAAACTGTCAGCTTCAGCACAAATTTAATCTGCAGAGAGAAAGCAATGCTTAATTCTTCAGTCTTTTCTTCATCTCCTGTAATGTTTTTTTTTCCTCTTGTATCGTAGATCCATTTGAATTTCAGAGTAAAAATGAACAGAAAGTGATACTAAAATGTAAGCTTTCTAAAGAAGAGACTTGTGTATAATATCCTGCATTATGATTATACGTTCCATTTCTTGAAAACGCTTTGTACTATACCTCCAATATGTTCTTTGTAGATTCCCACAGATATTTGTTGCCTGTGTTTCATAAGCAATTTGCTCTCTGCTAGGTGTTATACTCTAGTTTCTATGGAAAGTTTGGACCCGTTCAGAGAAAATTGCAACATGTGATGACCAGTTCTCAAGCAGATTGCTTTGGCATAGGAGGAGGGGAGGCTTGGCTACAAATGTCAGAAAGGCAGTTGGAATTCTTTAGTAGGAGTGAGAATACTCTAAAAATAAAATTGATTATTCTGAAACTTTTTGCAGATAAAGGACTCTTTCTAGTATGTATTAAGAGGGTATACCTTGCAGAATTGGAACTGGAATCACTGAGTTATTGGCCTTGCAGGTCTTTAAGTAGATAAGTTTAAATTTAAAGGAAACATTCAAATTGGAAGTCATTTAACTCAAAGGTTTAGAACACAGTTTTAATACTCCAGATAAATCCATGATTTATTCACTGTTTTGGTCTATAAAAATAAAACTATTTGAAAGACTAGGTAACATATTGAGAATTCAATGGATAAAACTCTAGATATGCTTAAAAGAATGTTGACCTCAAAAGTTGCTTTAAGGTAAGAGAAAAAAAAACCTGAAAGTTTCTGAGTGGAAAGACTTAACCTGGGAAAGGTTAAGAATGTAGCTGAAAGGGGATTGCAGCAATAGGATCAAGATCTGGTCTTTTCCATTAAGAAGGTTTGGCCTTTTGTAAAGTTAAAGGCAGATGCAGCAATTGTGTGAGACATCACAGCCTGCTGAAGCTCAAGATGACTGAAGTATCAGCTGTGTGGGTTTTATTCCCTAGAGCAGTCATTATTATAAAGACAGACACAGAGGAAGCAACTTTCTTTTTTATGCACATATTTTTTAGGACATGGAACCTCTGCTTGAAGAAAAGAAGCCAGTTGAGGATTCCATAAGAAACTGTCATGGTCATTAGGTGCTTCATTTGTTCGGTGCACTGGTGATTGGAAATGGACCGGTAAGAAAAAGAATTGAGACATCATTCTTAGTCAGCATTTGCAAATCAGAGGGTGATTCAGGCCCATCTCTCCCTCCTGTGTCTCCTTCACTGCTCATATTCCATGCCATGCCACAGGTTGAATTTTGTATAAAGGGACAATTTCCTGCAGGTCTCTAGTACTCACATTTGCTGTCATTTATGGGACATTATCAATGTAACTCACCTGAGAAAAGGTGACAGGAAGGGATGTGTTAGAGTCGGTAAGATGGTGCTATATCCATATACCCCTGCAGCAGCCCAGGGTAGAGAGACAGGGACCTTAAGACCAAAGTCAGAAAACAGAGAAGACAATTTTGGATGGTGTAATTAAAAGCCACCCCTCTGCTGTGAGAGTGGGGATGTGGCTCTTGGATGAACAGCAAATCAGGATATTAGCTGCTAGTGAAATACAAGGATTTCTCCAAACAGCTCTGAAAGAAATGGCTCTCACTGAACATGCTTTCAGCAAAGCTTCCTAACTGAACTGTAATGATGGCAGCACTTAAAGACTTCTTACATAGAAAACATGCTGTCAGACCCTTTCCTGAAATAGTGATTAGCCACAGAATAGAAATGTTTTTTATATAAAAAATATGTATTTCTGACAATGTTTCTGCCTCTGCCTTTGAGAAGAACCCTCTGTTTTCGAAGTAATTGTAAAAGATTCATGTGAACATGAGCAAGAGAAAAGCAGAAGCAAAGTAGAAAATTCAGAACTGAATTATAGAGTTCATTAGGTGAAAAATGGCAGAGATATGAAGGAGACTGTGGTGATAAAGGAAAATAAAAGGCCAAATAATACTAAAAACTGTGATAAACTTGCATTGATTACATAATGCATAGGTTTAAATGGTGAAGCCTTAGCAATGAGTTTTGAGTACACAATTGTACACTGATTCATTATTTATTCATCAATTTGAGGCCCTGGATGTATGATTACAAAACAAGGCCAAGTGCAGAGTCCTCCATTTGGGTCAAAACAACCCTGTGCAGCGTTACAGACTTGGGGAAGAGTGGCTAGAGAGGTCCCTGGTGGAGAAGGACCTGGGGGTGTTGGCTGACAGCCAACTGAACATGAGCCAGCAGGGTGCCCAGGTGGCCAAGAGGGCCAATGGCATCTTGGCCTGTGTCAGACACAGCGTGGCCAGCAGGAGCAGGGAGGTGATTGTGCCCCTGTGCTCAGCACTGGTGAGGCCGCACCTCGAGTGCTGGGTTCAGTTTTGGGCCCCTCACTACAGGAAGGACATTGAGGGGCTGGAGCGCGTCCAGAGACAGGCAATGAGGCTGGTGAGGGGGCTGGAGAACAAGCCCTGCAAGGAACGGCTGAGGGAATTAGGGTTGCTTATCCTGAAGAAGAGGAGGCTGAGAGGAGACCTCATCACTGTCTACAACTGCCTGAAAGGAGGTTGTGATTGGATGGGTGCTTGCAAGTGACAAATGATAGGACAGGAGGAAATGGCCGCAAGGAAGTTTAGACTAAACATTAGAAAAAAATTCTTCACTGCAAGGGTGGTCAGGGATTGGAACAGGCTGCCCAGGGAGATGGTGGATTCACCATCCCTGCAGGCATTTAAGATGGGTAGATGAGTTTCTCAGGGATATGGCTAAGTAAGGGGACAAGTACAGTTGGACTCGATGATCTCAGAGGGCTTTTCCAACCAGATGATTCTATGATTTCAGTACTTAAAGGGGAGAGAGACTTTATCAGGACCTGCAGACACAGGACAAGTGCAAGAGTTTTAAACTAAAACGGTAGGTTTTTATTTGACATAAGGAAGACACTGGAGACATCACTGCCCATTACAGGGGAATTGAACTAGATGATCTTTGAAGGTGCCTTCAGATTCAACGCATTCTATGATTCTACAAAAAAGCAGATATACTCATACTATTTTATAATCTTCTGAACTTAGATTGGAGAGAGAAAAAAATATCCTGTAACTCATGTTTTTGGTATTACATTTGTTATATTAGCTATTAAAATTATAATTCTTCTCCTTTCTCGGGTTGAGATTTTTACATATAGTTCTAGCATTTTCTTGAACTTACTCCATTCTTAGGTTCTTGGACATTTTGTATTACAGAATTCAAAGACATTCCTAAAGGCTGAATAGACACTTTCAAAACTGAAAATTGCTTGCATAAAGTAAGTAAAAGAGTAACTGTGCATCTCTACTAACTAAAATAATTTGTTAGTTTATCCATCTTCAGATAAAGTCTCGGGGTGTAATCTGGGCATTATTCATGCATCTTACCATTGAATTCTAGTAAAATGTCATAATTTTTAGTTAACTTAAGAGGTCTCAGAATGTCCACACATATAAACTTCTAACTTTCGAGCTCAAAAATAAAGTCATGGCTAAAGCCTTTTGCACCATTATGAGTTTAAAATCATCATTGTGATAAATATTTTGTTTAAGAGTTTATGAATGAGCTAAATAATTTAAATCAGTCCTTCATTTCTTTATTAAGATAAAATAAACTGTCTTCAGAACATATATAAAAAAAATCCAGTTTTTATTTATTAACACCATTTATCTGGTAAACAAAAGGAGAGCTATGATTCTTTTATTTGGGGGGGGGGGACAACGGGGAATGTTACATTTTATTGAAATACATTCAGATCTTTAAATAAAAGACCTTTCATTTTTAAGCCTGCATATACACCTTTTCAGTTTCTAATTCAATGTACACAGCAATACTTAACATTCTGAAATTTTATTTTAATCCACAGTGAGAACTGTGGATTATTTATTTTACTCAAAACTATTATCCTAATACTGATAGTAAGGATTGGTTTTCTCTTAAAGAAAAGATGTAAGCCTCAATGTGCAAATCCCTTTAAAACATGGAGATAATTCTAAACCACTTTTCTTACCAGTGCCTAGTTCATGTGCTCATTTGTTGGTACTGACTTTCCTTTTCTCTTTTTTTTTTTTAATCCCACTTTTTCCTTGTAGACTTATCTTCCTTTTTTATTTCTCTTTTTTAGACATTAAATTTCTTAGTGTATCAGTAAGTGGAAATTCTAGTCATATCAGCCTTTCACATGCTTTCCTTTGTAAAATGATAAGAAACTTGGAAACACGAAAACCTGATTATTTTTCACTAAGTTGGTGTCATAAAGAGGGTAATTTTTTCAAATGGTCCTCTTGAATGATAGGCAATGATGTACCTCTCAAAATATGATTAAACTCAGTATCATCACTTACTAAATATCTTTCTCCTGTATTACTTTCAAAAATATTAGTTGAATTCTGACTCCTTCCATTCGTTTTGTGTATCAACAGGCTGCTCCACAAACTGTGATTTATCCAGACAGGAACAATAGTTCAGTTTCGGTCCTTGGCCTTACCTGCATCAGTACACAAATGTTCCAGGAAAAACAAAAAATCCCAAATTGCTTCAGGTTGCACTATTCCCTCAGCAGCTCTGATTAGTCTCAGGAACAAGCATTGATTCAGTCTGTAGAAAGAACCAAAGAAGTTTCAAGAAAATACAGACAATGGGACTTGAAAGCAATTCCAGAAATGTTAATACTCTGGTGTATACCTTCAGGATTCTAAATTACTCATAATCTATATGGAAAATTATTTAGCCACCAGAGGGAAAGTTTCAAAGAAAGACAATAATTCCATTTTGATGGACAAACCTTTAAGTGACTGCACCGTGTCTAGATTTAGGCTCAACAAAAGAAATAGAACAAAACAAAACAAAACCAACAACCCAAAATTTTAACCCTGTCTGTATCTTTTCACACACTGAGCCCATTCAGATGTCAGGCTGTAGTCTAAGATTAATGATTTATTTTCCCATCTATCTCAGCTGCATATCTTCAAAAATATTTTTCAAACCCAGAAAAAATCAGATACATTTTTGGGGGAGGGGTTTGGGTTTTTGTTTGGGTTTGGGTTTTTTTAAAAAAAAACAGTTTTAGAGTTTAGAAGATTACATTCAGTATATGTAAAATGTGGATTAAATATAGACTAAGTGGGAAAACTGCTAATTGTATATGCTTTTATTTATTACCTGAAAGCAGCTACAATGAAGCTACTATTTGCTCTCTTTCTTTTCATGATTCTCAAATATGTAGAGACACCACTCTTAGGGTTCAAATGTTGGCTGACTTATGTTTTGCAGACTTACGTTCTGAGTTTTCAGTCAATATTTCTGAAAAGCCCAAAACCAGATTTAACATCAAATTTTCCGAAACCTATTGAATTCTGATATAAAGTTATTGAGTGGTTTTGAGCAGTTTGAGAGTGACCAAAACTTCATGCGTGGATATAGCAGGAACTGCAATGTACAATAATAGCAAGCATACAGTATTGTTGCAGTAGAAAATCATATATAAATAACTTTCTAATTATGATGTTCAATATTAAACTTTTAGATGTTACCATCTCTATTTACTTTCATTTCTGGACTGGTTTTCCCAGAAATATTTACTTGTTGCATATATTAGACATCTAGCGTATCTGTTCTCTTATGTTACACAAAAATAAGCTGTGGTAAGGCCACCCTACTTTGATAAATCAGAATGAGCAGGTCAGTTAATAAGTAAACCAACACTTCCTTGCTTTGTCCTCCAGCTTTATTGAATCCATGGATTTCAATCTCTGAAAAACTGAATGCAGCATTTAAACAACTGTGCCCTATTAGGTTCCTTTCAGCGTTTTATTTTCTCTGATAATTATTACGAAAACATTGCTTCCAGAATAATTTCTTAACATGACTTCATAAAAGCAGCTATAAAATCTTGTAATATATAATTAATGTTACTTAAAATGAGTTTTCTTTTCATGTTTTTCAGAAGTAGGCTAAGGAATCAGAAATTACTCAAAACACAAAAGGCCTATCCCTGTATTGCAGAATACAACAAAAATGTTCTAAAATTAGAACCAAGAAACACTGCTTACTTGCCACTCAGGATATGCAGCTTGGAATGAATTCCATCTGCGAATGGGAGTTTTCCTACAACAGAGGTCTTTGATTCTACAATGTCCAGAAACTAAACTCACTCAGCAGTGAGGATTAAAGGTCTCCCTTCCCCATGAAGATTCCTTATTTCCATTATGTTTTAGCATCTCACCTGGGAGATGCTTATGCCTTTGTCACATTTTGTTTCATTGGATCAAAGGGATTAAAACTAACCAGGTTAGAGAGATGGGAAGAAAAAGTGTGATGTGTTCATCTCAATCACGTGTTGCCTACACGTACCCTTGGCACCTGTTCAGTTAACACAGAGCGCAGTTCAATATTTAGAAACTTCAATAAGAAAAACTTTTAGAAACTTTGATATTATTCTACGTTTAACTTAATATAATCCAAACAAAAAAAATGAACAGAAAGAAATTAACCTGTACCTTACTTTATGCTAGGATATAATGAACATTACAGTCCTTCCAGTTTGCTCTATATTGACAGGCCGATGATCGTGTGAAATGAAAAGGTATGAAAGTACAGGACGAGATTTAACATGGTACATTTATTTTAATCGGAGAGGGTGAGTTTGAAATTTGTTGCTAATTCTCTTATACCTGTTCATTTCACCACCATCATACACTGTTTATCCCTCTCTCTCACCATGTACACATGTACAGTGGTCACCAAAATTTTAGGTCTCTGTCTCAGTTGCTATAGTGTCCCAGGTGTCGTTAAATATAAAAGGCTACAGAGATGACAAAGCTGGAATTTGAAGTACCGGTTGATGTAGGTTTTTTTCTCTCTTAAATATGATGCAATTTAAGGCTGTTAGTATAATCTTATTGTAAATATCTACTTTTCTGTTCTTCTCAACACATAAACAAACTATTGAAAGTCATTCCAGTAATTAGCAAAACCACACAATAAGTAGAAGTAAAGAACAGAAATACATCTAGTGACTAGAATGTAATCATTCAACAATAATAATTAGGAACTGCTGTTCAGTATGAAGTTTCCAGATGAAAAAGGAACAAGTAATATATGAGAGAATTTGACGTGTTTTACCCATACTTTAGGAACACTGCCAAAGAAAGGTGTCAACACGGAAAAATGGAGGAAGAAATTAATTTGATCTGTGCAAAGTTAGAGAAGAAAACTAATTAAAGTGGCTACATGCTTGAATAACCTAAAGTAAAGAGCTAAAATTAAAGAATGATAGTTTCAGAGATTTTTATAAAAACCAAAAGTTTGGTTAATATCAGAAGTACATGTTTTCATACTCCAAACAACATTCACTACTCATGATATTTTATGTAATGGCAATTCAATTCAGCTATTCTTTCATGTTCATGAGTAGTCATTACGCTGTCTTTACTGTTAGAAAGTTCTGAAGCTAATAAATTGTTTGTACTTTTTTCAATTTAAATGTGAATATTGCTCAGCCAAACTTTCAAACTTGCAAGATATACCAAAACCAGCTAAATGAAATCTGCCAGCCATTCAAGACTATTGCTGCTGTGCTATTTTTTAAATAATTTATTCTTCGATATATAAGAATCCCTATCTAATTTCAATAATTTATGTATCTCTAGTACTACATTAAGATGATTGGATCACTATTTTTTAAAACTAATTTATGAAATACACATTACAAATTAACAAGTATCTGAGGTCACCATAATAAAATCTTTTACTTAAATTACAAACATTGTGAATGAATTAAATTAGAGATGACCACACAAAAATAAATAGTTGATTATGGCTATAAGGGTTTGTACATCACTGTATAGACTGTGTATTATCATACATTTTTAAGAGATGATTTGCTGACAGTAGCTATAGACTGTTACGGAGGAGAAATAGCAGCTATTAAATGACTCATCCCACAGATAAAGACTTAATAAAATATAATAATAATAAAACCATAAATTCAAATGACAAAATTCTGTTTGGATTTTTTCTATGAGAGTAATTGTAATAAAATGCCAAAACTGATGGCTGTTGTCCCTTTATTTCTGTTGCCATTTTAAAAGCAGGAGTCTTTCAGGAGATACTGTTCCAATGCTCTTTTGAGTTTTGTTTGTTTACAATTCATAAAATTTGGATTGCACTTTTACTAAACTGAAGACAGTTTTCATTGGAAAGCTTGATTCATTCAGTGTGTGGGTAAACTGTAGTCCTGAGCCTATACATTCTTAATATTTTTGTACTCTCTGTTCAGTGAGTACCTGTGTTTCCTTCATAAGATTAAAGTCCTTAAAAAAGATCTATTGATTTTTTGCAGTTTTGGAGGAGAGAGTTTGATCTCAATATAATATTTCATCTGTGTAAATTGTGTTCCAGGACAAACAGATGTCTTTTTTTTTTTAAAAAAAAAAAAAAAGCAGGATAATTATCACCTCTGTTTTACATATATGGCTGTAATGCATGGAGAGCAAGGCCAAAATTGTTTCACTGACAAATTTTCTGCTAGAAATCTTCAAATACGTTAGGCAATATTTGAATTATTTGTTAAATACTACAGAAAAAATGTCCAAATGGAGTAAAAATTGGTCAGTTTCTGCATGTTGTTGAAGTTCTGATTTTATGTTTTAAGATTTTATCTGAGACGCCTTTCACTAATGCAGTTAATATGTTCCTTCTATTTGATAACTCTGTATAAAGCATAAAACAGAGCCTGTTTGAAGGCTGCCTGATAAAAATTGCAGTTCTCTAAATTCTCCCTGAAAGTTTGACTAACACATTCTAGTACTTATTTCCTGTATTTTGTTTACAAGGGCAAGTTAATAGCTTCCTGAGGGGCACGAAAGGTGGCTAACTGCTGCTTATTTGATTCTGCTGAGGAAGACATATACCACATTGTTTAACAACAGAACCCAGCAAAACTTGCATCTTTGCAGACATTTTCATGTTTAGCTTTCACTACAAATGTCACAGATTTTGTCAGTACAGCATAGTGTCTTTTACCATTTCACTCATGTAATATATGAAAAATGTTATGTTTTACTTTGGATTCTTGTCTGCAACCCATTTTTTTAAGTCTGTTCAATTTTTGCTGTCACTATTGAACCAATTTTGTCCATAAGAAAACAAGATGTCCCGTGTAATACAAATGCCAAGCTGCTTTGTCTGTTTCCTGTTTAATTCATTATTAGTCATGCCTTATGCAGTTGTCTTTTCAGACTTATGTGCTTCATTCCTACTTTTAATTTTCCAGCTCTGTTGGCCTTTGTTACATTGGCTTTAAATTTAATTTAATGGTTTCCATGAAATTTAGAGGCACTACACATTGCTGCTTATGTCATAGAACGCTGGCACACCTTTTTAGAGTCTTTTGCTGTCCACATAAGCTTCTATATGGTCAGTTTCACATGTGCATGTACATATATATATGTTCGTAAGACAATGTTCATTATGTGAACCAAAGAAAGAAAAGTTCTCATCATGCTCCATTTTGGTATTGAAGCAGTTTATCCTCTGTTGTGTGAATTGATGCTCCCTGACTATGAAACTGTGGTACTACAAAGTGTATTCTTCTTATATTCATGCCTTTCTTGTTAGGTAGGTCTCTTTCAAGGTAAAATAATGCATTTAAGAAGTAAACTGTAACAGCTGTAAAGGTGCAGGCTTAATTATTTCTAATGATAGAATCATAAGGTTGGAAGAGACCTCTCAGATCATCGAGTCCAACCGTGCCGGTCTCCTTACTAAACCATGTCCCTGAGGAACTCATCCACCCACCTTTTACACACCTCCAGGGATGGTGACTCCACCACCTCTCTGGGCAGCTGTTCCAATCCCTGACCACTCTTTCAGTGAAGAAATTCTCCCTAATGTCTAGTTTAAACCTCCGCTGGTGCAACTTGAGGCCATTACCTCTCGTCCCATCACTTGTCACTTGTGAGAGGAGCCCAGCACCCATCCCGTCACAACCTCCTTTCAGGCAATTGTAGACAGTGATGAGGTCTCCCCTCAGCCTCCTCTTCTCTAAGCTAAACAACCCCAGCTCCCTCACTCTCTCCTCATAGGGCGTGTTCTCCAGCCCCCTCACCAGCCTCGTTGCCCGTCTCTGGATGCGCTCCAGACCCTCAATGTTCTTCTTGTAGTGAGGGGCCCAAAACTGAACCCAGCACTCGAGGTGCGGCCTCACCAGTGCTGAGTACGGGGGCACAATCACCTCCCTGCTCCTGCTGGCCACGCTGTGTCTGACACAGGCCAAGATGCCACTGGCCCTCTTGGCCACCTGGGAACATTGCTGGCTCATGTTCAGCCGCAGGTCCTTCTCTGCCAGGCAGCTCTTCAGCCACTCCTCCCCAAGCCTGTAACGCTGCACAGGGTTGTTGTGACCCAAATGGAGGACTCTGCACTTGACCTTGTTGAACCTCATCCCATTGGTCTCAGCCTATCGATCCAACCTGTCCAGATCCCTCTGCAGAGCCTCCCTTCCTTCAAGCACATCCACACTTGCACCCAGCTTGGTGTCATCCGCAGACTTGCTCAGGGTGCATTTGATCCCTTCATTGAGATCGTTGGATAAAGATATTAAACAGGACTGGACCCAAGCACTGAACCCTGGAGAACACCACTCGTGACAGGTTTCCAACTGGATTTAATTCCATTTATCACAACCCTTTGGGCCTGGCGATCCAGCCAGTTTTCAACCCAACAGAGGGTGTGACTACCCTCACCATTATCATTATTATCAGTTATTATGATGAATATCATCCTCATTATCATTTTTGGAGATATTTCCTATTTTTCTTTCTCCACTGACATCAAGACACTTTTCTAAATAAAAGAAAAAAAAGCTACTGGTTTAAAATTTTGTGAGGTTCCAGAAATCTCAGAGGACGATATCCATGTGGCAAGGAATAAAGCAAGTTGCAATTGAGGTACTAGGATAACATAAATTCTTATGACTACTTAAGCTCTTGTTCTTACAATAAATAATAATCAATAATATTTTCTTCATTTTAAAAAATGCTAAACATTTGTTGAGCTGCCTGATGATTTGTTTTTGGCCAAATCTAGTCTTACTAAAAAAAAATCTATTATTATAACTTTGCTGAAAAAGGAAGACTCGTGTCATTGCAATTATAGTAGAGGAAATGTTCTTGCTATTGTCTTGAAGACCTTCTGTTTCTCAGAGTTAAGTATTTCTACAAAGCTGAAAAGCAATAACTGTTGAAGAATTTTAAAAGAAATTCCAGGTACTTAAACTTGCTCATTTCTTTGTGAGTACAGATTTACTGCATCTCCAAGGCACTGTTCTCAGGATAATAAAAAATCATGTTTGAAACAAAGAAACAAACAAACAGAAGTGTATACTAAACTGAATAGTTCTCATTATTCAGGTCTGTGGTAAGACGACCATACCTTTGCAAACAGTATTTACATTCTTACTCTGACTGTTTAACATGTTCAACACGAAAGTCAAAAACATAGTAAAAATCTTCAGCCAAAGAGGTACTTCATTTTCAAAACAGGTTATCTCAACACACAGTATTAGAAATTTGGATGAGTAATGTTTTAGCTTAGCTTGGGAGATTTTCTACAAAAAAAAATTGTTTGTAAAAGCCAGATGTCACTAGATCATGTTATGAAATACAACTTATTTTAATTAGTCTTCATTGCTATTCCTTTCAAATTTGATTTTCTGAAAATGCATTTTCCTCTCTGTTTATTCTTTAGTTTATTTTGAAAATTCAAATTGTTTTCATATACAAAAAACCTCAAAATGCTAATATTTTTTCTTTGCAACTTTCCATATTGGATTTTTTTTTAATTTTTGTTGGATTTTATAGATTATATTTTCATGGAGAAAGAAAAGTTAAAAGGTTCTTGTTAATAAATTCATGTTTTGAGGGGGTTTGGCACTCCACTTTCATCATGTACAAAATGGAGAAGGATAAGAATCATATTTTGTCTTCTTTCACAAGAAAGTATGCTTTGAATAGAGATTTTTCATTTTGAATGTGAATTGATAAATTTTATTTTTATGTATTTTCAAACATGAAGAAATGTGTTTTGTGAATTTTGAAAAAATGTTACATTCCAGAGGAAATAGTTCCAATACGTACATAAAATGCTATACAAAACGTTTCAGGTGACAACATGCTGTAAGAACCCTGTCAGCAAGGCTATTTTGCTTCTGACTGACCTGCAAAATCATAAATAGGTTTTATGAAGCTAACTTTTTTCAGTCATACAAAACTCTAAGGAAATCTTTCGACTTCAGATTTTGTTCTGAGGGAAAGCTCCCATCACCTCATTACCAAATTTCACAGAGGCATTTACAAAGCAGGTAGTCATGGAAAATATTGAGGATTTAAATAGTACTCCAACAAACAAAAATAAAACACAAATTTGGATGTCAGTTGGAAAAATTACTACACAACAGCCTTAAGAACTCCTAAATTTTGTGAACAAACCTTTAGAAAGATGATACAAAATGTGCACTCACTCACAGAAGGAGAACTCTCTCAAGTGTACCTAGAAGATAGAATCGCTCACCCAAAGAGGCAAAGGCTCACTCAGGGATATATCCAGAGGTAATAATCACTCATCAAAAGAAGGGTGAGGGCACTCAATCCAAGGCAAGTTACCTTAGGCAACATCCCAATCCCAAGAGGAGAATTTCTGGTCACAGGCAACTGCTTCATGGAGAACCACTCAAAGGGGGTCTCCAGTGGGACACCATTATACCCAGCTGAGACTGATTTGTGGTCAATTCTAATTGCTTGGGAGCCTACATCTTCTGGAACTCTTCCCTGTCCCCGGTGACGCCTGGGACAGAAGATGGGATTTTCAACAGCCAGAAAACTCCAGTCTTTTTGTGTTTGGTGAGGCCTGTATTTGTTGGAACCCTTGCAGGCTCTGATCCTTGTTAGGTCCTTAGAAGGTCCTAATCTTCATTGCGTACTTGCCAAGGAGGCTGAACTGGCCACACCAAACAGCAACTGTTAATGGTTCTCATTCTCAATCCGTAATTAATTTTATTTGTATATGTAAATTAAAAGATGAGTGGGCTATCCTTCTGAAGTGCTAGAATATCACAAGGATTTCCTCTTTTCGATTTATAGATGTCTAGAACTGCTCCACCAGTGTAGAGAACTGATTGAAAAAACTTGAAAAAACTTGTCCTTAAAAGGATTTTTGGCAAAATTATGAACTAGAAGTCAAATTTAAGATAAAGAAAGCACTACACATCATCCATTCTATCTTTATGTTATTAAAGTCGTATTACTATAATATTTACAGAGTATTTTCCTAGCTTGACTGTTGTATTCTTGTTATTATTTTTAATGGACAAAGAATAAAGCTTTTAATTATATATGCCCATAAAGCTGCTTGTATTTGCTTGTGCTGAAATTTCATCTCTCAAAATGATACTTCAAGGATGCTTCTACTGCTATAGAGTATCATGTTACCTGTAACATGTCATAAAATGAGGAAGTAATAAATCTCAAGAACCAGATATGCATTACAGGGAACTTTACCATCACCCTCATGCTGTTTGCAATGACACTATTATTAGCTTTGTGCATCACAGTCTCAAGAGAAACAAAGGATGCACTTGTACACCAATTTTACTAACTCAATCCTTCCCAGATAAAAATGATACACTTAAATAACAGCTAAGAGATTTTTTTTTTAATTTGTTCTGATGAATGAATACAAAAGAAATCAAATGGATATTCTTTCTATGTTGAGTTGATAAGGAAGGAAGGAACAGTTTGTAAGTTTATGTCAGTTCCACTACAAAAAGACGATCCAAGATTTTCCTACAGTACTATAAAATTGATAGCTATAGTTGATCTCTGTTCGAATCTCTTAGTGCTACCTAGTATATCGCAATTCCTCTAATCTTTTTTCTGAGAAATCATCATCTTGAAGTAAAAAAAAAATATTAAAATAGCTTGTCTAGAGCAGTGATAGAGTAATTTTCTCTGTGCTTAATATATACAAAGATAATAACATATCAGCAAAATTTGAGCTATAGGGCTCATAGTATATTACCAAATTATTTAGAAGTCTAAAGAGACCTTTCTGATATGTCATCTTTTCTCATCCAAGTTACGGGTGTTTAAATTTTTACAATAAAATTACATTTAAGAATACAGACATTAGTAGTAGATTGCTATATCCAGTAGTCATATACACCACCAGACAAATCCTTTACAGAAAAACATATGAAAATGAATAGGCTAGTTTGTATGGATGCGATAATGTGTCCTTAATCTAGCCATCTAACAATGTTTAAATATCCCAGGGTAACTGGCATCAGAAGTACCATCCAGAATTGCATTGGTTTTCAATACGTTATGTACCTGGTCCACCATACAGTTATCTCAAATGCCGTAATGCATATAAAAACTGTATAAGCAGTTTGATTTAGGTGAAATATATTGCATGCTAAATGACACCATATAAAACTTCCATAAGGTGATAAAGTATTAACAACTCAAGTGGCTTTAAAATATTACTTATTTCAGAAAGGTTTTTCATAAAGAAATTCTTACTTTTTTACTGAAAACATTTATTATCCTATAAGTGAGTTGTGCATCTCTCCGCTTTTCCAACTTGCTGTCAAAATTAAGTGGAGTCTTTTTGTATGTTAGAGGGGCGAATTAGACTGAAATTGTTGGCTGTCTGACACAATTCCTCCAGTAGGGACAATAATGCAATATGCACAATAAAGAGGAGAAAGTCATAGGATAAAAGTAAAAGTTTTCCTTCAGACTCATGTTGTATTTAAATACACATCTGTATGGGATCCTCTTTCTGTGTGGTACTGGAGTCCAAACACAAAATGTAAAGTCCTTCTTCAATTGCAGTGCACAAAGAAAAAAACGATCCTTGTAAAACAGACTGTGCTGCATTTTGTTTAAGTTTAGGGGTTTTTTTCATTTGGATTTGCTTTGTTTTTTCCTGACAATTAAAGTAGAAAGGAGACAGAAAATTTAAAGGAGAATGATGATTTCAGGTTTTTAATGAATGTTTACTGACTATAGAACTTACTTTTCCAAAAGTAACTATTTTTTCCCTGGCCAAACAATATGTTACATCTTCTAATCCCTGAGCAATTCTTAGCTATCCTAGAAGGAAACTTTATTATTTTCTTTTTTTGCAACCTGTGATGTCCCTTATCTCTGAGGAAAGGCCATGAACTGTTATAAACTCAAGCCTATACTCTTGCTCTGTTAATCTTTTCCATTGACCTTCTGAGGTAGAAAAGAACAAACAAAAAAAAACTTGTCAGATATTGAAAGATATTGAATATTTCCCAGTTTCCAGTCATGCTGTGAGAATGCATCAACCTTTTGTTACCTCAATCACTACAGCTTATTTGTATTTGACATTCAAACTCTTGGTTTTACCAGTTATTTAGTCTTCATGTACATCTCAGTAGGCAATATGGAACGGTCAATTACTATGCGTTTCATCCTGCAGTTTCACAGATTATTGATTTTGTATGAATATTTCGAGCAAAAATCTGTGAAAACCAATGGAATTTCCATTCTCTGGTTTAGATTTTAGCTTTTTATAGAATCATAGAATTATTTAGGTTGGAAAAACCTTTAAGATCATGGAGCCCAAATACACACCTACCACTACCAAGTCCAACACTAAACTATCTCTCAAAGTACCACATCTACACATCTTCTGTATCGCCAGGGATGGGGACTCAACCACTTCTCCTGGCAGCCTGTTCCATTGCTTGTAATCCTTTCATGTTAAAAAGTACAGTTTTCTCTAACAGCCTAAGGGTGAATAGAAATCATATGTGACAATTTTATTGTGTTACCTTGCAATGACTTTTCCCAGGCCAATTTAACACACTGGAATTTTCCTATTTAACAGCTATAAAGGCAGAATGACTGTCAAAAAAATGTTTTAAGATTTTGAGACAAAGATATAATTTTTATGACGGTGTGCTTTCTTACAAAAATAATTCTTTAGACTACATAATTTTTCTGTGATCTTACAGCTCAGATGAAGCACCAATTTCAGTTTCAGATGCTGGCTAGAAAAGTTCAAGAGAGGAAACAAGAACGATGTAAAAATGTTTTTTTTCCCTTTATTCTTATAGTCTTGTGTTTCATTATGGTTGTGTCTTGGAGGGAAAACTGAATTGTTTATAAATCAGAAGTTCTGCATAACCAAAATAATTGAGGAGAAACAAAGGATATAGGATTAGGAAAATGGTGTATTAACAAAAAATGGTGAGAGGAACTGGAACAAATACACGAGCTAAACACATTTTGCTGGTTCCCTCTCTAAATCAGGATAAATAAAAGCAAATGAAATTTCAAAATCACATTGTTAAGGCTGGGAAAAATCTTATTTTAACTGTCCTCTGAAACAAATTTTAATGGCTGGATTATTAGAACTCTTCTACAGCTTTTTATAGAATGTCTATTGGTAGGCCTTTACCTACACATAAAATGACACAGAGAACCAATTCTATTTTCCATCAGGTACATTGCTGTGCATTAAGGAAGTACTGCTAGGAAATTGCCTCCTTTACAAAGTGCTTGAAGCAGTTCTCACCAAGACAAATTATAAGGGTTTTATATTTTTATTTGCAATGATGACTTAATTTTCCATTGTCTATTTATTTTCAGTGTTCTGCTTTCTCAGTTCTAGGACAGTTCTTGATAGTTAGTAGGAGAGAAACCTTCCATGGATAACACTGTGTAGTTCAGTTGGTATTGACTCTCTGACAATGGGATCAACTTCTTTTTCTTCAGACTTACATTTCAAAAAGCATTTACTATTAACAAGAGTTTAGCAGTTCTCAGTGTTCCCTGTTAGGGAACCACTACAATAATCTTCATTCAAAGGCAAAACATAGGTGTTAGTATTGTAGTAAATTTCAATTAGTAAGAATTCAAGCTCTGTTAACCTCCACAGATCTCCAGGATATGTATCAGCTATTTTGTGGTTTGGGATTTTTCCGAGGAATTTTTCTTCCTCTTGACAACAAAGGGAATTTCAGCAGCATGCGAGTGGGGAAGGGGAGGACGTTTCTGGGGAAACCGGGACAACGATGGTGCCTGAACAACCGTCTTCCGCTTGGACAGCAGCAGCGGCAGCAGCGGCAGCAGTCACTCTGTGTGTGCGTTTTGCAGTCTCTGAAGGAGGGATCACTGGTCACCTGAATCTTCCACAACCCCTGCAGAACTCAGGGCAGCGCCTCCCCCTGCAGGGCAGCAACTGATCTCTTAAAGAGACCTGCATCACAAGATTTTGGGTACAGGACTCAACCTATTTTTAAGGTTTTAAAGATTTAATTGCAATTAGTGTTGATTCTGTTCTGTATACACATATATTTGTAGCTAAGAACTGTTCTCTCTTCTATACAAATTTATTTTTTTTCTGATTAAAGATCTTTAATATCTGATAACATATCTTAGTTTTCATCTAAACTAAGACAAGCTAAAAAGCTATTTAAAAAATCAGAATGTCAGAATTATAGCAGTCATTTTATACAATCTGCTAATTTTAAATAGATGAACTTGCAATACTATTACTAGGAGAACTATTTAGAAAGCAAAGAACATCACCAACTCCTTTCACTTTTTTATGTCGTTGAATTGTTTTGGTTTCTGCCTCTGGTTCCTGAATGATAACTATGACCTAGGAATTTTTTTGCCCTCATTTCCCACAAAGTACCCTAAATTTTTTCTGGAACCTGAACATGTCATTTATATTCCACAGGCACCCTTGTTCACATCAAAAAAAGTAAAACATGTTAGAAAATAAGCATGCTAATTTTCTTACATATTTTATACTCATTAGTGGGGTTCTTTCCCTTCACATTATATCAGAACTAATATATATATATACCTTCTAGAAACACGGAGGATTTCATCTTCTATTCAAGAGAAGTCATGTGTACATATCAAGGAGCACAAATAGAGCCAAGCTTTAACTCAGGCTTTATTTCTCCCTTCTCTGGCTCATATCCCTAAAAATTTCAGCAATTTCCTTGTTGTTAGTATACATAGATTAAGCTGTTAAATATTTACAGCAACTATTTTGCTCTTCAAGCAGTCTTTAAAGATAAAGGCAATACAGTACAGTCTTAGAGAAACCCTTAACCTCCAGAAACTGTAGGACCTTAGCAGCAGATTTTTGCATGGTTAACTACTCTAAGACAGATCTTACATACTATTTTTTTCCTATAAAAGTCCTGTTTAAGGTTTCATCCCTTATTGGAACCTTTCTGGGAGCTCTGTAACAGGAAGATATAACAACATCTTTTCAGCAAATCCTATATACATTTCAGCTAACTATAGTGATACATAGGATGTTCAGATTAGAATGGAAGAAAAAAATAGCTCGTTTGATTTCTACTCCAAAACTGGTCATTAAATATTTTGCAATTAGGCAAATATTTCCTAATGCTTTTGCAAAGAAAACAGCTTCCAGGCTTTCAGCTGCAAAACTTTCTTGCCCAGTAACTGTTCTCCACTCTTTCTCCAGTCCCCTAGTTTTCATAAGTTTTTTATTATCCCTTCACATATCAGTTGCCAGTTTTCAAACATAGTCAGGTTATATCACATATGACATTTCATCTAAAAGAGTATTTAAAAGTTAGGACTGAATACAGATTTTCTTTTCTTTTAGCAGGGACTAAAAACACATAAGCCGTAAGAACACTCATACCATCATAGGATGTCTATATGACCAGCACGCACACAACCACCTCAAGAATGTTATTTATTTTCCTTACTGAAGATTAGGAGATGAACTGGCAAGAAAGAATTAACATTTATTTATTAATTAAGTTGATTTAAAATTATTTATATATTTTGGGAATTTTTCTTTTTTTGCTATGAGCAAATTTGGTATTAAGGAAACACAGATCTGGAGATTACACAGTCCACTGCCCTGCTGAGAGCAAGGGGTAGGTTGACCAGGACAATGTGTAGTTGAGTTTTTAATTTCTCTAGGAAACCTACCCTAGTATTAGGTCAGGCTATGTCTGTGAGGTGAGGGGAAGTATTTTCTTATGTTTAACGGCAGCTTCTTGTGCTTCAATTTGTGACCTTTGCCTTTTGTCCTGTCACTGGTAACTACTGAGAAGAGTTTGAGTCCACCATCCTTATACATCCTTTTATCAGAAATATATCCATATGTAAAAAATGCTCCCTGAGCTTTCTCTTCTCCAATCTGAACAGTCCCTTCTCTCCAGTCTTTTTGTCAACTCCTTGCTCCTCCTTTGTACTCTCTCCAGTATGTCTCCATCTTTAGTTTACCATGGGGCCACTCTAGCTGTTTCTCACCAGTGCTGAGCAGAGTGAAAAGATCACCTCCTTCCTCCAGCTGTCAACATCCCTCCTTATGTAGCCCAGGATACCATTAGCTGTCTTTGCAGCAAGGACACATAGGTGGCTCATGTTCAACTTGGTGCCCACCAGGACTCCTAGGTCCTTTTCTGTCAAACTGCTTTCCAGCGGGACAAACCTGAGCATATGCTAGTGCCTGTGGCTGTCCTCCTCAGGTACAGGACTTCACATTTCCCTTTGTTGAATATCTTGACATTTCAGGTATCCCATTTCTCCAGCCTCTCATGGATCCTCTGAATGATGTATCAGCCACCCCTCCCCATTTTGTATGTCCAGTTAATTGCCAAAGCTGCACTCTATCTCATCGTCTAGGTAAGTAATGAAGCGGTTAAAAAGCATTGGCCCTGGTGTCCACCCTGTGGGTATGGCGCTAGCGGTTGGTCTTCAGATGACTTCTTGCTGCTGGTTACAACCCTTATATTTTATATATTATAAAGTTAATATTATAATACATATTATAAAATATATATTGTATATTATATATTTATTATATAGTGTACAGTATGTAGTATATAGTATACGTTGCATATTATATTGTCATCTCAAAGTTTTAAACAATTCTTGGAAATGTAGGTTTTGCCATACAAGAGTAATTCAGCCCCAAAGGTAATAGTTGTAGAAAAGTAATGTTGACTGAAAATAGACATGGGCAACGGAATATTATTGTGTATTAAAATTACTACCAAGATAATAAAAGAAATAATAAATAAGTGCATTAAATAAGCAGGAACACATGAAAACTGGAATCTGTGACTCTTCAATGTGGCCTACACATCACATTGTGGGATCATATTTGTTTTGAGGAATTTATTCCAACAAAGACTCTGCAAATATATTTGGGAGTCTGCCCAGAGAGAAAAAAGGAAAAATTGAATTTTGTCTGTGTTATTATAATTTAATTTCTAGGCCATAAGCAACAGCACAGGCTTCGAGAGTCCAGGTATTTTTTCTGGCATTCATCATCTTGTTGCAAGTTTTAAATTTGAACAGGTATAACTTAGAAGAGGGAGGTAATTTGAGACAGCCATCATGGCTTCACCAAGGGCAAGTCCTGCCTGATCAACCTACTCCCTTTCTGTGATGGAGTGACCACATCAATGGACATGGCAAAAAAATGGATGTAATCTATCTGGTCTTTTGTGAAGCCTTTGGCGCAGCCCCCCACAACATTCTTCTCTCTAAATAGGATAGATATGGGTTTGGTGGGTGGACTGTTCAGTGGACAAGGAATTGGTTGGATGATCTCATCCAGATAGTAACGGTCAACAGCCCAATGTCCATTTGAAGATCTGTGACAAATGGTGTCCCTAAGGGTTCTGTACTGGGACCAGTGTTGTTTAGTATTTTAGTTGATAATATGGACAGAGAGATCGAGTGCACCCTCAGCAAGTTTACAGATCACACCAGAAGGATGAGATGTCATCCAGAGGCTGTACAAGTGGGCCTGAGTGAACCTCATGTAGTTCAACAAGGCCACATGCAAGGTTCTACGCCTGGACTGGGGCAATCCACAGTTTCAATACAAAATGAAGAATGATGTGAATGAGACCAGCCCTATGGAGAAGGATTTGGGGGTGTTGATTGATGAGAAGATCAACATAAGGTGGTAATGTGTGCTCGCAGCCCAGAAGACCAGCTGTATCCTGGGCTGGCTCAAAAGCAGCGTGACCAGGAGATCAAGGGAGATGATTCTTCCCTCTATTCCTCTCTCATGAAACTCCACCTGGAGTCCTGTGTCCAGTTCTGGATTCTCCAACATAAGAAGGATGTGGAACTGCTGGAACATGTCCAGAGGAGGGCCACAAAGATTATCAGAGGGCTGGAGCACCTCTGTTATGAGGGCAGGCTGAGAGAGTTGGGGTTGTTAGGCCTGAAGAGGAGAAGGCTCTGGGGAAGACAGTACCTGAAGGGGGCCTACAAGGAAGCTGGGGAGGGAATATTTACAAGGGCACATAGTGATAGGATGAATGAGAATGACTTTAATTTGGAAGCGGTAAGATTTAGATCAGAAATTAGAAAGAAATTCCTCATGATGAGGGTGGTGATGCGCTAGTGCAGGTTGCCCAGGGCAGTTCCAAAAGGAAAACTATTTACATCACACGGGTAGAACTAAAAAAACTCAAAGCAATTGCAAGAACATAAGCCATTTTTAATAGCATTAGAGACAAACACACACGCATTACAGTAAATTCTTCACAAGATCCAATGAATAAGTCCAGATATGAAAGCCAATTTTTTTTTTTTTTTGTGACAATGACCTGGACAAACTAGGATTCAATTTGCGTGTACTGCAAACCCAAGAAACCCAAAAAGTAACCCAATTCCCAGTTTTCTTGTGCTACATCCTGTTCCTTGACTGGTAACTGAAAAGTTCAAAGACAGCAAAATAGAATCAAACTGATTTTCAGAATATGCGACAGTGTTTTCTCAAAATCTAGGTGTCAGAGAAACAGTACAGTTCTTGTAAGAAGACCGCAGATATAAACTTCTGGTATGTTTAAGATGAGCTTCTGGTTTGCTGACTGTCTTTATAGGAAGATTTCCAAGCCCATTTCTCACTTTGCAGATGGTAATGAAACACTTCAAAAAAAAGACTTTTTAAAGTATAGGTTTTCAAGTAGCGCAGCAAGCACACACAGAAGTGAGTGATCCTAGTACTTGGTATCATCCAGCCTCAGCGAGCTTCACACACTGTTAACTGAGAAAGGACACCAATTTTTTGCCATTCAGAACTTTGATCACAGTATCACAGTATCTTAAGGTTGGAAAAGACTTTTGAGATCATCGAGTCCAACCTATGACCCAACACCTACACCTACTCCTACTTGTTAGCTACACCATGGCACTAAGTGCCTCATCCAATCTCTCCTTAAACACCTCCAGGGATGGTGACTCGATTCCAATGGCCAATCACCCTCTCAGTAAAGAATTTCTTCCTAATATCGAGCCTAAACCTCCCCTGGAGAAGCTTGAGACCGTGTCCTCTTGTTCTGTCACCGGTCACCTGAGAGAGGAGAGCAACCCCTGCCTGACTACAATCTCCTTCTAGGCAGTTGTAGAGAGCAATAAGGTCTCCCTTGAGCCTCCTCTTCTCCAGGCTGAACAACCCCGGCTCCCTCAGTCGCTCTTCATAGGTCTTGTGTTCCAGCCCCTTCACCATCTTCGTTGCTCAGTTGATCAGTTTTCCAAGAACAACTTATGTTCCACTCACTGCACAGCATCTAGTACTGCAGAGGATAGGCTAGAAAGAAAACCCACAGAGTACTTAATTTTTCCCTGTTTCAGTTAGTCAGAACCATTTAAGTCAATCCTGTCTTCTCAGCACACCCTCAGGCAAATTACTATTGGAAATATCTCACAGCAAACCATGCATTGCACTGTTTTTCAAAAAGCAAGAGGACCAGAATGGAAGACTACATTACAATTGCTCTTCTATGCTGTTACAAGCACATCCCAGTGACCCACAATTACGGTCTCCAAGCACATGGGTTTATGCAATCTAGCACTCCAAGTACCGCACCTTTGCCTATACTGTCAGACTAAGCTGAAATGCCACGGGAATTTTAATGTCTTTGTAAACTGAACTAAACAACACCTTTTCAAATAAAAAACTGCAAAATATATGCAGAAATCATTACAACTTCTAAAATGTAATAACGTATGTCTAAAATTAGAGATTGTAATCAAATTAATATTCCTATAAACATGAGTCCGAAGTGGTGTTTAGTATAGCTAAGATAAATGCAGGGGTGGGTGGGTGGAAGTAACTGTCATTTTTTATAAAAGCTATTTACTAAGCTGCTACAAAAGAGTATGCACTCCTGTAACTCACTCTCACATCATTTTATCTTTGTCTCTTGTGTACCCAGCTCTCACCTGCTTCATCCCACACTGTCAGCACACAAATGTACCTACTCTTCGTTCCAGTGTTTATTTTCACCAAGTTAGACCATGCTGTATAATGTTATTTAATACCAAGAGGTGATTGTACTACTTAAACTATGCCAGCAACATTGTAATATTTTATCTTTGTTACCTCCAAGAGCCAAAATACTACTTATTCATAGAATCATAGAAATATTTAGGTTGGAAAAGACCTCTTAGATTATCAAGCTCAACCACTAACCTAACACTGCCAAGTTCACCAGTAAAACATATCCTTAAACACCACATCTATACAGCTTTTAAATTCCTCTAGGATGGTGACTCCAGCACTTCCCTAGGAAGCCTGGACCAATGCTTGGTGAATCTTTCCATTAAGACCTTTTTCATAATTCCTTATCTAAACCTACCCTGGCGTAATTTAAGATCATTTCCTCTTGTTCTATCACTTGTAAATTGGGAGATTAGACCAACATCCACCTCACTACAATCTCCTTTCAGGCACTTGTGGAGAACAATAAGGTCTCCCTTCAACCTCCTTTTCTCCATACTGAACACCACTGGTTGCTTCAGTCACTCCTCATAGCACCTATGATTGAGACTGCTAACCTGCTTCAGTCCTCTGCTTTCATCTTGCATTGCTATATAAAAGTAAAATTGCTTAACCTGGAAGTATTTTTCAGTTGTTAGATTGCACTGACATTAGGCCCATGGCATTTTTCCTTTTGTTCTGTTTGCTTCAGTAGGTTAACACCAAGAAGGTTCTTTTCAAAAAATTTTGCTAACAATTGTTTATGACCTTTGTATCCTGTTCTGGAAGAGTAAAAGGTATCTTGGAGAACAAGCCAAAACTCTTTCCTTAAACAACCTATCCTATAACCCAGATAACATAACTTTATTTGTATATGGATGTGTATGCATATATGCATGTGTTCATATTTATTTTACATTCACAGATATATGTATACATATATTTATACCAAGTTTAAAATCTAATACATTTCTGGTTATAAATGATGTCTTTTCCATTCAAATCACTGCTGTACTTCCTCAAAACAGTTTTGGTCATTGGGGTCTTTCAAATAACTTTTCAAAAGCTCAAACATTACATACACACAACTTAGCAAAAAACTTTACTAAACTTTACTCAGTTACTTAATAATTAACTTTATCCCCTGTCAAAGAAAACCCATTCCTATTTCTCCTCTTATATTGCCCAATAAAGTTCAAATTGATTTAGGTTTTACGCGCAGTTGATCCTTTCCTAGTTACCTTCTTATGCTTGCCAAAATTATCAGGTGATGAATAACTGAAATCAGACAGGATAGACAAAGGGAATTAATCTTTCTCATTAACTTTAGAGAAGGTTTTATAAAATGTAACAAAGATAATGCTGGCTATACTGACAGAAAATCCTATTGCTGAGAATTATCTACAGATTCATGAAACTAAACCTGTATTTTAAGTTGCTTTTCTGGACTTGGAAGAAGTTAATCTCTAAACAAATAGTATATTCCAAGAATAAGGGTTACTCCAAATTTGAACTTCTGAACGCAGATTTTAAAATGTAAACTCTGCTTGACTTGTTCAGAGATATTATGCTAGGAGTCACTCCAAAAATTGCAGATTCACATTCCTTTTCATTTATTTCCTTCTACTTTTTCTCCCAGAGGCACAAAGCACTTTTTCCATTTTTTCAGATTAAACTTTCAGAGAAATCCCTCATCTGTTTCATCTGATAACTTGCAAATTCCAGAATTCTGCAATGAATTTTCTTTGAGCAAGGATATACTTACAGGTCAATATCACACAAAGCATCCCCAAATCCCACCATAAAACTCTATAGATCAACAATAGGAAGGAAAAGGATCAAAACATCGGGAAACTAATCTCTTGCAATGTATTCCAAAGTGCTCCAGTTTTTCATGTCTTTTCACATAAAGCACAAAGCCAATTTTCATATCAAAGACACAACAGGAGGCAGAGGAGGGAGGTTAAAGAATCTGCATTTTGTTGTCCTAAAAGAATTACATATGAAGACTTACATCATATTTGTTCCTTCCTGAGAGTTTCTTTGTGAAATGACAGTGAAAGCGGTGGCAGGGGAGGGGGTGGCGGGGGAGGGAAGCTGTATCAAATTTCAGAAACAACTACTGTCAATGACAATACACAACTGGCAACAGAGCCAAAAGGGGACATCAGAAACAACAGCTAGATGCCTGAGCTGCAAGTGTCTTTATGGAAGGAAGACATGAAGTTTCACGAGTCTACTGGATGTTGGTAAAGCACTCCTGCAAAGTTACTTGTTACAAAGTTAATTACTTCTGACCTTCTCTGTATGAACACCATCTTCCCTTTGAAGCCTTTGTTTTGCCTATGAACATCCACTTTTATATATATATTATTTTTTATATGTATATATAAACATCCACTCTACCCATGCTTACATTATGGTGTAATAATCTGGTTAGGCAAGCAAGTTAGAGACTTTTTGTCCCTCCTCACACTAGGCTCTTTGTCGAGCTCTATGTCAAAATTTGAAACTTTTAACTCAGAAGCTTCACTACTTCACCAAAGTAATCACACTAGAAGTGACAGAGATATTGATGTAACAGCCTACATCAGCAAGGGCAAGCAAGTCCTAGCTGTCCATCAAATAAATCTTATGGCTTACCTGTCGGTTTTTTTGGATCATCAGTTTTGTATCATGAGAAAAGTCAACAGGAAAGCAAGCCAACAAACAAACAAATAAACAAACAAAACAGAAAGAAGGCTGCTTGTTACCATGGGTGCTCACATAGAACACCTTCCAAGTTCCACTTTGAATCATTTTTATAAGAGAATACTAATCTGGACCTCTTGGTCCTTATACTTCTGAGGGGTCTACCTATCTCTAAATTCCCAAGACTGTATTCAAGAATTATATCAATCTGTAATTTGTAATAAAGTACATAGCCTGGAATATCTTTTTAAGTGGAAATATTTGGAGAAGTCTCAGATGATACATTCTGTTTGAAAGTCACTTGATTAACATCATTAAGTTGCAGAGTACTCAGATTTTTAATTTCTTACATTGTAACAATATCACAAGAAGCTATTGTTTTACAGAATCAGACATCGTAATTTATGCTATATATTAAGTATCTAAATACAACAATTCTGCCTTAGTGACCTGCTGAGTAAAGTATTCCAGGAAAATAAAACTGCAATAGTGGGATATAAAAGCCCAATGGCTGTAGGTAGTTTGGAAACTTAAATTGTTTGTGAATTATATCACAGAATGCTTTGAGAAACAGTTTCTTTTATAATTATATCTGCAAGTCCAAGGAAAATCGATTTAAACAGTGACTTAACGATGTCTATTGAAGGACTAATATGAATCATCACACAAAGAAAACAATTTAGGAAGCAAGTGATGTTAATCTTGAGGACATATAAGGGAAATCATGGTGGGCTGCTATATTCCATTGTGTCTATAAAGCAGGATAGAACCAGTGTACCACAGCAGATCACCCTTTATTTTGTTTGATTTCCTTTTCATCCTCTCATTACTTCAGGAGTCTGCAGTCTCCTTTGAAATCATGGTTAAAACATACATCAGAATTTCTAAGTAATTCTGTATCTTGTCTAATGACTTGCTCTTTGTTTCATTTATAGCACGTCATATTTTCATTACACATTGCATGGCCAGGGCTCACCTTCTTAAAGAGAAGTTGGTTTAGCTGTAATTATCTCGGCGTCATGGTTTACTTTTTTTGCTCAGATATGTACAAACCATCTGTGCTTTTAATATGCTATTCTTAAGTAGTCTCTTAGCAAATTTTTTGATTTCTGAGCTTTTCTACTATAAGCTTCAGCCTTCTAGTAATATTTTTAGGTCATTTAATTCAAACCAGAAACATTTTAGTTTATAAAGCAAGGTACCAAGAACCAAGTGCAAATCTGCATCTCTAAATGTATTTCCCCTAGTTGTTACATGAATCTTTGAGGTGGCCGATATAGCAGAGCTTTCCGAGCAGACCCAGTGCCTACCAGACTGCTAGACATTTACAGGTTAATAATAGTACCAGAGTAAATATACTCAAATTTCGTAGTAAGACGAAGTAGCATAGTTTTTTGGTTTTGTCCTGGGGAGGAGTCTTAGGTTTTTATTTAACAGGAAATTACTCTGTAGAAGGACTTGTCTTTCTTTTTTCTCAGAGTTATATTATGTTATGAAAATATGTTATGTTATGTAATGTTATGTTATGTTATGTTATGTTATGTTATGTTATGTTATGTTATGTTATGTTATGTTATGTTATGTTATGTTATGTTATGTTATGAAAAAAACAGTCACCCCAGTGACCCTCAACATCCTCTCTACAGAAGAAGATATGAAGGGATGGTAAAGATTTTTCCTTATTCCCTACCTCAGTGCCTTGCAAAAGAGGACATCTGCACAATGCTGAATGACAGAATGTGCTTCAATATTCCTAAATTAGTACATACTTCCATAGAAAGTGTACTGAGGTTGTATCAATGTCCTTGTTCATTGGTCTTATAAAAGGCAAGGGTATAAAGGGTAGATCCATGTTGGAGCTCATAGTTAAGCTGACTTTTTAACATAATAGAATAGCAGAGGAAAGTATACCGGAGACATAGCAGGAGAACTGTGTATCTTGTCCTTGTGAGCCTATAAGTCATATATTTAGAAATGCTGTTTTTCATAACAGGGTTTTGATATTAGATACCAACATCAAAGGCAGCTTTCAAAAGAAGAAATATGGAGAACATACTTTCCAGCCTTTCCAGGAGAATTCTTTAAGAATTAATTTTCTTTTAATTATAACTGAATTTGTATGGCTAAATATTTGTCTTCAAGCTTTAATAAAAGGTACTGCCCTTCTCCAGTAACTACAGATAATATTTAATTTTATTTGATTATATAGTTTCCTTTGCTTGAAAAAACCCCAAATGTTATTTGCAATAGCTATGAAAGCATAAAATGGATTAATCAGGTGTCTATGAAGACTTATTTTTCCCTTTCATGATCCCATTAGCATTCTTCACAAATATGATGAGAAGAGACATTTCCTAGGAAGAAATGTGCAGGGCGCTATAGTACCACTAAGAACAACAACAGTGGAATATTAGAAATATTGCAAAACAAAATAGAAAATTATGCTGTTACTTATTTAGCTGAGGTTGTGCAGTGTTTTTTCATAGTTCCCTTTGAGTTACTGTTGAATTTAAAGATATTAGGTTTTTGCATTTTTCGTAGAAATAGAAATCTTTCTATTGTGAAACCCTGGAACATCTGACTTTCTCCTGGGGGAAACATTATTTCTCTGTTTGTTATTGATGTAGCCAACATAATGGTTTAGAGTGGTAATTTCAGAGTAGAGAATACAATTATTTATACTTTCCCCGGTAAAAATAAAAAGATAATAAGTATATAATGGTTTTATTCAATTGTTACATAATACTAAATATTTAGGATTTTTTTTGACAGTGGCACTTTTCAGTTACTGGTTTTTATGGCTCTAAATCCCTCCATTCCAGCAAGGGAGCCTGAGATAGACAGAGGGAACAAAATTCACTGATATTAATTAGTCACAGTACACACAAGAAGTCTACAGTTATTGGAGATGGAAACAGCTCTTCTGAGCCAGGAAGCAGAAATATCAGCAATTTTCCCAGAGTTGTGCACATTGTCCATGACAGAATGAAAGTCTGTGCTGATGGTTAGATATGCTCAATGTTGTTCCTCAAACTCATGGACCTACGTCCATCCAGCAGATTCACCCTAATTCTGTGTTGGGACGATCAATGCATCTTCCCATTTTCTCCTGCAATTTCTGTTCCCAGGACTCAACTAAGGATCAACTATAAAGCAAGTAAAACCCATAATATGTTAGGTTTAATAAAATTTCCACAAAATTTTAATTTAATAGCAATTGTCAGACACGGACTGTCTTTCCCAACCATAAAGTGGTGTGCCTGTTCATCCATAACAAACTTTATTCTACTTGTAAAACATAGCAACAACATGACTTATTGGACTGAAGAGCAACTCTACAGTTGGAGACCCTTGGCAGAAGGATTGATTGTTTTGGGTTTTTTTATAAGAACGTATATACACACACATTCTTGTACATATATATGCCACGAAAACCATTATTTATGTATTTTCCTCTGTTTATACATATACATATGTAAGTATATGTGTATAAGTGCAGATATTTCAAATACACATGTCCTAAAATCAGTACCACGTTTGTGGGTATTTTGATTTTGGTTGTGGACATTGTTTGCTTATGTTGAGGTTACTTTGGATTTGGGTTATTTTTGGTAACGGCTTTCATCTTCAGCTGTCTCTCTATGGTTTTTAACTACTTTTAAAGAAATAATTTTCAGGAAACTGTTTGTAACAGTATACTTTTCAAAAGATAAACTATGAACAGTTTATTCAAATTATATTGCATGAGTTACGTAAACATCAGCAAAAAATATATGTCTTGCTGTGGAAGAAACACCTGTCAACCTGTTGAAAAATTCAGTGGAAATCAGTTATGCCTAGTTGCTTTCCTTTCTTTCCTTGACGTGTATTTTATGTACAAAGCATGCACTCTTCCAGTTTTTGCTTCATGTGAAGGGAAGAGATACCCTTTCAGCCACTTTTTTCTTTCTATTCATCCTTAATTAGGCCATTCGATATAGCTTAATTGACAACTTCTGAATCTCCTGTAGCAAGGAATCTCAGTACAGCAAGAGGAATACACTGAACCTAAATACAATCCTTCCAAAAGATCTTCTTTTCACTTAGAAATTTTCCACAAAATGTTTACCATTGAGCTATATACTTACATAAATGACCTGCTTTCGCAGCTCAGTCAAGCACGAAGTAAAAAAGAGTCATCTTATGGCTTCTGAATGTGTAGTCTATTTAAACTATAACTTTCTTGCAATCATTCGTTAATTAGTTTATTAGATAATTCTCTTCATTTACCATGCAAATATTTCAGCCATCTCTGATGAGCTGATCACTGTCTGTGGCTACTTTAAATAGCTTCAAAGAAACTAGGAGTATAACAGATAAATAAAATGTGGAAAACACAGGAAAAAGTATTCTCCAGTACGTTTATGAAGCTCCCCAAAGAAACATTTTATTGAGAGTACTTTAACATAAGTAAGTAGAATGGAACTGTGTCATAAGCTAATGGATTTATTGTTAGTTAATGGTAAAGATATACTAAAATTTACTGTCATATACTTGTAGTTCTTAGAACACATAATAGATAGTGTAATCTTTTTATGATTTGTTTATTTAATGTGTTTTCATGTTTCATATTGTTCATATTGTTCATACAGCCTTAATAGCAGTGTGGTGGAAGAATATCTTGTTTTCTTTTACAATGAAAATGATGTTATGCAAGACTTTGGAAAACAATAGCAGCTCTGGTTCCTTTTTAGCAGAATTTCTTTCTGAAGTTTTTATTATAATTTGATTTTTCAGAAGTGGTTAGCATTTTAGATCAGGAATTATTTTAGTACATTCCACAGAAAATGATCCTGTTCATTTTCAGCCTCTGTGGTGTCTTGAAGAATCCCTTTAACTGTGGAAAGACAAAGGACTGATTAAGGCAGGCAGATGACAGTCAGGAAAGATGATGGTGACTGTAAAGTGATAGGTTAAATTAATCAAACCTTTGAACTTGTTCAGATAAAACTTCTTGGGTAAACACTTTCCCGTACACACAATCACGTTTTTAAAAAATTCCTTTAAAATCCTTATGGCTGTTCTATATAAAGTCATTTTATAAATTGTATGATTAACATGTTAAAGTTTTTAAATCTCCACTCCTGCTCCCTCTTTTTGGAATAATGTTAACACATCTGTAAATACAAGGTCAAAGCATCTGTCTTCAGTCACATTGAGAGCACTGCAACTATTTCTGTCCCAAACGTACAAGCTTGTTCTAATCTTCAACAGTACCTAAGCACCTTTTTATAACACAGGCTTCCTATCTGTCTAGATGATCAGACTATGTTTGCATGCAAAGATATCAGAATCATGACAGAAATCTTCTTTCACCTGTGCTTTTGAAAAGAACAAATTGGAAAATAGGAGGATTCTAAGTTTCTGTTGGACAGCTTTCAAAAATTAACAGAATGACTGTTGAGGAAGCATTAGATAAAATATATGTTTCTACCTTATTTGGTAAAAGAGAAAGAGAAGGAAGAGTCATACCCTAAAAGAATTGTTGTCTATTTTTCACTGGCAAGTTTCAAACAAACAGAAAAGGCAAAAATCAAAAATCTAGTAGATCATTGTTTTTTGTGAACCAAGAAAAGAATAAGTTAAAAAAGTAAATAAAATATTAGGTATATATAATAAAGGAAAGACATTTTGTCTGCCTCTTGTTATTGCTGTGAAGAAAACTGTCTGTAAGACTCCATGTGGTTTCTTGGTAATGAAATAAGAACTATGGTCTTCTCTGAGGTCACAGTTGTCACTTAATATCCATGAGTTAGTTCTCCTTTCTCTTTAAAGATAAAGAACAAACATAAATGAAGACAACATCTTACGACCTTGAAGTACTTAAAATCTGGTGTTTATATCAGCATGCTGCTGAGTGGGGGTTTTATAATATAATTTTATCCAGAGGCCTTGCAAGGCCTTGAGGTACCCTAGGAAAAAAAGTAGGAACAGTGGAAGAGCAGAAGAACCATTTGGTCATAAAATGTTCTTTTGTTGACTTTGGGAGCACTGCAAAAAAGCAAACTCTCAAGTCATTGTTACACCCTAACAGTTTAGTCTGCAGTAGTTAGTTCCACTACTCAGAAAATCTGCAGTAGAGGCTAACTGATGCGAACAGAGGCAGGAGGACAAAACTTGTATCTCATTGAACTGACAATGAGGATAGATCCCTACTGTAAATAATAATGATGTAAGAAAACATACTTCATGTTTGTTAGTTACTGCATAGATTGTCGGAAAAGCCATTGGATGCTTTAGAAAAATTTCATTCTTATTGGAAACAACATTATAGCTAGAAAGAGAACAAAACTGGCATATCACAGATTGGGTTTTAATTTACAATTTTTTCCATTTTGTTTACCATTCAGAGTCAAATGAGTAATTACATCTGTGAATTTATTTTCAGACAAAGGCGTATGTTTTCTATATGTGATTTATTTGCTCTTATATATTTCTAATATTCACCTCTATGTATTAATTGATTATGGTCTGAGAAAGAGCCTAGGAATTCCTTAATTCCATTTCCACATGCATTGACTTTTGGACAGAGTTAATTAAAATTCTTCCATCTAATATCGCTGTGTAGAACAGAGTTCTCCAGTTCAGACTACATTAAAGGAAAATATCAGATTGAACTGTGTATATCTTTTGCATGCCTCTGGATGATAACCATACAAGATTGTTTTCATGGCAACACTTTAGATATTTAATTAACATTGTAAATCTGATTACTTGCTGACCTCCAAACCAGTCACACATTTGCTATCTTATAACAAAATTTAAAGATGGACTAATATGTATGAAAAGTGCAGTTTTTGCTGAATCTTTTATTCCAGCAGAAGGTTCTAATATACTATAAAAGAGGATCTGAAAAAAAAAATATTTATATCTCCAGATTTAAAATTGAGTGGTAAGACTCCATAATGTCAGATGATAGCATGTTCTGAAATTATATGCTTTTATCTTTATCTCAAATAGTGTTGCACCTTAACATCTTTTCCTCTCCCTCTTGAGTCAATATATATGAAGATGCAGACACCTTTTAAGGTGTGTTTTTCATTTTTTAAAAGGAAGAGGATGAAATGGGAGTAATTACATTACAATGTGACTGACAATCAATTAATTGATTTTTTCTAGAATCAGATATGGTCTGTATAGGTGCTCAAGCAACAGTAAAGAGCTGAGTAAGAAATAAATTAATACAATGAGAAGTTTCTTAAGACCTGTTTTATATGTGCTCCAGATAAAGCCACCATAATTAATACCATATGCTGTTTGTTCAATAATGGATGTATATATGGAAAAAATCACTTTTGAGAGGAAAAGATTTGTCGACCATTCAACTCACAACCAGTGAAAATGTATTCAGACAACATACTTTTCTTTAGTACTTATTTAATATTACAGTGCTTGCATGAAAATTATTTAGCTTTCTCACTATAGAAAAGTTTAAAACAAAATTATAGCTTAGCAGCCAGTGTGCTTTCTTTTATGGCAGGATGTTATCAAAAAATAATTTCTTGATAAGAAAAATGCCTTGTCTTGGTTTAAACCACAGTACTTAATAAATAGATCTCTTATAGTGTTACTGTGATAGGTAAAATCCATATGAAGTCTACATTTTTACCCATGAGATCATCACCTTGATTCTCTTATTAAAGAGATAACCTAGAATCCCTCTCATGTTATGAATAATGATCCTTTTTCAATTCTAAATTGTAGCTATTGAAGACCTTGTAGATCCACTTTTTTGTGGCAGCAATGTGCATTAGACTCTTATTTTCTTTCCTTTTCTTTTTCTTAATTATTTTTTTTCTCTACTTCCTCCCCTAAATACCATGACCTTCCAAAGATAACTGTAACCTCACAGTGACACGGGACACCTTCTTCAGTTCTTGAGGATGTACCCCATCAGGACCCACAGACTTGTGTATCTCCAGTTTGTTTAAATGTCCCCTAACCTCATCCTCCTCCAAGAGTAAGTCTCCCTTGCTCCAAACTTTCCATCTGCTTATAGGGACCTTAAGGTTATTGAAGGCCAATCTTAGTAGTGAAGACTGAGAAGGCAGTACTGAGCACTTGGCATTTTACATGTCCTTTGTTACCAGGGCCCCTGCAGCAATCCCATATTTTTGCTGCTGAAGCACTTCAACAAGCTCTGCTTGTTGCCTTTCATATTCCTTTTCAGTCTTCCCTCCTTCAGCTATAAATGCTACAAGTTGTCCTTTCTTCCATATATTTAATTCTCTTGCTGGATTGAGAAAATTCTGTTATTATCGCTATCAGACACACACCATTCTCTCTTGAAATTGTCTCATCCAAGTGCTGAAAATCAGTTATGTCAATTAGAAGAGTGTTTTCTAAACTTTTCTCTACATTTCTTTCTTTAAAGCTTTTTCAACAGTGTTGTCCTTCCTCTGAGAAAATTTAATGAAATAATTGCTTAGTCAGTACATCTCCCATTAATTCATCCTGGTAAATAGTCGTACCTAAACTTTCTTCAAAACGCAGTCTGAGCAATATCATGAATATCCCACTTGTCATTACTATTACTCCTCTGTCTTTACAGACCAAAATATTTTGCTGGGTACTACTGAAGAATCTGTACTTTTAAGTGTTTGTCCCTTACTTGTAATTGCTCCTAACTAAAGCTTAAATACGGGGCTGACCTCATTAGTTTTCTCAAAACAGAAATAAAAGGTCCTTTTCCCTTAATCTCATCCATATCTTTATTCTGTACCTTGAATACTTTGTCCAAATACACAACATAACTTTTTGTCCTTGGATTTACTGTGCCAGCAAACATGTCAGTTCTTCATCACAAGAACATCCTCTTGAAATTGCTCTGCATTAGATGTATGCCCAGTAATTGCATGAACAATATTACTATGCACACAGTACCAAACTGAGTTATGAATAACCCAGCCACTTATTAATAACCTCCAAGATTGCAAAGATTTAGAGGATACCGGGATAGGCCTTAACTGTACTGAGATATTTCCAGGATGATTGCATTCGTAAAGGTTTTATAAGCTTCAGATATGCTACAGAAGCACTGTTGTGACCTTGTCCACCTTTATTTTGATTTGAACATGGAGAATGGAAATGGTAAATTAATTCTGCCAGCATCATTTAAATGGCAATATTTCTATAATCAAGTCCTTATGGCTCATTTAGATATGTGTCCAGCTAGTTCCTGAGTGAAAACAAAATACATTATCTTCATCTAAAGTAAAGTTAGGCTGATTAAGAGTCAGGGTTATATAAATTCCATGTTGTTTAGCAGGACTCTGCTGCACATTCCTTCACTGCAAATGTTCTGTTACATAAAGGATATTGTTTGGTAAAAGGTTGCATTCTGTCGTTTGATAACTAGGCAGAAAGTCTAAGAGAGTAGGACAGTTCTGTGTCAATTAATACTAATTCCACTGTTCCTAAAAAAATATTTTCACATAATGTACACCATAATAAGCAAGAAATGAGCTAGATTTGTAATATTATACTATACTGTTCCCTAGTTCTTAATGTGCCCATTGACACAGGCAGAATATTCGGCCAACATATCTGTAATAAGGAAAACCTGAAAACCTTTTAAGGATCATGTATAGATCATCATTGATTTTTTATTGTCTACAAGGAAACTAGCCCAGAAAAAATAAAATTATTATCATAAATATAATATTAAAAATATTAATAAAATAAATAGAGTGTGAACCCTGGGCTGCATTATTTTTGTAACATAGAGTAATGTTTTACTGAGCAATGGAAGGATCCTTAATGAACAGTAATAATCATGCTTTTCTGTGAAAGAAAAATTTTAAGCCTCCTAACCTGTGCAGAGAAAATTTGTATCTTAGCCTAATAACTGAAAAAGTGCAGACATCTTTCCGAAATTATATATTTCATTTAAAAATATTGTATATTGAAATAGAATAATGGAGTGTTTTGCTGTTACATGCTTTCTTTTATTTGCCTTATCATGAGTCATAAAATAATAAAATCACATTTAATATTTGGGAGTGCTACAATATTGGCATTACCTTTGTGAGTCTAATTCTCGTTTTGAACCTTGGAATGAGTTTTTTCCACCCATAAAGTTACATTGTACTTCTGGAGCACAGTCTGGGAAGATAAGGTTCTCAGGCCTAAACAGAAAGACGTTAAGGGTGCTGCTTGGTAAGGTTTCCCTTAAGAATGGAATGTGAAGTATTTATGGTAATTGGTTCATTTAGTTAGAACAATGTGCTGTCTGCTCCACCAAAAATAAGACCACTGACTGCCCTTCACTCCTGCGAAGGCACTGGGTTCCAGCTCATGGTGTGACACCGCATGTGAGGGCAGCTGCCACCCACCACGCAATGTCATAGGGTTGCCACCATCTCATGACAATGGCAAGCAAGGAAAGCCTCGTGTTGATTGTAAATGAATGTTCAGATTTCATGTGAAATAAGGTGATGCGTAACATCACCAGTCACTGTTTATTATCGTGAGTGCTTTTATTATTGCATACTACCAGATATGCTAAATATAATTCACAAATACTACACATTAAGAACATTACATTTAAGAGTGAGTAATTGGATCTTCTGTGGAGGGAAATTTGGGCTTCTCTGCTTCATTTTTAGTGCCCTATACTGCTTTTTGATGGAATTAGTTCAGGGTCATCTTTTTTCTGGTTTTGATTTTCTTTTTCGCTCCCCTATCCTTAACGTTTGTCAGAAGGGAGTTGGGTGGTGCAGAGCTGCAAGACCACAATCACAACAAGCAGTGATACATATGGCCTTTTTAAATCCCTGGACTCTGTGGCTAAATTTCTGTCCTGCAAGGCACACACAGGATGCATCCACACAAACCAGAACTCCAGGGAAGGAGGTTGCTCACTCCCACTATTTGAGGAGCCCAACCCCTGGCTTGGAGTCCTGGCAGCTCCCTTTCAGGCTCAGCCCTCTGCAAACTGTTGGAGGTTGGTACTATATCTCCTCCTACCGGACTACACCTCTCCTTTTCTCACAGCTTTTTAAATTAGGTCATTGGTATAGGTCACCAGTGACACTACTAATTGTGCAGTCCTATCCTAATTCATTGGCTTTTAACAAAGCAAAGGGTCACAAGTGATTGTCATCGAGGTCCCTGTTTCCTCCTGCTCTCATGTCCCAGGTGTGTTATGACAAGTGTTACATTAGTACCAGTTACATTACATAATCTAACACTGTCGTACTCCTCTAATAATGTTTTCACAAGGCAGAAGTACTTCAGGTCCCATCCAACCTGCATTTTGAGTTAGGCTTCCTCCTGTGACATCTAAATGATGAGTTGCTAGCAATCTACAAAGTCTTAGGCAGAAACAATTTCCATCTCTTTTTAATCAGGATTCACTACATCATTGATCTTAGTTTCTCTTTTTCTTGTGGGTTTGGTGTTCATTTAACCTGCTTTCTTCATTCCTTTTTCCCCATATGTTCAAACTGTCTCACTTTTTGGTGTATGTTAATGCTGGATTGAATTGAACCCAATTCATCCGTTATTATTGAATAATATGTTTTCTTCAAATCCATTGTATGGCATCTTTCTGGAAGAGTTATTTTGACTCAGAGAAAAGCTGAAAAACACAGTGACAGTCCAGGATACCCATCATAATAAGTGAAGTGGCTAGTGTCTTAATTATACCAGCAAAATAGTGTTTAAGGAATTTTAAAATGAACAAACAAAAAGATAAAGACAAAATGTGCAATATTACAAGTCTATTTTACATGTTGTTTAACTACGTGTGTTGGAGATTTTGAAAATATGGACCCTTCTCCAAACCTGAAAGATTCCATACATGACATTCAGCTAACGTAACACAGAGTCTGAAAATAGTAAAAATCTACAACATGCTTGGTAACAACGTTATCCTTCTTTCTTCTGTGGAAGAACTTGGGATGTAAATCCCATACTCAATTACATTCACCTTTAGAACTCACAGCGTTTTGAAAAGATTCATCAAGAGATGTAAGAAATTCTGAATTTTTTTCCTAAAATCTCTTGTCAAATTTGTAGTCATATAGAATATAACCAGTTTCTCCTGGAACATATCCATACTAATAGCTTTAATACTATCTTTCTCTTTCTCTTAACTGCAGGAAAGAATTACTAATTTCAGTAATGATAATTGTAAGTATCAATCATTAGCTATCATGGAATTTCATTCAGACCAGATTATAAGATGGGTTCAGAAATACAGCTAAATATATTTTTAGTTAAAGAGATATTTCTCATGCTATTCTCAGAGCTTTTTTGTCTTTTCTAGTCTTCTTACACAGACAAATGGAAAAAAAGCCCAAATTTTTGCTTTTAAATATACCTTTAAAATAACTTTTAAAAACAGTTCTTAAAACATCCCACAGGAGAAAAATCTCAGTGGTAAAAAAGATTAATTTTTCAGGTATAATAATACCCATGAGACTATAAGTAGAAATTATACCCTTTACCATAATTTCCATGTATTCTACAGCAACAGACAATATTCAGTACTAGTGGATTAACCTTTCAGAAGTCTGAACTTGCATTAAAAATGCAAAACTGGGTTGAGTTTTACCATGTCTTTTTATCGGCTTCATTATAAAACAGTCACCTCTTCTTAGGTATCTCTTTGTTTACATATTATTCTTTCTGGTTTTGGAATGTTGCAGTAATCATTACCTTTACCAAAGATTTACCACAAAAACTTAGGTCATCAATCATGGTTCATCCATAGCATCATATTTTAACAGTCCTATTTGCTACTAAATAGGATACAATTTGAGGTGTCCTTAAAAAATATATTTATATTTCCATTGTTCTTATTCAGGTGAATCAACTTCCATTTATAGAAAAGATTTTGTGGATAGATTCCTGTGTGGTTTAATACAAGGCATGTAAAATTTATCTCCTTCTCCATGTACATGTACTCAGAAGTTCACAGTGGATATAACTCCAGCAGCTTTACAATGTCCAGTGTATGACACCACAGAAGTTTACCAAATTAACTAAATACAATAGTCACTTGGCTACTTCTTAATAAAATAAATAACCATCTTTTTTCATCCATGCAATTATGAAAATCTTGCCTTTAAATGCACCTTAAACTGAATGTTCCTGGTTTGTGAGTGTGTGTATATGAGTATGTGCCCACATGCACAAGTCCATGTGCATAACATATTTTATTTGAGTACTGCCTGCCCTGGATGTGTTTTCAATGATGTAAAAGTAAAGCACCAGTGGAATGGAACCCTCATGTTACCCACCAGTAGCAGGTTCTTCACTGTGCATGCATTTCTGACTTCATCAGGACGTTGGAACTGTATGCCCTCCCCCAGCCTCCTACTCTTTAACTGCCCAGGAATCTAGATTACTGTAGCACTAGATTACTCCTTAGGCTCCAAACTTCTCTAAGACTTTACTTCTCAAACCAGGAAGTCAGATTGTTACAAAGGTTTCTTAAGGAAAAAGAAACTCTCTACATGAGACTTCTTGGACAAATCTACCTTCCCTAGCCCCTGTGTGCATATGCTTTGAAAATATGCCATTATAATCCATTAACATATTGCAAGATTGCAAAAGATTGCAAGTATCTGCTTGTTCCAGATGGCTGGCTTCTGAGTTGCCATTTCCAACTGCAGTAAGTAGGTGGAGTGACTTATCTAACTTGGAGAATTGGCTTAGTAAGGCTGGTCTGTAGCTGACCCGACGGGAGTGCTGTTGAAGGAAATATGACAGTTCCAGTTGCTTTTCTTGATTATGTCATTGCTTGAAAAAGATCTCTCTGCTAAAAGAGGCATCCCACACCCCAGTTTGTCTGTCAAGGGGCCCTGGATTTAAGTGCAGTGTGGCAGTTGTTCACAGGAATATCCACAAAGGCTTCTTCCTTAAACATTCTGGACAGGAAAACCTGTAGAGACTGATTTCTGTACAGCACCAGTTGGGTGGTTTCGTCATCTGAGAACATGAACTGCAGTACAGTACAGTTTGGTTTTTAGATTTACGACTTAGAACTTGTAGGCAGTACCAATTCAATTTAGCTGTACTCTCATTGACTGCTCTTATTGTTATTTTTATTATAAGATACCAAATCTTAGCTTCTTACTGTTAGTGAACATCAATGTTTTTAGATAAGGATGTAGTCTAATTACAATATGCAGAAAATTAATGAAGATTTATTCATTCACAGTGGTGGTGTTTTAATTAGGGACATTTGCATAACTGTAGCTCTAGATTCCTTTTCAAATGGCTTAGTTACCACAAGAAATTATGACCCATTTCTATTTACTGATTAACTGAATCTTCTAATTCAGAGAAATAGGATTTATTTTTTGTTGTAACATATTTCAAAGTGACTCATGACTGCTGCCTTCATTACCCCACACTTCAAGATCTTTAGATTGTCCTAAACCTGCCAAATATCATCATGAATAAAAGGTTTAGCTATACATCAAAAGGAATACATGACACTATTATATTATTACTATATAGAGTTGGTATATAATATATATGAAGTTTATACATTTTTATTTATTCATCTTATATTTACATATGTTATGTTATGTTATATTACATTGTTATTTTTGTCAGTTTCTGAGCACTCAAATTTAACTTCCCTACACAGAAATGCCTGTTTGAACAAAACTATTGAGTAACAGGAGTGTCTGGTATAAAATAACTCGTAAAACATTCAGATAAAACATTTTTCATTTATTCACGAATTACAAATAAGCAGGACTTATCTGGGAAAAAAATGCAGGGAATACAGTCCAGACAAGGAATCAGAAGACAGTGAAGGGGAAAAAAGTATTAGCACAGAAAGAAGAGCTGAGTATTATTAAAATGAAAAATATTTAATGACTCAGTAAGAGATGTTGCTTTCATGTTAATTTCTACGATAGTATTCTTGGAAGGACAGAAACTTGGCTTTGAAACAAGGTAAATTTTAGTGTATAACCAGACGATTCTTTGACAAAAGGCAAACATGCCCCTCCTTTCTTCTTTGATGACTACTGCTAGTAATGAAAGAAATAGACTTGGCAGATGATAATGAGGTCAGGCACTCCTCATCTTGTGAGTCTTGTGTTTACTGACTTGCAAATGAGGTATGAACCTGCACTCCCTATCTACCATCTTCAGTGACAAAGACAGATCTAACAGTTTAGAATTTTCAATTTAATTTCTGGACACATAGAACTAGAATTCATTTATGAGAAGTCTAACAGCTTGGAAATCATCTCATGTGAATATTTGGCCTATTATCAGACTTTTATGAACTTGTGATTAAAATAAAAGAAAAATTCAGATGTTCACAGAGCACACATATTCCCTTCCTTTGCTGTAGTACAAATATGTAACAACTTCTATACTAGAATCACCTGAATAACTCAGAGTTTGTTAGTAATAGAATCAAGCTCATGCTATTAGCAAATAAAGAACATAGGCCCATTGGTCTGAAGAAAGAAAAGCAGAAACTGGACCATTTTAGCAACCAGGTGGTAGGAACAAGTTCTGTTCTCAGAAAGCTCAGAGGTGGATGTTCTATTTCAGGAGCACAACATATGTTATCTCCAGGACAAGCTAAGTCCCAGATCCTCTCAGCATAATGGGACCTGTGTCCCATTACCTATTTTATCCACCACACCAGTCCCAAGCTGCTTCTTCTCTAGTTATCCAGTTGAGAAGTGGCAATTCTGCTGTTCCTTGCAGTGTTAGCCTAAAAATTACACCAGTTTATGTCACTTTATTGCTGCACACAGAAATGCAGCTCGCCTTACACAACTTGAAGAGAATGTGCTTTCTCTGTAGGTGCTGCTAATTGCATACGAATCATTTATGCTGCTAGTCTAAATTAGCCTGTATTCAATCTAAATTTTATGATGAAAATCAAAGTCTCTTATTACTGCTTATTAGATTTTAATCATTTGCATGTATGCTCGGACTGCAACTTTTGCAAATATATTTTTCAGGGGAAAGTCGCTTATTTCTCTCTCCTCATTTGATTATTTTTCCTTTCTTTTTAGTTCATGTTTGTTTGTTATAATATTCATTAACACGTTGCCAGAACTTAGGAGTTGAAACATCCATTCATCAAGAGTTCTAATAGAGTACCAAACTATGCATGCACTAAAGATAAGACTCTGCAGCTAACTTGTTTATTACAATCTAAATTAAGTGAGATGCTAGCTAGAGCTATGCTCAGTTACTTTTGAGAAGAAAGGAAAGAAGATAACATGAAAAAGAAGCCTCTGGTCCTTTGAGACGAGCAAGTCAGAACTGTTACATCCCTGTAAGCTGTTGATGTTCTGCTTCTAACTACAGGAAAATTAAGGTGGTTTTTTTCCCCAAGAACAGAGTATTCATAGATAATAATGGCCCTGTTCATATTACTTCATCTTGATTGTTATTTTGTGAAATATATCTTCAGACCAATTTTAGGTCATTTTCAGGTTTTCTGTATGGTAGATAAAGCTAAAGATTAAAGCCTTACACTGATGTGGAGATAGTAGCTCTCACCCATGCCATGTGAGATTTCAGTCTTCTGACACAAGGGTTTTTAAAGGACGATATTTAACAAACAAACTCCTACTATCCATGATACACTTCCTTTTCACTCTCTTTATATATTATTATTCTCTGCTTAATTGAGGTGTGCCTCATTTAGCACGTACTAAGGTCAAAAGCACTCTGAAATGACAAAGTAACATACATGTTAACTATAAAATGTAACCTGTTCTGTGATGCAACGGTTCTTTTAACTTGCTGGTAGTACAGACTCCTTCCAAAGGGGATCTAAAGTCTTCATCGGGTGATGTGGGTAGAAAAACATTCATATCTGCCAACTACTTGGACCCATCTGAACCATGAAAGTTACCTTTGTAGCATAGCCCTTTCCTCTTCCTTCCTTTTTCCTCCAAACCATGTGGGCCACGTGGGTTTTAGGAAAGAAACTACAATTTAGCACTTAAAACTGCTTAAGCAACTCAGGATAAGCATCCCTCATGATTTAGCCTTGTCAGCTATGATTAGAACTGAAGCTGTGAGCAGTGACTTTCTTCCCTAACACTGCAACTCAGTGTTAATTCTAGTTTATAACTATTACTTAAAAGTCTGGAGAAAGGATTGTGTGAATAGGATAGGAAGCGAAAAATTCAGAGCATTGGATCCACATGTGGTTATCCCCAGAGCGAGTGTTTATTGTAGGGAATCACTATCACATTTCCCAATAGCATAGCAAGCAACACTTAAAAAAGGGGGAAAGCACATTTTTTCCTGCATGGCTTCACTTTATTTCTTTGCTTAAGTCTATATACCCAACTGGATGTAGTCCAGATTCCTTGTAAAAGACTACAGAACTACAGCTTTGCTGTGAGATACTCAATTTTGGGAAGGAAGGAAAGGGGGCAGATCTTAGAGCAAACTCTTTAATGATCATGACTTCTGGATGTCTGTGACCAATGACTGCTTAAACACAAATCCTTCACAACCCGTTTATCCTGCCTTATGGCAACATTTTGTCTTTTTCTAAAGCACATTTTCCTTCTTGCACTCATACACTGAAATGTTGTTTTTCAGGAGACTGAATGCTATGCCTTAAGCTTCTTAAGCTTTAATGCTGTTTCAAAATGAATATTTTAAAATAAAAGTTCAAGAGCTTTCAAAAGTAGTCGTTGCTCTTGATTTGAAAGAGGAACGTAAATGAAAAACTAAAACATGCAGACAGACATATTAATCCTTATTTTAGTGTGATCATGGCATAATATTTACTATTTACTGAGAGCTATTACCAATGCCATCAGATTTCATATGATTTTTCTATTTTTGGATAATAGAAGTAGATTGGATTGAGGAGCACAAATGATCTTTCACAACAGTCCTTACTCTTTTTGTCATTGAAGTTTATTGAATCAGCAGCTTTTTACAAAAACTTTTTCTTGTGCTCCACATTCTCCCACAATGGAAGTGGCTGCTTCTTTGCTGCTTTGACCCACCACTTCCTTCTGCGCTGGATGTAATTGTCATTATCTGGCGTGGTAGCATGCTATGTTGTACCCAGGCACATAACCTACTGAAAAACAAGAAGAAGAGGTCAATGTTCAAAAAAGTCCTATTAGCTTGACAGTTCATTGTGATCTACTTCATTTTAAAAATGCAGATAATTTCCAAATTTCTGCCAGAAGTATGTAGCTAAATTGAGAACATAATCACGCATTTGCTGATGCAAGGAGGAGGGCACAGATATACTTAACATATGAATAAAAAGAACAATTATGGTTAAGATTATAAACACCTAATCACATGGATTAAAAGGAGGGCTAGACATAAAACTCAGCTCTCTTGAGAAAAGATGACTTTAAATCCTAAGAAAAAGTATTTAATTTGAAACTATGGGAAAAAGAGATATTTTGAGAGAAGGAATGTGCTCAGCTGTTTCCTTTTCTGAAAATTCTCACAGATAATATTTTCAGAAAACATTATCATAATAAGTTTGCAATATGCATTATTTGTGAAGGATGTTCTCATAAATAAATGACACTGGCTTTTCAGAAAGAAGAATAGACCTTACATACTAAGTGCAGTGAAGTAGTTATATGTATGAATATGGATGGGGAAAAGAGTGAACGATCCAACATTCAGTAAGGGTAGAGTGGGATATTTATATTCTGTACGAAATGGGTATGTGATTATTATCAGAAAACAGATAGTATTAGTTGTATGCATCTTCCTGTATTTGTGGTCTAAACCTACAAAACTTTACTTCATTTAAATTATAACTCATGGAATCATAGCATAGCATAGTAGAACAGCCTAGGTGGGAAAGGACTTTGAATAATCCTATGATCCAGCCTTTCAAGGGAAAGGGATCCTAGACAAGATTATCCAGCACTGACCCATTGCACCTTGAAAAGCTCCAGCGGCAGGGATTTTACCACTTGGGGAGGCTGTCCCAGTGAATGCTGCTCTTACTGTAAAAAATTTCTGTCTTAAGTTGAGATGGAAGCTCTCACAATACGACTGGCATCTGTTGCTTCTTGTCTTCTGCATGTGGCTCCTTGTGAAGAGTCCTTTTTCTTTGTAACTGCCATTTAAGTACTCGAATACTGTGATGTACTAGAATCTTGTGAACTCAAGCCATTCTTCATTGAAAGACTAAACCAAACATTGAACCATTTTAAGTGTTTTATGTACATACAGTGTAACTATTTCTGTTAAATGCACTTACCACTATTTATTGATCTATTTACTTATGATTTTTGTTAAAATACCCACTAAAGGAATGTTAGAACTCCAAAACACATATAAGCAGTGGTGCAGGCTTTATTTAGCCATCAAACCAAGTGACACACTACAAACAATATCGATTGCTTCTATCTGGACGTTCAAATGCTGGTAATCTGGTATACATATTATAGATATCGATGATTTAGAGAGGTTGACATAAGATAAATACATAGAATAAAATAATGGAAAAGTAAGTGTTCTTAGACCTAAAACAAGAAGAGTATTTTCACTTTTGCTCATTAAAACTCTAAAAAACAAATAATGAATTTTTAACATGAGCTACATGATATCTCTATTTTAGCAATCCCTAATCTTTTCTAAAGGTAACTTTGATGATTTCTGATATTTACTGCTTTTTCTGGCATGAAAATATAGGCATTATTTTCTTAAGTAATACAGCACAAAAGTCCTTGTAATTCTGGTGTCTTCTTTAATGGTGGACTATCAGGTAGAATTGCTTTTACTTTCTAAATTCAACTATTCAAGTAAAAATTTTAGAATTTTTGGTCATTCTAGAGCTGTTTTAATCACTCTCAATATCTGCAAGAACGCTGAACTTCTGATATGTTTGTGGTATTGTTTTAAAATAAAACCAACTGTACTTCAGAGCTGCTTTCTTCTTTCTTATTTATGTCATTATTTATGTGTAAGCAGAAGACTTCACCATCTAGTTTGATCATCTTTACTTCTGAAAAATAAATGAAAATTAATATCTATTCTTTGCATAAGCTTTCAAGTCTTGAATCTTCAAGGTCTTTTAGTCTTTCAAAGTACCGTGGTGTACGTAAATATTATGTCATTAGCATATGTCATTTAAAATGAAAGATACCTCGAAAATCATCTCCTAATATCTTGCAACAGATATAATGCAAAGAAAATCATATCAAATGGTTCACAAACACTTTTAATGTCACAGTGTAAATTCTTAAGAAGGGTGATATGATATTGTAATACATTAATATGGCAGGATGACTGTATATTGGACTGAAACACAACAATTTCAAGTGCTGTTTTTCATGGTTAGGCAGGTCTGTGAACCTTGATTGCATGTGATGATCCAGTTTATACTGGTAGAAATTCTTGTTCCTTATATGCAGATATTATACTAATATAGAATTCATCAAGTCAAGAGACTAAAGCACAGGTACAATCTAGTTATTTTGCAAACAATCCAGCGTATTATCTTTGTCTGATATGTTATTTTTTTATTTTGTGAACACGAAGTTGTTGCATAGCACAAGAAAGAAGGGTGTTTCTCTGTTATCGCTTGAAAGTTTAGGAAGATTCAAAACTCTGAACCTTGTACAAAATCAGCAGAGAAACAAGAAAGAAACAAAAAGAACTAAAGAAAATGTTATTTCAGAAAATGGCATCATTAGTTAGTTAGTTAATTGGATAGTTAGTCAGTTGGTTTGTTTGATTGTTTATTTTAAAGAAGAGCATGCATAAAAGTCAAATTTAAGATTTTTTTTCTATTTATTCATACCCACTTCAATCTAATTGAGTGTTTATTAGACTCACCCTAAACCCTTCACTGAAGGTCAGCATAAAAGTTATTCTACCTTGAAAAAGACACCACAACAGGAACATGTTATACTTGCTTCAGAGTACAGTTTCCTGTGCTGACAAGTTTTTACTTTGAGGTAAAATCTTTCTCTGTGCCTTAGGCATAATGCTATTTAGACAGTAAAAACAAGAGCTTCTGATATATCAGTTAGGTTCTTGTTTGTTCATATTATTGGGCAAGAGAAACAATTTTCCCACTGCAAATTTTATAACAATCACAACTCAAACCAAGTGTTAGTCTTTCTCCAAACAAGACAATGCAGTCTTCTGAAAAAGTTTGATAACATATTAAAACCTGGCCATAGAAATAAGAACTGTGCAATCATCTTTCATCTTGGGTTATGTGGGTCTCCCACTTTCCTCCATTTTCCAGGATGGAAAGAATGACACTGTTTGTCACTGACTTAGCCATGCACTTCAGCCTGTTCTTCTCCTCCCCTCACCCTCTGCAAGAAGGTCTAACTGGAAGAATAAGAAATTAATGACCTTTATTTTAGGGTTCTTTTCCTGGGAGAAGGCAAAGGGCCTGATCCTAAATCCCTTCATACCTAAAAGACTTCCTTCCATCTCATAGTTCAAATCTCTTTTACTGATCTCTTAGATATGTTTCAACTTTTTGTTTGGATCAACTCTTTTTTCAACAAGATAGGTTAGTATCTATTTCTCCCACTATTTTCATTTCTTATTTTCTTCATTTATCATAGTTTATTGGGCCCTGCCATTTGTTGTAGGATTTTTGGGGAGTAAACTCTGGACTCAGGTGCACAGTTAAAGTATTTTAGTTAAAACAGAAAGGTTGCAGCTGCCAGCTCCATGTTTGAATAATTCATGCACCAAACCTTCCCAAAGCCATGTGGGAGGCTTAATAGAACTGAAGCTGAATTGCAATGACATCAACTTCTGTGTAATACCCTTACCATAACCATCCCTCTGGTACTGTAGTTATACTCTGCTTTCAAGGAAATATAACAGTTAGGAAAATATGAATGAATTCAGTCTTTTTTTTAATCTTTTGTTTAAGCAGTTTCTTTTCTTTTCCTTCATGAGTTTCAACACAAAATAGATGAGACTTTGCCTGTAACTCTTTTCATTTAACAAATTAAGAAATACGGTTATGATCACCTTCAAAATAGTTCCCTTCTGAGTTGACACACAGCTGCCTATGTTGCTGCCAATGTTAAAAGCAATTTTGCAGATAATTTTCTGAAACGTTATTGAAGAACTCCCTTGTTTTTGCTTTCACATCTTCTACTGACAGAAAACGGGTTCCTTTGAGCCCTGACTTGACCTCTGGGATCTCTTCATTGTAGGCTTCAGTCTGTAATTGAAAAGTTTCTATCGTGAATTTCTTCACTAAGACATACTCTAATATCCAAAGTCCCTTCCATTTGAAGTTCTATATATCAATTACCTTCTCTACCTGACAAAGGTTAATTTTCAGTTTCTCTAGAATGTGTATGTGTAAGCTATATGCACAACCATGTGTAAAAATAATTTGTTCAGACTTATACCTTAATTTTGTGTAAGCTGAATAGGCAAGTTACGCCTGGACTGTTTTTAGGGGTTTGCTTCAATATTTTCATTGACTTTTTCACATCTAGAATTAACAATTTCACCGATGTGAACTGCTGAGCATTTACTGATGATTGCATAGTAGCTGGTGTAGAACATATTGATATAGCTGAAAAATATTTCTAGCTGTTTGTTGATTATTCTGCTTATAACTACCTTCATCTCCAATTAAACTTTTGTTCTGTGACTACAGATTGATTTTAATCACCCTAATCGAACACTATCATACACTAATAATTAGTTATTATTCCAGAATATCTTTACAACATCAGATTTTCTACTTATATGATTTTCAACTTTGCCTTAATTGCCAAAGTTAATTAAATTAATTGTGGATTAAGTTACCTTAGTTAAGCTAGTAACATACAGATTTATTCTTCCTTCAATAAGAAAATCATTATCATTCATCAGATAAGCCTCATCATTGCTTTGCAGTAAGAACATTAATAGATGAGTGCATATCATGGGTTGTCTGAGTGTAAACAAAATGAAGTATGTAGTGAATACCTAACTGATATGAAGGTGAATTACATTATGAGAAACATTCTTTTCAAGACTTTGATATGGATGACATAGTACTGCGGTAACAATGCTTTTTAATTCTCTTCTATTTTTATTTTATTTGAGATTAGATTTTCTGTACTAAGTATTTATCTTATTCTAACATTTGTTAATTTAGTATTGTTATTTCTTAAGGGAACATTACTATTTACTGCAAAATACAGTTTTGATCATCTTACCAATAATATATTTAATCATCGGTGAACCTGATGGAGCTGAAGAAACATTGAATATAAAGTCTACTATCTGGAACCTGAACTACAACGATGAAATGGCCTTCTCGTTTCCCTGGCTGTTGCTGCTGTGCATAAAATGTCAGAAAGGATCAAGAATGATGCCCAAATCACAGATGACTGCATCTAATGCAATTAGATGAAGGCTTATCATGCATGAACTATGGCACAGTTGAATCCCTTGTTTTTGACTGGAGCCGAATGTAAAGAGAGGTTAAAATCAGATTTGTGTAACAGAAATGAGCGTTCAATGTTTCTCCCACACAGAGTGATGAGAAAAATGAGGTCTGTGGAAACAAATTGGGTTGCGGTGGGGAGGGAATTAGACTCCAATGTATCGTGAGGTTACACTGCGACTGTCCTCTCAAGGACAGTATGTTTTAATTCCACTCTGCTTCAGCATTATGTATCCTCATAGAGCCTTTTTTTTTTTTTTCTGGCATTCAATGTTTTAGGTAAATACACAAGTTACTACTCAGGTCTAGTAAGCTGGCTGCTCTGAGATGTTAGAGATGTGTACTACTGTTTTAGAAGCAACAAAGGCTCCTACTCAAACTACAGTTAAATCATTAATGTATTTTAGATAGTATGAAGCTGATGTTAAATGCTGTCCAGGCACAGAACCTTTCACAATACTTATATCTGTAAAAATGATGATGGGAAATCTGTATTTAATGCTAACTATGTTAGTCCTTATTTATAGTCACTTCCACATTGAGGAAACACAGATAGGAATACAGGGCTCTGCATAACTGTGACGGATGCCAGTAAGAATTTGGTGGAATTTTCAGCTTCCATCAGATCAATTCTATGAAACAAGGCTTCAAAATTCATTCTGCTTTGATTCTCCTATTGCTCTAACAGCCTTTTAAAACAATGAAATAGACTCCTGACAGCTGTGGAGCACATATATTTGATTTCTGGTTCTTGGAGGGGTAAAATTAATTTGCCTTCCAAAATGAAAAAAAACCCCAGAGAATGCTGACAGGCTGACATATATCCAAAGAAGCATATGTATGTTAGATGTTGGTAGAGGTCTCTCCCCAAAAACTCAAAGCTTAGTACCGTTTAATATATGTTTTATCTTTTGAAGATCTGTCCTCTGTTTTTTCAAGTTATATGTATTTTTAGCCACTTTGTGGCTTTCTTCAGTAAACACTTCTACAAATCATTCATTGGAGCAGAACAAAATACTTACGATATATGCGGCAAAGCCCAGTTTTAAGTCATTTGTCAAGGCTCCTGTATAATCCCTGTGGCAGAACTGTCAGAAAATTTTGCTCAGCTGCTTCAGCTGAAGCATTGTTCTTTTTCCTTGCTGCCCCCACCAGACTGAAGAGGTATTTGCCACATTCACTCATAAATTCTGGGTTATTCAACAAGTTAACCCAAAGCACATAGGCAATATCCTCCTGGAGTCGGCTGTTCTGATGTACTCTTAAAGCAAGACAGCTTGGATAAACTAAAGGTAGAAAGGGCCCAGTGATAACAAAACTGTTTGTTTAAATTCGCTGAGAATCTTAACAAGCAAGATAGATGGTACTGCTTTTCAGCTTTCAGATCATTAATTTAAAAACTTCTGAGTGCTTTGATTTATACCCTTAATTGTTAAGTCTGAACATTTTAAAAAAATGAACTTATAAAGAAATGGATAGGGAGTATCTTATGTTCCTGCTTTGATATAGCTGTGTCTAAAATGAAAAATTTCTCATGTCTTGCTGGGGATCATGGTCAAAATTCCAGTAAACTACTGAGGAATTACTAAATATAAGAGTTCTGCTACCATTGGAAGTGCTGTGAAGTGTATTTGTTATTTATATATGTACAAAAATGCACTTTTCCAAAAGCAATCAAACATCTCCATAATCTTTCTTTCTTTAAATATTTATAAGACTGAATATGTATCATTTCCAATTAACTTCCCTGGCTTACAACGTTTACAGGAAAATGCTAATTGCAGCAATATCCACAGCAGTTTCATATACATATCACATTTTAATTTTGGATTGCAATTTTCTGCAGCTATTTATTTGTTGCATATTTATTTTTTTACCAGCTGACTTTTAAACTGTTTCAGTGTAAGAGGAATTGTTGGGTTCATATGCGTATTCAGAAATCTATAGGTGTATTTTGAACAACAGTATCTTATATAGAAATAAAAATACTAGAATAACTAGTAGATAGTGAAGAATGTATGCCTCTGGAGATAAACTTATTGCAAATCAGCTGCCTGAAGAGGCATTTGTGCTACTTCCTAGATGGGAACAGGTGTGTTTAGATCAGCTAAGTAGTGAGCTGAAGGTGTAAAGTACAAGTATAGATTAAACAGCACCTCCGTTCACCAATGAGGAGTAATTTATCTCTGTTAGGATGGGGGAAGATTATTGGCTACTCTGGAATATGTCCGATTATTTCCTTTCACGGCTGTTTCAGTCGATGAAGGAACCCATATGAAAATAATTGTTAAATTGTTAAATTCTGCTGTATTACAATGCTGCAGAAGGAGTTTAATCACTGAGACAAACATCCATCTTTCCACCTCTTAAGAAAACTCACCAACCCAAAGAGGTGTTCCACAACTGCTGATATTTCTATTGGTTCTTCCATATTGATTCTATTAAAGTTCTATTTAACTGACTTGTAGACTTAGGCAATCTTCTTAGACAACTCAAGAAACAAGTTATGCTTGTTTTCAGTGATCTTGTTTACTTTCTTAGATGCTTAGATTCCAAAAAGGCATCCAAATCAAGTTTAAGTGAAATACAAAATTGATCCAGTCGGGTATATCTGAATTACCAACTAATTTTAAGCAGTAAAATTATATGTCATTAGAAGATCAAAAAATAGAGAAGATGCTAGAATCATTCTTTTTATAATATTTTATAAATATATTTTAGAAAACAGCAGATATTCTTTACCACATTTTTCTCCCTTGAAAACAGAAAGATGGTATATAAGTAAACAGAAACATAGAACATCCCCAGCTGGAGGGGACCTCAAAAGATCATCTGGTCCAACATTTAATGGGAAAGGGAACTTGGATGAGATATCTAGCACTCTATCTAATCACATCTTGAGTACCTCTGGTGGTGGGGACTCTGTCACTTAGGGAGGATGTTCCAATGAATGATTGCTTTTTCTGTAAAAAAATCTTTCTTATGTTGACAGGAAACCTCTCCCAGTGCAACTTGTGCCTGTAGTCCCTTGCCTTCTCCATGTGACACCCTGTGAAGGGAGAGCCTTGATCTCTTTGTAGTTGCACCTTGTGCTTTCAAGAGGCTGCTCTTGAATAATTCCTAGCACACACAAGGTCCTTTTCCCTCCACAGCTGCTTCCCAATAGACTCTCTCCAAGTTGGACTCTGAGTACACTGAAGCTGGCTCTTCCAAAATCCAGGATCTTTGTCCTACTACTAGTCTTAATGTGTTCATCTGGATCTTAAAATCCAAAATGCTGTTGCAATATTCAGGGGTACCATTTGTACTTACTCTGTCAAGCTAAGTATTCTTGTTTCATGAGCAGTAAACCCAGCAATGCACTGTTCCTTGTCAGCATGTTCAGTGTTAGTAGCAGAAGCAGTCTTCAATGCATTCCAGGAACCTGATGGATGAATTGTGCACAGCAGTGTTATTTTATTAACAATTATCTAGGTAATTGAAGTCAGACATGAGGACCAGGTTCTGCCAGATGAAGACTTCCCTAAGAAAAAAAAGTAAAGTTTTGTGTCTTTGTCATCTCTGTCGGGAGATCAGTAACTAATATCTAAGATCCCCCTTGGAGACAATTGCTCTAATCTTCAACCAGAGGCATTCAACAGAACTTTCATTATCTCCACAGTTTACCTCCATACAATTACATTCCTCTTTTATATAAAGTGCAATTCCAATTGCTCTTCTTTCCTTCCTATCTTTCCAAAAGGGTCTGAAGCCATCAATTGTGGTCTTCCAGTCATGCAAAGCCATGTTTCTGTGATTTCTGACATCATAACTCTCCGAGTTATGGATGCTGTTACAGCTCCTCCTGTCTGTTATCTCAATTACATGTGTTGGTATATTTGCATTTAAGGAGCCTGGACTTAGAGCTCCTGCCTTTGGAAAGATTTGGAGAGCACTGTTTGTGTGCTCATCCACCCTGTTGCCTGGGGATATACAGGTGTCACAATTTGAAGCACAGCTCAGTAAGCCAGTCTGCTAGTGAAGATTGTCCTGCCTCTTCTAGACAAGTGGATTCCATCTCTCCCTAACAGGCCATGTTTGTTGAAGAATGTCTCTTGATCATAGAAACCAAAGCACTGGCAACAACACCAGCAATAAAGCCAAATGATGTACATGATATGTCAACCTCTGCGTGCATACCTATACCTGACTGACGACACAAAGCAGATCACTCAAGCATCTGCCTCTTTCACTCGGGTCCCCGGGTCTCTCAAGTTCTCCTTGATCTGGTTCAGGTTTTGCTTGTGTTGGTGACCAAATGCAAAAGAAGTAGAAGATAGTAATCTTTAACTTTAACTGTTGTGGTGGTCTCTCTGCAGCAACCGAGATGTTGGCTGCAGGTAAGCTGCAAATTTCCTTTGTTTATCAGGCGAGCAGATTGGTGTCTCAGTGCCTCTCGGAAGAGTCATCCTCCACTAGCACTCATCACTTGCTTTCACAGCTTTTATTGTGTGCTTTTGGTGCAGTTTCTCCCTGTGACTCTTGCCTATTGGATTTGACCACTTCAAAGATTTCTTATATTTTGCTAACTTCTAGATACAACGGAGAAGAGTATGTGCTCCCCCTCTCACTTTCCCCTTGTTTAAGCTGTGACCACCCACACCGACTGCGATGCTGCATCCAGCTGAAGCTGGACTTTGGGGGACAGATGGCAACATTGTAGCCAAGGGCTGTATGGAGCAGTGATCCAAACATCTTGCTGGTGTGGAAATATAAATCATTTATCTTACTCTATACCTAGTGGGAAGACCAGGGCCTGTTGGGCTTTTCTGTACAGCAGTGGGCTTCATGCCAGGATCTCCTCCTGGGCAGGGATGCCTCTCAAGGCTACGCGTTGAGGTTGAGAGATTCCTTGCAACAGCATATCCTCGTTAAGTGACTAATAGCGTGCTAAAACTTGGAAATGGTGTGGTATAAAGGATTGATTGTGCACATACAACCCTTTAGACATAGACCATTGACTAAATGTGGTGCTAGAGCTGGATCCAACTGCGCCTAAATTCCTTTCTGTGTAGAAGGTTTGAATATAAGGGGATCCTTTCTGAACCTCATGACTCAACAGAAGGGTCTTCCTAACAGTTTTGTCTGACTTTGTTCTCTATGCAATAAACAAAAAGGTGTATCTTGATATCGACTCTTGATAAGGCACTGTCCTGTTTAGCATCAAATGTTGTTAACTCGCTGTTTTATATTGATAAAGTTTATCATTGCTCTCTCTTACAAGTGAAGTCCGTTCCTCTCACTCCATCTGCATGAAAGTTAAGTGATATCCAACGAGACACTAGAGACCGTAGCTCCTTTTCTTCCAAGGTGTTGTCTCTTTCCTGTTGACACACTTCAAGTGGTAGTTCTTGACAGTCAGGCCATGGGATCCTACTGTTTCTTCCTGAAGTCTTAAATAATTATCTACTTCCAGTTCATTCTCCCTAACACAGTGTAACTTGATAACTTCCTTCTGCAGCTCCTCTACCCACTGTTTGAGTGACTCCACCAGACTACACCTGGTGTAGATGGATCTTCCATACTCCTCCACCTACGAGGCAGGGGTGCAGTTTTTGCAGCCCTCCTCCTGGACAGTAGCATCCCTGATAGGAAGCTCTGTATGGGCAGCTACCTCCATTCACCCCAGGCTACATGGTCTAGGTAGCTGGTTTCTGTCAGCTACAGAGGCCTTTGCCTGATCTCTAGCACCAGTCTTCTGACAACATCAAAAAAAGACCCCTTTATTTTCTAGAGACCTCTGGCTGCTGGATAGACTCGCACAGCCACCAGTTAGGTGAGCTGACCATTAGGGCTGCAGCCTAAGCCTGCAGGTGCTCCGAGTACGCAGCAGCCCAATAACTGGCAGAGTGCACAGCCCTTCATGTATGCCTTCCAGTAGAAACCACCATGAAGACTACCATGCCACTGCCTCCTTGTTTGCTGATGCTCCTTATGAATGTGGCTTCCCATAGTTTTAACTGGCCGTGGGAACATTCCTCACTGCCCAACTCTCACCTATCCTTCTTGTGAGACCTCTTGGCTGCCAGTTTGTCCCTACACCTGCCCAGCCAAGAGATAGGAAGACCCAGAAACCTCCTCAGAAAACCCCTGAGGACCTCAAAATCTTAATGTTCCTCCCAGTACAAGGCAACTGCTGCTGATGCTGCTGTTAACATTTGCTTCTTACAGTTGTATTTCAGTAATAAAATAATGTAAGTTCTCAAAAAATTTCTGCAGTTGCATTTTTAAAATGGGATAAGAAACCATCAACTCTTAGAGAATAATGAGGACCTTCAGAAATATATGAAATGACAGATTGTAGGAAGACATTTAATGTTCATACCAACAGAAACTAATTTGATTCACATCCTTGCAGATATCTGAGTAATGTGAAATCCCCAGGTAATTCTGAGAGTCTGTGTGAGGGGGGCAACAAAGACTCTCATGGGACTTTTTCAAGACTAATCCATAGAACTATTATTTAAATGCATAATTTCTCACCCATGGATTCCTCCATACGCACAACTTTTGTGTACTAAGACACTAAATTGGAGACAATATCTACACAAAAAGGATCATTAATTTGCTTTATAAAATGTGATTATTAGGGTTATTGGAGCACCTGAAGTCTGTAGAATTGTCTGAATAACAAAATTATCTGTAATTTTCTTCAAAATTTCATTGAAAAAGCTGAAAATCTGTCTAAAACCTGTCTCCTAATAAAAGTTCCTTATTTTACATTTTGGAAATTTTTCAAAATTTCAGTTAATAATAAAATTAAAAAAAAAAAATTACTCAAAAAAAAACCCCAGCAAAGACAGACAAATTAAACAAACACAACCCCCCAAAAGGAATATTTAAAATTCATTAAGCCAACGATTTGACACAGCTAATAGAAGAAATAAGCTTTTTTCATCTGGAATTCATTAATTTCTGTTTAGACAGAAAATATACTGAAACTATTCTCCAGACCTCAGATCTCTCAGTTTTCTCTGTGCAGTGATCATGTACTATGAAATCAGCTGCAGGGCTCTGAGTTGCCTAATTCTTCCCAAGGGCTTGTTTACATGGGATAAACACCATGTTAAAAAGGCTTTTTAGCCTGGATACAAATCTTTTTCTTCAGCATACAGCAACCTCACAAGATCTTTCATCACATGCAGAATAACTTTTCTTGCTGTATTTCCAAATCCCTAGGAAAGTCTATCACGACTGATGTCTCTGCTCTACTTTTGTCTAAAGTCCTTCTTTCCTTCTCGCAATTTATTTTTCTGATTCTTTAAGGGCGTTAGTCAAGACTTACATTGACACAAGTTTTCATGTAGAAAGGAGAAAGCTTTCTGATTTATGCACTACCAGCATCACCCTTAACTTACAGCATCCCTCTGGCAGCAACATACTATTGCTCAGAACACAGCAACAAGAAGGTAGATAGACCTTCCTCACCCTTATCAAAGACTCAAGTAGTTCTCAGACTCTCCAAACACACAGTCAGGAGAATAAATCTAAACCAGCACGGGAAGTAACAGGGATAGGTAACAAAAGACCATGATCACAGAGCATGTGTGTGACCAACAATCACTCATACATCTTCGCAAGGGGAAACCCTTGCAAGATCAGAGGATAAGCACTTCCCAAAAGGTCACCAAACTATTCTAGCCACTGAAATCTCCCATTATTGTTGGCAAGTGTAACAGTCTTATACTTTTGTCAAAAATGGTCATCTGGAGAGTCAGGAAAGAAAGAAATGCTCAGTTATCCTGCAGAATAAAGTAGCAATAGACTATTTCAGGAAGAATTTCTTCACTGAAAGGGTGGTCAGGGATTGCAACAGGCTGCCCAGGGAGGTGGTGGAGTCGGCATCCCTGAGGTGTCTGAAAGACAGGTAGATGAGTTCCTCAGGGATATTGTTTAGTAAGGAGCAGGCGTAGTTGGACTCGATGATCCCAGAGGTCTCTTCCAATCTTATGGTTCTATGATTCTGTTTCCATGCTGGTCCTGTTTTCAGAGGTATTTATCCTCAGACAAAAATATACATCCCAATACGTCTTCTCAAAATGGGCCTTTTGATAACACAGAGTATTTTAACCTGGTGACATTTTGTGAGCCATGATAACCGGCACCAATCAAAGTAGAAGATTTTTATGATTTATTGTGCTCTGTTTTGTTGGAAATAAAGGTAACAGTAGTAAAATGGAAATGTATTGAATTATTTACACAACATTTGTTGTGAGGATACAGAAATGGTGTAATTTTTCAGATTCAGATCAGTTTAGGCAAAAACTACAATCAGCTGTGGATGGGAAGGCCAGAAGTTTCAACGTTGCATAGATTTATTGCAAAAGAAAAAAATAAAGAAATTTTGGACAAAATTACATTTAGGCGTCTATTTTAAATTCGGTTACTTTAGCAGTTCAGTTTAAAAATAGAAAAATAGATTTTACCAAAAAAATAGTAGAGGTTTTTCTAGAAAACATTTTTTTCTGCAGACGCAATAAAATCTCTCTAATATAGATGATATAAAAGTTGAGAAAACCTGAAAAATCACAGGGTATACATGGAGGCAACAGCTGTTGTCCCCGAGTGCCATGGTTGGGACTAGTAAAATTGCAGTGGCAGCAGATTACTGACAGTTACCCAAACGTTTTCTTCGCAAGCTTTATTCCTTTCGCTGAGCTGACAGAGCGTTCAGGTAAAAAGCTGTCTTACCAGCTATGGATCCAGCACAAAGCACAGCAATGATTGCTGTGACTTAAAGTGCCTGGCACATGAGTCAGTGGTTTCTGCTATGATATGCTGCCAAAATTTTAACAAGTTTCTTCAAGCACTTTCTACCCTGTGCCTGTAATACACATGACATTTTCTAGCTGAAATACGCTTCTGGCCACCCATAAAATCTCATATGAATTCCTTCTTTTTAAGGTTTATTTCTTTTTCCATACCTTCTGTGTTACCCTGTTGATCATTTCCCTGATCTTCAGCCCCCTTAGCTCACCACCCTGCCCCCACATCATGCTTGGTAAAGTTTTAGGAAGGTAGTATCACAAGAAAAATTAATAAGGTTTCTGATTTCATATATGAAATGTAACTAATAATTTGCCTAACATTCGTGTAACATTTTCAAAACTGAAAGCAATTATGTACTCATATTGGTAATGTTAATTCCTGAAATTAATTCTTAGTACATATATCATGTAAGTTTTTCCAATTATAGAAAAAAATATATTTAACAGATAAATATTGAAATAAATTAATGCTAGTTGGCATATTTGCTGGGTAGATTATTTTTTTCAATCTGTAAGAGTACACATTCTTTTAATACTAAGAATAGGCTACCACATCAACCTAGGTTTTCACAAAACTCTTAGAAAAACAAATTTTCTTTTTAATAACTTTACACGTTTTTTGAGATGAATGAAAGGTAATCTTTCCTTCTCTCTCTTCTCCTCAAATAGGAAAAGAAAATAAATCTAGAATCTTTTATTCAGGAATTAGTATCTTGGTTCTGTTAATGCATTGTCTGATAAAAACATAAAAATATGTACCCATCTTCTCTGTAAGAACCTATTCCTGCTGTAAATTACTGGAATTTTTCAAGTCTAGAAAAATGTATCGAAAGTCTGGCAAACACAAACACCTCACAAGTACTTCATCTACCTATACATTTCTGAAGGAGAAATTAAAAATATTGTACACTTGTTTCAAATACTTGTATTCAGAACATTAATATTTGAATTAATAATAATTGCAATATTATTGAGGTCTGCTTCACAATCTAAATATTTTGTAGGTTAATTTGCTTGGAGGCATAAAAACTTTCTTTGTATACAATGCCTCATTCAGATTTTCAGATTTCATAGATCTCCAGAGCTCCAAAGAAGACAAAAAAAAATTGTATACTTTTGCTACCTAATGCATTTCACTTTTAAAACCCAACCATTAATGAAGAATTACCCCAAATCCATTTTTTTCATGTTATTTAATAAGGTGGAAAAAAATTCCCCTTTTTGGAATAAGGTTTGAAAATCCATAAAGTTAATAAAATTTGCCTTCAAACTCCTGCTAAGTTTTACTGGTTCTAGCGCATTACTATTACTATGCTAGCATACAAATAAGGATGAAAAGCATACAAATATGGATGAAAGAAACTAAAAGTGAATCAAAGCAATTGAAAGAAATATTATTCACACATTCTGTTTACTGCCATATCACTCACAACTTACTGAACCTGTACAGAACAAAGCACAGAATAAATCCTGGCATTGTAGTGACCCATGGGAGCTGTAACAATGTTCAGGACAACTGCTCAGCCTATGTTATTTGCCTGCTTGGCAGAAGGAAGGAGAAATAGTGGTGTGCTCACTGACCACGTGGACTTTGTCTGTGAAGGAATCCAGGGCAATTTTGAAGCAATTTGTGTTTTTGCCAGTGGCAAGCATTTTCAATGTAGTCTGCTATCATGTCAAAAAACAACATAGCTTTAGACTTCTGACCCAGCGGTGCATTTTGATTGACACTTAAGTCAAAGACACAGTTACCAAGGCAGGAAGAATTTGCAGAAAACATTTACACAGAAGTAATTTACGTACAGGTTATCTTTTCTTAATGAATATTCCTCCAGAATCTTATCTAATAACAAGAATGCTTCATGCCCAGTTTACATCATAAAAGCTAAGATCTACATCTGCAAATATGCCATTGCTATTATGATTGCAACACTCTGTAAACATGCCCTATCAAATCTTGTTTTCTGAGTGTTTTGTCTTCTTTCAGGTGGGTGTAGTTTATGCCAAATGTACTGCCATAGGGAAACTGACGCTGATTTAAATCCTAATGTGATACATCTACATTATACTATACTTCTGAAAGAGTACTTGTTTTCAAAATGTGATATAGCACCTTATAAGGTACTCTGTGGACTGTGTTATTTCAGCGTCTGTCCTGCTCTGCAAAGTGTTCAGCTGAAAGAGATTTATTTTCAGATTTATTTTCTTTTGGATCAATACTCTACAAGAAAAGATTATTTCCAAAAGCAAATCATTGCCTTAGTTTCCTTCTCAAAATCAGCTTATCTATCCACCCTTTGGAAGGAAGATATTTTGCATGATGGCCACTTCATAACAGCATCTTCTCATTTTCTGTTTCTAATCAAGCTGCAACTGAGTGAGTACCCTTTACAATCCATGAGAAAAGTCCTGCACAGCACATAGTTTAGAAATAACTTTTCAAACAGTCTTGTTGATAAACAGACAGTGACTTTTCTTAAAGAGTCTGATAGGTCTTTCGCTGGCCTTCCATTGGATTCAGGAATGATTAATATCTGCAAGTATTTTATCTCTCCTTTTGTTCTACACTTTAGGCTGCTACAGAACCAATCTTTTTTTTTCAGCCTAAAACTTTCTGCTTTCTGGAGATCTAACGGAGCCTGCATTTTTATCCATGGTTAGTTAACATGATTTTAACCAACCAAAATCCAGATTAATTTATAAACTTCCTTTTGTGAAGATTTCCAGAAAAAAACCCACTTAAAATGCTGGTGAAAGTGTTCAAAAGTCAGTGGAGGATTTTGATACTGAAGGTTATGGAGGAGTTTTCAGGCAAAGAAAAATCTTTTGCAGTGTAATACTCATTCACACAAACTGCTGAACTATTCAATGTTTCAGCCTTTTCAATGCGTGGAAAGTACTTTATGTAACATCAGACAATATGGTGTTCACTATACTGCAGTCATTTCATTGGCAAAAAATATGCAAACATTTGGCAAGCTTTGAGAGATGGAGCTAGGGAAATTGTTAAGGGTTTTGTTAACTAGTTGGTGCAGTAATCAGGTTAAAAAATAATCTTCTTGTATCCAGGCTGAGCAAAAACCTTCAGAAATTTGTGCTAAGAATGTCAGAAATCTAAGAATTCTTTTTGATTCTTACAAGTAAAAACATTTATGCAGTTTATTGGAGCGAGTCTTGAAGAACAACAACATATGTCCTCCTATAAAAAAATTTATTAAAAGAAACGTGGATAAACGTTTCTTAACAGCTATTGTTGCAGACGGTGTAATGAAATTACAAAGTGTATTAAATTCTATTATGAGAAATACCTGACACAGACTATGATAAAACCCTTTCTGGGGTTTGGTTGTTGCTTACTAAAAACATGTAAGGGAGCTCATTGCTGCTTGTGAAGACCATAATGGAGCCTGCATGCATCCAGCCTAACCATACATCAAAGAGCACTTCGATGTCGCACTAAGCTACTGAGCAGCCACCCTTGGTAAACTCACACAGAGACTCTGCCAAGGAGGATGATTTTTTCTGAGCATTCAAACAAAACAATGGGAATATGAAAAGACTTTGTTGCATTCATCACTTTCTTGTTTACACCAGAGACATACCTGATATTCTGTGTTACAGGATACTCAGATTGCATTTCTGATCTTTATTCCATTTGAGTACCAAAACACTTGAGCTGCTGAGGCACAGAAAAATATTCTGTTTCAATGGTGACCCAAACTTGGCCTTTACACAGAGCAAGTTTATAGCTTCAATACTCAACCTGGAGCACAAGGGAATATGGGAATGCTCCAGCAGTTTTAGTAACCCTACACAATTAGAGAGATTAAAGTGAAACCCACAAGGAATTGGACTTGATGATCCTTGAGGGTCCCTTCCAACTCACGACATTTTAAGGAGAACACTGCATAAGAACAACTGCAAATTGTTAAGTATTTTTGACTATATACCATTAATTATCAAATATCAATTTGAAATGTAGAAATAAATACAGTAAGAGATAGTTAGCATCTACAAAAGCATCTTAGAAAATCTGCTCTAATAAAACACATGATTTTGGGCACTCTTTTTTGAAAGGGTTTTTTAGTCATAGGAGTGTTCTTGCATTTCTACTCATGTTCGTATTCTTGTTCGTGCCACAAACACAAGTTCCAGCTGCTGAAATTCAAAAAAGATGTTAGAAGATCAGATAAGAAATTACTATAAATATTCAAACAACAGTACAAGTTAGGAAACACAAAGGAAGTTGTAGAGAGCAATATTGTATTTTTTACGTTTAAGATTCTGTTTGACTCAAAATTACACAAACTGTCTAATCTCACCTATGTGATCCAAGACTATGGAATGTCATTTAGAATATTTAATTGCTATTAAAACCAACATAATTCCAAGTCTTCAAGAAACTTTTGAGTTGTCCAGGATTTTGAAAAAGCAAATTTTCTTAGAATAACTGGCTACCCAGAGAATTGTAATTTACTCAGCTAAATATAATCTTACATACCTGTGTACTTAAATACATGTATGCACTTAAACACAAACATAATTGTAGAAAGGCATTTGGAGTCAATGAAATCCTAGAGGTGTTTGGCCAAAAAAAATTTTTAAACAAGATACTGTGCCCACAAACCTGAAATATTTAACAAGGTCTTGTCTGGAAAAGAGGTAAAACTAGGACTTGTGTGTTGTCTACCTTAGCATCGTTTGGGATCAAAGATTGGTTTTACACAAAATGAAAAGGAATATGAGGCTAGGGCTATTCCTTTTCTGGTTGGCATCACAGCTAGCAGGACGTGGAGTAGCTAAAACGTAGCCTTTGTTCCCTTGTGAGATCAGAGTCCTTGACAGAATGAGAAAATATGGAATTGTCATTCTCAGTGTAGACATGTAAGATTTTCCACTCCTTACTGATAAAGTAATTGAGTAATGTCTCCTCTTCCTTCATTAGAGGTAATGAATGTTTGTTTACAGCTAACCAGCTGTAAATTCTAAACGCTTCTATAGTGCATCCCTACTTCATTAGCAGAAGCAGAACCACAGCATTTGTGAATTCAACTCTCATTTCAAAGGCTGTGCTTAAAATAGTGATTTATTTTCTTCCCTTAATGTTTTCTTTAAAGAGGGAACATTACATTGTATTTGTCAGATTTACAACAGTTGTATCTGTGTCTAGGCTGTGATACAGAGCCAAAGACCATCTAGAAGAGTGGAGATGATGCATTTTGATTTGTAACCCTAATAGTAATAAGCTATCCAAATCAAATTATCAACATTTGAGCTACATCTTAAATAAGATGTCCCTTCTGTTTTATGGTATGTTACTCACTGATTTTCACAGGTTAAAATTATTGTTGGTCCAGCACAGAAATCTTCTCTTCATAATGTGTTTTCATAGGAGAAACAATACCGTAATTTTGAAAAACAAAGTTTATCAGAAACAGAGCATACTTTCAAATTCGCAGAACAATAAAATCATCCTTAAAACATACTCATTAAAGATTGTATCACCTATCGTTTATCAGCCCACTTCATATTTGTAGGACCTCAAAACACATTCAGTTATACTGATGTTTTGTATAGCAAATACTTCATCTTATCCAGGATTGGGAACATTTAGGACAAGGGAAAAAAAACCCTATACTATATAAATCTTTTAGGATTTAGAGACTCAGTTTAAACTTCAAAGGTTTTTTAATATTTATGCATTAGTGCATTAGTGCTTTCTAAAGGTTATAAAGATTATCCTGTACATTATCAAGGGACTGTCCCACTATGATGCTTTCTGTTCCTTTTCTGTAGATGATGCCATTTACATGAATTTAATTATATATATCTAACAATCTTTTATTTCATTACAATAAGCAGTTTAGAAGTAGATTTATGGCTTACCATTTTCTGATTTTTGCATTTATAATAAGGCAGAGAAATAACTGAATATGGAAAAAATATAAGATCCTTAATGAAAAGCCTCTGCACCTTCTTTTTCAATCCTATAATAATTAATGTTTTCCACATGTTGAAATGTATCTGTGTTCTTACTTCACAGGAAATCTTCTTGAGGGTTGCACCAGGGTTGAAGTAAACAGTAGCTGATAGACTGGAAGATAAAATAACCACTGCAGCATATGTAAGTTTTATGATGAAGTTTGCTGTTGCATTGTGTATGACTCCACTGTGTCTTTACTTTGCAACCGGTTTACTGTGATACAAGATTTAATAGTTTGATTCACTGATTAGTGTAGATAGATAAAGGCATCTCAGGGTACAATGAAACTTGAAACTGCAGATTGCTTGTGAGATATGAGTGAATTTCAAGAGAGCTTATTTCACACACAGGCATTGATGAAGTACCAGAAACTGGTTTCTTCTACCTTCAATTTCAAGGTATAGAAAGCCTCTGGGAGACAAATGGTAGGATTGTTTCTTGCTGTAGAAATCATCTTGTGTCTATGAAAGTAGGAAGACTGAGACACATCAATCTGTTCTACAGACTTTCATTAGAAAATTCCTGGTTTTGTTTAGTCCACTGGATTTCCCCAGTTTTATCTTAGACTTTCTATAGTATTGCACATTTGTTTGTAAAGAACTACAGCCTTCACAGTGCCACTGTCCTAAAGGTCATATAGATGATGGATTCCTGTGAAGAAAATAACAGTTTCGGTTGATGCGTCACTGCAGTAGTCAATTGTCTTTTTGTAATCCCCTGATGTTGTTTTTAACGGTCTCATAACCCTTCCAAGAGGCACCCTTCGGTCAGATAAAGGAGCAGAGGTGGCCTGAGTAGTGTTTCTTTACCTTGCCACATTCCTTCAAAAAAGTGCAGAGTTAGATTATTCAGTTTCTAAAAGCCATGGACTGCCATGGGGAGACTAAGCAAGAAGTCATTTAAAATTCAAATGCATACAACAAGCAACATCCTTTAGAGTTTCTAGAATAAGACAGGGACTAATGTTGAGTAGTTATAATTAAGTACCTCTGCTATTAAACTCAGAAGATTTAACTCCTTATTACCTTATAGAAGCAGAATGAGAACAAGAATGAACAAGAGCTGAATATTTTTTCCTGTGGATTTCTAGAAAAGGCATTCCTTTGTGAATATCTTCTGCTAATCTGTTGTAAAATTCAAACATTTCACCAAAAGCAATAGACTTATTCTGAGTCTATATTGATGCTTTACCACGTCTAAGTAATTCGTCCCAATTCATCTTTTCATATACCCCTAACCACCTATGCTTCTATAAGGCAAGAGCTGGATAGTGGAGGATGGTTCATCCACCTATACTATTAGCCATTTCTTCTTCACACTGTTGAATTTTGGCACTGATAAACAAAAGTATTTCCACTGATCTTTTCATAAACTCTATTAGCAGGATATGATTTTTTTAGCTTTGGCTAGGACTTCCTGGATTAATATCAGCATCATTTAGAATTACAGCTATAGCCTTTGTTGCCATATTGCTCCGTGTCATGATTCACAGTGTAGTATCTGGTAACTATCAAAGATTTCTTTTGAACTCTTGCACAAATACACATCTGATGAGTACAAGTACAAGAAATATTAGAAGATGATTCATTTCATATCTGCATTTTTCTTGAGAGACAGCCAGATTCATCCAGAACACAACAAGGAGGACTACAACAGAAGTTCTGGTCTCCCGAATCCAGTTCCTGGGTAACATGGTTAGATGTTGAAACACATTCAAAATCCAAAACTGACAAGCCCTTTAATATCTATATATTTCAGCAAGCTGAAATATACAAGTTTATAGAAAAAAACTTGTGCAAATAATCCTTCAGTGCTACAAAATCTTTTGGAAGGGAAAACGTTTTAGAAAGCAACAAGTCACTTTTGGTCAAGTGGAAACTGAGGAAAAAAATCTGTTTCAAAGCAAAGTGAGACTTCTTGGGAAAATCTCAATTCTTTTCATTGAAAACAGTTAAGTTTTCAGGATATTACTCTGTAAGTGTGAAATCCTTTAAGGAGGCAGTGGGTAACTCAGATTGTTTAAACCACAATATGATATGCAGTGATGATAAGGCAACTTAGGCTACCATGATTTATGAAAGCATCTGAAGCGGTTGGATTCAACTCAGCTAACTTTGAAGGCATAGAGATTTAGATGCAATTTCATTTATGTTTGCCCACACTAAAAAGCCAGTACATTTACTTCTGATCCTTTCTTGCTCTGTCCTCTTTGCACTAACTGTAGTCTCAAAAAAGGGAACTGTATTTAATTTATTCTGTTTAAAGAAAATTATAGGGCATGCAATGTAACCGCAAGAATATTCACAGAGTAGCCACAGCAGAGAGTTCAGGAGACTCCTCGGCTGCATTAAGGATAACTTCTCCAACATGGCCTTGAACACTGCCAGGATGGATCATCCACAACTTTCCTGGCCAACCTGTTCCAGTGCCTCATCACCCTCATTGTGAAAAATTTCTTCCTAATGTCTAATCTAAATCTTCTTCCTTCCAATTTAAAGCCATTCCCCCTTATCCTGTCACTATTTGCCCTTGTAAGAAGTCCCTCCCCAGCTTTCTTGTAGCCCCCTTCAGGTACTGGAAGGCTGTTACAAGGTCTCCCTGGAGTCTTGTCTTCTCCAGGTTGAACAACCCCAACTCTCTCAACCTCTCCTCATAGCAGAGGTGCTCCAGCACTACAATCATCTTTGTAGCCCTCTTTTGGACCTGCTCCAACAGTTTCATACCCTTCTCACATCAGGGATTCCAGAACTGGACACTACACTCCAGGCAGGTTCTCATGAAGGAGGTTGGATGGGAATTGAGCAGCGTGGTCTAGTGGGAGGTGTCCCTGCCCATGGCAGGGAGTTGGAATTACATGAGCTTTAATGTCCCTTCCAATCCAAACCATTCTATGATTCTATGATTCTTAAGCAAAGCACTAGACAGCCCTACCTGAAGGGATGCAATACTGAACCTGTTAGTCACCAACACGAGTGAGCTATTCAGAGGTCAAGTTTGGAGGAAGCTTGAGGTGCAGTAATTGTATACTGGTGGAGTTCACAGTCCTGGATGATATGAAGATTCAGGACCCTGATATAAAGCAGAATTTTTTATTATGATGGTGGTGAGAGACTGGAAGGGATTACCCAGAGAGGTGATAGAAAAGCCATCCCTGGAAACTTTTAACGTCAGGTTAGGGGTAGCACTGAGCAATCTGATCTGGTTATTGATGTCCTTGTTCACTGCAGGAGTTGGATTAGATGACATTTAAAGGTCTCTTCCAACCCAATGTGTTCTATTGTTGTATGATTTTATGATCAGACTTGACCTGCTTCCAGTGCCCCATGATGATCCAAGCAGCAGAGATATAATAAGAAGTTTCAAGCACAGTATCAGGGAAACTAAATAGGGAACATGTAACCTTAAAACCACCTCTCTCATCATTGTGAAAGAACACTAAATGAACCAAATAACTTGTGATTTACAATGGAATACAAAGCCAATGAGATGAAATCTGTAAAGGTAAGCAAGGTTGCAAAAAAGAAACATCCTTAAACACAAGATATTTAAAGCTCAGTTAGACCTAATCAAAATAGACAAATGTGCAGGAGTCTGAAGGGCAGTGACAGGTTATGGCCATCTTCTACTATGCAGGAAACTTCAATCAATCATACCTAAGGTGATGCTTCCATTTTCAGTAAAGGAAAAAAATATCTCAGAAGAGGCTTCTTCTATTTTTTTTTTTTAAATTTTTTTATTTATTTTTTTTTACAGTTCATCTGCAGCTTTTGTATTTGAGGCAAACATTTTCCTTCAGAAACTCTGGGAATTCATAAGGAAATTCTGCTGGGAAATCTGGTATCCACAAGAAGAAATGTAGAAATGAAACTGAATTTTGAACCTTGAATAATTTCAGTGGAACTTCAATGCAGCCACACATTTTTCAGATATTTCCAGGTATTTACAGTAATATTTGAGTAAATACAGCTGCCTATCTGCGGAAAATACCAGCTTGTAAAGAGGACTCACTTTGCAGACATGTAGTCCACTGAACAGAAAAAAGCTAAACTTCAAGGAAAATATTCTCTCTGCTCCCACAAGACTGTCAGTTTGGGACGTATTCTTCTGTCACTATGCAGCATGTCATAATGATAGTTCCCTGAGTTGATTAATCCCTATTCAGAAAAAAGTTAGTCTCTGTATAATTTATGTGTTATGTTATGTTATGTTATGTTATGTTATGTTATGTTATGTTATGTTATGTTATGTTATGTTATATTGCAAAGTATTGTCATATATATGGGAATACACAGGCATATACAGAAATCTAGAAACTCAACAAGGTGGGGAAGAACAGCGTCACAGAATAGGAGTTGATAGGGAGATGGATTGCATCTCTTTCTCCATTGAGAACTGCAAAGTTACCATGGTGCCATCTTCAGGGAGATAATGCAGTTCTCTTGTCCTATTTTTTTTCAGTGAGAGATATAGCTGCTATATCTTTTTTCTTTCCCCACAGCATTATCCTTACAATAAAACTGTCATCAGAATTTGCAAAGCAACCCAGAACAGCAGAATAAACTTTATTCCCAGCCATCTCATTTATACTGCAAAGTTGTGTCTGCCTGTATTTATAACTCATACAATAACAAAAATAAATGAATAAGAAATATAACCACTATTATACTTTAATTCCATGCTTTTATAAATACTTCAATCTAGTCTTAGATGTTTATAAAGGAAGCAAAAAGGCAGAGAGCACCCTCAATTTAAATTAAAAAAAACTCCACTAAAAACATAACTTATAGTTTTTGAAATAACATTACTTCAGCTTAAGACATCTATGGAGCAAAATAATTAGTGGCTTATGATGGGCTGATATTCTAAAACTAAAAAAAGGAACAATAAAAAGATGTGTTTCCCTGCTAATAGAGGACTATTTTCCCCTCTTTTTCTGCCAAACTGCTACAAAATGAGGACTAGCATTTTAGAATATATAGAATCTATACAGACTGGATAATCTACATGTGATGCTGCCTCTTACATTGTTCATGTTGGTTTAGAAAATATGGAAAGACTAATCTTATTGAAACTATGCACACAGGTTCCAACATTGAACAAGGTATCAGTATCACCTAATGTTAGTGGTCTGTCAGTAGATATACATCAAGAATTAATTTATTTTGGAAAAAAATATTACTGCAGCCATGAGGGTTTACAAATGGTTTTAGGCCAATCTGTGTCAAACACACATAGCAAACAAGAATGAGATTAAAGTCAGTAAGCATCCAAGGCTAGTCATATGCAGTACTAAATACTACCAGAGGTGTCTGGTTTTCAGCTATAAACTTATTAGCAAGAAATATGTTCCAGGTGTAGTAGTTTTTCTTCCATGGTGAAAGAAGAACATAAATGTAATTCATCTGCACGTTTGTCTCAAAAGAAAAAAAAAGTTAAGAAAAAGAGAGGAGAGGAGAGGAGAGGAGAGGAGAGGAGAGGGAGAGGGAGAGGGAGAGGGAGAGGGAGAGGGAGAGGGAGAGGAGAGGGAGAGGAGAGGAGAGGAGAGGAGAGGAGAGGAGAGGAGAGGAGAGGAGAGGAGAGGAGAGGAGAGGAGAGGAGAGGAGAGGAGAGGAGAGGAGAGGAGAGGAGAGGAGAGGAGAGGATCATCAGCTACTCTATCAGTCTGGAAGGACTAAATTCCTGCAGAGGGTAAGCTTGTTGATCAAGGCTCGCTGGCTGACTCCTAGCCACCGCTACCACCACTCTACAACCGAAGTGCCATCTGGCTCTAGTCAAGCTGTCTCACCTCAGTCATTGCAAAACCCCTGTTCAGTCCTTCTAGGCACTAAGCTTTCCCAGGTGGGAATTAGCCCATTTGAAGTGTTAATATAAGGTTTCTAATCCATCTGAGATGAAGATGGAGATCATTCTGTAATGCAACATTTCTCATTACTAATAAGAGAGGGATTTCCAGTCAGCTTAATCCACCAGTCTGAAAGATGCAGGTCTTTTCTGCCCTTACAGGCAGGTATAGAGGGGAGGCAAACCCAAAGGGTGCAAGGGCTTGTGAGCAGTTTCTTGTCTTGATATTTTATAAGTTTCTCTGTTACAGCTACAGAACTGGTCTCAGTAGCTTAATGAGAAGATTTCTGCTTGTTAAAGCTAGATATTGCTATCGGTGACTTTGCAATTATTCAAGCACCATATATCTTGAAACAACAGATGTCACTGGGTTCATTATAGGCTGGAAATATATTTCCAGTCTATTAAGTTTTGCGTTACTGAAAGGATATTTCAGTGCAGTTGTATCAAACTTCGTGAGTCTGCCCCTTGCAACTACCTGTCAATATTTTTGTTACATATGGTATATAGATCTTAATTCAAACACAGCTTCCCTTTTACAAGTCACTACTTCCATCTATGTCTCATAGGTGTAATGTAATGCTGTGCTTCAGTACTTTTCAGTTTGGTGAGCAAAGGTATTAATGCAAAGAAAAGGAGAAGTAGTTTTGAATTAGTGACAGTTTACTTACACGCTTGCCTCTCCAAAATTAAAACACTCTATAAAACTAAAATAGATTACTTCCCAAACAATAATTTGTTGGTGCTCGGAATATATTTTCAGTCAAGAGATTTTTTTGAAAATGCAGAGGATCACCAATCAATGCAGTGTCTATATTCTGCTTCACAGCCTGGTTTCAACATCCAACCTGAAGCCTGCACAGCCTGGTTTCAACATCCAACCTGAAGCAGACTTGTTAAGAATAACAGCCCCCCCACCCCAGCCCCCGCCCCTATATTTTCATATAGGAGAAAACTGAAAGCAACCATTACTGTTATACAAGTCTGAATAAAAAATAATTTAAATCATTACTTATTATTATAAGGTCTACCCTTTATTTCTTAGAGTTACCAGGTCAAGTTTCCTCAAAAATCATTTCACAAAGATCTCCAGAGCTGGATTCTTGTCTTCTACATCAGGTATTCCTTAAGGTGATGTGGGGAGAAAAATCACATTTTTCTACCAGGGTTTCTTCTGGGTGTAAATTAACTGTTATGAATGTCTATGCAAGGAACAAAATCTGACTGACATACTCATCTCTGGCAGAAAAGTACCTTCCAGGATATAAAAAATACATAGTAAAAATGTCTTTTTATTTTCATTACTTGTGAGAACTAGAAACACAACCATCCACGGAGCTTATTTTGCAAAACTCCTTAATAGGTGTTTGCTTACTGTTGCTTTTATGTATATTGTTAAAAACCTTTGATCAAAATTACTTCTATGTATATTTTTGCAATTAACAAGGAAATCCTGCTTCTGACAAGTACTGACTGTAAGAAATTCAGATTTTCCCCTCATATACAGTTGTGTATGAAATGTGCTGTAGTGCTTCTACAGTTATTCCTATGGTGAAAAGGAAAAAAATCCAACAACAACAAAGAAATGTAAAGAAAAGTAAAATGACACAGATAATCATATCACACATTATGGTAGATTAATCCTACCTCACATCCTCTGAGATGATTATGGAGTTGGGAGTGTGCTTACGTTATTTCATAGATCATTTCACAGCAAGCAAACAGATTTCCTTCAGCTCCTTCCATGTTAAATGTGGTCGTATTTCATGCCTAGTGATTCCTGTGCAGAAGGGAAGCCAAATGACTTTATTAATTTGGTTTCCATTTCTCTGCATAGAAATGCATCTGCTTCTCCCCCTTTTAAGGTAACATTTATTTAACTTGGAATTACGTGCAAAAATTTGATTAAGGAGCAAACTCAGAGGCTGAACCTCGCTAAACAGATAAATTAAGAGCTGCCTTCTTTGCAGTAGAAAGGTAAAATGAGTAGGATAATTCATACAAAAATTCTACAATAAGACAAAAGGGAAGAGAAAGTAATTATACTCCTAAAGAGTTTAATTAGCATAGGTTATAAGTAAATTTATAAAAAGAAAGAAAGAAAGAAAGAAAGAAAGAAAGAAAGAAAGAAAGAAAGAAAGAAAGAAAGAAAGAAAGAAAGAAAGAAAGAAAGAAAGAAAGAAAGAAAGAAAGAAAGAAGGAAAGAAAGAAAGAAAAACTCAGGGTAAAATGAGTCTGCTAAGTAGTAATTTTATTATGTTAAGATCATTTTTTTCTATTCTTCTGTCAAATTCAGTTTATTTCTCTTAAAGAAGTGAGGTAGATACCATGAATTTTATAAATATTTGATTACTATTTTTTCTAAAAGAAGAATAACAAAAAATTACGGGATGTTCTTTTGAGGTATATATTATTGTTTGTGTAAGTACTGCTAAACTGGAAATTGAATGTCACGTCTTGATTCTGCATCATTATGTCAATTGAAGAATAATGAAATTATGTTGCATTTGAAATATACATCAGGGCAACAAATTATACAAGGTTACTCTCAGGATTAGAGGCATCATCTCCATAACTATGCTATGATGTTAAGTCTTATAAATATGTGAAGTATTTTTTTTATGTTCACCAATTTTTAAATTAAATCTTAGTCTGCCAAGATAGAATTTTAATTGTATGCTGTGCTGGCTATTGCTTTATTCTGGCCTGTAGAGTTGTGTTTGCTAGCAGCTTTACGTTGCCCATTGCTGCTGGAGTCAGCAAACTGATTGATTAGCTCAACTGCTGATCCTACTCATGTAAATGACAATGTGTTGCAAAGAAGGTTGCACGGTGGAAAATTCTGCCTGAGGAGAATTACAAATAATATACTGAGTTTGTTGAAGGAAACAAACAGATACTAAAACTGGCAAAAATTATGAAAGGTACAGGTTGGGAAGATGGCCCTGAGAATCTGGGAAACGCAGAGAATGGGAGAGCCTTTCTAACATAGACTAAAATAAGTGAAAACAATAATGCCTACACATAAGGGGACAAAATCCTCCTCTGTGTGTGAGACGCTTTTGGTATGTAATACACGAGTGTTTCACTGTTCTGATTTAAAGTCAGCCAGATCCTGCCAGCTTTGAGTTTCCATATGAAGTTCGTATTATCATCAAAACTATTCACACTGGTACAGGAGCAATGCGTGGACAGGCAGTATGGAGGAGAACGTAAAACCTGCTATATGGAAGGAGGAGAGGGGGGTGAAGTAAAGTAAATAAATGTATTAGGTGCACCTGATATTATTCTACCTGGTGCTGCCAGGTGGAATTTTTCAAAGATGCTGCACTGTTTTTGGCTTGGATAGAATTAAGCTTCTTCATAGAAACTTATATGGTGCCATGTTTGGGATTTTGTTGAAAACAATCTTGATAGCACACTGATGTTCTGGTTATTGCTGAGCAGTGTTTACACAGTGCCAAGGCATTCTGCTTACCAATCTGACTCACCAGTAAGTAAAACAGGGAAGAATCTGAGAGGGAACACAGCTAGAACAACAGATGCCAACTGACCAAAGGGATGCCCCATGCCATACGAGATCATGCTCAGACATAAGAGTTTGGGAGGCAGGAAGCATGCCAGGGCTGCCATTGCTCAGAGACTGGCTGGGCACCAGCTGGTGAGCAATTGGAAGGTATTCTTTTATCATTTGTTTTTCTTGGTTTTATTATTCTTCGGCTTTGGGGATTTTATTTTCTTCCTTTTTTTTCTTTTTTTTTTTCTTTTTTTTCTTTTTTTTTGTGTGTGTGGTATTTTACTTATTAAGTTGCCATTATCTCACAAGAGTTTTCTCATTTTTATATTTCCATTTCTCTCTATCAGAGTGGAACTAAAAGAAATACAAATAGAATTTGGAACAGGTTGCCCCGGGGGGGAAAGTGGGTGTGGGGTGGACTCACCATCCCTGGAGGTGTTTAAAAGACAGGTAGATGAGTTTCTAAGGGACACGGTTTAGTAAGAGGACTGGTATGGCTAGAATCCACGATCTGAGAGATCTTTTCCAACTGGATGATTCTATGATTGTATGAATTTCAGTGTCCATGCACTACTGAGCGAGATTCACTTGTGGCACAATTGAAGGTCAGCAAATAAAGACCCCAGAAAAAGAGCTGGTGACACAAACGATGCTGATGTGTCTTCTACATTCTCTAATAAGTGGAAGGAGGAAATTATACTATGAAACAGCTACAAGACATTTGCGTTCTGTTGTGTCTCACAAAATGCATGGTGGGAAAATCCTAGAAGTACAAGATTCTTTTCTCCTTATCTGCAATAAGGGAAAAGTACTGTTTATGAATTAAGACTGTTCAGTGAAAGAAATCATAGGCCTGCCAGGGAGGCTGGGCTTATAGTTAGATTTTGATTGGAATAACAGCCACAGTATTTTTCAGTTGGTGTTTGATTTAAATGTCATTGTTTTTTTTGGCTTTAGAACTAAGAAAAACCTTCTTCTTACAGGCACATCAAATTGGCTCTGAGTGCTTGCCTTCAACCATTTTGTTCCCTTGTGTAGGCTCTTTTTTCCAGTCATTTATTTTATGAATAGCCACAACTATTTATAAAATATCTAGAACATTATATTGTACATGAACAACTGCTGCCATAGCTGCAGTGCCTTTGGTTTTGAATAGCCCTTCGCTTGCATGGTGGGTGTGTGCTTGCATATGTAGTTGCATGCAGTGTAATAGATCAAGTCATTGTATCACTTTTGGATGAGAGAAACTAAGACTTTTGATGTTGGTCTTCATTCACTTCTAAAAAACTTATTCCCCTGAGTCCCTGTGCTAAGACACTTTTGCACACTATGTAACTGTCTATTTGTCATTTTTCTGTTAAGTAGGAGATGTCATTTGACCACTACACACAGGAAAACATGGATCCTTCACAATCCCAACAGTTTTGTTTCTCATAAATCCTTTTCTTCTCTTCCTCATACATTAGATCTTTTGAGACAGGGTCTATTGATCATGTCAATAGATGATCTTATTACCACAGGACTGATCACTTCCTTTTGTAGATATCAGGTTATGAAAATTGTGAGGCTTTTTTTATAATGAGATCTGTCAATGAACTTGAATTTATTAAATACTCATATTCTCCCAGAATAATTTATTTTCAAAATCGCACTGATGTCTCATGAAAAGGACTCGGTAACAGTAGTCTATCTAAAAACCATTATTCATATCTGAATACTGTTAATTTAAAAGGAAAAGGGAAACTGCTGTAGTTTGAGGCAATTTTGAAATCTGGGCTGAAAATAAATTATTTAGAATGTGGGTACAAAATACTCTCAGAATGTCTGGAAGGCAAGGGTCAGGCTGTGCAATATTCACATTAGACTAAAATTCTACATGATACTTTTCAAATAAATATTATATTAGCTGAAATCTTCTGTCTGTTTTTATTTTGGGCTAAGGTGAAAAATAGGGTTGATAAAGGTGGAAAAATGTTGCCAAATCTAATTAAGAGGTCAGAGAATCTAATTAGTTTGATAACTGCCTTCCGGTCATGAACAGAAAGAGCATGAATGCAACAATTGTATAATAAGTGATCTGCACTTGTAGAGCTAAGATAAGGCCAAGTGGCATATTAGAGTACTATACAAGGGGCTGAGGCTGATCCTAAATAAATATGGGTGCCAAAGTGCACAAAATTTGTTAGGTTTCTTTTAGATTGTTGTATTGCTCTGAGGACTAAACATTCAAATTTATGTATTAACTTTGCAAAAAAATGACACACTTTTTTAGCTACAGATTATGTTTGTCAGGTTGTTCTACACACGTTTAATCTGGACTTTACAAACATTCTGTCTTTTAATATAAAACTTTTCAAAATCTTCGTTGGTTTGTCTAGAGCTATGATTTTCTTCCAGTAGAAAAAGTCATTCAACGATCAAATCTTCATTTGACATGAATCTTGAATGGGCATAAGGAGACGTTATCTCTGATCTAGATGAGGTAAGTTTCCTTTGCAATGGAATTTTCCACTGAAATATTTTAATGAAAAAAAGACAAAAAAAATGTACTTTTTAACGAAGCTGAAAGATTGTAATATTTAAAAAAGTTTTGAAAACAACACCTATATTTTTTTTAATTAGTTTTAAAAGCTGTTTTAGTACTGTGACCCTTACTGAATTTCACATGCTACTCTAAAGCATGGAACTTTGCAATATTTAATTTCCAAATAGTTTATCTAAAGGACACACAGAGAAAAAAAAAATAGCAGATCTGTAACTTATGTTTCAGTTTGTGTTTTAAGTGATCCAGGTTGTTTCTGCTCCTCTTCCTCAAGCTCCCTAGTTCAGCAAATCAGAGAAAAAGAAACTGAAAAAAAAATTATCAGAAAGACAAAAAATTGTTTTAAATCATCATATTTCCCAATTACCCTTGGGTCTATTTTTGTTCTTCTGGTCTACATATCTTTTCTGTCTCCTTGCAAGTCCTTTCCCTATATGTAAGACTTGGTTTTACCATCCAAACATTATCCAGTATGTCACAATAAATGTGTGAGTTGTAGAAAGGTTTTTGATCAAAGTTTCTAACATAGGAAGAGCTTTTTTTTGAGAAGTCAGAGGATTTGTTACTTATCCTTTCCATATGGACACATATGCTTTTTTTTCATTACATTCCAAGTGATTTGGGGGGTTTTGTTCATTGCAGGAGATGATAGTGTTCTAAACCTGGATATAACTATGTATGTTGGACTTTAAAAACTCGCAAGGGACAAGAGAGAATAAAACCTCCATGAAAGAAGTGGAAAAAGAAACTGCAAAGCTCATATTGATTTCTGTATTCTAATAAAGTTCCCTGCTCTCTGTTAGAAGAACCATTTCCATGACACATGGCAGTGCATCCAAAGCTGTCTCACTCTGAATATGTCAGTAGGGCAAAAACATGAGTGTCAAGAGAGGTGTCTCCAGAACCCTTCAATTTGATGAGGCTAGAGGAAGTCTCAAGCACAAGGAGAATTTGACTGTCAACTAAATTTCTGGTATGATGAAAGAGTTCTTTAAAAATAACGTATAAGAAATATTTCATTCAGAAAAGAAATATAATTGTTGATTAAAGCCAGTGTCATCACAGAAGACAAAAGAAATTTATCTAAAACTAGTCTTCGGGAACTTAATACTATGAAAAAATGTTTAGTTTTTGTTCTTTGGAAGTCTCATCCTTTAAAATATCTGTATTGCTATATTCCAGATTATGATAATTTAAAAAAAATACAAAAGTAAAAAAAGAAACAGTTTTCAAGCAGACAATCTATCTACTCTTGATTTTCTTGGAGTGATAAATCTATTCATCATATCTTCTTCCACAGAGCAGTTAAGATTTTTTTAAAAAATGAAATAAAGCTATTACTGTTTGCAGTTCCTTTCGGATGTCCTGGTGTGACCCCTCTCACTGGCAACACTGTGTGCCTGCGTTATGAATGTTTCCTGGCTCCCCCTGAAAGGGAGCCTTGCACTCGTAAGGAAGCAGGACAAGGACTCTTCATCGTCTGAAGAGTTTCCCTGTCACAATGAAATTCATTCCGAAGACCCACAATGTAGATTTACTTAAGATTCCTTTTAACAGTTAATGTATACTTTGTAAAAATAAATAAATAAATCCATTTTCTCCAATTCTTGATCCCAGAGGTATTTGAAGTCAAGTCCCTCCACTAGCTGAATGCAACAGAAATATCAGTCCCTTCATGTCTCTCTGGTGGAGTCTTTTTGCATAAGTTTGGAAAAACTACTGCCATAAAATAGAGTAAAATCTTTTCCGGGTACCACACGTTTTAGAACCATCAGAAAGCTTTGAAGGTAAAGTTCATAGTTTTATCCTTGTAGAGCATATACGTTACAAAATAAAATTGTATTTCTGGTAGTCTGATGTGTTCATAATCTTTCTACTCCAAACCTCTGGCCAGAGCAGGCTCAGCCACAGCGTCAGGCCAGGTTGCTCAGGGCTTTAACCCACACAAGTTGGATACCCTCCATGAAGGGAGACGGCACCAACTGTTTGGACCTTGGTCCTATTGTCTACAATCATATTTCCAGCCTCCCTGGTCTTGCTCAACTGGCTTCCCTCCAGGGACCAGAGCCTTCTCTGCAAAGCTATGCATAGCTTCTTGCACATTACGTTTTGCCCCAGTGAGCGGTAATTGATCTCCGCCCTTGACATCATTGGTAATCCTGACAAAGAGCGCTTTGTAACCTTCTGAGGTCACAGAGATCTCAAACAGAACAGGCCCCAGGAGACAACCTGTGAGATCCCATGACGCAGGCAGATATGACCCAGTGGCCACCACCTCTGACCCCAACTGCCCAACTGGCTTGGATACAAGGACATTGAGGGAGTGTACTGGAAGATTAGCTGATTTTCCCTGTTCTTCACTTAACTACAAATCCAGCTATTTTATCACTGAAAACAACAAGGTTAATCAGGAACTCATTCCTGCTCCAACCACACTGACTGTTTTCATCACATTCTTCTCCCTCGTGTACCCAGATGTTTCCCAAGAGCATCTACTTCATTATTCTCCCAGTGACTGAATTCAAAGTGACTGAATGGCTGTTTCCCGCACCACCTTTTTTGTCCTTTTTGAAAATGGGTGTGACGTTTGTTTTTCTCAAATTGTTGATAATCTTTCCTTATCTCCGCAGACATTTAAAGATATTTGATAGTGGCCTTACAAAAACACCAGCCAACTCAGTCAGGTACACCCTCCCTAGATCCCACAGAACTGTGTGGACTGAATATGTATAGGAATCTCTGAGACAATCCTCATCTACTACTTATCCTTCTTCTCCTTAATCCTTTCTATTCTCTAAGCACAGAGGCCTTGCAGGTGTTGGTGAAGATTCAATTTTTAATGTATGTAATTTTAATTACATACTTATTTGAAAGAGAACAACAGCATGAGATTTTTCTGACTTAAAAATCTCTGTTAAATAATATGTATTATAACAAGTTGTGTTTTATGTAGAGACACAGTACACATACACAATATATACACACCTCACACCCCATACATATTTACATGAGTGCTAAAACTTCACACTGGAAACATATTCATTTTCTGACAAAAATGTTGGTAAAAGAGTCCCTGTATGCTTCACAAAAACATAAAGTTTTTTATTTTCAGTTATCATCATATGAACATCCACCTTTTTCACATGAAAACTTCCCTTTCTTACATTTAACATATGGTGGGTATTTTATTTTACAGAAACGGTTCCAATATTGAAAGCTTTCAAAAAACCCTCAAACTTATTGCTATACAGGGGATATTCTGAAGACAAAAAAAGCCTAGGTTTTTATTTAAATTTGTGTAGTTGCAATATATGATTTAACTAAATGTATATGAATCAGTAACAGAAAAAAAATCACAGTGAATCATGAATTACAGTGTGTAAATAACACTGTATTATAATATGATTACTATGTGCACATTTAATTCATACATATGTGACTATCATGAACAATAGGTGGGGAAGAAAACTGTATTCAATGGTAAACTAAAATTAACATATTTTAAACCATTTACTGCCAAATGTGTTGAAGATTGTAAAGCTTGTAGACTGTTATGCATTTAATGAGAATTGCTTCTAATTGTTGGCATAGTGACTCAGTAAGAAAGCCAGAGGGCTCACTTGTAAATCACAGTGAACTCCAGAAGTAGTGCTTTGATTCCTACAGCTTTCAGACAAACTGAGAATCACAGCCATGGCAATTAGCAGCATGTTTCCAAAGTTCATCACAGAAAGCAGACTCATTGTTTCTCAGAGTGTTTCCCTTCCTGGAACCATGCTGTAGTGAAGCAAGAGTACTCAACATGGTCAACATAATCAACAAATGTGTGCTATAGAGAATTTCAAACAGGGTTGTAGTCTCATTATAAGGTCTTGGCAAGTCACTTGATGCAATTTCAGTACTAGAGGTTAGAGTAAGACAAACAGGAAAATGGTAAGGGGGAGCGGGTATTGCGGTGGTGGTGGAACAGGAAACTTGGTAACAGAAACATAAGAGTTGTGTTTTTCTGCCCTTTCTGCTCTAATGCATAGCATTATTTGGTGAATTTTTTCCAGTATGTGTGGTACTTTCATGGAGCTCCTGAGACTCAACTCTGTGCAAGAATTCAAGGAATGTGCTGATGGAAACTGGTACCTGCATATCTACAGATTAACAGTAGTTTCAACAACAACGGAGCTAGGAGGAAAGAGGAGGGTGTCAACTTTGGGCAGAGGAAAACAGTTTGCTTACAAAGAGAAATGAGTAATGAAGAGAATATTGTAGTGGGAAGGGAAGAGGGATAAAGTATCAAAGTTATTTCCTGTAGTTTCTCCTTCCTTACAGCCAATATAATGGCCATAGTTATACGATCCTTGTTTTACCACAGGGAAACCCCTCAGGTTTATCTGGGCGTAAATAGTCACTCAGATATTCTAGATCTGTTTTGCGGTAATTTTGCAGTATCTGAACTGGGAGTGAATGTATGTCCTTCAGAATATCCCCTGGACTTTTGAACTTCAGCAGATGCAAGTAAATGCTTCTGATGGTACACACTTCTTTGGAGCTTAATCATTCTTGTGGGAGAAAGGTAAAAATGGAAAAGTGAGGGATATTTATGCAGAGCTTCCACCAAAAAATTCTTGAGATCCTGCACTGGCATTTACAGGACAACTGTTAACGAAACTGCTATGCAATAAGACAAATTTTTAATTTCTTTGTTGCTTTCACATGAGCTGACATATGGAGATGAATGAATTAATAACAGCATCACTCAGTTTTCATGGAGCTCCTGCACATATCAAACTGAGTTAAAAATCTTCTATGGGAACTCAGAGAAAGGCAACCAGATCATATTGTCTCAGTTGAAAACCTGAAAGAGGAATCACAGGAAAGGCAAATCACTCCTTAGATCTTCTCCAGAGTGTCCTGCTCCTAGAGTTTAGACTTGTGCTCATGTGGAGCAAGAGTGGATTTGGAATTTCCTGATTGACATTGAACTTGGAGACAAAGAGAAAGCTTTTCCTAATTCTGTTTCTCTCTAGTTCATCCACATTCAATATTTGTAATGCTCTCAAAACATTTTAAAAAGCAGTACTATAATTTTTTTACAAAACATTTCCTACAGTGCTCCATGGAAAGATCAATGAGTGAACCCACACTGCCTGCTGGCCCCAGTCAAACCGCACTAAGACAAAGTAGGAGGACTGGTCCTGACTGGAAAATAGACTTCACCACTAAATAGGTTTACAATTAGACTACCATAGTTTACAATTAGACTAAATACATTTACATTTAGACTACCATGGAGCAGTATGACACAAGTAGGACTCTAAACGGTGAGCTAAAGAAACCAAAATATACATCCAGACCATTGCACGTGTTTCTTTTAGAAGACCCGTTTTTTTATTATCAAAAGAATAAATGGGTAACTACTTGTATTTCTACAATAAGTATGGTACAGAGTTTTATGAGGCACCAGTAGGACCATCATAATGGATAAAGTAATAACATTTTGAATGATGAGAGACATGACACACTTCGTGTACCTACAGTTCTTTTTGTAGCTGAACCATATCAAACCAAATCAAACCAAACCAAACCACTGCCTTTCCCCCAGCATTTCATTTGGGTTTTCATTTTGGTTTGATTTGGTTGGTTTTGTGCAAGGAGGTATGCAACTAATTGGTACAACTGAATGGGTGACTCTTATAGCTAAATGTTATGGTAGAAGTGTTGAAAGAAAGTGATATTGAGGAAGAGGTCCATGGAAGGAGAGGCACTGGTACCTTAAATCACTAATAATACTGTCAGTTACAGTGTCAATCTGCGTCCTCCTTAATACATAGCTACGTAGAGCAGGCCACGTTAACTTGAGCAACATGAGACTTTGGATAAATACATAGACAGCCAAAATGAAAGTATCAACTGTGAAAATTCTGTAGGAAAATCCACGGTAACTGTAAGGAGAAAAAGAAATGCGGAGAACAGCAAGATGCAGAGATGAACAGGTAAAAGGAAGACTTTTTTCTCTCCACCTTTGAAATACAAAATACTATGCATTTTGCAACATTTGAACATTTTGCTCATTTGAACAGCTAAAATGCACTTGTGAAATTTGCTTTCTTTGTTTTATTTTGCTCATTATGGATTCTGTCACAATACACAGTTCCTGGTACATAGAGTGACTTTAATATTACAGTGACATCCTTTGTTGAATACATCAAACAAGCAGCACTTTTTTAAGTCTTCTTTTTCTGTGTGCTACCACAGCTAATATCTTCTATAAAAGAGCTGTTGACTTGGGTGGACTCTAATAAATGAGAAGAGTAAGCCAAGAAAAACACATGGTTCAATCTTTCAGAAAGGTGGTGGAAGATCAGGAAGATCATTTTAAAGACATTTTTTTTCATGGCATCATTTACAAATAGATGATTTGGGGTCTACAGTACACTCTAAGAATTGTGTCATGCGTGCAACTATATTCACTGTTTTAGCAGCGAGGAAGTCTAACAAGGTTCCAATATGAAGGCAAACCTGTGGATCAATAGATGACAGCCTTTCCACCAAAGAACAGAAGACAGATTAGAAATGATTGACAAGATTAATAGATGTTTATGTCAGGTGGAAAAGAGTGGATCATCCAGCATTGTAATGCCATGACAGCAAATTGTCCTTATGTCACCAAGACCCCATTGCTTTCAAGCAAGAACACTGTGTAGACCTCAAGGTATCTAACAAGCATTCAAGCCTCCGTCATAGGTATTTGGTACGTGTATTGCTCCCACCTTAGCTGGCTTTAAGATTATTGTCTGCATCATGGCTGAAGTTGAATTCCCTCTCATCCCTTGGTTCAAATGCCCTGTCTGGAAAATTGTAGGTCACTTCAAGAGTTGATGTGAACACTGAACTCCTTCCATTTGTTGCATAACCTGATTGTGTCAGGTATTCATTACTTGATTGCAAAATGGAGTGCATTCAGGCATAGCTGGAAAGCCAGGAGCAAGACATGATTGCTATCACCTAGGACTTTTCACAGAAGCTCTGTGAGGCCACTGAGCTCATCTTGCCTCTGGCCACCTCTGCTTGCCTCGGTATCTCATTGATTAGCAGCGGGCAAGGATCAGAGGTGAAATAATAGTCAAGGATATCACCTGTGGCTTCTGAGCTCAAAATCAAACCTCATCATGATTGCAAGTTCTATATCTGTATCCCACTGGAAATTCCATCCTCCTTGACCCAATAAAGCAAACCTTCCACAAAGACAGCTCCTCCTGCATCCCCACAATAATGCCTAAACAAACCACTAGTTGAAAGAGATTTTGCAAGCCCTGCATTGCACTGGTCCTTGAAGATGATTTTTTACATTAAAACAGTAAATCTCTGGTGGAGGTTCATCTGCAGAAAAGCTTCTTCTGCTTTCCAGAGATTGCCCTTATCCTGACTTTCTGTCATAGTTTAACCCCAGTCGGCTACTAAGCACCACAAAGCTGCTTGCTCACCACACCTAGCATAACAGAGATGAGATTTGGAAAGGTAAAAGTAAGAAAGCTTGTTAGTTGAGATAAAGACACTTTATTAGGTAAAGCAAAAGCTGTGTATATAAGCAAAACAAGGAATTAATTCACTATTTCCCATCAGCAGGCAGATGTTAAGCCACCGCCAGGAAAGCAGGGCTCCTTCAATTGTGACAGTTAATCAAGAAGACAAATGCTGGCACTAGGAAGATCCTACCCCTGCCTCTGCCTTCCTTCTTCTTCCAGAAGCTTAATATTACTAAACATAATGTCATATGGTGTGCAATATCCTTTCAGTCAGTTGTAGTTGGCTGTCCCAGCTGTGTTCCCTCCCAGCTTCCTGTGCAGCACCAGTGTACTTTCTGGAGAAGTGGTGTGAGAAGAGGCCTTGACTCTGTGTAAGCACTACTCAACAATAAAGAAAATATCCCTGGATTGTCAAGACTGTTTATCCAAAACATAGCCCCATAATAGCTAGTATGAAGAATATTAACTCTATCCCAGTTAGAACTAGTACAGTTTCCTACTGTCCTGTTGCAGACCCTGGCTGACATCCTGTCCCTCAATGGAAGTGTGAGAGAAGAGTTGTAGTAATTTACCTCTAAGACAGAGAAGCAACTGAAGTATACTACAAATTCTTTAAGAAGTAAGAAGGACTATATGAATTCAATAATCTGAATAGATTTATTCCAAATATAGACAGAAGGAAAAAAAAATTTGTTTAAAAACCAGTAACATAATTCAATAAAAAATTTATTGTCTGTGGATTTGGAATCAAGTTTTGGGCAGTCTTCAAGGATGATCTCCAGATGATTTACAATTAGTAGCTTCTTTGATGGATTTTTTGTATCTAGATTGGTAAAGATGTTAGTATTTTCTAGAGTCTACTCAGCAAATAATCCCTTAAGATGAAAAGACATCGAAGATAAAATACAGTAGAGCCCATGCCTCCAAGTTGCTCCTAATAACAACCTCACAGTCTTGACTTCAGTATTACCCTTAAGGAAGTTGTAGACTGTGATGAGGTTGCTCCTCAGCCTTCTCTGCACCAAGGTAAACAAACCAAGTGACCTCAAAGCCTTTCAGTATCTTGATCACCCTCCTCTGAACACACTCTAATAGTTCTATGTCTTTCTTATATTGAGGCAAACAAAATTGGACAGAGTATTTGTAGTGGGGCCTCACCAGTGCAGTGTAGAGTGGGACGAATCACATCCCTCCACTGGTTAGCTATGGTCTACTTAATGTACCCCAGGACACAGTTGGCCCTTTTGACTACCAGGGCACTCTTTTTGACTCAAAATCACTTACCATCAACCTAGACTAACAGACCAGTTTCTATGGAGCCACTCTCCAGCCTCTCATCCCTTCTGCTGCCTGTATAACCCAGATTAATCCACCCAAGTGGAGAATCTGGCACTTGTTCTTTTTAAATTTCATGTCATTGACAATTGTCCAGCTCTCTAGCCCACCCAGATCTCTCTGTAAGGCCTCTCTGCCCTTGAGTAAATAAACAGCTCCTTGTAGTTTAGTATTATTGATAATCTTACGTCACTTGCATTCAATTCCTTTGTCCAGATCATTCATAAAACCGTGAAAGAGCACTGGCTCTAAAATTATGCCCTGGGGAACCCCACTGGCGACTGGCCGGTAGTCTGACGTAGCCTCATTTACTATAATCCTTTGAGCCTGACCCATCAGTCAAATTCTCACCCAGAGTATTATGGACTTGTCTAGCTGTATGCTCTGGATATTTTGTCCAGAAGGGTACTGTTAGACATAGTACCAAAAGCTTTGCTAAAATCTCAAAACATCACATCCACTGGCTTCATTGGTCACCTAGATGGGCAACCTTGTCATGACTTTCCCCTTGTGAATCCATTCTGGCTGTGACCAATGACTGCATTTTCTCTCAAGTGTTTTTCGATAACCTCCAGAGCAACCATTTCCCACTGAAGTGAGACTGACGAGCTTGTAATAGCCAGGGTCTTCCTTCTTACCCTTGTTGAAAACTGGGGCAACATTTGCCAGCTTCCAGTCGAATGGGACCTCTCCAGACTCTCAGGACCACTGAAAAATAAAGAAGTCCCACGATATCGTTGGTCAGCTCCTTCAGTACACTGCAGTGAATCCCATTGAAACCCATAGGCTATGTGCATGCAGCTGTAGCAGTAAGGCTCAAACAAGTTCACGGCTGATGGGGAGTTTATCATCCCTCCATTCACAGACATCCAACAAAGTGCTCCAAGGGTCCTAGGGCCCATAATTGATATTGCAGGTGAAGAAGACACTGTCTCTACTCTGTCTCCATTCCATTTTGTGGGATGACCAATATCATCAGGTAACAGCCCAATGCTATTTCTGATCCTTGTTTTACTCTTAACTTATTTAAAGATGCCTTTTTTGTCATTCTTCACAGTGCTAACCAACTTGATCTCTAAATAACCTTCAGCTGCAGAAATTTTCTCCCCTACAGTGGTGAACAGCATATCTATAGTCCCCCAATGCCACCTGGCATTAAGGAATTGGAGGTGGGAGACGTTCGTGAGTGGTAGCACGCTGACTCTTCATTGCAGGTAAATGGGATAATAAGGACTGCTTTGACACCTATATATAGAAGAGATCTCTTTGGAAACCAGGGTATTTCTGTTACCTCTGGACTACCGGTTAAAACAAACTCACCCTCTCATAATGAGGGACACTTGGCAGTTTCTAGACATCTTTTTGCCTTCTTTTCTTTCTTTTCTTTTTCCTCTGTGCCCCACAAGTCTTGCTTATTTTCTTAGCAAGGCAGTTTTATGCTGCTCTGTCCCCACCATTTATGAAGTCAATGAACACCAGCACTCATGGGTTCATACACAGAACATACTTTCACTGTTTCAGATATCTTTCTGACTTGCAGCAGGAAGTGACTTACTTTCTTTTGCCAACCCCTTTTCAACGTCTTTGAGCCTTTTTACCTGTTCCATGTCTGTTTGTTTTCCTTGTCACTCATAGTCCTTCGGTGTTTGTTCAAATGATTCCCTGCTCAGGACCTGTCATCTCTTCTGTACAGGATGTGCACTCGTCCCCTAAAGAGCATGTTAATTCACTTAAAAAGAAGGATTTATATCTATGGACAACTACAACAGGAATGTAGATGGATTTTCGGAGGGGGGAAGAGAGGGGAGGGGTTTAAAGAGAGATGAATGGATTGGGAATAAAACATTTAGTCTTTTTTTTTAAAAAAAGGGAATTTTAATAATTCTCAAATAGAAAGTTCAGGTTTATGTCTTGGGACATTTCTGTAAGTCTCTCCACTTTTTAATTCTATATCATTAAAGGTGCCAGGTAACTATTATTCTCAGAAGTGCCAAAAATCTTCTTTGAAGGGTTAGAATATTTCTGTGGTAATAAAGGAAGGGATTTTGTATCCCTTAAAAGTTTTCACTTCTCTAATCCCTTCTCCCATCCCTTCATTCATTCTGCTGGTGGTCAACATTTCTAGGTGATTTTTTCCCCTATAAAGGGAGATAAAACGTAAGGACTTGTTTTCACATAGACAGATGTAGACACCTCAAATTTAAATAGCATGTAAGTTGCATGTGACACCATAATATGTGAAATTGTGAGTAATGGTCATTTTACTTTTGTTTTAAAAAAAGGAGGGAAGGGGAGCAAGAGGAGAGAGGTCTTGAAACATTGTGGAACAAAGCGTAATATCTGCCTTCTTTCGTGAGAAAATGACATGGAGTACTCAGCCATTATCACTTTAGGAATAGGATTGTTGCTAAGCAACAAGTCTCACATAATCTTGCTCAGCTTTTGTATCTGCAGAAGATTGAGGCAAGGAAAAGTTCGGAAAGCTAATGAGGAAAAAATAGCTTCAGTGCAGAACAATCAATAGTGCACCTGACCAGAAAATAAAATATTAATGGGGACAGAGAAACCAAAGCTACTTATAGACACTTAAAAGCGAATTTATAATTATCAGGTATGTTTAATTGCTTGCATACTAGTTTTTCTTTATCTCTGTGTCCTTTAGGGAAGGGATTACCACTTGCTTGGTTTTGATTGCAATAACGTTCACTAACCATCCTGCTCAGTGAGTTTTAAGAGAAGAGAAAATAATGTAGTGCTTCTTTTACTTTATGTCATTTACGCATTCAATAAACTATAGATAGCCTACAAAAGCACTGAGAGAAGGAATTACATCACTTTTCAGTATTGCATGGGTGCCTAAAATGAAAGCTTAAAACAGGGAATAATTCCCAAACACCTTTTTAAGCCAATACCAGGGACTGACTTCAATGCGTACTATTGGTATTACAACATACTGGGCCTGCCAAAGCACATGAAGTTACCACTGTTGTTTTCAACTTCTTCTTGAATTCAGTCATATTGGTATTGAAATATGATTTATATTGTTAACCCACAAAGGTCATAGGTTAGATGATTAATTGTAGTTACTAGAACTATCAATTTTAAAAAACCTGTTCTTTCAACCCACTCTATTGCTAAAACAAAGTGAGAGTAACATCAGCATTATATTCAGTTTGACAGTAAGTGCTTTTATCCTAAAAAAAACCAAAACAAAACAAAATTCACAATGTGAAGGAAGACAAAAATTGGGACCCAGATTTTACCGACCCAGGGACTGACTTGTGCTACTTAAACACAAGCTAAAGCCAGACCTTTAGATCTTTATCATGCTTTAGTAGGCAATGTAATTAAAAAAAAAAAATCTTTCTTATGTTTTCCTGTGTGGAAGCTTTCAGTGGAGCTTACACTTTTCCAATGCAGACTGTCTTTTGGAAAAAATTTAAGAACTTTATTCCCAAAACTCACAGAAGTACCCACTTAGCAGTATAGTTTTTAAGTCTTCATTGTTAAAAGGCATGATCCATCCTACTTTCTCAGAAGGAGTAATTCAAGGAAAATTCTTAGGACATAAATATTCATTAAGAATGCTGAATTTCAATCAATCTTACCATTTCACTTTTTTGGCAACTTTGTCATGAACCTCCCTGTGCACACAATTAAGTCCAAGACAGCTTTCTAACTGGATAAGCCATCAATATAATATAAAAAATTCAGAATAAAATAAAAATGATGACAATGAGAACATTAATCAAATTTGCTACCAGCAGTGAGGCAAAATTCATTTACCTGTGGTGCTGAAATGGAAGGCTACTTTCTCTTCGTGGCCTTCTCTGCTTCCATTTGTTTGATTCGATTGCCGTTGTTAGAGGCTTACTGGCAGGAGTGAACAGGAAAAAGCTGTGCTGTAAAACTGAGTGATGGGATCAGAGCATGCTGCTTCTTGTTCATTGCTGAACTTTTTATATCCTTTTATTCTGGAAATAGGAAAGAATATTTCTGTCATGGCTTACCAAATTTAAAATATCTGTGGCTGTCATTCTTCCATATTCTCAACATTTTTCATGCAATTGCTTGGTTAATTTTAACTTATGAATTGGTGCTATGCTTCTATGTATATAAGCATATGATTTTCCATTAAATGAACAGTATCTTATCTCCAAATTAAACTCAGATTTCTTCTTAAGTTTGTCAACACTTAGTAGCAGTTGTAGTCTTATTTTTTTATTCCCATTTTGTATGCAAAATTATTCTGACCTTATAGGTCATTTGTGATACAATCCTTAAACAGAATCTTTAGCCTTTGTTAGTCTTAATAGCAGGCATCATCTCTTCTTAGTTACATTTGTAGAGGAGGTTGTTATTTACTTTTGGTAGAGGAATGTTAAACCACTGCTGAATGCCTAGTTTATTTTCTTAATTAATTTCTACAGTTAAGATCAAACTGGTTACTTAAGGAAGGAGCTTTTTAATTCACTGGCATATATTTGTGTATCTCATCATCATAAAAAAGTTGATGTTCATGACATCCACCAATTATTTCACAGGGGAATATTCCACCCCTTATTCCGTATAATTTACATCACAGTCAGGTAATTGCTATTTATGTCTCCAAATATATATATATATATGTATACACACACACACATACACACAAATTGGTAGTTCATTATTTATTAACACAAAAGTTCCTTAAGTTCATGATTGTGGGTGTCCATTCATTATAGCAGTCTCTCAGGGCAAGAGGAAGACTGTGAAGTTTCGTTGTGGTTCATGCCCGCAGGCTGCAAGTTAGAGATGTCAGCCTCGAGAAGGTCACTGGATGCCATATGATGAAGCTAGCTCGTTATCCCAGAAAAGACTTAGTAAACACTATTAGTACTACAGTTTAAGATTGAGCATTCTCACACAGGGTCAGATTTCCTTGAGGTACACCTTGAACTTCATTATCCTTTAGTATTACCAAATATTTCCAGGCCCCTGAGTGAAAGCAACACCACAAAGGGATTTTGCCCAAAGCAGGAGAAACCCAAATGATTTTCCCTAACAAATTCCTTTCACGCATCATGGGAGCTTTATCCCTTTCTATTTCACGAAGAAGGTCTAATAAAGCAGGACCAGTTCAACTGGTAGATCCTCTGGTGTTAACTAACCAGGTGGTTTCTGCCAAATGTTTATCCCAATTTTTTAAAGTACCACCCCCCATTGCTTTCAGAGTAGTTTAAAGTCCATTATATTGTTCAGTCTCCCCTAAAGCCGGAGCATGATAGGGAATACAGTATATCCATCCTATACCTTGTTCTTTGGCCCAGATACCTATGAGATTGTTTTTGAAATGAGTGCCTCTGATTGACTCCGTGCTTTCTGGAGTACCATGCCTCTATAAACTTGCTTTTCAAGGCCTAGAATAGTGTTATGGGCAGTCAATTCCAGGTGCATTGGATGCCCCTCCAAGAAAAAGCAAACTGTGGCCTGCACTCTGTAGATAAAGGAATGAGAAAAGCGCATTAACAGTACCAATTGTGGCAAACACCTGGCTGCCTTGTTGGTCTTCAACCTTCAACAATCCCACAGCAGAGGGGTCCTTTGTGAGGCCAAGAGAAATAGGCAGCTGTTTAACATTCTTAGTCATTACAGCTGCTATACCAAAGGCCCGCTTATAACCTTTTGGGTCTTTAAAGTACCTTCTTTTAAGATCTATGCCAAGAATGCACAGCGCATTAGGTCCAGTTACAAAGGAGTGCTTCTCCCATTTATTCCTGGTTAGGCTCACTTCAGCCTCCATGACAGTTAGTTCTTGAGATCCCCCTGTAACTCCAGAAATAATGATGAATCCTCTCCATTTATGATTCAATGACAACATGGTGCACTGTGCACCAGTATCAACAAAAGTACCGATCAGTTTCACCTTAAAGCATAGAAATTAAATAAGAAAATAAACTAGGCATCTAGCAGTGGTTTAACAATTCCTCTATCAAAAGTAAATAACAACCTCCTATACGAATGTAATTAAGAAGAGATGATGCTTGAGATTTTCTGATTCTCTTGTGTCAGGCCAACGAAACCACACAGTCCAATGAACTCAGTTATCCCTCTCCCCCCCCTTGACACCTCTAATTTGATACATAGTACACATCAAGGAATAGGTTGGTTTGGATCACAGGGGGCTGAGACTGAAATCCGTTTATTTGGATCACGGGGCTTGAAACCAATCCTGCTTAAGGACATCTTGTGGATAGGAATCAGGTTTCCATCCACTGGAGACTGGAGCAATATTTCTCTGGAAAGAAACTCTATGTGACTTTCCTTGTAACTCATGAAAACATAACTTGAGGGCAGCAGTAGGATGTCCATCCCATCTCCTCATGTTCTCTTAGTGGTCTCGCAGGAAAAAAACATAGGATACGTCCTGGTGTTTACTGAGTCTTTCTGACTATTTTCATAGGAGGATGTTTTTTCTTAATGGCTAAGATGTGGGTCTGTGAGAAGTAGGATCTATCCTCCTTGTGAGTCAATTTATCAAACTGTTTGTTGAATAAGTATTTTTTCAGATAATTTCTCCAGAACTGAGAGACAGACCTGTAAAGACCAAGAGAGACTCTCTTCATGTTGTTGGAGTTTGTCAACCAGTTCACCCACCATCAGATTACCAGCCATTTCTCCCCAAATCATTGTATTATCAATTTATTAGATTGAGCCTAGTTTGGATTTTTTAAGAGAGGGAATATGAAAGACATTTCAACAATTATTGAATAATTGTTAACTTCTCTGCAGAGATGACAACTTTGTTCAACCAGTTATTATTATGAAGTCCCAGACCAGAGATATTCTTGATATATCCCTTTGGACATGCAAAACTATACATATTTTCATATTGTAATATGCATTCCCTTACTTCTTGTCTTGATCCTTAAGATATTTAAGTTTAGAAATCTTCTGTTATGAATATGCACATTTCTTTCTTTTCAAGAGTGTTTAATTCCGTAAATATATTTCAGTCCATTCCTGTAATCACTTTCAACAAAATATGCTCACTATCATTTGACCTCTCAGATGCTGCTTTCTATAACAAACGAGTGCTTAGCAATTCCTTCTCAAATCTCCAGTGATAATTACATCATAGTTACCATTCCATGATCTGAAATTTACCATAACAATAGGTGCATTCACACACCTGCTTTTTGGTTGAAGACAACAAACTGGTTAAGCAGATGCTAGCTTACCCTTGAGTGGCATGTCTCTTATAGTGTGAAAAGACAACAAAAGATTTTTTCACTTTCGGTGAACACTATCTAGTGTTAGAATGTAAACCTCAAAATGGTGAAGAGTTGCTACAGGGAGATTTTATACTGAGGCAGACTACTGTAGGATCTTTAAAGGTAGTTATTTTCCATACTCCTAAGTTGTGGCCCAAAGAATCCAGTGCAAAAGAACTGTGAAATATTTGTTTTGTGTTGCAGTGGAAATTTGTACAGCTATCCAGTGGCTTGGGTTCTAGGGGTTGAACAAAGCTGTCTAGGACCACCTTCACACAGGAACTGTCATCAAAAGGTCCCTGTCCTTCTGACTTCAAGGTGATATTGAAGCAGTCTCGCCTGCGGTGAACATTCATAGTAACCCAACACAGCAGCCGTGGCATTGCAGGGAAGCAGATAAGGTCTCTGGCCATTGCCCTTGCCGGCCGCCAGGCATCTGCAGCAGAAGCCACCAGAGCCCCTCTCCCAGCCCCATATAAGGGCTTTGCTGTTGGCACAATGTGTGTTTTGTGGTACTTATCTGTGTACTGGGTGTCAGACTCCTGAAAATGAGATACTAACACCGCTAATCAGCGCTCAGCTCGTATCAGACAGCTGCACTGTGCATGTTCCCACATGGTCCTGCCTGTATTACTCAGTTTTGGCCAGTTGTACTCTTCCTATTCTGGTCCCGTGCTATTACTAGCTCCCTGCTTCCCATCAGGCATGTCATGTAATTATGCCAAATTTTCTTGATTGTTTAATGGTGCAAATGTTAGCTACTTGAGGAATGTAGAGACCTCCAATATTAACTTATTATGTGCTTTTCATTTAGGCCTCAAGAAACAGCAGGTTTTTGTGGATTCATCTCAAGAAGGAAGATAATCCAGTGTCCATCTACTTCTCTTTGTTTTCAATCCTCATCTTTACTTATTTTATATTCATTTTCAGTGATGTGTATTCTCTGAAATCCCTCTCCTTATCTGCTGTTTTTTGATTTTTTGGGGAGTTGGGGTTTTTTCCCTTGGTTTGAAAGTATCGCACGAGGAACTTTTATTCACCAGCTATATTCAATAATATAATATGAAATGTTAACTAACCTTACTGTTAATAATTTACAATTTTATGTCTTTTTTTTTTTTAAGCGTGGAGTGTCAAATAAAGCAATCGGATAAGATGTGTTACTGTGTCTTGGTAATAACATTTAAACTTCAGGGACTTTAAAACCTTAGATATATTTAAAAATATTTTTTGTATAAAATAGATCCTTCTGCACTTTTTATGAAGCTGCACTTTATATTTTCAACTTCCAAATTCCAGTTTTAAATTTTTTCACCCCCACCCCCCACCCCCCAGTGTTACAATGTCTTTTATTGCTATGCTTGCAAATACTCTCCTCCTGCCTGGCAAAAGAGCCACACAGAGGTCAAATAAAGGAACTTTTTCCAAATGGGTCTTTCAAAGCCAGGATCGTTTTCTGCAATATATGATTCCTTCTTACTGTTTTGCAATTTACTAAGTCTTCAGTGGGTAGTATTTTATTCAAGCATCCTGTAAGCTGTTCAGCTTCTAGTAGCATTTTTTGACATGTTTGATAAACATTGCAGTAACCAGAACTTTAAATGAATGCATTACAATCCGATTTCAGATAGTGTGCTTCAGACTAGAATGGGACACTGGGGCTCTGGAAACTGATGGCACAGTAATTAGTACGATGGATGCCACTGGGAATGTGGGGCACATGAAAAAAAAAGATTATCATGGAATCAAATATGTTTCAGATAATTATCCAGATAATAATAACATGAGGCATTCATTGATCTTAGGCGTTGTGCTGTTTTTTCAAGTTTTGTCTTGCAATTCCCATTGACCACTTGGTCTAGCTGAGAAGGAGCAAACCTTTACCTTGCTTTACCTCTGCAACAATCTTTCTGAGGATTTTCCCTGATGATCCTTCTTTTTCCCCTCTTAGACAGGACATTGGATCCTTTCCAACAATGAAAGTCTACTTGTAAGATTTTGACTGTAACAGTACTTTTTGAAAACTTGCAGATGAGTTTGACAGTTTGGAAAAAATAAGGTTGTCCTGTCTTATCAGCTTTGCAAACACCACATCTTGATTTTATATGAACTCTTTAGACTCTTCTAGTCACATTGCTGAGTTTTTGGCTTAGCTGGAATTTTGAACTGGGAGTAGAAAATTGTGAATACAAAAAACCCCTGGAATCTCAAAAACTTAGTCTAGTGGGATTTCCAGAGCAGGTTTACAGTGTCAGGAATTTTGTAATGCATATAATTCATACTTTATGATGTTTTCTAGGAATATCTAAATCCAGAGGACAAAAAGTAAGTTTCCTAAAACTACAGAATCATTGCTCAATTTCTTCCTCTCTTGGCATAGGACTATAATGAAGTAGGGCCCTCAGACAGAAAAGTGGTAAGAAGATTTTCACTTTATGCGGCTATGTATGATCCTTGGACAGAATGTTCCTAATTTAATCTAAAATACTCACATGTAAATCCTTAAAAATGAATAAAATCTTAAACTTTGTGCTGTAACACTGGTTACAGGACTTAGTTTGGATTAGTGAAAATAAGGAACATTCTGGAGCTCTGACAGTATATGCCTGCAATATATACTCAGAACACCCTGTCATTATGGTAAGTTATAATTTAGTATAATGTACTACTAATAGAGTTATTATGCTAGGAATGTTTTAACATAGTACATCATTAACAAACAAAATGTTACCTTTCAACCAGGTACTAGTTAATGTCCTTTTGTTGCCAATTGTCAGTAAAGTAATTCCTCAAATACATAGGTTGCTAACATATTTTAAATTGTCATTGCAGAGAAAGAAATGGATTGATTATCAAACACAGCAGAAAGACCTTTTTCATATTCCTTCTGCTATAAAACTAAAATTTTTAAATCAAGGGATTTGAGATAAATGGGGTTTTGGGCAGGTATGATGGTGGTGATTGTAAGAAAACAGTGATGGTCACCGGTAGCACCCAAATGAAATAATATGCTCCATTTCTTTGGGACCTCTTCCATGCAGTTTCCCAGCTCCTGTGCACTAGGCGTCAGTAGAAAAATAGATAGTGACTAGGGATATGAACTAACATTTTATTGATATAAAGAAGAGATCATTGTTTCAAGCTGTCTGCCTACTCAAGTAGACGTTCATATTTTCGTGGTGTTCTGCAGTTCTAAGATGAGATTCTAGAGAAAAATTGCCATTCATAGTTCAAAAGCACTGGGCCCTTTTGATAAGCAGCACGTATAGAGAAAGCTGCAGATGGCAGATTTTTCAAATTAAATATTGTGTAACTTTTCTGCTTTCCTAAACTTCTGTGGAAAGTTTTCTTAATGTAAAATTTCCAAGAGAACTTGTTTAGTTTTCATCCAATAAAACTGCAAGAATATACTTTCTTTAGCTATATGGCTGAAAGCCAGAAGTGGACAAACAGTTTAAGTTCTAATGAAAGATCTTACAGAAGAATAAAAATTGCAAGGAAGTTGAAAAATACATTTAAAAAAAAAATTATAGTCTTTTAACATCACAGGAAGATGGCTGGTTGCATTATTGGCAGTTTGTATTCCCAAAATGAGAAGGATTTCTTGTATTGTGTTTCTTCTATTAAAGTATGTATTGTAAATCTTATTCAAATGCTTAGCTTAAAGTCAGTAACTTTCACTGTCTCACTTCACTGGCAGATGTTTGAGGCTGAGCACATGGCAAGTCGGTTCACAGCGAAACCTCACAGATCTCAGCATGGAATCAAACGTCAAGATAAAAACTTGTTCTTTTCTAGTCTAAATTAAAAAAGAAAATATAAAAAAAAGAAAGACCTAAGGAAAAGCAAGGTCAGTAGCCAAATATCTCACCGGGAGTTTATAATTGTATACTTCACAAAAGCAATTGTATGGGAAGCAAATTAATTCCCCTCCATTACATTTGGTTATCAATACAGCAGTTCACTGTTTACAGAGTCAGTGTTTTGGGAGCATGGAAGGTCCCACTGATGTTAAATGCAATACACTGCATTAGTAAACTAACTGAAATTTTAGTGTAGCAGAAGACTGTATTTACAAGGACAAAGTAGATTAGTATTATTTAATTTTTCTGTAAAAAATTGCTATAGGTATATAAATTAAATTAGCACACAGAGGTTTCAAAAATGTCAATAGTTCCTCCAGGGCAAGGTATATAATAAAGTTCTGTTTGGCTATATTGTGTGTAAACTTGGTACTCATTGAAGTCAATAGCTAAATCCCTGTCAAGTATAAAAGTATCAGAACTTTGCCTACAGGGGTCTTCTAAGCAAGGAGAGACACTAACTGCATTTGTTAGCTAGATTTCTTCTTTAGTGTTGCACACCCTTTGCATGGAGAATGAGACTTAGGAGGAAAACAGAAATATTCCTGGAGCTGAGCTAGAGTGTTCACTTCTTTATTCAGCTTATTTACAGCCATGCAATTCACTAATGGAGCGTCAACTTGTCTTGTTTAAGAAGTTGTTTGTCTGTCAAGAGACAGACATCCAGCTGCCATATAAGCCAACAGTTTAGTTTGATCTCTAATTTTCACTTTTGCCTCAAAGTGCTGGTGGACAGAAAACTCAACATGAGCCAGCAGTGCGCTCAAGTGGCAAAGAAGGCCAATGGTATCTTGGCCTGCATCAGGAACAGTGTGGCCAGCAGGACTAGGGAGGTCGTCATTCCCTTATACTCGGCACTGGTCAGGCCGCACCTCGAGTGCTGTGTCCAGTTCTGGGCCCCTCAGTTTAAGAAGGATGTTGAGATGCTGGAATGTGTCCAGAGGAGAGCGACGAGGATGGTGAAGGGGCTGGAGCACAAGCCCTATGAAGAGCGACTGAGGGAGCTGGGGTTGTTTAGCCTGAAGAAGAGGAGGCTCAGGGGAAACCTTATTGCTCTCTACAACTGCCTAAAGGGAGGTTGTGGTGAGGCAGGAGTTGGACTCTTCTCTCAGACGACCAGTGGCAGCACGAGAGGACATGGTCTCAAGCTTCGCCAGGGGAGGTTTAGGATTGACATTAGGAAGAAATTCTTCACTGAGAGGGTAATTGTCCATTGGAATGCGCTGCCTAGGGAGGTGGTCGAGTCACCATCCCTGGAGGTGTTCAAAGAGAATTTGGATGAGGCACTTAGTGACATGGTGTAGTTGACAAGTAGGAGTAGGAGTAGGTGTAGGTGTAGGTGTTGGGTCATAGGTTGGACTCGATGATCTCAAAGGTCTTTTCCAACCTTATGATACTGTGATACTGTGAAAGTTCAGTTCAAGTCAGTTACATCAGCTTCCTCCTCTAGCCATGGAAAAGCCTCAGTCAGAGGGCTAAGGACCACTCTGGGTAAATGTTAAGGACAAATCTGGTTTGACACAATAGAAAGTTTTCATTGTCAGTACTTGAATCAGTAGCACCTCACCATTGAAGAAATGATGGGTTGTCACTTGAAAGGAAATGTGTAGGGACAAAGGTTGTCTGATACCCAGAGATTTCTAATCTAGTATTTCTTTTGAGGTATACCTAAAATATTGCCTATACCTGCATGCAGTTTGTGGGATAACAAAAATGTTGCCTGTATAGAAAACATCTTTTAAAATGTATACTAAATATATAGGCAAAAGCTCTCCCCCGTAACAGTCAGAGAAATGCAATTTAGTTCTCTGATAGTATTTTACGGACAAGATCATCAGCTATGTTTAATAGATATAGTGTCACAAAGACATTTTAACTGACATGAATGAACTACCCTCACACACTTTTTATCTAAAGATTTAGGAGTTCATTTAAAATGAGAGCATTTATTTATTCACTTTTTTCTCTCATCTCTTTCTATTTCTATTAGATCTAATTCCAGATTTTATTTGAAAAACATGGATAGCAAGATTACTTTTTAAATGTAAAAATATAAGAAATAGAGAAGCTGACACTGAAGTTTTCCTATGCTTATTTTAAAGGAATGAAGTCTGTTGTCAGGTGCCATCTAGTACAAATATGTATTGGCATATGAATATATCTGAGTCATAAAACTGGGAGTATTGTCCATGTTTGCTTCTTCTGAGGTGTTATTTGAAATCTAAATGTACTCTTTTTTTCATACATTCATTTCTCTCTCCTCTGTGTAGACTAGTGTAGGATTATAATTATTCACTCAACATATGAATGAATTTTGGAAAAAGAAAAAGAGATGATTTTAAAATATGATTGGAAAGGAATTTAGATTCCTGTGAATATTATGCCTAAACTAATTTATAAAACTCTAAACTCACTGATTTTTCCTGCTAAAATGCAAAAATGAAAGTGTCTAGTGTTGATTCATTTTATACAGTTTTTTATTTTTTTTATTCTGAAAATAGAAGCAGTCACAAAAGCTAACTAGTTTAGGAAGATTTTGAATAATTAGCAAAATAGATTTTTAGTTCTCTAGTTCTTTAATGATTTGGTGCCTTCATCAAATGGTGATGCATTGTGTGTATAGCATGGCAAGTCAGGTAAAGTGCAATGACAAACTATTACAGAATAGAAGAACTAATATCAAGTCATGGTGAAAACTGTATGAATACAGTCAAGACAAAAACACACATGGGAGTGGCTGTAAAACACTCAGTTTTCTGGAGATTACTGGATAGTGGTTTACAAATACTTGAAAAAAATGTAGTAGTTTTGGTAGGGGCCTTTTTCACAGTGATTATCTGACAGTAGGACTAAATTTGTTGAACCCAGGCTGTCAGTTTGGAAATTAGGTCTAGAATTTCCTGACGATAAAACTCCTTTCATATGCATGATGCCAAGGCAGTCTTCTACAAATCTTCTCATACAGAGCTGTTGCTATTTTTTCCCAGTTCATCAGTGCTGGCAAGATAAACTATAACAAATATTTAGCAATTATAGAAAGATGATACCTGCTGTTAATTATATTACAGCTTTATTTTTAGTAGAACTTTAAGCTAGACTAGAAATTGTGACAAATTTTGGAATTTCTGATCCAAGGCTTTTCTTGTTGATTAGGAAAACATGAGAGATCTTACAGCAGCATTTTCACCAGGGGGTACTGGAGGAACTTTACACCCAGGTGCAAGGTACCTATGGTTCCTTCAAGCTACTTTGACTTCTTTCCAGAAAGCAGACAAGGTTATCAGTCTAAGGTATGGAAGTACTTGTATTGAAAAGAATGAATAAAAAATGCTGGCTTGAGATATTAAAAAAATGCAATCTGTAATTTCAGCCATCTTATCAAATTTACAACAAAATATGTGAAATGTTTATGTTTGAGTGTAAACATAACTACTAGGTAATAAATGGGAGATATTATTATCTTTCATAATGAGCAAATCGTTCCCTACTGGCTCATCACTGATTGTCACACTTCCCTCTGCAAGGTCTGCTATCAACTAATACTGAAGAAATGACAGGCAAATAAAAAGACCTGCTGTACCAATTCCTGTGTTTTTTCATGCATATTGAGTGACAGATCTCAACTAAACGTGGATATATGTGAGAATGTCTTTGACAACCATTCATTCATTTGTTGTGTAGAATCTTTAAAGCTATTTGCATTCTCCAGCTCCTTTTGTATGCTATTTAAAGGAAGATAAAATGGAGTTCAAGGGATGAAAATTATTTTCTGTATCTTCTGGAATCACTAAGGTACGAATGTTCACACAAAGGCATGAGTCCACTGTAACAACTAAAGAAGGAAATAAAAGGAAGTTGGGTTTTTTTTCAATATCATAAGTTGAAGTAGCTTTCAATAATACTTTCATAGATATGTGTTTATAAATTAACCCCTTACAGAGCAATTAACCAGATAAAGAATTATATAGCGCAGAGTCAAATAAAGGGAGAGAGAATGTGTAGGACTACTAGCAAAAGGCCTGCTTATTGTCTTTCATTTTGTTCTATGTAACAGAGGGTCTTATGCTTATATATTGTGTTACTTGGGATCTGAATACAAACATAAAGTTACGTGTCAACTTTTTTAATTCCAGGATTAACAAGAGAAAATACTTGTCATTATAATGTAAAATTAATCGGAAGCCCAGGAATAATGTAGCTAACAAAAAGATTCATTTGAGTAAAATTTAATGAAAACACTGCTTTCAAAATAAAAATGGCTTTTCACTAAATGTGTTTTCATGGATCCATCAAATATTGTTAAAGCAGAAGAGAAACACACATATTTTTCCACTATATTTATCTTTTGTGGTTGAAATCCAAACTCTCAAATGAGCTTGGGCACTTAAGGAAGAGAGAACATAAACTACATCCAGAATGACTTGCGACTTACATTGGCTACTTTTCTTCATTTCTTATGCTCTTTCCTCATCATTATGTCCAAGTGTAGGAGCCTGATTGGGAACACAAGGAAGTCAACAAGTTTAAAAGCTGTGGGTCTTAATATTCTTCATCAAAGAAGTGGACTACAACCGGCTTGTTTTTCTGGTAGAGGATTTTGTTCTTTAGCACAGACTAAAAGGATTCAAGCATTTTAGCACAGAAGATCCTATTAATCAAAGCTGGCCTCCAGCCCAATACAGTCAATTAAATTTATATGACTCTTTCATGCTCCAGATCTTTCTTCTCTGCTGTTTTCTTGCCATTTGTTATCTGGGGGAAAAACATAACTGGAGTCCTTATTTTTATGCCTTACTTTGAAAACTATAAGGTTGTTCAGTCCACGAGCTCCACAATATTAGTTTTATTGCCAGGAAGGTCTATACTTGAAGCTGGCAATTTCATAGACCCGAAGAACACAGCTTGGTCCCTGAAGCAAATGTATCAGAAAAGTGAGGTGAGTACTGGCAAAAAGGTAGGAAGGCGGTCAAGGGCAAGGTACCCCAGTAAGGTATCCACATTGTTGAAAACAGAGTCATGAGATGCAAGTACAAAAATCCACTTGGAAACCTACAAATTAAATAGGTCTCTAATGAAATGGGTAAACCAATAAACACTACACAAAAGAGTTTTTGAGAGAGACTTCTTTTGCTGGTTACTTCTACCTGACCAGTTAAACAACTGAAGGGTCCCTACAACAGCGCTTGAGGCAACTGAGTTTTTAATATATATATATATATATGTATATAAATCTATCATTTCTTATCCACAGCTGGGTTTATTCTTGTTGTTGTTATCCTTAGTTGTCCATACAACATTTAAAGAATTAATAAAACATGAATTCCTTATACAAATATATTTATTGTTTTCAGTTTTAATTTTCTCTACAGTTTCAGGACTGTCATGTAGAAAAACTATTTTCTGGGGGGTTTATTATTATTATTTAGTTGTTTACAGAAAATTGCTATTACATTTAGATTTTTTATTTTTAATCTATTTGTTTTTTATAGAAGTAATCCAAATGTCTTAACCATAAAGTCACTGCTATTTGACATGATAGGGTTATAGCCCACACATTTGACTCTGCATTCTGACTATATTTCTATTGTTGTTTGCACAGTGTGTCTTCTAACAATCTGGGGTTTTTTATTTTTTTAAATGCAATAACACTTTGACATCAACTCATTTTATTATAGTGAAGCTGGATATTAAATCCTTGGTAGATCTAAAGCCCCAGTGGGGCTAAAGCTAGTTGTTTATCCTATGTATCAGTTTGCATATCCTGAAATCTTCCTTAAACATTCTCATAATGGAATAATCATAAGAGTCAAGACCCCTTTAATTTTCCAATGGAAAATTAAAAAGCAATTGCCCAAAAAAGAGATTTTTTTATGAATCTAACACTTAGAAGATTTGCACACTTTAGACCAATTTAAGTGAGAACTTTTCTGAGTGTTCAGATCTGTGATGGCAATGATATTGCCACTATAATGTCATTTGCTTGAGCAGGCAAATGCAAGAAATTATGTCATTAATGATTTTTCCCTCCTCATAACTGCAGAATACATAAGTTACACTTGTTTATATGAAGATTTTTAAGAAAAGTGACTTAGGTTTCCATTTTAATTTTATTTTTTTTACTGTACAGCTACAATAGCATAATAATGAACAAAATATTTTCTTGCTCACTCAAATACTTCTCCATCACTGTTCTGTAATAAAACATGTCAGATTCATTTTCATGCAGCCGTAAACATTAAGAGCCTAATGACATTCAGAACAGCTTGTCCTATTATAGATTCCCTCTCCTACTCAAAGTTCTTAGTAAATATACTGAAAAGATTGTCCACTACTGGTTCCCTGCAAATCAGGTGCATTTGGTTGTCTGCATGTTTAAACCAATATGTAAGTCATGTCAAAACCTTCACATTCAAACATATGGATTACTAAAACACTTCTTTTGTAAATTGATTTTGTCAGGATGATAGGAGTCAAAATGCCCAGAAGAATCTGAGCTTCTTTCTGGGGAACTTAAGTACCGGATTTGTTTCCACTTTTACTACTTAGTGTTGTGGATTTGGCTAAGGTCTAAATATTGTCTGTATACATAACATATTATATATAATGCAATATATGCAATGTAAATTAGCATTACCTGAACAAAGACATGGTACAAAATCATCCCTCTGGTCTTTATCATCCATCATCCTTGCTTTCAACAACACGATTTTGAGATCTCATCAAAGGAGATAGTGAGGCACAGAGATTACGTGATTCAAGGCTGACTGTCCTACAGGAGTGGTCCCAAAGCATCTTCACAAAGAAATCTGGCTTCTGGCTACAGTTTCTTCTGCGACTGCACAGGACTCTAGTAACAGGTTTATGCTTCAAACGGGTGTATGAATAATTAGTGGAGTTTCTTTAAAAGTGACACTAAAACCCATCAACACCATACACATAAAGAATATCCCTACAATTCATGCTTCATGACTATTACAGGATATTATATTTTATTACCCTCCATACTTTACAAAATGCATCTCAACTACTGTTAACCCACGTTCTTCCTTGTTCCATGTACTTATGTCCCCAGGTTTCACACTAAGAGTATTATTTTCTGCTGTTCATGTAATTTTTACCTTTCTTTACTGTCAGAAGGATTGACTCATTAAAACATGCCTGTTATAAACACCTTTAAGAAAGAAAGCTTTTGCCATTCATGTTTATAAAGCAAAGGAAAAAATATCAATAATTTTTAATATTAAAAAAAAATATTTTAAAAGTAGCCACAAGAGAGGTTTTTATTTCACTTATGTTAGTCATATTTCATTTAATTCGGAAAAGATGGCATTTTGACAAGGCATTAGTCATAAAAAAATGAAATTATGAGGGAGATTGGATAGACCTCAAACAGTGTAAAAAACCAAAATTAATGGGTGAGCACTTTCCGTACCTATAGGAGAGCATCTTATGCCTCTGTGACTTGCTCCCTTAGCACCTTGAGATTGGATCAAGGGAAGTCATTCCCTGGACAGAAGCTTAGACAATGAAATATTTCTTACAAATATTTCCTGAAAAAATCAAACCATTACTCACAGATAGAGAAAGCGAATAACAGGAAGCAGATAAGGTACATTAAAACAAACAAACAAAAAAAATAGAAAGAGAAGGTAAAGCCATTGACAAGTTTAAAGATAAGTAGTTCTGAGTGTATTTAACAGGTAAGTATATTAAAATAATAAATATCATTGCTATTACTAACAGATAAGGCACTGGGTCCTAGAAAACTTTTAATACAAATAATGGTGTGTATTAAGAAAATACCAAGATAATAGTACAAGTGTATCATATATGTAAAGAACCTCATTCTAACAATGAAGTCGAACCTGATTTTCTTTTCTGAAGATGTTTCACAGTACTACTTAAAATTCATTGCAGGAACCCTTTGCCTGAACACTTATAGATAAAAACACCACACAGTCATTTTATGACATCTTTTCTTCTCCTGACCATCTCTGTCATTGTCTTTTGCTCCCAATTTTTTTCCCTCAATAGCTTCCTTATTATGTCAATAAGTTCCAGTTATCCTCTTCCTGAAGGGCTCTCTCCTGTCTTTTTTGCTCCTTTTTCAACCTAAGGTTTAATTTTTTACATCCTCCAGCAACCTCTCTCCATGTTTCATGCTTTTGAGATCCTTATGGACAGCTGCTCTCTTCTGACTTAGAAGCAGCACTTGCAGAGATAGCATAAGGTATCTACAGAGAAGGCAGCTGTTTAATAGGTTATCATATGATTTTGTAAAAAGCACTCTGGTTTTTAGTTCAAATAAGACAGTCACAACTCTGTAATCCTGGGAAGTAAACTATCGCATTAGTCACTCGATTATTATAAGTGTCATATTTTTCTAATAATAAATTAATACCTCCTCATGGCTGAGTTTCAACATTGGACCACAAAATGAGGAAGAGGGAAGTGACACAGGCTCTTTTCCTTATCCTTTCAATTAACATACAGTGTTTATACAACTATAGAATTAAGACTTTTGTCACTCTCAATTTCTGTTTTATGGGTACCCTGAATCTTAATTGTGTTTGCAACTTACTTTTGAGTTCTGTGAATGAAAAGTGTGATAAAAATGATGAAGGTTATCAATTAGTATTAAGTCAGAGCAATTAGGGTAGACAAATGAGCTGATGATTCCCAGATCTTTTGTGCTGACCTATATAGCAATTTTCTGTAAGGTTTCAGTTGAAGAAATTCTCAGTAAACTTGAGACATCACACTATGTTACTATCCTTTAACCAAAGAATGAACGTCCCTTAAAATTTTTAACTCTTAATTATGCCTTAATGAGTAGGCATTTCATATCATCTACCTCATTCCCAAGCTGTGTTGCGTCAAAAACAGGTGTGTCCCATCATCAGCAAAAGCACCCAGGGTTTTCACCCTTCTTAACTGAAAAATTACTTACTTCTCTGGGCACATTACACCTTTGGGATCATCACAGATAAAAGGCAGAGATAGTATGTACAGGAAAATCAGGAACATTGCCATCCTGCAACCTGCTTGCCACTTGCCCTCATCCTGCCAGCATATACCAGGACACCCCTATGTTTGCTCCTTATTTAACAGTCGGTCACTTCTGGGATAAAATCCCATTTGTATCACCTCAAGCATAGTCGTCTTGATTGTGAAAGAAGCCAGGAGTGAAGGGCTGGAGCTGCAGGACCTATGATTCCACCACTAGAACCTGCTGTGAGTCAGTCGTGCCTCCAGTATTCCCTGAACTGGCAGCATTGCCAAAACCTTCTCTACATGACAAGCTCGGCCTTCCACTTGTTCTCAAGTAGTCAGAAGCTGCCATGGGGCTTCCTTTCCTAGGTAATACATCCACAATAAGGAAACTGATGGTAAAGGGAAGAAAAAAGGGAAAAAAAGTAAATGAGGAAAGGGAGAGAAAAAGGGGAGAAGAGCAGAAATGCAGGAGAGCAGGTAAATAGAAAGGAGAGAGAGGGAAATCCTTGTTTCTACTCCATGATATTTCACATTATGTGCCCTTTTTCAGGTCTTTATTTGTATGTGGTGTATATAAAAAAAGGGAGGTGGGGAGAAAAATGTGTTTGTAAGTAGTCTTTGTGTAGAATTTTTCTTGATATTTTCAGAAGATTAGATGTCTTTCCATTTAAGAATGTCTCTTAGTAGCAATATCACACTAAATAGAAAAGGCTGTTTCCAGACAGAAACAAAAAACTTCAATCAAGTAGGCTTTACAAGACAATACAAAAAAATACTGGTAGATTTTCAGTATATCTGGAAAAGTTAATATGGCATTTAACAGACTGATGAATGTAACAAGGTTCCTGAATAAGAACCATGTGAAAGGCAAAGTGGATCTGCTTGAAAGGTTGACCAAGAGGGAGTTCTTATCAAAACTCTCAGGCACTTTTATTGTCTTATTAAAAAGTTCATAGTTTGGCTGAGATTATGGATAATATGTTTCTGTCTGAGTGTATCAGAAGGCTGAGGATATGCACAGTACCCAGTCTGAAAGCAGCAGAGCCTGCACATTATTCATTTGCTATGTACTGACACATCTCCCTGCTGTTTGCATTACTGGTGTTTCTGGGTTTACTTCATATAGAGGACAGGTATATATAGGGTTTTAGAAAGACTCAGTGTGTCTGACCACAGAGTAACAACTACCCCTGCAGATGTAATGCTTACTCCGTATCCAAATACCGCAGAAAAGAAGTCAGTGGTTTAAAAGGAGAGGCTAAAGGGGACAGAGTGGGAATGGCCATGTCAAATTAGTCACACTAATGCAGGAGAAAATACATTAAATCTGTCCTGGAAGACAAACTACTTTCTAAGGACTCCTCCTCACAGCCTAGCACAGAGGGTAATTTAGTACTGGACTGTGGAGTAAAGCATCTTAGTCAACACAGACTAGAATTGTAACAGCCGCAGAAAAATTGGCAGTGGTCTAACCCAGCCTGCAGGGATTGCTCCAGCATCTGATGGCTCCTCAAAACTGGTTGTCAAAAATTACATCCAATACCATGTCAGGACTCCTTGCATAAAGTGTCAGTGACGATTCCTCCAGAACTACAAGCTTTCTAAAGCCACAACTAGGCAGGGCTTGTGGACTCTGCTGGCTTAATGCTTCTACAAAGATGAGGTAAGCCCATGTCTGCGTTGTTGTTCCTGTTTCGTATATCTAAATGGAAACCATTAATTAAAACTAGAAAGTCCTTTCCTTTGTCCTCAGACCCTTTGCACTGGAAACGTCAGGTACTGTGCAGAGGTGTGACTGCTTGGCCTAAGGAAAAGAAATATCTGTGTTTCATTTGGCTGTCAGAATGAACAGCTGGATTTCACATCCTTTAGATCTTTTCAAAGCACAAGGCCTATGAGGAGGCCATAAGGGCTGTTTCTTTTGTGAATTGAAGTGGTTACAACCTTTACTTCTCTTGACTACATATATCCTGAGCCAGTTATAACACAAATAAAGAAATGACAGAGGAAAGCAAATTTCTCTCTGCCTTTCTGCTGTGGCTTTTGATTGAGATTTCTCAGCAAACTGAGATGAACCAAATGACTTAATTGAAGTGCACTAAAGCATTTTTGTTCTGCATGAGAAACATGAAGTTGTCTTCTTGAAGTAAAGAGTGCTCTGGATAAGTGAACACCAACATATAATCACATAAAGTTAGCATCTATGAACAAACTTGTTATCCTGGATGGCAATGCATGTTTTAAATTTAATGTACGCAGAACAGGGACGTGGAGGTGCAGATCTGTGAAGTGCAGAGTGGCACTTGGGAACTGGATTCTGTCAAGGGCTGGAAATCCCAATCACATGACAAGTTGAAGGCTTTTTTATCCTTATGAATGAAGTTTATGATACATGTAACTCTTCTCAGAGCACTGGTTTGTTATGTCGCTGTTGATTTGTAACTGTGCTCTGCATCCTCCAGAATCTTAAATTCAGTACTGTAACTGTAAGATTCTATCACAGCATAACTGTGAAACATTGGATGGAAAACACGTGTTAGCACTGGTACAGGTTTGCTGAAGGATCTGTTTCTATAACACCCATTTGCTGTATTAGCTTCTCTTTTCTAATGGAGTTTTAGATTTATCATTACTGTTTCTAGAGCAACATATTCACGTTTAGAGCTCAAACACAGGTTTACCTAAGTAAGATGTAGCTCACATTGTTTCAATTACTGTTTCAGGTGACTACCAGGCCTGAGTACAGCTGGTAGAAGCAAACGAGATGGAAAGATGAAATCTGAAGTTTATTTCTATACTCAGTTAAAGAGATAAAGAGTTAAAATAGATTCAGAAACATTCTTTTAAAAAGAGAAACAACTCCTGTTTCACTAAAAAACACTGCTACCTTTTTTTTTTTACAAATGAATGATTGACACTTCTTAAGAATATTGCTTTTACATCTAGCCATATTTTCCATCATGTGGATTATAATTCCTTTTGGATTTTCCTTTCTCCCTCCTGCCCCTGCTTCACCCTATCTACTGGCCTTTGGTTGCATTCCACTTTCAGTTTTGGCATGTTACTTGCTTAATAACAAAGGCTAGTTTTATGACCTTTCTTTTACATTAGCTTAACTGTGTGTAAAATAGGGGTGTATGAAAGTATTGAAAGTGCTAATGTAATTTACTGACATGTACAAAGCCCTTTGAGGTGAATAATTAGGACTACTCTAAAAAAGGACATGAACTAACGTCAAATACTTCATACCCGTTCTGTACATGGATGTCTCCTTGAAATACTTTGTCTGAAACAATCACTGAACAGACAGCTGAAGTGCAGATAAGACACGGGAAAAATGAAGATCTATATAATACGTACAAAGAAAGTATGTGAAAATATGTCTCTGATGAATTTAAGAAGGACAAAACCCTTGTCTGCTGTAAACTTATCCAATTCTACTTACTAAACCATAATTCTTATGTTTCATGTCTACCAAGGACATTGTCTGCTTAAAGCCACTGTACAGTACTCGAAAAAGAAGTTGAGAACAATGGGTTATTTTCCACAAGACAACATTTTCCCTATGAATAAGACATTTTCTGTTGCTGCGGACCTTTGTGCAAAATAAATGTTAATACTTCTAATGTCAAATAGATCTTTTTTCAATATGACTTCAGGTTGATTAAACAAGACAGTTAAAGATAACATGACATGTCTGACCTTTTTTAGTTACTGCTTCTATGCTAATCTATACCTTTGGGCAATCAACACAAGCTCTGTAGCCAACCTCGCATTGTTTTTATTCTGTTTTCTAAATATAATCCCTGCGAGAATGTTGGTCATAAGCTTAAGAGTTGTAGAGGTTAGGAAAAATGGTTCTTTTAAATGAAGGTTTGTATTTTCACTGCATCTCTTCAGAAGTGTTTGACAGAAACATCTTCAGGGAATCCCTCACATGGCCCATCCCAAACCCTAAAGAAGATATGCTAATTATCCAATGTGAGTGTTAACAGAGTGCTGCACCTGGAATTTCACAGGGACGTGGACAACATCGGTCCTGTCTCACAGAAGTATTTAACACAAAAGAGAAAGAGTGCTAAGTAAGAAATTAAAAGCATTGCTTTCAGGTTTTTTGCCTTTCTGTTGACCCTCTGTAACTTACACATTCCAGAACATTTCCTAGAAAATTCCAGTTAAAAAAAGGATGTCCAATATCTTGTATCTTCCTTTGGTGCAGTCTGCCTTCATCTTCCCTCAGTTCCAAACTGTCCAAAGATGGTTTCCAAATATTTATCTTACTATTCCTCTATGAATTATGTATTTATTTTCATATCATTGAATAATAAGAGAAAGAACAAGGTATATCTATCTACACAAGAAGTCTCTGTACTGGTTTCATCCAGGTTTAGAATCAGAGAGTTCCCATCGAGTCCCAGGAAACGGACGGCTCATCATAACTGTCCAATAGTGGTTTATGACATGAAATTATATTTCTATGAAAAAATTCTGTATCGTATTGCATTCTATTCTATTCTATTCTATTCTATTCTATTCTATTCTATTCTATTTATGATGATAATAAAATAACAATATGTACAATTATATCTATAATCATAAATATATCAATAACTCTAATAATACAATTCCACAGTAGAAAGGTTTTATTCATAGATTGTGAGAAACTTTCCTAAACTTTACCTTGCATCTTACATTCCTAAGAATTACCTTGTCTTTTCTCATATAACTGTAGAAAGAATGATGTGATGACATTTGGAGAAAAAAGGTCAAGGAAGGTGGATTTTTCTTTACAATCTTCAATTTACTGCTATGCTAAATTAATGTTATTCCAGAAGAATTTGTTACAGCTCCTCTAAAAAAAAAACCTGAAATTTTGTGGTAGAAGTAAGGAATCATCTTTCTGGTTTACCCATTGGGGACCAGCAGTTTAATAGAAAAAGTTAATGAACTGAGTTAACGTATTCTGAGATATAAAAATATGTGAACATTTCTCTATTTAAAAGGAATAATTCTAAAGATATAATAAATTCCTTGAACTCTGGCGACATATATATTTGCTTTAATTTGTTTTGGTTTTTTTAAAGCATTAAGAGATGAGTTTGAACTGTACTGACTACACCAACGAAGGAGGAAATAAAGAAGAGTGTGTGTGTGTTTTTCTCCTTAGAAGTGGAATTTTTTTTTGTTTTGAAAAACTACTGCACCAGGTCTTTCTTTTCAAAAGAATTTCAAAGTTCTCTGTACCTCATCACAGCAGATAAGAAGGATACAAGTTTGATTCAATTTTATGGAGATTAGGGTTCAGTGAAATAGAAAGGAAAAAAAAGTATGTGATATGGAAATGTGACCTGAACAATTGTATTTTAACCATGACATAAATTGTGCAGCAATGTAGGTAATGTAAGGTTCTCAGTAAAAAGATTCAAACAAGGCATACTTTCAAATCCGGATGATATATTGAAAAAAAAGGACAAAATGGAAAGATAAATTTGATAGCAAAATCAATTTTAAAAGTAAGATGTGAGGGCACACCCTCAGCTTGATTTTCCAATAGGTTTTTATGCATGTTTAGTAAGTAGTTACCTCAGCATGACCAGGTGCCCATGCACATAGCAGAGAAATGAATGAATTGCAGAACCTACGTTTTCAGCATGTTTTTTCATTTATTTGGTTTGGGTTATTGTTGGTTTGGGTTTTGTTTTTGTGAAACCCAGAAAATATTAACATGCTTTTTGGGTTTTTTGCTTGGAATTTTTTTTACCCCCATAAAAATAAAAATATAACCCCAAGGCTCCAGGATGTCTTGCTTTAAGAAAGTATTAAAGTGAAAGATCAGGATTAGATTAATCTGAAATTTGAAATGTGTTGTTGACTAATTTTTGTCTTTTCTTTACTGATATCACAAACAAGCTTCCTCCTCATAGAAACTACTAGCAGTCACAAAGTATCAATACTGTCTCTTCCCCTTGCTGACATATTGTGACTAAAACATCAATTTAATAGTCTTAAATGCAGTATCCTTGAATCACCTCAGAACAAAAAACTGAGAGCTTGCATTTCCCTTACCAGTTACAATTTTGTCAGTCCATCGATTATAAATGCTGCAATTTTAACAATATGTGAATACCACTGCTGAAGAAGCAGAGTACCAGTGAATCTGAAAGTGCTATAAATTAAACTTCTAAAAAATATCCTAATACCATCTAAGTTTCATAAAAGGCAAGCTGACTGCAACTTTGCAAAAGACCTGCAAATTTTTCTGAAATTTGAAAAAAAACTTTATCCAATGATCTTTAGAGTAAAACCACCATCAACTTCATGAGTTTCACTTTAGCTGCTATCCATACACCTGAAGCAAAAAGCCATTGTTAAATTTGCCAACTTAACAACATTTTTACTATTTTATGACAGTGAAGTCATATTATAAGGCATCTACTGCTTAGTAAAGATCCTAGGTTTTTGCCACTGACTCCTGAGTGAATGCAGATAAATCTCTAATCTCTCCACTGTCACAGTTTCCCCTACCATACAATAGGATGCTGGTACTAACTTCTTTTTCAAACATGATGAGTTCTCTCTGTTAATGAATCCATCATGTAAAAGTTTAATATGTACTATTCGTCTGCATAAAAACCACCTCAGTAAGTGTGAAAACTTGTCTGATTACATCCTTCATAGTGATTCCCATAATTCCCTTATTCTTCTCTTTTCAAGGCTTTCTTTTTGCTGCTGGAAAAAGGACAGTATACAGCCTATTCCCTCTCAGTGAAAGCACACATTTTGCAGTAACTCACCAAAACACTGACACCAACATAACTACTTCTCATAATTTCAACTTCCAAGACTTCAGTTTCAAATTATTCACTATGAGATTGTTGGTTAAAGCTGTTACTAAAAGGAGACAATCCTGAGCTCTGAGAATTGATAGAGTTATTCAAAAAGAAAGCAAAAAAAAAAAATATTTAACAACAACACAAAATCCTTGACTGGAGGAAAAAAAGCATGGATTCTCTCCACATTAGTCTAATTAAAAATGGAGATACAATATAACAAAACATTGGATAAACCCCTAAAGATTTTCTAAATTCTTTTAGGGTGAGTGCAGGTTAAGTGTTGAGTTGCACAGGACCCACTTCAAAGCAAAAGAATGAATGCACTTGTTCATTGTTACCTACTGAAGGATGAGGCATTTAAGGCAAAATATAACCTGTCAAAGGAGAACTACAAAATGATTTATGAGTGGAAGAAGAAATGAAAATACAAGTGGTCTGGAAATTCAAATTGTGTTTACTGTTACCTTGATGATAAACTTCCATCTCTCCAATTTCTCCTAGCACAACAGAGTGTAGGGAGGCTGAGTAAAAAACTCTAAACAGTAAGATAAAAGTCTATCAAAATAGGGAAAATAATATTCTCAATATTTCTAATTCTCCAAGAGTGCTGCCTTTCAGTAGTAGCTTTCTTATGGGATCTTGTTTCTCTAATTTTTAGCACAAAATTTAATTGATAGAACTTTCAAATAATAATGTCTCAATTTTTTCATACAAATCTATATCTATATCTATATCTATATCTATATCTATATCTATATCTATATCTATATCATCTATATCTATATCATCTATATCTATCTATATATATATATATCAGTTGAAATAATATTGTTAATGTAGCTCTGACTCACAGTATTTCCCACAGCTTGGCACAAGACAGATGCACAGACACCATAAACTAAACTTATGAATATATTTGTTTTCCTAAAAACAGAGAGAGACGGTTTGGATGGAGTTTCCAATCTTGTAATGATGCTGTGTCTCAGTCATGTAATGAAGTATTATAAAGACATTCATAGTTATTGTCACCACAAGATGCCTTGCTAGGCATGTTAAAAATTATTCCAAGACTTGGTGTATATAACTCTGTAAATATTTGTCTTCATTGTAAGTTTGTCTTCCTTCACAAGCATTTCTTGTCCTGAATTGAGTGAAACATCAGGTAAATGCAGATATTTATCATACTGTACTAAACCCCTTACAATATTCTTGTTACTTTTCCAGTCCATAGTTGTGTGAGACCTGCTTGAACAGGACCACTATTAAAGTAGAAAACATCAGTAGTCTTGGAGATAAAGATGCAGATAAAATCTACAATTCTTTATATGTGACACATTCAATTGAGCTCCCGCTTATCAAAGTATTCTAAGATTAAAAGTATTTGGCTTAAATTACAAACATTATGAAAAACAAACATGAAAGTGATTCCAGTGTCTAGAGCATAACAAGCTAATTTAGGGGTCTGTTGGCTGTTACAGAAGGACTAACAGAAAAATTGTTCAGTAACTGCAAAAGAACATTTGCAGCAAAACTGCCAAATGAATATGAAACAATAGGAAAGCAAGGCTCTAAAAGAAAAGAAAAGAAAAGATGTCATTTTAAAATAACTTTAACACTTGGAAATGATTACTTTGCATATGTAGGCTCTGATACTCCGGTAAGGAATATTACCATTTTTATCAACACCAGAGCATCAGGCCTGTTGAGAAAAGCTTCATTAGACAGTTCAGAAATTCTCCATGGTTACTGTACTGAGGAATCTGACACATGGCTGACGGGCAAGGTTGTAAATTTAGTTCTTCAAAGGTAATTTAAAGTTCAAATACTGTTTCACCATGTTATTTAGGGAAAGAGGAAAATGACAGGCACTGGGGAATATTCAATACATTTGCAAGAAATGTTTGAAAAATGCATAAAATTTAGGAAATATTCATCAAAAGAATGTGTGTTACACTGGAAACTGTAATTAACTTTATGTGGCATGAGAAAAGAAGTATCTGACTTCCAATACGCTTTTGCAAGCTGTGCATCTGACTGAAAAATTTGTTCATGGTGCAAAATACAAATAGACTCCTTTTCAATCTAAATTTGGAATGTCCCTGAAAGAGTTAACTAGAATAGTGACATTTGGAATGTATTTCCCAGCTGTAATGAACACACTATGAAGAGGCATCTTTGGGAAACGTGAAATATCTCTGTTAGGTTTGTTTAGTTTCCTGGATTTCCTTCCCTGCCCCGCTGCCCCTCTTTTGAAAGCTTATCATTATCCTTGCTTTTAGAATTTTACTTTTCAAAATTCTGGTGCAACTGCTTTCTTTTTTTAGATATTTCTTATGGCTTTTTCCTGCATCAAGTTCTTTTTCTGACATGTGGATAACAATACCATGATACCTACTTCACTGACATGAAGCTAATTTCCCAGTGCAGTGACAGACAGTAAAGCAAGACTTTTGCTCATTGTGAAGGGCAGAGATATCATGAGGGAAATCAGCAATGACTTTTGGTGACCAATTCTGGATTTCCATAGGCATTTATATAATACTTGAACGATTTCCATCAATGGTTTAGAAGATAATACAAAATTACATAAGAAAATAGAAATAGTATGGTACAAACATTTTTCAGAATTCTAAACAGGAAAGATTTGACATTCAAAGACAGAATGAAAGCTTGCCCTACAGGCAGTGTTAGTGAAAAAAAAAGATATCCACATACATGCAAAATGTTTATTATTTGGATGTACAGTATGCTATTTATACAAAAGTGGATTAGATATACTGAAAACAGTGACTCTAAAAATAGTCCAAGAGTCTACTTAACATGCAGCACTGCAGGTTTTCCTGATGCAGTGCTGTGATAAAAAGGACTGCAAAGTGAAAGAATACTGACAAAAGTTAAGGAATGGACTTACTTCAAAGTAAGGCATTCTATCCAACAAGATATTATTTACAAGGCTACACTTTATTAGAAACTGAGGAAGAAGGGGGATGCAAAAGACCTGAATGCTCTTAATGTCTTGAAGGACTGAAGAGAGAACTATATATGTTAAGAATATTAAAATGAAACTTTGGTAACTGATAACAAGAAATAACTATTTTAATAAGAAGAATTCGATTTGCAAAGGCCCTTTGATCAAGCAGAGAAGTAACGGCTTAAAGGTAACATTAAATATGTTCAAATTAGAACTGTGGAATAGCTTTTTAAATGTAAAGGTAATTAACCCTAGAAACAAAATATCAAAGGAAAGGTTGATTTCTTTCTCATTTCTGGTAACTTTAGACTAAGCTGGCACCTTTATAAAAATTACACTTCTGTCAAAAATATGAAGAAGTCAATATAAGGGTAACTGAAAGAAAAAAAGTGTCTGAAATGTGGGGTCGAGGATTGGATGAGCTATAGCTTTTTCTTGATCTTCAGCTCAGTAAATTTCTGATAACACGCATCTTGATTGGGACAGCCCAAAGGAGATTACTTTGTCTTTCTACCATATTGTCACAGAAAAATATAGGGAAGTTATGTTAGGGTTTAGAAGTTCAGTTCTTTGAAGGCTCATTTTCTCCTAGTTTGGCAATATCTTCCCTTGTTTCATTGCCATTTCCTGCAAGTATCACCAAATGTTTTTTTGTGTAGCACTGTTTCCATGATAATTTAGATTGGGTTAAATTTGTTTCCACCCTTCTGAGTGAGTGTGTGTGTGTGAAAGGATGAGAAGTAGAATATTTAACTTTAATTTTTTTAAAAACTTATCATGTTTCTGAAGAAGAAATTTTCCTAGCTGATGTGTGACTTCGTGAGCAGTAGGCAGACTCAAAGAATACTTCTCACATGGTTATGCAGCTCAACCTTCATAATTCTTATTTCTGTGAAAGGTTTAGTAATCAAAAGGTTATTTATTCATTATACTAATGCTATCAGTGAATCCAGACCCACCTCAAGTTTCAGAATATAAAAAGAAGTCATTTCCCATTTTGATAATTTTCTTTGTATCCCTAAGTAGGAGTTGGGGTTTATTTCCTGTTTTACTGATATTATTCTTTTATTTATTGCCAGAAAGAAAGAATAGGAGCTGCACCAAATGATAAATTAATAAGCAAACAATAAAATGGACTGACGGCATTTAATTACTGTCATTAAGGTTATCACAACTTTAAATGCATGGTGAACCCTTGAGAAACCTCAAACTTGAACTCACACATCTTTGAGTCGGCTTTCAAGACTACTGAAGATTTCTTTAAACCACCTGAATGTGCTCCTCTGCTCCCTGCCTACTAAGCTCAGTTCATCCAGTATTGTAAAGGTAACTGGAGGCAAAACAGAGACTTGAACTGCTGATAATTTTCTTAATTCTGAGACCCACACACCACCATCTTGATACATTACCATTTTGTAAAATTAGATTCCTTACCGTTATTATTTATGACATGTGTTCTGCGTAAGACTTATTTGTCAGGTCATTGTATGGCTTCTGTAAAAAAAGTGGCAAAATTTTGTGTGATTGACCATCAATAAACAGACATCTGAGATGATAAAGTGATAGTTAAGAATAAGGATGATGGCTAGGCACAGCAGGTGGTGCACCAAGGGACTTTGATGATTTATCCAAATTAAAATTACAGGTGTCAGCACTAGTTTCACTGACATGGCTTTATTTGAGACGCTTTCTTTTACTGCATTCATTCAAAAAAATATGATGAAAGTAATTCTTCCTGTAGCGATGGACTACACTGAAATTACCAGATATATGCACCACGCCTGTCAGTACTGCTGTTTCTGGTAACCATTTAGAGCAGAGCAATTCCACTTTTCAACATGCTATACCAGATACCACAAGACTAAGTTGTAAGGTGAATAAGAATTTCAGTTTTATTTTGTACAATAGCTCCATGCAAAGCATCATAAATCAATCTGCAAATACACACAAAGCAGAGAGGGAACACTTTGCAGCGTCAGTTTTGTCAGTTACAAATGCATGGAAAAAAAAAAAGAATGAGTGATACAAAAAGCCGAGGGTCTAAGGGGTGGAGTTGATTTCTCCAGTGATAAGAGGTGATTACTTGGGAATCAGACATTCACTGTGATGGTGACGTTCACTGCTGATGCTTACTGTGAGAATTCAGGCTCAGCTAGATAAAACCTTTTTCATTCCAAACTTTTCCACAGCCAACAGCAGCAAACTTTAAAGGTACCCTGGAGGAATAGCTGAATGTTATTAAAATCTCTATAACTGTGCCAAGTGCTTCCTCAGGAGCAAAAGGTGACAGCTTGTAGGATTATCTAAGCAAAAGATAACTGGAGGGGGCAGGGCTGGAATAATACCTGCTACACTGTGTTTCTGAATCCCTACTGCAGACAAGAGGAAAGTGTGGAGATAAAAAGTTACAGGAGAAAGAAATTAGGAATGTTTGACTGGCTGAACTCTTCCTCCTGTAGATAAAACATTTTTGTTGTTCAGCATCAAAAGAAGAAAAATAAGGGCTAGTGCACTCTGAAATGCAGATGGAACTCATAGATCCAAATATTATTTCTTTAGGTAAAGGAATACTGTGCCATTATGTGTGGCAACCAAAACAATGGCCTGTAAAGCATAAACTGTATGTACATTTCTCAATAGTGTCAATGTAATCAGTATTAAGTTGCTCTGAAACCAAGTGTAAGAGGGCTAAAATAGTGTAACCAACAGCAATATATAGCACTGTGATATAGCACAGTCAAACACCATGTGTAAACACCAAATTTATTTATGAAAACAACGTTACCACCAAGGGGACAAAGACTTGTATAGCTGCACTTAAGCAGTTTTGAGAGTTAGCCCAAATGACAAATTTTACAAGAGGAAAAAGCAGAGAAACAGAATAAGCACAAACAACTGCAAAAAGGCAGGACCTCTGTGCAAACAAGAAGGGGGAAGCAAAACCATGGTAAGTAGGTCAGGAGCAACCCAGATCCCCCTTTCTGTTGTGTGTGCAAGTAACAAAAGAGTATCAAGAGGGAAGAGTGAAAACACAGAAGGACAAATCCTCGTCTGGTCAAACTTCTCTTGTTCAAGATCTCTCAAGCCTGATCATCTCAGCTTTTGTGACTGAGGGCACCAAGGACATAGCCATCATTCCTGACCATATAGCACCAGGGTCGTGGCACTGTATGTGTACAGCTGATTCAGGATATCGGTGCCAAGGACAGTTTTGTATATGCAGAGATAATGAGGAATAACAGATAACCAGGACCATCAAGTGTGTTGTTAATCATTTCGGACTCACTGATTAATAAGTAAAAATACATTCAGTAGTAACAATGCCTACTTTGAAATCAGAACTATGAATGCAACATAAACTGACAGGCCTGAGAAAATGGTAATTAAAAGACATCAGGTGTCTGTAGAAGTGAATGGTTGTGGCCTCAGTCACGAAACACATAGCCAGAACTGCAGGTGAATTTGCATTGACTCTTACCACAAGCCTTTGTTACAGATTCACAGCTTTTGGTTTCCAATTCTGTTAGAGAAATGTAAATTTTAGCATGTCTGTATGTACTGCCTAAGAATAACAACTTGTCTTCCAACTGCAGAACAGAGAGTGTACTGGGAGGTCCTTGGAAGAATTATTATTCAGTCATTGTGAAGGATTTCTGGTTAAGATAAGCACAGAACAATCTGCTTACTCTAAAAAGCTCTTTATACAACCTGAGATGTTAAAATGGTAGGGATATTAATGACAGCTGGAATAATTCATACTCGACAAGAAACCCTTGGAAAACCCTCTGACAGAACATATGGACAAATAAAAGTCCAAAAGCACTGGCTATTGGAGAGCTTCATGTAAATAATACTATCAGACTTCTTTCAGGCTTTTGGTCAGCTTAATTTTTCTTTTGCCCTGTTAGTAATGTTGCATATATACACCATGTCTTCTATACCAAGATCATTTTAAACTTACTGAATTTGACTAAAATCACTTACCTGATCTAGGAACTCTTGCAGCAGTCTCGTTTCATTTTACTTTGAAACTGATTTGAGTTTTAATTATCATTGATAACACATTACTTAAGAAACCGAAATTGTAGATTCTGAGTAGCTAAATGTAGCTTTCTGGGAAATAAAGGATCATACCACTTGTCTAACTTTATAAAATTTTGTGAAATATGTGGATATGAAATGTTACAGAACATTATTGTTAACTTGTTCAGAAATTGACTATAAATCTTGATGACGTCACAGACAAATAAAAATGATGGCTCAGAGTTCAGACTCAAATTACTAATTTTTTGAAAGATGTCTAATTCATAGAATCATTGAATCATAGAATGACCTGAGTTGGAAAGGACCCACTAGCATAATCAAGTCCAACTCCTATCACTACATAGGACAATCCCAGCATTCACACTGTTCTTGTAACAAGGTAAATTCTTCTAACACCATTCATGTAACAAGGTAAATGTTTTTCTTTATAAAACTACATAGTAGGTGAAAATTACTCTTTCACAGAGCTAGTCATCAGATTATCACAATAAACATCTAAATAATAAAATGGCTTGGAAAAAAAGTCATTTGTTTCCAGCCAGGTAACACTAATAACAGAAAGGGGGAGCTACATTCCTGTGTCTTTGAGTGCTGGACAGAAACTCCCAGGGAGATCCATGAGAGCTCCATGGCTCTGAAGGGCCTGCTATGGGAAGGGGACACAGAGTGTCAACCTAAAATTGGAGAAGTACTCAACTTGGATGGCACAAATTGACACAATTTTTCACTAAATGTGATGCCAGTTTGGGTTTCACCATACCATGCTCCGAGTGCTGGGGACTGGATATCAACCTCCTGCATAATCCATCTACTCCTACTTTGGAGATAAGACTGTTTAGAGAAGGATGAGGTGGGTGGTGGGTGGTAACTGCTTCAGTCATCTGACTCTAATCCCCTTTTATGCATGAGTTCACACCTGTAAAGTGTGTTCATGAAAACAGAAATGAAGAACGACCTTTTTGAAAGCAATTACCATCTCTTACCTGTACTGTAGTAACGAAACACACACACTGTTAGGCACCACAATTGCAAGAAACACCTTGAATCGCCATCAAATTAACACATTCTACTTCACAGCATGAGACTACTAGTGAGCACACTACTGTTGCATCTCCGTGGACAGTCAGTATCATCTATAGTCACACTAAGGTGTTCTACCAGGATCGTATGTTTGACTAGTCCATACTTCAGAGTTTTGGAATATTTCATAAATCAATTGTTAAACCTAATTGACAGATATTTATTTGATGCAAATCAGCATAGATTTATTAGTTGGGTTTGAAGTGTATATCTGTTTGTATTCACTAAGCATCTGGAGCAAAGGCAAAAATACACGCAAAGGGACTAAGAAAAATTTGTGTAAAGCTCCAGTGTTAAATCAAGCTTGCAAAACACTAGCGAGAGCTAACAAACCAGTTCAATCTGTTAGGTATACAGAAAATAAGTCACTATGTAGAGAGACTTTCTAAGAGGAGCAAATTACTTACTGAATTACTGATTTGTTGTGTTGAAGTAGGAATACTTACTTTTAACCCAGGAAAAAATCATGTTTTCAAGTAAGTACTTCTACAGTAGAAACCAAATTTGTTGCTTTAGGATGTGAACCAATCCGTGGAGAGGCATTTATAACTGCTTTGTATTGGCAGAGTGCCATCAAACTATGACTCTGGTTGAACAGATCATGTATCTCCTGACATTTTATGGCAAAGTTATATATAAAATACCTGCACTTGTATGGAGAACAACCATCTCACAGATGTTGGAAAGGATGAACAGGAAAACTATGGACTATAATTCACAGTTTATAGACACTCTCATCAGCAGTTGTGACCTTTTCATCTAACACTAAATGTAAGTGCAAAGAACATAATTCCTCTGAGAGTTGTAACATATCAGTAATTCACCTCCATGATGTCAGTCCGTAGCCCCACGCTTCCCAGATTTCTGCTGGGCAATGCATTGTTACAGCTTCCAAATTAATGCTGAATCTTACCAAAGAATCTTTAATTGATATCTCTCGAACCATTTCTATTGCTATGTACCATCCAGACTTCAAAAAAATAAAGAAATTCATGTTTAATTGCAACCATATGTGAGATATTTTGCTGTTATGAATTATATATTTCATGAGAAATTATTTGGCTTCCTATATTTCATCTGTAAGTAAAAGTCCTGTTGATAGCTACAGACAGAATTATGTAAAATATCAGTCATCAAGTGTAACTTTGATTGGCACATTAAAAGAGAAAAAAAAAGGCAAACAGGAAACTGCCTGGCTATTTTGAAATATACCTAAGCAGACTTTCAAATTATCTTATTCCATTTTTCTCAGAAGTTTTGATGAAATAAGTGAGCTATTTTGATATATTTTTGCATTAAAGTTGACCCATATAAAATAATATCCCATGCTGTGAAGATAAGTTAATTCCAACTAAAACTATTAGAATATGAAGTCATAAATTAATGTTGGTACTCTATAGTTAGGAAATTTTTTTTATTAAAAAAACACCAAAACCAAAACAACAAAAAAAATGAAACAAAAAAACAAAAGAAGAAGAAGACTACCTATAGAATCAGTGTTCCTATTTTGAAGCTGTATTCTGCTTTTCTGTGATTTTTATATGTTGTCTCCTTACTCCTTTGCAGGATTGGAAGACATATAAGCTGTCATAAGATTGTTGAATTCCTCCATTTCTCAGTTTCTTAGCTGTGAAAATATAGAATAGTGTTGATGGCTTAGCACTAGAAAGTAAACAAGACTGACAGAGCGGTGTCAGAAGGTGTATCCTCTTCGGGAGAGATATGCTTGTGCATGAAGATCCTATGTACAACGTTCTTGCCCTCTTTTACTTACCTGCAAGACTGAGAACTATAAGAAATCAGCACAGGTGTCAGCTATGCTAATATGGCCCTCCTTTCCTTCTCTCTCTTATTCTATCTATGTTCAGACTGCAAAAAGAGGAGGGTTTGGTACGGATTTTTGCAATTATTTTAATGATATTGAAATACTCACTGCCAGTATGTCATTCTGTTGACGTAAAAATTACAGATCTAAACTGAATTAAACACATGTGTTCATGACCTTGTAGCTGTAGCTATAAAACAAAGCAGGCATCCCATCTCCCAACACAGGTCAGTACTAGTACGGGAACCACTATGAACAAGATAAATAAGATGAATCGGTTGACTGAAGAATGACAATAGGTGTCAATATTCTATTAAGTTTAACAAAAACTTACAAAAATGTAAAAAAGTTAGTAAAATACTTATCTATCATTATCACATAATCTTGGCCAGAAAGGAGTAAATATTCATTAGTTTCCTCAGTCTTATCTTACTGAATGGATCTAAATTTCTGTTTGTTGTATGGCTAACCTTTCAGCAATATTTCATTTATTTTTTGTTAATGAGATGAGGGGTTTTCAAGTTCTAAAAAATTAATTCAAATCAGCTGTCTAATCTGCTTCACTAAAAAATTACTAAAACACACAGAAATCAATTATGGCTTCAACACTACATTTCTACTGATTTTTATGTTTATCTCCAGCTGTAAAATTACAGTAAAATTAAAAGACGCTCACTGTTAATGTTCTGCTGTTGTCTGATACTCCTTCATATAATGCATTTTAAAATTTATTTTCATGAAATTGAAGTAGAGGAATAAAAGTCAGAATATAAACACACAAGTATTTTAATTTCTGTGAAATATTGTGTTTAAAATTTATTAAGAAGTATTTTGATAACTGGGGATTTTCACAATTCATTTATGATTTTAAATCGAAGGAAGAAGGATGGTGAATTTAAGAGATCTAGGACTTAAATTTTTTGAAGACAGGCACTTTGAACCCTTTCAAATGTCTCAAACTGACCATTCACTGATCAAAAAACTGAATATCTTCATTAGATTTCACTAACTTCTATTATTTTGGGAAAGTTGTTAAGTAGGGTTCAGCTTCCATTTGGCAGGAATTCAAGCAAGTGGAAGGCATTTTCAAATTTTGCAGTAGACAACAGATTGTATGCAATAATTGGCAGCGAACCGTGATATTATCCTGTTTATAAAATTAATTCCCATGAAGCAGCCAGAATTCCATACTGCAGGTTCTTGAGTAGCCCACACTATATAATATTTCAGGCTGTGGTACTTAACTGTTTTGATCTAGAACACAATCTTTCCATCCCTCCTTGCAATTTTGACCTCCTCTTTTGGTTGGAAATTATTTACCTCAAAGGCTTTCAGAGTCACACATGGCTTTCTAAATTAGTTGCTGGGCTGCAAGGCTTCTTCTTCTTCCTCTCCCACAGCAAAATTTGAAAACCTCAGTAGGATAAAAGAAATGAATACTTCTTACCTGGATCAAAGAATCTAACTGTGTTCCAGGATGATTTAAAGCAATTTTCTGTCTGCATTTGAGCTGACCGCAGAATAAAGAATGTTGTCTTACATATATTGGTCTATGTAAATTGGTCAGAACATGTAGGAAAGAGGTAAATAATTTTCTAAAGAGAGAGTCTAGTTTCAATTTACATTTATATATATATATATATATGAGCGCTGCCCTGAACTTCCTATTCTTCTGTAATAAAACTCTGATGTCTTCTTTAGATTTTTAGTATTCAAAGCATGTGGATATATGTTATAAAATACTGCTCTTTTTTTTTTTTTTTTTTTGCACTTAGGAGCAATTAAGTTACACTGTTAGTGGTAAAACATGGGAAGCATGTCTGCATACTAAACAACGATAGCCAAAAGAATCACTGATGACTCAAATGCTACTGAAACTGGAATACGGCACAAATACACAAAACATTATTTCAGCTTTTTCATGTGCAAACAAGCTTTGCTAATTTATACTTAAAGGCTGACAGAGAACAGTCATTGAGTAATATCAGTATATCCTCAGTTTCCAGTTAAATGTTAGATGACTGGAAAAATGTTTATAGATTAAGATTTTGACAAATAAGTTTTCAGCTTTTGGTGTATTGTGTGTTTAACTGATAGAAAGAATCCTGCAGAAGTAAATAAACTATGTCTACAAGAAGCCACTACAGCAGCTGTAGCATATGCACACATTATTAGGCTATTTTTAAACTAGTTAGCTTACATAGGATATATACACTGGTTACCTAGTTGGATTCTGAATCTCTGAATTTCTAGGGCTCCACTACACACTAAATATAAGTGAGAAAAGTCCTTCTTTACTCAACAAGAATAAACTTTCCATACCTTTCCATGCTCATGTATTTATATATGGCTTAAACAAAACAACCCATTAATGTCAGTAACAGTGATAAGTACTTTAGAAATACTAGAAAATCTGCTGAAACACAAGAAACAACAGCATGATGGACTTTAACCAGTTTCATAAGGATCTGGATCATTGTCAAAAAATTTTATTGGTCATTATTAACTCCTCAACAATGTACAATATATAATTAAATTACATGTGGTGTACTCTTAACACTTTTAATAAACTACTAGATCAATTTTTCATCATTTTTACTCGTACTTTAAGGACATTTTTTCTTCCTAATAGAAAGAACTCTTTCCTAAGAATATTTCTTCCCATTCTCTGACCTCATGGTATCAAGACATGGGATTGCCTTCCATCTAACCATAGAGAAAGAAAGTGTGTCTATGAATTCACTGGGTGCACTGTGACACTCCAGGCTACTATGTTGTCTTCAGTTTGAAAGAACAGTTGAGCTTTTCTAAAATATGATTAAACTCTCTTCTAGCAAGTGGCCTGTGGGAGGATACAATCTGCTTTACGCAGCATTTTAGTGATTCACTTCTTCAGCTGTGATTACTGGCTGTGATCCATATCAATTGCACAGGAAATGGTCTAATTAATCTTATATATCTTTGATTGAAACCCACGGTTACTATTTAATGCAATTACTTACCCACTTTGGCTTTGTTTGAAAATAAATATTTGGTTTACTTCTTTCTATTTTTAAATTTCAAGTGTCTTTCTGTTGTAGTGTGTATGCTTGAAGCATCTACAAGAAGTAATTTCTATCCACCATTTCCTTTTTTTTCAAGAAAATTTGGAAATTTTTGTTCCCCCTTTTCCTTTCAGTTGCACAGTTAAAAGCCCCTTTCTGGGCATAGAGTAGATTACCTTCCCACTTTATATTTGTATCATACTGTGAAATATAAAATATTTACCTGGTTGCATGGTTCAGGTATATAAGCTGAGAAGAAAGTTCACCAAGGCAGACTTTTAATTCCTACATTTCTTTGGTTTTCGAGGTTGTGTTTGGACACTTACACATTAGTTAAAACAGCAACAATACTGAGCAGTAAATACTTTCAGAATTTAAGATCCAAAAGGTCTTCTAATCTCTTCTGCCACTTTAGCACCACCTTATGAGAAGTTTCCTCTGGTTACAGATTTTTTTAAGAAAACATCCATTCCTATTTGTTTTTTATATACCGCACTTCCTTCTTTACTATTCTTAGTGTTGTGTTGTGTTTTAATGCATCTGACAAGCAAGACCACACAGCAAGTGATGAAAATTAAAACAGTTACTCACCACCAAATAACCAATGCCCAGCCAGACCCTGAGCAGTGACCCCTCACACACCCTACCCTGGCCCAACTTACCTCTAGTTTTATTGCCGAGCATGATGTCATGATACAGAATATCCCTTTGGTTGGTTAGGGTCCACCGCCCCTGCTATACACGCTCCCAACTCCTTGCCCACCCCCAGCCTCCTCACTGGTTAGGTGGGTGAGAAGCAGACAAGTCCTTGATGCTGTGTAAGCACTGCTAAGCAGCAAATAAATCATCCCTGTTTCTCTTTTCATCAAAAAATCAAAACAAGGCCCATACAAGCTACAATGAAGAAAATTAACTCTATGCCATCCAGAATCAGCACATGCTGCCAATGTTCTTGGTAACAACGGTAGGATAAAATGGTGAAACAAGAAGACAAATAAAAATGTCCAATAGAAAATTGAATTTATTTTATTAAAGTCTCAATTTCTTCCCCTTCACCCTTCTTTCTGTGGGGATTCAAAACAAAAAAACACATTCTATACCAGCTGCAATTTTCTATGAAATCAAATACTATTTCTTACATCTTATTTATTTTATTTTATTAATTTATTTTATGACTATCTATAATACCATTACCTTGTAAGTTTTATGATTAATTAATAACAAAATGCAGGACTGAATTTAGATCTGTATATTGTGTCAAGATATTCAGATAGCAGTTCTTCTAAATATTTCAATATAAATATATCACTGCAGTTAATAATAAAATTATACACTTGATTTCATTTCTTATGATCTACGACAGTTTACTTCAAAGAAACCCATCCATCGATATTTGTTTTCAGAGTAACTCAGAAAAATGTTTTTCTGGCATGTACTACTCTATAGTCACACATATAAATACCCTTAAAATGAATGACACAAATTATATGGTAGTTTAGGTTAGGAAATTACTTAGCTCTGTACTTTGTTTTGTTCTCAGTGAGGACGCATTTGATGCAAGCCAGCATTTTATGTTATTTTGATTAAACAAGCTGCTCTTTCAGATCCCTGTAACATGTTGCTTGCTTTAGGCGAAGACAAATACATCTGAAACCCATTAAAATCAGTAGAAGTTAGATGAAGAATATTTGTGAGGACATCACACTTTATATTACCAAATTTAATTCCTACCACACACAGCTTTCAGGTACTCCACTACCTTTACCTGAAACACCCTGCACTTCATTGCTAATGGATGTAAAGCAATCTCTGTGTTTCTTAACCTTGTTCTTGTGTATTTATGAAAATATATATTTGCATGCAATATTTAGTTTGCATATAATTGAATATTTCAAGAGGGAAAATCAGCTAGACCACATTCTTCTGAACTTGACTCACAGTCTGGCCTATCAGCATGTTTCTTTGTAGCTGACATTTCACTTTGCCTCAAATATGTTGCAATGAGAAGAAGAAATTTTGCAAGACTAACTACTAAAAGACCTGATGAGAAATAAAAAGTGCCATAGATACTGTTAAAATACGTGCTTTTACAAGTTTATTTGCAGGTTAAGACAGTGCTGGAGTGTAAGTTTTCATTCCACTTTTAAGAGTCTTAGGACCAACTATTCAACAATTTGTTTTGTAGAAGGTTTTTCTGTCAATATGCTTCCTTGAAGATTGACCTGAGGAGGACATGTGTTTTCAGTAGCTTATTCAGATGCAGATTTGCTTTTCATTCCTGCCCTCTTTTTTTGAGAATTTTCCATGTGACTTTATTTTCTTCAATCTAATCTTTCTTGGCTGTATAATAAGTTTAATAACACTTACTAGTCCTGGTATTGTCTTATAGAGTGTGAGTTCTTTAGGGCATAGACCTAAACTTTATACATTTGCGTAGCACATAACAAAATCTTTGCAAAAGTCTTCAGATGTTCTTAGAGGACATAAAATAATAGAAAGTACTTTATCTTTAATTTGTCTTTAATTTATCTTTTATCTTTATGACTTCCCAAATTCAAAGCAAGTTTAAGTTAAGAGCATTATAAAAAATGACACCTTTAACATCATATGGCTACTTCTGAGACTACTTTATTCCTTACACATATCTCCTACTGAAGACAACTCTTAACAAAGAAGTCTCTGGAAAGACCCTTCCTTCTTAAGGCACAGCAGTGATGGGTGTTGTTCAGCTACATCTTATTCCAAGCTGGTCAGAGGTTTTCCTCTTACCTGAACAACAGGTTGGGTGAGTTTCTCTAGGGCAGAAGTCCAGCCTTCAAAAAGAGGTTTTGGTAACACAGTAACAAAAGAGATCTCTCTGACAGTGATTGAAACAAATAAATAATTTTTCAAAAAACAACTATACTGGTTAGTTTAATACCTGCTTGTCTGAGAGTCACTATGAAGTGTATCTTTCTGTTGTTTGAGGAGGTTCAGATGGGAACGTTGTCCTTGCACTATCACACCAAAAATGAAAATATGTAGTATGCCAGTATAAAATTTTCTTTACTTCTGGAGGTACTAACGTTTACCATAACAGCTACAGCAAAGAGATCATTTTTTTACCAAAAGTCTTTCTTTTAATGCTGAAATCTGTAAGAATCTGATGTAGCAATGAATCTGAAACTAGAAGTTAACTCCTACCTAATGCAATAATTGAGCAATTAGCAGAAGGGTTAGGATTGACAAAGTGATTTAAAACAATTTGTGTTTGTCTTCTCCCTCAAATTACTAAACCAAATGAGAAATGTATGAAAGAAAAAGAAAGATAAAATAGAAATAATCTACATTGAACTAATTTTTTAATTCCCTTCAGAGCAAGTAGAATTGCAGCCACAGAATATAATTTGCACAGTTCTTTAATAAATTATGTAATATTTCATGTATTTTGCACAGCAATGCAGACTAAAAATGAGACTGAGGTGCTGTATTCTAATATGGAAAAAGGGATAAAAAAGGAAAAAGATTAAAAAAAAACTTTCATTGACGATTATGTTAGAAAATAATATAAAGTAAATCCACAGTGGTTAGTTCCCTTAAACTATTGGCCAGTAAAATTCTACAAACTAAAGGAGATCTTTTTCTTCACTATATTGATATTTTTTCCCTTAGCTGTGCTTTTGCTTTTACTTTAATGCCAGAAGTTAGTAGGTGGCTGTTATGTGTTATAATCACAGAAATTATTCCTATCACATAATTACACAACTACCCTAAGCACAGATTTACTTTAATGAGTCTTCAGGGAAGTGGATTTAACTTTCTTTTGGTCCTGACTTGCTAAAAACCCTTCACACACTTCTTACAGAGTCACTTCTTGCACTTATGTGACAGATGCACTCAATCCCTTAACCAAACTACCGGTAGTTTGGTACAAGCTCTTAAGGAGGCAAAGGTCTAAGCCATAAATGAGCCAAGTACTCTAGTTTCAACCTCTTCTTTGAAAACTCACAACGGAGCAGAGTGACACACTGAACGTTGATGTACCTGAGCTTGTAACATATATCATGTTGACACGCGGAGCAACGACTTCTCAACTGGTGGGTTATGAAGGGTATGTTTATTACAGTGCTGAGGATCACTCCTCCAAAGACGTGCCCAAATTTCCAGCCGCTCACCCTAGTTTAAATACAATAAAATGTTACATATTCATATGATTTCCCAGTACGCCTACACATATGCATCACCTGTCCCTGCTTTGCATTAAAATTACATGTCCTCCCCGTTGTGCTTGCACAGTGCCTCCTAGTGGTGGGCATCGGTGATCGTGAGGATGAAGTAAGTGGTGGTCCTCAAGGTTGAACTTTTTACCTTTCAGCCCTGCGCAGGCTCAGTTGCTCCTTGACGTCCTGCCAGACCGGTGACTCACCTTCAGCCAGTCCTTAGGGTCAAGAGTTCCTTCTTACCAGGGGCTGCTTCCTTACTTCAGTGATTTCAGAAAATAGTCTATTCTTTGAGGATGTAGGTGCAGTCTCCTACCTAGTTAACTGGTAACTAATTCTTGTCCTGCCTTTAAAATCCAAAAATCTTAAGAAACCCCTTCTTAGTGTGATTAACATATGAATAATAGGTGGCTTTTCCAAGACTGTTTACCAAGGAACAAAGAGTATCATGCTTTCCAAGACTGTTTACCAAGGGTACAAAGAGTATCGTGCTTACCTTTCCTATCACACATCATTTGACTGCAAGCCAACCACTTTCTCCCATAAAATACGACAGCTTAAAACACAGCTGCTTTGAGGTCTCCTGACTAAATATCCTGGCTGAGTTATGGTGATCTCTCCTTGAGCTGGGATGCCTCTCAAGGTTGCTCCTCAAGGCCTAGAGACCATGGCAGATCTTTGGTAAGTGACCAGCATTGCATATAACCCTGTAGAATGATAATTTTGACTTGTGCCTTGGTAGCTTTGAATCATTGTTCCAATAAATGTGTTGTATGGTAATAAAGTAAACCTTGCCATTGGACTTCGTTAAGTAGCACTTTTAAAAGACCTTTGACACTGTCTCCCATAGTAGACTACTGGACAAGCTGGCAGCCCGTGACATTGAAGGAAATGTTCTGTGCTGGGTTAGGAATTGGTTGGATGGCCGAGCCCAAAAGGTGGTAGTGAATGGTGTCCCATCCAGCTGGCGGCCGGTCACTAGTGGCGTCCCCCAGGGTTCGGTGCTGGGCCCAGTCCTGTTTGATATCTTTATTGATGATCTGGATGAGGGGATCGAGTTCTTCATCAGCAAGATCGCAGATGACACCAAGCTGGGAGGAAGTGTCGATCTGCTAGAAGGTAGGAGGGCCCTGCAGAGGGACCTTGACAGGCTGGAGAGATGGGCTGACTCCAATAGCACGAGGTTTAACAAGTCCAAATGCCGGGTCCTACACTTTGGACACAACAACCCCATGCAGAGCTACAGGCTGGGGACAGAGTGGCTGGAGAGCAGTCAGACGGAAAGGGACTTGGGAGTGCTGGTGGACAGGAAACTCAACATGAGCCAGCAGTGCGCTCAAGTGGCCAAGAGGGCCAATGGTATCTTGGCCTGCATCAGGAACAGTGTGGCCAGCAGAACTAGAGACGTCATCATCCCCTTATACTCAGCACTGGTCAGGCCGCACCTTGAGTGCTGTGTCCAGTTCTGGGCCCCTCAATTTAAGAAGGATGTTGAGATGCTGGAGTGTGTCCAGAGGAGAGCGACGAGGATGGTGAAGGGGCTGGGGCACAAGCCCTATGAGGAGCGACTGAGGGAGCTGGGGTTGTTTAGCCTGGAGAAGAGGAGGCTCAGGGGAGACCTTATTGCTCTCTACAACTACCTAAAGGGAGGTTGTGGTGAGGCAGGAGTTGGACTCTTCTCTCAGACGACCAGTGGCAGCACGAGAGGACACGGTCTCAAGCTTCGCCAGGGGAGGTTTAGGATTGACATTAGGAAGAAATTCTTCACTGAGAGGGTAATTGTTCATTGGAATGCGCTGCCTAGGGAGGTGGTCGAGTCACCATCCCTGGAGGTGTTCAAAGAGAATTTGGATGAGGCACTTAGTGACATGGTGTAGTTGACAAGTAGGAGTAGGTGTAGGTGTAGGTGTTGGGTCATAGGTTGGACTAGATGATCTCAAAGGTCTTTTCCAACCTTATGATACTGTGATACTGTGATATTGAAAACAACACCTTTGACAGTGTTTCTAAATCACCCATTCAAGATGAGTTGGCATAGTTATCATAGAATCATAGAATCATAGATTCATATTCAAAATCAGGATTTGCTACAACATGCATTATATCTGCTGGCAGTCCTTGTTTCTTTTTCTTTGATCATCATAGCTATTCATTCCTTCTGAAGCTTTTCAAAAATATTATTTTTTGTTATTTAATTTACTGATGTGTTTGACAGAAATTCGAAGGTAAAAATATTCTGCATTGGCAGCATTGGCAACATTGTCTGGAAAGTGCAGGCTGGCTCTCATGGATGAAGTGCATCTCCCCATTTCTCAAGGCAAGTACTGCTTGTTTAACTTTTTGTGAAAGGAGTCTCTGCTTTGTGCAGCCTGTGTACCAGCGCGTTATGGTAGAAATACTCTGCCTATAGAATCAGGCTATAGATCAAATTGGATTAGTAAGGAATTGTGGCAGCATTGAAAAATCTTTAACTTTTAAATGTTTTCATTTAAACAATTGTAGATCTTCTGACCACAACCCTGCTCCTTCTTTTATCTATACATCCTTCATAAGAAAAGTATAAAATGGGATACCATTAACATCAAGTCACAGCTTCCAAGACTACTTTATACATTATGGATCTAGATACTTTATAAAAGCCAGATGAATAATTGCTGTCAGAACCAGTAGTGATTTGCCCAAAAGATATTACTAAGGTTGTGCCACTGAAAAAGGAAAAACCTTGTCTGGTCATCTGAGAGGTTATCACAGATACAAAATTTTTAATATAAATACCATACCAGAGTTTTTAAAATAATTCACCAAAATTATCCATAAAAACTTATTTTTTACATAAAAAGTAATTAGAAGAAGAACAATTTCTTTTTTTTCCCTTTTTTTTCATTCCTTAAGATTCATGTTTACAAGCTTTCCACTGCAACTTTGCCAGAAAAAGGTTAAAAAGAAAAACTGATGGGGCTTTTTTTACAGCTATTTGAGTCTAACTAATCAAGTCTATAAGAATAACTATTTCTAGATTCACAAAGTAGTTGAGAGAATTGTGACTGTAAAAATTCAATTCAGTTAACAAGATGAACAAAAGAAATCTTTTAATCTTTCAGCTGAATAGTAGGCTAGTAGAGTAATCTTTCAATTTCAACTCCACATTTCCAAATCTAAAGTTTTGTAGAAAGGTAGTGACAATGTCACATACTAGACTGACATAACAACATTACAGATACATATTTAATCCTCTTATTCTTGGTTTGTTTGGCTTTTTTTCCAAATGAAGACAACAAATTTTGAGGCAAGTCATAATGCAAATGGATGTCTATCTGTCTTTTGTAAACCCATCCTGGAACAAGCATAATGAGGTCATGAGTGCATCCAGCCAAGCGGAAGAAATTGCAAATCCTGACCCCAGTTGCCTGCCTCTGCCGATTTTAATGTCCACAGACAAGAACTTAGAGGAACTTCAAATCAAAAAACTCATTAAGGTAAGAACAGTTAGGGTAAGGGTTTTAGTGGAAAAGTTTATGCTTTATTTATCAGGAAAATGTTGCTTTTAGAATATATTGGCAGGCTAAATATAATCATAAGAAGATCAATAGCACATGAAATTTTATGTAAGACTATATCTCTTTCAGTGTTACTGCTATTAGTTACACCTCTAAAAACAAAGTGAGTTTTGGAGGATCATATTAAGTTTTGATGGTGATGCAAATAATCCATATTCTCTTGGAGTGCCGTGAAAAGACAGTTAAAATAATCTGTTCTTTGGCAGCAGATTTTGACTTTAGTAGTTCTAGAGTAAAGAACAAGAAAATACAAGGAGAGAGCAATCTATTTCTGAGAGTCCACTTAAAAATCTCAATCACAAATCACAATCAAATGGTAGATAATAACTAGTATTTTAGGTGTTTGTGAGAAATAGAAGTGTAAGTCACGATTTATTAGGTAAACACAGTTTAACTGTCTTCAGATTCTACATCACTGTCATAGATGAGTTTCCAATGTTACCATAACTGAAACTTTATAAAAAATACATGTAAATTTTCCCATTTTATATATTGAATCTTCCATACTATTCATAACTTTAACAAACTTGACATCTTTGGCAGCCTTTTATTAATTTGCCAATTGTTATCAATGACACAATACTCTAAAAATGTGAGTGTGAAGTCGTATTCCTGCTGGTAGAATTTATTTACACAGTGAGGTTTTGGAGCACACGGATACATAACTTACTCTGGTACAGAAGAATTTAGTGGGATCAGCATAGTAGAGAAGTATAGTAGCTAGTGTAACTGGAGGTGTCAGCTAAAACAACACTGCTGGTCTTAGACAGTTTGTTCTTTCGTAAACATAATTCTACAAAACCTAGTGTTGTGGAGATGGTAGGATAACAGGGTAACTATTGACAGGTTCTTTGGGGGGAGAACTAGAGACCACCAATGGAAATTGTGACAGCCTAGCAAAAAACAACAATCAGATGAGGTGATTCAACATATAAGGGGCAATTTGCCTTCAGAACACCTAGACAAAAGAGGGTGTAGGTGCAAAGTGTTTACATGGGTTCACAGGGAAACTGGGAAAGGCCTTAGAATTGAACTCAGCCCTAACTCAGGGAACCTACATGTTAAAATTTGCAAAATTTAATAAAATGTTTTTAAGAGATATATGGACCTACTCTGCTCTCTCTGTTCCTGAGCATTTGCTTAGGACTACTGTGAAATATGGGCCACTGTCTAAAGTGACCATTCACCTGAACTAGAATGGCTGTTGCTTTGTCCTTATATGAAATTATGAAAACATACCTTGATTTTTCAGTATTCCCTGAGAAGATCATCTTCTCCGCAATATCAAAAAAAGTCACCTAAAGTGTTGTACCTTGAGGATTCTAAATCGTCCATTTCATTTCTCCCTTTGACAAAAAGTACAACAGTACCAGCACTGGCATAATGAAGATTCATTGTTAATTCAAAATTACCTTTCTTGGTTTCTGCATATATTTTTTGTTTCTACCAGACATGCCGTATACAACTGAAACATGCAGCAAATCTAAGGTTGTCTTAAAGAGATGGAACGTGCACAGTCTGGTTTGCCAGAGAAATGCATGCCACGATGTCACAATCTTCTCTCTTTATTTACTCATTAGGATGTTACTGCTGCAGGTGGGAGAAGGAATGAAAAGAAGACCACGTGCCTGCAGAAAATATTCATAGGGAATAACCTTCAGTTAGATAGGCACATACGCACATTGCTATCAGTTACAGCGTGTCTGTGGTCTTCCAAATTTTAATATTGCCAAGATATTTAATGTTGCAGCAGTAGTTTAAAAAAAAATTAAAAAGAGAAAAGAGAGAAAAAGAAAAAGAAAAAGAAAAAGAAAAAGAAAAAGAAAAAGAAAAAGAAAAAGAAAAAGAAAAAGAAAAAGAAAAAGAAAAAGAAAAAGAAAAAGAAAAAGAAAAAGAAAAAGAAAAAGGAAAAGGAAAAGGAAAAGGAAAAGAAAAAGAAAAAGAAAAAGAAAAAGAAAAAGAAAAAGAAAAAAAAAAGAAAAAGAAAAAGAAAAAGAAAAAGAAAAAGAAAAAGAAAAAGAAAAAGAAAAAGAAAAAGAAAAAGGAAAAGGAAAAGGAAAAGGAAAAGGAAAAGGAAAAGGAAAAGGAAAAGGAAAAGAAAAAGAAAAAGAAAAAGAAAAAGGAAAAGAAAAAGGAAAAGAAAAAGAAAAAGAAAAAGGAAAAGGAAAAGAAAAAGAAAAAGAAAAATAAGAAAAAGAAAAAGAAAAAGAAAAAGAAAAAGAAAAAGAAAAAGAAAAAGGAAAAGGAAAAGAAAAAGAAAAAGAAAAATAAGAAAAAGAAAAAGAAAAAGAAAAAGGAAAAGAAAAAGGAAAAGAAAAAAAAGAAAAAGAAAAATAAGAAAAAAAAAAAGAAGTGTTGTGGTTATCATGTCTGCTTTATACACAGAAGGTCTTGTCTTCGAGCACCAGCAGAACCAATGCCAAAATATCTGTTACAGAAGTTGAACTCAATGTTCCTTATAGGTCCCTTCCAACGTAGGTCATTTTGCGTGTCTGTGATTCTGTGAAACAAGAAAACCCAAACAAATAAAAGTAAAAAAGAAGCAACAGGCTGAAATCTATTAAAAAAAATCAGTGTTAACTTCCTGATCTAGTTTGAAATTCAGGCAAGGCCCTCAGAAGATTTAATAGTCTCGAAGATTAATTTATGGCATTTGTTTTGAACCTAAGATCACTGTGGCTTATGTCAAGATATTTACTCTGATAAATTTTTATTTCCAAGAAACATATGAATGTTGTGACATTTAGCCCACATCCCACATCTCTAATTTAAGTACTAGACTGGTTAAACAAAACAACTTCTGACTATGTATTTTCTGCATCTAAAGAGGCAGCTAAATGACAAAATGCATGACTGAGTGATGAGTTATCTATTAAATAAGAATTTTAATTATTATTATTTAAGGGGAACACCAAAAGGACTAGTTGGAAGCTGTTGCAGTTCAGGAAGATTATTTAGCTGATCTTGAGGTTAGCCGTTTCCATAGATCATGGACCAGTCCTTGTGTGCTCTACAAATATTACCTTTGAAGAGAAATGCTATATAATACTGTGGCATGTTTCCAGTCTAGATGATGCCTATGTGTGACATTTCTTAGGCCCCCTCAAATATTGACGAAGTATTGCAGTGTTCCACAACAGTAGTCAGCACATAACCACTGAACTGCTTAATTGACAAAACAATGGCCTTGAGAACCAATAGACTGTTGCACTTAATGTTTGAAGTTGTGCAGTTGCTGAGGTTGCACGCAGAATTACAATACATTTACGCATTACAGAGAGGTGCATGAACACAGAGAGGTGAACCTGACTAGAAAATTTCACTATCCTCAAATTCAGAACACCAGTAAGTGTTATTTTATTGAGAAACACAAGAGGAAGGAATGGACATATGGAAGATGCATGTGGAATTTATAAAACACATCTAAATAAGCAGGGTAGCATATTCCCAAGATTTTCAAATAAGGCTTTGGGTTTTTTGCTTTTTCTGCGGCATCTAATGCTTGGGATTGATATACACTATAGAAACTCATGTTTTGGTCCGGTTTAGGTTTTCATTTTTTTGACAATTCTTTTCCTCAAAGTTCCATAAACTCTCTCAGAAAGGAGAGCACTTTTAACAGGAACATATTTTGATTTTATTCTTTTTAGAAGAAGACAACAACAGCAAAGGCTACTGTTTGCTTGGAATTAGTGAAATGCAATAACACCACACAATATGTATCAGATACCATCATGAGTAAAAGCAGATTTGGAGTTGAGGAAGGCAGGCTTCAGGTTGTTTGGAGAGCTGCTTAGTAAGGTCCCCTGGGAAAAAGGTTTTGAAGGTGCTGGGGTCAATCAGTGCTGGTCACTTTTTAAGTACCATCTCCTAAGAGCACAGGTCCAGGCAATCCCAAAATGATTGTTGTTAAGTAGTCAAGATAGAAGACCGGTCTGGCTGAGCAACAATCTTCTACTGAAACTGAGGCATAAAAGGAAGGTGTATGGCCACTGGAAACAAGGAGAGGTAACATGGAAGAACTACAGGGATGCTATTTGCCACCGAAGGGCAGAAATTCGTGTGGCCAAAGCTCAGTTATAGTTGAAGCTGGACAGCACTGTGAAGCATGATAAAAAGGGCTTCTTAAAATATGCTAATAACAAAAGACAGGCCAGAAATAACATTGACCCATTACTTGATGAGCATGGACACCTCGTAAATGAGGATTTAGACAAAACACAGATATTTAATGCTTTTTTCACCTCTGTCTTCGACATCAATGATGGACTCAGGCACTCCCAGAGCCCTGAGCTAGAGGACCAAGACAGTGGCAATGATAAACTCCAAATCAATCATGAACTTGTGTGGGATTTGCTGCTCCAACTGGATCCCTATAAGTCGATAGAGCCTGATGGGATCCATACAAGGGTACTTCAATAGCTGGCTGATGTCATAGGAAGACCTCTCTCATTGATTTTTCATTGCTTCTGGGACTTTGGAGAAGTATCAGTTGATTGGAAGCTGGCAAAGGTTGTCTCAATCTTCAAGAAGGTCATCAAGGATGACCCTAGAAACTACAGGCTTGTTAGCCTCACTTTGATGCATGGTAAGATTATGGAGAAGATTATTCTGGGAGCTACAGGAAAACACCTGAAAGACAATACACTCTTTGGTCCCAGCCAGCACGGGTTTATAAATGCAAAGTCCTGCCTGATAAAATTAGTTTCTTTCTATGACAAGGTTACCCACCTAGTTGACCAAGAGAAACCAATTGGTGCAATATTTCTGGATTTCAGCAAGGCCTTTTATCCTGTCTCTCGCAGTATCCTCCTGAATAACACATCCAGCCTCGAGTTAGATAAACACATAACGCAATGGGTGAGCAATTGGCTGATGGTTCAGGCTCCAAGTGTCGTGGTGAATGGAGTTATCTCAAGCTGTCGGCCAGTCACTAGAGGTGTTCCACAGGAAACCATCTTAGGGCCAGTACTCTTTAATGTCTTCATAAATTGCTTAGATAAAAGACTTTAAGGTTTACTAACCAAGTTTGCTGATGACATGAAATTGGGAGGAGTTGTTGAAGATCTCTAGGGCAAAGAGGCCCTGCAGAGGGATCTAGTCAAATTGGAGAGCTGGGCAATCACCAGTCACATGAAATTTAATGAGGGCAAGTGCCCAGTTTTGCAGCTGGGACACATCAACTCTGGATACACATTCAGACTGGGGAGTGAGAGGCTGGACAGAAGCCCTGCCAAAAGGGACTTGGGTGTTCTGGTCAATGGCAAGTTGAATATGAGACAACAGCAGCCAAGAGGACCACCTGTGTCATCAAGCACATCACTATTAGCCAGTTGAGGGAGATGATTGTTCCGCTCTAGTCCACACTGGTGACTGGTGCAGCCCCACCTTGAGTACTGTGTTCAGTTTTCTGTACCACAGTATAAAAAGGTTATCAAGCTACTGGAGAGTGTCTAGAGCAGGCCACAAAGCTGGTGAAGGGTTTAGAGGGGAAGTCTTATGTGTTGTTGTTGTTCAAGTCACTAGGTCTGTTCAGCCTGGAGAAGAGGACATTGAGAGAAGACCACATCACAGTTTATTACTTCCTCACAAGGCAAGGAGGAGGAGCAGGTGTTGATCTCTTCTCTCTGGTGACCAGTGATAGGACTCGAGGGAATGGTAGGTAGATGTGCCAGGGGAGGTGTTGGTTGGATATTAGGAAAATGTTCTTCTCCCAAGGGATAGAGGAACACTGGAACAAGCTCCCACAGGGAGCACTGAGGGCGCCAATCCTGACAATATTCAAGAAGCATTTGGACAATGCCCTCAGACACGTGGTGTGAATTTTGGGGGTGTCCTATGCAGTGATAGGAGTTGGACTCGATGATCCTTGTGGGTCTCTTCCAACTCAGGCCATTCTATGTTTCTACTTGCAACTGAGCAGGAAAATTAGCTTTTCTGCTCCAATTGCTTTCAGTGACACTTAGGTTATAGCAGCCTAGCATGTTTTTAAAAAACATCACTTGGCCAGTTCAGTCATTTAAGGGCTTGAAAAAAATGATCTCCTTCCTTAATATCATATGCAGGAATAGAGAGGTATCAAGAGTTTCACTGAAGTGATCAAAATCAATTAGCAGATAAGCGGCAAAGCAAAAATCCCAGGTAAATTCATTCAGAATCCCAATCCTCTAAACACCAACACATTGACCCCAGCAGCAAAAATGATGTTAATTAGTAGCTTTCGAGCTCAAAAAAACCCGAAGTAATAGTAAGGTAATAGGGATAGAGAGACTGGATGGTTATTTATCAAGCTGCACCTTCAGATGATGAAAAAACACACATCAAACAGCTACTCAGTAGACTCTGACGTCCCTTGAAATAATTTTCTGTGCTTTAATGTTACTTCCTGAAACTACCATCCCCTGAGAGAGGTCATACTAAAATTTATATTTGAAACTACTCATTACGTACTGGCAAACATAACACTCATGAAATGCTCTTGGTACTTTTAATGGGGTATTATGTATCATATAGATACTTTTGTTACCTGAAAGTTTCTATGTCTTCTAAAAGAAGAAATATATTAATTTGAAAAATTATATTCCCTCAAAATTTTTAGCCTATGTATATAGCTGTGACAAATATTAACTCTCTTTTTTGAGCAGGAGACGCTTGGGAACATTCACACAACATTTGTAATTCCAACAGCATTAAAATAGACTTTATATCCTCTAAAAGCCCTAGGAGTATTGTCACACAACCCAGCCAAATCAAACCCCTGAGGTTGTTGCCCTAACCTAGAAAATAAATACCAACCTCTTGTTACACTAAGGGGCTTCATGTTTCATTGACACACGCTAGTTCCCTCAGTTCTCCATTTCTTTCCAAAACCAGGCTGACAAACAATTGGATCTGCTGTCCACCAGGAAGGAGGAACTAAACAGGAGGCAACAACCAGTGGCAGCTGTGACTGCAGTGACCATGAAACTCCCAGATGACATCCTTTTCTCTAGATTGGAGAGACATGGATTTGACAGATGGAACACTCAATGTATAAAGAATTGGCTGAATGGTCACACTCAAAGAATTGTGATCAATGGCTCAATGTCCACATGGAGACTAGTTACAAGAGGCTTTCCTCAGGGGTTGGTATTGGTATCACTCCTGTTAACATCTTCATCAGTGACATGGACAGTGGGATTGAGGGCACTCTCAGCAAGTTTGCTGATGACGCCAAGCTTTGTGGTGTGATTAGCACACTGAAGGTAAGGGATGCCATCCGGAGGAACCTTGAGAGATGGGCCCATGCAAACATTGTGAGGATCAACAAGGCCAAGTACAAGGTCCTGCACCTGGGTTGGGGCAATTCTCAGTATCAATATAGGCTGGGGGATGAAGAGATTAAAAGCAGCCCTGTGGAGAATGACTTGGGGTTACTGGTGGACGAAAAGCTGGGCTATAAACCAGAAACAAGCACTTGCAACATGGAAAGCCAAATGTACGCTGGGTTCCTGCATCAAAAGAAGCATGGTCAGCAGGTCCATGCTGGGGAGCTTTTATGGAAGGCAAAGCCTAACTAGAGTTGAGATTGGTAAGGGAATTCAAAGACAATGGGAACAGATCTTATGGCTAAACTAAAAGTAAAAAGCTGAACAGGAAAAACACAGGGTGATTTGAGACAATGGACACAACTGATTCTAAGTTGAAGAGTGCCTTTTTGCCTTGGTTTTCACCATCAAGTTCTCGTGGGCTTCTTTGTGTAGAGATTGGAAACCCATACAATTCAGCTAAAGACAGTGGGCAGGTAGAGCCCCACCTGTGATTCCAACAGGGCAGCTCTGGAGAGGAGATTGCCCTGTCATGCAGCAAGCCAAGCAGGGCCAGAGCAACTGGAAATAAGGAAAAATTTTCCCCATGAGACCTGTGAAGCAATACAGCAGGGCTTAGAAAGGCTGCATAGCTGCCTGACTCCCTTATAGATGTCCGATTGTGATGGGTTTGGGTATAGTCCTGGTAAGGTATACCACCATTGAGTAATATTAGGAGACATTGCAGGATGTTTATAAACTTAAATATAGAATAATAGAATTATAGAATGGTTTGGGTTGGAATGGATGTTTAAAGGTCATCTAGGTCAAGCCCACTGCAGTAAATATTTTCAGCCACACCAGGTTACTCAGAGCCCCATCTAATCTGACCTGGAATGTTTCTGGCATCTATCACCTCTCTGGGCAACTTGTTCCAGTGTTCCACCATCCCCATTGTAATTGGTTTCTTCTTTATATTCAGTCTGAATCTCCCCTCTTTTGGTTTAAAAACATTACCCATTGTCCTATTACTATAAGCCCTATTAAAAAATACGTCCCCATCTTTCTTATAAGCCCTTTTTAAGTACTGAAAGGCCACAATAAAGTCTACCTGGAGCCTTCTCTTCTCCAGGCGGAACAGCCTCAACTCTGTCAGCCTGTATTCATAGGAGATGTGTGCCATCCCTCTGATCATCTTTGTAGCCTCCTCTGAACCTGCTCCAACAGCTCCATGTCTTTCTAGTACTGAGAACTTGAGAACTGGACACAGTACTCAAGGTGGGTCTCACAAAAGTGGAATAGAGGGGCAGAATGACCTTCCTTATCTTCTGGCCTCACTTATTTTGATGTAGCAGTCCAGGATACGGTTGGCCTTCTATGTCATGAACAAACATTGCCAGTTTGTGTTCAGTTCTTCATCCACCATAAATATGAAACTGTGAGGACAGAAGTTACGCAAATTATACTAGCATATGAGCAAATAAAATGCTTAAAAATTTATTCAATATTTTACTTATGATCAGATGTTTTCTTGAAAAATGTGTTTAGATAAGTCCTTGAATGTCTTAGCGCAATCAAATTCCCTGGTACCTCTGCTGCCATAAACATCCCCAAAGAAGTAATTTTTCAAACAAATTTTAGAAATTTTAACACCCATGGATCACATTTCAAGTGGCATCCAAATGATTTTTTTCATTGAAAAACTACAGTTTCACCTTCCAGCAGCACTGCTTACTAAGCATTTCTTACAGTATTAGAAGCTTCATCTGTGTGTCTGTGTGTATGTTCTTTCATATTTTCTCCTGATTGCAAGAAAAGGGGAGAAAAAACAGGCTGTATTAACTCTGGGAAAATGCTTAAGAAAAAACATGTATGGTCACACATACAAATAGTATGTTTGCTTAGATTTATTTTTAAAATTAATTGTATTAACAATTAATATTCATTACAATCCTTAAGAAGAAAAAGCTTGCACCAACCACATTCACGTGCTCTGTACCTTCTTTTTCCGTATGCTACCTTGATCTCTGTTTTCCGGCTGTCACACATTATCACCAGGTGAATCCTTCATACTCAAACTGAAAGGAACATTTGCTAACAACTTCAACAATAGTAACTTCCCTAGATAATTACACTGATCACAGACACAGGAAGAGTAATTTGTTAGAGAAAAACCAAAAACAGTGATCTTCCATGAGTTGGATGTTTGAGAAATATTTTACAGTGTGGTTATGCCACAGTGTGGTTACGCCCTCATTAGAGATTTTGCAATAAAAAGAATCTTCTCACTTATTCTTCTTTAATTTTAACTTTCTTTTAAAAATATTTCTTTCCATCTAAAATATAAGCAATTCAAACTCTGCTGTTATCTGCAAGCTTAATTTCTCATCAAAAGCAATATAGATATTTTTACTTGTATTACTCTCCTATAAAATTTTAATAGGAAAAGAAAACAAAATAAGAAATTTATTAGAAATGTGGCTAGAAAATACACTGCAAACAGTAAGTTTGATCTTGAGGCTTAAGAAAGAAGAATGGGAGATTAAATAGTTTATTACATGAGAAATACTAATTTACAGCCACCATGGAGACAAACAGGAGTACCTCAGTGAGATAATACAGAGAAAAAAAAAAAAAAAAGGCAATGCTTGGTGAAACTGAGGCTCTCCAGCACAAATACCAAGCTCCTGACAGCAGCTGTGAGAGTAGTCTTACTTCCGTAATGTATGCTCTCAGATTATGAAGATATTTGTTTAGGTGCTGAAGAGCTCGTTCGCATTCTCATACTTCCTGGCCTCTGGTAGTTTTTTATTCAGTTAGATAATTTAATCTTTTTTTGAATGCTATTAAACTTTTGGCTTCCACATTGTCCTGTGGCAGTGTGTTCCAAAGATTAATTATTCATTATTAAAAGTCTGCTTTACTTGGTGAAATTTAAACCTGCTGTATAACCAAGCTACTTAGTACCCTAATTTCATTCTTGTGTTATGGGATCTACTGAGCAATGTTTCCATAACTTGTGATTTTATGTATTTCTAATATAGAGAGTGATAGTTTACCAAATTTCACTGTTCTTTTTTTTTTACACGTGCTGGTTATGTAAAAATCTATGAAGGAGAAAAATAACTTTCAACCAAGGAGTTTTTTAAAATTCCCCACAGCAAGTGAGCCAAATGAGCTGTGTCTGGTGGCATTTATAAATAAATCACTACTTATTTACCTGATGTATGCAAAAAATCTTCAACATCCTTTTCCCAGGGACACATTTTAAAGTGTTACACAAATTCTCTGTTAATTTAAATAAAACAACTAAAATAACCATGAAAATGTGAAATTAATGTTATTATTTTTGTTTAGGCCTTTTGCAGCAAATACAAATTCTGCAAAACCAGCTCATGCCTCATGAGTTGTGTTTAAAATAGCAGGACAACTTATATTAAATTATGCAGAATTGAACTACAACTCCTTCACAAATATCTAATTAGTTTGTTTTACTAAGGTGAAGCTGAAATATAAATTTCTCTTCTTCCCTTTACCAAAGTTAAATGCTTCTATTGAGGTGCCATCACTTGTGGAGCATCATTTAATGAAATATGTTTACATATAAGACCAATTAACTACTTCATTGTTCAATGTGGATCTTCAGATTGGCTAGCATGATATGTTGACTCGCTTGGAGGCTGTATATCACTGGAGTTCATGAAAGATCCAAAACATTTTGGAGAGAGAAGAGCTGACAGAGCAGAACAACACAACTGTATTTTCAGAGAGTTAACTTTGAAAATGTAATAAATGTTACATTCTAAAACTCAAGCTTTTCCTACTTAAAGTGCCTGGCAAGGTCTATATAGAGGTTGATGACGATAGTCTAAACCATATATTAGAAGGGGATAATGTATTATACCCACCTAATGGATTTTAAGTCTCTGGGCAAATGAGAACAGAGAAAACTACCACATAAATATGAAATGTTGACTGTATACACTGATAATAAAATTTTAATATTAACATATTCTTAAAAAAAATAAAATCTGATATCAAAGCTTTTTCTTTCATCAAAATTATTCTCATGGTTTGTTTCAGAAAAAGACAACAGCATATGCAGAGTGCCCCCCAACAGGCTTTTCAAACCAAAAAAACTGTTCTTTAGGTAGGTAGAGCAAGAAAGAGATCTCTCTGTCTAAAATGTAAAGTTCAGTTAAAATGGTGACAAAAACCCCGAAGACATAATCAAGGTACTGGCATCACAACCCCAAGGAGCACATTGTATTCCACGGGTTATTATGACTATGCTTTTACTGCAGAAGACGGCCAATCAACAGTCTATGTCACCTTCAACCTTAACCTGCACTTGTTGATGCTACTATGATGTTATTGCTGCTGTAAAGGCCTGTGGCTGTTTGTCGGCTCCTTGATTGTTGCACATTACATCAGAAGTTTGCCATGATATCAGTGAATTGTGCTTTTTTCAGCCAAAAGCTATTTCACCTTTCTTCTTTTAACAATTTATATTTTTAAAAAATAGCTGAATTGGTTCATTTAGACTTGATATATGCCTTGCAAACACTGCTTGAACTCAAAACTTTAATGCTATTTAACGTAAGCTAATCCCAAAATGTTAACCCTAGCACAGGTTCTGTTCACCCAGGCCTCTACGCATACAGGTGGCATTTGTGTCTTGGCTCAGTGCTGGAGTAGAAGATGCCCATGTAATTCTTTTCTTGTCCTTTCCTACAATGGTTTCCATAGGAATGTTACCTGAGCCCATATCCTGAAAAGAAGAGACTTTATGCTCCAACTAGGTCTCCAGTCTTGATAATGAGGCGTGCTAGATTGATACTTCAGTTTAGACAGTGCTATCACTTCACTATGCTGGATGAGCAATTAGTGGACTCCAGAAGACACCTTCATGTTCACAGCCAAGAAAAGTTGGCAACCGGCAAGCTCCATCCTATCTAGTGCAGGGATCACATGGAAAAGAACACAGCTGGATCTTAAATAGGATCTTTGCTTCAAGTCTCTTTGATCGCTTTTAAATAGCTGCTACTGTACTACTGTATTTGGTATTTGCTTTTTTTTTTTCAATCCTCAAATAATACACATCTAGTTTTACTAAGTCCATCTATCACCTCCATAGAAATATGATCATTTATAAAAGGCTTTTTTCTCCCCTCCCAAATACATTGTTTACACTTAAATTTGCACTTAAAATTCTCAGTCAGTTTCTTAAGTGGGACTACTACACTTCCAAGGACACGATTAACCTCTGGTGCTGTTGTTGTATATCAGTTTAGTGAGGAGCTATATGGGGAGAACGGGTGTACACTTTTAAGCATGGGTGTTCTTTCCTCCTTCACTTAAGAATTCTAAAGCTAGATTTGATCTAATTAACATACACTTTGATGTAAAGCATCAAAATTTTCCCTGTTGAATTACACAGCTTCATTCTCTTCATAACTATAAAGGCAGGCTATACAATATACTCTTTATCTTAATGAATGGAGGAGACAATAAAGGAATTGTAATTAAGCAAGTTTTCTAAATCATCACATTCTCAGACTAATAGTGAAACATAGAATCATAGAATCATAAGGTTAGAAGAGACCTAGGAGATCATGGAGTCCAACTGTACCTGTCTCCCTACTAAACCATGTCCCTAAGGAACTCATCCACCCATCTTTTAAATACCTCCAGGGATGGTGACTCCTTCAACTCCCTGGGCAACTGTTCCAATCCCTGACCACTCTTTCAGTAAAGAAATGCTTCCTCATGTCCAGTCTAAACCTCTCCTGGTGCAACCTGAGCCCATTTCCTCTTGTCCTATCGTTTGTCACTTGCGAGAAGAGACCAGCACCCACCCCGTCACAACCTCCGTTTAGGTAGTTGTAAACAGTGATGAGGTCTCCCCTCAGCCTCCTCTTCTCTAAAACAAACTGAATTCCCTCAGCCACTTCTCCTCTAAAACAAACTGAATTCCCTCAGCCACTTCTCCAGCCCCCTCACCAGCCTCGTTGCCCTTCTCTGCACACGCTCCAGACCCTCAATGTCCTTCCTGTAGTGAGGGGCCCAAAACTGAACCCAGCACTCGAGGTGCGGCCTCACCAGTGCTGAGCACAGGGGCACAGTCACCTCCCTGCTCCTGCTGGCCACGTTGTGTCTGATACAGGACAAGATGCCACTGGCCCTCTTGGCCACCTGGGCCACTGTTGGCTCATGTTCAGTCAGCTGTCAACCAACACCCCCAGGTCCTTCTCCACCAGGCAGCTCTCCAGCCACTCCTCCCCAAGCCTGTATGGCTGTGTGGGGTTCTTGTGTATGAAGTGCAGGACTCATTTGGTCTCTTGGTCTTGTTGAACCTCATCCCGTTGGCCTCAGTCCATTGATCCAACTTTTTCGGATCCCTCTGCGGACCCTCCCCCCCTTCAAGCAGATCCACACTTCCACCCAGCTTGGTGTCATCTGCAAACTTGCTGAGGGTGCACTCAATGCCTTCATCGAGACCATTGATAAAGATGTTGAACAGGACTGGACCCAGCACTGAACCCTGAGGAACATCACTCATACACCTCATCCACAGCCTTTCCCTCGTCCATTAAATGGGTAACCGTGTCATAGAAGGAGATCAGGTAGGTCTGGCGGGACCTGCCTTTGGTGAATCCTTGTTGGTGGGGCCTGATCACCCAGTTGTCCCACACATGCTTTATGATAGCACTCAAGATGATCTACTCCATGACCTTCCCCTGTACCAAGGTCAGATTGACAGGTCTGCAGCTCCCCAGATCCTCTCTCCGACCCTTCTTGGAAAAGGCCACAACACTTACCAGTCTCCAGTCAAGCAGCACTTCCCCAGTCGGTCAGGACTGCTGGTAGATAAAGGAAAGGGTTTTGCCAAGGACCTCTGCCAGTTCCCTTAATACCCTTGGATGGCTCCCATCTGGCCTCATAGACTTGTGTGCATCTAATTGGCCAAGCAGGTCTCTAACAGAGTCCTCTCAAACAGCTGGAGCTTCATTCACACAGAGCTGAGGGGGCTGAGTATCCCTAGGACATTCCTCCCTGCAGTTAAAGACTGAGGAAAAGAAGGCATTGAGTACCTCTGCCTTGTCCTCATCCGTCATTGCTACTGTCCCTTCTGCATCCAGCAAGGCAGGGAAAGAAGTTCTTTTTATTGAAGGAGGATGAACAGTCCTTTTGTTGCAGAAACCAGGCACAAAGGGAACATAGAGGGCAAGAGGAAGAAGGTAGACCAAAGAACTGTGAGAGATCCAGAGTAACGTTCAGGCTTACAATATCAGTGTGTTCAGAAAGTGTAATATCGTTGCATACCCTTGAGAAATTTAGAAGTATGCCTGGTATCGACAAATGTCTAGCATTCATTGCATGAATTTATTGTAAATTATTTCTTTTTATTCAATCAATACATTGTACATTGGCATGGAACACTTTTCATTTGAAGTTCCAACAATAGTTACAATGACAAGAGACCAGAAACCAAGAAATGTTTGGAAAAAAAATAAAATATGTCTTTCCTTAAAGACAGCGTATGTGAGAAATGGGGTTTTGACCTTGGGAGCAACCACATACAAAACTAAAAACCTTAAGAGGTCTCAGGTGAACAAACAGGAACAACTGACTATCATTATATAGACTATGATAAACCCAAAGTGAGCAATCTGACAATACTATAATTAAAACAGAAAAATTATTAATTTATGAGATTCTATCATTATTACAGCAGAGAAATTTACCCATACACAGAGGGGTACTTGTATATTCTTTATAATGTGGAGCTGCACTGGGACCAAATATTCAAAGCTTATATTTAGCTCTATCTATGAAAGATTTTTATTTCTTTTATGCATGTGTTGAACCTACTTAGGACAAATCTTGTGTTTCAAGAAGTACAAACCTGGCTTAGGATACCGTTTCTGCCCTTAAAATTTAAATATTTACAGGCTACTAGAAGAAAATACAAAAAAATGCAGAAATGTGAAATAACTTTCCTTGTTTATAGAACAGAATTTGGCTAAGAATAATTAGATATCCCAATACTTCACCTTTTTTATCATCTTTGGATCACTCTTGGCCATCTGTGAATCAAGTGCCTAATTGTGAGTCCTTGAAAAGAGGCCTTTTATTATGTGATCCATTGATGTACGGCATCATTTGAAGAAATCACTAAGTCAGAATTGTGTATTTACATATTAGTAAGAATTAATTAAGAAATTGGGAGACCGCTGACAAACAGAAGCAGTGAATCCCAGAAACTGAACTCCGTGAGATTTTTCACAAAACATAATATCAACATTTAACTGTCCTAGCTACCTTCCCCTGTCTCTTCTCCCTTTGGTTATAGTGATTCTAGGAACAGCTTTTACAGTCTTCTTGACAGTCTTATTTTAAACCATAATTCAAGCTTATTTAAAATACTTTGTTATTGTGGTATCATTTATGAACACCATACTCCATGGATTAGTTCAAGAAAAACTGCCATATGTCCTCATTTGCTCTGATTTGACTTTCTCATGACAAAGTCTATGCCATAAGATCATAGCCAAACTTTTCAGAAAAAGTGCCATGCTGATGACAAATAAGATGTGCAAATAAAAGGAAGGACTAACGGATGTAAAATTTTACTATGAACAAAGTAAGGAGACTAACACATGAACCACAGTGAAGTAATGGCATATACAGATACACACATTTATAAACACCCTTCAATATGGCCACAGACAATGTTAAGCTTCTTAATACTTCCTTCTGATGTAGGGCAAGAACCTTTCACATAATTTATTCAGCGCTTGAAGTAGCCTTCATGTTGACACCTAAAGGAGTCCAAACAGTTTCTTCTTGCATATTAAATGAATAAGTGACACAAGACAAATGGAAATCTTCTTTCCTCATCGTATCAGAAACAACCATTTCTCCATCCTCATGATGAAAGGATGTTTACTGATAACAGATTACATACACCAAATATTTGTAATCCCTCTTGGGAAGAAACTACAAGAGTTTTTAGAAAATCAAATCAGTAGGAGCTGTGTCCTCTTTATGGGAATGGATAACAGCAGCCTTTGGCTATCAAGGTTCAGAAGCATTTGCAATCATGATAAAGGCCACAAAAATATTCAAAAGACAGTCTTGTTTTCCTCTGAGTGATGTCTGTCTTATCAGAGTATTAGTATTTGATGTGATGTGCCATTTTATTTATTTTAAGAAGAAAAATATTCAGGCAAATGCGGGTAAGTGGGATATTCCTTCTGCAAAATTGTATTTTTATATGCAAGTTCCAACAGGTGTTAATGTGTATCTTTGCTGACTTGATAGCTATATGTCCATGCTCCTTATAATACCTTGTATTGCAGATCTGCCTAGGAGACTGATGTCTAGTTCTCCTTATATTTAAACTCCTATTTTGTTAATACCAGCATACACAAGAGGCATATTTGTAAGCTAGGAACTGGTTAATGTGTTGCTTTTTAAGCCAGTATTTGTGTCAAATGTGCTTCGTATATGTATTCTGTTTTACTTTCCCTGAAGTTCTTGGGTATTTGGACATGACTCAGTTGATTAAACAGAAGTTACCTGTTTTATATTAGGCACAGTGTGTATATCACACGGCGTCCACCACCAGCTCCATAAAGGAGGAGAGCTCTGTGTTGTCTATATCCACCGGCCTTTGATATCTTCAGACATCTCAGTTGCCCCTGAAAACTCATGTTTACATATGAGTCACTCCTGCTGTGCAGACTATTTTTTCCCAGTATTAAGCTACCAGTCAGTGTTTTATGACCTCTGTAGTGATTCCATTTAAAATAGTAAATAAATGTAAATTCTGTATACCTTCCTTGCTTAGTTTTCTAGGGAGAGTATTTGCTAGATACATAATAACACTATTAAATAGGTTTTAGAAAGACATATAAAAAGAATGAATGGTTAGGAATTTTATATGATTGCTTTCTTCTTTAAAAGAATATATTGTAAAGCACTTAAAAAGCTTAGTAACTAGGGTGTGGCTTTAGTTTTGTATAAAGTAGGGTTATTTTTGCAATTGAATGCTTTAATCCTCCACTCAGCTGTATGAGTAGTTGTAAGCCAGCAGTACTGCTCATGTACATAAACCAGCTTAGAAATGTAAAACCAGCTTAAATGTGCCTTTTTTTATATGAAGGTTACCTACTTCCATTGAAATCTAGTTCAATTTACATTTTCTTGTAAGAAATAGCAAGCTATAAAAAAATAACCGAAGGAGTAATTTATTTTTCATTTTTTCATAGTATGAATGATACCATACCATTTAACACTCCTGCCCTACCCGGGATTTTTCATACACTCTCAGAGAATGATTTTGAACAGGATGGAGTGGCACACATGAAAAGAAAAAGTATGTATTTGAGAACTAGAATGTGAAAAAAATAAAGCTTGTAATCAGACTACTCACATTATTCAAAATAACTAATATTCAAAATGCAAGTAATCAGGCTTTATTGAGAGAACCAAGTATTTAACAATTACACAGAATTATGTGGTATCGTGAGAACAAAGGCAGTGACATCAGCACAAACTCATGAGGCTGAAAAGAAACCTCAAACAATGAGATTAATCTCTATCAACCACGTGAAACATCTTACATGAAAATACTTATATAGTTGTTATTTTCATAAACTTCCTTGAGGTCAAAGTAAAACAGTAATTTAGACTACAAGCATTTAAGACCGTTATGTAAAATACTAAAAAGAGACCGAAAAGGTGTTCTGGAAGCTGGAAATAGTTGCTTTAATAAAAGCTGAGTTTGGACAAACCTTACTTCATCCTCTGAAAACTGGATTTTAGGTAGCCTTACCATAGTCAACACATTTTAGATGAAGATAAAGGGGCTTGAAAAATTTGTACTTATTTCTTTGAAAGAGCTATAGTTCTGATTTCCTAGATGTAAGAAATTGTTCCTGCATATCTAACACAATGTCAACAGCTGTACAAGGAGAAAAAAAAAAGTTACAAATCAATCTTCCTGAAAATGGCATTCAATACAGACAGCTACACCTTCTCCATGTTATCTGTTAGAAATGCTTTAATGTAATTGCCTACAATTCTGCTTATTAGTGGAGTAATTGAAGAGTGGCTGCTGAAGAGCTGACCATACCCAGAAATGTATAATCTTCTAGGATCTATAATATACTTTAAAGAAATACCATTGATCAACAAGACAATATGCTAAACAGCTTATTTTTTATTTTTTTTAAGTGTAGAGTTTATTTTACTATACTGAAACTTGATTGGGCAATGGTACTGTAACTAGACTGGGTTATTCTTCATAAGTAACATCTTCAGATCAAAATGAATGTAACAGTCTACATTAAGTTTATAATTTATATAAACTAGTTATTACGTATATAGTTTATAAATTTAAATACACTTGAAACCATTGCATTCTTTCTGACTTGGTCTACATCACTACCTCATTTAAGGCTTTGTTTCCTGTCACAGAAATTGCATATAGGTAAAATATATATTAAAAAGTAAAAAAAAAAAACCCGCATCAAATACTGGATCTTAGATTAGGGACAATTCTAACTGAAAAGAATAGATTTTCCTAACTAGGTTGACCAAACTCCACTATCAAGATCCCAAGTTAAATCTGTATTCTGTATTAATGAATTTCTTAGACCAGTCAAGTGATTCAGGTATTTTATCTTTCAAAAGTGAAAAAGCTGCATCTTAACTGAAAAATAAAGTTCTACAAACTTATCTTTCTATATTTATCTCTGAAATTTAAGGGAGAAGGAGGGAAGGAAGGGAGGAAGGAAGGAAGGAAGGAAGGAAGGAAGGAAGGAAGGAAGGAAGAAAGGAAGGAAGGAAGGAAGGAAGGAAGGAAGGAAGGAAGGAATTTAAAAAAATAAGAAATAGTAAAAGTTTTCCTTTTTAGGGAAATTTTCAGTCAATTTTAGGGAAGCAACAGTTTATGTTGGTCTTTCTGAATGAGGGCTGAGAAAACAAAAAAATCAAACACTTTAGGGTGGTTCTTTGCAACTGTTCTGTACCAGTACAAGTCAATGAAATTAATACAATGTACAATTTATTCTTTACCATAATGGCTAATAACATCATAGATTAATATTAAGTTCAATAGAGTAAGATTTTTATCAATCAGATCTTGAATGACTCTACAATACTAGTAGCCTAAATTATTCTTAATTACTTTAACATCCTTATGAAGAAGAAGGGTATGTATCATTATCTTTTTTGTGTGTGTTTGCGTTTAAGCTATTTTATTTAATCTGGTTTATTTTCTGTAGTATCTACCCCCAATTTTTTTGTGATTTTCCACCTGTACCTCAGTTTAGTCTTTGTGAAATATAAAACCAGAACCTCTACCTCTTATTTCAATAATGCGCTCCCACTGGCACTGCAAATCTCTTTCTTGATATTATAGTAGGATTGTAGGTGCTGGAAATAAATAAGTCAGTAGTATTTATGTTACTTTCTCTTGTTCTTGCATATTTTTATCTTTATATTTGAGACCTAATCATTTGAATATGACAGTTCTTTGAAGAAATGTATTCACGATGTGCAGAAATCTATATATTATTTCTAAGTGAAAGTAATCCTCTTCCTTATTTAGACACAGGAAGTTACATTATCCAGCATTTTCTTGCAAATTTTAGTCCTTAGGGATTCAAAGCAGCTGTAAGTTATTTTTTCTGGCCAATTACATTTACCCGTACACTGAACATATGGGTAACTGGTGTCACAGAAAATTACTTAAAATGCTAGAATATATAAGTAAAATTGAAATGCATATTTTGATTCAGGAGTTTTCTGAGTATAGAACTATATGATCATGCTGTATATTTTTGGAAATACCACCTTTAAATATAGCAGAAACACATGGATTTCTATTTCAAAATTTATTCTGTAATACCTTATTTTTTTTCCAGAATTTGCAAAATTATTTCATACATATTAGCATTCTTCTCATTATTTTTCTTCTGTTCACAGAAAGTTTGTTTCTTATTGTCCCCAAAAACTGGTTTACTGAGTGTATATACAGTTTAATGCTGTATTCATGCTAGAAATAACTGTCCTAGTTTTTTCTTTCCAAACATGAGTAATTGATTTAGAAACATATTTCAGATCCACGATCAAAAAAACCAGCCACAAAAAGTTCAAAATACTACTAAAAGCTGACCATTTGTCATTAATGTTGATCAGTAACTTCACTGAATTTAAATTTCAAATAGATGGAGTATGAAGATACTAAAAAAACTGAAATCCAAAGTTGCTCTCATTGATGTTTTGTCCATGACTTCCTTCAGTAAGGTTTTATGCTAAAAATAACAACTGATACAGTTGTTTCAGAATGGAATATCATTGAAATCAGGTTGGTTTGGGTGGTCCTTGGAAAAGAGAAAAGCAAGGCCTGGGTGGCAATGGTCCCTGAAGGCAAATTCCATATTTTGGAGGAAAAATTTTGTGCTGTATAGCCCTCAGAGAAAACAAGGACTGAGATAGAGAAGTACAGGATCAGAAAATCATGGAGATGGTATATTTGAAGCCTGATTAAATGGAAATAAGATTTCTTTTTTGTTTTCTTTTTTTTTTTTTTTGACTGTTAAATGAACAGTAGTCGTACACAGAATATTCCTAATTTTTTGTCTCCAGTTTTTCATGAGTCTCTGAGGTGTTAAATGCTGGTTACCCACCTGAGGCAAAATAACAGCATAGCTGTAAACAGCAGCACTGAATGAGATCCTGCAGTCCTCCAGAATGAAGTCTATTTTGTCTATTTAATCACATTATTTTTGAGAATTACTTCTTGCTACTGTGAAGGCTTAGGCATGTGACTATGTCTATTTTGGTCAGTTTGTTAATTAGTACATTTCTGAGGTACATACAAGCAGCTATCGCTCATAAACACTGAAACTTAAGCAAGTCATCTTAGTCAAAACTTACCTGATAAAAAACAATCTAGTAGAACCTTCAAATATGTTGCTTTTTATATGTTGAAAGTGGAGTGATTTCCCTGTCAGTCTTTGTAATGGAGAAGAGTGAGGGAATAAACTTTTATATTATTCTTATCCTTCTGAATTTGCCCTTTGAAAGCTTATTTATAAGCACACAACGTGGTAGTGTAGCAGCTGTATGAGCATGCTCTCGTCCCCTTGGGAATTATAAAACAATCTCAAACATGACATAAACTCACAAAAATTCTTCTCCCATTTCATACAGGGGAAGAAAGAGTTTTGCATGAATTGGAACACTTGTGTTATTAGAAGACTACTCCTACTAGATTTTTTGGTTACTAGAGACATTATTGTAAGAGCTTCTATTTTGAATAACATTAATTCAAACTGATAGGAAATTAAGTCTCTGGTCCAGAGACAAATGCTAAAAGTAATAATGAAACAACTATATTCTGTTACACTGCAGCAGGCAAAAAGAAAGGAAACAATTCTGCTTATTGAACACAAACTCCTCAGATCATAGAATCACAGAATGGTTTGAGTTGGAAAGGACCTTAAAGCCCATCCAGTTCCACCCCCCTGCCATGGACAGGGACACCTCCCACCAGCCCAGGCTGCTCAAGGACCCATCCAGCCTGGCCTTGAACACTTCTACGGAAGAGCCATTTTTGAAATGGTTCTTGAACACCAACAGGCTTGGGGCCATGACCACATCTTTCAGAAACTTGTTCCAGTGCTTCACTATTTTCCTAATGTCCAATTTGAACTTCCTCTCATGCAACTTTAGGCGTATCACTGAACACCAGAGAAAGGAAACACACCTTTACTCTCCCTCATATTAAGATTGTAGACAGCAATAAGGTCACTCCTCAAGTCTCCTCACTAAAGCACTAAATCTCTAAACATTCCATTTCAAACTGTGTTATATATGATATTAGACTTTTAATTTAGTTCTTCCAAGTTTCAATGTTTATGATCAGGAAAATGTGTCTGCCTGAACTGAATTATCTCAGCACAACATTAACGTGAGTAATTTTAGGAATTACTTCTCCTGAGGAGCTCCAATGAAATGTAGAAACACAGTGTGTGAGTCACCTAAGATACTATAGAAAAGTGCTTTAAATTTTTCCTGAAGTATTTTCCTTTTTTGAAATAAGTACTAAAAATCTGGTATTTATTCTCCATGTATTTCTTTAAAACATATTTCCAGTGCTCTAGAAGACTTCACAAGTTCCTCTTCTGGAAAGCAGGAAAACAATTGTGTGTTCATCAGTAACTTTTCTCAGAACTTATTTGGGTATACACTTTTTTGGCACACTCTAATTTCAAATTATGTTTATAAATTCATATGCATTAGGCCACTCTTCTCTGGAATTACTTTTCAATGAAACATATATTCACAACAAAGAAGAGGACAACAATGATAAAACATGAAAAATTATTACTGTAGCCCAGTGCTCACTTAGGTTGAAACTGGCCTGACAAAGATTAATGTCACAATCGTATTTTCCACAGCAGTTCCAATATTCACTCTCTGACAATATTGTGCTAGATTGGCTGAAGAGAAGTAAGCGTGGACCTCAGTAAAAGTCTGACTTTGCTCCCAGGTCATTCTGAGTGAAATTATCTCTTGCTAAAATACCTTTATGCCTAACAATTTTTTCCATGGGGTTTTTTATGGTTTTGCTTAGGGGCCATTGATTTTTTTGTAGTATATATTAGGTCTCGAGCATTTCGGAATAAAAATGTACTCAACCTTGAAAATGAAGATGAATTTTCTTTCTTGTTAAAATTTTAGTTGTGGACCCCCTTTGGCACAGCAGATACCTATTGCTCCTATTTGCAACAAATCAGGTTAGGTGTTCTTATGTCTAGGCTGGTTTTATGTGCTCTAGTTTTCAGAAGAAATTATTTACAGATACATTCAAATAATGTTCAGAGATTGATATAAACAATTCCTAACCCCACATGCAGGTTATATTATTGTTGTCATTTCATTGGCAAAAACTAAGCTAAAGAAGTTAGAAAAATAACAGTATGTCAATTCCTTTTGTAACACTGAAACTTTTGGTTGCATTTTTGTAATTCTTCTGCATTGCTATTTTCTGATATGTATTTTCTATAGAGACTCAAATAAAGACAGCATCAGAAATGAAAAAAAGAACTTGGCAAAGCTAAAGAAACAAAAACTGGAATTTATTGTTTAATTTCTAGGCTTCATATAATGATTCTTTCAGAATCACTACAGAAGTATACTCATCTTGTGGATAAATTGGTTGTACACAGCTAAAGTTACAAAGAAACTTGAAGTCAGGGCCAGTTTTTTTGGACATTCCAATACCTAAGTGAGCAAAAGTAATACTGGATAGATAGATAATTAACTTTTTTTTAAAAAAAAACCCAATCCATAACACCTCAGGTGTTACACACCTAAACATTGTTAAAATCCCTAATACCAATCTATGGATAAATAAGGTCACTGACTTTCAATAGAAACTAGGGAATGCAGGAGATGTTTACTTGAGGAAAATAGGTAAGGACTACTGAGACATGTGAACATCATAACTAGTACTGGTCAACATCAATTAAATGAAAAGCCTAGGTTTGGTGGAGTTCCACATTTCAGTTTGAAAATTCATTAAATGAATCAGTGAAATTTTGAAAAAAATTTGAATTTCTTTAACAAAATCAAACAAACAAAACCCCAAACAAACAAAAAAAACCCCACTTTCTTTTGAAGCTTTAAATATTTGTTTTTCAAGCTGCTATGAATCTATACCAGTAAATCTCAGTAGAACATCCGAATGATCTTTTTAGATACAGTTTTTTTTCAACTTCTAATGCTGGTGGTCCTAAAATAAATTTTGTATAGTTACTGGAGTTTTATCTCTTCTAAGCAGCTATGTTTTCTATATTAAATGCAGTTTCTTAGTTTTTCTGTCTTAAGGTCAGAAAGTGGGAAAAACTAAAGAAAGACAATTGTAAAAGTACATTACATTTATACTGGAATCATAAACACAGATTTCTTATGATCTGGGAATACTCATACTAATGTTAATCAGATATCCAGAAAAAAAAAAAGTTGGTGGCAGTCAAAAGAGTAGTGGTGGCAGTTTCCAGACATTTTAAATTGTTTTCTGAAGTGTTATAAACACAAATGTATGTTTAAACTGCTACTTAAGGAAATATACTCTAGACATCTTTCCTAACTCTTATTTGTTTGTTTTTAAAATCTTCTGTTAGCAGTAACGTCTTCAACTGGTCTTTTTGTATCGGAAGCCATCAATCAAACTTTAGAGTTTAAATTATCTAGTAGCATGGAACAAAGAAGCCACATACTGCTCACATATTTGACTGTGGAGTTTCTTTCTGGCTTTATTTTTGGGTTTTTGTCAGGTTTTGTTTGGGGGTTTAGGGGTTAGTGGTTGCTCATTATTTGTTTTGTTTTTGTTTTGTCTCAGAAATTGCATTGTAAACCTTACTAGTTAGTCAAAAAATATGTCCATTTTCACTTTAGAATTTTTCTGCAAGGCACATGCTGCATGAACACCACTTATCCATCAGCATTAAACTCTTCCCAAAAGACTGTAATCAACATTGCTCCAACTGTTTTGTGAATCATTTATTCTGTTTTCCAAATTAAAAAACTGCCTTGACTTTTTTCCTCCCAATGTTTGAATTCTTTCCCAATAAACCTTTGACATGGATGTGTAAAGTGAATCCTGCAGAATGCTAGAGCATATTTTCAGATCATATCCTTGGTAGAGGTAAGACAACAATAGCAGCTAATGATAACCAAGCAGACCAAATTTCACCTGCTGTTTCAAATGTCAGTTTCACTTGCTTTGATCAAAGCCAGCTTGAACACCTTGCTAAAATTGACTCCTGACAGACATATTTACAGTCAATATATGAGGAGAAGACAAGTCCCTGATTTCTGTGGAGAACTTCCCCCTAAAGCGTGCAATTCATACATACAACTCAGAAAGAGCCGTTATGGCTTTCATAAGCTAATACACTCATGCTTCCAGAAGTCACTGATTCTTCAGGTGCATAAATCTTTTGCTGCTCTGTCTCTGCTCCAGTGATTAACTGAAGACAGAGGCAGTTGTTTTCTGTAGCTCAGTGAACGGTAGTGACTTGAGACTCCATCTTCCTTTCCTACTCTCTTCTAGAAGTGGGGAATTTCAGTTTTATTCTGTTCTATTTTGGTTTTGCAAATATTCCATAAAAGGAAGAGTTATGAATTATTTTTATTATTTATTATGAATAATTTATGAATTATTACTACATTATTTCCCTATATTCTCTATAAGCTAATCCTCAACAGTACATACAAACATATAAAAGAGGAAACATTACTAAATCACAGTGGATAAGTAGTCTTTTTTTTCTGTCCTTTTTTCGTATAATTCAAGTGTTGACGGCTTGGAAGCCAGATCATAATTTTTCAGTATTTCCATGTTTCATTAAAAATTAATTTCTGCAATTTATCATTTGAAATGCAAGACTAAGGAGTTTTTTCCTATGATGACACTCTATCAGAATGCAAATGGATACCGAGTTTCAGAAAATATAGGCTCAAAGAATTTACAAATGAAAATACTTTACTAATAAAGCTAAGGATTTCAAACAAAATCGCAAAACCTCAAAGCATTCTACTTTCATCACTAAAAACCCCAGCTTTCCTTTTTCTTCTAAAGAGAAAAAGTGTGCTGACAGATTTAGTGTAAAACAATTTAATTTTACTGGAAGCTGTAAAAGTATGTTTAGACTAGAAAAACCCAGGGTAACATATTTCCACTAAAATTATTGTATATAATAAGATCTCTGAACGCTCTAATGGCAGTATTAATTCTTACATGTAATATGTTGGGTTGAGATGCGTTAAAGTGATTAGTTCCTCCAGAGTCTGCATCTCAGCACCTAAAGTATCCTTTTTTTCCCCAATGAGACACTAGACTACAAAGATGTTCTTGTGCTTATTCTTGAGGTCATTATTATGTATAACAGTCAAAGACAGAGACAACTTTTTGGACAGAACCTTACAAATTATGTAGACAAATATCCTGGATCTAATTCTGTCTTCATTAACTTGGACATGGGATCTAAGCAAATGCATAAATACTGGGCTAATAATGGGCCTTCAATGTAATTGAGTGTTAAGGTCAGTATGCTAATTTAAATTAGGTTGGTGTAAAAATAATTGTCATTTTTAACCATCAACTTTAAAGCAGTATACCTCAGCTTAGAATATTTTTTTTTTAATTGAAATAGGAACTATTAGAATCTACGCATTTTTACTAACAAGAAACAAGTCTATTTATTCCAGTAGCACAGAATTCTAGAGTCCTGGAACTGGTTAATTCTTCAACAGTGTTTTGAGTTGCTGTTTGGTTGCAGAAAAGCTCTTTCAGGAAGTACTCAAGATGGTTGAAAATGTGATAATTTGTGGAAGAAAGGTCTGGTGAGTAAAATGAGTGGGGTAGATGTTTGTAGGCCAGTTCAATACAGATTTTGCAGAGTCATTTGCAAGAAATATGGTCAGGTATTTTCATGGAGAACAATTTGTCCTTATTTGTTGACAAATGTTGGATATAAATGTTGCACTTCTTGTTGCATTTCATTGATTTCCTGGCAATACTTCTGTGCTGTGATGCTCCTCCAAGAATTCGAGAAGTTGTAGTAGATGCTTGCAGTTGCCAACCACCAAAGTGTGACCATAATTTTTTCTGTTGTAATTTCATTTTGGAGAAGTGTTTTGATGCTTCACCTTGGTCCAGCCACAACATGGAGCACTACTGGTTGTCATATAGAATCTGTTTTTCATCACACATCGTAAAGCGATTGAGAAACATTGAGCAAAAGAAGCATAGAGCAGACTTCGTAACAATGTGGAGTTTTAATTTTCCTTCATCTCATGCAGAATCCATCGGGTTTTTTTAATTTTGCAGTTTGGTGTAAACGTTGAGCAACTGTTGAATGGAAAACATTTAGTTCTTCTGCAGTCTCTTGAAGCGTTTTGCGTGCACCCACTTCAATACTGGTCCTCAATTTCTTATTGCCTGTTGCAGAAGGACATCTGCAACCCTCCTCATCTTCAAGGGTCTTTTTTCCATTATGAAATTTTTGGAATCAATGTTGAGCTGTATATTCTTTAGTAGTCCCCTGGTCAAATGCTTGGTTGATATTGCTAGCAGTTTCTGCTACTTTACATTTCCTTATGAATACATAGAACAAAGGTAATCAAAATTGGTTTTTTTGCATCTTTAATTTTACAGTGTAACATAAAAAAGAATAAACAGTGAAACAAAACCATTAGCATTAATAAACAGAACAAACTTCATAAATAAGTAGAGCAAATTTTGCACTTTAAAATGGTACATTACATAAACACGGTTAAATAAAAGTTTAATCAAGAAAACCCATGTACAAAACAGCAATTATCTTTGCAGCAAAATAATACATTAATGAAATATTTTACTCAGTAAAATCCTTTACTGAGAGTTCTGAAATTAGTTGACTCTGTCAATGTGGTAAGACTTTTTGAGACAGGAAATTGTTTTTATTCCTCAGCCTGAAGGTAAGTATTTGATCAATATTTTTTAATTTTTCCACAGACCCATTTGCATTTTATTCTGATAAAGACGGTTGGACCTTTCCTCTTACATTTTGTGTTGCAGATGATTTCCCATACTTCTGCTTCTACACCCAATATGTACATAGCTGTGTGAAGAACACTTTTGCTGTCTAGGAATGTGATACTATATCTGAAATTACAAGCCGTCGATATTTTCACTGAAACTTAAATTTTCATTCTGTCTGAAAACAACTGAATCACTGTCCTTCCTGAACTTCAAGGGCCGTGAAGTCAGATTCATGAGTTCACTTCCATCTGTGCAGTGGCAAATGTCCAGAATACATCTGTCTTAGTTTGTTACATGTCTACACTAAAATAGCATTTTCTTTTCAGTGGCTGGCAGCTCCTCCTCACTTTAAAGTATGTACTTATGCTCAGATTATTAGCGGCTAATGATTGTAATTAAAGAACAATTTAATAAAGTTTCTTTTTGACAGTTTTGACATTCAGAAGGATAAATAGGTACTTACTTGGTAAATTTCCTCTTACACTTGAGCAAGGGCAATAAAAAGAAAATGTTCCTAAGAAAGCGAGGATGTAACAATGTTGTATGTATAGTATCTTCCAACACAGAACTCTGCTTCCATTCGAATTTCAACACCACCAAAACTAATAGGGACAGCTATCTTCAGCAACTAACAGGGAACTACATTTCATTTGGACCTTGAGGCCATGGCAAAGAGGTTGCCACAGGAATTATATTGGTTTCTAAGATTTTTCCACCAAAGAAAGCGCAAAGACCTAAGTGATGACTTCAAAGAGTCGTTTCCTTCTTTAAAGAAATTCTGGTCTTTTAACTAAAAAAAAAAAATTAAAAATAAAACCCTGATCAACATTCAATTCTCTTTCTCACTCGCTTATCTCCCACAATATGCTTAATCCTTCTTCAGAAATGTGGCTCACTAAGAGCACCCATAGTCCCATTCCATGGGCATGCAGCGCCTAGCTAATATCATGTGTAGTAAATTAAGTACATCCACAGCTAATATGGGCAATTTAGAGTTCCTTTATGTCTCAGATAAGCCAGATAGGTAAGCTTGTTCACTTTTTAATTATCATTGCACCCAGTCAGACTCATGGTATTTGCAGAAATGAGCATAAACATAATACAAATAATCCTCCCAAAGCACATTCTAGGCAATGGAATACAGCATTCTATGCATTCCAGCTCATTTCTTTGCCATTAATTCAGAACATAACTGTCACAAATTCTTAATTATTTTAGTAATTAGAAAAGGAAATCAACAGTGCTTAAAAAAGATAGCTATTTGCAATTGTTCCTCTAGGATGCTTAATGTAGCATGTGGATATGTCTTAATTTGTGGATGGAGAAGAAAAGACAAAGAAATACTCTTTTATGGACTATGTATTTGGCTCCCCTGACTTTCTCTTTCACTGATGTTATACAGCGGGAGCACTTATCTGTTCTTGCCCTGACTGAACTCAAAAGACCAGGTGGTCACTTACTTCTTGATATGCAATTATGAATATAGTCTTTGAAAGAAAATCTAAAGTTGTTGCACATCTTTAGACTTTCAAAAAGTTCTCTTGCCTTTCCTCTGTAAGACCATCATCATTCATCAAAAGAGATAATCATTGAAGATAACTATTGAAAAAAAATATTGTTCCCTGTAGAGTTAAGCATGTACTTAATACTCAGAAGCATACCAGAATCTGGCCTTTTTTCAAGATTGAACTACTTTCACTTAAAGATGACTCGAATATAAAAGCTTTACAGATTCAGATTTTGTCATTCTTTTCCCACTGTTAAATAATTTTTATCCTGAGCCTTCACTGAGAATGTGTGCAAAGACGTACTAATCTTAGCTTTAAAACTAGCAGAAAACTGGACACACATTTGAAGTTTCATAATAAGGAACAGGATATGCCACATCTTTCATGTGCTGGCAGTGTGAAATAGGATGCAGTAACAACTTTCCATTTTTTGTTGTCTCCATTAGGACACTTCCATCACAATCCTGAGTGCTAATGAAAATATATAAATTCTCATTAACTGATTCCCATTAAATCAAAGGAGAAAACACTGATAAGAGTCCCATACACTAGGCTTTTGCTGATAGATAAGTTTAGCCTTGCTAGAGGAAGAGGATGTCAGTATCTGAGAGAACCTGTCAGATATTTCTCTCCATATATTTCTTCTCCTTTCTCAACTCATAGAATCACAGAATTGCAGAACGACCTGAGTTGGAAGGGACTCACAAGGGTCATCAATTCCAACTCCAAGTCCTGCATAGCACAACTCCAAGTCAATGCATAAGTTCTTTGCATTAATCAGACTAAAACTAACATAAAAATAAACATCAGAAACATCTTGAGAGTAAATGATGTGTGAATATGTGGTTTTTTCTCATACAGCATAGGATTAGATTGGATTAGATTCACAGATCCAAAATACTTTTGATTATCAGTAGACATCCAGAACTAATTCATGAAGAAAGGTCAGAAATCAAAACTAGGAATCTTATCCTTTTAATCATAGAATCATGGAATCATAAAACAGTTTCAGTTGGAAGGGACCTTAAAGACCATCTAGTTCCAATCCCCCTGCCAAGTACAGGAACAACTCCCACTAGATCAGGTTGCTCAGGGCCCCATCCAACCTGGCCTTGAACACTTCCAGGGAGCAGACATCCACAGCTTCCCTAGGTAACCTCTCCTGGTGCCTTAGCACTTCCATCGTGAACAATTTCTTCTTAATATCTAATCTAAATCTTCCTCCTTCCAATTTAAAGCTGTTGCCTCTCATCTTGTCACTACTCGCATTTTCTTTTAGGTCCCATTCAGGAATTGAAAGGCCTCTATAAAGTCTCCCTGGAATCTTCTGTTCTACAAGCTGAGCAACCCCAACTCTCTCAGCCTGTCCTCTCAGCAGAGGTGTTCCAGCCCTCTGATCATCTTCGTGGCCCTCCTCTGGACCCACTCCAACAACTCTATATCCTTCTTATGTTGGAGATTCCAGATATGAACACAGTACTCTGGATCGGGTGTCATGAGAGCAGAACAGAGGGTAGAATGACCTCCATCAACCTGCTGGCCACACTTATTTTGATGCAGCCCAGGATACGGTTGGTATTCTGGGCTGTGAGCATGCGTTGCAGGCTCATGTTTAGTTTCTCATCAACCAACACCCCAAAGTCCTTCTCTGCAAGGTTGCTCTCAATCACATTATCTCTCACTCTTCATTGAAACTGCCAATTGCCCCAATCCAGGTGTAGGACCTTGCATTTGGCTTTGTTAAACCTCATGAGGTTCACACAGGCCCACTTCTCCAGCCTGTCCAGGTGCCTCTGGAAGATATCCCGTCTTTCTGGTGTGACAACTGTCCCACTCAGCTTGACATGATCTGCAAACTTGCTGAGGGTGCACTCGATCTCATTGTCAATATCATCAATGAAAACATTAAACAACACTGGTCCTAGCAGAGACCCCTAAAGGACACCATTTGTCACAAATCTCCATCTGGACATTGAGCCACTTACCACTACTCTGAATGCAACCAATTCCTTGTGCACTGAACAGTCCACCCATCAAACCCATACCTCTCCAATTTAGAGAGAAGGAAGTTGTGGGGAACAGCATCAAAGGCTTTACAGAAATCCAAGTAGATGGCGTCCATTGCTTTTCCCATGTCCACTGATGTGGTCATACCATAATAGAAAACTACTAAGTTGGTCAGCCAGGACTTGTTCTTGGTGAAGCCGTGCTGGCTGTCTCAAATCACCTCCCTGTCACACATGTGCATTACTGTAGCTTCTAGGAGGTTCTGTTTCATGATATTCCTGGGCACCATGATGAGGCTGACAGGTCAGTGGTTCCCAGGGTCCTCCTTTGTGTCCTTTTTGAAAAATGGGCACGTTACCCTTCTTCCAAATCACCAGGAACTTCCCCTGTCTGCCATGACTTTTCACATATCATGGAGTGTGGCTTGGTAACCACATCAGCCAATTCCCTCAGGACTCTGGGATGTACATAGACTTGTGCATGTTCACGTTCCTCAGGTGGTCACAAACCTGATTTTACCCTTCAGTGGGAGGGGCTTCACCCCCCCTGGTCCCCATCTCGTCATCCATTGACATAGAATGGGTGAGGAGAGTGTTTTCCCATGAAGAATCAGGCAAAAAATTTGTTGAGTATATCAGCCTTCTCCTTGTCTGTTGACACGAGGTCAATGTTTTCATTCCTGTGTGGAGATACGCTTTCTTTAACCTTCCTTTGCCGGTTGATATACCTATAGAAGGCGTTCTTGTTATTCTTTGCTTCCTGCGCCATGTTCAGCTCCACCTGCATCTTAGCATTCCTGACCCCATAGCTACCAATTCTTTTGTGTTTAAGTGTGCACATGTACATCCAAGTAAGGGGGAAGAATGGAACAAGAAAGACCATTGTAATTATAAGCAGTTCACATCTAAAACATTGTATTACATCATTTAGCAAATAAGAATGCAATGAACTATGCATTGCCTAAGCTCACAGTAGAGTCGCTTCAGTGCACGTGCTTTCATTGATGACACTTTCCTCTCCCACAACAGCAGCTTGCAGCAGCTCTGGCACATATCAAAAGGAAAACACTGCCAAACATTGCAAGAATCTTCTGGCAGTTAATTATACATTTTGGCAATACGTGGGTGGAAAGTTGTCTTAATTCATTGTCTGGCTTTTCCAAAGCTCTAAACATTGCATAGCAAACAATGCTACTAACCTGCTGCCTGGTATTTTAGTGGTATATCTATCCTAAACACTAGCTATGCTGAAAAGGATATTGTTACGTTCCTAAAACCGTGCTATAATATCCTTAGACAAAAAAAGTGAAGGTTATTATAACCTAATCTTTAAAATGCAGAACAGTCAGTTCTTAACTTTGTTTATTTAATGTGACCAGGTAATCTGCATTGGGTGTAGATGCCAAGGTACTGGTAGTGGAAGGTTGCATGGGTCACCCCATGGGTGAGAAGAGTTCAAGGGCTGCCCACACTCGACACAGCCAATTTCAAATGGTTCTGGTGAGCTAAAAAACAGACCCACCGCAGGGCACGACTGGGTCCCCAGAGGCGGTGCCTCTGCAAAAACATTATTAAAGGATGAAAAATGCTGTGCAGTAGCTGTGGGAGAGAGGAGTAAGAAAACTGAAAGAAGTGAAAGGTGGTTAATGGTGGGGATTCTCTGAAGCAAAACTGAGTGCTCTGCAAGTCTTTGGAAAGTGAGCCTCACTCCTACACTGGGAAGAGAAGAGAATTCTCATCCTATGAACAGTTCAGAACTTGTGCAATAATCTTGTTCACATAAATTATATTTCAATGAAAAATGAAAAATTGGAATAATTCTCAGCTAACTCTAGAGTCTACTTCAATCTTCTGTTTTAAGAAAGTTTACTCCACGTTGAAATTTGATGAAAATGTAACTTTACATTACTATGATTGTTTCTATTACAGAAGAAAATATAAATTCCACACATTAGGAAGAGAAGACAACTGCTATTTCATTGTGGTAGCTGGGTGTCCACAGGGAAACAAGAAGGGGAAAAAAATGTAACATAGTAAGATGTCATCTTTAGTAGTGTGAGTGTCATGAGAGGTAAGAAGAGTAACTAAATTATATTTGATAACCATAAAAGATGTAAATTAGTTACATATACAGGGGAACAGAGATATTCTCTTGAGAATGGAAAAAACAAAAGCAACAAAAAAACAGTTTAGCCCTGGCCTGGCCTGATCAGCAGGCAAACATGAGCAGTTTTTGGACCAATTCCCTCCTACTACCACCCCAGGGAAAGGGGAAATAGAAATGAAAGGAAGGCTGGAAACTAAAACAACTTCAATGGCACAATAATAATAGGAAAAAGAAGAAGGAAGAGGAAGAGGAAGAGTAAAATATTATTAATGAGAAAATTAAAAAATATGTACATATATATGAAATTGCCCCACACCATCCCTTACATAATTACTACATCAGTACTGATGCTGCAGGACAGACACGGGGAAAATATCCAAAGCTGGACTCAGCAGTAGCAGGAAGCTGGACCCAGGAATTTCATTCAGGAATGCACAAATCTGGGATCAGGCCAAAAAGGCAGATGAGGTCTGCACTGGATATTGCTCATTAAAGAGAAAGTACAACCCGACCCTCACGATCACTCAGTTTTGTGCCAAGTATGACGTCTATGAAAAGGAATACTCTTTTGGTCAGTTTTGGGGCATCTGTTCTGTCTGTTCCTAGCAGCGGGTCTGACCTTTTTTTTCCACTTTCACTTACTGCATTCCATCAGCCCAAGGGTGGTCTTGGTTTCCGTAGGAATAAGTGCAAGCACTGGCCTTTCTGCGTACCAGTGCCCTGTGTTATCACTTCTAGAGAGAAACACTGTCTAAAAAAACATGCAATTAACTTTCAGAAAACGAAGTTACTCAGATGTGGTTTAGCTGAAGGTAAAAATTGATTCTACTTTAGCTCAAATCAGAACAAAAGCAGACAATGGAGTGCAATACTCTCCCCACCAATTCCATGCCATCATCAAAGGCAAAAGCAGGGGAACCCCATCTGCACAGGCATAAAGCAGGACAGATTGTTGTCTTTATGCTACGTCTTCACGCTTATTATACTAAACATGCATCCCTGTTAGACACCTGATTACTGTTTAAATATCTGATGTTTAAACACCATGAACATGAAAGAACATGTTCAGAAACCATATGGATAATTTGTGGAATGGCACTAAGTACAGTAGGCTGTACTAGTGCAGCTGGTCATTAAAATGTTTTAGTAACTAACCAGAATTTGACATCTGATCTACCAAAGTGCACAAACTTCCTGATGAGAACTGTGTTCCTTTTATATGATAAGACATGATGGACAGCAAGAATGGCCAGTGAGAAACAGTCCAGAAGATAACTCTGAATGGGGATACGCCAAATTATAAGTGGACTGTACCTTAAAACTAAAAAAACAAACAAACAAACAAACAAACACACCAAAAAAAAGGCTACAAAAATGTTTATTTTGTGGGAAGGTTAAGGATTAATCTGGAGAGGATATCTCAAAACACGACTTCACAACTACACAACTATGCAACTACGCAACTACACAACTACACAACTACAACTATAATTTCTTTTAAAGAGATAGATTTTGAAATTTAACTAATGAAAAACAGTTATCATAGGAAAGGGCCAGAGATTTCCTTGCTTTCCTTAGAGGAAGGAAATCACCAATAATTACTTGAAAAATCTCATGGTGCTTCTTGTGTAACATGCAGTTTTCAGGAAAGCTAGCACTGAGGGGAACTGTTAGGTTGAAGAATTGTGTCAGAAATTAAGTTACTCGGTGTTTAGATAATTGAGAAACTTGAGATGGAGTTTAGTTTTATTTTCCTCTGAAATAAGAAACTTTCAGTATTGTTTGTGTGAACTTGCATAAAAATAAATTCCGCTGTAATTTCCAATTAATCTCTGCAATTATTGTTCCAAACTGAACAGATGGGCACATTAATAAAAATCTTTTTCAGTTTACTACTCATATTTTATCAAGGAGAAAAATACCTCTAGTAAGATATTTTTCCATTCAGTTTCTGACCGAACCATAAGTGGATAACATTGGAGAAAGTATCAAAGAATTAATCATAGAACTAAAATTGTCTTTCTTTTTCATATGTATATACATATAAATTGACCTAAAGATATTGTATGGACACTTTAAGCTTTTCTAATAAGACTGATATCAATATCACCCAGATATGCTTCTGCAGGCAGAGATGGAGTATTGAGCCATTTGTATGCTACCAGGTATCAGGCTATTTGAAATAATGTATTGATTTTTCATTTCTATGGTTGACATATACTGGAATGGTAGCTTGCATATTAAAATAATTTACCCATGCAGAGTTTGAGCCCCAGGAGGAAATGTGCTCTATGATACACCACAAGAATTTTAATTTACATATGTTAAAAGTGAAATACAACAATTCCCATTAGAAGCCCATAATAGCGTTCCTGAATCACTGTGCCTGAAATTCTCACAGCTTAATTATCTGTCACTCAGAAAGTTTACACACTGCAAACCAAAGCTAAGATTGTACCAATACATGAACTAAACAGGGATGCTATTCTAATTATTTTCTTCTATTTGTTAATCAGAGAAAGTAAATAGCATTCACTATTTTGAAGGATTTGGACTATCATGAACTGTTCTAAATTATTTTAATGACAAAAGGACAGTATTGCTTGAATACTCACAATGCATAGGCCCAGAACACGAAATGCATATATAATTGTGTGGATAGATAGATAGATAGATAGATAGATAGATAGATAGATAGATAGATAGATACATACATACATACATACATAGACAGACAGACTGATTGATTTGCAAACGCACACTAATATACTTTATCTAGTCAATGTCTGGGAAGTTTTCCAGCTCATATAGTAAAAGTTACAAAACATTTTTGCATGCAGAACAGTAATAGTTTGCCAGAATAGGCTACAAATGCTTGTAAAACCTTTTAACAATCTCCATTAAATACAAGCATTAAATCACAGTAATGAAGGTTGGAAGTGACCTCTTGAAGCCATCTGTGCTATCCTCCTGAACAATGAAAGTCCAGTGAGATCATGTTGCACAGGCCTTGTTCACCTAATGCTGGAAAATTTCTAGGGAGATTCCACCACCTGCCTGGGAGCCTGCTCTGATGTTGTGTTTGCTTCATAGAGAAAAAAGTGGTATTTTAATTCACATTCTGTCAGTTGCATTTTGTCTTTCTATTGTACTTCTCCAGGAAGAGTCTGATCTCCATACGCTCAACAATTTCTGATTAAGTAGCTTTATAAAGCTTCTCTTTCACCTTCTTTACTCCCATCTGAACAAACCATGCCCTCTCAATTCCATTTGTGCATCCAGTGCTCCAGATCCCAGAAGTCTTCAGACTCTGGTGAGTTGTTCTGATGTGTCAATATTTTTCGTGTACAGCAGAGGCTCAAACTGGATGTGACCAAATGACATTATTTGCACACAAGTATAACTCATATTTATAGCTAGATATATTCACATGGCACTATGTCAATCAACAGTGCAAACTGTATTTTGATACATACTAAAGTCAGTATTTCAAAACACATTTCTTATGACACATATTTGAATAAAATATGTCTTTTTTCCCACCATGTTGTTTATTAAAACATACTCTTCTTACCAAAAAATTTGAATATTTTTGACTTAAAACTCTGTATGTTTTTTGATAACTGAGTTGCTAAAGATCTAAAGTAAAACTGTGAGATACTAAATTGCCTTCTGTGACAAAGGGACCTGAGTGTGAACACTTATATCTTGTATTTTGAAGGAACTTCAAAAGACTTGACAAACTACATTCTGAATGGAGCCTGTCAAAACAAAGCATGTAGAGGACATTTATAGTGGTACTTCTGAAATCTGAGAATTGATCATGAGAAAGAGTAAGCTTTTATTAATGAGTTCTTTCTGAAAAAATCACACACCCTAAACTATGTCTAGTTTGATATTTTAGACAATCAGATCTTAAAAGAAGAAAAAATACCCTAAAATTTTCTATGGTAAATTATCACAGCTTTTTCTGGCCTATCATCCTTACCAGTTTCTGTAGTGAAATTAAATTCTGCAAGAAAAGTAGCTTTTCATGATTACTTTCCGTGTAATGAGTCTAATCTAAATGTTTGTGAATAACTGGACCTAATTTATAGCTGATTAGCACTCATTCCTGCTGCTAAAGACAGATCTTTAAGCTCTTTCCTTCCTATGGTGAAAGTTATTAGAAAATGGATTTGGGGATGAAGACCAAAGGAAAATTCAAGGTCTAAGATGCAGCCTGAAAACATACAATCTGCTATGTTTTAATTGCTTTTATTGTTATCGTTGGTGAATGTAACAAGAATTTTCATTCAACAGACCCAGGTGGGAGAACTGAGTAAAAGTTATAATAGTTTTCCATAAAATATAATCATTTGAAATATAAAAACCAGAGCATTTTTGATGAGCATTTTTGAGCTCCACTGTCAATAAAAGACATTTTCAAAAAGAAAATGCCTTTTAACTGCACACAGCTGGCAGGAAGTAATAGCAATACACAGACAATAAAATTTGTAAGAGGTTAACAGCCTGACCCAAGAACCTGATGCTATTGAAAGTAATTTTACTACCCACTACAGAATAGCAGGAAAAAACTACTGTTTGTAGCTTCAGTCTGTGAAAAACTGCTTGAGTGTCACTTACAAACATGAAACTGTTTGAAGACTTTCAGTTGTATTGTTCGCACTACAAACTAATGTTTAAATACTTATAATTAGGCAGCAATTCAGTGTTAACGGTAACCTCCTACTTTATGTTTCCCTTTGTTGTTTTTTTTACATGGCTCCATGGTTATGTTTAAAAGGATTCTTTTACAGATGAAGAAAGTTTCCCAGATAACTCACTATGACATTTACCTGAAACAGTTCTTCGAAAGAAGCATAGAAGCGAACACTTTCTCCACTCTCTCCAGGTTATGCTCTAAGACCCAGAGTCCTCCACAGTCATATTCCTGTTCAATAGTTAAAAATAAGACACTATGAAGGAAATATATGTTTGTCAGCACTGTTTATTAGAAACAGGACAATTATATATATGTAAATTAAGTGCTGCGACATAGCCCTTTAAAAACCTAAACGATACTAGTTTTTAGGGCCTTCTCTCAGGCGACCAGTGACAGAACAAGAGCACACGGTCTCAAGCTTCGCCAGGGGAGGTTTAGGCTTGACATTAGGAAGAAATTCTTCACTGAGAGGGTAATTGTTCATTGGAATGCGCTGCCTGGGGAGGTGGTGGAGTCACCGTCCCTGGAGGTGTTTCGAGAGAGATTGGATGAGGCAGTTAGTGCCATGGTGTAGTTGACAAGTAGGTGTTGGTGTTGGGTCATAGGATGAACTCGATGATCTCAAAGGTTTTTTCCAGCCTTCTGATACTGTGATACTGTGAGTTTTAAGGCAGATTTTTCATCTGGTTTCCAGCCTGTCCATTCTTTCTTCTGCCTCATTCCTAGCTTTATGACAAATTGAGCAGAGCAGAGATATTTATTTTATATTCATACCTGCAAATGATGGTATATAAATCTGTACATACAAGACCAAATATATAGAGTCAAGCTGGCACATGAAGAGGTTACATTTTTGGAATAATATTTTGTTCATTTCTGCAGTGTTCTACAAAAATTTATTTATATTCAGAGATTAGAATGTTAAGTTCAAAGGCAACAGATGGCCTTCAGGACACTTGACAACATCAAGTATCAAAATTAACATCCGTGTATTAATTTTTTTTGACTAATATTTCATGTGAGCTCACTGTTCTGTGTGAAAGTTCATATACATTTTTAGTGGTTACAAATAAGGAGTTAGTTCATTTCAGTGTCACCTAGATACCCATGTAGTGACTTTGTTTACCATGTTGTGCTCAAAAAAATTAATTTTGGTTTTGTCTTCGTATTTGCAGCTTTATATACACAATATATCGTATCTTGTCATTTTCTAACCACCTGAAATCACCATGGCAACACACTCATTAACTACTTTTTGGTGTAGATGCCAAGAGTATTTAGTAAACTACATCCAAAAAAGAATTTTTTGAGCAACCAAATATAGATAGCTAGAATACTGACTTTAAAGCTGTGTGAGATTATCCAAAAACTACAGTCTTAATGGTCACTGAAACCCCACTTTAGAAGATATTTGCAAAGCTAATTCTTGTGTCCTGTACTATTTTTTCAGTAGGTCTATAAAAGTCTGTATAAAGACTTTTGTCCTGAATTCTTTATGCAACTAGGGATTGAATTGAACGTGATTAGCAATCATCACAGTCTTTTTATATAATTGTACATGTAAGTTTTGTGGCACGTATCACAGATCATGACTTTTTTCATAGTTCTCTGTATTAGCCCGCATATTGCCTGTGTATATTCCTGTCAGAGCAACTGAGGGCAGGATACAGGCTCCTTTGGGTGCAGGAAAACACATAGCAGGTATCTTCAGAAATAACTTGATTTCTAGTCAAGTGAGTTTGCTAATCAAGGGAGTTTAATTCTCATACATGATGATCAGGCCTAAGTAATTTTTAAGACTTGTTTTTAATTTCTCTTGACTTTATTTCCTCATCTGCAAAAACAGCAATTCTTTCTCTTTGCCTTTCACGTTGTGCTTTTCAGTTTGTAAGCCCTTTGCTTCATGACTCATTCTTCACTGCATATATTCAGTCTGTGTCTTGTAATAAATAACTTAAAACTTACAAAAGTATGGTAAAACTCTTTATATGGAAGATGAAACCCCTGAAGAAGTGTAACCTGTCTCTCCTAAATACAGTCTTCTGTCTTACCTCTTTCATCCCATTGAAGAGGAAGTGTAAGAGTTCTTTCCACACTGAATCAATTTAGCTTCCATTAGCTTGCACTTTTCAGCTGTGGCAGGCAAATCCTAGCATGTACTTTTGTATCTTTCTAAAATGCATTTTGGCTCATTACCAAAGCCATTACTAAATCATTCTTTTCTCTAGTTACTGGAATAGAAAAATAGTAAGGGAACATGGTAATTTAACCTCACTACTGTGAGAAGCAACTTTTGCAGAAAGTCAAGGCTTTTAATACCTGATCACACTGTTGCATAAGACTTTGCATTACTTTGTGTCAGAGAACTGGGTATACAGTCTAGTTTGAAAAGTGATTAATTTTTATTAATAAATCAATAAAATATGCTCCAATTTCAGAGATAATTCAGAAGATTTTTAGTAACTGGATAACGGAGTCTTGGTTGTTGTTTTGGTTTTGGGGGTTTTTTATTTCTTTTTATTTGCAGTACTAATTCTTTATGAGATCTCATTTTCATTTTATTTTCTGAAATTCCTTTGCTCGTATTGCAAGCCCATAACTCATTAAAAGGAACTTCTCTATAATAGCCCAAAGCACTCCTAAAGCAAAAAAAAATAGCAGCTAGTGAACAAAAAGAACCCACAAAAAACTTATCTGTCTTGAAATTTCCATTTTCGATGTCTTAAAATTGGCCCTTATTTTTAAACTATGGAGAAATTCTCAGAATGGCATTTATAAAAATGCTAAGGTTTGCATAACTAAGTTGCCAGGTAGTAGTTCTTGGTTCATAACTGCCGCAATTTTAATGTATTATGGTATAGCACTTTAAATCTATCAGTGAAGTATTTAGAACTCTCTGATTTTCATCTAAAATATGAGTGAGCAAGTATTAATTTTTATTGACTGACCAGGGCATATTGGAACTTTTCTCCTTAGTCCTGTTCTTAGATCCATTCTCTTCATGTAGAATATAAATGCAGAAAAGAAAACATGCTCCTAATCCACTGCTCTAATCCCAATGAAGTATAGTGGAGGAGGTTTTCTCACACTAAGGATAATGAAGAATACAGTGTTACTCAAAGAACATTTGAATATTCCGCACTCCTGACTCGTCATAGATATATTGCAGCAAGCATTGGGATCAGATGGCAAGGTCTAAATGAAAGAATGATCTGGCGTCTAGGGCAGGAATCTGGATATAAAAATGGATAAAATTTTATTTTCTTCTCTCATGCACCACTAAGTTTCTCTCTGAGTTTTCATTCCCCATCAGCAGCATAACATTACATGTCTGGCATACATCAGACCTTAGAGAATGGAAAACATAGAAGTTTACAAAACTAGAATGCGCTAAAGTTCGTTTATGTAACCATTTTTTTTTCAGTAGCATAGTTCAGAACCCATGCTACACTTTGCATGGTGTTATAGAGGAACAGAAGAGAAGCATAATCCTTACTTGAAGTAATTTTTAATTTTTTTTTTTCTAGAACTAATACATTTCATCATTCTCTAAACAGTTAAAACCATTGATAGAGCCAGCAATGCAACACTGGTATATCAGGCAGCAACATACTTAGTTCTATTTAGTGTGATCTTTTTGTGATGTACATGTTACATGTACATGTACATGTACACTGTACATGTTTTACAATTTATAGCTGATGTGTGTATCTGCTGTAACAGTAAAAAATACATCCTGTGTCTGAACCCAATTAAACCATAATCAAGCCCTCATTAACTTCAAAGTATCATAAATAAGACCTGCAGGAATTAACGTAATGTTTACTGTGAGACTAATGCCATGAAAACCTTATGACTTGATTTATTAGGAAATACAAAATCAAAGCTGTATTAAAAATAATAAGTAGACAATAAAAAAATCCACAGTAAAAATAATAATATATATATTTGTACACTGCATTAGAAAGAGATCTATCTTCCCTCTATCTCTGGAAACACCATCTTATGCTAGCCAAACATGTTTTGCTTGTAATTTAAGTCAAGAAATTTACTGTATTTGAGAAAGACATTCTCATCAGCAAACTATAATGTCTTTTCAACATTGTGCAAAATGTCAGAAGTCTGATAAATCTTTATGATCAACATCTGTGCAGTATAAGATATGATCCATCATTGTGCAGTAACAGTTGTGAACATTACCAGAAGTGTGATAAATGTTCTCTGGTAGCTTGTTGGCAATAAGGTTTATTTAGTGTTGATATTTATTCTATTCAACTTTTTTAAAGCCAATACTCGGTATGGTGCGTATGTTACATACCGATGAGAAGGACAGCAAGGGCAGACATAGCTTCGTCTGAAGCTTTATAAAAGTCAGTATGTTCAACCATTTACAATGTTCTATATATTTCATTTAAGTAGTTTTCCTGTAGAGGGGAGGTGGCAATTGTTGCACCACAAACTTGCAAAAGTATCGTTAAGTCTCTGAACTAGTTCCTTATTTTTCCTAATATGTTTATTTAGGGATAGAATTTAATTACTGAGCATAGGGATTTAGTCACACTGTTTCCATTAATGTAAATGAGAGCTGTACAACAAAAAAACCCCAGTGCCTTCTTTACTGTTTATGTAACTTAATGTCAAATTTTGAACTTGGGTGAAGTACATCACTGCATAGTCCTGAATATCTGCTCACAAGTCTGGACTTCCCAGACAGATCAAGTAGCCACAGGGAACAAAGCTGGAAGTGACACGTCTTCAGGACACCTCTTCTCATTAGGGTAACAGAAAGGTTCACATCTCTCTAGCTGTCACTGTCTCAGCTTAAGCCTGTGTGAATACCAAAACTAAGCCCACTTGCCAGCTGACTCAGAGTAGGAGTTTGGATCAAGATCTTCCTTTCCATCCCAGGAACCTGTCAATTATTTGCCTAAAGAATAATTTAACCCCCTCAATCTTTTCCAGTCTTCATGAGATAATAAGACATGATCCTTGACCAATGTAAAAAGTAGGATTTTAGGATTATCTCCTGAAAAAATGCACCTAGATGAAGCTCTTGCTTGCCAGTTCTAGCTTTGAATTTAACAGAATTTAATGAGTAAGAGCACTCTCCTCACCCGAAATATAACTAATGACTGTGTATGTTCTGGAAATGGAAGATTACAGGTGAGATTTCCCTCATGTTGAGGAGATAATGAATCCTGCATATCAACCTTCCTTTCAGCAGAAATAATTCATCCTGGCTATTGTACAGAAGAGAGTGAGTGGTATTACATCTTCTTATTATCAATAAAAAGCAAAGAAGCAAAAAGCAAAAGTTACTATTTGCAGACATGTAGACAAAAAATTCTACCAAAATATAAATAATATGAGAAGAACATTAAATTTTAATAAAGCCAGGGAATCCATCTGTATTTCTAGGACATAGTGTTAAATGTTCATGTTTTAATTTAAATGCAAATGCTGTCTAACTCACTGATTTCTGTATTTTAACAGTGAGTAAACTCTAACTCATTTCTGCTTTAATTTGCTGTACTAATCAAATTAATAGTAATTAGTGAACACTTAGACAAACAACAGTAAGATAGGTTATACTTGATTTATGTCTCCTAATAATGATATAAACATAGATGGAGTCAGAACCTTTAACATTTATGAAAACATGGACAAAGAAACACAACATATGTAAATCTGCAATGCAGAAAGCTGCCTGCAAAACTCATTAGCTAAAATAGGACATCTTGAAGCCGCATATAAAGTATGAAAACATGAAGTAGAAGGAATCTAGATGGAAAGATGTAAAATCGCATGCATCTCTTGAGTAATGTGAGACAGCTTGCTGGGGGAAGGAATAGGTTTTAATTTGAGTTATACCTTCTTATATCAGCTATAGCATCAGTGAGAAGAAATACAAAAAGCCTCCACAACATAGTTAGGTAAAAGGAAGCAGTAGATAAAGTAGTGAAGAGTCATCTCATTAAACTTCTGTATGTAATGCCAAACAAGACATTAATCACAGTGGAATTATATAGTCACAATGTAGTCATTAAAGGAAAGATTATCAATGCTAAGGAACTGTTCAGTGATGACTATATCTAACTACCCTGAACAATATAATACCTCAAGATTTTGTCCAGTGGAGTTCCAAAGAAGGGTGAAAGAAAGGGGAAGGAGGAAACATCAATTTTCCAAGGGTACAGGGGAAAGAGGAAGGACGAAAAGTCAGTTTCTCTCTTTCTTATTCCTTTCAACATTTAAAAGCTGTGAGGTTTCTTTGGAGACATTGTTTGGCTTTTGAGATTGAAGTAAAAGGTAAGAATAAAAGCACTGTGACCGTATTCTCCTCCTCCACTTTCCCAGAGCTGTAGGACTTATACCCTGAAACTGCCTCCATCTTTCAATACCCACTGAAATAAGACTTGCAGCCACAGGCAAGGAAGCATTACAGGTCTCTTGTGTGCTGGTAATGCTACCTGCTGCAGTAGTGGAGTCGCTGACACGGTCTCTCTAGCTATGTAAAAAAGGCTGAAGGAATCAACCAAATCTTTAGTGTGAGACACCCTACAATAACATGGAATCTGTCCTCTAATCACACCAAGAAAACCTACGAATGCACACCTAAACCATAGCTACTATTTTGCAAGGTGAATTTTGCAGATCTAAGGAAGAAAGACTACATGATTGGATGTATGATCAGTGGTGCACAAGGATAAACAGAGTTTCAGGATCAAGACTGAGTTTCTCACCTCTTTGGTCTCAAGAAGATATTTTTTTTCCTCTCTTTTAAGTTGTTGTAACATAGTGTTCTTTAGAGGTTTGTGGGGGTTTTTGTCTGAATCACACCTATTCATTTGCTTGGATCACAAGGCATAAAGACAATCCTTCTTTGAAATGGTAATTCATTAAATTTGGAGTTTGATAGGGAAACATATAGTAAGCTACTATAAAAACAAATAGAACGAACAGATCTGATTTCCTGGTAATAGTACCTGCTGGTTTTGTTTATCCAGGGTTAAAGTGAATGTGAAGTGCTGTAGGATTGTAAAGATCTTAACAGTGGTCAGAGAAAACTACGTCATCTTTTTATACTAATATTTTCACTTCAATTAAATTCCAGTAACCGAAGAAATTAAAACTTGTCCTTCCAGTTTCCTCTGCTTCAGGGTGCAAGGATCACACATATAATGTGAACAAAAATGGATCAGCAGAACACCAGACAATTTTAGGGGTTTTTCTCAAAGATTAGATCTCTCTGCCAACATGGAAAGAGTTGGAAACTGCAAAATAAATTCACATTGTGTAAACGTCAACATGTTAAACTGGTATAGGTCCAAAACCAGTCTATTAAATTATACCAGGCTACGTCACTATAAACTTAGATCCTACCATAGCCACTTGAATGATAATGAAGAAAAAAACGCCATTAAGTGGTCTGCATGAATAACAATTTATTAATTTTTTTTAAGTACTAATCATTGTGGGAGGTCAAATGTTGCATCTTCTGCTTCTGTGACAAAAAGAATTACATTGCACTGAAGTGTGAATGGTGGACAGGTGGTGTCCTGAAGATAATACTTCACTCATTTGTAATTTGAGAACTTTTTGTCTATTTATAAGTGACACTGGCTCTCTACTCTGACTCTGATGTGACGTCTATACTCCCATATAGAATAACAACACAATTATGCCATCTGATTTGGGACTGGAAAAGCAGAGTTACATATAGGGGAAGGGAAAATTAATGAAGATCATCCCTACCTTTTTTTTCCTTTCTCTTTCAAGACAATATTAAGTAGGAGCAAAGTGGAAGTAGGACTCAGATAGTGTCATGCTGTAAGTCCAGCTTTACGAAAGTGTATCCAGGCACTAGGGTTAGACCACAAAAGAGCCGTTTATCTATCAGTGACGAATTTTGTAAACTGTATGGGTGTATCTTTAGGACTTGTCAGGTGAGATCACCAAAATGGATTTTCCTAGCTTTGCTTACCCATATTCTGAAATTGTATGTGTATGTCTACTAACATTTCTAGATCGTTGCAGCTGACACATAAACCTTAAACCAATAATATGTTAAGGTCTGCACCCTTAGCTGTAGTAAATTACTGATGCTCCATTTAAACATCATACAACTTGCATCTACTGCTTGTGTCTCATCTGTTTTCAGTCGATCACAGATCATCTACTATTACCCCAGCAAGTTTCTTCTGTGAACATGGACAGGGAATCACATTGATGAAAATTAACAAAATGTATCCATATGGCAGTATGTTACAGATTGCTTCTCCTTTTAGTGTAAGGAAAACGTAGACAGTTTTACTAATCCAGGAACGTATTTTCTCTCAATTAATCATTAGCATAACCTGAATATCTTGTAGCAAAGAGAAGTTTAATTAAAAAAAAAAAGAAGTGTTGAGTAAACTGTAGTATTATTGAGTAAAAATAGAATTTGATACAACCTTTCCCATTTCTGAGTTGAGATTTATGCAAAGAACAAATATTTTTTGCTTCATTTTACACTAATCAGTTTGGTAACTACAACTTGTATCAGCTATTAAATTAATTTTAATGCTTAAAATGAATATACCACTTGAATGAATCTACCAATTTCATATTTTTGTTTTAAATAGCGACAGATATTTTAAGCAAAGGCCAACTATTACTTTTACAAAGATCTTATAACTCAAATAGTCCTGCTGTTAGAGTACGCATCAAGATGCACTGTTAAAAAAAAAAATCACAGTGAAGAAGTAATACTGGTTTCTTCCTCTTAAAATCTTGCATCCTTACAGAAAGAAAGCTGCATCATCATAGCCCATTTCGCAGATGGAGTAGAATTAAGATAGTTGAAAGAATTAATGTAGTCAAGTTTGGTTTTGGGAAATCAAGCCCAAAAAATCCAACCACCTCCCCCGAGAAAAAAAAAATAAAAAAATCCAGGCACATAGAAAATGTTGGCTTGGGAACGGAGTGCTTGGAAATCAACATTAACCTTAATCTGTTATTTCTATTTTTGAATTTATTAGCCAAGGAGGGTAGATAAACACTTGGACCTTGTTTGTTCTGACCATGTAGTGAGTTAGAAATTAAAATTACAGATACCGTCCATAGATGTTCTTATAGGTAAGGAACATTTCCCCAGTTCCTAAAAGTTTTCCTTTTCCTTTTCATTTCAAGTGGCAGTGAAATCATTTCTTTTGCATTTTAGAAATATTTATGTTTTTTCTGTTCAGGAAGAGAAAAAGAAAAACAAACAAAAAACCTCACAAAGCCCACAACCCAAAACAAGCAAACAAAAAAATCAGATTTTTTTTCTTTTGTCTCAAGAAATATCTAGTCAAATATTTTGACTCAATGAGATACTAAAGTCATGAAGGACTGGAGTCCAGACCATTAGCTGTGTAATGGAGTAATACACTAATGGAACAAGGGCAGGATCTATAAGATAGAGAAAAATGTTTTATTTGGCTTCACACACACATAAAAGGAAATCTGCAAAAAAGGTGAAATTGTCTTTGCTGAGAGGAATTAATTGGTATGCTATAACTCCAAAGCACAATGCTTCTGGTGAGCCTTTCTGAGAAAACACAAGTCACAGTAATGTGCTATTCAAACAGTTACGTAAGTGTTATTTCTTTCCTGACTGAAATTTCTGGCCCAGTAGATTGCTTCCTCCAACAAGGCTAAATTCAGTTGTCTTTCTCCACTCAAATCTCACAAGCAGTGTATAGTTGCTTAGTTTCACATTGGGACAACACAGACAGAATAGAATATCACTGCTCTCAGGAGAGAGAAATGAAAACACAGTTTGGATACAGTCTTTGTAACTTATTGTAAATGATTACTATGTTTTCCTATTTTTGCTGGATTATAAAATTGTTGTCTCATTCTATATGTGCAGTACCTCAGATTAGATTAAAACTTTAGTTTCTCTAGTGCTGCCTAAATGAACTAAGAAAACACTTGTGCATTGAAAACATAATTTGGTTTTCATCTTCTGAAGTTTTATAAAAGCAGAGAATTCTCTATAAATTTACCCTGTTTTCCCATTCACTATACAATCCTAGAAAATGCCAAATATGTACAAAACCATGTATCTGCAGGAATCTTATTATGCAAGTGAAATAAAGTTCCATGTGGAAAAAATAATATACACCTTACTCAGGGTGATTTTCCAAGTATGAACAGGTAAGTTTGAAACAGACACCTTGGAATTTTCCTGTAATTTAAATATAGATAGATACCCTGCAGTGTAAAAAAACCAGCAGGATCACCAAACGTGGGCATAGAGTCAAATGTGAAGATTAAAGAGTGATATAACAAAAGAAAAATGATATGCAGAGAAGGAAGAGTTGATAGCTGATAACTGAAGACATGAAGTTGCCTGAGTAAGGTCAACTGAGTAAAGGATATAGGCAATGAAAAGGAAAACTAATATAAAAAAAACAGAAGATGTGATGGGCTGGGAAAAAAAAAAGCAGTAAGGACAAAAGTAAATCAAATAAAGAAGGAAAATTGTGGAACATAAATGCGTGTGACTCTCTCTCCAAAAAAAAAAATCATATATGTTTTCCTGTTGCAGATGCTTCAAACATCTGTATTTATCTCCTTATGAAGCTTTCTAGAGCTACGCTATGTCCTGCTATCATATTATTACTATAAACATCTGAGACCTACACAACTATGACCTCACCTTCCATTCCAATACATAAAGAAATATTATTGCTGTTTTACAAAAGGGGAAATAAAATGGATATTAAAACATTTCCCTGAGATAGTAGAAACAAGCAGAGAATGAAATCACACTCAGAATTCCTAAATACTCGTCCAGTGCATTGCCAATGAGGTTATCCATCCTCTACCATTGCAGTAGTGTCTGAGGGTAGGTGATTCACTACCTGCCATGACAAATTTTTAGTGAGGGGTGCATTATTGTTTCTTCCAGTTCTCTGAAATATCTCCACTCTTGGGGATGCGTAGAGAAAAAAGCCTTCTCAATGCAGTGGGTTTATGCACTTGTATTTCCAGCTTTCACAAATCAAAGATACGATGTGTTTTACTGCCAAGCACACTGTCTATGTCTGGGATAGGAGAATTAGCCATCGGTTATGTATCAAGTTTAATCAGAACAGTCTTTATTCTGTCAACTGTATTGGAAATGAGGAGACAACAACAAAATTGTTTATGTCTTCAGCTTAGACTTTTGAATTTTTGAGAAATATATACTGCTGGCAAGTTTTCATTCAATATTTAGAAAACTGGATAACTATTCAGTTTTGGTTTACTTAGGTGGGTTTGGGTTTTTTTTTTTTACAAAAATGAAAATAAAAAATTCTTCTGGATGTTTTATGTGTTGTAAACTTTGTATACATAAAGAAATGTGTAATTTGTGGTTAAAATGAGTGAAAGATTAACTTTAATGTTCTACCTTGAGACTTCAATAATTATAATAACAAAGGATATTCTTTTTTTTATATGCTAAAGTGTCCTCCCATCTATCACTTAATCAGAATGGACAGAATGTTACATACATACTAAGCAACCTCTTTCCTGGGAATTTGCATTCCCTGTCCAAAGAAATGAACTGAGCCTGAGCTCCCAAAAGACGCAGAAAGATCCAATGTATGAGTTCCTCGAAAAGCTACTTGTGCACTCCCCCCAGTTGGAACTAACAGCTCTGAATTTTTCCTTCCAGATGAAAGCGTACAGTTATAACTTTAACCTCAGATCAGTGGGTAAGTTTAGCACAACTAAAAGGTTCCCTTTCCCTGAAGAGTGTAACGCTGCAGCTTGAAGACCATTATTGCAGGAAATGCATTATCTAGTTATAATTCAAATCACAACTTTTAAAGAAGAAAGTTGTACCAGAATACGTTAGGAATACACATAGTCAGTTCTGTAAGCAAAATGCTACCTTTGCTCCACAAAAATGCAGCCGAAAAGGCTTGTATCTGCCTAAATGAGAAGTAAATCCAGCCCCATCCCCTCAGAAAAAAATCTAAAACTCTTCAAAGGAAAAATTTTTTAGATGACTACTGTCTGTATTTAATCAGCACACCACTAGTGGTGTGCTTTGTTTAAAACTTGTGTTTTTTAAACTTGCTTTGTTTATCTCTTGGATAAACTAGAGATACTACAGGTCTGCTTAAGAACAGTTATCTTGAAGCCACAGTCTGATAAAAAAGCCAACACAAAAATGTTGCACGAGCTTTCTGGTACAGTAGAGGACATTTTGTGTGAAGAGTAAATTCCAGGCTCTTTAAGAGCATTTGTGTTACTTTACTTTTCCCATCATCTACTCCTCACTTCTTTCTATCATACCACCTACTGTTACAGTATTAAGAATCCAGCAGCAAGAACCTTTTTTTTTCGTTAGATTTAATGTCATTAACGGAAAATATCCCACTGAGCAAAAAAGGATCTTTATTTATTAACATTTTTGTTTTTGTGATTATGTGAATACAACAATGCAAAGTGAGATTTATTTTATTTTGTAATTAGTGTAGGAGGGTAGTATTGTTGGGGACCAGTGGAGAAATTTGTGGGTGGAGCCACAGAACATATACAGGAAAGGAAAGAAGAGTGATAAAATAAAGCTTAACCTGTGTTACAAATTTCAATTATTTTAGGATATAAATTAACAATATTGATTACATGTAAAATCTCACAGTAGTCTTTCGTGCATAACACTTTCTCCATCAGCTTTGTATTAGCTTTATCCAGCCACTCAACCCAGGACAAGAAATGAATGCAATTAATGATACAAGAGTAGCTGACACAGCTGATAATGCTCCATTTAAAAAAATCATCCTTATGGACATGACCTAGGTAGGAGTCCCTATCCCAAGACTTTTTTATGAATAAACAGTTAAGTCAAGTCGTGTTCATTATAAAAATGTTAAATGAAAGTTGGACTAATTCCATGGAAAAAAAAATAATATGAGGAAGACACACTACAGAGAGTTTTTAGGATTTTAAATAATCTGCAACTACTTGAGGAATCATTAATGAACCCACAATGTGAGAAATATAACTACATAGCTGTAAACCATGATCTTTCCAGGAAATACCCCTTGTAAAGAGTGTGTAACACACTGTGCTTCTCATGCTGTGGTCTAAATGAGAAGAATATGCACTAACAATAATTTTGCCAACAAAACAAGCAAACTTAAGATAAATATTGTCATTTCAAAATGCTTCATTCAAGAAAATATATGAAATTGCCAGTAGTACTGATGGCTGCTGAGATATGTTAGTAAATTATATGGTAACAATAGCTTCAAAATGAAAAAGTCTGTAGAAACACAATAACCACTCAAAGGCTAAATGATTAGCGCTATATGTTCGGCTGGCAATAGGCTCATTTTGTGCCAGTTTGCATTACATCATACAACACTAATGTGGTTTTGTGTGAAGACATTAAAAAAAAGGAAAACTAGCAGATTCTAACAGAAGGACATGCTATAGAAGTAGATATATATTTGTATTAACATGATCAGTCATACGTAAAGAGATTGTGTGAAGTATGCACAAGTTAGAATTATTAGTTATTGTTGGCTCAGTAACATAGATAGAAGGTATTTGGTTGTAACAAACTGATCAGCTAAGCTTTGGTGCCATGACCCTGGTGAGGCACCCTGGCTGCTTTTCTTGGCAGGGCAGTAGCAGTGAAAAACTCTAGGAAATGTCCAGATCTCTGAACTGTGAAATAGTTTTCTTTGTACAATCAATGTCCTATCAGTGATCGTTTGGGACACCTTTTGCAGAGGCAAGTGACAATTTCTCAGGCAGACCCTGTTCAATTTTCTAAGTAAGCTCTTGGGAGAGAGCTGCAGTTCGCGTTGTTGCCAGATGCAACCCCACATAAGAAGTAGTCTGGTAACACAGAGACCAAGACATGTATTAAACTGCTCAGCACAAGTGAGGTTATGCTGTCCTGTGCAAGCCTACTTGAGGCAGCCAGAGGCATTGTGCTAATAACACAGTGTGTTTTATGGAGTGAGGTCTGCGTAGCGTTCATTCAGTGAGCATTCAGAGAATTTGAATTTTATAGAATCATAGAATTTTAGAATCATAGAATCGTTTAGGCTGGAAAAGACTTTTTAAGATTATTGAGCCCAGCCCTCCTCACAGCACTGCTGAGTCCACCCCTATGCCCCTATGCACTACATCTACATGTCTTTTAAATAAGTCCAGGGACAATGACTCAATCATTTCCCTGGCAGCCTGTTCCAACACTTGACAATCCTTTACATGGAAAAAATTTTAATACCCAGTCTCAACCTCCCTTGAGGCCATTTCCTCTTCTTCTGTCACTCGTTACCTGGGAGAAGAGACAGACATCCACCTCACTGCAAATTCTTTTCAGATAGTTGTAGAGACTGATGCAGTCAGCCTCCTTTTCTCCAGGCTAAGCAGCCCCGGTTCCTTCAGCTGCTTCTCGTAAGACTTGTGTTCCAGACCCTTCACCAGCTTCATCAATCTTCTTTGGACATGCTTGAGTGTCTCAATGTCTTTCTTGAAGTGAGAGGCCAAAGCTGAACACGATATTCAAGGTATGGCCTTGCCAGTGCCAAGTACATGGGGATGATCCCTTCCCTAGTCCTGCTGGTCACAAGCTGACACATTTCTGACACAAGCTAGGATGCTGTTGGCCTTCTTGACTACGTGGATACACTGCGGGCTTGTATTCAAATGGCTATGAAACAACACCACTGTGTCCTTTTCCACCAGGCAACTCTCTAGCAACACTTTCCCAAGCCTGAAGTATTGCGTGGGGTTGTTGTAGCATAACAGAATGAATGAGAAGACCCAAATCAATGAAAAGAATTTGTGTTAAAAGCTAAGCATTCATCAAGATGCACTTGCTAAATGGGGCTGTAATGCTATAGGATTGCGCAGCATGTCAAGAAAATTAAAACCAGAAAAAGTTTTCAAATGCTGGAAACAATAGAACAACATTTTTATAACAAGAATTTTTTAAGATCAGAGCTATAATGTAAGCTTATGTATTTACCTACACAGAACAAATTATAAGCATAGAGTCCTTGTGTAGACCTGAATGCTGTCGCAGCACGGTCACAATTCTGAAAGGCAAAGAAAACTGAGCTTGAGATTTTGACAAAATTAACCATAAAGGCCATGTCATATTATCATATTATAAGTCATATAAAGGAACTGTTTCCAAAATAAAAGGAAAAATCAGATTGCAGCTGATAGGCATTTTGTGTCGGATATGTTTCTGGTAATCTGTATCTTAAAAGGGAGTTCATCTTTTCAAAACAGAAGAGTATTTAGTATGAAAGAGATGCCAAAGTATGCATGGTGATACGAAAAATAGATCATGTTGGTAAAGCAAGCAGAAAGGTGAAAGAGACAGCATGGTAGTCCTAGCCTCCTAAATTTAATTCGAGTGCATCACCTATTGGAGAAATAATCGATACATTTCATGAAGAGTTGTTCTAATAGTGAGAGCTGCTGCCTATTCAAAATGGCATTATGAAGTGCTTACACTTTTACCGTGTTCTGAAACCATATTTGCTCACCTAATTTAATAGATTAGTTCAGTAAACCACATAAGTTAGGCATATCAGATCAAGTAAGAAAATAAAAGATCAGACTGTCTTCTTCCCTTGGGAATTAAACACTTAAAAATGAGACAAATCAGCAACACACAACTCAGCTAGGAAACAGTGAATCCTAGAACTTCAATCAACCTAATGAAATTTTTAGTTAATCTTTTCTCCTGACCAGGAGAACTAATGCTAATAATTTAGACAAAGTAAAACATTATTTCCATTATAAATAAAGAAATCATAATTGACACATCAAACTAAGGATCTTTGTAAAAGCAGGAATTATATATTAAAACAACTAACCTTTCCTTGTTCTTGAAATTCTACATATTTAGTGAGACTCTGCTCTTTTTAAACTTCCTTTCCTGCATACAACAAATAGTCATTTGCTGGATCCATTTCCACACATTTAATTCTACCATAAGGACTTCATATTGCAGCAGAGAACAGTATAGTCCCTTCATACTTTTTAATATTCAGACTTAATCCACTTTTGTAGTTTTTTGAAAGAAGGGTACAAAGCTGACACAACGATTGGTTTAGAAATAAACACTTAAATAACAGTACAGTAAATCAGAAGACAAAAATCTTTTTTTTCCTCCTTCCTTCTCATTTTCTTTCTCTCACTCTCCTTCTCATCCTGCTTTTCTTTTCTTTTCTTTTCTTTTCTTTTCTTCTCTTTTCTTTTCTTTTCTTCTCTTTTCTTTTCCTTTCTTTTCTTTTCTTTTCTTTTCTTTTCTTTTCTTTTCTTTTCTTTTCTTTTCTTTTCTTTTCTTTTCTTTTCTTTTCTTTTCTTTTCTTTTCTTTTCTTTTCTTTTCTTTCCTTTCCTTTTCTTTCCTTTCCTTTCCTTTTCTTCTTTTCTTTTCTTTTCTTTTCTTTTCTTTTCTTTTCTTTTCTTTTCTTTTCTTTTCTTTTCTTTTCTTTTCTTTTCTTTTCTTTTCTTTTCTTTTCTTTTCTTTTCTTTTCTTTTCTTTTCTTTTCTTTTCTTTTCTTTTCTTTTCTTTTCTTTCCTTTTCTTTCCTTTCCTTTCCTTTCCTTTTCTTTTCTTTCCTTTCCTTTCCTTTCCTTTCCTTTCCTTTCCTTTCCTTTCCTTTCCTTTCCTTTCCTTTCCTTTCCTTTCCTTTCCTTTCCTTTCCTTTCCTTTCCTTTCCTTTCCTTTCCTTTCCTTTCCTTTCCTTTCCTTTCCTTTCCTTTCCTTTCCTTTCCTTTCCTTTCCTTTCCTTTCCTTTCCTTTCCTTTCCTTTCCTTTCCTTTCCTTTCCTTTCTTTCTTTTTTTAATCTTATTTTCATTTTCATCTTTCCTTTATTTGTCTTTCAATATTTTTTATTCTCCTTTTGTTTTTAATTTTGATCTTATTTTTGCTTTTGCTTCAGATTCACCCTTATGAACAGCTAAAAAAAAAAGTCAAAATGATTTCTCAGGAAAACATGAGTCAGTATATTAACATTCATTTTTACCTGATTGTACTTACCTGATTAGTGTATAGTGTTATATCTAAGAAAATCAATACCATTTATGGTCTTAGGACTGTGCCAAGATTAGAGAAAAAACTGTTATTAGGAGTTCCACAAGGCAATCTGCAGATCTTTACATAAATCATGTCATTCTTAACTTAGATTCTAAGGTTCATCACTAATTTTGGGAGTAGTACAGGTTGTGTTTTAAATAGCTACAGAGTTAAATTATCTGAAGAAAAATCTCCCTGCCTTGAAGACATCTATTAAAAGAGAGTCGTAAAAATCTTCCATGTTTATGTTTGGCTTGATTTCACATTAAACAGACATTACATTAAATATTATCAGTAACGTAATAATAGAAAATTCTGCCAGAGAGAATTTTTGGGTAATACTGGCAACTATTTCCTTCACTAATTCTCAGACAAATGAATGCAATAATATGAGTCAAATAGTTTACCCTTTGTAAATTCCTAATTATACTTTTATATAAAGTTTAAATATTCTGAATGAATAAACCATAGAACATTATCTACTCTTCTGTTATTAGGAATTTTAAGATTTTTCAGCTGTCATTTGAAAGATAGTTTTCAACAAGGTCTTGAATTTAACCTACACAGGCGTAATTTCATTTTCTGCATATAGCAGTATGGGAGGAAATGATTGTGAGAAGGTGAAAGCACAGAAATGGGGAATTTACCAAGTAACACCAATAAAAATTAGAACAATTTCTCCCTAGACCTCTGTAAGTGCAGTAACATTGGCAAGCAGCATTTGAAATAGTTTTTCTACCATATAATTATTTCACACATCCATGGATTTACTCTTTCAGAAACAACACAATTTAAAATAGTTGAAAACAGAATTTTAGCTTTAGCTACAACTTTATGAACTGTATATGTTTAAGGGAATGTCATTTTTCTCTTGCTACTTTGGCAACAAAGATTTAAAATTCTTGTTAGGGTATTGTTTCATTTAAATCTCTTCCAATGCTTATTTCTGTTAGTGTATTCAATCTTATGAATAGTTGTCCTTTGATACTCCTTGTAACAGAGGAGAGAAATCATGGGCCATAGGGCAGAGATATCAGCTTTACAGCTTCTCCTGAGTATGTTGTTTCCTCAACCTGATTGTTTCTGGATTTGTCAAGGTTGTATGCGTACTTTAAACACCTCCACATAAGGGCTGACACTCCATTCCAAGAGGATAAAAAACAATACGAGTGAGGGAACATGCCAAGAAATACATGCAGTAAGAACACAAAGAAATGAGTTGATTTGGCAACATTTGGCCTTGCCTAAGTCATTTAGAAACAGGTCTGAGAAAAGTTAAAAAAATCCTGTCTTAGGTTCCCAGATCCAGATATCTAAGAAACAGAATTTTGTATGTTATTCCAAAATATTACCAAGTAATTTAGAAATGCCTATAATACAGTAGTAGTAGTAGTAGCAGCAGAAGCAGCAGCAGCAGCAGCAGTACTAGTAGTTAAAGCAACCAGTAGTAAAATCAAGAGCTAGTGCAAAATGTGAGCAATGGTTGGAAACAAGAATCAGTTATAGAGACAAGTAAAGCTGATATTTTGCCTTGTGGAGCTATTTCACTTTTCAAGAAGTAGTATACGTAGTTATGTCCAGTGATTTCCAATGCCATAGCAATACATTTTTCTGACTACTAACTGCAAATTACAACTGTTCCACAGAGTTGATAATAAGAGTAAGAACAATACTAGTGGTTAAAAGCAAGATCTACCTACATCCTTTATTTTTACTTTGTGATAAAGCATCTGCTGTCATACAGCTGATATGAAGTGACAGGAAACTACCAGAAACTCCCAGAAACTAAGCTTAACTCCTACCTCAGTCAAAAGTACTACTTGAAATACATAGTCTCTAAAGGAGTTTTAACCAGCAGCATTTCACACTATATCCCTCAGTATCTACTCAAGTTCAAGTTGTAAGAGTCACCTTCTGTTTGTTCAAATATCATGACTAGAAGAAAAAAAACTATTGGGCTAGTAATTATAATTAGAGATGTTTTAGGGAGTCCTTGGGAAGGTGCAAACTTGTCCCTAAAAGTTACAAAACATCTGTGTTAACAGAGTTTATAGAATCAATTGTTTTCTTGGTAGACCAATAAAATTAAAATTGGCTAACAAATACAGGCAAAAAAATGTTAAGACTCACATAAAAACACCTGTACTTCAAAGGACAATTTCTACAAAACTAGATTAATTTTCCATAGAGTGTCTAATCTTTTCATTAGCATTTTATGCTAAAGTAAGAAAGGATTTCTGTATTCATAGATTCAGCCAGCAAAGCTAGGAGGCAAAACCTTGCATGTTCTGATGAGACGGCCAACCAAATGAAATTTTAGCCTAGAGTTCAGATGTAAATCTTCTTTCCTGATAATTCTGTACTTTTGAACCTATGCATTACTGGACCAACAGCTTGTGTGAAATGGACCTATTCTAGTATCATAAGTATATACAGAAATTCAGAAAAGTAAAATTGATCAATAGATTTTATAAATCAGAAAACTGATATCTCTAAAAGAAAAAATCTTCCTTTTATTTTTTCTTTACAGATTACTTAAAACTGAAGCTAGACATTACTAATACGTGTATTTATAGAAACTCCTGTTCTGCCCAAAACCTAGAACAAAACAACCTTTTTCAAATTCTTCCATTTCTGAAATGCTTAATTCTGATCAGTAGCATGTAAAAAGTAAATCTGACTACCTACTATATGCAGCTCAATTTGGTGTTTAGTTAGGTTTGGGTGGTAATTAACCTTTAAGATCAGTGTCACATACAGAAAAAACAAGGACCTTTTATGTGTGCACCTCGTTACATACTTTATCAGACACTCTTCCTAGAGTGTGACAAAATGATATGTGTGTTGTGTACTTTATGCAAGTCCTTGTGGCTACAGAAGTTTATTACTTCTCTCCGATCATACAGAACACTATAGCTTGGTTCTGAAGGCAAATTGTTCTGCTCTGTGTTGCACATTTTTATAGTGCTACAGTTGCCTTGGAAATTGTTACATATTTCTGTGAATTTTAGATGACATTAAAGGAAGATCAGGACAAAAGAATTCTCTGAAAGAACTAAATTTTCAAACCTAGTATTGCATCACCTAGAACTGGTAACTTTGCAGTGCACTTAGCGAACTTCTTCACCCTTGAAGAATCATTCCATGTACACTGGAAGTGCAAATTACACATAGAGCTTACTGTATATTTCAATCTTTGAGGTATGCAGTACATAATACGTTCGTCCACAGTGTGATATGTGCTTTATTCAACCTCTTTTTCAGACCATAAAAATCAGTGATAGAAGGACAAAGAACAGAACTGCCATGGACTTTACTGGGCAATACTTCAGTGCTATGTAGAATTTAAATCTTAATGAGGGGTAACAACATACAACATTGCCATTTTATAAATGAGTAGCAGACAAGAAGAAACTGTACTTAAATCACTGAGATGACTTTAATTACTGCTTGTGACATAAATGGCTCAGATAAACTGAAAATGGCAAGATGAGTGTTGTCAACAAAAGAAAAATAAATAAAACAAATTACAATACAACTCCTTTTCCACATCTCCCCCAAAATAGTTGCTATATCCTAATACAAAATAACAAATAATGACTTAAGCTACACATTTTGGGCCACTAAACTCATTAGTTCATAAGGCTTTTGATAGCAACTGAAAACTTCAGAGTAGTCACAACAGTCTCATTAGTTCTTCCATTCTTTGTATATGCAGATTCTGTGACTTTTTGTTAACAATATTTTTCACATTTACATATTTAATAAGCTTAAGTGTAAAAAGGAAAACCTTCTCAGTTGTTACAAAGACATTGTCAGACACTGCTCAGCTCTCTATTTTTCATATACTTCCACATGTAATACACTAAATATTTTTTGGGGGGGAATCTTAAAATTGAACAGTGAGTTTTATGTACTGCCTAAAGTAGACAGTCCATAACACACTTTACATGAAGGACAGAAATATGTTGCTTTCTATGTCATGAAAATATTGAGGGACACTAAATAACAAACTGGTCTTTAGATACATAAGTAATTGTATATCATGCACAAGTTAAACCTGTTGCAAATCTTTTGAGATTAAGAGGATCAAACTTAAACTTAGCTTCCAAAAAAAATGTTACTGATTCCTTATTTCCCCTCTTACTTTTACTAGCCTGGATAACAGCAGTCACACACTCTGTATGAAGGTGATACTGTGATGTCCCGCAGGGAAGCAATACAATCTCTATGTAGTTATAACCAGCAATGTACGTTATCACCCTCTTGCCAAGCCATCAAGTACTCTAACTTGGAGAATCATAAGATAGTTCTAGACACTCATACACAACGGGTACTGCCATGTGATATTTCGCTCCCGATTGTGGTTCACAAAACCTTCCAGCAAATGTTGTATCTGCCTACTATCACTATTACCACTATCAAGTAAGCAGTAACCATCTCTAATCTATCTGAACAGAGAAGCATGGAGAAAAGATATGGCTGAAGTTTGCCTTTCCTGTAATCTGAATTGGCATAGCAGTAGGTGGGGATGCTCAACAGCAAAATACTCTAGTATTAGAATTATGCGAACAAATGCTCACATCTTGATTTACAGTTGAGTCAATCACTAAAGTACACCTCAACTCTATTAACAGGCTTGGGTTACAAGATAAGATCAGTGTCCCTTAATATTTTTTTTATTCACATCCCTTGATAGTAGGAATCTATCTTTTTCTTTGAGTAAGCAAAACCATCCTCTGTCCTCTCCCACAGCCACCTTTTCTGTAGTTGTAACTGTGCATAGCTTCCAGTTTTGTTCCATGACAATCCAGGAAAACTGTGTACTACCTTTCAAAGAAAATGAGGAGGGTGAAAGTTTGAGCAGAGGGAGAAACTGCACTGATTCACACAGAAAAGGCTTACTTAATCATAGAATCATCCAGTTGGAAAAGACTTCTCAGATCATCGAGTCCAACCGTACCAGTCTCCTTACTAAACCATGTACCTTATCCACCCGTCTTTTAAACACCTCCAGGAAAGGCGACTCCACCACCTCCCTGGGCAGCCTGTTCCAATCCCTGATCACCCTTTCAGTAAAGAAATTCTTCCTAATGTCCAGTCTAAACTTTCCCTGGTGCAACTTGCAGCCATTTTCTTTCATCCCATCACTTGTCACTTGCGAGAAGAGACCAGCACCCACCCCGTCACAACCTCCGTTTAGGTAGTTGTAAACAGTGATGAGGTCTCCCCTCAGCCTCCTCTTCTCTAAAACAAATAGAAATCCCTCAGTCTCTCCTCGTAGGGCTTATTCTCCAGCCCCCTCACCAGCCTCGTTGCCCTTCTCTGCACACGCTCCAGACCCTCAATGTCCTTCCTGGAGTGAGGGGCTCAAAACTGAACCCAGCGCTCGAGGTGCGGCCTCACCAGTGCTGAGCACAGGGGCACAATCACCTCCCTGCTCCTGCTGGCCACGCTGTGTCTGATACAGGCCAAGATGCCACTGGCCCTCTTGGCCACCTGGGCACACTGCTGGCTCATGTTCAGCCGGCTGTCAACCAACACCCCCAGGTCCTTCTCTGCCAGGCAGCTCTCCAGCCACTCCTCCCCAAGCCTGTAACGCTGCACGGGGTTGTTGTGACCCAAATGCAGGACTCCGCACTTGGCCTTGTTGAACCTCATCCCGTTGGTCTCAGCCCGTCAATCCAGCCTGTCCAGATCCCTCTGCAGAGCCTCCCTTCTTTCACGCAGACCGTATGATCAAAAATAAGATTAAAACTTCAACTTCAGTTTCCCATTGCTTCAACTGTAAAACTCTCTAAGATAACTTAAGCACTTAGAATCAGATTGCTTCATATTCAAAGTAAGACTTCTTGGGGGTTTTTTGTGTGTCACTGAGAAAGTGTCAGCAATAGGCACTGAGCAGTGACCAGAAGCCTTGTTTTTGTGAATGGAGGGGAGAGGGAAAATCCACCTCAGTCTGAACTTATTTTTCTGTTGTTTCCTCCTCTGTTTCCTACCATAAGCTCATGTCACTGAATCAAAAGAAAGGAACAGTGGGTTTTCTTTTCTAAGAATGGAGAGGAAGTGGTGAACTGTGGACACAAAAGGTGCCCTATAAGAAGTAAGCCCAAAGTCCAAATTTGAATATAATTTATGATGGAGTTAGCCTACAAAATAAACAATGTCATGAGGGATATTTGGAAGGCACTGATAATTTTCATTTGAAAGGCAGGTTGTAATATGGCATCTGTGATCTGCTATGCAGCTATTTGGACTCAGAAGGCCTAACAGGTGTAACGTAGGGCACCTGTAACTATATGGTGCAGGTTGTAATTAATCCTGTAAGAGATAAATTTTACATTTATTTCTCAAAAAAAAAAAAAACCTGCACCAAATCAGCAAACTAAAGGAGATAGAGAAGTGGGGAAAGGGGAAAACTTAATATGTAATTGGATGAGATACGAAGTTATAATGGCTACTTTCAACAGGGGAAGCAATTCATTATATGGCATAATGATATGTGTGAGCATTTCTGTAATGGGTAAATCTGGTCATGAATATTTAACATGCACAGAAACAGCCAAGTACAAAGCAGATTTTCTTTTGGGTTACAACCAGAGTGCAAGTGCTTTCTGATTTTCCATTCACAGCACAACATTGTCTCTTAAGTACAAAGGAGATTTGATCATCTGGCAGTCAACTTCAGTGGCACAAGCTGTTTGTTGGTTACTGTTTAACCTTCTTACCTGGGCATTATATGAAAAAAATAATTTTTAGATTCTTAACTGGAAGTATTGTTTTAAAATGGGCTGAAAACACCCAAATACAACCTAACCAAGAGTTTTGTTACATGCTGGAAGAGTGTAATACAATAATGTTAAGTATTTCCTCTTTGTTTTCTGTAAATGATACAATGTAGACATCTATACATGATAGGAAATGTTAATATACCTCACAACTATGACCAGTAGTTATTTACTATCAGATCCTGCTTTGAATTGCTTTTGAACTTTAATGCATTATAAAATGGAACTTTCTAATGAGAAATTAGTTCTTCCATTTCATCATGCTGGAAATTTTAGCCTAAGAAGAAGATGCAGACAGTACTGAAAATGAAACTTTACAGGGTGGAAAACAATAGTGTTTTACTTAAGTTATCCCAGTCTTCTAAGTGGCTGCAGATCTGCAAATAGTGGACATGAATACGGGGCAAGAATCAAAACTGTTTTAACAGAAGTCATACCTCACAAATATGTTTGACTATCTCGCAGGACTTAGGTCAGAGATCACAGGCATCTCTCTAATAGAATATAGCTGACTTTTTTTTTTGAAAGGTTTTTCAAGGAGATACCCTAAAAACAGTAAGAAAGAAGTGCTATGAGATTAATCTCACATAGCTTAACCACAGAAAGATAGGTTACTATCACTACTGTTGTAATATTATTATTACTCTGTAGTAATGTACGGCCATGTATCACAAGCAGGAAGTGGGGTTTTGTTCTCCCACCCAACATAATGTCAAATGATTCTAAAAGTCCTGAAGAGGCAAACTGTAATGTGGCAAAGCTTGTAAGTGAAATAACATCTTCAAGACAGGCAAAAAGAAAATTGACTGTGAAGACTTGCTGAAGATATGTATTGTGTTGAAGGTTTGGCCAGAATATAAAAGAAGAAACTCAGTGACTCAGTGCAAAGTAAAACAGAAGGGAGGAGAAAACAAACTAACTGTAAATATATTCTACAGACCTCTTGCCACTCTGAGAAATCATCCTGTTGTCCTTAAGGAGGGTTCACTGGAAATACCACCTCAGCACTCAGCAGCAGCAGAAAAGGAAATCAAATGTAAAGAATTATTAGGAAGTAATAAAAACTGAAAAAAAGGAACCTTCGTTATGGTTCTGTTTAAAGGCATGTGGCACTAAAAAATAGAGGCACACATATAGTCCTTGTACCCCTTTAGCAGTTGCTTTGCCTTTGAAAAACCACATGGAAGAACAAGAAATAATTCAGATACTAAATTAGAGTGGAACAAAAGGACAAAAATAACTTCTGTTGAGGAAAATGTAGAATTTAGCCAGTAACACTACTACTAAGGTAGATGGTAACATGGCCAATGCACGCAGAACTGTTGGTTCAGAGCAAGCATGTGACTTTGAAGCAGATTTATTGGTCACCCCCAGTTACCCAGCATCCTCACATTGGTTCAATTTACAGGATGGATTTAGTTTTCTACAAATAATATCCCTTTCACAGGAAACTGTACTGTAGCATCCTCTATGGATACAGACTATCTATTCCAAATCCTGTTAGAGACGAAAGGATTCGAGCCAGGGCTTCAGATAACTTCAAACTACCTGCGTGGTGGATTTATTTTTTTGTTTGACCGCGCAAAGTCACAAAGCAGTTACCTTCCACATAAATGTCATTTAAACTGCTTATATATTTTGCCATAGAGGGTACTATGAATGGGACTGGAGACTTATAGGCAAATCAATGCACAAGACTATAAAACAGTGGTAAACAGAAAGACATAGATACAGCTTTTGAATCAAAGTGCATCAGTATTCCAAGTTTCTCACAGCTCAGACAATATCACACATATCTGTCTTATACTTGCACTTTTCCTAAGACTTTGCAACTGACTGAAAAACAGAATGATGGAGTAAGGAAAGAAACTTCTGTCTTCCTTTATGTGATTGCTCATATGCTCAAAAATTTGAAGGTTCTTTTAGAACTTGCATCTTTTTTTCCTTTGTAATACAGAACGAAAATCCAAAAAAAAGTACTTGATTTTTTGGTTTTATTAAAAAAAATAAGACAATCTGAAGTCAGAAGAGTTCCAGTCTTTTGTGATAATTATAAGGCAGAGCAAACAAGAATGTTTACTGAAAACCTATGTTCCAGAAAACACTGTGCACAAGAACTAGGAAGATATAATCCATCTGGTTTTGACTACTAATGACTCCTCCATAACTGAAAACTCTGCATCTAAGAGAAAAACCAACAGCTGAAAGAGAAAGAAATGTAACAGGAAATGTACAGGGAAAGTAACGGAATTGAAAGGCCGCTCTCAAATCACATATGAAGAAGTCCATCTGTTCAGCACAGGTGCCTACAAGAATATTAAAAACAACAAAAGAAGTTCTGAAACAGAAATGATGTATTCAGTTCTATTTCAGTGTCACAGTCAGTTTTCCTCATTACACAGCCTATAAATGCCATCTCAAAACTGCTGCTGGAAGGCAAACAATTTTCACAATCTCTGTTCTGTACACTGAATCACTGAATCTCTTGGGTTTGGGGAAGCCTTGGAACTTCCCAAGTGTGATGCCCTGTTCCAAGCAGGGTCGAGACTGAGCTCAGATGGGGAAGCACAAGTCTTTATCCCAAGGGGATGTAAAAATCTCCAGAGATTGGGAGTCTGCAGTCACTCTACACAACTCTCTCCACCACTTCGTTATCTTCAGGCTGATATGTTGATTGCAATAAATATAACCTGCACCTCTCCTGTTTCAGTTCCAGTTCCTCCCTCCCGTCCATGCCAAACCCCTTGATTCCCTCCCTATAGACATCAAAGTGTTGTTAAGCCCCTCAAAGCCGTCCCTGCTCCCAGGTGAACCAGCCCTAGCCCTATAGACTTGGGATCACCTGGAAAATTGACAGGTTGCATTTAGCCACCTTCCTAAGTCTCCAATAAAGACATTAAGCAGGACAGGTCCCCGGACAGACTCCCATGTCCTAGTTTTCTAAGCATCAAACATTACGATGTTTCTGCTTGAAGTAAACTGCCAGATGGGTACTACCTATTGACCACACTAAGATTTACCATACTATAAAAAGTATCTGTAAGTAAGGGCTACAGATAGCCAGGGGAAATTTACATAGGATATTAGGAAAAATTTCTTCATTAAAAGAGTGGAACAGGCCACCCAGGGAAGTGGTGGAGTCACCATTCCTAGAGGTAAGCTGAAAACATGTAGATGTGGTGCTTAAGGGACATGGTTTAGTAGGTATGGTGGTATTGTGTTGATGGTTGGACTTGATGACTTTAAAGGTCTTTTCCAATCTTAACAATTCTATGATTGTACGTGCAAACACAGATAAAATTGATGACTTGATCCTAGAACAGAAGACTAAACTCCATGCAGGTGCCAGAAGGATAACACATGATTTTGTACTTTCAAATCGCTTTGAAACTGTACAGAATGCAACCTTAGCTCATGTCTTGTCATTTTTTTATATTTTTCTTTACTGTAACTCCCTTGCCACACGCACAATTGCACGTAGGAGCTAGGCTCCAAATGTACTGAGTTTCAAATATTTGGAGTGAGTTCCCGCACTTCAAGAAAAAAGTACGGATACAGAAACATTTACTTGGAAAAATCAAGCTGCTCCCTTCATCAGAGTTCTTCAAACTTTTTCTTTGACGAAATGTGTCTTTTATGAATCTGTTTAGTTTTGGACATTTCTTCATTACAATAAAAAGGAAGAACAGAAATGTAAAAATAAGAAAGTGGAAGTACTTCAGTACTAGAAGTTATTTTTATAAATGGAGAACATGCATGAAAATCTGACCATGTATTGAGGAATTTGAATATTTAGATATAGGTGATCTCAGTCTGTTAAAATCATAGAATCACAGGATCATAGAATTGCCTGAGTTGGAAAGGACTCCAACTCCTATCCCTACATAGGACACCCCCAACAATAACACTGTGTGACTGAGAGCATTGTCCAAATGCTTCTTGAATACTGACAGACTTGGTGCCATGACTACTTCCCTGGGGATTTGTTCCAGTGCTCCATCACCCTTTAGGTGAAGAGCTTCCTAATAGCCAATCTAAACCTCCCTGGGGATATCTTCATGCCATTACCTCTAGTCCTATCATAGGCTGCAAGAGAGAAGAGATCAACACCTGTTTCATTTTTTTTTCCTTGTGAGAAGGCAGGAAACTGCTATGACGTCTCCTCTGTCTCCTCCAGGCTGAACAGACCAAGTGACTTCAGTCACTACTCATACATCTTCACCTCTCGAGTCTGTCAGCTTTGTGGTCTGCTCTGGATGCCCACCAGTAGTTTAATGTCCTTTTTATACTGTGGCACCCAAAACTGCACCCAGTACTCCAGGTGGGGCTGCACCAATGCAGAGCAGAGTGGGACAATCACCTCCCTTGACCGGCTGGCAATGCCGTGCTTGATGCACCCCAGAACATGGTTGGCCCTCTTGACTGCCAGGGCACGCTGTTCACTCTTGTTCAACTTGCCGTCAACCAGAACCCCCAAGTCCCTCTCTGCAGGGCTGCTCTCCATCCTCTCAGCCCCCATTCTATACCCTGTATCCAGGGTTGCTGTGTCCCAGGTGCAGAACTGGGCACCTGCCCTTGTTAAATTTCATGCTGTTGGTGATTGACCAGCTCTATAATCTGTTAAGATCCCTCTGCAGGGCCTCTATGCCCCCAAGAGTGACAACAGCTCTCCCCAGTTTTGTGTCATTGGCAAACTGTATCAACAAATCTTCAAAAGTTTAGCCAACAGTTTCTATGATACCATGTTAGACAGAAATCAGTGTTGTCCTATTTGCCCAGACCAATTGGTGTTTGCATTCACATCTACAGCAATACAGAAGCTTATTATAAACAGTAGTAGAAAACTGCATGAGGCCACTGAGTACTGATAGAAATATACTAACCTAAACTCTTGTATTCTAATCAGGGCCACAGCAGATAGTTTTATCTTCTGAATAAATACCTGTGTCATGTTGTATTATGACCTCAGATAAATACAATTCTGGTATCTAATGTTGTGTCTATTTTTATATGACATTTTAAATTGGTTTGGTTATGTTCAGTCACTATTCCAGCTAAGTTTTTCAAACTTAACATAATATTGAAAAAAATACGTCAAACAAAGTTAAAGTTAACCAAAACTGTTCTTCTCAATTCATAATCAAATTCTGAAAGTACAGTTTGTGTGGTCATGTTTTTATTGACTAAACTCCCAGATTTAAGGGAGTAATTAAAAAAAAATCCTAGTCTTAACCTTTATGGGATTACAGATTCATGTAATATCACAGTCATCTGGTTCTGTGGAATAATAACTCTCATGATTTTAAATTTAATCGATAAGTATTGATGTAAATTTTTGTGTGTGTGTGTTTATATAGTAACAGCAAATGTCACACAAATTGTCCACAGTGTGTTCTGTTGTAAATGTGCATTCCATTGCCTGGCAATGGCCTAAAATTATTGTGCTAAATATTCAGTTACTTGATATTCAGCTAAATATGCAAGCTAAGTGATCAAATTTTTCATTATTTTTTTACTCTGTTGTCTTTTTTTTTTTTTCCTACATTTCTCATACCTTCTCTGCTCTTCAATAGTCTAGAAAGAATCAAATCCAGGCAATTATTCTGTTTCTGTGTCAAGGTTTGCCCTTAAATAAAATGCAGAGCATCTGCATAGCTTTGTCATATCAGAAAGAGAAGTTAAACCACTTTTGTCAACAGGACATTTTTGTTATCAGGTGACTATGTATTCCTCTAAGATGCATCTATATTACTTCAGAAAAAAGTGAAATCATTTCTCACCTTGACTTCTGTGATTAACACCACCTTTGAACCAGAAGTCATTAACCTCCCATTGTTTCTCTTTCTCTGACTGTAATGTCAGGCTCAAAATACCCTTTGTCATAATAAAGCATTTTGCATCTGAAAACAGAACAATGGAAAATATTTGCTTTAGCAAAGAATTGAAAAAGGTACCTTTTTAAATTCTTTTAGAGAAAAAGGTCAAAGAAAATATCAAGAGAATAGGAAAATAAGATATCATAGAGATGCACTGCACAAATTGAATATCTACACAACCTTAGGCACCACATAGCTGTCTCTACCTAGCTTATATGTTTAATTTTCAGACAACACATCAAATGCTACGACAGACATTCAAATGTTCCCAGCTGTGGCTATATCAAAGAATTTAAGAGTGCACCTATGAGGTTTTAAGTACTTCATTCTTTCTAATATCAAAAAGAAAGTCTGTGGCATGTGACAGTAACCACTGAAAGTTGTCAACAAAATATAAATTGAAATTTGTTAAACTTCGTGGGAAACTGTCAGGTTCAGTTTGACCACCTACCTGATATGCAGAATACCACTCTCTACCTTAATTCTCTCTTTCTCTCTCTCTCTCTCTCTCTGTGTGTGTCTCTGTCTCTCACAAATTATAAAAAAAAAAGGCTGAGAAAGAGAATTGTCTCTAACTCTGTCATTAAGCTTGTTTTAGTCAGCCAGTGAAGACAGCGTTGTTAGTTTCCCACAAAGCAGAAGAGTTTCTAACCATTGCAGAGGAGGCTGTTCCCAAGTGGATTCTGTTTTCTCTCATCTCCTTCCTCTCACAAAATTGTGCAATGAAAAGACTTGCCAAAACTTCAGCAGTTCACTAAATGAAGGTCACACTACCAGGGAAGTCAAGTACTCAGATAGGAAGACTGCTTGCACTAAAATCCATCTAGGTGTCTGTTAACTTTTGGGGGTACAGTTTTAAGTGCAAACATTTTTTAATGTAAGTAGCTCTTTAAAAATGTAATAATCAACATTTTTAGTCTGATTTTCCTGTTTTGGATAAATTAACAGTCTTCCTACTGGCCTTTCACCTGAAATGATTTTACTTTTCACCTGGCACAGCAGTCTCCAACCACTGGAATGCAGTGAGTACGTACACTCTTCTGCTGAAAGGAGTCATGTATCCATCATGCCATGCAAAATCAAAGCATGACTCAACTGTGAGGGTAATCTTTAGAAACTCTTAAGTGCTTCTTATAAACACCTATTTTTGACAGGCTTTCCATTAACAGAACACATATGCTTACAGCTGAACTCATATAAGAGTCCTTCTGTCACCCCTGAAAAAACTGTTAAAGCTTTCAATGAGCAAATAAATTATTAGCAAAATGTAATGAACGGACTCATGTAATATGTAGGTTCTTCTGGTTTGTCAATGTCCATAATACCACATGAAATATTAAAAAAAATTAAAAAAAAACCCTGCAGAAATTCCTTTTTCCTGGGCATAGAGTTAGAGAGAAAGAAATAAAGTATAACTGATACATAAAAATCAGCCTTATAGTTTTGTTATGTAAAACTCCAAGGTTAAATTATATTCCTGTAGGAATAGAGCATGAAACTGTTTTTTATATTTTATTTAGATAATTTTTACTCATACTTTTACTTAAAGGTCAAAATGAAGCAACCATACCTTTTGTTTTCAATGTCTTTCCATGCATGCAACTCAGGGAGTACATAAAGTGCTACTGGAAATAATTAACTCCCAATTATCACCATTTACATTTCTACTTGTTCTGCTCGTAAAACTCTGAAAACTCTCTCTTGATGAATCAGCAAGGGCTGATTTTCCCTTCTGTCCCATTCTCACTGGGTCACTGCACAAGGGAGCATTATCTCTCCTGTTAAATTAATTCTCAAGCCAATAACTTTGCAGGTGGGCTTGGAGCTGTTCTGTAAGAAATGCAGTTACTAAGTACCTAATTGCTCCAACAAGTGTCTGGAATATACCTATTACACAGTCTACTTAGATAGCACTCTCACAAGCCCAGCTGCATTCATTTTCTTTAAGTCTTAGAAGCACAGTACTTGCATATGTTTAAGAAGTCCAGACAAACGTGCATTTTCAATATCTTCAGTGAAATATTTAATTAAAAAAAAAATACAAACCCCAAAACCAAGAAGACGTCAAGAAGATGTTAGTTACAGAACTGCAAAGTAGCTAGGGATCTACGCAAAATGAACAAGCATAAAATTAATGCTGAGAAACGCAGTAAGAAGAGTGGAGCAGAGTCACTAGCAGAGTTCCTCGGGGCCTACTTTTGAACCAGCCTTGTTTAATATCATTAGTAACCTTTCAGCAAAAGAGTTACATGCTGATTAAATTTTCTGATGGCACAAAGGATCCTCAATGCAGAAAAGGACCAGAGTGATACTGAAATACAGACACAAAAATAGCTGAGTTACCTTGAGAATGTTGCTGTGATTGCCTTGAGGATTTATCTGAGAATAAGACAATATTAAATATGTTCTATAAAATACAGAATAGACTCTCACAGGAATTTTTGAGAAAAATGTGCATTTAACAAACATCAGTACTTGAAACGTTGTTTAGTGTCATAACTGACGGGAAGATGAACAAATCAACAACGAGATGAACCTAAAAAGTAGCCAAATCTAGAACTTAAGTGAACTACTATTTTTATTGAATATTTCCATCCAAAACCTTACAAAGATCTCATGTTGAATGGTATTCACGGTTCTAAAGACACATTTTTAAAAAACTGATCTGAAATATGAACAGGTGGTGAAAAGAGGCTAATTAGAAATTAAACAAATCTTAATTTGAGAAATTTAGTAGGGAAGAAATCTGTGCTTTGAGACAGCAGAAATAGGGCTGTGTTAAGGGTGTAATTTTTGTACAAATAAAAGGTAGGAAGGAATAAGGGAGGAGACTAAATTAAAGAGGGAGAAATGTTGTTTAAAAAGGAACTCTCCCGCCAGCACAGAAAGAGATGAATGGGTAAAGAATACACATAGGTTGGAGGCAGAAAAAATTCCCAGCTGCTATGAGGCTGCCAACCATCAGAATGAAGTCACAGAATCGCAGAATCAAAGAACAGTTGAGTTTGGAAGGGACTTTTGATGGCACTTTGTTCAACCACCCTGCTCATGCATGGCCACCCAGAGCTGGTGGCCTAGGGCTATGTCCAAACAGCTTTTGAATATCTCCAAGGATAAAGACTCCACAGCTTCTCTGGGCAACCTATGCCAATACTAGGTTCCACTTACAGTGAAACTGTGTTTCCTGATGTTCAAGAGCAACCTCCTGTATTTCAGTTTATGACTATAGCCTGTTACCCTGTCACTCAGCACCACTGGAAACAAACTGGCTTCTTCTTTTAAACTCCTCCTTTCAGGTATTTGCATAAGTTAACAAGATAAAACCCAAATCTGTTCTTCCACAGGCTGAACCTTGGAGCTCTCTCAGTCTTTTCTCATAGGACAGGTGCTCTGGTCCCATCATCATCCCCACAGACCTTCACTGGACTCTATCCGGTATGTCCTTGTCTTCCTTGTACAGGGGAGGTCAGAACTGGATAAAGAGCTCCAGGGCTAGCCTCATCAATCCTGAGCAGAGGGGAAGGATCACCCCTTTTGACCTGATGTCAACAGCCCTATAAACAAAACCTAGGATACCCTTAACAATCTTTGCAGCAAAAGTACATTACTGGCTCATGTTCAACTTCTTGTCAACCAGGATGCCCAGGACCTTCTCTGCCAAGCTGCCTTCCAATTGGACAACTTCCATTATATGCAGATGCTTGTGGTTGTTCCTTTCCAGGTGCAGGACTTTGCAGTTGCCCTTGAAGAACTTCATGATGTCCTTGTGAGCCTGTTTCACCAGCCTGTTGAGGTCCCTCTGAACAATGATGCAGCCCCCTGGCCTATCAGTCATTTCTCCCAGTTTTGTTTTTGTTTTTCTTTCAAACTTGCTGAGGATATACATTACCTCATCACCAAGATGATTAACGAAGATGTTGAACTGGTCTGGACTCAGTGTTGGACCCTTGGTACACTGCTAGCTGTTGGCCTTCAACTACATGTGCCACTGGTTACCACAATCTGTGCCTGACCATTGAGCCAGTCCAGAAATAAATCAACAGCTTATCTATGTGGATCTTATGGGAGGCAGAATAAAACAACTTGGAGAAGTCTAGGTAGACAAGATCCATTTCTCCTCCCTTATCTACCAGGACAACCATGTCTCTGTAAAAGTTCATCAAGTTGTTCAAGCATGACTTCTCTTGGTGGAGCCTTGCTGACCACTGCTTATGATTTTCTTGTCGTTGAAGTGCCTGGAAATGGTTTCTTGGATCAGCTGCTTGATTAATTTCCCAAAGACAAAGGTGAAGCTGACAAGCCTGTAGTTCCCTGGGCCCAGCTTCTTGACCTTCTTGAAGACAGAAATGTCTCTAGTTTTCAATTTAAGGCGATTCTCCCAGTTGCCATTGTTGATCAAAGATTATTGAGAGTGCCCTTACAATGATATCTGCCAGCTCCCACAACATTTGCTGGTGCATCCCATTGATATCTATGGACTTATGCACGTCCAGTTTACCTACTTATTCCCTGATGTGATCCTCTTCCACCAAGGGTACATACTCCATGCTCCCAATTTTCCCCTGGTTTCTAAGACCTGGGGTTCCAGAAGACCAATGTTTTCAGTAAGACTGAGTCAAAGAAGGCGTTCAGTACCTCAGCCTTTTAGATGTCCTGTGCAACCAGGTGCCCCATCTCGTTTATCAATGGGCCTATATCTTCCCTGGCCTTTGTTTTGTTGTTTATGTACTTATAGAAGCTCTTCTTCTTATCTTTGACATCCTTAACAGATTCAACTCCAGCAGGAATTCAGCTTTTATATTTTCATCCCTGGATACTCAGACAACACAACATCTCTGTGTTTCTCCCAGGTTACTCATCTTTTTTTACACTGTCTTTATGAGGAGTGTCAATCTCACAGCCCACAGGCCAAATCCATTCATCTACCTTGTTTTATCCACACCGGCACCTTGTTTCTACCTGCCAGTAGCACTGAGCTCTTTGCCCCTATGCTTCTGCCAGCGTGCTAGTCACATGTGCAGTGTGTGTGATGCATATTGTGCTGGAGGAGCAGGAACAGGAGAACAGGAGCCATGAGTTTGACAACTCTGGTCTATATACCTCTTTTTTTGTGTTTGAGTTCATCCAGGAGTTCCTTGCTTATGCACACAGACTTTCTGGCATTTTTGCCTCACTTTCTGTTCACTGGAATGGACTGCTCTTGAGTCTGAAGGATGTTATCTTCGATTATTAACAAGTTTTCTGGCCCCACTCTTCCCTTCAAGGCCTTACCCCATTGAATAATTGCAAATACATCTCTGAAGAGGCCAAAGTCTTCTCTCTTAAAGTCCAGAGTTGTGAATCTGTGTTTTTCTCTCCCTCCCCTCGGGATCCTGAACTCCAACACCTGACAGTCACTGCAGCCAAAGCTGCTTTTGACTTTCACATTCCAAAAGAGTGTCTCCTTGTTGATGAGGATGAGGTCCACCAGACCACCTGTCCTCATTGTGTACTCTTTGTCTTGAGTCAGGATATTGTTACAAATGCACTCCATGAATGTCCTGGATTGCTTATGTCATGTTTTGTTTTCCCTCCAGCAGATACAAGCGTGGTTGAAGACCCTCATGAGGACTGACGTCTGCAAATGTGAGGCTGTTCCTACCTGTAGAGGGCCTTATTCACTTTTTCTTTCTGATCTGGTGGACTATCATAGGTAGCCACATTAGTGTGACCTATACCTTTCATCTCTTTCATCTTAACCCATAAATTCTTACTTGGCTTCTCGTCCATCCCCAAGCAGATCTCCACACACTCTACCTGCTCTCACATAAAGGGCAATTCCCTCTCCTCATCTTTCCAGCTTGCCCTTCCTGAAAATCCTATATCTTTTCATTGCAACACTCCAGTCATATGAGCCATCCCACTACAACGCCTTGACATCAGCACAATAGTAGCTCTGCAACTGCGCACGTATCTCAAACTCATCACATTGCATGCTTTAGCATACAGACATTTTACAGAGGTATACCAGGTGGTTGACTTCCTAGAAAAGGTTTTGAGGATTTCTTCATAATGATGTCTTCTAAGGAATTCCTTGCATACATTCAAACTTGATGTAAAACTTGGATGCAGTGGGAGAAGGAAGGTGACTGATTTCCAGACATCGCTGAACTCTGCTGTAAAGGACTCCAGAGAAAGGTGATACTGTTTGCAGGGTTCCGAATTCCATAACCTACCCACAATTCACCACCAATCTTCATTTTTTTATGCTTTTCCTGATGAGGTATCTTGATGAAAGGGTGTTAGACTGCTAAGTTAGGCTTTGGCTATACTTGCTCTACTCAGCACATATGTAAAAGTGCATGGTGTGCCATAATATTTTGTACTGCTGCACACAGATCGACTGCAGTGTTAAATTCACACAGAAGGAAAGTTAGCTTATGGTAAAAAGCTTTCTGAAAACAAAATGGACTCTCATTTTTTCCAAATATTTGTGACACATTTGCATACAGAAAGAACAGGCACTAAAATAAAAGATCATGGACAGGCTCGTATTGCTATAATTGGTTTATTATTGGAACTAAGAATGCTAGTACAAACACATCAGTCTATGAAGGTAAAGGGAATATTAAGAAAAGCTGAATGCAATAAGCAAAGGTATCACAATGTGATAAAAATGTGAACACAGACATAAGCACACACAAGAATTTCCAAACACGAATGCCTCAAACAGCAGTTAATCCTCTCTGAATGAAAAAAAAAAAAAGAGGGTCATTAATTGTGTCATCAAGGTTTTTTAATGGTTACAAAAAAAATCCTTTTAATAATTTCTTTCATGAGAATAACATTGTGAAACATACCACAGTTTTTAATGGTTGGGACTTGGGGCGGTGGGAAGGTTACACTCAGGCAGAAAAAGAGGACTGGAAACTTATTAAAACATAAATAGAAAAAATAGGGAATATTTCTTTTGCTTTTGAAAATCAGAGTACATTTCAACTGAACTCCTCCCCCCAATCCCAGCTTGTCTGTACTTACAGTTTATTTACCTTTGCTCTATATGTGCATTTTGTTGCTTCCATATATGTACAACATTTTTTAAAAGTACACCTCAGTTTTCAGCACTTCTCTTTTGGTAACATAATTATGTGATATTCAGCAATAGAAACACCATTACTTCCTCCTAATGCTCCTATTTTGAAAAAATGACAGAGATATTTAAAAGGGGGATAATCTTTATCCTTAAGATAGGAATAACTAATGGTTTTTGTGTTGTAATCTCTCATATAGATGCTTGACAATCTGGCTTGCCTGGTTTGGCATTGACTGCCAATATCTCCACAATCCACTAATGACATTTCACTTAGCTTATGAACATGGTCCAGGAATGAAAAATAAAATACAATAATATATAGACAAATGCGTAAAGATACAAATATAGATGCTGTAGACATACATATACATAAAATGGTTTAGGTTGGAAGCGACCTTAAAGATCATCCACTTCCACCTTCCCTGTCATGGGCAGGCACACATTCCACTAGATTAGATTGCTCAAAATCCCATGCAACCTGGCCTTGAACACCTCCATGGAGGTATGTATATGTCTATATAGATGTGTTAAAGCTAAAACTAAAGAGACAGAGAGAGAAAGATACAGATATAGATTAGGTAAAGATATAGAGAAAATATATTGAGATAAACAGAGATAATATCAAATGAAGGGAGTAAGACAAGACTATACACTCAGATGCAGATTCAGGTACATATACAGAAATTTTGTGCCTTCATTAGAGCAAAAACAACTAAAGTATTCTAAGAAAGTCTTATAGGGAATTGTGAGGTTAAATGGTGTCTCTTAGCTTCAAGTTGGGAGAGGCTGGTAACAGCACGGAGAAAGCTACAATGATCACGTCTTTCATCATGTAATACAGCAGTGGAGGTGTCACTTCTGATACTCATTTGTGATGGATTTACTTGAAGCCAAGTCTCTTCAGGCAAAATGTCTTAAAACAAAAGAAAGACATGAAAGAAGCACATTATAAGTTTTCACAATTCTAAGAGGACATTGGGTGTATTTAGTCAAATGCAGTAAAAGATCTTTATTCCTCTGTATTGAGTGAGAAAATACACTGATAATACCATTTCTCTGTTTTAGGAGCACTGCTGTTGATTTTAAAAGTGCATTCTTCATTTGAATTTAATGCTTTCCCAGTCTGCTTCACCTCAGGTTGCAATAATATTTTTCCCTGAGAAAATGTATTTCTTCTCCAGCTAAGTGTTTGTCTTCCTCTTCCAGCAGCTAAAAAGTAATGTACATGCAGTGTAAAGAAGTAAAGCAGTGTGTTAGAGGCATACAATCGTGAAGGAACTGTCTTCCTTCAGGCAAGACATCTAGTGATGTAGTAATGCATACTTGTCTTGTGAGCCAAAAGAAGAGAATAAACATTTCATCACATATTATCTGCTTCATTTAATCCTCAGTGGCTTTAATAGATAATATTCTGAGCACAGTGTGCTTGAATGAGCGTGGCATTTATTGTCTTAGAGCACTTACTTGGACAGGCTGCAAGCTATATGAAGGCAATTAACATTTATCATAAATCAAACAAGGCTTTTATGGCAACGAGAAGAGCACTGCTGGAAATGACATTTTTCAAACCACTGCAAGGAATGAAGAAATGGAAAAGGCTCTTAATTTTTTGATTGTTTATTTTTGGGGGATTTTAGAGGTGGTGGGGGTTTTTTTGCTTGTTTGTTTTTTAACTAGTAAACACTTCAGGCAGATATCTGAAAATCAACTGATTACTTCCAAAACCTTTGGCAATTCAAAGAGACAACATCACACACATGCAGAACAATAACCTCCACAAAGAATATAACCAAGACCAAAATTGCTCTGTCCTATTCAGAATTCTGCAGGAAACCACATGCTTATGTGGTTAATAATGTCTGTTCTTTAACGTACATACTGTGGGTGAACTCTGACTGATGCAACTTGCGCACACAGGGTAACCTGCAGAGATCAGAGATTTGTCGTATTTGATATGTATTGTTATTTTGGGCAAAAACCAGCTTAAGAAAATGGAGGATAAATGTGACAGGGAGCACTAGAGGGGAAAAAAGGGACTGAATCTGGGCATTCAAAAGCAATCTGGGAAAGTCCAGGAACAAACGTGTTTGATTCTAGAGAATGCAGAAATACACAGACTGAGTAACCTTTCACACAGCAATGTTTTGATATATCCAAATTGAAAACGATTTTCCTGAAATTTATTCTGGCATCTGAAGCACAAAATTTTTCATCTAAACCTTTCATAATGTAAGTGAATTACTTACATAGTGTGCATGTGTGCACAGTCACATGCACAGGTCATCTACAATTTATCATATCTTGTGAGCATCACCTAGATATTAGTTATTGAAGTTACTGAAGGAAGTAGCAAAGCAGAAATGAGACTTAAAAGTTAATTTCATATGAAATTAGGAGGTGGATACTGCCACAACGTGAAAAATAATTCTAATCTGTATTGCCAATTACAAGCTTCTACATTGAGATATAATCTGGTTTATGTCGTTGGTAAAACTGGGCCAACAGTAGATGTCTCTGGTCTGTAACAGCTCCATGGTAAAATCAAATACGCTCCCTGATATATCACCATAACTTACACAACTGGTAGAACAGTCTGGGTTACAGAAATCTGGAAAATCAGCTGGATGTCAAAAATTCAGAGGCAGACACCTAAGAATTTAACTCTGGGACCTCATTTGCTTTCTTGTCACAGCACTGACAATTTCTATCCTGTCTCTTGACCCTTCATCATGTAAAGCTCTGCTATCATAATATCTGGTGCTTACTAAACCTTCTGGAAAGTGATATTTTTTTTGCCAGTGAAAAATCTTCTCTTGAATAGTTTCTCTGCTCAGCCAATATTGTCAGCCTAATGACTAGCATGCTGCATAAGTTATTTCTTGTTCAGAATACATCTTTCAGGCAACTTTCGCACTCACTGAAGCTGTAGTGAACTGAGCAACATTATCTCAATGTCAGCGTATGTAGGAAAGGAAAATGTACTTGCTTCAAGTGTAGCTGTGATATATATATATATTAAAATTATACTGAAATGTAGAAAAAAGATGAACTATTTAAAAAAAAACAACAAAACACCAGAAGTAAATGAACAGGTTTCTGTTAACCTTAACAACAGTGTAATTTCAAAATTTGAAAGGAAAAGGTGAAGAAATCTGAAGAAAAGAACCCATCCAGTTAATAAATATTAATTAATATGCAACAGGTAGCTTAAATCACTTCAAATAAAAGTTTACTAAAAGTAGAAGTTATCTAAGCTAACTAAGTTCTTGTATTTCAAGAGCAAAAACAGAAAAAAATATAGATAACTAGCATGTAAATAAATCAGAGGTGTCTCTGTGAAGAATCAATAACTTCCTATGAGTTTTATTGATTGCATCACCTATCAATGTAATATACTAATTACAAATTCATTTGAAATTATGTGATGTTTGTATAGTTTCACAGCAACTTAAATTTCAAGATTATGTCATGTATTTATATACATCATTTTCTAAAATGGTATGAACTTTCCTATTTCTAAACCTTTTGGTACTTGATCAGCAAATGAAAGAAACCATTGTGAAACTAGTTCAGAGTTTTACACTTTAATTTGGTAGGGTATCAGCTGGACTCTGTATCACATTAGTACTACTATAATCACAGAATTCTAAAATCATAGAATGGTTGGAAACGACCTTAAAAATCGTCTAGTTCAAATCCTCTTCCATGGGCAGAAACATAGTTTCTTTGTGTCCTTACCTCCTGGCTTTCTGAATATTAATTACACATCAACAGTTTAGATAGTAAATATCTACTTTTCTCAACCAGAAGATACGTATGAATGTTTCTCTTTTTTTGCATAATAGCATTCAGGGAAAGTTTATCAGTGCTGGGACTTTGGCACTAAAAAGTTGTGGTGGGTTGACTTTGACTGGACACCAGTTGTCCACCAACGATGTTTCATCACTCCCCTCCTCAGCTGGACAGGGAAGAGAGAAAATAACAAAAGACTCATGGGGCCTCCATGAAATTCTCCCATATGGGTCCTTCCCACGAGCTGAAGCTCTTCACAATCAGCATGAGCCCAAGCCCCTTCCATGGAGTGCAATCCTTCAGGAAGAGACTGTTTCTGTGTGGATCCCCCACAGGGTGACAAGTCTTGACAGAAAGCCTGGTCCAGTGTGGGTTTCTCTCTCCAGAGGTCACAGGTCCTGCCAGAACTCTGCCCCAGCATGGGCTTCAAACATGGTCACAGCCTCCTTCATGCGCATTCACCTGCTCCAGTGTGGTGTGCCTCACGGGCTGCAGGTGGATATCAGTTCCACCATGTACCTCCATGGGCTGCAGGGGCCCAGCCTGCCTCATCGTGTTCCTTACTACAGGCTGCAGGGGAATGTCTGCTCCAGAACCTGGAGCATCTCCTCCCCCTCCTTTTTCACTGACCTTGGTGTCTACAGAGTAGTTTCTCTCAAATATTCTCACTCCTCTCTCCAGCTACAATTGCTTTTGTTCATCAGCCTTTGTTAAATACTTTATCGCAGAGGTGGGCTGGTGGGCTCTGACTCTGACAGAGACAGGTACCTCTTGAAGGAGGCTGGAATTGGCTCTATTGGACTTTGGGGAAGCTTCTAGTAGCTTCTCATGGAAGCCACCTTTGTAGCCTCCCACCCACTACAAAAACCTTGCCTCATAAACCCAATAAAAAAGGAAACATGATTTTCATGAACAAGAAGAAACAAGAATTTGCCAAAGGTTATAATAGTGTATCTGATCTTTCTTTTAGCAAAGCTTTCAAATTTAAAATTTCTCACAGGTATACGGCTACTGTGTAGAACATGGCAATATTTTTATATGCATTTTTCCCACAAGACTTTAAGCCTTTTCAGAATAAGAAATTCATATGTATTTACTCATGTCTTTTCCACTTCATGGTTAAACAGGTCCAATGCATTCTGTATGGATCTGCACCATTTACAAAGAATTTCTGTATCTTTCTACATTACTTCTACACAGCATCTCTCTATATAGAAACCAAGTCCAAAATGTTACCAAACAAGTGGTGAAAGTAGGAAAGATAAAAATGGCTCAAATCAATCTTATTCAGAGAATTAAACAATTCACTCTATTTATGTAAGTCCCAGACTAAGAATTCCTACAAGAAGGAGTGCGTTTTCAAAAAGAATACAACTCTCCAACACATAACACCACAAAACCTGATTATTTGCAAATAAGAAACAACTCTACAAGTTTGCATTAGTTTTCTTATGGATTGAAAAGATTTGTGTCTCAGAAGAGCTTCTCTCCTAAGAATGTGGTCAAATATGGTGTAACTATCAGAAGAGGAAGATGTCTCCTTAATGCCTTAATATGCCATAACAATAATAATGCCTTAATAAAATTGCACTGTCAGCCAGTCAAGAGGCTTGATTGTCCTGCTCTGCACTGGTGAGATCCCGCCTCATGTATTGTATGCAGTTTTGGACGAACAGTACAAAAAGAACATCAAATTACTGGAAAGTCCAGAGGAGGCCACAAAACTGGTGAATTGGTCTAGAGGGGAAGCTGTGTGAGGAGTGGCTGAAGTCACCTGTTCCGTTCAACCTGGAGGAGACTGAGTGGGGATCTCATAGCTGTTTACTGCTTCCTCACAAGGGAAGGAGGAGGAGCAGGCACTGATCTCTTCTCTCTAGTGACCAATGACAGGACTTGAGGGAATGGCAGGAAGATGTGCCAGGGGAGATTTCAGTTGAATATTGGTAAAAGGTTCTTCATTCAGCAGGTGGTGAAGCACTGAAACAGCTCCCCAGGGAAGCAGTCACGGCACCAAGCCTGACAATATTCAAGAAGCACTTGACAATGCCCTCAAACTCATGGCATGACTGTTGGGATTGTCCTATGCAGGGAGAGGATTTAGACTCGATGATCCTTCTGGGTTCCATCCTACTCAGGTCATTGTATGATTATATGATTCTATGATAATAGAAGCAGTATATCAGCTGCTCCCCACTGACAATGAAATCTTCACCTATAACCATCTAAATACTGCAGAATTCAGAGGAGTGAATTTATTGGTTTTTTTCTAAGAAGCTAGAATAGCAACAGATCACTGGCATTAGCAAAATTGCGAACAGCAATAGAAGCATATTTTATTGAGTATCTAGCAGCTACCCACTCCCAGAAAAAAAGATCCTGCTAATAAAAGTAGTAGTCCCTCCGGAAACATTGATCCGAAACACTGAATAATTTCATTTGCAAGTTTCCACCCATTCATTGGCAGCCTATATCCTCTTGCAACGCTAAGATTGCACTCAGATCAAAATTACAGAACTACCTTAACCTTCATAATCTTAGAAGTCTTTCATTCCTTCAGCATGCAAACCATTTTTTATTTAGAACATGATATTTGGAGAAAGAATGGAAAAGTCTTCATAAACACCGGTATAAACTGTTCACTTAAGGAGAAGACATATATTGTGGAATATTCTTGTTTTTTCAAAAAAACTCATTATAACCCAAATATTCCAGCTATCACAATAATACTTTTCATTAGAGTATATAGGTTTCTTGTCCTCCTTACTATTCCTGTCACAGAATTTCGGCCCATTAAGAAATTTCAGGATATGTAAAGAGTTGATTTAGTATATCTGTTGAATGTTGCCTGCTTTTTTCAAAACTTTGTACCTTTTGTGCACTATGAAGCATATTTCCATCCTCTTAGGGTTTGTTTCCCCATAGTCAATAGCATGAGAAGTAACCACCACACCTAACACCTTTTAATTTGTCCAGCATAAGTTTCAAGATCAATGAAGTATACCAAATGCTTTGTTGCTGACTAAAACAAAGAGCAGGATAATTACATGCACACAGCTTCATGATTGCCACACATATTTGACGCATGCAACAGCACTATCTTGAATCAAGAGATTCCACATTTGAAAAAGCTGTTCTGATTCAATCTTAAAACTAGGAAAATCCAATACCTTCACATAAAGATTTTCCCAGTCTGTGGTAAGAAAAGAGTAGGAACTTGTGGAACATTTCAGGATCAGAAGTCAATTTCCTAAGCTGAAATTTTCCATCACTGCTAACTGACAGCATTACTATGTAATATCAGTATCACCATCAGGAAATTTTTCAAGTTCTTTTCTACAGTCATGAGGTAAAAGTTTCAGAAAAACCTCATGAGTGAGGGGAGTACATGGAACTTGCAAATGGGAAGACATCTTTTGTCTTAGGAACAAAACACAGGACAAGCAACATGGATCTTTTGGGACTAGTTGACTTACCCTTTCACTGTGCTAGTGGAGATATCTCTTCACTGTGTACTGCAAAATGCCCTTGTGCAAATTTCTGTTTTCTCTTTATCTATGGTTGCAACCATGAAACATGCCATAGGCAGTCAAAGGTCTGGCCTGAATCTCAAGGCACTGGCTGTCACAGGCAGGTTCTTTAAATCTGAGCTTAATGTGACCACTTGATTGAGCTTCTGGTCTTAATTTGACTCTATTACCCTTGAGTGAGTCTAGTCAAAAGTCCGTCAAGTAGAGTAAAAACTTGTGTTGCCTTCACATGATTTCTTTGAAATACCATAGGTATTCATCAAATAATATTCCATTTTTCTTCTGCTAAATTATCGACCTAAAAGAACAAAAGCTCTATCTTTGCTGTCACAAGAATGTATTCTTGGGATTGAACCTATCTCTGAAGGATTTCCCTCTCAGAGAACAACAAAAAAAAAGGGTGTTGATATTGATCATTTTTTGTCAGCTTTTAGGAAAATATTACAGAAGGGTTTCTTTTGGTTAATATTTCTGTGCTTCATCCTGCTCTTGCAAATATGGTTTTTTTTGCTGCTGCATCCCCGTTTCAGGATTCAGATTTATCCTGCGGTAACATTAAACTGTTGTGTGATGGGATAATGAGTTGGTTGGAGATTTATGGGATCACTGGTTAGTTACCCCTTCTCTATATAACAAGATCTCCAAAGCTTAACAATATTTGCCCTCACACATACAAAACAAATTGTAGTTAATTTAAAATTCAGTTAACTTTTGAATCATCGTAAAGGACAGATTTATACTATCCTTTCCTCTTCACATACGGCACCCCTACATTGAAACTTGGATTTAGTCATCTAAAATGTCTTCTTCATTAAATCAAACAGACACAACACACTCCTCCCTAGTCCATCTTTTTACTATCGTCTCTCACACACAGACAAGGAAATGAAATCCTGTCTTCTGCTGTCAAGATTGGGAGGTAAATAAGAATAGTGCAACAAGAACTTGCACAAACTAAAGCTGCATCATGTTGACATCAGTTTTTTAGGCTTTCTTGATTTTTTGCTCTATTTACATTTTTCTCAAGATATATTAATGTTTCTAAGATGGATCAGCAAAATATCAAAATGAGATAAAAGTAAAGGTGTTGTAAAGCGTATGCCTACCATATGCAAAGACTGAAAAGGACAGAATAAATGTGAATTGCAAATATTCAACCCTGTATAAAATGCTCATGTTGCATGAGTTTGGGGAAAATAATAAAGGGACTTTCTGGAGTAAAATAATTCTGTTTATTATAGACACTTGTCTTCAAGAATAGGAAACTGATTTTAGAGAAATGTTTATAGATATACAACTTCCATACCCAAGGAAGTTTTAGAGTTTTATGTTTAATGAGAGCTAGATTATTTGTCTCAATCACAGAGATTCAGTGCAAATGTATACTACACTAATGAACATTTCCTCCCAAAGAAGATTTCTTGAGTTTATTTGAAGCGCCGTGGCAAAACAACACAGCAAAAGACTGCATCATTACCTCTTATGCCTTAAATTTTAAAGAGAGAATTTAATTTCACCGAACTGTCAGCCTACTTACACTCACATTAAAGAGACATTTGTATGTCAAGTGATTTAAGAAATCAACTTCTGACATATATTTTAGATATACTTTTTTTCATTTGGTTTTGCGGGGGGGGAGTTCATGAGGTAAAAACTCATGCTTCTTGAGCCAGAAGGGTAGAAAAAGAGCATGGTCACCACCACCTTCAGTTCTGGCTGCTGATTTTGTTTCAAATGGGAGATTTTTTCTTATTTTCTAGATAGTAAAGACAGGTACATTGATTTAGTGACTTTAAATCCTCCCAAGTGAATATTTTACGGGCCAGCAGGAGCTGCCTGTATTTATTTATCCTGATAGACATTTGCTAGGAGGCAGGACATCGGAAATAGTGTAAGTCTTGTCGTTTTCTGGTGTGTCACCTCCTTCTTTTCATGGTCTGTTACTCCCCTCAGCTCCACAGAGCCAGAGGCAAAAAGAAGACTAAAACTGATCAAATGTGTAGCCCAATTTCTTTTACATTAGGAGGTAACGGCACACATTCTTGATGTCATTCATTAATTGCACTGAAAATGAAACTGTCTCTCTCTGTATGAGATAATTACTGGTCCACAAGACCTAGGTTCAGCCTCATAAAATTACAAGAATTCTGTTAGAAAATAATGGGGAGGGGGGGGATAGAAACAGCAAATGGGGGACCTGAGGATTCTTTCTCAGGATTAAAGGTGCTTCCTTTTTCAATGTAAATTATTAAATTTAGTGAATCACTTCAAAAGAAAAGTTAGTAATTACTTAGCTACTCTTTATGCTTGGCCACTTAAAACCTGAAATTATCACTTCACTTCAAACAGCGGGATGATGTTCCTAGCCATGAAAGAGTAGACCTCAATCTGAGGTAGATTCGCAGTCAGCATGTGTGGTTCTATGATTTATTCGGGTGCTTTGTGCTCTCAGTCAGAGAACAGTGAAGTCAATAGCATTGTTACATTAACTTCAGCAGAGTCTGGAGCAAGCTTTAAATGAGCATTGATTTATTTCTGCAACAAAACAAACCAGTAAATGGGTATATCCCGGAATATCATGAGTCCAGACATCCCTGGTTACTCGCTGCCTTCCAGTTAAGGGGCCAATCCAATACCCATGGTACTGGGAAACTTTCCATCTATTTCATGAAGTGCTAGGCCACACCCTTAAACAACACTGGGGGCTAAAATTTTTAGAAACAAATATGGTGAAGCAAAGATATTTCCTTTTTTCAGGATATGAAATTAACAAGTGGCTCCTGTTTCTGTATATTATTTCCCATCACTCTTCCATCCAGATTTAAGGTTGTCCATGCCAGGCAGAAACTGGACATTTTTAATTCAGGCAGCAAAATGCAGAAATTAAATTTTTCAGTAAAATTTAGAATTTGGTCAAATTAGTAGGTAAAAAGACATATAAAATAAACTAGATCTAGTTTTTTAGACACAAACTGATGGAAACTGTCATACTTGCTGATAAAAAGTTATCATCTGCTTCACTGCTCTATCACGGAACGTTTTGAAAATTATTACTATATAATCTAGTTTCAACATGAAAGACATCCAAGAAATCTGAGCTCTAGTTACATGAAGCTATTCTAAACATTTGCATCCAACAAGAGGACATAGTTATAGAAGTTTCTCTCTTCTGTTTTTTTCTTAACCTGAACAAACAGGCAGCTTGTTCTGTGATAGAATAGTACAATAAAAATGGAATTTTTAAAATGTTTCTAAAAAATAATTAGTATTGTCAGTTTCAAACACATCAAAACTTGAATCAAATCAGCAATACTTTTGGATTTAAATTTATTAGTGTGTTAAAGACTCATGCTGTTTTTCTGCCTTTCAAAATTGCCTTTCAATTGGAACCTCCCAGTCCTCACTTTTCAATATTTCCTTTCTTTATAAACAACATATGAGGGCTAGATTATTTTTCAAAATATATACCCCTAAGTACTTTCTTCTTGTAGCTTTAGATCTGACTTTCTGAGAAAAATAAGAAATGAGACATGAAGTAAAGCTCCAGTTGATAAATTTACTGATCACCATAACAAAGACAGAAATGTGTTTACAAATTCATAGTTTAAATAAAAAGTATCTCCAATGCTCTCAAATATTTCTCTGTAATATGTGTGAGAGCAACACTCTCGTGCAATATGTAATTTAATTTCAGACCCAACAAGCTCTAAAAGACTTTAAGCAGAACATTATGTTCTTGTCAACTGACAAGGTCATATTGCTTTGTTCAGAAAGAAGTGCTTCAGTAGAAGAAAACACATATGGGCAAATCAGTCTCAATCCAGTAAACACTTGAAAGAATAATAATTGTACATCTAAATTCTAGAATACAAACACTTGTCCACCCTTAGTAGAACAGACTAAATAACACCACACTGAATAGTTCCATCACTTTATTCACGTAAAATAAAAAAATAGTAATATCCCCTTGAAATGTATGATAATGAGGGGAATTTGCATTTCTATTCAAATGCATTAATGCTGCACTCCTCATAACATACAAAGGACTTCAGTGCATTAGACAATGTAGTCTTTGTTAAATTATATACAGAACTTCCATAAAGTGCCTGTTAATGTAAAGCTCTTAATCAAAGCTCTGTTGTTAGAAATTTTAAAGGCTGATCATAGAATTTAATGCAATGCAACTGGTTTTGCAAACTGCAGTGTTTTCTGGAGAATCCTTTACTTCACACCTGATGTTTGCACTGGAAATACATCATGCATTCAACAAAACAGACAATTGTCAAGGGTCAGATACATGCCTTTAAAAGTGCTCATTACACTGAACAGTTCTAGCTAAGAACTGTGAACCCTCAGAATGCTAGAAAAAAAAAATGGCTTCCAAAACCTGATTTATTTATTTTATATGTATTAATATGTCAAATGTTATACTAATTTCTGATTTCTGGATAAAATGCAGTCAAGTAGAAAAAATCTTAAAGGGAGTTCACTGCTTTAAAAAGTTGTTCTTAGTGTTCTTTACTTTAGCTTTGTTACAAGCTGAAGTATGGAATAGATAACTTAATACGGAGGTGGCTTGGAAACTGGATGAACTATTGGGCTGAAAGGGTAGTCACCAGTGGCACAAAATCCATCTGGACATTAGCTGTTAGGGGTCAATCCCAGGAGAAGATACTGGGGTCAATACTGCTTAACTTCTTCATGAATCATGTGGATGATGTGTCAGAGAGTGCCTTCAATGAGTTTGCTCACTCGGTGAGATGCAAACTGGGAGGAGTTGTTGGTAAATGGGATGGGTGTGCTGTCATTTAGAGGGACCTCAACAGGACAAGCTGGCCGGAATTTATTTGAAGGTTGGACTTGGTGATCTTAAAGGCCTTTTCCAAACTAATGATTCTATGCTCCTACGATTCTTGAAGTTCAACCAAGGGAAATTAAAAATCCTGCACTTGGGGATGAATAAGTCCAGGAACCAGATGAGACTGCAGATAGACCCAATGCAAAGCAGTTGGCAGAAAAGGACTGGGGATTCTCGCAGATACCAAGTTGAACACCACAAAGCAATGTGCCCTTGCAGCAAAGAAAGCTAATAGTATCCTGAGTTGAATTAAGAAGGATGCTGTCAGCAGGTTGAGGGAGATCATCCTTCCCTCTATTCCAGTATATGGCTATAAGGGTGATGGTGAGACTGGAGTATCTCTCATATGAAAAAAACAAAGCTGAGAGATTTGGGGCTGCTCAGCATGCAGAAGAAAAAGCTTGAGGGAGATCTTGTCCGTACATACACATATCTTGTGAATGGGAGAGAAGAAGATAGCTTTTGTCTTTTCCACTGGTGTTCAGTGAGAGGCAAGATGAAGTGACCACAAAAAATTGGAAGGTTCCCTCTGAACATCAGGAAGCATTTTTTTACTGCAAGAATGACTGAGTATTGTCACAGATTGATGAGAGACATTGTGAAGTCTCCATCCTTGGAGATATTCCAAAGCTGTCTGGACATCATCCTGGATGACCTGCTCAAAGAGACCCTGCTTCAATACGGGGTGGGACTACACAATCTAGCCATTCTGTGAATGAAAAATTCTGTTTTAATGCTATGAGCATTCACAGACTGAATTTGCATTTCAGGTCCTTACATTGTATTTGGTGAAAGTCAAACCCAGTTTACTATCACCTAGGCATGTTTCTATTAACTCAAATCTATTGTCACGTAAAATTTTTTGAAAGATGCTGGGTTTTAGTCTTCCTGGGCTGTTTCTAAACTCCAAAGGCACAGCTCAGATTTAGACCACAAAATTTCACTCGTGTAGACGTCAGTTTTTACAGAAACAGGTGAAGGTGAACTTAGAATCATAGAATCATAAGGTTAGAAGAGACCTCGAAAATCATTGAGTCTAACCTTGCCCGTCTCCTTACTAAACCACGTCCCTAAGAAACTCATCTACCCATTTTTTAAACACCTCTAGGGATGGTGACTCCACAGCCTCCCTGGGCAGTCTGTTCCAATCCCTGACCACTCTCTCAGTGAAGAAATTCTTTCTAATGTCCAGTCTAAACCTCCCCTGGTGCAACTTGCGGCCATTTCCTCTACTAACTATGGCTAGGAGGGAGCCACGCTAACTCAGCAATCACTCTGAAATGGCAAAGATTTCTGAAGTAGGAAGAATTCTAGGTCACATTTCTAGAATCTGGAAAACACCTGCATGAGGTGTGAACAGGTTAATTATCTGCTTCTTATGGATGCAGATCTTAAGAATCACGTAGAGAGGCTGAGGAGTATTCGTGATAGCAAAAGGGAGATAGACTGGTGGACTCTCACTTTTCTCCCCCCAGAAATACTCCCCAGGAGACAGAGGAACCATGTATTCCTCACCAACAGGATGAGGGGAGGGACCTAGTTGTTGAGGAGGAATGGGAGCAGGTCTGCTCTCGTGGGGATAATAGAGTTCCCTCCCATCCTCCGACTCCCTTCAAGATGTCACCATTCCAGTTGCCCTTACAAAACAAGTTTGAGGTTCTGGAATTTGAGGCTCAGGTTGATGATGGCAATGAAGACTGTTCGTCTGGGGAACCTCTCAATTTTGCCCCGTCTGTCAGGTGGATCAGAACTTCAAGTACTAAAAAGAAAAGGAGGGTAGATGTAATAGGCAACTCCCTTCTAAAAGGAACAGAGGGTCCTATACATAGGCCGGACTCATCCCATCAGGAAGTCAGCTGCCTTCCTCAGGCCCAGGTCTGGGATATCACTAAGAGGTTCCCGGATCTAATTCACCCCTCAGATTACTATCCTCTGTTGGTTGTTCAGGCCAGCAGTGATAAACTTCGTAAGAGGGGCTCCAGAGTAATTAAACAGGAATTTAGGGAACCAGGTCGGTTGATGGATGGGGCAGGAACACAGGTGGTGTTCTGCTCAGTTCTCCAGTGTCAGAGAGGTGTACTACAAGAAACAAGAGAATCCATGTTGTTAACAAGTGGCTCAGGGGCTGGTGCCGACAGAGGAATTTCGGTTTCCATGATCATGGGGAAAACTTTACTGCACCTGGCCTGCCAGACCCATCTAAGTAATAACGGCAAAAGGATTCTAGCCCAGGAGTTGGCAGGGCTCATTGAGAGGGCTTTAAACTAGGTCCGAAGGGGGAGGGGGATATAACCAGTCTCACCAGTGATGTGACTGCAGAAAGTGAGTCATTATCAAGGGTGAAGCCAGTAGCCCAACTGAAGTGCATGTACACTAACGCACGCAGTATGGGGAACAAACAAGAGGAGCTGGAAGTCCTGGCCCAGCAGAACAATGATACAGTTGCTATCATGGAATTGTAGTGGAACGACTTTCACGACTGGAGTGCTGCCATAGAGGGCTACAAACTCTTCAGGAGAGACAGGCGTGAGAGAAGGGGTGGAGGGAGGCCCTGTACACTAAGGAAACTCTTGATGCTGTAGAAGTTGAGATTGGAGATGACCACATTGAGTGCCTATGGGTAAGAGTAAGAGGGGCAAGCAAGACTGACATCCTGGTAGGAGTGTGTTACAGACCGCCCGATCAGGAGGAAGAGGTGGATCTGCTGTCGTTTAAGCAGCTGGAAGTTGCCTCAAGATCGGCTTCCCTTGGTCCTTTAGGAGACTTAAATCTCCCAGATATCTGCTGGGAACTTAACACAGCTGAGAGGAGGCAGTCCAGAAGGTTCTTAGAATGTATTGAGGGTTGCTTTTTGTCACAGCTGGTGAGTGAGCCTACCAGGGGTGAGGCTGTCCTTGATCTACTGCTTACAAATAGAGAAGGGTTGGTGGGTGATGTTGTAGTCGGAGGCTGTCTGGGCTGCAGTAACCATGAGATAATCGAATTCTCCATAAGCAGTGGAACAAAAAAGGGCATAAACAGGACATCCACACTGGGTTTTCGGCGTGCTGATTTCAGATTACTTAAGGAACTAGTAAGGAGAGTACCCTGGGAAATAGTTCTTAAAAGTAAGGGGGTCCAGGAAGGCTGGATGTACTTCAGGAATGAAATCTTGAAGGTGCAGGAACAGGCTGTCCCTATGTGCCGTAAGATGAGCCGTAGGGGCAGATGGCCAACCTGGATAAGCAAGGAGCTTCTGACGGAGCTAAGTGAGAAAAGGAGGGTGTATTGCCTTTGGAAAGAAGGGGAGGTAAGTCAGGTTCCGTTCAAAGATATCATTAAGTCATGTAGGAAGAAAATTAGGGAGGCAAAAGCCCAGCTGGAGCTCAAATTGGCCACTTCTGTTAAGGATAATAAGTAGTTTTACAAATATATTAATGGCAGAAAGAAGGGCAGCAATGACCTCCACTCCTTATTGGATATTGAGGGAAAGACAGTAACTAAAAATGAGGAAAAGGCTGAGGTGTTTAATGCCTTCTTTACCTCCTTTTTCAATACTAAGGCACATTGTTCACTGGACAACTGGTCTACTGAAGTGGTGGATGGGGTTGGGGTGCAATATAGCCCCCCTGTCATCCAGGAGGAAGAAGTTAGAGACCTGCTGAGCCACTTGGATCCTCATAAGTCTATGGGGCCTGATGGGATCCACCCTAGGGTGATGAGAGAGCTGGTGGACAAGCTTGCTAAGCTGCTTTCCATCATTTATCAGCAGTCGTGGCTCACTGGAGAGGTCCCGGTTGACTGGAAGTTGGCCAACGTGACACCCATCCACAAGAAGGGCCGTAGGGATGATCCAGGTAACTATAGACCTGTCAGCCTGACCTCGGTTCCAGGTAAAATTATGAAGCAGATAATCCTGGGTGCAATCTTTCAGCACCTGAGGAATGAGGGAGAGATCAGGCCCAGCCAGCATGGTTTTAGGAGGGGCAGGTCCTGCCTGACCAACCTGATTTCTTTTTACGACCGTGTGACTCGCCTGGTGGATGAGAGGAAGGCTGTGGATGTGGTGTACCTGGACTTCAGCAAGGCCTTTGACACTGTCTCCCACAGCAGACTCCTGGAGAAGTTGGCAGCCCGTGGCATGGATGGGAACACTCTGTGCTGGATTAGAAACTGTTTGGATGGCCAAGCGCAGAGAGTGACAGAGAACGGTGTCACATCCAGTTGGCAGCTAGTCCCTAGTGGTGTTCCCCGGGGATCGGTGTTGGGCCCGGTCCTGTTCAATATCTTTATTGATGATCTGGATGAGGGGATCGAGTCCTTCATCAGCAAGCTCGCAGATGACACCAAGCTGGGAGGAAGTGTCAATCTGCTAGAAGGTAGGAGGGCCCTACAGAGGGACCTTGACAGGCTGGAGAGATGGGCTGACTCCAATAGCATGAGGTTTAACAAGTCCAAGTGCCAAGTCCTACACTTTGGACACAACAACCCCATGCAGAGCTATAGACTGGGGACAGAGTGGCTGGAGAGCAGTCAGACGGAAAGGGACTTGGGAGCGCTGGTGGACAGGAAACTCAACATGAGCCAGCAGTGTGCCCAAGTGGCCAAGAGGGCCAATGGTATCTTGGCCTGCATCAGGAACAGCATGGCCAGCAGGACTAGGGAGGTCGTCATTCCCTTATACTCGGCACTGGTCAGGCCGCACCTTGAGTACTGTGTCCAGTTCTGGGCCCCTCAGTTTGAGAAGGATGTTGAGATGCTGGAGTGTGTCCAGAGGAGGGCGACGAGGATGGTGAAGGGGCTGGAGCACAAGCCCTATGAGGAGCGACTGAGGGAGCTGGGGTTGTTTAGCCTGAAGAAGAGGAGGCTCAGGGGAAACCTTATTGCTCTCTACAACTGCCTAAAGGGAGGTTGTAGTCAGGCAGGGGTTGGTCTCTTCTCTCAGGCGACCGGTGACAGAACAAGAGGATAAGGTCTCAAGCTTGTCAGGGGAGGTTTAAGCTTGGCATTAGGAAGAAGTTCTTTACTGGGTGATCGGCCATTGGAATGCACTGCCCGGGGAGGTGGTGGAGTCACCGTCCCTGGAGGTGTTTCAAGAGAGATGGGATAAGGCACTTAGTGTCACGGTTTAGATGACGAGTAGGTGTTGGTGTTGGGTCACAGGCTGCACTCGATGATCTCAAAGGTCTTTTCCAGCCTTCTGATACTGTGATACTGTAATACTTTTCTTATTTTTCTGTGGAACATCATCTGTATAAGTGGCAGCAGCACTAGATTTGTATCCCTCTGCAAGTCAGACAGGTAAATTTTATAGGACATCAAATGGGATAAGAGCATATTGAAGTTCTGCATGGAGCCTATTAAAGTCCTGCCTGTTTAAGAAATTATTGTAGGATAATTGGTAATGGTAAAGTTTAGCAGATCTTTAAAAACAAAAAGCTAATGTAGATATTATATATTAATTTTCAGTCTTGTATAACAATGCACAGTTTACATGCTCCTTTGTAGTTCAGCATGTTTATGTCCAACCAGGATTTGACTTTGCCTGAATTTCACATTACCTGAAGGTGTTTCAATTTCACTTTGTTGTTAGCAGGGGCATTTTTTAGAAATACAGAGCAAAAATAATTTAAAAAAATCAGTAAGAATTAAATAGCTATTTTCTCTTGAGACTTATAGAAAGATTTCTAGCCTTCATTAGCACAATCAGTTTTTCAAGGCAGATCTTCAACTGAACTAAATCTTCTGATTCTGTGATTCCTAACAGTGTATTATACACACAATATTTTACATTAAGAGCTGTTTCTACCTCTGTTCCAGAATTTAACAGCTTTGCTAATATTTGTACTTTGACATCTGGCATTTTCATGTATTCCTTTGGAGCCTAATTAATATTGCCTTAGTAGAAGCTTGTCCAGATTCCATTATGTATTGAAATAGAAAATGAAGAACACTTTGAAAGCAAAGACATTTTCCATATTCAAGAGATATATTTAGTTCTTGCAATTTGAGAACATCCCCTCTGCCTCCTGAAACATCCACAAAACTAGCTAGCAGAGTGGCTAATCTGCTGTTCTTTTTAATAGTACATAGTAGTAAGGATTAGAACATTGTAAAATGAACCTATGCAAACAGTTTCAAAGTTTTTCTTGGCTATAAACAAGTAAAAGATGGAGAATTTTTTAGGTCAAGATCTCATATCTCCAAAAGATTTCATGATAAATCTCTGTTTTGCTTTACCCTATTGAGTCACAAATATGTGGAAAGGAAACAGTACCACAGCCTGCTAAATAAGCAATTATACAATGAAATTAAAGCCTATAAAGACTGTAGTAATGCAGCAATGTAAGTAAACATGCTACATGCATTGTGATAGACTAATTCATCCTACACTTGCAGGCTGTAAAGTTCAGCATGCACTAAATACAGCAGAAGAGAAAAAGTTCCAATTCAGAAGACTTCTGGAAGAAAAAATGAAATGTATCAATTCTAAAAATGCCTCTCAGGTTTGTCATGGTTTTTAGGTTAGTTTCCTTCAGAAGGAAATCCTTCTCTATGTCCAGGTAGAACTCCCCATGTGGGAGGAATTTATCTTCAACAAGAGGTGTTTGTTATATAGTTCATAACTGAACATGACAGTTAAATATATCAGAAACAATGGATCTGAAAGATATCAACGTGAAATATGAGCTAAAAAGTATAGAGGAAGAGAAACAAGCAAAACCTGTTTTCCATGTTGGGTAAAATTTCTGTATTGAAGGAATTTCCATATTAAGGAATAAGTTTTTGGCTCTTGGAAGTTAAGCAGATAGATATTCACAATGTGGTGCTCTAACATTTGAAGACTGAAAATCTGGCTCTGTAATTCAGATATCGTTCAATTTGAATGGAATAAATTCAATATTTTATTTGTTCATCTTTTCATGTCTGTTTGAAACTCTTTTCGTTGAGAAGTTAGTGTTCAAAACACAAGGCATTGACTTAGTGCCATAACACAGTCAAACAGAAAGAGTAGTCAGGTCCAGTGTCTCCACCAATGGAAGCAAATGACACTGAAATTATCTGACTTCATCAACCACCGAGGCTGATGTGCAATTGCTACAATTTTATAGCTAAGCAATAGATACCTCACAAGACAGCAAGAAACACTTAAAATATCTTTCCATCAGTCTGTTTTACAAATAGTCTTGCAAGCTGTAACAATTTTCTATATTAGTAAAGGAAATATGCAAATATTTACATTATGATATCCCAGATCTATAAGAAAGCAATATTTAAAAAAAGAAGATCTTTTCAGATGGCAGGAATAAACAGAAATAAAGACCAGAGATGGCTAGAGAGAGCCCAACACTTAAAAATGAAAGGACCACTTGGTTTAGGACCAGAGTTTGCTGTTCCAAACAAAGCAGCAAGTCCATCTCAGAAATATTCCCAGAACTATGCGAAATTATAATCTATACTAAAACCTTTGGAAAGACACAAACCAAGCAGTTTGGTTGCAGGACATACAGACCGTGAACAGAAACAGCTTAGTAACCACTGATGTTGCAGTCAGATAATAAAGAAACCTAAAGGATAGGAATAAAAACTACCATGGCAACTCACCAATTTCTAGAAAGGAATTGATAAAACAACATCAGAGATCCACGTTTCTCAGTAGTCCTAAGGGACACAACTGAATGAAAGGTCTTGAAACTCATGGACTGGGTGACATCCATGTTGTTTCAAAGGTTCTCTGTAGCTGTTGTATTTCTATGATTTCTTATGTCCTGTACCAGAAACACCAAGCATCATTATCCTGATAAACACTGCAAATCAAAGGCATAAAATGACTGGGATATCAGATATTGTTGATTTTCTCTTGGTTTTTAGTTCCATGCAAGTCATAGGAGGTTGCGTTCCAAATGATTGTGTGTGTTGTATCCCGTTCTCAGCTAGATCCTACTTGATAAGACAATGTGGGTGAAAGTTAGTGATCTACCCTTTGTCCATTCTCTGTATGCCAGGAAAGGTGTTCAAGAACACATACGGATAAAATAAGTTGATGGGAACACAGACCATCCATGTCACAGCCACATTGATGAAAATATATATGATGAAAGGAATTGTATAAAAGGCAGTGTTTACTAGAGAATCAAAATCTATAAAGACAAAAGAATAAGAAACAGGAATTACTGACTCTGGATGTGAAAGAAGGAACAAGGTTACAAAGAGATTATCAAAATGGAATGGGCAAAAATCCATTGATACCTTCTTATTCTGTTTACTATGTCCCACATGAATGCTGAAACCCAAACTCACTTCAACTTACAATTTTCCGTGAACAAAATTTTAATAATTTCCCACACACATTATAAAACTCTCAACATTTAATGCACAATGAAGAAGTGAAACAAACCAATCACCAGGCACTCATAAGAAGCCCCAAGGATATCCTGTCTCATATTGGTAATCAGAACTGGTACCACTCTAGTGCTCAAATGTCCCAATAGCACACTGTCACAACAGCTAATCCTGTAGCCTTTGGAAAACTGAAAATACTGTAAGCTGACCTGTTTCTGTGATTTTCTTTTGTGTGACAGTTCTTTGCTATATCACTTACCCATCTGATTTTTGCCATTAATAGAAGGTTTCTAAAACTGATTTCTTTCCACTTCTAGAATAAAACTGGTTTTTACACAAGAGCTAACATTTCTGTTCTTCTCATGTTTATTTTACTTTCTTTTAACAACTTACTTTTGTTTAACATAGCCTTTAGTCATGCATGCTCCAGTTTGCAGACACAGCTGGTTCTCACACGTATGCAATATTTATAGCTTTGTAGTTTCCAAATAAGGCATGTGCATGGGGAAGCGAGTTACAGAAAACCATTGTAGTGCAATTAGAAGGACAGCAACTGTAGTCGAACAGAGAGAATGAGGAAGGAGTAGAGAGATGGATGTCTTAAGACCAACTAGCCATTTACAAAAACTGGTTATTATATGTGTTTCCTTTCTATTCAGTGCAAGTAAATGCTATAGCAAAATAAATGTTGCAATTATATTTTTGTTGAATATAAGGAATCATATATAAAGTCATTGTGACTGTGTCACACAGAGAAAACTATATTTTATCAAATCCAGCCTTGTATACTGCAGCAATTTATTCTATATCATTCTCTGATAAGATATTTGAAGACCAAATTTTTGTCTTTTGTACTTTTGTTTGGACTCTTACATGGAAGTTTTTTCTCAGAACAATCACTATAGCTTCAGCTTTGTTTTTTCTACTGATAGCAGTTATTCACCAGTAAGATTATCTGGGACACAGATCTGAGGGTGCATAACACAGAATCTTGTTTCAAAGCAAAATTTTCTTTGAAGTTTAGGCAATGTAGATGAATCAGCAAAAACACTCCTGCCATTTATTCCAAGCTCTAGGACAACAATTCCATGTTTTAGCAAGTAGAAAATACTCATCCCTGAATCCCTGATTGTCAGAAGATGAAGTCTGAATATGTGCCAGGAGATCAAGAAGTAGAATATGTGGAAAACCACTTAATACAATGTTCAAAATTTGAAGTTAAAATATTCATCGACTTTTGTCTTTTCTTCAATTTTCATCACTGTCTACAACTGCCCAGAAGGAGGTTGTGACGAGGTGGGTGCTGATCTCTTCTCACAAGTGACAAGTGATAGGATGAGACGAAATGGCCTCAAGTTGCACCAGGGGAGGTTTAGACTGGGCATTAGGAAGAATTTCTTCACTGAGAGAGTGGTCAGGCATTGGAACAGGCTGCCCAGGGTGGTGGTGGAGTCGCCATCCCTGGAGGTGTTTAAAAAATGGGTGGATGAGTTTCTTAGGGACAGGGTTTGGCAAGGGGACAGGCACAGTTGGACTTGGTGATCTCAGAGGTCTCTTCCAACCTAGTGATTCTATAATTCTGTGATTTTATGATTCTATGATAAGGGCCACACATGCAGCGTCCCAAGTGCACAGTCCAATAATTAAACCTATTAAAAATGAAACTCTAATTGTTTTAATGCAAGTAATTAATCCAACAGTAATAGAGAAGGAAAGAAAGTGAGTGGGCAGGGAGGTGGTTTTGTTGCGTATTTTTTTTAATATTTTTCAAAACTGTATTTGGATCATACTGCCTTTGATGGGAAATATTCTGGTACTGTGATGAATTATGCATTCTGTTTCTCCTTAGGCTGATTGTTACCAAATGCACTCAGGCACAGAAGTGTTTTGAGAGGCCACCAGAAATTATTTCATCAAAACAGAAATGCAGAACGTATCACACAGACAAAAGAAGAGGAATGTAATAACAGCAAACTTAGAGCCTCCACCTATGTGCTTAAACATAATTTTAAGCTGCAGAAGGACTATTCAGTTGAAATTCAAATTACAATCAGGTTTGCAGGACTAATACTGAAAAACATAGCAAAAAGAAAGAAAAACAACCAAAAAGTCAGGAAAGTTGTCTTGTGTAAATAGGGTCAACAAACAGAGCAGAAAGCAAGAACTAAGCCTTGAAACCAAAGCTAGGCTACAGTCTACGGGAATATGGACTAAAACATTTAACAAAAACTTTCCGAGAGAAAAGATAATAATTCAGAAAAGTACTGCCAAATTCAGTTATGAGAACAGTTTTACTTAAAGGAAGAGGCTGGCTTTTCACTGACTCACACAGTAAATCCCATTGCTGGTGAGCGTCTGACCTCTGTAATGTCTCTTTCCTGGGGGAAACATCTTATTTCAGGTGACAGAAGGACAAGAAAGTCCTGAAAGGCAACATGGGAGCCACCAAAAGACATTATTGATATCCCTGGCCATTTCTGAGCTTCCTCAGATCCTCAAGGGACCTCTCATTCCTATAACTCCATTTACTTTTTCAGTCCTGTTCTACTTGAGAACTATTTGAAACAGCTGTTTTTTAACACTTGAGAATTTCTAGTCCAAGTGTTTGGTCTCCCAGTCTGAGCAAAAAGTAGCTGTCTGCGACTTGAATAAATCTGTATATATCAGCTTGTAAAATTCATTTAACAATTTTAGGCTGTGTCTATAAACATTTACTCAATCATCTGTGCCTACTGTAAGCCTAGAAATCAGCTCAATCAGCCTAAACTGGGGTGTTGCTAATGTCCAACAGAACTTCACACCCCCACAGGATTTTCTCACTATCCACACTATCAGCAATGACAACCTGATATTATTAAAGATCAAACCAAATGAGTTTTCCTATAACATCAATCTAAATGGGTTTTCCTAAAAGCATTATGCTAAAAAAAAGGTTTTCCTAAAACCATTTGTTATTTACCATTCTTTCAGCTAATACTATATTTCCTGGTAGTCACTGGTTGTTGTGTAAATCTAGAGGGTACTTTATTTTCTTCCATGGAGTTCTACTACATATAGCAGTAAAGATGATGGGTCAGGAAGAAACAAAGGTGAATGACACAGTAATTCAGAAAAGCACTATGATAAAGCACAACAACTCTGCATTTGTGGACCATTTCAAGACATTTGAGAAGCTAGAATCCTCAAATTGAAAGAAGGAAGGGATAAAAAATAATGTAAACTTTGTATATCTGCAGCTTAGTTTAATAGCAAATTTTTGGAAGGAGATATGAGTGATCATTAACGATTTTTTCTACTGTAGGGAAGATCGAAAGTACTTCTTCTGGTCCACTGTTTTTTTTTTCCTCTATTTTTTGGTATTGTTTTTACTTTCTTGTAAACTATATTTTTCTATATAATTATAAAAGTAGGTCCATTATTTGTCTCTGTATGACTCCAATGAGCTATAGAATTAAAGAAATTGTTTGTTTTTTCTTTTTTCTTTTTTTTTTTTAACTTTATGGGAACACTCCGTCACTCCTTTTCTTGAATTTCAGTTTTGTGTTTAAGTCGAGAATCTCCCATATAATATTTAGATTTTTAAGGATCAGTGTTCTTTGTGTGTAAATTTCAGTAGGCAGCTAGACATCATACAGTCATTGACTTATGTCTCCCTCTGTTCCCAGTGGGACAAGGAAGAGGAAAGGAAGAATAAAATGAAGTCAAAATACATACAAATAAACAAGCATTTTAAAAACTGAGAAGAAAACAAAATAGAATACATGAGGGAAAAACAGTTTAACTAACTGACTAACTCCCATGGGTGGAGTGATGCCCCTCCAATGGCTGAGCGAAAGATGGCTAATCCCCTTAAAGACCCCTCTTTTCCCTTTTAGCGTCATTGTATTATGGAATATGTCTTTGGGTAATCTGCCCAGTGATGTTTCCTCCCAGCCTGCTGTACATCCCTCAATCTCCTTACCGATGGGGCAAAGTGAGAAAAAAGGCCTCAGTAAAAACACTATCACCAAAAGCTAGAACACTATCGTGTTTTCAGTTTTGGTTTGGTAAAACTTACAAAACAACACCACATGAGTTGTTGTGATGAAAAGTAATTCTGTCCTAGACAGGCAAAGTACATAGTTATAACTAAACATTTAGATATTCATTCCTCTATCTGGTTTTAGATGTCTGAGAAAATATATTTTTGGAGCAAAACAAATGTTAATATTGTGTGAAACTTTACAGACTTAGAGAAAACACAACAGACTCAATAAAAAATAATACATTGTACAAATGAAAGCTATTTAATAAAATGGATATTCTCTTTCTTACTGATTAGCTTAACATACCTTTCATGACATCATAGGGTATGTATCTCATTGGTCAGTTGGGGTCACCTGTCCCAGCTGTATCCTTCTCAACCTCTTGTATCCCCCCAGCTCGCTCACTGTGGGTGCGGAGTGTGGAAAAGTATATCTATGCTGTGTATACACCGTTCAAGAATAGCCAAAATTTCAGTGTGTTATAAACACTGTTTCAGTCACAAATTCAATACACATCATTATGGAGGCTGCTATGTAGAAAATTAACTCCATCCCAGTCAGTTCCAGTTTAGTGCTGAAAGACAAATACAAATCTTAGAGTGAAAACTCCACATGATTTTATGATACTGCAAGGTACTTGAGACCCCACAAACATGTCAGAGTGGCCTGATATTATAAGACAATCCTTTGAAATAGGAATTAATTTTACTAGTTCTGCTATAAACATTACTGCAATGAGTTGCTCCTAGCAACCGTATGTCCTGTCAGTCTGCATCTCAACACTGCAGACAAAGAAAGAAAACTCAGTACTACAAAGCCACTGCCGCATGACGAGGTAAGGCAGTCACCAAACTGAAGTTACACACTTGCAGTGACTTACTTTCTATAATACTGGTTGTGTGCTGCCATTCCTTTCAGTGTTACAACAAATATAAAGCATCAAACCCAATCCAATCCTAAGTACTTTTTCATTAAAATGGAGGAAAAGCACATTAACTGAAAATTGATTAGATAGTTCTCATTGTTTCATCACCTTCTTTATTCCCCAGCTGGAATATATCTTTTGTATAGGCAAACTTTTCTCTACCTGGTGACAAACAATATTCTCAATTCTATCAGCAGGTACTATTCAAATTAGGATAAAGGTTCTGTTGCATCAGATCTAAGATAGAATTAAAAATACCGAGTCCTACGACAGTAAATCTTTACCTTTTTTCACCTGTTAATAAAAAGGTCACTACCACAACAACCTTTGCAAAGCTGATATTCCAGCAAGTTCTTGATAGAACCATCCAGAAAAAAGTCTCTGTAGAATTAAAAAAACAAACAAACAAACAAAACCCCGGAATAGTGAACATAGTTCTATTTCCAGATATTCCAGTTTAGATGGCACTTATATTGTCAGTCTTACAGGGTTTGTTATAGCCAATGCTTGGATCAGGGTGAGCATACATTCCATCATTCAATACTTTTATCAATAATGGTGAAGGCACAGATACATTATTAAAATCACACAGAGAACTAATTTCAGGCTGAAAAGTCCATTGAGAAACTAACCCTAGGCATGCTCTAATATAGGTCTATATCTCAGCATTCATTTCAAAAATATTGCATAATTGCATACAACAGAGAAATTTTGGAATATTAAGTGGTTTTTTATAAAATTGCAGACCAGAGGGGTCACAATCATGATCCAACTAAATCTAGCAATTTTCTCATGGGTAACAAGCTATAATTCACATAACTTTTAAACCAGCAGCTCAACCCTGAATAGGGCTGTGTCAAGGAGCTCACATATGAAGCTTGTTTTGAAAAGTGTAATGCCCTCGCAAGCTTTCATAATGTGAAAAACAACAGCATTTTTAGTACTTTAGTTTCACAGTATCATTAAATAAGACCCAGACATGAGTATTAATCATATCTGAGAAATCTTAGAGCTATATTTTTTCAAGTTTTGGATTTTTCTTTTTTATCTTTTCCTCTTTATATCTGCATTTGTGCTCAAGAAAGAGATCTATGTCATCTACTGGTTGCAAATACAGGTGAAGTCCAATGATAGCTGGCAGCCGCGATGCTCCAGAACAGTTCTTGATCATTGATGTACTTTGTCAATGAAGTCTGGAATGTGGTGCAAGCTGGTCTCTAACTCAAGTCAGAAGCAAACTTTCAGACACTCTGGTTACAGATCCCACTCAACAAAAACAAAATGCACAATTAATGCACAATCAATGCACAATTAAGTCTTTATAAAAATTCAAAACCAGAATAGTTTTCTTTGTTGAATGATCAATGTGAACGAAATAAAAGTACTTTGGACAAATTTAATTTGATAAATTCTTTCTATTATCCACTGCATAGGGGAAAAAGTTAGACCTCTTATCATTGACAAGATCCTGGAATCAGGCACTTGTGTTGTAATAACACAGTTTAGTCACTGTTAATTGTAACAACACAGAATCTATGATTACTTTTAACTCTGACTTTGAAAAGACTCTTTATTTACGAGTGTAGGCTTTTCACATAGAAAGGAAATAGCTCAAAAGCTTTGATAAAAAATATCAGCAACTTAGCATAATTGTCATACCAGTTCCTGTTTTAATTCCTATTACAATCTTATTATTTCTGTATATTTTTCTAAACATAGGCAACTGCTGGTGTTGATGATAATATTTAACTTTAGTGTAATGCACATTTTACTGCTCCATAGAGGTTAGAGAACAGATGTTGAGAGTTGTTATGTCAGTTTAGGTCCTTTATTAATTATTGTGATTAATACAGTAGAGGAACTACACTAAAATAATCTCCTATTTCTTTAGGGAATACTCCTCTTTCTGCTAGAGAGAGATATGCATGCTTGGTGGAGACATTGGGCTCTATTTACTTCCAATGAGCAGCATAATGTGTCTTACAAGGCAAAAATCCACCATAAAAAATGATGACTACTAGCACTTCTTTCTCTTATTGCAGGATTTAATGAGATGTTATACATTTCCTCCTGGACACACCTGCTAAAATATTTCTATTCTATGCTACCATGGACCAAGTATCTGTAACAACATGGACATTTGCTGAATATTTAGCAATCACAGAAGATATAACCTATACAAACACAATGCTCTAGAAAATATTCAAAACAACAGCTAATTTGTCATCCTACTGCCTGAAGCCAGCAAGCATTTTTTATTTCATTTTACAATTGGAAAGATGGAGGTGGACACAACTTGTGGAAAGCTGCAAGCAGAACTGGCACCTGAGTCAGGATCAAAGCTCAAAAACATCTGAAATTTGTAACTACTGGTGAAAGGTGAATCATATTAAGTCACTTTTCTTCTCTGGAGCAGCTGAGCAAGCTACAGAGGGCTGTATTGTTTTTCCTGCCCACATATCACTTGTTGTAGAGCACAGGAAGTTTCCAAACAGACATACCTGCTGACCTGCATAAATATACACAGTTCAACTCCCTGTGGGCTTTGTATCGTGGGGAGATTCAAAATGCCACTTTAAAAGCAGCTAAGGAAATCTAATAGCTCTAAAACTGTACAGAAGATTAACACATTAACCCCATAAAATTACCGGATTTTCCAGTTATTTTGCTTTGGCATTCTTGCCACTCATAATCTCTGGGACTCATGTCTTTAATTTATACATTAGGTTTTTCTATCTCTCACACCCCAAAGACTAGGAAAGGGACTAAGTAGCTGGTTATAGCGGTCTTTAAATACAGCAGATAGTTCCATGCTGTCAGAGACCAGTGGTTTCAACTAGAATAGGCTGTTGTAATCCCTTGGGAAATTGTGTTCATCAGTGTCACATGAGCATAGATGGACTCTGCTTTCCGTAAATACAAAAACCTTTACAAAGTGTATGACGACAAAGTCTTGGATCTTGGTTGATCAGAAATCCCCAGCTGTCTCAAATACCAGCCTTCAAAAGACCATGGTCCTGACCTCATGGCACAAAGACAGAAATACTGGCATGTTTGTGGATTATAATCACTTTTATTTCATTTATTTTTGAGCTCATAAAATGACAATCATTGTTGTACATAAAACACTGCTTACCTTAAAGTGTCAGAACACAACTGAAACGTACTGTAAAGGCCCCAGAAGAAGCTGATTCTGTATCTAGGACTAATTTAGATGATAGTTTTCTATCTAGTTCCCATAATCTTGAAAAATTATTTCTTCAATAAATAACAAAGTTCATTAATATCTGATAGAGCATCTATCTATGGAAAAGAAAATGTTTTTGATAAGGTTTTCAATAAAATCCCAAGCTGTCTTCATTCCTGGGGATTGCTAACTTATGTGTACTTCACATCCAGCTCCCCTCCTCCACCAAATAAACATGGAAAGCAATGTGTGGAGGGGAGGTTTTAGCAGGATTAAAGTACGCCGTCATTGTAGTTATTGAATGGCACATTGATTACATTGCTCAGCATTATAAGTGTTACTTAAGGTCTCTTAGGTGTAATAGTTGAAGTATAGACACACTCTCTTATATTACATCTTTTACATGTAGCCCTTTCATATTGCATTCCTTTTCATACTGAATTCTCTCCCTATTGACATACACATATACATATTAATACACCAGTATACATTATCCCTCACATTCTGAAGTGCAGTCAGAATAAAAATAACAGCATGAAATTTGTTGAATGCAACAACCAAGCAAAAGATTTTTAGCCTCAAGTGGGGTTACAAAACATTGCATAATTCGGTCTCTGAGAGGATGACTTCTTTTAATGTCACACAGAATATAAATTCCTAAATCAGAGAGAAAAGGAAAACAAGGTATCTGAATATTTTAAATTGTTACCAGGAGAGAAGCAGACGACTAAGAAAACTGACAACAGGAAAAATCCTTTTGACTGGTCACCCCACAAGCTTCAAGGTGAGTAAACCCCAGTACTAACCTAGCTTGTCTACATGGCCCTCCAGGAAGAAATAACTTGGTAGCAAACGCAAATGTGACTAGCATGAGCGTCTGTGTCTGCAGCGGTGAGGAGGGTTGGCTGCAGCCTGCACGTCTGTAGAGACAAGCAGAAGAGCACGATTAATCGGCTGGTGCTAGCTAACCTAGGCACAGCTTGCCATTTGCAGCTCCTAGGCAGACTTGTCCCTGACTGGCAGTAAAGCAAGGGCTTAATCTGAGGGAATTCTTATCTGTAAAACCATGTAAAAACATACATCTAATCAGCATTACTAACATGCAGTATTAAAAATATTCCTTACCAGGTCTTCAGAAAAAAAATTTTGGAGTAGCTGGGTTGTATTTTTTATTCTGAATTTAATAGTTCGGTATTTTTATGCAAACTTTTTTGCCTTATATTTCTGACATAGTAAAATTACAAAAAGCACTAAAGCTAGTCCAGAAGGTGGAGTTAGAAGCCTAAAATCCATAGAAACAAAATATTCTGGTCATGAGTGAAAAAAATCTATCCTTACCTTATTACAAAAATGTGATTTATGCATTGCACTCCAGCTTCACACTTGAATTTGTACTTATTTGGTTTAGTGCTTAGACGTCATTTTAGGTTCCCATCTGCACACAAAATACCTTTTTATATTTTAACTCACAGGAGCTCCGGTGCTGTGAGATGTAACGCAAGTACTTTTGACTCAAATCTGACAAATCAATACAAGGCTGAGAGAATTTATTTTTTTAATTTTCTCAAATTATTTTTTAAATGGACTGGAGGGTCCCAAGTCATATCAGCACCTTTGAAAAAGTTTGACTTTATCTCTAGCTTTGACTAAAATGAAGGACTCATCAAGCCTTTCTCCTTCATACTTTCTGTAACTTTTAAGAAAGAAAATTGGTAATGGCCACAAAGGAAATATATTTTTATAAAGTAAGAAGCAGGTAGTTTAAAGTAAGGGCTGGGTTTATTTTCTTATTTTCTTCTTTTTTTTTGTCTCCTGAAGAATGGTTCAAGTTATCTTGGTAGAACAAAAAGTAGTTAATAAACGCATCCAAGTCACAAATTTAGAAATGTAAGGAAAAGAAAAATTGCCACTTTCTGAAATTTGCACATTTTGTCTAGAATGATGACACATTCTCTGTTTTATTGATCTTTGTCCACCTACTACAGTCTTATCTTGAGTGTCAGATAGTGCTCCTTGTCTTCATCTTTGAATAGAAGTGATTTACTGCTCTGCTTAGTCACAAAAATAAAGAAAAGTCGCTTTTATTGAAGAAGTTTCACTAATGCAGCAAAGAACATTGGTTTCTCATGGGGAAAAAACCCACAACACAAGTGGGATGCAGTGATTTGGAGAGGACAAGTCCTCTCTTCTGTTCCCTATTGACCCAGTTCTTCATATTTGTTTCATTAGATGATCATCCAAGAAACAAAAGAACTGAAAAAAACTGAAGTTTTTCTGCCTAAATCTAGCAGCTGAAGTAAAGAGGATTCATGTACAGCATGTCCTTTAAAAAGGAGATCTTGAAGTACTACACCATTTCCTGCCATTAATGGACCCTACAGAAGATTTGGGAAAAAGGATGCTGCAACAGTCAATTTATTTGGCAATAATATGATTATTGTCATGTACCTCAAAAAACCCAAACCCCAATACCAGATGATTCTTAAAAGATTTCTTTTGTCAGATTAAAAAGAAAAAACCCTTCCCAAACCACCAAACTGAAACAAGGGGAAGAGAGAATAATTGAAAGGCCCAAGCCATGAGGTTTTCCTTTTAAAGAAGATGACAAAAGTTACAAAGTCTCAAATAAGTTACTTTTAAACATTTTTATTTCTTAATAGCAGGACTAGCAATGTTTAGCTAGTAATGTAAACTGTAGGTTCTGAGAAGATATTAGTAAATTTCTTTAGTACAACATTAAAACAGAGATGTTCACAAAAGCCTTAATTAAAGATAATTAGTGGGTGCCTTTCTTGTGTAGTAAACAGCTGCAACATCTTTCATAGATCAGCACTATATGAGGAATTAAATTTCATGTGTAATAAACAGAAGGCGTTGAATGTGTCATTCATAAAAAGAACAAGACATTCCTAAATGAAGGACTGAATAGTCTGTTTCATGGAGAACATCTCACTGTCCAAGAAGATGTATTCATTAAGGTACAAACCATCTCCCCCACAATTACTGCCTTCCAATTCTGAATGGTGACATTTCAAGCAATTATATGTTTTGCAGAAGATATATGGGAAAAAAACCCCACATATACACAAAAACCAAAGAGATTTGCTATCAATAGATCTATTAATCAGTATGGACAGTGACCCCAACCTCAGTCAATCACCTCTTAGACAGTAGGCAAGTTCTGGAAATGTTTCTATGCAGTCTGATATTGGTACAGATTTCTCAACAGAAATTATCCATGCTATTTTTCTTCATCAAGCTTTCATCCTCAGTCCCACCTGGCCATTCAGACTACACAAAGGGAGTGCTAGGACACTAACAAAGCTCATAAGGACAGACTTATTCCCCTCAAAATATAATTTGGTTTGCAGTTCCCAATAGTAATGGCAATAATAAGGTTTCCAGATTTGTTGAACTGTTTTGAAATATTTAAATGACTACTTAGGGATAAGCATTAAATAAATTCTTTCCTTTAGCTTGGTGTTCAAACTCTGACTTGGTTTTTGACAAACCTGAAGTTGTTTTAAGACATGTATGTGTATCTTTCTGTCTGTCACCTCCAGTCAATGTGCAAGACTTGACCAATACCGCATGCTATACCTGGAGCAGGAAACAGATATACCTAGAGGCAATAACTTCTCTACCGTACTAAGATAACTGCATTCAGGATTTCTATCAGATGAAAGAGTAGAACTTCACTAACTGCACTTCTTCCTCCTTTCCTCCAGCGTCACAGAATGATAAATTAATCTGAAACTCTGATGTTAACATAATACAATAACATCATGACTCCATTGTAAATCTCTGGGTCCTGACCTCATCCTAGTGGAAGTAGGCTCTGGAATATACACTTATTCTAAAAACTTGTATCTATAATACTAAGTATGTACAGATTTCTGAAAGCCAAAATTCTTTTCCCTTTTAGGGCAACAAGATTTTTTTTAGAATTAACTCCTAAACCTGAGGCACATTTCTTTTACGCTGCATGTTAAGGCTGGTCTTATTCATTTAAATGTGTCACCCTGAGACAAAAAAATATTCTTTGTCTATCCAGTCCAGTTTAAAGCAAGTCGTTCTATAACAGAGTACTGTACCTTCATGCAGCACCTTGTTATGCAGTATACGGATATGAAGAAAAGTTTTACTCCTTTTATGGAACTGAACTCTAACACGTTATCTTTGCTTTGAAGGAGGAAACCTGGACATTTGACTGATCTATATTTACCACATATTTCTTAACAAGGTAGGTTATACTTGAAGTGTAAAAGATATTAAGAATGCAAAGAGTTACAAAGAGAAAGGTAACAGTTACTTAGAATTCAATTTCTTTTATTTCACATAAGGAGAAGATGGCAGGTTCCTGCCCCTACATTCAGAAGCAGCTCACCACAGGGGAAAAGAAAAGGTACAGCTCCAGACACATTGCTTTTTAGAAAGCTCAGTTCTGGACCACAAATTCTTAAAGTAAAGATGATATCTCTAAATTCAGATCTCAGTGTGGAAATCTGTGTCTGGATTGCTGCTTATGAGCTAATTCCTGTTCTAGTGACAATCATAAAGTAATATCCGAAAGTCATATGAGCAAGAGAATAAAAGCACAAGGGGAACTGGAAAAAAAAAAAAAGCAATACATATTGTCTTGGAATTTAAAATAAAAAACAGATCTTTACACAAAAACATCATGCAAGTTAGAAATTACTAGTATGGGAGGATGTTTGTGACTATTCCTAAAAAAACTTGGAAGATAAGGTAGAGTAAAACTAGTATTTCATAAATAAAAGATTCACATAGATTGGAGGGGATATATGCAGTTTTCTAGTCAAAATCATTCCAGTCAGGGCCATTTAACAGATTACTTATTGCTTTGTACTGTTAAGTTTTGTGTACCTCCATGGATGGAGATACAAGTGTTTCTCTGTGCAGACAAATATTGACTACCCTCCTGGTAATTTTTTTCTTTTTTTACTTTTATCTATTGAGAATTTTTTTGTCCTATCATCAAGTATTTCTGGCTCCCTGTTTGTAGCCTCTCACCAGGCAGTTGCAGACAGCAGGGTAATATCCCCTTTGTGCCTCTTCTCCAGGATGAACCAGCCCAGTGCCAATGCCCTACCCCTGTACACCCTGTGCTCCAGTCCTGATCGTAACAGGGACTCTGCACTGGATTCATTGCCATATTGCAAACCTGTCCTAGGCTTTGCTCTCCCTGACACTGTCCCAATATTAATTTCCATGACACAAATCTTATCGAACATTGAAAGAAATGTTAACCTGAATTAATTGTAGGAGTAACAGTTAAGATGATGCTGCAGAATAATATCATTACCTCTGAAATACCCCTTATCTCAACATTACCTCGAAGTCACCTGTGATAATTTGGTGTCCTCCAAAATAAAGGATGAGGGAACAGGTGTGAAAGCAAAGTTACTTACCAAAATGGAATTAGTGTAAACATATTCGTACACCTTTATTTTGTGATTTCATATGTTGTATTATTAATTTACATTGCATGAAGAAGAGAGAGAACACATGGAGAAACATGCACTTAAAACCAGACAATTAAAAAGTATTAGTTTGTTGGTTACCGAGAGCCCAAGAATGAAATCTCAGTTGGAAAAGGTGGTCTTGTTAAAAACACCACACTAAAATAGTCACTTCAGTGGCCATTATAACGCAGTTAGCCTGATTTTGGAAAGTATTAGCACAACTCACAGTCATAGAGAAAGTCAAATGCTATTAATCTAGCTACATTAAATTGATCCTAAAGTCCAGAGCACAGCTGGATTATGCAGAAGGCTAAATTTAAATGCATGGGTACTATTAAAATACAGAGAAAAGAGGAAAGAAATATGATCACACATTCATAAATAGTGATTTGCAGGATTTCTTTAATCCAAAAATATTTTTTTAAAAACAAATATGTTCATCTACTCTTTAAAGTAGAATGGTAAATATATATTTAAACATCACTTTGGCATCAGGATAAAGTTCAAGGAAATTGTGATAATTGAGACATAATCCGTGTGTATGTAGCATGCTTATGTATATACATAAACACAGAGATGTACATAACCGTGTGTTTATATAGCACCATGGTCAAGTAATTGTTTCTGGTACAGTCACAGAATTTTTTTTCCTGTTTTTCACAATTCCCTATTATTCATTCACCCACTACATTTTGTGTTCTCTGTGGAAATTCTGAACCTAAAGGAAAACAAAATCCAGTTGCTTTTTAGATTCAATGCAAACATTAAACACAAACAGAATGCTCTTGGTCCTGTTTCCTGACTCTAATCCCTGGAGCACAGAGCACTCCGCAAGTCCTCATCTCATAGAGGGCTTCTGCTGGCTTTCTCACTACAAGAAGTTCTGGTGTGGCATGTCACATCACTGTTAGATACCTTGCCTAGTGGGTCTCAAGCACCGGCACTTTCACAGTGCCTGGGTGAAGGCATTGAGTGCACCCCCAGGAAGCTTGTGAATGATACTAAGCTGGGCAGATTTGTTGACCTGCTTGAGGGTGGAGAGGCTCTGTAGAGGGATCTGGACAGCACTGGCTTGATAAATAGACTGTGAGCAATGGTATGATGTTCAATAGGTTCCTGCACTTGGATCACAACAACCCCACACAATGCTACAGGTTTGGGGAAGAGTGGCTGGAAGGCTGCCTGGTGGAAAAGGACCTAGGAGTGTTGATTGACATCTGGCTGAATATGACCCAGCAGCGTTACACAGGTGGCCAAGAAGGCCAGCAGCATCCTGGCCTGTATCAGAAACAGTGGGGTCAGCAGGACTCGTGAAGCCATCCTTCCACTGTGTGCAACATTGGTGAAGTCACACCTTGAATCCTTGAATACTTGTAGGAGAATTTTTTTAATCAAGCAAGGAAATGATGTGTTGTATGAGGCCTGTGTGGCCTATGTGCACAATCCAGCCTATACTAAGGATGGCAGTGTCAGTGGACTGACCTTGAAAGACTAAGAATACAGAAGAAAGAAGTTTGCAATCAGTAAAAGAATGTTAAACAGAATGCCAAACCGCAAGCGTAAGAAGGAGTGGACAAATTTTTAGAGCCAATCTGCTTTTTTTTTGTGGCCGCGTGAACCCTTGTAAAAGGTATATAATCTGAGCTATCTTGGCAATGGGACAATATCGTACTTCTATGAAGATTGTGTATTGATATCCTGGTCGGCAACCCCTACAAATACTGTGTTCGGTTTTGTGTCGCTCACTACAAGAAGGACATTGAGGCACTGAAGAACATCCAGAGAAGCTAAATGAAGCCATTGAAGGGGCTAGAGAATAAGTTTTATGAGGAGCAGTTGTGGGAACTGGATTTGTTTGGCCTGGAGAAAAGGCGGCTTATCACTCTCCACAACTCCCTGAAAGGAAGTTGTAGCAAGGTGGATGTTGGTCGCTGATCCCAAGCAATAAGTGACAGGATGAAAGGAAATGGTCTCAAGTTGCACTGGGAGAGGTTCAGATTAGCCATTACTGAAACAGTTATCAGGCACTGGCACAGCTGCCCACAGAGGTGGTTGAGTCGCCATCCCTGGAGATGTTTAAAACATGGGTAGATGAGTTCCTTAGGGACATGATTTAGTAGTGGACAGGTACCGTTCGACTCCATGATCTCAAAGGTCTTTTCCAACCAAGCAATTCCATGATTCAATGTACTGACAATACCTGGCAACGATCTAGACCAGATATTTCAGAAGAGATGTTTTGTATGGCTTCATAACTTAACGCTTAGCTCAGCTTAAGTTCTCAGCTGTTTTGGAAGCCAGAAGACTGTTTTGTTAAAGTATGGAAGTGAGATTTCCTATTATCCATTTCATTGTCAGGCACAAGTTAATCAAGAGAAATGCAAATTGTGTGCCTTGTTTGTTCCTCTGTCTATTAAGATTTCCTGATGACAACTGCACTCACTTGCCAGGGATGTGAAAATACTCCCCACCCTGTGAGTTCCTGAAATGTAGTATGTATTAAATAATTCCATTTTCATATTTTTTGCAGTAACATTTCAAAATCATTAATCTAGTGATCAAGGCTCTAGTTGCTGTACCCACACTGCAGTACAGGTTTGTTGTGCCCTAGAAATCTATTTCCAATTTAGATACTGTGGCTGCATTTTGGTTGCACAACTGGACATGACCCTTATGCACATACCCTTTTCTTCTTGGAACGAAACCTGAATGTACAAACACAGTCAGCCAAAATCTCTACTTTTTTGAATAATGCAGAATTCAATGGTGTAAAACCAGAACATATATTATACGTAGAATAGGCATAGTCACCCGCTTTCAACAGAAGATACTGTTAGATGGAGCAGATCTACTTTATAACAACCATTAGAATGGTAGGATTTAGTCAGTTTTACTGACTGATGAACTAGACCTAAACACCTAGGCTGATTTTGAACACAGGAGTAGCATACATTAGAAAACAGTCTTTCCAGTGGACTATTATACTAATAATCCATCCAGATTCAATATTTAGATTCATACCTACATACAAATTTAATGATTGACCAAGATAACTCTGTTCAGTCTTTTGGTGATCACTCAAAAAGCCTCATGGATGAACTAATTCTCATCCTAAAAAGCTCATGAATGAAATAGTAAAAAACATTAAAAATAAAAAATATTCATGAAAAGTTTACAGCGTTTAGCAGTTTATGAAAATGGATATATGGTAATTTTATTTATTTTTTTAAAATCTTTGGGAGGCTTAACTACATTATTCTTAACTATAACAGCACATGAAATACTTGTAAAAGCCACAATTTTTCAATACCTGAAAGATAAATAATCTATTAATTACTTTCCCTTCCACTGCCAAACAACACTAGGGAGAAGATCTGTGGACTGTCTTTTAAAGAAGTGGTCCTTCAATAATAAAAGATTGAGTAAGACTGTTCTAGATGTTAACAATAAGGACTTTTGAGAGGACAGATTTGTTGACAAATGTCATATTTTTCCCCAGTCTGCTTTATCTTCAGTATGTAATTCAGTAAAAAATTCAATGTTTTTCTTGAAACTGAAGGGCATACTGAATTCCCTATTCATTTCCATTTAACCAGTCTGATTAATGTATTTATCAAATTACTCTGAATTTTAAACACCGTAGTGCAAAAGTATATTAATTATATTTAATTGGAGTAATCTTCTCTGCTACAAGAGTTGTCAGCCCTTTTCTCTTTATTCTGAAAAACCTCTGTTGTAAGATAATATGGAGTTTATAAGTGCAGTACTACATACTTTTACAGCCACACACACTCACAGTTTTCCTGTTGTAGCCCTATTGATTTAATTACAACAGAGATGTCTGCCTATACATGAGAGGAGAATGTGATCCAGCAGAAATGGAGCTTTTGGTTTGATGTTAAATATAGTTTTAAGAAGGAAAGTGTCACCTGATCTTGAGCCCTGAACCTGGCTAACTTATGAAGCAACACTAGTTCGGTTACAGACCTCAGTAAGCATTTCCTGTGACAGCCTTCACATACATATACAAACCCTTCCCTCCTGTGCTTCTTTTGGGAACCCAGCAGAGTGATGGACACCACATCCTTGGCCAACGCAACCCATATGCTCTTTCATAAGGGATACAATACATCTACTTTTCGTAATAGGAAAGGTAGACGAAATGAAAACCAGGATAGAAGCACGTGCCATTTTATGTTCCAAACCTATTTTAAATGCTTCCTGTAATGAAACTGTCAGTGCCACCCATAACAGGCATTTGATCTTTCTTGTATGAGACAGTAATATCTGATCTGGATGAAGTAAAAATTTTACAGAGCTTTTTTTTTTTTTTTTTGGAAAGCAGCACCACAGTTACCAGTCAGTGAAGTGGAACATTATCTCTTTCACAGTGAATACTGCAGGATGCTACTGCACAGAACCAACTTTCTCCTTTCCCCTCCTCCAGGTTTCTTCAACAATACTGATCAAGTTATTTCAACCAAAGGTTCACAGCAGCTACTGCCTCTGCCTTACCAGTTTTCTCACACACAGTATGAATTGGCAGGGTCCCCTTTTGAGGTCAAGTCAATCACTCACCTTTGACCTGAAGAGGAAAATATGCTAAATAATGTGAAAATGCTGTGAAAAGCGTAGAAAAGAAAAAAGATGGATATCCCGAAATGCCTGTGACACCATCTCATCTGTGAAAAAAATGGAATGCTCATCACTGAATCACTCAGATACAAAGAGGAGATGAATGAATGTCTTGTCATGGGAACATCCGACAACGTGGAAAACAAGACTTGGACTACACACTAACCGGTAACAAAAAAAACCAAAATGCAGGATAGCAACTCAGTTTTTTATTATCATTTCTTCTGAAGCAGTGAGCAAGTGGATGGGGATAACAAAACACTTTCGTTTCCATCATGTATGCATGCCAAGAAAACCACAATAAAGTTGCTTCCAGCAGACTTGATTCAAAATTCTCAGTTTTTAAGGTTTGATTTTGCTTCCAGATTTCCATTGCACTGTGCATACATGTTGAGGAGTTCATTGGTCTCTTAAGTGCACTATTTATTAAGGGTACCAGTTTTCAGGTTCTGAAACATGGTTTACTTCCACAAAAACATTGGTTTCCAAGAACCTAAGGCAATACAGGATCAGCTTAATGCAGTTAATATCAATGGAGCTGCACCAATTTATATCTGTGAAGGATGTGACCCTAAAATCTAATAGCTGATTGGACTTTGATGACAGCAAATCAAGTTCCAGAAGAAAATAATCTATAAATTTTCAACAGAATTATCCCAAATCACTCTTCAGTTCTCAGATATCTCACCTGCTCCCCTAATTCTGTCACCTTGAATAAATCAAACTAATTACACAAGGATGGTTTATATTTCAGATAATAAATAAGTAACTTGAAATATGATATCTTAAGAAAAGAAGAGAATCAGACTCAAACAAAAGATTGACAAAAGCGACTTCATTTTTCTACATTAGTATGTACTTTACATGATTAACTAATTGTCAAGATCTCGACTCTGTAATGTGAGGCTTATCTCATTCAGTTAGAGATAAAGCAAGCTGCAAACACTGGTGGAAACATATGGGTTTTTAAGTGTTTGTGCTGACCTTGCGTAACTCACTATCCAGGTACTTTATTTTTTCCATCTGCTCAATATGTTCAGCAATCCGTTGCGTATTGCACACCTGAGATTCGCAGCTAAAATTTTATCGTACAAGAGGAAAGTTGTACTAGTTATGACAAGCTTGGTTGTGTAAGTGTGAGATTGTGTGTATGTGAAATTCTACCAAGTTTTTCTCTTCAGTCAGCTACACTGAGGTAGAGATCTAAAACACCCTTATTGCATGATCTAGATGTGTACAGGAACATTTGACACAGGATTTTCAGCAAGCAGCATAAAACCTTTCTACATCATCCAGCGTGGAGTACTTGACAGTTGTCATCCAAACAAACAAACAAACAAACAAACAACATTTATGTCGCTTTCTGATTTTCCAATAAAAATAAATGTGTTTTTACAAAACTTATAATGTTTATATTAATGACAACAGGAGAAGAAATACAGAAAAAGAATCCACAGAGCAGCACAAAATACCCTTTGTGTAGCATTTTTCTATCAGTTAGGTTCTAGAACATTTTTCTTTCAATACTTCTGCTTACATTTTTAACAAGAAACTCCAAGCTAACTCTCACTGATTTGTTTCAAATGTAAATACACATTGTAGATATTTTGGTTTAAATATTAGCCAGTAAACCACATCTGCTGGGTTTATAGAATTAAACAACATGGAGTGGTTTAAACATACTTGTGGTGGAAGACTACTAGCATGTCTGAAGGCTTGTTCATTTTCCAGCTCTTCCAGGTGGGCTAACAAAACATACTACCTTCCCCTACAAACCGTGACACACTGCAAAATTCCAGTTTCATGTTGAAGACAGAAAGACAAACTGAACAAACTGAATATCAGCTAGAGTAAATGTCTACATCTTTCATTTTCTTCCTCCAAAATTATGGCAGTAAATTAAGGGTTCAAACGAACATACGAATCAATAATGCCATCACAGACATGTTCACAAACCCACAGGCACATACACACATGGTCACATCCAATCCAGCTTACTGTCCTAAGCATTGCTGTACAACCACAGCCTGTCTCGTTCATCACCTCCATTTTTACTTCCTGCTGTGTTCTTCTGTGTTCTTCTGTGAGCATACTAATATTTTTCCTTTTTGTATTGCTCCATTTTCAGGCATCTTTGCTCTCTACCTCCACACAAACTGTTATTTCCTTTAGAGGCTGCAGCCTAAATGTCACCAGCAGCACCTCTCTCCTGCATGTAGGGCAGATCTCCCATGATACATCTATGTTTTTTAAGTAATAGAAGTAAGAAGGGCACCAACAAAACCAGATTTTCTCAAGGTTCCAGGTTGCATATTGCAAAACATGCTCTCTTATTTAACTAAACAATATTTTACTTTGATCAGTCCTAAAGGAGTTCTCTACAAAATAAGATTTGCCTCCTAGTATAAGAAAAAAATCTATTTCCTCTGGAAAAAAAGTGTTACATAACTATTGAAAAAATTCCTCATGTATTCCTTAAGTTTGTACATCTAAGGCTAAATCTTTCTTGCTCCTTGAATCTGTCAGATCAGCCCTTCTTTTACTTTTCATAACTATGTCCTGGGATGTTTGTATGTGCTGTGGGAAAATCCTCAATGCCAGAAACAAAATTCCTTTCCTGCCTCTACACTTCCTACTGTTTGGGTTTTTTTATTTTTCTTTTTTAAAAAAAAAGAGGAAAAAAGAAATTATGAACGGACAATGTAAATAGTAACATTGAGAAGGTTCTGAACTAGTCAGGCTTCTATAATTTTATGTTATTCAGTGGGGGTGAAAAGTAGCTCATAGGTTTTAATCTGCCTTATCATTCATGGCATCAAGTCTTTTTGTACCATCAGTACTAATGAGATGCTGCAATTAAAAAAGAAGGAGAAAGGATGAGGGAGAGAGGGAGGGAGAGGGGGAGGGAGAGGGAGGGGGAGAGCTTTCCTCCCATCTCTTACATGTTTAACATCTTATGTTAAATATAAAACATAGTATTTGTGGACTTGCTGTTGCTTGTAAGGAACAGTAATGCTTCTAAAAATATTCAGAGGTAAAGAAAGTTAATTTGTAAACATTCTATCAAACAGAGATGGCCAAAATTACCCAAGCTGTTAAAGACACATAAAGTCTAGATAAAGACACAAATATTAACTAAATATTAACCCATTCTGAATGAGGTCCTATGATCCCAAAATTCATGTCAAATACATAAACTAGAAGGGTTTTTTATGCTAGGATTTTAAAACTACAAACAGGTAACCAACCAAAGTTAACATCAGTTCTTTTTTAGTATCCCAGAATGCATTATTTATTGCTACTAAGGGAAAGAACATAAATGTGTGAATCAGAGCGGGATAGATATGAATGTAAAAATAAACTGACATATCATCAGCTTTCTCACCTCCACTTGTACTTTTCATTTCAGTAAGAGGTAAATATGCCCTGCCTTTATACAATATTACAGGGTTCTCTCTACCTCAGGAGCTGTGAAAATACGCATGCCTAACTTCCAAGCCAATAGATCATGTCTAACAGGTGAGCTTCAGAAATTGGAGAGAAGCCACAGTACTCCAATGGGAAAGTGTTGCTCATCTATATCACAACAGAGAGATAGAAGGTAACTGCTGTTGGTAGCAGGGCAAGAACTTTGGAGTCTAATCTCCATGAAAGTCCATACTTCACTGAATGATCTATCAAAACCTTTTTTTTTTGAATTTGAGTTACATTTCAACTATTGCAGTTGTATTTTCACAGGTTTCTGATTACTATAAAAATGTTTATGTTTTCTACACATAGCCACTGGTGTATCATTTCCCTCTTTGTTTCAATTGTCTTGTATCTCAGTGAGTCTAGGGTTTCAACATCTACTGCATGTCATAACAAGTAACAGCTGAAACTGCTCAAGTCAAGTCAACTCATTTGTCTACTTGCAGAAGCTCAAAAGCAGTTAATTCTCACAAATTTATACTAATAAAAACAAATTAATTTCCGCATTTAATTGAAAACTTACTGGAGCCTCCAAATACCCAGCAGTGCTTGAAAACTCAGGTTTACTTGTATTTTAAAATAAACTCCTTAAAAATTACTCCCAGTTCTTGGAATCTCTGTGTATAAGTTTAGCTAATGTGGGAACAAGACAACACTATGGCTCAAATTATGGTGTATGCAGTTACTTGAGACTTGAGACTCCCACAGACAAGTTGGATCCAGCTTTGTCTTCTCTTTTCACCTTATGAAGTCCTGTGAGCAGAGATCTGCAGATACATCTATCTAACAAAACAGATCTCCACATACAGGTGGTATATGAACCTGGCATTGCATGGGTTAAAATATCTCATAGCAGGTGATTTTGACAGGTGACCCTGCACACCCTCACCAAGTTGACTAGTGGGCTGTTACAGGAGAGGACGTTATGATGGGCATGTCTCAACCTGTTACCTGATCTGCCACCTCACCCAGGTGAGAGGTGAGGAAAGAGAGTTTAAAAACCTGAGTGTACACCTGTAGCCTTGTGGACATCCACCACCTTCTTGGACCCGCACTACAAAGATAAAAACGTGCTATGACATACAGGGCCTTGGAGGAGGTGACTATCTCTGACACTGGTGATTCGAAAGAACTTACTTTAAGGGGAACGTAACAGGTGGTAGGTGTTGTTACCTCACACGTGATATGCTGTATCCTCCTCCTTCTCTCTCAGAGGGACCTGAGAAGCTCTGTTTCACAGAAATGGAGAGCATATACTCAGCTATACCCAGTAAAGCTTGGGCTTCTGTTACCTTAGGACCTGAATGATCATAATTCTTTCCTGTGAATACCACATCTCAGAATAAGCTAAATAAACTTATCCTGCTGACTGACAGGATTTCTTCCATCAGGATTACAAGAGTACTCTCACTCTTAAAAAACAACGCAAAAAGTGAAAAGAAAGAGATACAAATCTGAAAAGCTACAGACATCTGCTGTGAAATATAGTCCAAGAAAGCTCTGAAGTCTTAATAATTCTTTCCTTCCATTCCTCCTTATCAATACTACATATTTTAAAGGGCAACCTGATCTCTCGTTAAGTGTTAAACTCAAAAATCCCACCCCCTTTATTGCAGCTGTCAACTTTGAGAGTAATGTAATATTCAGAGCAGATCAGTAAATCATAACACTTCAGTTGTATAATCCCATGAAACAGAAGGTGGAGGTGTAGATTGCGAGGAGCTGGTTTTTTAATAGGAGGGTATATAGCAAATAAGGTCAGATGAAGATCACTTCTGTTACTCAAGGTGCAATATGATCCTGTGCTATCATGTTTTGTGAGCAAAAATACAACATGCAGGGATAGGGATTAATTTAAATCGCTGTGATTCCTGTGAGTAATTTTCAATTTTATACTGATATGAATCTCTTCAAGAGCCCCACACTGCAATTAATCAGGCATGCTTCCAAATGTCTCTGAAACCAGTGTGTTTGAATCACTACTCTGTAACAGTGACCCTGGAGTAGGAGAGAGTAAGTTGGTCTGTTGCTTCCATTTTATGTCACATAACATTCAAGCTTGAAGGTCTCTTCCTGGTGATACTAAACTTTATCAGTCACCACCCACCACCCCATTCTATTAGTGCAGGGAAATATTGAGGTACTGACACTCTGCTATTGCAAAAGCAGAATGATGGTAGCAGAATGATGGTGTCAGAATGATTATTTCTAATGGATTTCTGTCAGTTTCCTCTATGTTAAGACAAGTCTTACACAAGAGAACATGACAGTCACTTTGGCATATCCCTTGTAACGTGTGCTATCAATAGAGCTTCAGTTTATTGATTTCCCAGATAGATAATCATACCTGAGTGGCTGTATAATGCTGTTTGAGGTGAATAGTAGATGTCACTAAGAGTTGCTGGGCAAGATATAGCAAGCCAAAGGATGTGACATCAAGGAGTTCCGGCTGATGAGATAATTGTATTCAAGAGTCTAAACCTATCAAATCCAAAATACCATATAATTAATTACTCTATTATATTTGTATGCAGAGGCAAAATAAAAAAGAAAACTTGGGGATGAAAGGTAAGATAAACCTACACAGTACAAAGCCATGCACATACATTGCTTTCCATCTTTGGATAAGTCATGGCTTACACTAGGTCAAAAAAAAATCATTAAAGCTGGATGCAAAGACAATATCAAAACTCTTAAACTCACTGTTCCACGTACCCAGCTATTGGAAATACACAAAAAATGCATGATCTGACTTGTTATTACTTGTCTTTGCTCTTTTTCCAGAAATGGCTTTACCTCAAGCTGATCCTGAAAGACAGCCTTTCAAGACATGGTATTGATTGCATACACTACTGCCATCACAGAAGCTCACTGTTGTCTTGGAGCAGTGTGTGAAACACCAAGTTTATTTAATTTGACAGGTGATGACAGAAGTAATACTGGTATTTGCAAGTAGTTCTTAAAATCAAACAGTTTGGGATTGCCATTGCATTTATATTACTACAAATTATATGGTTAAAAGCATCTAAACCCTTAAATAAACTTCTGGACTTCTAAAGAAGCAAGCTGGCTGCATCAAAATAAGCACTGCCAGCAGGCTGAGGGAGGTGATTCTCCCTCTCTACTCAGCTCTCATGAGATCTCATCTGGAGTACTGTGTCCAGTTCTGCAATCCCCAACATAAGGAGGAGGTGAAACTGTTGAAACTGTTCCAGAGGAGGCTACAAAGATGGTCAGAGGGCTGAAGCACCTCTATTATCATGACAGGAGGAGAGAGTTGGGCTTGTTCAGCCTGGAGAAGAGAAGGCTCCTGGGGAACTTTGCAGCAGTCTTCCAGTACCTGAAGGGGCTACAGGAAAGCTGGGGAAGGACTTTTTACAAAGGGCAGGTAGTGATAGAATGAGGGGGGACTGCTTTAAATCAGAAGGGTGAAGACTTAGATTAGCCATTAGGAAGAAATTCTTTACAATAAAGATCGTGAGACATTGGCACAGGTTGCCCAGGGAAGCTGTGGATGCCCCCTCCCTGGAAGTGTTCAGCGCCAGGTTGGATGGGGTCTTGAGCAGCCTGGGCTGGTGGGAGGTGTCCCAGTCCATGGCAGAAGGGTTGTAACAGGATAGGCTTTAAGATCCTTTCCACCTCAAATCATTCTATGATTTTATGATTCCAGAAAGCGTAAAACTTTTCAAATTAACACAGGACAGGCGACATTCAAACCCCATCATTTGGACGTTAAAGTATTGACTTGATGTCATACTTATTTTGGTAGTACAGACACAGACACCAGGCACACAAACACTTTGAAGGCTGGATTCATTTTAAACCCTGCTTCTTTCCTAGGGTGTAATATATTGTGGTCTTTTTAAAGCTAGAACTCTACGAAATATGATTCATTTTCACTTGTTGAAAAAGACTTTCAATGGGAAAAAGCATCCTAAAACTGAAGAAACATAATGGTGGAAGTTTTGTATTATTTACGTTTTTAACATCTGAACTTGAGTTGAAGGCCAAGTCAGTAACATCAGAAGTTATCATCTGAGAGTACAAACTGGTGACAAGCTAGCTTCTACAGAAATATCTGATACATGATAAGCAATATCAGGAGGCCTGTCTTTTTAGCTGGCATAAATCAGCCTAACTTTCTTTTCAAGTCCGTGCAACTGTGCTGATCAACACCAGCTCTAGATCTGGTAGAGGCACTCCGAAAAGGAATCAGAAATTAACTAAATCCTTCTCCAAGGACAGTCTTGCACTGATGTGGAGGTCTGTGTTACTGCTGTTTTCTAGGTGGTCTGTGGACATAGTCACCAGCTCTCTGATTCATTTTGACTGGGGCTGTGTGGCACAGAAGATAGCTGAGCAAACTGCCTACCACACACTAACCAGACCTCGTTTCACTACACCTGACTGCGTTACTCTTACCTGTTCCAGTAAAGGGTGTAGCCTATTTCTATTAAAATGAATAGAAGTTAATATAAAGATAATGTTGCTACACCAGGAAAAAATTATATTGTTTAGCAAATGAAATATTAGGCTGCCAGAAGGCAGGTTTTCCAAGAAGTTTCAAGATATTTTTTATGTTTAGATAAATGTGGGTACATGTTTTCCAGAGGATCAAAATTGTGAGATCATGTATGCTATAGTATAACAGCCAAGGATTGTAACATGCTATTCAGCTACTTAGAAAATAAGAAGTCTTGTGCTCAAAAATCGAAACTGCTTGTTTGCTCATTCCTGGTTTTCCTTTGGAGTCTTTAGGATGCAAGCATTCCATTGCACAGCAAATTTAAATATCAGAACTGACTTCATGCCATTTGCCATCTTGTGTCAATGTCACACGGGCCCTACGGGGTAGGACTCACAGATAGGTGTAACTTTAGGACACAACAACTTTTCACAGTTATCTGAAGTTGTAGATTTGCTTTAAACCTTTTCTTCTATTTCTCCCAAGTTTACATGTATTTCTGTAATGCACAGCAGTTCACTCTACTGAGTTCTTAATAAATTTTGATCTCTAGCTGTGAGAGAAATGAGTCTACCAGAAATCTGAGGGTCCCTGAGATACGTTTCACTGCATAATTAGAAATAATATGGTAGAAAATATAGCATAATCTTTCCTTAAGAGAAATACACTGTTTAATCATACCCTGTAGAAATACCACCAGTTCCCAGTCAATCTGCGTAGATGCAAGTATTTTTTGAGATGCAATATGCTAGATTTGTTGATCTTTTAACTTGAGTGAATCTAGTTAAATTATCTGATAGTCCGCCAATGGGATGTGCAAGAGACATAGCACTTCACAAAATATGATATTCTAGTTCTCTGCAGTAGATTATTTTATATTCACCTTGAAAAGAGGTAATGACTAAACACTTGTGACTTAGAGAGTGCACACATTAGCAGTTATTCACTGAGTGTATCTAGAGTCTCACCATGTTAATGATACTTTAAAAGATGCTAAACTTAGCACTGTAATTTACACTAGATTATGTATTCTTGTTCCAGTAATGAAATATAAAGAAAATTAATTCCTGTATTTTCACCATAAACTACTAAAATCCCTTGAAGTAAAACCAAAACCTGCAAGAAATCTGGGGGTTTCTGCTTGTACATTTTCATAAAAAGCTTCTGCATTCCTGGAGAGTACTGGGATATGGCGGTGCAGCAAGGTGTTTCTAAAATGTAAACTACTTCAGCAGTTTTGAGAGAACAATCATCAAATGGTGAAATGCAAAATACTTTTTCTGTCATTTCATTAGTCCTTCTGCCCTTGAGGTTGCTAACATTAGGTACCTCTTCAGACAACTCTTGTTATCCCCAGCTTCAGACCACGTACTGTTGGCACTTAGACTTACAAGACTACTAGAGCTCTGCCTGCAGTTGCTGGGGAAAAGTTCTTATTGTCACTTAACAATTCTGTTTATTCACAATATCCTTGAGATCAGAAAACTCTGTTCATTTAAGAAAAAAGGATTATTTTCCCCTCCTGCTTACTAGCCCATTGTAACCCAACTGTTCTTTCCATCTGCCTCAACTAAAGGCACAATACATATGGCTCTTGGAGGAGGCCTGAAATCAACAAGGGTCACTAAAAGCTCAAACTTTGGGTGGGAAATTGCACAATGTAAATGCAAGTAAATACTTATAGTTCATTGGTATTTGCCATTAAAAACAAAAAGGAAAAAAAAAAAGTATTGGAATAGGTTCAGCACTTTGTTACAACTGTGGAGAAAAGAGTGCATCTTAGGTCTGACCCAGCGATAGTCCCTGCTCTACAGACATCAAAGATGTGAATTTCTCAGCTTTATACTCTTTTATGGGTATTTGCTAACTTATACTCTTAACACAGTAATAAATTTCCACTTCTCATTATCGTTTGTCAAAGTGGTGTCTGAACAGCAGTCCAGGTTTAAAATAAAACTAGTTTAAAAATGTGAGAAAATAATAATTTAGACATCTAGAAATGCCTTCAGAATTCCTGGTCTATTTCTTTAGTCCACTGAATACCTTAAAAAAATTTCACCAGTTGGATCATATGTTTTTGACATATTGGTCTGATTTTATTACTGTGCAACTACATGAAAAATAAGGAGATGCGCAAATGAAATTCCAATAAAAACATCCTGGATGTGAATTTCAAATGCACAACAGAAGCATATGTTGTAGAGAACTATTACAAATTGTATGAAGAAGCAGTCTTGCCCAATAAGATATGTAATTTTAAAATGTCATAAGTGCGTTGAGAAAACTGAGAACCATTCTGGCTTTGAGTGTAGGAAAGATACGCACAGACTGAATAACACATTTTGGCCTAGGTGTCTCATCTCTCCCATTCTGCTGACTTGACTGGTGCACAATTTCAACGCTGCCAATTGTATTGAACCAGTGCTAGAGAACAATTTGATCCAAGATCTACAAGCAATAGAACAGATATTTTAGAAACCAGTTGTTCAGAAAGAGAGATAACTAAAAGAGAGAACACTAAAACAGCTTTAATGAAACAATGATAATAAAAACGAAATACTAATATTAATAGGAAGATAATAAAATATATACAAATATACAAAACTGAATTCCCCCACTGACACCGCAGGGCAAGCATAGGGAAAGGTCCTGGGCTAGACTCGTCAGCAGATGGGAGGTGAATTCAGGAATACAATCCTTCATTAATCTGATGATAACTACAGATATTAAGTATTATCACTCCTACTGAGAAGCACTGCCTGAAAAACATGTTGCTAAATTTCAGAAAACAAAATTTATTAGAAGAGGTTTAGCTGAAATTTTAGAAAATTCTTCTGCTTTAGCTCAAACCAGAATAATGTGAAAGCAATGTGAAAGAAATAATTTGGAAAAAAAAAAAAATTACATAATTACTTAAATGTGTAGTATTTCTCTCCCCCAAAATCTGAAAAAAGCTCTTTGTATGCATGAATCTTCCTTTCTTTGAAGGAATTCACAAAAATCAAGATGATGTATGGTTTATAACGATCTGATTTCATTGTGGTTTTGAGGAACTACTGTGTTCTGTTTTCTATTTCAGATGTCTCTCATGCCTTTATCATAACTCAATCTCACAAATAAATAAACAAACGACTAAACAAATCCTGAGGATATGCAGTCACTGTAGTGCAGAGATTTATCAGAGGATATTCTACATCAGGAAGTGCTCCAAGTTATTATTTCTTCTTCGTGCTGTTTTTCATTCTACTTCCTGTACAGTAAACTTCAGCATACCTCTGAAACTCTCTGTACCAGAAATCAGGTCCCACTGTGCACCAAGCTCATATAAGGGACTGAAAATTCTTTGCTCTCCCTTCTCACTTTTGTATTTCGGTGATGCTAGTGGACTGTCATATTCATGGGATCATAGAATGAGTCCTCTGAATATCATGTGGTTCAACCCCCTAATCAGTCACAAGCAGGTTGTTCAGAATTGTCTCCAACAGAGCAAGAAACGAGACTCTACAATCTCTCTCGGTGACCTGTTCCACTGTCTGACCACTTTCAAAGAAAAAGAGTTTTTTTCCTGTATTCAGATGGAATTCAGTGTCTTTATTTTGTGCCCATTGTCACAGGGGACCACTGGAAATAACCTGGTTCCATCTTCTTTGCACTTCTTTTCAGTATTTATGTATACTGATAATATCCTGCCTGAACTTTCTCTTCTCCAGGCTGAACAATCCCGGGTGACTGAGCTTCTTCTCTTAGAAGTCCCTTCACCATCTTTGTGACCCTCGTGTGGACACCTCTCCATAAGTCCATATGTTTAAACTGGGCAGTCAGAGCTGGACACAGTACCCCAGACATGTCTTACTAGTGCTGAATAGAAGGGAAATTCACCTCCTTGACCTGCTGACAATGCTCTTACTAATGCAGGCCAGGAGGTTGCATTACGTGGTTTGCACTGAGGTGCTGCACTTTACATCAGGTAGGAATCTCCAGGAAGTATACTTTCTTTCCTGAGCAGAGAGTACTGGAAAAATAGTTATATAAAAGAAATGTTGATTTGTCCAACACGAAACTAAAAAGGTTGCCTGTGGACTGAAAAAAAATATCATTAGAAATAATCTGCGGTTAATGCATGATTCTTTATTCTATTTGTATTTTAACTTGCTCACATTTGTATACCTAGTCAAATATTCCAGCCAGTTTGACTATGGAAATAAGGCAGGTAGATCTTATTCTTTCATCATTTATTCCTCTCTGTTACACACAGAGGGACACATCAGGAGGGCAACTCATTTCTTCCTTCTGTGGCTTGTGTGGCTAAAAAAGGTAACAGATTTATCATCTTATGCAGCTGAAGAAAAGCTGTGAAAATCTAGATCCAGATGAATACATAAAAGGGAATAATGTATGCTTTAACAATCTAGTGCCAACTGTGTCTTCTGCAGATTCCTCTCAGGGAAAACTGAGGTTTTTTAACCATGTGTTACTCATTTATGTAGCAGCACCTATTTTTTTTTCCCTTTCAGCTCACTTGAAAATCAAATGGAAACGTGTCTGGTTTTATTATGCAAAATGTTGTCAATTCCTACTAGATTAAATGAGATAGAGTTGTCCAAATCAATATTGTAAAATTAAATTAAAATTTCATAAATAATTTGAAAAAAATGTATTTTCATGTCTCAGAAATACGTCAATTTAAATCTGAAAGACTGTCCTAACAGCTTTATTTTGGAAATAACTTTGCTTTCACTCTACATGCATTATTTTGAGCAAGTATATACTCTCAATATTTACTTTCAGAGTGGCTGGGAAAAAAGCAGCCAAATAAACTCCCTTAACATCACCTACCTGAACTGAAAGTCTATTATACATCATGTTCAGATGTAGCATAAAGCACCAGCAAGGTATCTTCCTTTCCAATGCACTTTTAGACTCCAGTTTGAGGAATCAGAAAGAATCCCAATAAAAAATCATGATCATTCAATGAACCACTTTTCCCATGCTTAGAAATTTAAGGTCTTATATATTAGAAGGAAAAATAAAACATATAGTCTTTGTTCTACTACTGCTACTGCTGGATTTTCCAAAAATTTTAATTCAGATGTTAGTTTTTTAAAAAACTTCACATAAAAAGGAGCTACCAGTCGTCTGAATGCTCATGACGTATTCAAGGAAGCAGACTAGGTTCTAGGTAGCAAACAGTTGTCATCCTGCAACAAAAACAGATTTAAGGTAAGAGTTCAGGAGTGACTTATGAGGTATGTTAGTGGATGAGTTATTTTCAATACATCACAAGTTTTACCTATGAGCAAAGAGTAAAAATATGTATGAGTTTTCAGATGGTTCAGCAGAGAATGTACAAAAATACACAGGCATGAGACCATCCCCCTGCACATCAACTGCATAACGGAGCAACCAGAGATATTATTGCAATCTCCAGGTTAAAGTAGAGACATCTATTCCCACTACTTATAGAACCATGTTCATAGGCCTCCTTTACAAAACCACTGACACATGTTCCTGAACAACAAGGAACACTTTTCATCATTTGTGCAACCTGATATTTCTAAGACTGTTCCTAACAACTCTGTCTACATGAAGCTGAATTTGTCAAGCCAGCTCTCATTCATGTCTCAGATATTCAACATGTACAGCAATTCGCATGAAAAATGCAATTTACACCAATTGGAAATTTTTTAAGTATTTAGCTTTATAAGTCCCATAGCTAACTCCTTAAAGAAGAGGGAAATTAACATCTTTTTTGTTATATTTTTTGTTCCCTAACAAAGTTCCATAGTTTTTAAGCTTTTACGGAGGAATACTTTACTTTAATGAAATGCTATAATTGTTTCTCTAACTTGCATTATGCTGTAAAATATTACGATTGTCACACAAACATCAGAGGTTCTGGTTATAGGACCTGAACCACCACAGTATCAAAAGGGACTTCTTAAATTTCAGCATCTGGATTCAAATGTAGCTCTAAAAAATCCCTGAATTCTAACAGGATTTTTATCTCAGTCCTCCACTACAGTATAAAAATAATTACAGGCATTTACTCTCAAATTAACAAGGGAAGTAGTTCAATTCTCCTGTAGGCTACATAGTCTGTGAACCAGGGATTATGCACCTTTGCAGAATCTTAAATCAGAGCAACTGCCCTGGGTGTTACATTTAACTGCTATTTATATGGAAACCTTGCAGATATACTTATTGTAAAAGATTATGCATTTAATTTCTTTTTCCAAAATTCACACAGAAAGTTCTCTACTAGTTTACTAATTGGTCATTTCCTAGATCTGTGGTATCACTACTATCAGGAAGACTTGGTGGAGTGAATCCCATTGTTTGCAGTGCTGGGATGGAGCACTACAGGCTGTTCAGGAGGGCAGGAGAGGTGGAGGAATTGCAGTATATGTAAAGCAGAGGTTTGATTGTACAGCCCTTACAGTTAGCAATGAGGCGCTTGAGAAGCTCTGGATGAAGACTAGAGGGATGGAAAACAAAGAAGATGTTGTAATGAGCGTCTACTACCTATTGCCAAGCCCAGGTAATTGCACTGATGAGTTATTCTATAAGCCATTAAGAGAAACCTCTAGATCAATAGCCTTTGTCCTTATGGGAGATTTTAACTTCCCAAACATCAGTAGTGAATATCATACTACTACGATAAGCTAGTCTGGGAGATTCTTGAAGTTTTTTGGAGATAACATCTTGTCACAAGTGCTCAGTGAGCCAACTGGGAAAGATGTCCTCCTAGATTTGATACTTGTGAATAGAATAGGATTTGTGAGAAATGGGATGACAAGTGGTTTTCTTGGCCACAGTCATCATCAAATTTTTACAGTTTTGATGTAATGACACAAAAGCTCACCAGAGTTGCCACCTTGGATTTCAAGAGAGGAAAGTTTAAGCTATTCAGGGAACAGTGTCTCCTTGCAATCTGTCTTTGAGGGCTTAGGAGTCCATGTGCTGGTCAGATTTTAAGAATCATCTTTTAGAAGCGAAGCACAGTAGCAGGTAATCCCATTGTGTCAATAGTCAAGGAAGCAGGGCAGGAAATCTGCATGGCTAAACACGGAACTCCTCATGGAACTCAAGCGAAAACATATGTTGTACAGTCTCTGGAAGCAAAATCAGGTTTCACGGGAAGATTACAGAGCTGTGGTTCACATATGCGGCAAGAAGAGACAAAAGGTCAAAGCTCAATTAAAGTTGCAACTATCCAATGTTGTGTCAGAACTCAAAAAAGGCTTTTTGAAGTACAGTAATAGCATGAGAAAGTCTAAAGAAAACACTGGACTGGTACTTGTTGAAGACGATTATCTGAAAAATAGGGATGAAGACAAAATAGAGGCATTTGCTGATTTTTCTCTCAGCCTTTAGTAATACTGATAGGCCTTGGGCTGCCCAGTCTTCTGAGTCAGAGAACCACGAGTGCAGGAACAGTGATGTTCTATTTGTGGACACTAAAATTTTAAGGGATGTATCAGCTGAATAATCACAAGTCAACGGAATATGACAGAATTCATTCCAGAATACTGTAGGAACTAGTGCACAGTACAGCAGGATCCCTTTCAATCATTCACCGAAGGTCTTGGAAGTCTGGGGAAGTCCCTGCTGACTGGAAGCTGGTGGAATGAAGTCTAATCTCAGTTCTGGGAAAAATTATGGAGGAGATCATACTAGTTATTACTGAAAAACATTTAAAGAAGAAAGCAATCAGGCCCAGTCAACACGGGCTCATAAAAGGGCAAGCTGTGCCTAGGTAATTCAATGTCCTTCTACAATAAGGTCACCTACTACAGTGGGTTGACTCTGGCTGAATGCCAGATATCAAACAAAGCTGCTCTATCTTTCCCCTCCACAGCTGGACACAGAAGAGAAAATGAGGCAAAAAAAAGGTTGTGGATCAAGATAAAGGACAGAGAGAGATCCTTAACCAATTATCATCACAGATAAACCACACTCAACTTGGGGAAATTAATTTAATTACCAATTAAATCAGAGGAAGATAACGGGACAATAAAAACTAAATCTTGAAACACCTTTCCTCACTCCTCTCTTCTTCCCAGTCTTAACATTACTCCTGAATTCACCAACTCCTGAACAGCATAGGGGGCCAAGGAATGGGGGTTGTGGTCAGTTCATGACACATTGTCTGTACCACTCCTTCCTCCTCAAGGGGAGAACTCCTCACACTCTTCCCCGGCTCCAGTTCTCCATGAACTTCTCCAGTGTGGGTCCTTCCCATGCGCTGCAGTTCTTCACAAACTGCCCCAGCTCGGGGTTCTTGCCGGGGGAGGTCACAAGTCATGCTAACAAACCTGTTCCAGTGTAGACTCCTCTCTCCAAAGGGTCACAGGTTCTACCAGGAGCCTTCAGACACATCCAGTGTGGTGTCCTCCATGGGCTGCAGGGACACAGCCTGCCTCACCATGGTCTCCCCTACCAATTGCAGGGAATCTCTGCCCAATGCCTGGAGCACCTCCTCCCCCTCCTTTTTCACTGACCTTGGTGTCTGCAGAGAGGTTTCTCTCACATGTTGCCACTTCTCTCTCCAGCTGCAATTGCTGTTGTGCCACAAATTTTACTAGTGTCTACCAGTGTCACTGATTGACTCTACCTTGGCCGGCCACAAGTCCATCTTGGAGCCATCTGGCATTGGCTCTGTTGGATGCAAGGGAACTTTCAGTAGCCTCTGACAGAAGCCACCCCTGTAGCCCTTCTGCAACCCAAACCTTGCTATGCAAACCAAATACTTGCATGCACTGGATGAAGAGAACGCATTGGATGTACCTGTAGGAGTCAGCAGTGTTCCCTGTCAGCCCAAAGGGCAAAAAACATCCTGAGGGCCATCGAACACAGTATAAACAGCCAGTCAAAAGAATGATGTATTTAGCATTGGTGTGGCTGTGGACTCACCTTGAGTGCTGTGTGAAGTTCTGAGCCCCACAATTTAAACAAGTTCAGGTACTTGCATGCATCCAGAGGGAAATAAAGGTGGTGGAAGGGCTGGAAGGTATGTCCTGTAAGGAAAAGCTGAGGACTCTGGACTTGTGTAGTTAGAAGAGAAGGAGGCTGAGGGGTGACCTAATTGTTCTCTACAGCAACCTGAAGAGAAGTGAAGAGAGAGGTGCTGAGATTTCCTCTCTGGTATCCAGTGACAGAACACATGAGAATGGCTCAAAGCCACACCAGGGGGGAAAATCATTACCAAGAGACCGGTTGAACACTGGAACAGGCTTCCTAGAGATAGAAGGACAAATAAGTTCTTGGCTTGTTGTTGAACTGTTTTGTGTATTTTTCTGCCCTAATGTCTACTATGTTGTACTTGAGAATGGTTTTTTTTTTTCATAGAATCATAAGGTTAGAAGAGACCTCTCACGTCACCAAATCCAGCCGTGCCTGTCTCCCTACTAAACCATGTCCCTAAGAAACTCATCCACCCATTTTCAAAAGACCTCCAGGGATGACGACTCCACCACTTCCCTGGGCAGCCTGTTCCAATCCCTGACCACTCTCTCAGTGAAGAAATTCTTCCTAATGTCCAGTCTAAACCTCCCCTGGCACAACTTGCAGCCATTTCCTCTTGTCCTATCGCTTGTCACTTGTGAGAAGAGCCCAGCACTCACCCCATCACAACCTCCTTTCAGGCAGTTGTACAGTGATGAGGTCTTCCCTCAGCCTCCTCTTCTCTAAGATAAACAACCCTAACTCCCTCAGTCTCTCCTCGTAGGGCTTGTTCTCCAGCCCCCTCAACAGCCTCATTGCCCTTCTCTGCACACGCTCCAGCCCCTCAATGTCCTTCCTGTAGTGAGGGGCCCAAAACTGAACCCAGCACTCGAGGTGCACCCTCACCAGTGCTGAGCACAGGGGCACAATCACCTCCCTGCTCCTGCTGGCCACGCTGTGTCTGATACAGGACAAGATGCCATTGGCCCTCTTGGCCACTTGGACACACTGCTGGCTCATATTCAGCCGGCTGTCAACCATGCTCCATGCCTGTCAGTGTTTCAGAGGCATTTAGACAATGCTCTTAAAAACGTGCTTTAATTTTTGGTCAGACCTGAAGTGATTAGACAATTGGACTGGGTGATCACTGTAGGTCACTTCCCGCTGAACCATTCCATTCCATTCCATTCCATTCCATTCCATTCCGTTCTATTCTATTCTATTCTATTCTATTCTATTCTATTCTATTCTATTCTATTCTATTCTATTCTGTTCTGTTCCTGCTTTCCTGTGTTTTTAGAGTTTGTAGTGAATTTCTGCAATACTGAGAGAACCATAGAAATATAATAATTATCCCATTGTCACCCTTAACAAATGAAGGTTTTTCTTGCTAAGGATAGTGATGTTGTAGGCAGTTCAAGATAAACAGCTAACATTACATTTAATAACTCAACATCCTCATGTTACAACTGAAAATATTTTCTGAAGACAAAATTTATTTACTTTATTTTAACATATTGAAGCATTTCATGAACTTAACTAGTACACAGTCAGTATCCAAAAGAATAACAGTAGATCAGGAGAAAGAAGAGAAAAAAATAGGCAATTAACTTTTTTATTTTTTCATTATAATGTAAACCGAGAGGTTTTATGGAGATTAAGCAAGTTTAATTTAGAAGAAAAAATAGGTCATTGATTTTGAAAAATCTACTGCACATGTAAGGAGAAAGGTAGTGGAATTTTTTTAAACTGGATTAAAAAACCGTAAACACCTCTAGCAAGAAATCAAGTTACATTCATTGCAAACAATTTCGTCAGATTGTTTAATGGTTTTTAATCTGTATTGTGTAATGAAAAATTCATATAATAGTCTACCTGAGATTTGAATGATATTTTGGGGATTTTTTTAAGATTATTATGTAAGTTGGCTTTTCTCACTAAATAAATTGGTATATGTTGTTTTATCATTTATCTTCCAGTCCTATACTGAACTACAGATAAAAAGATATCAGTGAGCCCTGCCTGTATTCGAAAGAAAATTCCTTCCTTTTCTGTGTGCCTCATACTCCAATTTCTTCTGCTGTTGTTCATCCTGTCCTTAGTGTATACATCACAAGGACAAGACACTAAGTAAATTGGCCCAGAATTCAGAAGATTCAGGCTTCTATTCTGTTCAAACTCTTTGAATGTTCTTGAGGAAGAAGGGATGGAAGATAGAATTACTCCCCTCGCCAGTTATGCCCTAGCTGGCAACTGAGCCCCATATAGTCACTTGCTCACTTCCCCACAGTGGGATAGGGGGAGATAATCAGAAAAATAAAACTGAGAAAACTTGTGGGTTGAGATAAGGAGAGTTTAATCGGTAAAGTAAAAGCCGTTCATGCAAACAGAGCAAAGTAAGGAATCAGTTCGCTACCTCCCTTCATACATAACAATTACTTGGGAAGACAAACACCATCACTCCAAATGTGTTCGTCCCCCCTGCCCTTACTACTTCTTCCCCTAGGTTTGTATTACCAAATATGACTTCATATGGTACAGAATATCCCTTTGGTCAGTTGGGGTCAGCCATCCCAGCTCTGTGCCCTCTCAAATTCTTGCCCAGCCCCAGTTTTCTTGCTGGAGAAGCAGGAAAGACCTTGACTCTGTGTAAGCTCTGCTCAGCAGTAACAAAAACATCCCTGTGTTATCAACATTATTTTCATCACAAGTCCAAAAATAAGCCCCTTACAAGTTACTGCTAAGAAAACTAACTCTATCCCAGCAAAAACCAACACAGCAATAAAGGAAAGAGTATACGGTTATACTTATATGCATATCTAAGACTGTGTGTCATCTTTGCTAAATTAAATTTTCTTCCCCCCTTGTGTTTTCAACACTGCCACAACTTTTCTCTGAAATAAGGATAATCACTGCTTCTTATATCTACATTTCTGTATAATTTGGATTTTACAGACCTTCAGTATCTTCTACCATGCACACGTAAAACTTTTAGCAAAATGAAATGCTAATACTTATTGTTTTGCTATATAGCACCTTACAACCTATGTGTGCCAGGAAAGTAGAACAATAACTGCAAAAAAAAGCCTGGCAAGAGGAGGAAATAATATTTCCAAATTTTCTGAGTCTGCTACAGTTTTCACATGAAAAATGAACAATGCATACAGAAAAACATGATCCTCTTTTTAAAAAATGAAATAGATTTAGGTAATTACATAGCTGATTAGATCAGGAATAATTTAATTTTAAAAGTAAACATTATGTGCGAACAACTTCTGTCACATAACTAGTGAGGAAATCATCCAGACTTCTTAAGAAAATTTTATCTGTCTTCTAATTCAAGTAATATTTGTAGAGTAAAAGTAGAAATAAATTCGACCCTCTGCTTGCCAGCATACGAATATCCTTTCCCACAAAAACGAGAGAATATCATGCTTCTATTAAAGCATGATACAGTTCATGGGAAAGTGATAGACATCCCAATAAGAAAATTATGGATGGTACCAGCAGGGCCATAGTAAAAGTCTAGACTCTGTGGGTGCAGTTGAGCCATCTTACCAGACTACTGTGAAGCTCCTATGATGTACTGTATAGGTGTAGCTATAGCCTATACCCACTGCTGACGCATTTTTTTGTACCAGTATTTAAATTCCTTTGTAAACCAGTAAAACACCTTTCAGGACAGAATCTCCCATACTTTACAGAGCAGATAATTTCACAGTTTGGGGTTGGTTTTTTTTATTTTTTTATTGCCCCTCTCAGCATAAACTTCCTGAGGTAGAGACACTTCCTTTCCTTTATAAACAGTCACCTACACTAGGCTTTGTCTTCGTGGTTATTCTATGTTGATCTCACTGAGCCCTAAGATGAATAATTATGAATGGGAGAGAAAGGGCCTTAGCTAATCAATTACCTCTAAAATTGAGTGCATTTGGATGTTTCCTTAGTTTTCACCAAGGACTTCAAGTATACATGATGTTCTACTCAGTTTTGTGCATTTACATAACTCTGTTCCCTAGAGTTTACAATGTATTTGTAAGGTAAAGTGCAAAAAATACAGAAATCTTATTAAATAGTTTAGATTTTTTAAAGATTTTTTTAAATCTACTCTTAAATATAAAAATAATGAATTAAAAAAAAAAGGAGAAGATATATAGCTCAAAAATATTATGCCAGTTGTTTCCTGGCTTGGTACAAGACATTATTTCATACTTACTTAATTCTTATTTTTGTTTACACAGATTTTACCAATTTTATTTCTCAAAGTTAGAAAAAAATGCAAAAATATTGATGTCCAATCCAGTCCATCAAACACAAATTGCACATTCTGTAGTTTGCCACGTAGGTCTCAGGCCATTTCCATCCCGCTTCCCAGCACTGTCAAAGGTAATATTTTTGGTTTAATATAGGGTGTCTGCTCTCTCTGCTTGTATTACAGGTAACAGATACCAAATAAACAAAGTCCATGATACACAAATGATAAATAATGCTATGCTAAACTGTTTAATTTATTGTCTGGACACACAGGGATACACTAGTAAGGGGCTAGTTTTATAGATTTTTGGGGGGACATCTAGTTACTATTAGTCATTTCATTCATCAGTTGTGATGGAGGATTGTAAGATATGCACACATCAATCCTACTACAACTCTCAGATTAAGTCTGTTTTCTTTCCCTTTGTTCAAGGAAAAGAAATGAAAAGGAAAAAAAATATAGCAAAGACATCGTGCATGACAGCTTGAGTGAAAGCAATAACACACAGCCATAGGAACCTTATGGAATTTCCTTGCAAGTGAAAATGGAAAAACCCCTGTGGTATGGGATGGAGCCATGAAAAAAACCTGTATTCCCATTTCCTTTCATATAACTAATGTTTGTCTTTTCCTCTGATTTTTTTGCTAGTTATTCTCTCCCCTACTAGGAAGAAGCAGAAACATCTGGACAACAAATATCACAGAAAAAAAAATAATCTGAATGATGTCTCAAATTCAAATTCTTCCCTGAAGATATTGTCATGTGCTGTTAACATGCTTAATATGCAGTGCCACCAGTATTTGATAGGAATTTAATATTAGCTGTTGACTTTTTCTTTGTGTGTGTGCAAACCTGAGAATAGTAAAAAGCAACTTCCGTAAATTAAATCTTGAAAGCCTTTACTTTGTCAGAGAATTGCACTCTGTCTATTACAGACTTATTAGTGACAGGAATTCTTGTCTGATGAACAAACCTGTGACAAATACAAGCAGACAATACAGGCCCTAGCACTGTATGACAGACACACAGTCTCTGGGAGACTTGGTCCGATTTGTAGTTATGAACTCTATCCTGTGACTCTACAGGTAATGTGACTGGACCACTCTTCCTCCCATCCTTTCTCTCTTGCAAAGGATGTGTCTTTTCCTCCTTTGGAAGAGTGTCCTGGTCACAGCCAAGCACAGCCGGGCAGCCACAAGGGCAGAGCCCCCTCTCAGGGTCAAAAGGCCTTCATGGGCAGAAGCCAGCATTTCAAGACCTGCCGTTCCCCTGTGGAGTATACACAACAGGAATATGGACGAGCCTGGTGGAAAATGTGTTTGAAATTCCCCTTTGTGCTAATGAGACTTAGGCACATCTGTGAAGACTGGCTTAGTTTGTATCTGCTGCCTGACCTCTCCAAGCTCTGCCGCAACCTGATCTCTGAGACGCAGAGTAAATGCTGCAGTGCCATACTCTCATTACTGCATGGCAGAAAACATCTAGTTTTCTGTAAATTCATCATGTTGGAAAAGCGTCGTATCTAAGTGATACTGTTTGACCAAATACTTTGCCTGTTTCGCTTGCAGTCCCATGAGAAGTGATTCTATGATTCTAAGTGTTAATCTGCAGTCCTCATAGATCATGCGTGCTTCACATCAGCATACTATGATTTACTTTTGTTTTACAAGAATTCCACTATCTACTTCCAAAGTCTGCTTCTTTATGCTTGCTAGTTCTCATTGACATGCTCACTATCTGGTACTGCTTCCTCTAGTGATCTCCTTGCTATTCGTCTTCTTTTCTAAGAGTAAGAAATGCAAAGATGATCTGCTTTAGGAAATTAATGCTACTAATGTCAAGAAAATAGTTTCAAACAATAGAGGCAGATGAAAGAGCTCTCGTTTTAGTCTCTATTTTGAAATAAAAACCTAAGGAACAAAATAAGAAATTAAAACCAAGAAAAATATTCTCATTACACTGGACATCAAAAGCAGACACTAGGCTACTCTCACAGCATTTGGGCAATGACAATACAGCTCAAACACAGTGCTTTTCATCACTTCATCATCAAATGAAAATTTTAAGCAAATAGAGCTGAACTAGAAATCTAAACATATCTTAAAAAATACATAGACATTTATGTCTACTGACTGCTGATCAGAAGGAATTTTTTTAACTTCTCATATATTTTCTATCCTGTAGCATTGCTACATGAGCAGATCGAAATAAATCAACTATATTTTTGAATAAATAAACAAATCAGGAAGAGTCACAGTATCAACAGCAGTTTCTTGATGGTAGCACAAAACTTTGTGCTAGGATTTGCTTATTGACTTTTATATTAAAACACTCAGAAAAATGACTGACACAGCTGACAAAACTTACAGCATAAAATACATACGTTTCTCCAAAGTCCCTCAATAATGAGATAAAGGAGTTACCATAAACTGTCTTGGATCTAGCTGGCATATGTCAGAAATTGTAGCATTTTCAGGCCAGGCTGACCTTTGTTTGTTGGAGTGGGTCCAGGGAGTCTTTTCAAAGTTGTCGATGTGATACATTTTATCTTTAGATTTACAGGTCAAGAATTGTCTTTGCTGATTTTTTTAAAGCCACGTTCTTGATTGTTATTTAGCCAGCCAGGGATGTATACTTATTTAAGACTTCTGAGCACAATTACATTAATAACTTTAGCCAAATTTATTTTCTGAGACAGACGAAAAGCGGCACAGTCTAAAGGTCATCACCTTCCCCTTTCCAACTTCTCCTGTATTCATCACCAAACTTGTACAATAAAATCTTTTAATGCATAATGTTTAATCCAATGAGGTGTGTGCGTGCATGTCTTTTCATATTGAGCTACATAGCTGCTTTCTTCGTCCACTGTCAACTGAGAATCTTTGAAAAAATTCAGAAGTTTGGAATTCCAAGATAATTTATCCCAGAATGTGCAGCCCACGTTTCCATTATATTCGTCTCCAAATAATTTCAAATAAAATAAACATTAATTTGAAGACTCAGAACATTTTTCAAAGTATATACAGGCATTTAATATAGATATAGAATGGCTTTTTTTTCAGTTACTGATATACGCTTGGCCAGCCTGCAAACACTGCTTCTATATTACTATATTAAGTCCAAGGATTTTCATTTTCTTCATAATCAGTATAAGAGTGTTTCAAATAGTGAATATTTCAGAACATTTTTCAGCAGAGGCCAGAAACATTTGGATTTTAACAGCAGTTTGCATGAAGTTTGTTTTCAGTGTTGAATAGTTCTAAAGAGAATGTGGATATTTATTATAGTGGTTTTATAAGAGCTGAGCTCTGAAAACCTTGAACCAGTTGCATTTACTGTTATGAAAAAGGTAAATAGAAAGGAAACTTTCATGCTTCTTTATTTATTTAACCCTAGCTCTGGACACATTGCTCAAGTGATAACATACAATGATCTAGCAAAGTTATTTAAGAAGATGTAAGCGAAAATATACTTTTGCACATTCCTGTTATAGATAGCACCCATGATTTCTCTCATTCCACAACATTTAAAAACATCTATTGTGCCTAAAGCTTAGCTCACTCAAGAACTCAGTCTCTCTGTCCTCCATGCTAGTTATCTTCACTGCCATTTACAGTGTTCTGTATTACGGGCTTCCTGACAAGATGGTCTTGATATCAGTCCCCTTATGGTTTTTTACTCTTCCTCCACGGTTCAAATTAAATCACTCCTCCTCTTAGATTCATCAGTTTTCTCTGCTAAACAGAGTGTCTCATTCAGCTTGAAATGAAAATCATATATGCTTTTCCTCCTGTAAGAAATTCCTTTATAGTCAGTAAATTTACCTGCTGTTCCCTTTCAACTTCTTAAATTATATAACTATATGGATACAACAGTTGTGTTATTCTGCCTTTAATAAAGAGCACCACTAGTGAAATTCAATATTTTACGCTGCAAATACTAATTACTTGAAGAGTATAACAGACCAGTACCAGCGAAAAAATTTGGAGAACAAAAAGATAATGAAGTTAGTTGACAGTTTCTAATCTCCAGATTTGGATTTGTTACCCCAAAGCATGAATACTAACTACATGTAAACAATTAATAAATTTTTAATAGTCATAAAATGGAGTCATAGAAATCAAGCCTTGAAAGCAGAGTGGAGTGGAAATGGGTTGTAACACGAAGAGAACAACAATTCCAATGTTTGCAGGCCATCAAGAATCAGTCTCCAAGATGCCTGACATCACACATGTGATAGAGGCAGAAATGTTCAGCAGGGCTACCTAGATTTCAAGAAACAGTGATGTGAACAGAATGTTGATGAGCTGATGACTTGCACAATAGTAATATGGAGCCAGGAGGGTAAAAGATGGAGAAAAAAACTGAGGGAAAGCAGCAATGTCAGAGAGCTTTCTTCATTTTGAAAATTGCAGAAATGCTCTGTTTCTGAAGGTAGTTGCCTCAAACTGTGCTTGCTATAGGTCCTTGTATAACAAACTTTCCCTTAAAAAGGTGAAGTGCCTTCACTCCAACAAAAATATTAAGTGTTAAACACTAAAAAGAGTCTTCATGTTAGGCCTCAACATGATATGCTACTAGTTGGTTAAGACGAGGAACCTCGCAGGCCAATAGAAGTGTATTCTTACGAAAGATGTTGTTATGTGAATCAAATTCTTTTCAGAAATAGCTACAGGAGATCACGTTAAAAATATTTCTTCACCTCTGCTTAAGAAATTTATGGTGGTTGGAGAGACCAATTCAGATGTCTATTAAATGCATGCATAATTCCTTACATTTGAATTTTAATCCTCATCAATGACCTTGTCATCCAGGGCACTAGAACAAACATGAAGGTTTTTATCTTTAGGTAACTTTTCCTCCTGGTTTCACGTTTTCATTTCAGGTCAGGGATATTACTGCAGACATCATCCTTCGTATCCATGTCACAGATAACGTACCAGTAGTATGAAGAGTATCTGATCAATGTCATAAGGGAAATAAACGAAAAGGAAAAACATTACAGCTCTACAAACATAGATCTACCACCAACTCATCTAGCAACTAGATTTATGAACACTTGGTGTAGTCTTTTGAAAAATGTACAGCAGTGTTTTGTTAATCCATGATATAGCTAGTGAGTCATTTCATTATTGCTTTTTCACCCCAAGAGAAAAATGGGAGAAGAAACTACTGAACTATTATATTTCTAGGCAAAATGAGATTATGAAAGGGAAAGAAAACACCTAAGAATGAGTACCTTAAAAATGTTTTCTGCAAAAATTCATTTTAAGTTTAGAACTGGACACATTTGTCATTAGTTTAGGCAGACTCAGAAACACAGGGCAAAAAATGTTATTGCAGTCAAAAATCAGATCTTAATATTGAGTGAACTCTGTTTCACACCAGCCAAAAATAATTTTAAAAAACTAATGGTTACCAAGATTTAGACCTTTAAATTTCTTTAATAAAATAATATGACATCTTGTAAGGAATAGGACTTTTTATAGGAAAAACACTGACTTATTTATCTTCCTAAGTTTTACTATTTTTTCAAAACAAGCTAAGAAAGAAAAAGATTAGTAGTTTGAAAATACGTGGATTGTTCTGAGTTTTTATGTTTTCTTCTGAAAAAGTATTTTATAGTTAAGGAAAGTAATTGCCATTTCATTTAACTTGAGCAGCACTGACACACCAGATGTAACTCTACACCTGTTTTGTTTAAGTATCACTAACCAGGCTCAGAAAATGTAATGGTAAGTTATAGCCCTTAACATAGACATTCAAGAGTAAAGTCCCTGAAGTGCCTGGACCAGATTTTCTCATGTGGATCAGCTCAGCTCTCAGGGTTACCCGGCCATTTCTAGCTCTGCTTCCACTCTCATTTTACCAAGGCTTAAAACTACTCCTGATGCTCTTTTTAAATTCTTAAGGCTTATAGTTCTCATTGGGTGCTACACAGCAGAAAACTTCTGTAACTGTTGAGGAGTTTATCTCTTCTTTTTTTCCCAGTATCAGGAAGAGTGAGGTGGGCAATGGTTCTAGAGTCCAATTTCTTCCCTTTTCTATTATGTGTAAGCCAGCTGACACTGTAAACTTGTACCAGTAGTAATCCTGAAACAGAAAGGAATCATCCAGGCATGTCATTGCAAGACTGAATTCTGTACAATTCTGTCTTTTCTTTCCTATATTTTTGTGAAACCATCCTGCGTCCTTTCAGAAGAGCAGTCAAATTACGGGTTTGTACTGCTATAGCCATTCCTTATGAGTTGTAGTAGTTGAAGCAGTAGTTGAAGTTATGGTAGTTGAAGCAGAGGCCCTCATGGATGACCTCTGTCTTTGAAGATGGGCAAGGAGGCTATGGTCCAGTAGCTGCAGTCCAGCCTGCAAGACCACACAGAAATCTTCCTACACTGGCTCAACAAGGTCATTATGCACAATTGCAGTAAAGAGGCCCAGGCACAGTTGAGCGAAAAGGACACCTGACCTGCCAGTGGAAGGAGAACAGCCCCATAGATGCCCTGAGGCCCTCTGCCTCTCCTGGACAGGGGGAAACTCCTGTTGTCAACATGGGCACCTCCAGCAGAAAGAGTACAGAGTTTCCAATGATTCACTCCAGAAATCTCTTAGTTTCCTTGTCTGTTGCTTTCTTGTCCCTCCAGTAGACATCAGGGTACTTAAAGTTCCAAGTGACTGTGACTGTGAACCTTCTTCAAGTTGTCTGAAGACGGCATCATCTGCTTTCCATTCTTGATGAGGCAGTCCATTGCAGACTCCCACTACGTCACCCATGTTTGTTTCCTTACTGTTCCTGACCCATAAGCTCTTAGTTGTCTCAATATGCATCCTAGGCAGAGCTCTGTATATATTTGTTGCTCCCACATCAATTGGAACTACTCCTCCTCTTCACATTCTTGGCCCGTCCTTCCTAAATAGTCTGTATCCACCCCGATCAACACTCTGGCTGCATGAGCTTTGCCACCACATCTCTCTGATCCCAATGACATTGTGGATCTGCAGTCACACCCAGGCCACAAATTTGTCCTCTTTGTACCCCAGACTGCATGTGTTAAAGTGCAGATGCTTTCAGAGAGACATCTAGATATACTGATTTCCACAAAAAATGTATGAAATCTTCCGTGGTAGTGCTGTTCTGTAGGTAGTTCTTATTTATTTATATACATATGCATAGGGTTTCTCCCCTTCAATGTTCTTTTATTGTTTTCAAGATGTCTTGTGTCCAAGACCTTGCCAACCCAGACTACCATTTCTCCCGTCTCCCATCAGTTCTAGTTTATAGTGCTCCTTACTGAGTTGCCCAGCTTGTTGGCAAAGTTGCTTTTGCCCTACCTAGTCAGGTGGACTGAATCTCTTCTTGGCAGTCATCTATTCTCAAAAAAAAGATTATACAGTCATGAAAAACAAAAATTGTTGTGAACTTCAGATTCCCAGCTTCTTGTTGACCTGTAGGACACATCTATCCCTCTTCAGGTCCTTCAGTGAAGAACAGGGATAAGACAGCCTCTGGCCTTCCACAACCTTGGCTCTCACCCCCTGAGACAGGCAGTCACTGTTGGAATGCACCGTGTCTCCTTGGCAGCACCACAGATGGCCAGTAGGGAGAAAGTGGACGGAACTAGTCCAAGGGCTGGGAAAGAAATAGTAGTCAGCCCACAATGTCCAAGGCTCATAAAGGAGCAACCCCACTCCACAAAGGCCACATCAGCAGACGGATCACCCACCCCTGTGGCAGAGAGTCTTTGCTTATGAACACTTGCCACTTCCCTCCAGTACTGTTGTTGGGCTCAGGCCCTGCTGGCATGCTGGCCTTTGAATCAATGCAGAAAAATAACAATGATATCAAAATGTCCCAAGTTCTTGACTAGTACTGTATTTATGTGATCATAATGCTTTCAAAATATCAAGAGCAGTACTATTTCAAAAACTCTTGAGATCTGTAGTGTTATGACGCAATTAAGATTTTTTTTTTTTTAAGAAAGCACAATGTAAATATAAGGAGAAATGTTTAATTAGCTTTACTGGTTTTCAGAGACTACCAGAAAGCGTCATCATGTCTTCTGTGGCATCATCATTTCTAAGACTCCCCTGACATGCTGTTAACTTCATTCAGAGAAAGAATCACTCTCCCGGAATAAATATAGACTTTTCTTGGAGACCATACCATAAAAAACCCCCATGAAAGCGACTTAAGTATGCTCTGAATGAGAACACCACTTCATAAGATAAAAAGCAATTACATCCTAACTACTGTGTTAGTGTTGCATGCAACCACATTGCCTTGATAGACAAGTTCATATGAAGACCGTGAGATAGTCTGTAGAGTTTTCTGAAAGAAAATAATGATAATTTAAGAAAAAGGCATGAAAAATCACCACTTAAATATTCCCCATCAAAGTTTCCCTCCCACCCCACAAACCTGAAAAATTTTAGATTGAAAATGGCAGGCTTTTTCTTAATATAACACTACCACAACATGTGCATCTTCCAGTTCCAAAGGGATCAATTAAAGAGGCAAGGGCAGTACTTGAATTTGCACTTTTCTCCCATTGCCTGATCTATCATCTAGAAATGCTGACCCAGGACAACTCCTTCCATATTGCTCTTCTATGAGAGGAGCCTCTTCTGTTTGGAAAGGCCTGACTCATAAGACGTCGACTCTATTTTCCTGTCAGTCGATAAACTGGTTTGGTGATTCACTACTGTAAAGACAGAGGAGTTCAGAATACAGCTGATACCTGGGAGTTGCATTTTGTTGGAGAACAGAAAGCAATAAAGCACTTAAAGAGAAATTCTGTGTAACTTCTTCAAGAGTGCCAGTGAAAAGCTCACCAGAGAATTATCCATGAAACACAGATCTTGTAATATCATGCTATATTTATTATGATTACTCTTTCTCCCATGAAAATATTCCAGATCTTTTTTGAAAGCCTGAAATCCAAAGACGGACTAGTTTTATTTTTATTTTTCAGTCTTTATCTAATTTTAACATCTTTCAATCTTTCTTAAAATAGTAATATAATTAAAACTAGGAGCCTTTAGTGGGAAAATTCTGCTAGGAAAAAAAAACCAGGCTCACTTATCATATAACATTATTCAGAAAGCAGTATAATTTTGTATTATCATCACTCAATCATCATGAAGTAATTATGTTGTCATACACTTAAGGGATTCTCTTTCTTTATTTTTTCTTTATTTCTTCTGATTTTTGAACCCATTCACTTTATGAATTGCCACTGGCTGTACTCCTGATTGAAGTTACCACACTCTTCCACTTTTCCCTGGGAAAAAATCATCCGTTGTCAACAAAGCTACTCTATCAAGAGGAATATGTAACTTTTCAAAGAACTAAACTCAGATTTTATTAGTATTTACTACGTTACTTTCCATCCTGAAAAAATTGATGTTGCTTCTTGACTTTTACAAGTTGGGTTAGGTACAGTTATGAATCAAACCTACTACATCATTTTACTCCTGGCTTTATATATTGTGTTGTCATGATGAAGATACATACTCTCCTCATTTTCCCATGATTTTCTTCTCTAGTTGTACTGGGTTTCCATGACAAGGTTTTTAATTGAAGGGGGGTGCAGGGTGTCATCTCTAATAAGACACCAGAAGCTTCCCCTGTGTCTAACAGAGCCAATGCCAGCTGGTTCCAAGACAGACCCAGTGCTGGCCAAAACTGAGACAACCAAAGACAGTGGTAGCACAATCATGATAAAATATTTGAGAAAGGGTAAAAAACCAATGCACAGCATTTGTAAGAGAGGAACGGGAAAATGTGAAACAGACACCAAAGTCTGTGAATGAGAGGAAGAAGGTGGTCCAGTTGCCAGAGCAGAGACTCCTTGCAGCCGGTGGTGAAGGCCATGGTGAGACAGGCTATTCCCCGCAGCCCATGGAGTTCCATAGGACAGCAGATATCCATCTGCAGCCCATGGAGGACTCCATGCTGGAGCAGGTGAATACTCCCTAAAGGAAGATGCAGTCCAAGGAGAGCCCAGACAGCAGATTACTGGTAGGAGCTGTGGTCCATGTAGAGAATCCCTGTTGTGGTTTGAGTTAAACTAAAGCCAGTTTCCTAACTGTGACTCAGTCTGGTATAAGTAACTTCATTTTCTGAAAACTAACTGCATGTTATTCAGACAGTTTCTCTCTAGAAATGATAACTTCGGACATTGGTACGCAGAACTGCCAATGTTTATATTTATTCCTCTAGTAACTAAGGCCATCCTCAAATTAGCAAAGAAAGGCTGCACCTGCAGGGAGGGGCAGACAGGACAGGCAACCCCAAACTGACCAGCAGATAATTCCATCCCACATAAATCATGCTCAATATAAAATTGAGAGATCACGAGGGTCTCGCTTTCTTCTGCAATGGCTGATGTCCAGTGAGGATCTCGTTTTTCAGATTACTCCTAATGCCAGATCCGTGCGTTCCTCAATCCAGTTCCTGAGTTCAACACCCTCCTAGCTGTGGACCCATTCCCTCGTATCTGCTCTACAGCAGTTGTGGTGACATACAGAAATCAAGGGGTGGGGGGCAACCTCTAATATCTGTACATATTTCATTATATTCTAATTATTTTCATTATTATTATTATTATTTGTGTTATTTTTATCATCATCATCATTTCATTAAAGCTGTAGTTTTAGTTTCCAATCCGCAAAACTTTTCCTCTCATTTTTCCTCTCACCTTCCCCTGGGTCTGGCAGAAAGGGAATTTGGGAGCCCAGCTGCACAATTTTAGCTGCCAAAATTAGCCACGTTGGGCTAAACCATGACAAACTCAAAGAGAAGCAGGTGGTTTTGGATTTGTTCTCATTTCTTATTATCCTACCCTGCTTTTAAATGACAATAAATTAAATTGGCTTCCCTAAGTCAAGCTTGTTTTGCCCATAACAGTAATTACTGAGTAATCTCCCTATACTCATCCTGACCCACAAGCTTTGTGTTATATTTTCTCACTCTGTCGTGTTAGGGAGGAGCAGAGAGAGAGCAGCTTTGTGGGCAGCTGGCAGCAAGCCAGGTCTCAACCCATCACACCAGTTCAAATTATCATCTCACAAAACTTTGACAACTGGCAGAATTTCCTGCCAATCTGGAGTACAGTTATTCTGCCAATATTCTTTTGGCAAGGAGCTCTTGTGGTTTATCTCTGTAGGTGCATCATTTCTAAAATGACTGAGAAACCAATGGTGTAATGCAAGCAGCGTACTATCCATGTAAACACTTATATACACAAAGCATGCACACCATGCATATATTTTCTTCTGTTTCCTGTGTGGTAGTTGTTTCTCTCTCCTAGGAGCACTTAAGCACCCAACAGCAGTACAAAGAAAAGCAGAATGTTTTTCCTTTGACTTGTGCATTGAACTATTTATTTAGGACATTTCTGAATTTGTTCTAAGATATTCCCTGTGCTACAGGGCTCTAAAAACATGAAACTGAACAAAACTTTCAACAGGAGAAAGAGGTTAATCTTTAAACATTATTCTTAATTTTAGGGCTACTTCTCTGTACGTACAACTAAATCCTCATCTAGTGGATACTTATGGAAGAAAAATAGCAGCTTAAAATAATTTTCTCACTAAACCATCTGGAGCAAAGAAATTTGATTTTAACTCTAACATGGCCACAGACAACCAATGGAAAACTATACACTGCAGAAAACAGTGTAGTATAGAGATCTTAAGGCCAACTTGTCTAAACATAAGAGGTCCTCAGCTCCACTGCCATCATGTTCCTCTCATAGATAAGCTGGCTGAGAAATGAGCAGGCTGAGAAGCCATGCATAATCCAAGTGGAGACACATTCTTGCATAGCTTTCTATGTCAAGTACTTCTGATAAGTCTTTGAGATGAGCCTTGAGTATCTGCATTACACATTTTTCCCCTCCTACTTTGAGTATTTTCAGAAGGCACCGTTTTTTTCCCATGGTAGCCCATTACTTGGGCCTGTAGGTCCCAAACTATGCTAAAAGGCCTAAGATAAAAACAACAGTACTCACCAAACTCTACTTTTCCATCCTAACTGCTATGAAAGCATGTGACATTAATCAACTGAAGATCTAAAAGAATATCCAGGTTTTGTTCTTTATGGAAAGTTTTGTTTCAAACTTCAGAAATTCTGAGTTTTAAAGAAAGCTACCAAGGATAACTTTATAATAGACATAGGAAGTATATTTTCTGAGATAAAATGAATATTTAATTCATATAAATACATTGTGATACTTCATGCTTGTGTGTGTGTGTATGGAGGAAAAGAAGAAAAGAAAGATATGTGTTATTAACCTCACATAAAAAAAGTGAAAAATAGAGAAGAGTTTCAGTTCTTCCTCACTCTTGAACTAAGATGTTGAATTGAAAATGAAGACTGCTGTTGAACTGCCATTATAAGATTGTTGGCATGGTGCCAGTCTCTGTTTTGTGATTGTACTGGTAAATGAAGTAAATTTCATGGAGCATATACCATCATCATCTGAATTAATGAGTGGATTTTGTGAACAAGCAAGATTTTATAATTGTACTGACATGTATTTTATTGGTGTAGTTGAAAATTTGCAGGTCAGGGCACAATGGGACATGAGTTTTTCAGTCCCTGTAACAAATACTTTTTGGCATGAAGAGTATAGTATGGAAAATGATAGTATGAATTAAAGCAAGGCTTAGCACCACCCCTGTACAGAAACCAATCTGCACAATGGAGCTATGAACGACACAGCACAATGGAGCTATGAAGGTCAGCAGGTGGGGTACCCATACCTCTTCCAGAGAGCCTTCACCTACGAACACTCACCATTTCCTTCTAATGCTGTTTCTGGGCTTAGGCTCTGCTGGCACGCTTGCTTCATTGGTCACAATTTCTAACCCCTACACTGTAACTTCAAATCTACAGATGGAGTAGGTGTGGTCCTCCTTGTACAAGGAGTTGCCATCCCTGAGCCTTCACCGTTAAAGGAGTCTGCATTTCCCTGCCTAATAGTCACAGCCTCTGCCTGTCCCTCCTTTTGGACAGCCGAATGGTTTGACTCTTGTTTGGAGATGACTCAGTTGAGCTCCTTCTTGCTGGATCTGACACTACACAGGCTGTTGACCTTCTGCCCCAGCTTTACTTGGCAACAGAGATGGTGCACCAACACATACCCCCGGTGAACAAGCACAGCATCACCTCCATCTTGGCCTCAGTGAGGTCTCACACTGCTGGGCTTCCTTCAGCCCCACATCTGGAGATCTGAATCCTCCCTTGAGCCCCCCACCCAGGTTGATATCTCCAATGTGCTGAGGTAGTTTCTCTGGTGGATGCCGGCAACCATGGTTAGTGATGCATCACCACTGTCACTGAGCAGACATGTATGAACAAACTATTACATCTGCTGCCTGCTGATGTTAAAAATCATTATTCTGAGAGTATCCTATATGTCAACCACATTCTTCTCAACATACTTCTGTGGATCTTTACTGAACAGTGTAAGGTGAATCTGTGTTTGCTTCTGTCTCTCCTTGTACAACTCAGAGTTCTGTATAAAAAATCTATAAACAATATTTTACCTCTATATATTGAAACATTCCTTGAATGTGTCATTTGTTCCATAAAGCACAAAGGGGTTTTTTTGCCTTAAGAATTTTCTCTTTGTTTTTGTACATAGCTGATTCAACCAGCTCCATGGCACATTATATAAAAGATGGCTCTTTTTAGATTAAGTGTGAGCCTATCCTAGTAAAATAATTTTCAGGACATAGAGTGCAGACGGTTTTCTTAAACTGTTCTTTACTTGCAGTTTTACACTTCCTCACTGAAGTCATCTGGCTGTCTTCTGTCCATCTTAAATCTGGTAAAAATCTTCTACTTGCGTAAGAAACTAAGAAAAAAGGAAATTTTTTTCTGTGTCTGTTTTTTTCCACAATTGCAAGTGATCATTCTCTTTTCAGTTATTTCTATGAGTGGGGTGAAAGTTGTGCAGACATTAATGCTTACAGAGCAGTTAAGGTTAACAGTATTTATTAGCATTACTCAGCCCTATAACTATCTGGAGTTGAAATTCATTCTTATAAACATTACATTTATTGCTGTCAGAGTTTTTTAGCTTTCTTATGCCCTTTTAGCTCTTGTTTAAAACTAAAGACATTCAAATCACAGTCCCTAGAAACAACCTAAAATGTTTGAAGATAGATGTGGTAAAAACCATATTTTTCCACTTTTATTCCTTTCTATGTGCTTTGATAAGAAAAAAAGTAAGAATGTTTTTCCCTTACATTTAATGTCTCTGCCTTTCTGTGTTCTCCTGATGCTCTTAGAAATTCTGTAGTGGGAGAGACATGTAAATGGATTACACTTAAAGAATAATGGGATTCTGCTGCACTGAAGCATCAGTGGGAAGCTGTAAGTCAGCAATGAAAAATCCCAGCTGAAAACATCAAGGGCTTAATCAATCAGTTAGCTAGCCAATTCAGTTAACTATCTCCAAATTTGCCTCAGTGTAACTGAGTGCTAAGAGTGTCTGTAAGCAGAAGATAGGTCTGACTACAGCTAGCATCAGCTTTCTGCTGCTTTCCATATATATGATGTTTTTAATATTAATTTTAATATTCCCCAGTTTAAGGACTGAGACAAAACATCAGTCTGTTCCAGCAGTATTCCTACAGTGTTATTTGCAACTAAATTATAAATAACAGATTTCAAGGATGGTCCTTCACATCACACTGTCTGTTAAAGCACACTATGGCAATTCTAGCATTTCACAAGCATAATACATTAAAGAAACAGTACTTTTATTTGCATGATACAGAAAAGTACAGGGTTTAGGAAAAAAAGAATCAAACCAGGAAATCAGATAATTTGGCACATGTGATAGAGACCTGGAGAGCCGTTATCAATGAATTTCAGAGGATACGTGAACATTTCTGTATTGGCTCTTGTAATTTCTAATATTAATTCTGTCCATCCATATATAAGCACCATTAACAACCACAGATGTTTTCAAAAGGTGTTGTGGTCAGGTTTGTTCTCAGCATACAAACGGTCCCAACACCAGACACAGTAGCTAAATCACAGCATATACTGAATGAGCAGTCATAACACTGGATTTTACAGTGTATTAATAATGCTTTCTGGTTTGACAAAGGGTGGACAGAAGCCATCTCAGTTGTATGAAATAAACCTGTTTTCAACACAGGTATAGTGGAGGAACAGAGCTGCCCATTGCTAAAGCATTGTAGATATTGAAAAAATTTCTGTTGTGTAGTTCAAATACATTAGTACTGCTAGTCTGTCATTATTCTGCAAGGATCTTTTCCAGGCAGATTCCTTTCTGGTAAAATGGTGATTCTAAGTCACAGTAGATGCAGTGGATCCACAGAGCATTCAGAGATCACTCTGTCAGCTCTGGTAAGCATTAGGGTTACATCACGTCTAAGATGCTGAATGAATATCTGTAGAGTGACAGAAATATTAGAGGAGATTTCTGCTAAAGCTGGAAATAAGGCAAATGCAAATCACTAAAGGGGTTAAACATAGAAAGCTGTCATGATTTAGAAAGAAGCTGTGTATCTGGAGTTGCAAGCTGCCCAGCAGAAGACTAAGTGTGTAATGGGCCCTCCCCCCCGAGTCTCAGGGGTGGGAGGGACGCCAAATGCCTCAGCAGGTTCCTCATTTCATTTAAAAAGAAGGAAAGGTAAAGGTGAGCATTCTAGTATGGAGGGAGAGGGAGTGCCTCCATTAAGTTCAATGCCTTGAACTTAAACCGACTCACTCTGGAGAAATCCTGAGTTTTGTAATTTGATAAACTCTTTATCTGTCTTTTCCTGTTGCCCATCCATGGCATGATCATTTTTTAGTGGTATTTCGTTAGCTTCAGATTATTTCTTGAACACAAAATAAAAGTCTTTATTTTACATTTCTGCTTTAAATATAATGCAAATTTCATGGAACACATAGGTTGGGAAATGTGTGATACAGGCTCAAATGCATAATGAGAAGTATCCCAGGAATAATCAATCCAAAACCAAACGGGTCATTTAACTGCAAACATTGTGCTTCACAAGTCAATTAATTGGTTATCTCAGTTGTGCCTGGGAGGTCAAGTCATTATTAATTTAGCTTATTCTAGGGTAAATTTGCCTTCTCATTATCTTTTCCTATTGCTCCCTACACAGTTTCAAAAGTAATTTCACTCTGTATAAAGCATAGAGAAGCAAAGGAATTTGGTATAGATCATAGACATTTTTTGTGCAGATTCCCAGAACGTCCTTAAAAAGAAAAGAGTTCTAAGTGAGGTAGGTATCCCTTATTTACCTTAAAAGGTCACACAGGTCTGATAATTTAGAAGAAATTTCCCTAAGAAAAATGATAACCCCCACCTTCACAAGATCCTGGATTGACTTTCAGGTGTACAAACATGCACACAAAAGCTAGAAACATGGCAATAAAAAAGTTAGGCTTTCTTGATATTTTTCAGGAGGAATATCCAGGAAGAAAGGGAGTCAATGGCATCTAGTTGTTCATAATGTCTGCTCCATACAGTCATAGGCATTCAAATCTTTAATCTGCAGTTTCAGATAGATTTGGTAAATATTCTCACAGAATTTGAAAGGCTTTGCTGTTGTACTGCATTTTTTCTTCGGTTCTCCACCCCAGCTTACCCACTGTAAATTGTTATGGCTACCTTGAATGACATTAAACATATATTTTCTAAGGTCCAACATTTTCTGTTTGAAGCAACCAACAATTTTTTCAGTCTTCTTAATGTAATAATGCTCTACAGATATAACTGTAATCATCCCACATTCAGTGGGATGTGCAAATTGTGTCCTAATGCAGGCTGTGTCCCTGTATTTGAAATTAATAACTAATTTCACTTACAGAGTACAAAAGTACTCTGCCTACCACTGATGTATCACACGTTGTTCAGGGTTTACAGCTAACCATGAGTAAAGAATGTCATGGTATAGAAAACACCAGTCATCACAGCCTTAGTCCTACTAGGCAGAACAGTACAAGTGCCAGTAGAAAGAGCCTAGCCTCAGCTTAATAACAGCTTTCCATGTAAGGGGCAGATGGGTTTATTTTATGTGTATCTGTGTTACTTGGAAGCCTCTCCAATACAGTTGCGCAACAGATTTATAGTCTATATCCATGTACCTGCACCAAACTGGTGTCAAGAGAGACATATAGAGCCTCTGTGACACCATGACAGGAAATTTAGAGCTAATGGCTTTTTGGTTTTATTTCCAGATTTGTGGTTACTTCATTCTTTTACAAGATTTTCGGTTGCAGCTGTGAAACAAGTATCGGTGACAACTACCAGGACCTTTGTTGCATATACAGATATAGTAATTCCCTGTTTAAATTAGGAGAACAAGGCAGTACAGGCTTTGAGTTGACCAAGTGTGATCTGGTAGATACTTGGGAAAGTGGTATTTAGAATCAGAATGTATCCCATGAGTTAATTCTGATAATCAAGTAGAGCAGGCTTGAAAATGCAAAAAATAGCGTAGATATTTAATTTAGGAGGAGCTTTATGTTTGATCACTTCTGTTCAGGAAAAATAATACCTCACATTGTACGAATTTAAATAGGAGCGAGGTACACTTGAACTCAAATAGTAATGTGCATGCGCGTTTGGAGAATGGATCCAAATGTAGACTGACCTTTATGATATCTGTAGCAAAAGAATTCATGACTTCTATGACTATCCATTCCACTTTTCTATCCATAAAACCTCTACTATCCTCACCTGTTAGCTTGTCTCCTTATTCAGTGCTAGGACCTCAGCAGCATTTCTGCCATTCTTCATGGTTACTTAGGGATTAGAGCTGCTGTACTGATTGCAAGGAAGCCATGCGATTTAGGTTGAGGGAAGCTGTTTAGTATCAGGATAAGGAAGGCTGAATCTTATCATGTTGTTTCATGGAATTAGCTGTGGGCAGCAGCAGCTGCTTAGCTTGCCCTGAATTACAGTACAGAGTCCTGATTTGACTGACTTCCCATGAGCAAAAGGAAGAAGAAAAACACAAAGGATAAAGATGAATAAAATTTTCATTTTTTATATCAACATAAAATACATTTTCATATGATTCTTTGATCGAATTTTATTGACAACTTTATAAAGTTGAAGTGTCAAATGAGTATATGTGACGGTTTGTTTCTGATTCAAAAATGTTTAATTTTATGGAAAAAGAAGTTTCTAAATGCTTTCTATTTACATTTTTATAGTCTAAGCCATATTTTTAGAGAAATAATATTCCAAAACATTTTTTTCACATGTCCAGGACTGAGGAGGAGTTCTTTAATAATACCTAGGTAGGCTGAAAAAAAAATTAATGAGAACACAAGTGAAGTCAATAAATATATAAAGTCTGTTGCACCCTTAATCTTCACAGATCTTTTTTTATCTCATATCCCAACAACCCTACAATATTTACAAACATAGTTATCTTCCCATAATTTAAGTCACAAACAAGTACTGAGTTGTTGCTAAAAGCTCCTTTTCAAGACTCTAATGCATATGAAAATGTGTGTGCGTGAGCTGGTTGCTGGTGAGCCATGAAGGTCTTTTGAGAGAGCTTCTGTTCCCTACATAACTGTGGACAGTCATTTAGACCACTTAACAAGTTGCTCCTTTTTATTTTTGTTTGAGCTTTTCCAAATTTCTGGTAATGTCTTCACATTTTTTTTCAGTGGACAGCTGAAACACCAGGTATTCAAAGATGTTTCACTTGTCTTTCTGCAATTTTCCTTAGATGGCAAATGTTCTCTAATCAGTATGTCAGTTTACTATAAAAACGGAATGGATGTAATCTCTGTCATGAAAACTAAAGAATGTTATCTTGACTAATCGCTTCAGCTGAGAAAATGCTTGCTAGTAGTCTACAGAATCTTAAAAAAGACAAGGTAGATGATTTTCCTGTCATGTTTTACTCATTTGCAAGATGCAGTACAGCAAGAATAAGTACCAGAAAGAAAGAGCACTGCACACCTCTCCTGATAAATAGAATATGAGAAGTCAGTGTCAGTTGCAGCACATAAGGGTAAAATTCATCACCAGTCCTCCACATGTCCCTTGCACTTACCATGAGACTGGGCTGAGAGCAAGGGGAAATGAAGGAGAGAAGCCTTGGCAACATGTAGAGAGTTCATTAGCTCTGAAAAAAAGAAACAAACAAAAAAAACCCAATAAACACACCAGCATGTGTTGTTCCATGAGAAAGCTGTCATCTTTCCAAAGAAATTAGCTGCTTTATATTCTGCACATTTTAAATTGCAGTTAGATTATGCTGTCTCTTTTCATTGAGTCTGGTAACAAAAATTTGCAATTTTGAAACAAGCTAAGTCTTGTTCAGAGAGACTTCTGCAATTGATGCACTTTCTCAGGGTAAAAAAAAAGGAAAAAATATTTTAAAAAGATTGATCTTGAAATTGGAATTTTTTATTTTTTTTTTTTAAATGCATCACAGGATACCTGAAGAAGTGAAACATGCACCTTCATGTAGCTTAACAACAAAGAAGACACTTGCAGTCTCCAGGTAAAACTTGCCTTCTTCCAGAAAGATATATTTAACAAAGAAATCTGTTTGCCTGTCACCTTTCATCTGTAATGAATCTCATCCATGAACTTCTTTTTAAATGTATGCCACAATGAAGGACAGATATCATCTGTTTTCTCAAGCACAGACTTAGAATGAATTACTTCAGCAAATATCAGCATTTTCAAAACAAGTTATTCATAAGATTATTACTGTGATAGAGACCCCTGGAAAATGCAGATACAACATCAAACTATTACAGAGTACTTCATTAATAAAGAATTTGTTGTTTGGGGTTTTTTCCTTCTCACAGCCAGGTTAAGGAAAATTCAGTCTTCATTTAAATCCAGACCCTTTTCATGACATAATTAACACCACAGTTCATAGAGACTCTAGTAATGTGCTTGGTTTTATAAATCTACATTTAACTAATGAGCTTTGCTGTGCCAAAATCATTAATGAGGACTTGGGTTCTGAGCTCTTCTTTAACAGCAGTAAAGAAAGCAGAAAGATAAGGTCACTATTTTTTACTTTTGGTTAGCATGTTCAGGCACACATCATCAGTCTTTTGAACAGGGGAACTACTGAAGCAAAAAGGTGAGATAACAGAAGGGCCCATTAAACTGCAGATCACTGGAACTCTCTTCCTAAGTTCAGGACATAGTTACCTGGTAAATGACACATGACTTTTTTCTGGCATTTCAGCTTAACTAAGCCCAGCTGTAGTCACAGAATCCTGTGAATCAGGAGTCTAACATTGTCCATTATGTCTTGTCTTTTTCTTGAGCCACAGGCCCACTACCACCCATGCTGGAGTTCAAGGCTTTGCATATTTTGGCAAACCCACCACTGTGCTACATCTCTCTTTTTCTAAATAATATTTTTATTGTAGGATCTAACTAAATCTTTTAGACATAACATTATGAGATTTATGTTTATACAAACTGAAGCATGTCTCACATCTATGATGATGCGTTCTTATTTATTTTTTCTTTTAAAAAAATTACATTAGATGGAAGCTAAAAAATTGTTTAAAATGTGAGTAGCTCTATTGATAACAGTAGGATTATTCAAGTGCTTCAGACTAAGCAATGTCAATGTATGTTTTGTGCAAACAAAGCACAACTTGCAAGTGGTTGTTCTATTAAAGTAACAATCTTCATACTCTCACTCACTCAGATAGGTTCAACTGTCTTCAGGTACACCTACCCTGGAAGAAATCATACTTGTCTAAAGCTGCATTTTTGTTAGGCTACAGATGGACCTACTCCTTTAGTTACAGCTGTGCTAGTTTAAAAAAGTTATTGCTGGTAACCCTGGAGCAAATCACACTAGAGCTCCTTGCTTCTACCCTTCAGATGAGATTTCCCAGAAAAACAAACATTTTACCTATATCTGTTGATGGGTAAGGTGAACGACTGCTCACACCCACAAAGGGGTTGGCACTTCTCAATGAAACAGAGTCCCAGTCACGGCTCCCATCAGGGAATGAACCAAGCTAAGCAAATCAGAAAATAAGCCCTGGAGAACAACTTCTCTGGTAGGCATAGCCACAGCCCTACAGAGGACAGATAACATTATATTCTGATCTGATTCAGACCTATAGCTTCTTGAACTAAACATCAAAGTAAACATTTATTATACTGCAAATTCTGACTCTCCACAATGCCTTCCTTCAAGCTGGGGTAGATTAATTTGCTTTGCACTGACTGAATGGCTAAACATCAGCAGATAGAAGAAATGTTGTGCTGCTAGAGGCCAGCCTGATCTATGGCATCAAATGGTGGGAACAGGCAGAGAGAGTACCCTGTTATTGTCAAGATGAGTAGTTGCCTGCCATGGACAAGTAGATTGTTCTCACTAATTATTTGAATCTCAAAAGCATCAGATCACACATTATTAATGCAAACAATTCTATATCAGCAGTAAAAAGAGTGAAAAGCAGGTTTTACAGTAAATAGTGGAGTTAAACACAGCCTTGAAAGCAAACTTAAGCTAGCTTTCAGCAGGCAAAGACTTGCCCGCTGGATATCTTTTTATATCTATGAAAAATGTATGTGAAAATGTCTTTCCAATTTGGGGATATTATGTGCTCATTTACACAAATGTCAATGACTGCACAATATTTGAGGCGGTATAAAAACGTGCTCAGAATGTTTCATGTTCTTATTAGGACAGCTTGGGGGACCTCTGGTCATTTCAAAGATTCTGATAAAGGAAACACCACAAATGTAAGAGAATTTGACTGCCAGTTGGCTTACAATGTTCCTGGGTGACATCAAGGAAATGAGAAGTGGTCATGCCCATGACTTAGACGAAGAACACTTTTTGTTAACTAGGTAATAAAGCAGTGTAGATGGGCTTTCCTTGAAAGATTTTTAAATTGGAATGAGATTAGGATAATACTTGTAGAGGTGAGTAGCTTATCTATTGAAAATTTTAAGAGTGTGCATGTTGGATAATTGAAGCCTTGATTGTTCTGCTAATATGGAAGTAATGTAAATGAATTGTCATCCAAACACTGGTGTTAGTATCAAGTGCACTTGGGGACACTTAGCCAAATGCAGAGTACCAGTTAGGGTATTTTGGCACTTTTCTAAGGCATTACCTTAGAAATCTGTCAGTAATTTTGTTCTGCTAAACTAAACAAGACTCAACGCCTGAAGAGGAGATGGTACCACAAACAAGGATTTTTTTGAAGGTTGTTTCTTCTTCTTCTGAATAAACACAAACGATAAGGTTGCCTTTGGACAGGCCAAGGGCAGTCCTCACATCAGTAATAAAGTGCCACCTGAGCCTAAGATACTCTTAAAATGAAATTCCCTGGTATCCCAATGTTATATATGCTTCCCGGCTTTTAACAGAGCTCATTAAAAAGGTTTATAATTTTAATGTTCCCTCTGAAGTCCAAATGAAATTCTCTTGGGAAAAAACAACAGTAATAAAAGATGATTTCCGAAAGAGGACTCATTTCAAAATTAATAGCTCAGCATCCCAAGAACTAATTAATTTGGCGTATTCATTGAATAAGGATTGGTCAGCCATTCATGTTCCTCATATAAAAAAGGATAAACTAATTTTGAAAAGAAAACATGTCTCTGGTACTGGTACTTAGTTTAATATAGTTTTAAAGAGGCACAAATCATAAAATACATCAAATAGCCATCCTTTCACTTCCCCATGGCATTCCAAATATACATCTAACTAAATACCTAGGAAGTGGTCCAAACTGTTTAAAAGCAAACTACGCAGATTGGCCTTGCTACTGTTTTCTGAATGTATTCAACTAAATTAAAGAGATAGACAATGTAATATTCTATTGCCAAAACAGCATGGAAGAATCTGAGAGTGTGGAGCACAACAGTTCAAGGGAGGTTTTTCTCTCTTTTCCTAGTCCTGAATTTGAAATTTTCCTGTAATTCAGGACACCAGGCAAAAGGGTATTTAAAAGATGATGTTATCGGTGTTGATTTGTGAAGATATCTATTCTTTGCAAAACTCATTTATAAAACAAACTCAAGACATTCAAGAATGAGATGCATGCAGTGTAAAAGGAAAATCTTAAAGAATTTTAACCTTATTGGTATGTATCTTCTATACACCTTAAATGTGTTATTTTTTTCTATATTTTTATTTAATCTCTTGCAGAGAAAATAAATAATAACATAATAATTGCTCTGAGAGGTTTAAGAAATGTTGTTGTGTTACTGTTATTTTTTTTTCTGAACAAAGTTCAGGTTGATTTTCATGTGAAAAAAGGATTTGAAAGTGAATATAAGAACATAAAATGAATTACAAATGAAAGATTATGACTTGAAATTAATAATCCTTAATACATTTTTTAATTAATTTAAGATCAGAAATACAAGAGTTAAAAATTAATCAATCTACAGCAAGACAGACACTTCAATATCCATTTTAATAAAAAGGAGATAAAGTTCTAATTGTTCAGTTCAGAGAATCACAGAATTGTTTAGATTAGAAAGGACCTTAAACGCTGTCCAGCTCCAACCGCCCTGCCACAGACAGGGACACCTCCCTCAAGGTCCCATCCAACCTGACCTTGAACAATTCCACAGCTTCCCTAGGTAACCTGTTCAAATGCCTCACCACCCTCATCACAAACAATTTCTTCCTAATATCTAATCTAAATCTTCCCCCTTCCAATTTAAAACCATCCCCTCTCATCTTGTCACTACACGTCCGTGTTAAAAATCCATCCCCAGCTTCCATGGAGGTTCCTTTCAGGTACCTGGAGGGTCCTATAAGGTCTCCCCGGAGCTTTCTCTTCTCCAGGCTGAACAATCCCAACTCTCTCAGCCTGTCCTCATGGCAGAGGTGCTCCAGTCCTCTGATCATCTTTGTGGCCTCCTCTGGACTGTTCCAACAGTTCCATATCCTTCTTATACTGGGATCCCAGAACTGTACACAGTACTCCAGATGGGATCTCAGGAGAGCAGAGTAGAGGTGGAGAATCACTTCCCTTGACCTGCTGGCTGCGCTTCTTTTGATGAAGCCCAGGATATGGTTGGTCTTCCGGGCTGCTAGTGCAACATTGCAACATGTTGAGCTTCTCATCAACCAACATCCCAAAGTCTTTCTCTGTAGAGCTGCTGTCAATCACATCACCCCCATGCTGTATTGAAACCATGGATTGTCCTGACCCAGGTGTAGATCTTGCACTTGGCCTTGTTGAACGTCATGAGGTTCACACAAGCCCACTTGTCTAGATTGTCCAGGTGCTTCTGGAAGACATACCACCCTTCTGGTGTGACAACTGCCCCACTTATCTTGGTGTCACTCACAAACTTGCTGAGGGTGCACTCAATCTCACTGTCAATATCATCAATGAAAACAGTAAACAACACAGGTCCCAGAGAAATATTAAAAAGCATGCACATCTCTAAACAAGAACAGTCAACCTGCTGAGACATAAAAGCACATTTAAAGTACTCTACTAGGAACTTTTTGACAGTGCAGAGCCGCTTATGAGAATAGCCATTTGTAAAATGTCATATCTGGTTCTGAATCAAAAACTAACACCTCCACTTAATATCTGATCCATCAAGGTAATTAAAGTAGTATTTAAAATCAAGGTAAAATTTAAGTACATTCCTTATCTGTGGCTGTCAAGAAGAGAAAAGGGTTTAAAAATTAAAGTGACTATTTTTACATCAACATGATGATATTGCAATCTCCATCGCCAAAAGCTAAAAGATCAAATCAAGCAGGTATACTATGAGATTTCTGTGCAGTTCAATGTGTTCAAATGGAAAGTTTGTCATATGACCTTTTAATGTCCATCTCATTGGCTTGTTATTCATCTGCCAAGGAAGCTGAAAAGCTCAATAGAACTGTCAAAAATAAGTAAAAAAACCGAATTTAAGTTAAAATAAATGAAATTACTCAACTGAGAGGAGTAAACCTACCTTTTTTCACTTATTAAAATCTGATAACTTCCTTAAGGTTCCAGAACTGAATTATGATCAATCCAATCCTTTAGGACACATATTAAAAATCGATTAGATAGATAGATAGATAGATAGATAGATAGATAGATAGATAGATAGCTTAAGTATGATGAAAACAAAGCTGAAAGAACAGGTTGAAAAATGAGTTTAATCTATCAATTATTCTTATTTAAAGACTATGGTCCTTCCTTTGTTATTTTTGTACCACATACTGTAGTCACTATTTATGAGTCACATTTGCATGTTTTCTATTCTGCTGACTTCAGTGCTCAGAATTGTGACTTCCTATTGAGATTTGAAATACCAGTTCAAGTGTGAATTAATACAGTTGTAGGCATCGTTAGATTGTAGGCCACTTTTACAGTGTGGTTAAAGCAGAGCAAATATTAGGCAAGCACTTAACTGTGCATTTGAATATAGATGTTTTCTATATCTCTTCTATGTCTCAACGTGCTGTATTTGAGGGCGCAAAGCACTTTGTGTGACGTTGCATAAAATACAGGTGACTGAGAAGATGCTCAAGGGCATTGGGTAAAAGCATTGTACTGGTGTAATTTTTGTTTGTACAGATGGTCTAGATTTCTGCCATAGAAATAGCACAGGGCCATTCTCCTTGTCACTGACTGGTAAGTACGTAGGATCCTTTCAGCAAGAGCTGAATACATCTGGTGGAGAAACGGGTGAGTGAAAGGGGCAGTAAATAGACAGCACATGAATTATCAATTTTTTTTAAAAAAGGTTATTCAGTGACATTTTTTTTTCCAAATATAGTAAAAATTATTTTGTGACAAGTTTGGGACATACTTCTTAAATGTACCTTTCGGATCCTAGTGCAAAAGTGTAAGGAAATACCTGTCTTCAAGCACCGCAATGACTTTTCTGAAATCAGTAAACATGTGACTGATCAGGAGTTGGAAGAGAATAGCAACAAAGCCCTACAAAATGCACAATCAGAGAACTTCAAGGTAAAGTCTCAAGACTTTACCGAATTTGATTCTGTACTTCAAATGTCATGGCTGGGAACATCTTTCTTATGTTCAACCACTCTACATTGCATGTATAGATAAATCAGCAATGTTACAGAAAAATTAAAGGCTAAGTTGTAAGGGTGTTGAATGCCCATGAAGATGATGCAGTGAGAAAGGAATTCCATTGCCACCTATTTACTACCTACTTAGTCCATCTGGTGGAACCAAAAAGAGAAAAAAAATAGCCTACAACATATTTTGGTAGTCATTATTTCACTAATCCTACACACAGTTGGAGGTTTGTTTCAAGTACACTAAAAACCCAGATGGACAACTTCAATTTAAAGCTATTCCAAAAGAAACCCTTATACGCCCTCCAGATTTAGATGTTGGTTCCTAGCCTGTTCCAAGTAGAAAGATTCTGTCTCAAACTAATTGATTAATACACTTTTGCTAAAAATCACCACCAGGCACCGAGAAAAACGGTAGAAATATTTCCACAAGAAAAATGGCCAAGAAATGGCTAGAGGTGGAAGAAAACATAGCTAATCTGGTAAATCAGAATTGGCTAAGTAATGTGTGTTTTCAAGACCCGCAATTACTTCATCTGAAAAAAAAATTCAAATACACTATTTGCATATCAGTTACTCCATTTGAGACAGATCGGAAGGACCTGTAACAAGGAACAAAAGAATAAGGAATATGCTTCATCTTGCTTATATCTCTTAAAGATTAAGTTCTTACCAAACTTAATTCAGCTTATATTTTCTAGATTCAGGAACATACACACACAAAAATATTCCCATTGCTACCAGATTGCCAAAGCTGACACATTCAGCTTCTTACTGTCTGTAATTGCAAACCCACAGACTCTGCATTCATATGTCTTCAGGAAGTGGACAGACATTTCAAACATATATTGACTTAAAGTTAGTGAATTAATCGATTAAATTTATGCAAGATAAAATAATATCTTTAAATTAAACCAACAGGATGATAATGCCCTTATGCATGTAGTAATCCCTTTGGCTTAATGAAGGCTCAAGACATCCTATTTCAGGCTCAAAGCCATCTTAATGGATTGTTATTTTCATGAGCTGCTTGGACTATGGGAACCCTTTGATACAACAGAATTACTGCAGGTAGGTTAATAACGTCTTCCCAATAATCCTCATTGACGTTTATATGGAGTAAAGATTTAAACTATTACCCTGCTGGTACATTTTTTCAGAATCATTTCCAATCACAAAATGAACACCTGGATTTCTTTCCTGTACCTCTATATCTCTTTCTTAGCTGTTTCTCCTTAGTCTAAAGCTTCTTGCTCACAAAAAAAAAAAAAAAGATAGTTCATCGAGTCCACATTTTGTGATTTTTTTCTCCGAAAAATTTTTCCAGGGTATATATTATAAAACAGCCTGAATAAATTCAGATCATAGCACTTTCCAAAGTTTCTTTTTCCAGACTATTCAGATTTTTGTCTTCAGAATAAAAGAAAGAAAGGAAGAATAATTAGAGTGAAATTAAGTGGAAAATTCAAAGGCCAAAATCCTCACTTGTCTATATCAGAATATATGAACTGTCATTTAGCAGTGGCTGAAATGTACATCTTTTAAAGTATATTTTCCAATAACAATCAAAAACCACTTCAAACTATTGAAAATCTCTATATGGTTTATCTCCATATGGTTCTATATAAGAAAGTGTCATTTTAGTGTATGAAACATTAACTGACAATCAGTTCGTGCACTGTACTCTCTTTAGCTAGGAGGGTTACACAACTATTTGTTTTTGATCACGTTCAGTAAGCGGTAATTTTTTCCCATGGCAGAATAATCTAGCAAAGGCTATGTGAATCTGGAATTTAATTTGTTTAACATAAAAGCCAGACAGCATTTGATTGATTCAAGATGTGGAAAAGTAGCAGAGCTCAAGAAACTGTACATGAAGTTCTTGATTAAACAAGACAGGAATCACAGGGCTGATTAACAACAGAGTCGTACCACCAAGACCAGTTCCAACCCATCAGCACTGTGATACTCAGGGAAAGGACATAAATTCCTGTACTTCAAAGACATTGAAGGTTTTGATCTCAGCACCACTGAGAAGGAATTCAGTTTTCTTGTTGCTGTTATATTCCACTCTATGAAGTATAGTTCCACAGGAAGAAAACAGAGCTGTGTAACTGTAAGACTACAGAGAATTTCCTGATCTGTAATAATCTGGTAATGACATTTCCATAAGGTGATATGTTCCATACAGAGGGGAACTAGCACCCACTTGCTTTGTTATAATGCTGCATGTAAATTTCACAGGAAAATATTCTCACCTCTGTCACAGTTTAGGCCCTATCTGGCTAGAAGAAAAATGGTTGTGGGTTGGAAACTAGAATTACAGCTTAAATGAAGTCATATTTCTACTACTAATAATGATGATGATGAAAATAATTAAAGTAATAAAATATTTACAAATATCTGAGATTGCACCCTCACCCTTCGATGACCATACATTACCTGCTGCACAGTAGACATGAGGGAATGGGTCCATGGCGTAGGAGGGACCTGAATGCAGCCGCTGGATTCAACCAAAGAGATGAGGTCCTCGCTGGATGTTGACGATCGCAGAAGGGAGCAAGACACTTGTGATCTCTTAGTTTTTTACTGAGTATGGTTTATATGGGATGGAATACTCTGCTGGTCAGTTTGGTGTCACCTGTCCTGTCCCTGCAGGTGTGGCCTTTTTTGGCTAATTTGAGGATGGACTTCGTTACTAGAGGAATAAATATGAACATTGGCCGTTCTGAATACCAGTGTCCCATGTTAACAGTTCTAGAGAGAAACTGTCTGAATAACATGCAGTTAGTTTTCAGAAAATGAAATTACTTATACAAGACTGAGTTACAGTCAGAAAACTGACTCTAATTCAACTGAAACCTCTACAAATTCTGAATTCCTCATGGATTTTAGGATTGTTATAGATTTTATTTTCTTCTCAGGGATCATTTTCTGCCTGTAAAATTATGCCTTTTGACAATCCACGTAGAAAAATGGAAGAGGAAATTCATTCAAAGTTCTTCTCAATGTTATCTTCTAGAAGACTGATTGCCTTATGTTAGGTAATAACCTTATGTTATTGCCTTATGTTAAATAAAAACTCTGCAGAAAGACTCAAGGACATCCTTGTCAGATTTAGATGAGTTCTCCAAGTCATCACGAAGACCGTGTTGTTTGATAAAAAAGCATTCATACAAATGTTTTGTGGTGGTGGCACCCACACTAACTCATCTTAGGTAACAAGAGGTAACAAGGAGTACCAGCTAGTCAGAGCACCAGAGAACTGTCCAGGCCAGCATGACATGACCATCAGCACCACAAGAAGAATATCCATTGATAGGTCCTTGAAGTTCATAATTCACATCCTTGTAGCATAGACTAAGAATATTTTTAAAACTAGTTGAATTAATCACATATAACATCCAGTAGGACAGAACAATAGAACCATAACATCACGGAATGGTTTGGGTTGGAAGGGACCTTAAAAGCCTTTTTCAACCTGCTTCCAGGAAAAAAAAATCAAGTTCTTAAAGAAAGAAAAAAAATATTGTAAGTAACAAGATGTATAATTTACTTTTATAGATGAGTGAAGTTTGGAAGTAAGTGTTCCATGGTGTCTGTAACTTAATATGTTTATGGTCAAATGGTATATCAAATATTTCTGGACACACACAGATATATATATATAAGACACCAGTTGCAGAGTTTTGCCTTGAATGATTTATTAATCATTCATCTCTCTAGTCTATCACACCAGAATGGAAAGTCCTGGAAAAAGCTTTTAACTTTTTGAATAAGTCCTGGGAGGCAACACTTGAAAAAAATAAATCATTGATTGATTTTCTTATCATGGTTTAAAACAGCATTAATATTTATCATCTCAGGAAGCCAGCATAAAAACGTTAGCAGAACAGACTTGACAAAGGAGTAATAATATTTAAAAATAAATCCCTCATGATTTTGACTGCATCGTTCTTCCACAGTAGCAAAGCAATCTAAAGTTACTACAAAGGCCAACAATCTGTTTCAGTTCACTGGGACTGACGGGGTCAAAAATATCGCAGTCCTTTTTTGACCTTTTTAATGTTTTTTCAACATGTAAACAAACCCCTGATTTATGGGGGGGGAAAAATCCCAAACTGATGTTATGGTTAACTTGCACTTGGGCCTTCTGCATAGAGTTGTTCACTGGAAATGTTCTTTATGAGTTCAGTTGAAATTGTCCTTCTAGTGCTATGTCAGCTGATCTGATACAAGCTTTTGTATTATTGGCTGATATTCCAGAAGTGAAGCAATTTTAAAATAATCTTGTCTCCAACTCCAATACTGTCATACTGCCAAAAGCATAAAAGAATCATTCACCTTCTCCTGTTTGTAGATGTTAACTGGCTCTGTATACTAAAATGTAACTACCAGTCGGTCCTTGGCAACAAACATATGGGTGTGTTTTTCTGTAGTCTGAACAACCTCATGAAGGCCAGTAGGAACCCGTGGGACAAAACTTGATCAAGAACTGTGATTCGAAGGTTCTATAATGTGATAAACTACAAAGTTCAAACAGCAAGAACAGGTAAGAGATGGTGAGCTCATATGAGCCTGTAGGGAAAGCCAGCAACACAGATTTTGCATTTCAGATGAATTTGCACGGACCAACGTTACACACAACTTTTTTGAGGAAAAAAAATAATAAAGTATGCTAAATTCCAGAGTTGGCATAATATGTACTATTACAAATAGGGTAGTAATAAATGAAAATTATAGAGGTAATCTAATGTCAATACTTTTCCTGGACAAGGAGGCCTATAGATTTATTTCTTTTAACAGCTATTCACTTTCAGGTAATATCCACCTCTCCAGCGAATTTTGTCAAGGTGGATATTTCCTCTTAATGAGTGACTGCTGTATTCAGAAAGACTGCGTATGTTTGGAGGAGGTATGCAGAGTAGTAAGTACTCATAAACCTAATCTTCCAAGTACTCTAAAATCTCTCCATTTAATAGGTCTTTGCATTTTTGGCATAAAGTTAGAGGCTGTGAGCAGTTTGGTAGAGGTGTGCAAACTCGTTATTAAATGGTATTATTCAGCCCCATCCCTATTAATTCAGCACCTTTGAGGTTTTTCTGCGGAGTTACTTGATTAGACACATCTGCATATTAGAAGACTGTGAAATTGAAAATAGTGAGGAGGAAGATACACATTTTTCTGTATACAGAACAATCTGCTGCTGAACCCCCCACAGCAAAACAAAACAAGTGAAGAACTTGACTGAAAATTGTGGCAAAATCCCACCCAAACCAAGAATGAAGAAATAAAACAGAATGAACTGCATTTAGGGTTAGGATTAGAAAGAAACAAGATACTTCTTCAGATGGATAGTTTTGTTAATGTGGGGAAGTGTTGTATTGTGAGTAGCATTACATCACTTATTTTTGGATGATAGCAACAGATGGATTTCTTAAAAGCTAGGACAGAAACAAGCTTTCATTAGTGAGTTACCTACACTTCCTTAGGAAACAAACCGTTCAGGAAGAAATAAAAAGGTCTTTTCAGAAACGTGTTTTTCTTTCACCCACACTGAAAGTCTGTAGTTGTTGCAGTGCAATGCGCTGGCAGTTTCAAGACTTTTGTATGTAGTTGGTACTGCTCTGATTAAAAAATGCACTATATTTAACAGCTAAGTGTAGTCCAAGACTCAGAAATATCTTCTAAAATTAGATCTAAGCAAAGTCATCAACTTAAAATTTTTAGATTATTTTGTAAATCTTGCTTCACCACTCAAGCTTCCCCAAAGGACCAGAGAGAAAACAGTAAAATAGGATTATAAAACAACAGCCTCTCAGTAAAATGAGACCAGGAGTGTAACCATCATTTTTCTTCAGAAACAGTAGCTTATTATTTTATCAGCATAAGAACAATTAATTACAACTTCTGAAATATTTACAGTGGTGTTTTAATTCAGTACAAAGCTTAGACAGCACTGTGACAAGTGCCTTGGAAATATTAATAGACTGACTATTCAGTAGGGTGGTGTGTATGTGTTTTATAGATGTATTTATTTAATAGATATGTGTATAAATTATACACATGTGGAGGTGTTATGCTTAGAAGTTCAGAGACGTGATTTATTAACGGAATATATCATGTCCTTTATCTTCTTGCCTGTTACCAGCTCTCTAACTTGTCATTGGTGAAGTTTATTCCAGCATCCAAATGTTTGAGAAGTAACATTTTCCTCCTGAAATAGAGAAATAGGAATCTTTGGAGGTTGTCTTGTGGTTTTCTTACCCTGGACCTCCTCCTCCAAGTTATACCTGCCCAAAGCCTGCAGTGAACAAGAGTTCATTTACATTCCCTGATAGGTTTTTTTGCACTTAAAAGGAGCTGTGAAAGCTGTGAGCACAATATCTACATCTAAAGGATGTAAACATTAATGCCAAATAAATGTAAATTAATAAAAGAAGAGCTTCTCAGTTTACCATAATATCCCAAGACTTACTTCTATACATTAAATTGTGCTGCAATTATTGTAGTGTTCAAAACCCAACAAGATAATGTATGTTTTAGTTAACCTCTGATTGCACTCTCTTAGGCACTCTAAAGGACTTGCTAAACAGATCTAATAAAGTGAAAAGCAACTACCCTAAGTGAGATTGCATTTAATTCACCCACGTATAACTGGCAATGCAATACATAAGGTGAAGAATTTAGATTTATAAAGCCTTTCCCAAATCTTGAGTAATTATTACATTGTGTTTTAAACAGAAGTATATTGTTAGGTTGATATATTATATCCCCTCTTATCAGAACTTACCTGAGCTAGTTTCATCTTAGGGATGCAATTTGCTTATCCTGAACATCCTGTAATAAGATTTTCCCCTCACACCATTATTTAAGTCACAGCAACACAGGGAGTGAGATCAGGCAGCTGCAAGAAGGTCTTCCACTTTTGGAAGCTACCTGCTATAGTGATATCTAGAGAAGTCAGAAGACAACTGGAAACTGTTTTTATTACAACAGTTATAGCAGTCCTGAGGCATAAGTAGCTAAGATGCTGAAGAAGAAAGGTAGCAACACATATTTTGCTGCAATACAACAGAGATAGAAAAGGAGCATGTGGTGAGCAGATGGGTACAATTTCTGTCTCAACCTACAGTCTCTAGTTGGTTTAACTGTATTAAAACATTCATCTTTCTGGTGAAGCTAACAATGACTCAGTACTGGGTTAGTTGTTCTCTCTGAGGATGGGTGGAAATTTCATTCTGAGCTGGACAACACTTTTCAGCTTCACTAAGACAGAATGCAACACTACATAAAAGGGCTGCTTTGAGATCCACTACGCTTTCTTCAGCTGACCCTTCCCCACATGCTCCAACTGAAGGTGTAAGTATCTTCACATCAGGTTCACATCACCTTCACAGCACTGGGAAATATCTTCCAAAGAAGGACTCCAAAATCCCTTTTTAATTTGCTAATTTTGTTGCCCTAATTATTGTGCCTCTATATTCTTTCTGACCTCTACCCCAGTTAGTATCACTTTGTAATTTCCCTTTAAAAAAAATGTTAACGAGCCACTCTATTGCAATGTGTACAACCAAGAAGAAAATCCATGCACACATTGCCTCCTGCGGTTATTTGTTTCACAACAGCTCGATAGGGAATCCCAAGAGACTTTGCTTTTTTTACATGCATATCTGATGTTACCTCCAGCACTTCATCAGAAAATCATACAAATCCCCATTGTTCAGCTGTGGTCTTTTTATTTGGTGGCTTATATGTACTTGTTTTCCCGACTCCTACAAGTTAATATCTACATAAAAACAAAAAGCTTTAGTACTGCTCAAGCTGCAGGACAAAGCTTCGTCTTTAAAGACAAAAATGTTCAAATATCGGTTCTCTGTATTCTACAACTTGGAAATCACAGGCACTAGGTCACCAGGCCACCTTGGACCTTGTATAGGACTAGCAATATACATGTTTTACTTGCTCATTTGAATGAGTTAGGTACAAGATAAAAAATGAAAGAAAAATTTGATGAAGTAGTTCAGGCCATTAATTTTGTTTTTTCAAATTTGCAAAAGAGATATCAACTGCAGAAAGAAATGTTTGACTACAATTCATAAATATTTACAAAACACTGGAATCTAGTTATTCCACATAAGATTAGCTTTCTTCTGCGATCACCACTGTAAGTCTTCCAAGGATCAAACTGTATGTACTGAGGTTAAAAACAGAAAATGCAAGATGGTGTGGGGAGAAAAACTACTATCACCAGAACTAAAACAAAACATACACAATGAAAACCTCAAAATTCTGAAAATTAGTTATAAGCTGAAAGGAGCAGTAAAGTAGGAAAGAAAGGGGAAAATACAGATATGACTGCTCCAAAACTGAACTGATGGAAAGCAAGTTGGTTGCCAAAATAGTAGTCTGTGAAGATTCAGTGCTACCACAAGCTGGAGACTATTTTATGATATATTATGAGAACAAGAAAAGTATGGCAATGTAGTACAGCAAAAGCTTTTGCCAGGACAAGAATGAACACATGTTGTATGGCATACACCATGAGCATTAGCAATGAAAGAAACTATTCTCTTAACAGGCAAGTAATGGCTTTTTTTTCTGCCGTCTCTTACCTATTTGCATGCAATACAAATTATGAATCATTATGCATTTTGGTAGGATTTTTTTTTTCAATAAAAATCTGCTTTGTGCTGAATTTTTTCACCTCTCATTGAAATATAGTTTGATCAGAAATGGAAAAAAAACTGACTCAGCTCTCTCACACCAACAATGGCACCACGATACCTTTTTAATGCTATATCCTCAGAGCCTCGTGCTCTTATCTGATACAAATGGAGTCGCATTGCAATTCCATTATGTTCTACAGCTGCTGAGTAAGAGGAAAGATGGAGGGGTGGTTTATTTTTCTCCCTTAGAAAACTTACATTTTATATTGAAGAAAAATAAAAGAAACAACCCTTTTTCCCCCTTCAAAACTATATTTCCTTCATCCCATGAAAACAATGGGAATGTGTATGTGGTGCCTTTGTAGAGTCACAGGTTAAGTGTTGCTGGACTCATTACCAGGGGTGTGTCTCCCATAATGCACCTGAGCTTCCCTTGTTGAATCACTAGGACGCGTATCTTGGAATCCTCTAGTTACATTTTCTTTCACCTTAAATGAGAATGTTGTGTGTCTGGGAAGGGAAGAAGAAGGAAAAAATACTTTACTTGAGATAAAAATAATATAAAATTAAGTCTTTCTAGGATAAAATTTAAGTTCTTTTTTTTTTTTTTTACCAACTGAAAAATTTGTATGTTATAATGTAATCGTGTACATTCATTCAAGCATAAAGAGCAAAAAAATTAGGTGAAGGAAATTCCCAGCAGTACCAAAGAACTCATGACAAGGAGCCAGGTGTATTGCTAAGTTGCTGAAGTGTGTTAGGTGTGCTGCATTGGCTCAATTCTGCTTCCATTGAAGCAAATAGCAGTGCATAATTGCAAATGTCATTACACACCTTTTTCACACATAAACAAAAAAGAAGCCACAATATTAAAAATACAAAAGTAATTAAATGTTAGTTAAAGCACATGGATTATTGCCACAGATCTCCATTGAAGTCAGATGATACCTGATGTCTTTGAAAGATAAAGCTTGATATTCAGGCTCGATCAGCAGGAACAGGTGTTTAGTACATGCATCCCAATTGGCACTCATAGGTCTGTGGTTTATACACACTTTCTTAAAGACCTGTGTTTCAAAATCAAGACCAAACTGGGAGAGACTAAAAAATAAACACTGACTTGAATTAGGTAGGAACTTCCAGTCCTAGATTTGCTACAAGTGATGCCAGATAGTTAAAAAAACATTTCAAGAACATTTCATTGAACAAGAAAGAAATACTTCAACAAAGTCTAAATAGCTTTAATAAAGCCAGTTAATACTGATCTTCTCTTGAAGAAGGATTAAGGTCCCTCTTTCATATGTGTGCTTCAGGTCATTAAAAAAGTTTAAGAATCTTGCTGATACACATTGATAGATAATACACCATCAAGTTTCAAAAGGAAGATAGATAACAACATTAAGCTGAAAGTTTTATGTTGGTCATTAGTTCAATATAACTTTTATTTTGACATTAGTAAGCCAATTAAACACAGGAATTTCCTCTACAGCATCAGGAAACACTAATATAAGGCTGACTGAACACTGGAAGAGGCTGCCCAAGGAGGTAGAGTCATCATCCACTGAGATACTCAAAAGCTATCTGGACACAGCCCAGCACAATGGGCTCTAGGTTGCCCTGCTGGAGCAAGGGGGTTGGACGTTACCTTCAGAGATTGGTTCCTACTGTTCTGTGATTCTACACTTGCTAATGTAATATCTTCTACTCAGTGCAACATCTACATTTCCAGAGCTGAGAATAGTGACATAAAATTAAAAAGAAAATGTTTTAATTCTTTGTTATTTCCAGTATATTTCCATTTCTTTGCAGACATTGCATACTTAGGTGTTTGCACACAGCCACAGTTTTCAGAATGTATTTATGCTTTCTGCTTCATTCTGTTTTGGCAAATCTTCATTCATTTTCTGAAATATCTTAAAAGAATTTGTCCTTGTTGTAAAAGATTTGTATCAAGAATCTGGGCATAGAGCCTGATACATCTACAGGGGCCATTTTTTCTCTCCTGTCTCTCACGTGTGTTTCAGACTCTAAGTACAACTGCAAATTGTAAATGACTTGAATATAAATTCTGGGTTTGCTCTACATAGCTGTGTGTTGCAGCTGCACACTTCATTCACTAAAATCAGTCATAAAACTCCTCCATTAACTTTACAGATTAGAGCAGAGGAGATTTGGCTCTGTAGCTTCACTACAGAAACTTTAGGAAGAAACTCAGCACATAAAAATGTCTAAAGAAATCTTTCTCTGTCTGCACCACTAATAATAATGAAAATCAGAATTCCTCTTTCACCACAAACCATCTCATGGAAAGTTTTAGGCTTCCAGAAAGTACACAGTTAATTTTTCATTTAACACTCTGCTTGTTATGTTGTTTATAATCCTATGTGCCATGAATTCATACATGACAAGATATAACCATGCTATGAAAAAAAAACCAACTAAGCCCTATCAGACCATCTAATAGCAAAAACCTGGCTAGGGGCTATGTGTGGAGTTGGGTGGGTTGTGTTTGGTTTTTTTGTTTTGTTTTAAAAACATAAGATTTATTATAAAACTCTACATTTTAAAGCTTAAAGAAAGGCAAGTATTTTTAATATACTATGCTATTAAATCTGTGTCTATCTGACAGGTGTATTGTTAGTTCAGACTTGTTGCTTCGTTTATGATTTTACTGTCTTTGCAAGAGATCTATGCAAGTATTGTATCACTATCATGTAATGTATAGTTTAACATTTTATAGGTTTTCATTTTTCTTAGTTGAGTTTTACTCTTTTCTAAATGGGATGATATTATGACCTAATTTAAATGTTTGCAGTCCTCATTTGAAGGGTAACATTTCAATGGGATTGGGTTGCCAGATCCAAAAGTTACAGCAAACAAATGCACTTCTAGATCACAGTGTGACTGCATTCATGGGGGGCTTAGCACAGGCAGCTGTTCAAATATGTATTTGTCTTGCTTCTTCAGTGTGTTTTGAACTTACACAATGCTGCTTTTGACGCCACTGGTATCTAGCTGCACCGTGATCAATATAGGCATGCCCAGTGAAGCTGCACAAATGGACGGTAGCAGCTTTTAATTCATAAAAAACCTAACAAAGTTCTTATTTATCCCTTTCTGCATGATCATATGAAGAAAGTATCAATTAATTGAGTAAATGTTTCAACTAGCAACTGTATGTTTCAACTGAAAAGTCAGAGCCTTATTCGACAAGAGAGTGAGACTACTCTAACCTGGCATTTCTACATGAGACCTAAGGACCTGTGTCTTTGGAGATGGAGGCTTCTGCCTTTTATACAAACGCAAATGACACTGGGACTGGAGCTTTTATAAGATTAAAAAAAAAAAACACCATAAAAAAAAACCCTACATATTTGATTCATAATAAAGCCACATTTAAAAAACCTTCAGTATGCCTCTGTTGTTACTGTCTTCCATATTCTAAAAAACATACAAATACAAGAAAGCAGGGAAACCAACTTCTGGGCCCAGACACTTTTAGCAGGTCCTTGTGATTATCTGAAATAAAAGAAGGAAAACAGTAATGAAACACAAATGATAGCCTTGTTTCAACTTGCTAGTTTATAAAATAACATCAACACCCCTGCTTCTTAAAAATTTTTGTGCTACAATAACATCTATAAAACACTGCAAGCCATAGATCTGATTGTCCTGAATATTTTGTATTGTAATACCATGACGAGACATATTCTATTTCAAATAATTTTCTGAAACAGTTATTTATGTATTACAGAAGGCTAAATTACTCATGTATACTCTTGGACTTGGACTCAGTACCTCCTGACCTTACCTGCTTCTAGTTTGTGGGATGACCCTGGGCAAAGTTTTTCATCTTTCTATGAAACATATTTCCCATTTGTAAAGATTCAGATTTCCTCTGTGAAATGTTTGGTAAAATGCCATTCCACTTAAATGCTCAAACATTATCACCAACTCTCTTCAGAACACAGAGCAAACTGGTATGGTTAGCAGATTTGTTCAAGGAAAATAAAGAATTATTGTCAGAACTATGATTCAAATGGAATTCCTTGCTTCAGATTTTTTCAACGGCCAAGTTCAAAAGAATGAGAGGAGAAAAGAAGGCAGAACATTTTGATGTCTCTTGTTGGTAGACTCACTTAGAATCATAGAATTATAAGGTTGGAAGAGACCTCTAAGATCACTGAGTCCAACCATGCCTGTCTCCTTACTAAACCACGTACCTAAGAAACTCATCCACCCGTCTTTTAAACACCTCAAGGGATGGGGACTCCACCACCTCCCTGGGCAGCCTGTGCCAATCCCTGACCACTCTCCCAGTAAACAAATTCTTCCTAATGTACAGTCTAAACCTCCCTTGGTGCAAGTTACGGTCATTACCTCTCGTCCCATCACTTGTCACTCGTGAGAAGAAACCAGCATCCACCCCATCACAACCTTCTTTCAGGCAGTTGTAGACTGTGATGAGGTCTCCTCTCACCTCCTCTTCTCTAAGATAAACAACCCCAGTTCCCTCACTCTCTCCTCGTAGGGCTTATTCTCCAGCCCCCTCACCAGCCTCATCGCCCTTCTCTGCACACGCTCCATTCCCTCAATATCCTTCCTGTAGTGAGGGGCCCAAAACTGAACCCAGCACTCCAGGTGCACCCTCACCAGTGCTGAGCACAGGGGCACGATCACCTCCCTGCTCCTGCTGGCCACGCTGTGTCTGATACAGGACAAGATGCCACTGGCCCTCTTGGCCACCTGGGCACACTGTTGAGTCATATTCAGCCGGCTGTCAACCCACATCCCCAGGTCCTTCTCTGCCAGGCAGCTCTCCAGCCACTCCTCCCCAAGCCTGTGAGGCTGCATGGGGTTGTTGTGACCCAAATGGAGGACCCAGCACTTGGCCTTGTTGAACCTCATCCCATTGGTCTCATCCCATCAATCCAGCCTGTCCAGATCCCTCTGCAGAGCCTCCCTTCCTTCCAGCATATCCACACTTGCACCCAGCTTTGTGTCATCCACAAACTTGCTGAGGGTGCACTCGATGCCATCATCGAGATCATTGATTAAGATGTTGAATAGGACTGGACCCAGCACTGAACCCTGGGGAATACCACTCGTGACCGGTTTCCAACTGGATTTACTTCCATTTACCACAACCCTTTGGGCCCGGCCATCCAACCATTTTTTAACCCAGCAGAGGCTGTGCCTGTCCACGCCAATGGCAGCCAGTTTCTCCAGCAGGATACTGTGAGATACGGTGTCAAAGTCTTTACTGAAGTCCAGGTACACCACATCCACAGCCTTTCCCTTGTCCATTAAATGGGTAACCAAGGGAGGTTTAGAAGATCAGATTTGTCTCGTAGGACCTGCCTTTGCTGAACCCATGTTGGATGGGCCTGATCGCCCGGTTGTCCCACATGTCCCATATGATAGCACTCAAGACGATCTGCTTCATGATCTTCCCCGGTACCGAGGTCAGACTGACAGGTCTGTAGTTCTCCAGATCTTCTCTCTGACCCTTCTTGTAAATGGGTGTAACATTCAGCAGTTTCCAGTCAAGCGGCACTTCCGCAGTCAGCCAAGACTGCTGGTGGGTGAGGGAAAGGGCTTTGCCAGTTCCCTTAAAACTCTTGGATGGATCCCGTTTGGCCCCATGGATTTGTATGCGTCTAATAGGCCAAGCAAGTCTCTAACAAAGTCCTCCAGAACAGCTGGAGCTTCATTCCCACTATCTCCTAGCTGAGGGGGCTGAGTATCCCCAGGACATTCTTCCTTGGAGTTAAAGAATGAGGCAAAGAAAGCGTTGAGCACCTCTGCCTTGTCCTCGTCCCTCATCGCTACTGTACACTTGAACTCACTTATTCTTTGAATCACTTAAAAGGATTTGTCACAAAAGGGAAAAGAATGTTGCATCACCATGAAATTACATAACATCAAAAGAAGAGTTAGAATACTTCCTAGATATTCTCAAATACATAACAAATATGTAAAAAGAAACTTCAAATTCTTTAGCAAGAGGCTTTTCTGGAAAAGACACGGTGGCAATCAGCTGCACCATAAAACATCCTACATTATAAAAGCAAAACAAAAGACACACGTATCTTCCAACCATTCACGCTTATGCTTCCACTTTATAATTTTTCCCAAGTCTCTCCCAACAAAATTGGAACAATTATTGAAATATTTTTTTCTAAAACAACACCAGCCTCTCAACTCTTTAAAACTGTTATGTATACACACACCAATCACTGAGAACCATGAAAGAAAGTTTAGCATTGTATCAGATGGGCAAAACAATTGGCTGACAGCATCCAATAGTCCACGAGCAGAGTTGAGGTCCAACTTAGCAGATCACAATTATGAAGGCTATGGGACATTGCTAGAACACGTTAGTGGTGTACTATCTTAGTGATGACTCCCTTTTTGCTCAGGACAGACAAAGAATTAAGAAAAGCATCTTTGGGAGTAGAAGAAGAATCTACACTAGCACAAATTATTGCTCTGTAACAAAGTCTGCAGAAAGAAAACCTATCTTTTGTGGATATGATCATGAAAAAGTAAGCTGGAAAAACCTCCATATTAACATTGCACACACATGGGACATTTTCCTGTTGGTGGATACTAATGTCTCCTTCTCTGTCCTTAGAGTTTTTAACTTTCTTCTCAAAACCAGATCATGCTGTGGATGGAAATGTCTTTATGGACACTGTTATGGCTACTTTTACTCTGCAAATCCCAGAAGGGCAAAACTGGTGTGAAGCAACTCCTTTCTGCAGCAGCTGGGGCAGCAGGAGCACAGGTGACTCTAGAGGTCATATGGTAACTGAAGGAGACATAACATGAGCCAGCAGTGTGCCCAAGTGGCCTAGAAGGCCAATGGCATCCTGGCCTGCATCAGGAATAGTGTGGCCAGCAGGACTAGGGAAGTTATCATTCCCTTATACTCGGCCCTGGTCAGGCCACACCTTGAGTGCTGTGTCCAGTTCTGGGCCCCTCAGTTTGAGAAAGATATTGAGATGCTGGAGTGCGTCCAGAGGAAAGTGGCGAGGATGGTGAAGGGGCTGGAGCACAAGCCCTATGAGGAGCGACTGAGGGAGCTGGGGTTGTTTAGCCTGGAGAAGAGGAGGCTCAGGGGAGACCTTATTGCTCTCTACAACTGCCTAAAGGGAGGTTGTAGTCAGGCAGGGGTTGGTCTCTTCTCTCAGGTGACTGGCGACAGAACAAGAGGACACGGTCTCAAGCTTCGCCTGGGGAGGTTTAGGTTTGATATTAGGAAGAAATTCTTCACTGAGAGGGTGATTGGCCATTGGAATGCACTGCCAGGGGAGGTGGAGGAGTCACCGTCCCTGGAGGTGTTTAAAGGGAGATTGGATGAGGCACTTAGTGCCCTGGTTTAGATGATGAGTAGGTGTTGGTGTTGGGTCACAGGCTGCACTCAATGATCTCAAAGGTCTTTTCCAGCCTTTGTTGTACTGCGATACTGTGATAAAAGCACTTGACAGTTTTGGGGCAGAAACCAGCAGCCTCAAAGGATGGGTTCCTCCCCCTTCTCATTAGCAGAAGACCCCAACGACATCAAGGCCAAGGCTGGGACACACACCAAGGCAAGGACACTGGACTGTGGCAGGGGGCATCACTGAAGCAGGACTGGGCTGACAGAGAACTCCTGGTCCAAGAGTGGAGCAGGGTTAGTAAGGCTCACAAATCGCCCCTGCCAAATTAGTAATAAAAGGAATCATGCTGATTTTGACTGGGATGGAGTTGAATTTCTTCATAGTAACTTGTACGGTGCTATGAACACTGCCTACCCCTGGTAAGTGCAGAGTGCATTCCTCATTTTGCTTTGATTTTGTGTGCAGCTTTTGCTTTACCTATTAAACAGCCTTTGTCTCAACTCAGGAGTTTTCACACTCCTGATTCTAACCCCCATTTCATTGGCTAGGAGTCATCAAGATCAGCCAAAACCAGGACAGGATCATATTTCATTTATCAGAACACAAAATGCAATTTCTTTCTGTAAAATCCTCTGAAAGAAAAGCAGAGGAATAAGACAAAGAGCACTACATAATGACATTATAGGAAAAGAAAGATAAAGACAAACTTTTGTTCAGAACACACCATTTAGATGAAGATCATCTTGCTATAATAATATCATTAAGCAAAAGCGTATCAGAGAACATAAATCAATTGCAATATTAATTACACTAATTATGCATATTATAAGTCATACGTATTTCAGAAGTCTGATTAAAATCTGCTTTGGAAAGGGAAGATGATTTTTTTTCTCATTTTTTAATACATGACAATAGCTTTTATTTTGCCATGATCCTTGTCTGGGTATTTAAGCTATCAGAATTAAATGTGATCATTGCAAATTATAATGCCAAAGTATCTCTTATATTGAGGATATTATGCAAGTATTAAATACTGTTCCTGTTGTTGTAAACAATAAAATTATTTACTCCAACTAAAATCAGATGACTTTCTGAGAATTAGAAAAAAAAATACATATTTTTCGTGTGTGTGTATTCAGCACTTCAGATTTTGTAAGGAGATAATAAGTAGATTTAATGCAACTACACATAATGGACCTGGAAATCTTAAGTTTTACCCTCCTTAAGGTAATCATAACAAGTTCTATCCAGTATTACGTACATTTTTACTTTAATATTTCATCATATTTTCCAACAGAAAATTATCTGTTATCTACAAATAGAAAATACTATATAGAGATGACATGACGATGAAGATGAAGGTGATGATGGTGGTGATGGCAGCATTTTATTTGATTTATATGGATCACATTTATCTCTTCAGTGTCATAGGAAGTATTACGCATGGTTTAGTTGAACAGGGACATCCCAGCTTGTTTAATGATTTAAACAAAAAAGTCACTATGAAAACCTCATTTTCTTACAGTATATCAAGGTATATCTTACTGTTTTCCTCCCTGCACTGGTTGAGTTACACATAAACTATATTTGCTAAACTATTTGAAAGAATGGAAAAAGAGATCGCATTTTCTTTCCATGAAGTCTTGTTACTGTCTTTGCATTCAAGGTTATCAAAAATACTGAGATGTCAGCTGCCTGCATTTGATAATAAAATACAAATGATTTCTTTGCATATTCAGAATTAAAATCCTTGTCACTGGGAAAACCAAAAAGAGATAATGAGTAAAATCAGGCTCAATTTTGCATGAAGATTTTTTTCTAAAAAATACTAGAATATGAAAATATGCCTTTATTTTTAAATAAAAAAAAAGAACAGCAGCTGATGACAATATTTAAACTTCAAGCAAGTCAGTCAGTATGGTGGCTGATTGGTATGCCTTATTTTCAAAAAGTCAACAATAGACTTCCTGGAATTTAATATATAACCATTAGCTTGGTTTTATATTTGCCTGGGGTTTTTTTATTGAATTGAGGCACTATCTTTAAACAACCTGAAGAATACTAGGCAATTTTATCCAGGTTGTTCAAAGAAAGATTAATTTCTTCTAAGTTTGGATTGTTGGTTTCATCAAGGGCTTTATAGGACATCTGAAAAACTCACCAATCTAAGACCAGAAAAGTTACAAAAAATTTGTTCCAAATTTACAGATAAGCAAAACAGCCAAGAAATGTGAGGACATGGCCTTCACTGACAGAGTGCCATTTTGCCATTTGTCACATCAAATCTGCAGAATTCAGAAAGAATCTGTCTCTTCCCCCATGTTGATGGCTTATACTGGACTGATGTGGGCCCATTTTGAAAACTGCCTGGAGAGTAGGTCAGTGTAGAATTTCATCTTGTGTCCAGCTCTTTGTCCAGTTCAATATATTTTATCAGTTATGAAAGCATCCCGGCATATTCAGGCTTCATAGACAGACCTGTGGATGCTACTGTCAAAACACCTCCTGTCGCAGCAAGCAGCAAGGCAGCAACAACGTGCAGTTCACGGAAAGGAAAAGGGAGGAAGATGAATGAGTGGGCTTTAAAGGCAGAGGAACAAATCTATTTTCACTATGGAAATCTGGGGTTTATATATTTTTGGAAATTTTATGCTTATTTATTTTAAACTGTAGAACATTTAACAGGAGATCATCGTGTTTACAACATGACTGGAAAAAAAGATATGGATAAATTTCATTCCTCTACTGCCGGAGGGGGTGGTATGAATCAGATTTTGGAGAAACAGCCACAGTATAGTTGCATTGTACCCAGAGTGATTAGATGAGTACTAGCACAACTGACCTCGGGCCTTTTCCCTGACAGGGTTATGTTAGTTGCTCTTTTGGAACTATAGACAAAAATTCCATTAATTTGGTGAAACTACTGCAGATTTACACCAAACAGAGATAAGAGCATAGCCCTCTGTATGAAATGGATGGAGTCCTATTAGAATGTCATTTACTCTTCTTTAGCTGCAAATAAGATCTTCTTTTCTGAATGTGAACAAAAGTCAGTAATTTGTTATATTACAGGGAACATTAGGAAGAACACCAGCCTTCCTGGTGAGTTCTTAATTAACTGAGCAATTTCAGTGCCATTAAGCACCTCTTGTACAGCAAGCAATACAGGTTTTTTGTCTTGAGTGGCTACTAATGAAACCTTTCTGGGACAGTATATGGCAGTCAGGAAACTCCAACGTGCATACACTCCACAAAGTGCCTTCCCCCATGAGTATTACGCATCCTTTTCCCCTGTCCTTTCTCAGCGCTTTGTAGCAACCCATCAGAATCAAAGACCACAGATTTCCTAGAGGCTTTTCATTTGGTTTTAGCATTTTTTTCACCTTCTTCAGTACTATAATTTTCACGTCTAATCAGGAAGGCTTAAAGATAAAACACTGCATAGATAATTTCATTATTTTTTTTAGATTTAAACAAAGCTCTGTCATGTTGAGTGCACTTCCCCCTGCACCTTTACGTCCCTGAATTCTGTCTTTGCTTCACTTAAGAATGAGAAGGCATGAAAACAACTTCTCCTTTAAATTGCTATTTTAAAATCACCTAAAGGTGTATGAAGGAACAGATCAAGTTTTACACAGCTAAAGAGCAACTTTCATGTTAGCTAAAGGTGTTTTCCGTAGATATCCAGCTTAAATTAATAAATCAGTATTTTATAATTCGTCAAGGAAATTCAGAAAAAGTTAAAAAATGAGTGAAAAGACCAAAAAAAAATATGTTGAACTTGGATCTAAATAAACTCAAACTAACTCAGTGCTTTGGAACTATGATTAAATTAGGACTAATACCTGGTATAAGGCTCTGTAGTTCCCTCTACTAGCTAGCACACAAGCCATGCTAGTAAATCTACTGTTTGCAAATTTTTCATGCCGTCCCATCCTGGAGAGCGTCCTTTCTGTCTTGCAGAACTGCACATGAGACCACAGAACTGCACATGATAGTGTTTTCAGGGCCACACGACACTGAAAATATAACTCTTTTTGTTAGGTTGAGGTGAAGCTCAGCAAAAGAACACAAATAAGTTTATGTGCATAGTTTATGTGCTCAAGATATAACCAAATAGAAACATGAAAAGTGAAAGAGGAATACGTAGATCAACAAAAAGCATAAATTTTAATTAACACTGAGAGGTTGTTTTGGCAAGAGAATCACAGATTCATACAATAGTGTGAGTTGGAATAAACCTTTAAATATCATCTAGGCCAATTCCTCTGCCATGGACAAGGACATCTTTTACTAGATTAGATTGCTCAAAGCCCCATCACACCTGACCTTGAACATTTCCAGTAACAGGGTATCCACAACATCTGTAGCCAACTTCTTCCAGTGTCTTACCAACATTATCTTAAAAAAATTGGCCAACAAAAAACCCCAAACTACCTTCTTTCAGTTTAAAACTATTGTGCCTTGTCCTGTCACTACAGACCCTGGTAAAAAGTCTCTTTTTGTCTTTCTTATAAGACCCCTTTATAAATTGAAAGACTGCAGTAAGGTCTCCCTTGAGTCTTTTCTTTCACAGAAGCGAAAAAGAAACAATTACTTTTCTTCATATGAAAGCTCTCTAATTATTTTTATGGCCTTGTTCTGGACATGCGCTAATAGATCTATGTCTTTGTTGTACTGGGCAGCCTAGAGCTGGACACTGTACTCCAGGTGGGGTCTCACCACAGGGCACTACAGTGGCAGAATCACACCCCTCAACCTGCTGACCATGTGTCTTGTTATGTAGCCGAGGATACATCCGATTTTCTGGGCTGAAAGTACCCATTGTCAGTTCTTGTCCAATGTTTTACCCACAAGTCCATTTCCATAATGGACTCAATACCTTTATATCAATAATTAATAATATCTTTTAGATTAATGCCAAGGATTTGGTGGCTGCAAAATAATGCAGTTTATGCTCTCAATGTACTTATTTCAATTGAATGTGAATGTATTTAGCAACAGAATCTATTCAGCACCGCAAGATTCAAGAATTTACTGGTTTGATGTCTTCTTGTCTACAAAGCAGTAATACACATAGTAAAAATATAATGCATTGAGCCTGCAATCTTTTTTCTTTGGTTTGTCTCAAAAAGAAACAAAAAAACCCTAACACCTTGTGTATAAGAAAGACAATCTTCCAGCTAATACTTTGAAAAGTTTACTGGCTTTCTTCCTGATCTCATTTATAAGCACCCTATTTTGCCTAATATTTCATTTTATTTCTGAAAAACATGGTCAAAAGTGAATATCATTTAGTCTGGCAAATTATTATGCTAAATTAAACTTTGTTAAAATATATAACAATTTCATCCATAAGCAACAGTCCCTACAGTTACTTTACAAGGTATTTTTTTTAATTCTGGAACAGGAAAGGGCATAGAAGCATTAGGTTTCATGGAACAGACCAACTTACATTTAGTCAGTAATAAAAGAAGCACTGTGAAATGTTAATAACGTGTCAGAAGTAGCAAAACCTGGTGTCAAGCTGCTTATCTTCCCTGAGCATCCTTAGGTCAGCAACTCATTAGCTGTAATGATATGTAAGCTTTGATTATATTTTGCTATAATCTAAAACACACTTATAAAGATATCCTCAGACCAGTGTTCCTGGACTTCCTTTTTAAAATTGTACTATGCTTCCTCTTATATTAGGAATAAAAACATCTGTACCGTGTTTTTCATATACTCTTGCAATGCCACCATTGGTAAAGACATTACCATGTAGACCCAATTAATTGACTCAACTGCATGGCAAAAATAGTCTACTTTGTTGTAAAATAATCGTGTTTTTAGAAAAATTCACAACTACTATATCATACCTTTTCTTGACATAATCTTTCCATATTCATGAAGCAGGTTTCATCGTTTTCAATTAGAGGAGAGTAAATAAATTGTAAGGGATTATTTATTTGGTCAGATTGGTCTCCCTTTTTTTACAACAGTTATCTCTGAATATATCAGTAATTCAAAACTAATCAAATCACTTCAGAGAAAATTCCTTGTTCATCACTCATTTGTGGGCTGTTAGATTGTAGTAATACAACTGTATTTGAACGGTTTTAACTGACCACACACAGAAGGGGCAGTAGTGATGAGGGATGAGGACAAGCCAGAGGTGCTCAATGCCTTCTTTGCCTCAGTCTATGAAGGTGATACATCCAACAGTCCAAAGTGCCTCTACACAAACACACAGAGCCTGAGCAACAATCAGGAGGAGTAGAAAGGTATCATGCTGCTAGAAAGCTATGACCTGTTTGCTGTTACTCAAATTTGGTGGGACTGCAGTGTGGCTATCAATGGCTACAGGCTGCTCAGAAGGGACAGGCCAGGAAAGAAAGAGAGGTGGAGACGTTGCTCTGTATATCAGGAAATGGATAGAGCGTGAAGAGCTGTCTCTGAAGAACAGCCATGAACAGGTCAAAAGCTTATGGGTGAGAATAAGAGACCAAGACAACAAAGGGAACCTTGTGGTTTGTGTCTACTAGAGGCTACCTGTTCTGGGGGATTCTTCCTCCAGCTACAGAAGGCTACACGCTCACAAGCTCTCATCCTACTAGGGGACTTCAACCACCCTGAACATCTACTGGGAAAGCAACATGGCAAGCTGTAGGCAATCCAGGAGACTCTTAGAGTGCACTGAAGATAACTTCTTAACCCAGATAACAGACACCCCTACCTGATGGGATGCAATACTGGACCTGATGGTCACCAATGCAAGTGAGCTCATCAGTGATGCCAAGATCAGAGGCAGCCTGGGCTGCAGTGATCACACATTGTTTAGTCTGAAGGTCCTGAGGTATATGGGACTGAAGAGGAGTATAATCAGGACCCTAAACTTCAGGAAAGCAGACTTCCAGCTCTTCAAGTGGTTAGTCAGTAGGACTTCCTGGGAAACAGTTCTCAGGAATGAGAAAGCAGAACAGAGCAGGCAAATATTTAAGGATGCTTTCCGTAGAGTGCAAAAGCACTCAGTCTCCAGATGTAGGAAATCTGGCAGGGAAGGGAAGAGACCAACACGACTGAGTGAAGACCTGCTGGTCAAATTGAAGAGATATAGGGAACTGCACAGGCAGGGCAAGCAGGGACAGGTAAGCTGGGAAGAGTAAAGAGACACTGCCTGGTTTTGTAGGGATGGGGTCAGAAGGTCAAAGTACAGCTGGAGTTGAACTTGGCAAGGGATGCAGACAATAACAAGAAGGGCTTCTACAGGTATGTCAACCACAAAAGGAAGATGAAAGAAAACGTACGCCCACTAATGAATGAAAATGAAGACCTCCTATCAACAGATGAGGAGATGGCTGAGGTACTCAACATCTTTTTTGCCTCAGTCTTCACTGGCAACTGCTCTCCTCATTCCTCTTAGGTCAATGGATGACAAGATTCACCAGGAGGGTGAAGCCCCTCCCACTGTAGGGGAAGATCAGGTTCATGACCACCTGAGGAACCTGAACATATACAAGTCCATGGAACTTGATGAGATGCATCCCAGAGTCCTCAGGGAAGTGGCTGATATGGGGTCCAAGCCACACGTTTGAAAAGTCATGGCAGTCAGTTGAAGTCCCTGACAATTGAAAGAATCATAGAATCATAGAATGATAGAATTATAAGGTTGGAAGAGACCTCTGAGATCTCTGAGTCCAAACGTACCTGTCTCCCTAGTACACCATGTCCCTAAGAAACTCATCCACCCGATTTTTAAACACCTCAAGGAATGGGGACTCCACCACTTCCCTGGGCAGTCTGTTCCAATCCCTGACAACTCTCCCAGTAAACAAATTCTTCCTAATGTACAGTCTAAACCTCCCCTGGCACAACTTGCAGCCACTTGCAGCCACTTGCAGCCAACTCTTGTCTTATCGCTCGTCACTTGAGAGAAGAGACCAGCACCCACCCCGTCACAACCTCCTTTCAGGCAGTTGTAGACTGTGATGAGGTCTCCCCTCAGCCTCCTCTTCTCTAGGCTAAACAACCCCAATTCCCTCACTCTCTCCTCGTAGGGCTTATTCTCCAGCCCCCTCACCAGCCTCATCGCCCTTCTCTGCACACGCTCCAGTCCCTCAATGTCCTTCCTGTAGTGAGGGGCCCAAAACTGAACCCAGCACTCGAGGTGCACCCTCACCAGTGCTGAGCACAGGGGCACAATCACCTCCCTGCTCCTGCTGGCCACGCTGTGTCTGACACAGGCCAAGATGCCACTGGCCCTCTTGGCCACCTGGGCACACTGTTGAGTCACGTTCAGCCGGCTGTCAACCAACACCCTCAGGTCCTTCTCTGCCAGGCAGCTCTCCAGCCACTCCTCCCCAAGCCTGTGAGGCTGCATGGGGTTGTTGTGACCCACATGGAGGACTCTGCACTTGGCCTTGTTGAACCTTCTTGAAGAAGGGCAATATTGTGCTCATTTTAAAAAGGACACAAAGGAGGACCCTGGGAACTACCGATATGTCACCTCACCCCTGTGCCTGGGAAGATTGAGGAACAGATCCTCCTAGAAGCTATGCTAAAGCACATGGGGGATAGGGAGGTAATTTGAGACAACAAGTATGGTTTCACCAAGGGCAAACCTAGTGGCTTTCTATGATGGGGTAACCACATCAGTGGACATGGGAAAAGCAGTGGATGTAATCTATCTGGACCCATGTAAAGCTTTTGACACAGTTCCCCACAACATAATTCTCTCTAAATTGGAGAGATATGGATTTGATGGGTGGGCTGTGCAGTAGATAAGGAATCAGTTCGATGGTCATATCCAGAGAGTAGTAGTCAGCGGCTCAATGTCCAGATGGAGATCCACTGTCCCGGTACAGATCCCTCAGGGGTCCATACTGAGAAAGTGTTGTTTAATCTTTTCATCAATGACATAGACAGCAGGATCGAGTGCACTGTTTGTAAATGGCACCCAGATGAGTGAAGCTGTTGTTATGCCAGGAGGACCGGATGTCATCCAGAGGCACCTGGACAAGCTGGAGAACTGGGCCTATGTGAGCCTCATGAGGTTCAATAATGCCAAGTGCAAGATCTACACCTGGGTCAGGGCAATCCATGGTTTCAATACAGGATGGGGGATGACGTGATTGACAGCAGCCCTGTGGAGACGACTTGGGGGTGCCTGTAGATTAGAAGTTCGATGTGAGCTGGCAATCTGCTCTCATGGCACAGAAGGCCAGCCGCATCCTGGGATGCATCAGAAGAAGACGGATCGAGGAAGGTGATTCTCCCCCTATACTCCACTACTGCAAGACCCCATGTGGAGCACTGTGTCCAGTTCTGTAATCCCCAACATAAGGAGGATATGGAACAGTTGGAACAGGTCCAGAGAAAGGTTATAAAGTTGATTGGAGGGCTGGAGCACTTCTGCTATGAGGACAGGCTGAGAGAGTTGGGGTAGTTCAACCTGGACAAAATAACTCTCCAGGACGACCTTAAAACTGCCTTCCAGTACCTGAAAGGGACCTACAAGAAAGCTGGGGATGGATTTCTTACAAGGGCACATAGTGATAGTACAAATGGGAATGGCTTTGAGTTGGAAGAGTGAAGACTTAGATTAGCCATTAGGAAGAAATTCTTCACAATGGGGGTAGTGAGACACTGGCACAGGTTGCCCAAGGAAGCTGTGGATTCCCCCTTGCCTGGAAGTGTTCAGTACTAGATTGGATGGAGCCTTGAGCAGCCTAATCTAGTGTCACTGCCCATGGCAGGGGTTGGAACTAGATGATGTTTAAGGTCCCTTCCAACCCAAACTGTTCTATGATTTTATGATTCTGTGTCTCTAAGTTACTGTTGATTGGATGTAAACATCTTGTTAAAATTCATCCAAAGTTGAAGACACATCCACAGGTGAAATATAAAATACAGAAAAAAACTTTGTGTAAAATTGGAAAAAGATGACGAGGTTAAAGATGAAATTACAAATTATTAATTAAGTTATTCTCACAATGAACCATTCATTGCCTCTGAAGAATGTAAACATACCCTCAGATTATTCATTAATCACATGAGCTCAGAGGACTCTGCCTGATCTAGATCAAACCAATCTGTTTTTTCTCTAGCCACTAGGACAACAATTTCTAGATTAGTTAAAATCTGTTTTGCTGGAGATTTTTGTGAGCATTAGTAATTAGTCAGTATAATCAAAATTTTCAGTAGGATCTGTGATTCTCACAGAAGACCAGCCATGTTGACTCAGAAAACTTGCTGCCATAAAGGTGTATTATGAAAAAGTAGAACAGGCCAAGCATATATGATGCTTCTCCCTAGCATTCTTCCAGCCTCCACACATAGTCAGCCTGTTTTTTTCTGTGTTTAGTGGTTCTAAACGGATTTTCCCTCTAGAAACATCTGCCTTCTGAAACTAGCATCTACAGCATCCTTCATGGGGTGTCCCTTTGCTTGCAAGAAACCTGGTCATTCTTCTGTGAAATGCGGCACTGAAATTATACCTTTCTTTATCCATTTTCAAGTTCGTAAAAAACATATATCCATGTATGGTGAAGGGGCCGAAGAACAAGTGTTATGAGGAGCAACCGAAAGAACTAGGGTTGTGTAGCCTAGAGAAGAGAAGGCTGAGAGGAGACCTCATCACTGTCTACAACTGCCTGAAAGGAGGTTGTAGTGAGGTGAGTGTTGGTCTCTTCTCACAAGTGACATTAGGAAAAATTTCTTCACTGAAAGGTTGGTCAGGGATTGGAACAGGCTGCCAAGGGAGGTGGTGTAGTTACCATTCCCGGAAGTGTTTAAAAGGTGGGTAGATGAGTTTCTTAGGGACATGGTTTAGTAGTGGAAAGGTATGGTCGGACTCAATGATCTCATAGGTCTCTTCCAACCAAGTGATTCTATGATTCTACGATTCTATGATTCTAATGGTCTTTGAGTCCGAACAGCTGTGAATTGTACTCTGTCTTTTCTTCTTTAAAACAAAAGGAAAAAAATGGTTAAGAAGTTGACATTTACAAAACAAGATAATGCTGGAAAATCATTTAAAATGAGTACTGAATCGAAATCTAACTGAAGAAAATGGAAAAAAAATAATATAGAGTTCTTTTTGTATCAAGGTTTAAGAGTGAATAAAATAAAAGGAGGAGGGAAGGACTGATAGCCTTACTGAAGTCAATACTGGGACATATCTCACAAATAAAAACAACTACTGTGTTTTGATGATATGTTCAGTCAGTCATGCAGTATGCTGTTTTGCCACTTCTCTAGAAAAACTTTTGCTTTCCATCATTTTTCTTTGGTAAGAATCATATCTCCATGCACAGAATATTGTATGGTGACTTTTGGAGTCAGTAGTATTCCTATAAACTTCAGCCAGCTTTGGATCTTTCCCCAGAGGAAGAATGACCATGTCTCAGAGAGTACACTAGGGCCTTTCAACCTCTGCAGCAATAAAATTTTCACCTTAAAAAGTATTTTCCTGCCACTCACTTTCTTGCTTTTACAATTATTTGGAATGTACATGAATTTCTACAGTTATTTCTCTAGAAAGTACGTAGACAGCTATCCACTTCCATTTTCTGTTGCAAACAGCCTGCTTCCAACACTGCTGATGACCTCACCAGGCACATTAAAGTTTTCATGTTTTCAGTAACTGGGAAATAACTGTCTATCTCCTGCTCATCATACACTTTTGTAAGATTTTGTTGACATGTAAATTTCAGACTGGGGGAAGGAAAAAAATATTCCCTGTAACTTTTGATTTATTAACTGTATTTATTGTACAGATGTATTCATCTGTAGCCACCACATCCTGTGATTTCTAGACATCTTTCCAGGCGCTGCCAATTCCTCTCCTGATTGGCACCCTCCAAGACTGATATTTGAAGTGTTCGATGCTTATACAGAGGCTTAGGCTAAACTGTATTTTCCTTTCATATTTCAAGAAGGAGCTTCCCAACCTCAGTACTATTTTGTCCTAAATTGTTTTCTCTTCTTCAATATCTGCATCAAACAGTTGACAGTACAGGAAGTGAATAAAAGCAGTAACAGCTGCTGCTTTCTGTACAGGTTCTGTGACAAAGATGATGGCCCCTGCTGTATCCATAAACCAATCATCAAAATGTCAAGACTGTGTTTACCATCACAAGAACAAAGCCACTGAAGTACTGTTGACTTTAACAACAACCATACCTTTCAAGATAAATTTCCCAGACCAGTCAGGTTTGCAGCAACTATTTTCTGTCATGGTTTATTCCACAGCTGAGTTTCACCACAGTTCAGCTAAGCGTAGTATTTTCTGGTCTGCAAAACACTTCAAAACAAGATGAAGGAGATGGTTTCTTCTGACTGACTCATTTTCTTTTGCACTCACTAGCATTCCTAATTCATGTTGAAGAACAAGGCACTTCTGTGGATAACATTAGGGTTCAAAATCATGATATTTAGCTCAAAGATAAATGAAGCAACTTTACTGTTAACAACTCAGACAGAGCTCCTGAACAATCTCTTCACTACTGATTATCTGTCTGTGTTACTGCATTTCAAATATATTTTTGCACAATTTTGATGTTCATTTTCTCTGACTGAATCTTCCCCTTTCCTGTACTAACTTACAATTTAGACCCTAGTTTTTGTGAGGCTTGTTTTCTGCTATTAAATGCTACATCGGAACTCTGTGTTTACAAACTTCTGTTAAGATTACATCTGGAATTGAGGGATTTTACAGTTCACCCAGCTACAGTTTCTTCCTGAGTTTTACGGTCACCTGTGCTGGACCTGGCCCCTGTCTTTATCCACCAGTCAAGTCCTCAAACCAGCTTTCTCTTAAATAGTCATCTCAGATAGCAATATGCCTTCTAGCTGAGCCTGGCTTACTTCTTCCACCATCCAGCTTCCACAAGCAACTTCATGGAGACTCAAGTTGTTAATCCACGGTGAGAGTGAGCAAGGTTCTGGGAAGTCAGGTGTTCAGGAGAGAGTGTTGACAGGAACATCCTACACAATATGTAGCAGCCTTCAAGAAGCACCATGTTGTGTTACTTTGTTACATTACGTTACGTTACGTTACGTTACGTTACGTTACGTTACATTCTGTTACATTATGTTATGTTTTATTATATTACATTACATTACATTATATTGTATCATATTACATTACATCATATTATATCACATCATATCATATCATATATCATATCATATCATATCACATTATCATTTCAAGGTATTTCTGTAGAAAATAGCTATAAAATTAGGAGGGGAAAAAAGCTATCTAGAAGTTTGGAAGTTTTTTTAATCAGCATTAAAAAGCCCTTTTCAACATATGGTAGTGGTACAAAGGGTTGAGAAGCTATGAAACTTTTTACTCTAATGAAATAATATTTGATCTACATACCAAATAAAAAATTAGATGTACAGATTTTCTTCTGTCCGCTGCTGAAACTGACATTGGCTTCAGCATACTCACAGAAGTTGTTAATTTGGCCCTAGATGGCTAAGTCAACAAGTTCAATTCTCAATAAACCGTACAGTACTTGCAGAGTCCTGATTTCATTTAAATCAGCGGATAAGATTTCTAAATGCTTGTCTTTGAAAAGCAAAATGATGGCTTCTCAAAATGTGCTAGAAAAAGAAGACTAATATATCAAGCTCTGCTTTTGCTTATCAAGAGGTCTGAAGACTTGAATCTGATGCTAATTTGAAATACTTTGAAATCTGATTAATAGGATATTCAGCTATTTATAATAAATAAACTGGTCTTCCTACTAATTGGGACAAAGGCAAAATTTGTCAGGAAATAAGTGTGTCTTTTTTTGCTGGGATAGAGATCATTTTCTTTGTAGTAGCTGGTATGGGACTACATTTCGGGACTATTATCAACAGTGTTGATAATCTAGGGATTCTTTCATTATTGCTAAGCAGGGCTTGCACAGAGTCAAGATCTTTTCTCCTTCTCACCCTACTCCACCAGTGAGTAGGCTAGAGGTGCACAAGAAGCTAGGAGGGGACACAGCTGGAACAACAAACCGCAGATGACAAAAATGATATTCCATGTCACATAAAATGCTCAGCAATAAATCTGGAGGGGAGGCTGGTTAAGGGGCTGATGCTCGGGGACTGGCTGGTCGTCAGTTGGTTGGTGGTGAGCAATTCTGTTCATTTGCATCACTTGTCTTTCCTGGGTTTTTTTTCTCTGTTTTTGCTAATTTTTTCTTCATTACTATTATTATTGTTGTTGCTGTTAAATTTTATTTCAATTATTAAACTGTTTTTAACTCGACCTACATGTTTTGTCACATAGACTCTACCAGTTCTCTCTTTGCATCCAGTTGTCGGGGAGTGAGCTATTGGCTGCGTGGTGCTTAGTTGCCAGCTAGGGTTAAACCACAACAAAATGCATCTGAAACAATGTTTTGGTTGAGAAACTTCTCACTACAAATTCAGATAACTCAAAGTTGACATTTTCAAAGGCTTGAATAAAAACCTTTGGGGATTTTCTGAGTCAAGACCATGGCAACTGAAAGATATTTGCTATTTCAGCTGTATCAGTTCAGAAGGTTTTCAGCAGTGAAATGAACATTTAGAAATGCCTTCTCAGCACACTACTATCAAATTACTCTCATGAAGCTTTCAACAAGTTGTTCATGCCAAAGCACATCAGCATGCCAAACTACCTCCTTATTGGAAGTCTGTCTTTCATGTAGCTCAGCACTGGGCTTTTGGATTATAACTTTGGAAATACTTCACCACCAAAGTAACCAAACAAGAAAAAAAAGGTATAAATATGTTTTGATCCCTTTTGAATGTGCTGATTCCCTAAACAGACTATATAAACTACACCACACATTGCTAGCTTACAATTTAGGGAAGGAATAGCACAGCAAAATGTATTTGCAATTCTACTTGAGGGGGAACTGATTCTGACACTGTATAGATAACTGTTGGAAGTAGAGCTTCAGGAGTCCTTCCCTGCTATAGAATATCATTGTTCAAAAACAGACCACAGGTATTTCAAGCCTACTATTTCATTTGAGTTTTTTCTTTTAGTATCAGGTGATTGTCGCAGAGCTTGCTTTTCCCAGACATGGAGACTTTGGGTTTAGTCCTTCTCATGAATTTTCTTCAAATATCTGATTTCCTGCCACCATTCAGGAGGAACAGTACATCTGCAAAACTTTCAAAGCTTGAAGACTAGCTCTACAAAGCACTTTGTAGTAAGGATCATACTATTTCTGTGATTTTATTCTAGGATTTTTCATTATTGCGGCTTATTTACCTTGACTGCATTAGCCTATAGACTAAGTCCTTATACTTTTATTGGTGTAGAGATGCTAAAACATGACCTTTTTTCACCCACTGTCCATTATTAAAGTTTTTGTATCTAAAACTGAGAAGCAATTCCTGTCACAGTCCTTGCAACACTACGTAAAGACACCATTCATACACAACAGACTCAAAGCAGAGACCAATGTCCTCTGAAAAAATTACCTTAATAGAGGTAACTGTTGAATAGGTTTTGCACCTGGCTTTCTGCAGATAATGCATACTCCTCTATACTCTTGCAACACAACACAGTCTGTCTTGTGCGTGTCTGTATAAGACTGGAAGTGTATGTTCGACTCCATTGGTTCAACATTCAAGAAATGTGAATACCACAACTTACTCCTAAAAATTTGTTTTAACTGAATGTGGAAGACTTTTTGAAGGAAACACATTCAATGAACATAACAATCTGATTTTTGTAACTAAGAAACAACCATGAATTTAATGAATTTATTTATTGTTCATCTAGTTTTAATAAAAGCTTGCTATGTCCTTTAGAATTGCTTTTCAGCTTCTTACACTTCTCCTAATTCTCCATAATGTTCTACTTGTAATTTGATGGCTGATCTATCATGTGATGGATGCAAGACTCAAATTGTAGTATACCTTCCTGCTTGAACACCTTTAACATCTTCGAAGATCATAATTCATAATGCAATTACCAGTGCAGGTAATCATAGTTTTTCTCTTGTTGTGAATTCTCAGGTGAAGACAACTTTTACTCCAACATACACAAGAGACTGTAAAAATAGTATCAGTCATACTTTAGTTCAGAGAGATTAATTTGGATATTTTTGTTACATTATTCATCATTTTTTTCAGAGATGGTCTAGTATAAATGTAAAAATAACAAACGCAGTCTAAGTTTACATCTGGGAAACAGAACTCATAATCACTGTCACATGATAAATGATAATCTGACTCAATTGCCAAAGACTTTCTGTTTCAGTAACATGACTTAATATTTTATATATTAAAAGATGTTTCACCTAAAACATTCAGTAAAAAGGGATTTTTTGTAATAAATCCATAGGCAAGCAACGTATTCAATATGTCCTTGGCTTCATGTCATTGTCATACATCACTTACTAGCATATATCAAAGTAAAACATAAATCCACTCCCATATGGAACAAAAACCCTGTAAGACCTTATCTGAGGAGCAGTCAGGATGCAATACCAACTCAGAATGCCACTGTAGCTTGTGACTCTCCGCATGTTTGCTGACAGATATTCTACTGCAGCTCATGTAACAAGTTAACAGTACTGGATTGGTTTAAGCATAATATTCCTGTAAAGCCTTTTCCTTCAGTAGAAGTTGTGTCTCCTACATCTTAAGTAAAACCACACTGTTTAACAGCATGTTGATTTTGTTCTTCTTTCCATCATATTCGTGTATTCCACGAAACACTCTTTCACAAATCAATTTGTTAAAATGTTATTTCACATGATGCTTAGTAAGAGAGAATGCATCCTTTGATTATACAGAGGAATTATTCTCCTTGAGCTATACTGTCATAGGGCAGTGCATGACAAACTGAGTACATTCTCTGATACTACCGTGCTTATCTCTAGAAACCTTCTTGAAGAGTGGATCAAGACTAAGAACAAACTCTGTCTTTAATTAACTTCTGATTTAAAGAATTCTTATTTTGTTGCATTATCTAGAAGAATGAATATGTATATTATTTGTGCTTTTCAAGAGCTGAAGAAATTACCAGGTATCATAAGTAGTGTGTGTATTAAACTGCTAATGACTGCAGAGATGCTTATTCAAGCAAATAACATTTACATGCAGACTGTAGGAACTGAGCAAGACTTTGTTACTTCTCTGATTAAAGGAATTGATTTGACTGAAGGAAGAGTGACTTTAATTAGCTGTGTAAATGCCATTAATTCCAATTAATCTTCTCATAGTGTCAAGACCAGAAACCAGGGAGAAAATAAATTGCAGTAAATCAATATAACTCTTGTTTCTACCAGAAGCGGGTGCTTACAGAAACAGGAATGTCTTTAATAGTTGTCTGTATCAAGAAGTCTTTAAACAAGACGGTAATTCAATCTACCAGACCTCTCAATGATGTTTTATAGACTATTTATATACCTCTTTGTTTTTCATTTGATGAAAAGTATTTAACTTTTGAAAAGTATTCCAGTAAGAAAATTGCTCAAAATGCCCACAAATACAGGCAAGCTTTATTTTGCAGATGAAGTAGATTTACAAGATAATTGGTTCCATTTACAAATCTTATATAAGCACTAACTTGCACTTACTTTTTTGTGGGGCAGATAAAGAAAACTGATCAGCCAGCACACTCTGCAGTGTAACTGGAAAAGCGATCTCTGAAAGCTCTTGTATTTCTTTTAGACAGCTCTTTGTGAACCATTACCATGAAATTTTAGCCCTTGAGGATTTCCATGTTGTTAGCAGCTTTGCATCAGATCTGTCACAGCTTCTCAGATTTTGAGAGCAGAATCCAAAAAGGAGCACAGGCTCAAGCCTGAAAGGAACCAAAGTAAATCAAATTAATCACCTCAGAGATGTGCCACTGAAATTAAATGAAAAGAGTGCTTTGTGTGGACAGGTGAGCTCAGAATGTCTTCCGTCTTTGAGAAATAATGCAGCTACCACTTACAATAGTTTGACCTACAAGAACTTTTTCATATCACACAGCACAACTGTGTGATGAGTGAATGGAGAAGGGTACCGAAGAATTTATACCTCAGGAATAAAGTAAGAATAAATTAGAAAGAAAAACTTTAAACCAACGAAACCCTGTCTTTGAAAAAGGTCAAAAGTCTTCCCCTTCTTCTCCTCCAGATTCAGAACAACCCTCCAAAATTTCAGTAAAAGTAACTTACCAAACTGAGCTATAAAGCGGAGTTTCACAATGCATGTTCATTTATATAACCACAATACAGTTTTCCCCTCAGGTGAGTTTATGCAGAAGTTTCCTTCTCTCAGCCGCTGGACAGAAATCAGTGTCAAAAATTGCAACCATAGATGACTCAATAATAGCGTATGTCAGGTCACTGGCATCTTCAACTGTGCTTCCTCCTATGAATGCTTATTTGCTCACCTAACAGGGCGCATTTGAAAAGACAAAACCAAAATCAGATATAAATGGGAACTCTGGGGGATTTGAAAGCACCAGTGGGCCTTCCCGATTCTGTCCCCAGGGAGGCCTCTGAAGCTTCAGGTGGCAGAGTGAGTGTTTCCACTCCCCAGTACTTCACACCCTGTTCTGGCTGACAGTGCCTAGAGCAGTTGCGGGGAGTTTTGTCCTAGAATATTATTTTGCAACCAAAAAATCTCTAGTGCAACATACAATACTGCCCTGAAAAGAATGTTGTCGAAGGTACAGTAACAGAAAAGCCAACATGGTGCAAAAAGCTTTAGTAGGGATAACGTAGCCATTTTTCCGTCCCTTTGTGCCGTATGAGGATATTAAAGGATTGAAGACATGCACAGAGCTGAGCTTTTCAGTTATGGATACTAAAATGTTACTTACATAAATATTATGAGCAAAACAGTGAAGACTACAAAGCCCATATCTATCTTCAAATCTGTATCAAAACATAAGTAAAACTGTCTAAAATACAGGGCTGTATTTAATGATTTAATTAAACCTATATTAAATGTATTTAATAAATAATTTTTTAAAAGTCCTTCTTCCTCCAAAAGCAAAAAAACAGCTTTCTTTAGATGAGCCTCTTTAGTCATGTAATATTATACAACCAAGATGAATGTTCCTGTCTGAAAACAGTAAAACCAGAACTTTTGCTCTAAAATTTACAATAGTTTCTTAACAAGATTATGTATTACACTTTGTTTTCCCTTAATAAAAATCTTCCTGAACTCAAAATGGCTTTTTGATATCGATTACTGTTCCATTTTGACCTTTCCTGCTTTCAACATATGATTTAATATCTTTTAGTATTGAACAATAACAACAACACTCAGAGATATTCTAAGGTTTTATAATGGCATCAATCAAAATATATTCTGTTTGCTTGGCTACAGCTTTGGGTACTTTTTTTAAAAGGAGAGAAAGGAGGAATCAAACAACACCTTGTGTTTAACATGAGAAAAAAAGTTTCATTGATCTCAGTATGACTTCTAAGGATGAGCAAATATGATTGCTATTTCACTAGGATAATACGACATGCAATTAAGTTACTGCTAACAGTCAGACAGTGAATTAGTGCCTGAAACAGAATTTAACAGTCATGATGTCCAAGTCCTCTACCTAATTATTAGTCACTGATTGGCTAAGAATATCAGTTCCCTAAATTAGGTTATTGAGAATGCCATTGTGACGCTGTAAAGAAACTGGAAGGTGAGAAATATTTTAGTCAACTGAGAAGGAAGAAAGATACATATTCTGAAAAATGTGAAATCCATCACTAAGAAGTTGGCTAGAAAAATTAATATAAGAATTAATTTCAGAAAAGGAACAGAGAAATCTTCATCAAAGCAAAAAAACCTCTTGTGCAGAGCCAGAAACATCCCCAGGGAGTATCTAAATATTAGTTCAGACTACACAAAGATGACTTCCAGTGTATTTTCCAGAATTTCTAATACACTTTGTAAGAAAGATTAAAAAGTTGTTGTGTTTTTCTTTTCCTGATCCCTTCTTAGCTTAAATTATTGACTTGGTTGATTGGGGTTTTTTAAAAAAATTAAAGGTTTACATTTGAAAGAGTGGCACACAGTTCACAACAGCAAAATATCTGAGAATGACTAAAATAGTCTATAATTTACTGATATCTGAGGTTAGCAAATCTTCTCCAGTTTAGAGAATAGGGTGAAAATGTTGATAATTGTTCATAGTTGTTACTTATAATAGTAAAATTATTTATTTTATTTATAAAAAATCTTCCACATGGAAGATTATTTGCTGGACTCACAACATCTTTGTATGGAAAGACAAACACAAGCTTACCAATATTTGCAGCACAAGGATTAGTCTCCCTGAGCAAGATACTCATTGAACAGAAAAAAAAAGGAAAAGAAAAAAGAATTTAAAAGATACACAGCATAAGGGCAGTATTTATTTCTCAAATTTAGAGATATGCCACAATTTGTAACACCAGCTTAACCCTGAGCTGGCTTAGAACTGCAAAATCTCATTGACTTATGCCCTTCCTTATATTAAATTATGAATTAGAACTTCATCTACAGTACTTATTACAGAAAATCTGCATTCTGTTCCTTCATGGTGGAAACCTGTCCAAGGAGAAAAAATCAATACACCTAAATGATTATAAATCTGTAGTTTTGCAGTGAATATTTCACAAATCAGACCTCAACAGTTTTGAAAAACACTATTTTTGACCTTCATAAACCTATCCAGGATCATTACTTCCATGAAGAATTCAACTCAGACCTCAGCGGCATTTCTCCTCCTTGAAGCTATTCCTTCCAGCTGAATATATGTAACTGATTTATTTTCATGTCTGTCATCGGCCCAGAGGATATCCCAGCAGGATGCAGAGTGGTAAAGTATGTGTCTTCACTGAAGGTTCAGCTCTTGACTTTAAGCAGGAAAACTCCACAAATCTCTATTTGGCAAAAATTACATGTCTTAGAAATTGTGATGACAATTATAGGAAATGTACAGCTTTTAAGAGAGAGGGGGGGTTGAGGTTTAGGTGTTGGATGGTAACATTTCAAGTTACATGTTCAAAAGTTACATGTACAAAAGTCATTACAGTTGATCTTCTCATAGGAAAATGCTAATTCTGTATATTTAACTCCTCGAACTCTTTTTACTTGTCATAATACATTGGCGTATTACTTTTGGCAGCATTTTAATGCTAAAAGTCTTCATCCAATACAGCTGTTCTAGTGTTGTCGCTTATCTACTCTTTATTCCTATCCACCCCTTATCTGGGGTTCACAATACATCATTTATTCTCTCTGACTGTGCATCAAGGGTGTTATTTGAGCCAAAGCCACACCTGTGCTATGTAAGGCTGAACACAAGAGTCACTCACCATTGCTATGTTTTGCTCTTGCACCATTAGCAAATGCACCTCAACATCAAACTGATTCTACATCAACAGTCCAGGTATTTCTCAAGTCAGATTTAAAAGCACGTAATTCTGTGATGCATTCAAACATTTTCTTTTGTTTTCTCAGTACTCAAGAGGAAAATAATCTGTCTGGATAAACATTGTATTATTAAACCTGGGCACTCCACATAGGTTCCCTGACTTCCCCAGAAAATTCCGAGTACAAAAAAAGAAAATATTCTAACTGTTACGACAATAAATTTCTTGGAAGAAATGTATTGCTATACATTTCTCTTCAGAGTTTAGTGTCAGGTAGATTATACATCTTTCAGAGAACACTATAAATCACTCTGAGTCTAAAAGTATTACCATTTAAATTGAATCCCCTAGAGCTTTAAAACAGAATCACAGAATATACAAATGATTTGGAAAAAAACAGCTTACGATGGCAGATGTTCCATGTATATAATACCATTCACACTGATGCAGAAAACAGTACCTCCACATGTATATGGATGCCATACCACACCATGAAGATACCATAAGACTGGTCAAAATATACAGTAAGTTTGAGTGGCTTGCATGTCATAAAGAAAATTTAACTAAATACAATGATTAAACTAGAAGGAAATATAGAAGATAAGGTATTATTTTCCTTTTAGTTTTGATGATAACTGGTGAGATAAAATATACAGACATCAAAACATCAGTGCCAGTTATCATCAGCATTTATTCACTAATTATCGTCCCATTTTGATAATAATTATTCACTAATAATTCGATAATAATTATTCACTAATAATCGTCCCATTTATTCACTAATATTGTACACTTTAGTAAGCATGAACAGAATTACTACTGTGTTATTCCTGTTAGGGAGAAGCTTACTCGTTTCCCTCTTTTCCATAACATTTATCTTATATACTAAAGCATGGAGGTTTTGTACAATAATCTCTATAAAAGCAATATGAAGAGCTTAGAAAATCACTAAGTGCTGATGGACATAGCAAAATAACATCCAAAGAAGTGAGAAATTGTTCTGTGTGATCCTTGCTGTGGGAAGTATGCATGGCAAGTGCTCTAAACAGAAAGCTATTAACAGAGAATATCAAAAGCCAAATTTAATGCTTTGCCTCACCACTTCTTCTCTAAAAACTACACATGCAGAATTATTAGTGGCCAAAATAATTGATAGCTATGGTAAAAGGACTAACTATGGGGAAAAAAAACAAAAGTTAATTAGAAAGTACTTGAGAAAAGCTGTCTGTCAATCAAATGGGACTAATGATGTTCATGCTGGGAAAGGAAGCAAAACAAGTTAAACAAGTGAGCCAGGGAGCTATAGTTTAGGCTGTTTATCTTTGATTGCTAGAAAGTCCAGAAATGTTAATCAAGGAAATCATTCTTACTCATCTGAAAGGTAATGAGGTAGAAGGAATCATTAGCAGAATGCAAAAAACACTAACAATGATTATCTGTTTTGTGCATGAGAAGAAAGGCAGCTGTCTCGCTCCCCACAAGACTGACACGTGGCCTTGATAAAATCACAAAAAATTTTCAGAGTCAAATCAAGAAAACACGGGTCTTCAGACACAGGTGCATTAGGTAATATCTTACTTGTTTCAAATGAGGAACAAAATTTTCTAGATGTATCAGATATAAAATTATCAGTGACTTGCTGTCAAAGGGTAGAACACAGAATTTATTAAAAGCAGTGTTCTGGAGTTCTGTCAGGAACGAAAAAAACATAGATGATCCTGACTTTGAAGGTGACTGACTGATTCCTGCTTTCTAATGTTCTTCTAGCCTTTCTTTTTTGCAATTCTGTAATTATTAATACTCTTACCTACAGGATTGTCCTCTCATTTCAAATAAATCTTTTTAAGTGATCACTTTCAGGGACATCTTGTTGCATTATGTAGACAAGTTGAATAGCATTTCCTTCTAAATTTTAAAAATCTGATTTAATCTAATTTAATCTATTTAATTGATACCTCTTTTTTTTCACAAAAGGAAGCCATGAGAAGCACTAAATTTAATTCCTTGCTTTCAGGCCTAACATTTGTTATGTAGTATGATTTTAAACGAACATGACCAGGAAGGGTCAATTATGCCAGGGTTTTTTGTTCTCTTGATGTTGTCTTTATAAATTTTGATTGCTGTAGCAGTAGGGCACTCAATTCAACAGTCAGATAAAAACATAGAAGATACTTAAACTCAATATGCAATATTATAGATAGATATTCTACAAATATAATTGAGTTTTAGTACATGCTAAAATTTGACTGATACAGTTTTCATTTTCTTTCTTACTCCTTCATAGGAAAATTGTACATGCTTTCTGAGTACTACCTTGGTTTTGCTTGGAAATTAGGTGCTCCTTTTTCAAAAGGATTTAATGTATTCATGTGAGCTAACTAGCATAACCACAACCACGGAAAACGAGAGAATCAATTTCTTACAGAAAAACAAGCCAGGCAGTCATCTGACCTGAGTTGGCTTCTATGCTAAGTATGACTCCAGTTTCACAATCGGAGATTGTGCACTATATGTATCAACACATTTGAGATGCAATTAGCTCTGGTGTAAGTATCTGAATACACACTGCATATATATAATATCTTCTTTGTGTGGCTGCACAGAAACTAATTGCAGTATCTGGAGACAAGTAATTTTGAATAGGATAAAGGATAATTCAGTATTGCTTTCTATTTATGCACCAGTATGAATGCATTACATGTATCTGGAACTTAGATGCCGTGGCTTTTTCCTTGCAACACCAAAGAAAAGGCAAAATTACAGAGTAGTTCAGAAAAGAAAATATTTTTCACAATATTAGCTAGTTATAAAGAAATTCAGTGTAGAGAAACAGTTCGAACTCCTGTGATAGATAGATGTAGCCTTGAGTAATCTGAAAAGAAACAGTATCGGCAGTCACAGTTACAGACAGGCTATAACAACCTATCACCTTTTGTCAGTCTTTTTGCCTTGTTTTACAGGATGCTCCTTTGAAGACCACCCACCTTGACAAGAAACAACCAAACCTGGTGATAAAATTCTTGGTTTCAGTCATATTGCTTTCAGCAGATGTGTAACATAGGAGAGGATATCAAGAAGGCAGAATGCTTGTAACAGAGGGGGAAACAAGTCGGTGTTCTCTGTACCAAGTAGTTAAAGGCTGAGCTTAACTATTTGCTAAGCATGTGAATATGAAGGTTTGAAAGATGATACTGAATATTAAAATATAATAATTGAAACAGAATTGAAGTAAGGTGGAAGAAAAGCAGCAGAGATAAGTATCAGAGGATATTCATTCTGTGATAACTAAGATTAACAGCTGTATTCTAATGTCTTTGACACTTTACCTTTTGTAACGGACTATTGTAAAGCAATATGTTAGCATATTCCTTTTAAAGGAAAAGAAAGGAAGAGATTAAGGTGATAAGATCTAATTATAACAACTACTGATATAAGCTGAAGTATACAGTTTGTATGTGTAGTATAGAGAAGAAAGCAAACCAATAGCTTGAGTAAGAAAAAAGCCGGTCACTGAGTATAGTGGGAGATCCTAAGAAGGAAAATGTTCCAGCCTGGAGGAAACAGATAGAAATTAATAGCAATATCAGTTATTCTTGTTTCCAACAGGTGACATAGAAAACGCGCTATCATGTTCCAGTCCTGCAGATACTGATCCAGGTATTTCATGTATGTGCATGTGCTTACATATTTGGGAGTATCACTTAATGTTTTTACACAGAATGCAGCACAACGCTGGGAGAGATTTCCTGAACAATTTACACAATCCCAGCTATGAGATCAGGGCTTAATTGTAAAGCCTTCAGTCTGCATGTTATCCTCCTCACCACATCACCAGAACAAATAAGAAGGGATTTGTGCAAGAGTCAGCAAATAAATAAGTAGGTAAGCCATCACAGAATTACCAGTGCCCAAGGGTAAGAATAGTCAAATTTTGTCCAGTCATTAACCCGTTGTACATCTGAAAATGAAGTATTTTCCTCAGATGGTTGCCCTCAGGTTGCAAGGGACACTACGTGTGAGAATAACTCCAATTGCACCAACTATACGGATTGCATATGTCATCTGTGGTGTACTGCATAGCCTCATCCCATCACTGCGCATGATTTAGGAGATGGCTGACTGCAGGACCAGCTGCTGCTTTGAGACAATGTATGACATGCTGCTGGGTTGGTGTCATATTATTTCACTGACCTCATTATATATATCAAGTCAACACAGTCCAAAGGGTGGAGAATGATAGGATGAACCAAAAGCTCTACCTTGATCAGAAAGCCATATGCATTGTTGAGCATATGAGGTACAGCTCTTAACTCTATAGACCTAAAGTACCATGTGACAATTACAGCAAATAAACAATAAATTCTGTAATAATAAATTGGACTACAAGATTCGTATGTCCAGTATTACCCCATAACATACATACTAAAATACTCTGCATTCTTCCATCTGGATCAAAATTAATAATCCAGTCTTAACACAGTACGTCCATGTCTGAGTGATACCTGACATTTGTTAATCAACTGACCATATCATTACAAAAAAACATATGTAAATAGCCTAAATGCAAATGCAAGGGGTGCAATGTCAGCCATGAAAAAAATAGTAGTTCAGACTGAACATGAGCAAGTGGTGGGTAGATGGGAGAGATGGTGAAGAAGAATGTCTGGAACTGAACTTCTCACTTCTCTGGCAAGCGTCTGCCTCTCACTAGCTGCAGCCAGGACAGGGGGGTTGTAAATTTTGATAACACCTGGACTAAACAGAAGTAACTTATCCTGGATGATCCAGTTAATGAAAAAGATACGAGACAGAATCAGCTGTTGGGAGTCTGATCATGCACTGTGCTTCTGCATGTTGAGTATGCAGACTGGGAAAAACAACATTTGGCTTTCTGGGTAGGAAAGGAGAGCAAACAGAAAGGTTCCCAAAACCCTTTTCACAGCACTATAATTAATAACGGAAATTATCTACATGTCATGTTTATCTTACTGCAAACATACTATTTTCAGCAAATGAAAATCCCACCTAAAACTGAATCACTGAGAAGTGAGGATGGCAAAAAAGTTTCCGAATTCCATTATAGATCGAGAAAGACATGATTGTTTATATTTTTAGGCACTCCACAGCCACCTACAGATATATACAAATTGTGTGTTTCTGGCAAAATGACTTAATACCAAATAAAAATCCCATGACAAGTTTTTCAGCCTCTGGAAAATGCATATTTGAAAGTCCTACCTCAGTCAATCTTTCCTATGCTTGGTTTCTACAGACATTCTTCAGAGCACATGTACTTGCAGGCCTCAAACAGAAAAAATGACATATTCATACTCCATTTGGTGGCATCTAATGTTAAAATGCACCAACATGAAAAGGATCTAAAGCTGCAAAATTTTACTCCTATTTACAAAGCAAAGGGTAGGAAAAAAATGGTTAAAAAAAATAAAGTGTTGCTAAACAAAACTTACTGTCTTACAGTCTTAGATTGTAATAATAACATTCAAAGCACATACATTTCTCACTCATTCAAAGCACTTTGGTCAGAAAAAAGTATCCTCTTTACAGGATAGGAATCAAGTGCTTAGTATGTTTCCATGAAATAAATATTTCCACTTTCATAAGGACTTAGACACCTGAGAAAAGACTCAGAAATAAATCTTCTTCTCTAACATCTATTTAAAGTTTTAAATTCTCCATTCCTGACATTGCCCCTTTCTGGGAAAAATAATTTAAGGGGAAAATGCCTTATTATTTTATATCTCAGTGGTAATAGTTAGAATTCATGCACTACCCTCAGCAGCTTTGATTTAATATTTTTTTCTTAGTGCTGCTGAAACACAACAGAATTTTGAATGTGTAGTAGGACATTATACAGATGCCTTTTACAAGAGAAAATGATAACCTAGAGCAACATATTATCGGTATGAATGACCACGAGAAAGGAACAAACCAATATGTGGTCCACAGATGGCAAGAAAGTCTCTTTTTTTGATAAGTTATATGGGCAACCACAAATACACTCAAGAGATAGTTCTTGACTCAAAATCAGTATCCATCAATTATCAAAGGTGAAAAAACCCAGAATCTAAATATCAAAGTGTGGGGATCCAAATTTTGCCTCCCTCATTCAGACTGGAAAATAAGTCGTGCTGAGGGCTCTTCTCAAAATGTGTTTATAACTGTGAGTGTGCTCAGGTTGTGAGGTGTGCAATGATGAAAATTTCTGTTCTCTCTAGGTATAGGGGTTTTCCTTTGTAAATGCTTTGTTCGGTTAGAGCATTAGTAACAGCTCTTAGAGAGTTAAATAATAGATCTTGTTGTTTATGTAAAATAAAGCCCTTCATGAATCATAAATTATTAGTGGAAAGGTATAGTAAATGAAACTTCAAGTTAGCATGTAACTGAAAGGTCACTCCTGGACAGACTTTGTACTTTTTAAGTTGTTTGGTCACAGTGGCCATCTAGCATCATAAACACGAAAGACAGAATAGGAACTAGATAGTGAGGGACTGTGGAAATCACTCAAATCAATACCAGAAGCCCTCTTTACTTCAGTAATCACTTGAAGATGTTTGCTCTGTAAAATGTCTTAAAGCCACATTTTAGTTTAAGCCTTCTCTACTTCTCCTTGAAACACATATTTCCATTTCCTTGTGTTACCCTCTTGGATTAAAGAAAATCCTTTGCAACAAATTTGAACTTGTACTAGAATTAGAATGTGTTTCATGACTTTCATCTGAAGGGGAAAAAATAAATTAGCATATGAGACTGCAAATAACAAGTAGCCATTCACTCTTTACCTCTAAGCTTTATATATTAAAAAGCAAAATATGGGATGAGAAGACCTTTTAATTTTCACTGAAAGTTATCGATGGCATTGTTGATATTTTCTTCTTTGCAGAGAAGAAAGAGAAAAATTATGAAATCTTGGGACTCTTTTCTCTTTATTCAATGATTTTATTTTAAGGGAATAAAACTGAAAGGTAAAAAGGAATGGACTAGATAATTTTTTTGAGCAAAATCTTTTATAAAACCAGAATAATAAGCTCTTAGAAATTCCATGAATGGAACAGAAGAGAAACTCACATGGCTGGAAAATATTTAGGTCGTCTTAATAGGCCTTCAAATAAAAGGAAGCATAATTTACAAAAAGCTTGAGGGGAACTCATATAATCCCTGATATATCTCCCAGAACTCATTAAATCTGTTATTTAATCTAATTTATCTATGCCCATTTACTTCCAATGCCCTGGCACTGTTTACCTATATTTAAATGAATTTATCTCTTACTACGTAGAGTGCAAAAACAGCTAACACAAACATAAGGAGACACCTGAATGCTGACACCTCTCTTACCTCTCAAAGTCCTCTCTTCTCCTGATTTATCAAACCATTTCCTTGTGGCCTATTATGAAATGTGACTAGGCTTTTCCCAAAATATATTGACAGAGTGCTCTGCTTTTACAGCTCCTTAGAAAAAGGTCCATATCTGATGTTCAGGCATTCTCAGTCTTCTAGTTTACTGCTGTAACCGGTCACAGCCCCACTAATATACACATGGCTATTTCATGTTTTGGAGATGTAATAAATCACTGTTTGAAAACAGCTTTGAAAAATAAGGATATGGTGGTATCAAGTGATAGAAAAGGACTAGCTGAAATCTTTTCTCTGAAAAAAAAGGGGACATTTCAGTATACAAATCAAATGCAGCTTCACAGTGAGAATACAGCAGAATTCTAGATTATTATCATTATTCTTTATTTCCCATATTGAAAGAAGATGTAGGCATTTTCATGGACTGGCAAGTAAAGAAAATCGTTATTTCAAGAAGCTTCAAGACCATATACTCAGAAGTAAACCAATCTGATTTTTCTTGGAGAGTAATTGATGCTACCAGAACTAGGATGGAGGAAATAGACACATGAAAAGGTTTTCACAGATAGAAATTGGAAATTTTCCAAGTGACAACAAGGACTGCACAAAGCCAGAAAGAGTGAAAAAGTTCAGTGAAAGAGGATGCTAACTGAAAATCAAAGTAAGCTTAGAAAAAAAGGAAAAATAAAAAAAAATAAAGACATAAAGCCAGTGAGAAGAGGAGGTATACAAATACCTTTGGGGACTGTGGATACAATATATGGATTTGCTTCGGCTACGCACATACCTTCATATGTCCATGTCACTTTTTTGGCTGATGGTTTGTGTCAAACCTTTGCAAAATGTCCTGGTTACCAAATATTTTTTTAAGAAAAGGATTATTTCCAAGAACAGTAAGAGGAGACCCAAGGGTCTCCTTCATTGATGATGGAATTTAAATATTTTTTTGTCTAAAAGGCAAAGGAGGAAACAGCTTCACTAGAATTGTTGTTCACTTTAGATTCAAAACGTTAAAAAGCAAAAAAATCTGAAATATTCTGTAAGCATTCCTGCAAGCATTGCAGATTTATGTCCATGGCAACTGTCTGTCCCTGGCAAGCATGACACTTTATGTCCAGCAAATACTATACTTGCATAAGTTCATGCACAAAATGATGAGATAAACACAAGATGTGACTTAGGCCAGAAATGCATATTTATCAGATTTCAGACATCCTTTCTTGTTTGCTTCTATACTGATAGCTGATCACTTCTGTTTCACTTCTCTAGTTTCATCACCACACTCTGGACTGTAAATCAGAGTTCTGTGCTACAAATCAATGAGAGAAAGTTTAAACAAAGGACACCTAAACACTAAGGTGGTAATGGGAAATGTCTCAGGCCTTAGGAATGCTGTTCAGAAATACAGAACAGCTTTTCATTCTTTGTGTTCTCTCTCACACTTTTAGAAACATGAAACTGAACCTGTAACTTAAAAGCCGTTTTCTTTTTTTTCTTCTGTTTTTCAGAGATTTGGGATGTTTGAAGAAGGAACAATCATAAAGATGGAATATGTTATTTTGATACAACAATACGGAGCAAATAGAGTGCTCTAAAATTACAGTTATTTCTCAACAAGTTTTTACTAATGTTCTATTTATTTGTTCGATTTCCGTTCAGAGAAAGTAGTGATATATCAGTTAGAAAGTATCCTATTAGCAGTACAAAGAACAGTTGTTTCAGGATACCACCCCTCTACCGCTCTCAAATACAATAAGAATGTCAGTCCTTGAAGTTTTAACAGGATAGCCTATTGAACTAGCCCACATCATTCAATCCTTAAAGTAAGTTGTGCTCAGCAGCTTCTTCATTGAAATCAAAATCAAACAGACTTGCAAAAATTTCATTTTACCATGCATCTGGGAAAAAAAGAAAAGAAAGAACAAAATCAAGACAGCTCTCTTAACACTTAGCCTATGATTTTCTTGGCTGGTCCTTTATTTTATCCCTTGGACAGCAGCCGGGGAAAACATTTCTGAAGCTACACCCACAGACAGCATAGAGAAAATACACCTACAAAGCAGCAACAACTTTTGAACTGTTCTTTTATGCTTCAGTATCTCTCCCTCTTCATTAACTTAAAAGTACAGCCATCATCAAGAGTTACATTTCTTCCCTGTAATCATCCATCCTTTCCTTTTCTATCTTCATTGTTATCCTAACAATGCTCGTATGGCTAAATCACTGTCAGGGCCATCAATCTGTTTGTTGAGAGTTCAAGGCTGCTGAGTTGTGAAACATTTTGCAAACTACGTTAGACTGAGTAAACTGTCTTCTTCAAAGGAAGATGATAAATAAGTCTAGGTCATATGGTGATTCTTAAATTGGTTATACGTGAATTAAATGTGGTGATAGCAATGTTTCAAAACACTCAGGAGAATGAAAGAACTCCAATACCACCTAGTGCCAGCCAGGTACATTGTTCTTCACTCAGCATGGAGTCAAAATGGTGGAAGAAAGGTAACAATAATGTGGAGTCCTATAGCGACAACATTGTGGGTGAAAAAGAAGCTTCTGCAAATACGCAGGAGGAAAATACAAGGCATGCATGAAAAAACAGCTTCCTAAGCCAAACCAAATTAAAAGAAATTATTACTGTGAAATGCAGCTTACAGTTTGCTTTTGGAAATGTTTCTGATAAAATGTATTTTTTCCTCAGCCCTTTTGACAGTGAGATAATGCTGAAGGACAAGATCTTCTGGAAGGCTAAAATTTAGGTATTATTAAGTCACTGGTTTGGAATCCAAAAGCCCTGGATTGAGTTTTTCCGTTCCAGTACAGCCAGTCTGAGCCATCTTGAACAAATCGATTCACCTAAAAAATTGAAATACTTTAAAAATTTAATTTTCCTCTCTTCCTTGCTGCTCTGAGAGTGAAATCATGGTAGAAAATGGATTTATCCTTATTCTTTGGGATGACATGGCATGCTGTATAAGCAGTCGGGGGCTAGGAACTTTTGGAGTAAAAAAATACCTACCACTTTCTGAAGATATTTGTTCGATATTAGTTATAAAAATCTGCCATCTCATCAAGAGATATGTGAGATTCTAAACAAGTACTTTATATCCAAATCTTTTTTCTATTTCTATGCCTTATGCTATTCTATATTGGATATTCCTTCTTCTAAAAAAAATATATTTCATATTTTTTTATTGTATACTTAACTGGATACCATAAACATTTCAGTCTTGTAAAAAGAAACACAGCCAGAGACAGAAGGTGCCACAAAACATTACCCACTGCCTGACTGGGCTCAGACACAGATTATCTGTGCTGTTTTGTCAATCAGCCCTTGTTGTGGCAGTGTCTCCATCCTGGCTTTTTCCAGATTTCTCTTCCTTCTAATTCGGAACCTTCCTATCCCTTATGCTGATGTCCTGTCCTTCATATCCAGACACTTAACCCATGTGTTTAAAACCTCCTTCACAGCTCTGAATTTTCCATATACTCTTTACTAGGAAACGACCAATGATTATATATATTTTTTAACCCGCAAATTCCTACTATAAAGGAAACAAACAACATGGAAATAAAACCAAACCACAGCATCTCCTGAATGTCTAGGAGACAGGAGGTTTCTATCCAGCACTGCAAATTTCCCATCCAACATATTTTCCTTTCTCGCAATATCTGATAAAACTGTTCCCTCTGAGCTCTGTTCCTCAACTCCCAAAACATAAATGACTATGTTGTGGGACAGTCCCTGTTTCCAGACTCTGTGAGAAAGGCTGTTGTGTAAGAGAACCATTTTCAAAGTAAAGAGCAGAAGAAAAGGCAGGAAAACAAACACAATTTAATTACAGTATTCAAATATATGCTAATCTATGAAAAAAAAAAGAAAAAAAAAAGAAAAAAAAAAGAGAGCAATCTGTTTTCCTCATTCTTTTTACACAGCATAAAAAGAAACCAATGTAATACCACAGCAGAAATGTTACACATTTAAAAACTGTCCTCGTTTTCAGGATAGGCAAGCTCCAAGCTATGTTGTCTGTGAACATCACAGACTCACCCATACTGGATATTTTTAAAAGCAGGACAAACAAAGAACTCTAGAAAAAAATGTAACACAGGCACAGTTAATCTCAATGTATTGTAACAAACAGATATGCTTCTGGAGTTTCCCTATATCTGTACTACTTCTTAATTTTATCACTAAATATATAAAGCTTTCTACATTGAAGTGTACAAGGGTGATAAAAGAACAATTATCAATCCAACAGTACATCAACAACTGGAAGCCACACAGGGAAGACTAACATCTAGATGATTCAAGCACCACTAGAAACTAATCGAAATCAAACCATTTCAAAGTTATTTTAAGGTAAATAATCAAGGTTAAAGACCTGCATAAAATATTCATATTGTAATGTATTAACAGTGGTTTGGATTACATTTTTAAACAATTCATTGTGGTTCTTATTGTATTCTGCACCTATAAATTTTTAACTGTAATAGCCATTACTGTAACAGAGGAAACACTCTCTACTCTTGTATTACTGGGTTCTTTTAACAGTCAATAGTTTTATTTAAACAGGTAATCTGATCTAACAAAAATATTATAAACAGCATAGGTTTCTCCTTAAATCAACCAATACATTTTCTTATTGACAGTACAATATCTTCATATTCTTTGTACAAAAAACAAAATTAAGATAACCTAAAGCCAATTTAACAGTCATCCACAGTAGGCATGAAATAGCACCTGCCCTTGTATCTGCCAGAACACTTTTGTGTTAGTGACACAAGTGAGATTTTGACAAGGCATCTGCAGGTCAAATAGTGGAAAAGCAAATTCAGGTTGCAGAACTGACAGATCTCTAAACCCTGTGCACCTTTTCACAACCGTTTAGTCTTCATCCCTGGTGGCTCCAGCTGCAGCAGTGTCCCATGAAAAGTCAGGTCCCTTTGGGGCTCTGCCTTTTGCCCTTTAAGTTTACAGCCTACTTGTGTTAATTCAGACTAAAATTGCTGGCAGCATGGGCTAATAGAAGCAGCTGCCGATGACTGGAGCTGAAGAAGGAGCATGCATTCATTTCTACCACCCTCTCAGTTGGGTGATGGGAGTGACCACACGTTCAAATGCTACTATGTAAATTGACTGTACCTTTCTGTCGGAAGCCTCATCTAATCTACCAGCAGCTTCATTCATGGTTAAAATGAAAAATAAAACCAGGTTTATCTTTAGAGCTGTTTTACACATTGCTTTTTTTAGGCTTGACATTAGGAAAAAATTCTTCACTGAAAGGGTGATTGGCCATTGGAATGCATTGCCTGGGGAGGCAGTGGAGTCACAGTCCCTGGAGGTGTTTAAGAGGAGATTGGATGAGGCACTTAGTGCCACAGTTCAGATGATGACTAGGTGTTGCTGTTGGGTCATAGGTTGGACTCCATGATCTCAAAGGTCTTTTCCAGCCTTGTGATACTATGATACTGCGTGTGATACTGTGAAGTGTGTACCTGTCCAAAAGGGCTTGCATATAAAGCACAGTTTAGAAAAAGTTAGTAGTTGTCTACCTTCCTTGCGAAATAAAGAAAACTAATGATTTGCAAAAAATTCAAGATAAAAAATGGGAAATTAGGATTTTTTTTCATTTGAAGGATGGCAGAAAAAACATAATGCAGAGTGCTCTGTTTTGTTGCTTCTTACCAGAAGCCTGACCAAAGACAACTAACACAAGTTTCTGCAGCCAAGAAGAGACTGATAAGTCAGCATTAACAAAACATGATTTTAATGATATTCCAAGTAGAAATGTAAAAATAACAAACTGACTAAACACACCTTAACTTGTGCAGATGAACTCCCACTATCTTCAGACTTATCAGCTGTTGCACTGTGGAAACTGAAATGGTAGATTAGGAGGGTGCATACATCAACTTCAAAGTTACCTTATTGGTTAAAAAAAAATAAATAAATCCAAACACAGAGCAAAAAAGAGATGAGGAAAAAGAAGGACTTCCAGCCAGCGTCCAGCCAGCTAGTGGCAAGCAGCAGGATCCTCTGACAAGCATCCCTCTCTCCAGTACAGCAGATGGTGTGTGTGAGTACGAGTAAGATGGTGAAAATAATCCTTTATTCATTCCTTCTTAGCATGATTACAGTTTTCACTGAGATTAATACAAGGTCCCAACTGGTAGTTTCTGCTTGTGTCATTATTAGTGTTGATATTAATATTACTAAATACTAAGTTCTAGATAAGAATGTAGGTATCTAACTATTAGATAATATTCACTGAAAAATGATTTAGCCATGACTATTATCCATTTCCTACCTCTCAGTCTATATATTTTCTAATACAAAGTCATAGACTAAAAGCTATAAGGCAAAGGGTAAAGGGATTTTAATGTACCATTATGAACTAGAAACTAGAAAGAAAATAGGTAAAGAAGCAGAAGAAGAGAAAGATTATTTAAGAATCAGTGACAATCATTATCTACAAGAGACAAGAGGCAGAAAATGTTTAGAGTGGGAATGCCAAGGGAAGAGAGCAGCTGGGACACCAGATTAAAGATGCTGCCAGGAATCCTCTGGGTGCACAGATGAAAGTCTGTGAGATAAAAAGATAGGTGTTGCAAAGGGAAGTCCCATAGCATTACAAAGACTAAGGCACCAAAATTGTCCTGCAAAACTGCAACAGCAGTCTCAGCAAAATGAAAACAAAAAACTCCAAAAACCCCAGTGTCAGTTTTTTGTGGTTCTATAAGGAAGAAGACAGAAACCACTTGAGATCACCACTGCAAAAGACACTGTAAGACACAGAAAAAACTAGGAAAAGGAAAAGTGATATTAATTTCAGAAGACCTTGACTCAAAACCAGCACACTGGAAATACCTGTAATGTGCTCAAATACTCAAGGAAATAAGTGCTTATCCCAAGTGGCAGCAACTCACCTAAAAGCAAAGGCAGAAAGTCAGATAAGAAAGTTAATTCAGAGCAAGCCTGTCTATCACTGAGAGATGGAAATTACCCTGCTGGGTTTGGCCTGATCCATATCACCCTAAATTCTTCTTCTTACCTGACAGAAGTTTGTCCTCCAATTGCACAGCTTGTCAAATGTGGTGGCATTTAAATTTGAAGTTCTTTGATGTAAGAGAAAAAGAAAGTAACAGAAGCAAATTTTTTGCCAGGACAGCCTATTTCTTTGAACGTCTCTCATTTCCAAGGAGAAACAGCAAGGAGTCTCTCTACAGCAAATTGCAAAGCTAAATACACAGGAGTTACCGCAGAGGGAGGGCTTTCATGGAGCTGGCATGTGAGTCAGTCCATTTTCCCTCTTGCCACATCCCCTCCCCTTCCCTTCCCTTCCCTTCCCTTCCCTTCCCTTCCCTTCCCTTCCCTTCCCTTCCCTTCCCTTCCCTTCCCTTCCCTTCCCTTCCCTTCCCTTCCCTTCCCTTCCCTTCCCTTCCCTTCCCTTCCCTTCCCTTCCCTTCCCTTCCCTTCCCTTCCCTTCCCTTCCCTTCCCTTCCCTTCTAGAAGACTGGACATAGCTCTCTTACCTACCTGATTCTGATGTGAACAACTAAATTAAGTTGCTACACAAAGCTCAAAATAAAGTAGAACTGTGTGTGTTGATTTGACAGTTAACTCAATAGACATATTAAGGATTTGGTTTTTTCAAACTTTTTTTTAATTTCTTACTTTTCATTTTGTTTTGGAGTTATCGGAAGAAATGCAAGAGGGGAATCTGAGATCTGCATATAACGCCAACCCCCTCCCCAAAAAAAGATCCTAAACTCAACTTGCTTTCACCGACTTCTGGCTTACTTTTTTTTTCATTAATGTTGACCTTTATTTTAAAGAGCAGATTTGCCAATGTAAAATTATTTGTAGTTGAACAATTATCAAGTTACTGTCAAAAAGACATCCAATGCTTCTTTGTCCTTCTTGAAGCTATCTGCTTTATATCTATCCCCTATTCAGGAGCCTAGCAGCAGTCACTCATATGCATTTAAGATCTCCATGTTAAATGCTTTTCACAGGACTTCCTTCTCTGCTCCAGGTTTTTGGAGATAGAAATTCAAAAACTCCTTTTAAAATGAAGCATTAAGACACATAGTTTTCTTCAGTAAGCAAGATGTTAAGCCCATAGTTAATATCTGTTGCCTGTAAAATTAGAGAAAACTGTAAAATTTCTCAATATTAGAAATCAGTAGTGCTGTAACAACCTAAAAGCCTCTACTTACAACAGCTATTTTTCTGTTAGCTTTAATTCTCTGACAGAGTTTTGAAATCCCAATAATTCACAAACTCTCTTTGATTAGGAAGAAACTTGTATTCAGCACTATTTTTTTCCCAGGTTTCCGTAAACTCAGAAAATGAGTGGTTATGTTCTGTTATTAAAGAAAGATCTAATATAACCATCAACACAGCCCATACCACTGATTTAGTCATAGTCCATAGAAAGCAGGATTAAAAATACAACCTAGAATGTGATTTCGACACTTATGACCATAATAATTCTTGCATCAAAAGGTCCTGCAAACATTAAAAACTTTTCACAAACCTCTGAGTGACCAAGGGAGGTAGAGGTGCTCCCTTAGTAATTAAACTGCTTGGGAGAATGGAGACGCTAAGCTGGCATTCATGTAGAATCAGACATTAATAAGCTCAGTTCAGCAGAGCATACTGTTGACTTTGTGCAAGGCGTATTAGCCACGAAATTTCTTCAGAATTTAATGTGTCATTTTTGGATAAGGGTACCCATTAAGTCAATCAGCACATGTTTTAAAATTCTGAGTAAAGACACGATAGAGGAGAAGAACTAAACAGCAGCAAAAGGAGTGAGTTAATCATGTCATGAAAATGGATTTAAAACGAAGTTGCGTTCTGGAAAAGGAATAGGATCACAAAACCCTTATAAGAATATGGTGAGAGTATCATCTTAGCATATGTAATGCTCTCTGTGCCAAGGCAATCAGATTTCAGAAACATCAAACTTATCTGGGGGCAGCTTATCCCACCTTTGCATTTTTCTGTCTGCCTCCAAGGGAGCTGACACTGTCAGACGCAAAATGGTGAATAGGCAGGACAGCCACCATCCAAGGCTATGCTTCCTTTGTATCCATGTCACTAACATCCCTGTGATACTCAGCAAAACCAGAAAGACATCAAAACAGAGAATATCAACAGCCCTAAAACCACCATGGCCCAAGAGTGAGCTGAGCATCTGTATCTTTTATGACTCTCCGTTGTCCATAGCTGCATTCCACTGTATGATCACTGATTTATACCAAGGACTGTTGTAGTACCTCTTGCGCTGACTTCCGTGCTTCTCACTAGACACACAGACAAACTGTAACAGCATGAGAAACACCCTTGCAGGCAAAATATGAAGTAAGCTGCATATAGATTTCATTTTATCATCTTGGTCTCAAAACACAAGCCGTGCAAATTTGGACAAAATGTCCAATAACTTTCCCCTTTGCTTACATTCAGTGATAGGGCCAGGCATGTCTGGGGACGTGAAGAGACCTTCTCTCAATTCCCAGACACTGCCTTCACATCTGGCCAACTGAAGAAGTAGTTATATTGAGGTTGCTCTGAGCAGAACAATGCATTATAAAGCTGGTATCCTGTAAGTGAAGAAAAGGGCTACATGCTAATTTATTTGTGCAGACATGTTCGTAAGTGACTGTTTGCCCTAAGAGTATGTATCGTCTATAAACTTAAAGTGCCAAAATACACAGATTATTCAGTTGGATGAAGTTGTCAAAGCTTGAAAAGCTATGGATTTTTATTTTTTTTTGCCACGTTACTGCTTCCTAGTACAATGGGGAGCGCTCAAGCCTTATGGTACGGATTATTAAACAGATGACAGGAGATAGGATAATAGACGTCTTTCCCAGTACAGGTGCTTTTATCATTTTCATAAAGAACAGAATTGCTAAACAAAGTCTGTCTTGTTGATTCATAATCCCATTCAATCATCCATGGCTTTGTTTTGGACTCCTTGCTTTAACTGGATACTAATGTATAGAACTGTCTTCTCTCAGCCATACCTTGAATGTTAACCTCCTGTATGTTAAAACATCATGATACATGAATTTTCCACCTCAACTAATAAAATAAAGCCATTTAAACTGGTGAAATCAAATATTTCTTGTTCACTCATAACAGGAATTTATTGTGTACATGCTCAAATACAGATCATATCACCTTTGCCAAAGCTGCCTGTATGCCTCAGTAAATCAGATGGATTATGTTTTAATCATTTGCACTTTTATTGCATCTTCCATCCAAGTCAGTCAGAGGAAGGCAGTGACAATGAGTTCAACATTGTAGCACAGGAGATACAATAAATTAGTACTCATGATTGGCAGGAGTATGCAGGAAGGGCGCTAACTGACTTGTTCAAGGCTTTTTTTACCTTCTCCTTTGTAACATAAAAAGGAATTAGCTTAGTTCTGCATTGAAGATGGCAAAGTCATATATTTGGATGATGGCTGAAAATACAGGTTTGTATTCAAAGTGTCTTAACTGGGAATAAGTTGATCCAGAGCCAAATCTCATGGCTGAATCAAGTGACAGCTGTTACTGACTTGCAAAAAGACACATTCATTTCGTTCTGTTCCCCACAACTCAGTGACGTAAACAATTTTGTCAACAAAAGCTTTTAGGCCAGACTGACATATACGGGAATGGGGACTAGAAGCACAAACACTGCTTATTAGCAGGTGCTTCTGTACATTTGGCTGTCAAATGAAGTCCTCATCCCATTTATAATAATGACATTGATCTTGTCTAGAAATTTTTACAAATATATCTCCTTTGGATAAACAGTATCTAACACCTAGAGGAATTAATGTAGTGACCTCTGGATCATTCAATTCCACAACAACGCATAATTCCTGAAAAGGGATTTTTTGTCGTAATAAATATAAGTGTAAGGAAGGTAAGACAACAATGAAAATTGCTGGAAAAAATTAAACTAACTCACATCTGTATTTCCAAAGCATCTGAGAAAAATTCTGTTCCATCCTTTGGCAACTGGAAGTTCATAGCCATTGTTATATATATGCATAAAGCTACTATCTGTGAAACCCTAAGAAGACACTTGTCGCCATTTCACTCTGCCTTTATTCAGCCTCACTGAAATTAGCTGGATGTTGTTGATGATGATTTGAGGAAAAAGGAAAGAACCAAAAAGCCTATGAAGTGCACCTGGGCTCCTCTAATCAGGTAGGTTCAAATTGAAAGCCCAATGAGAAGGACAACTTCTTTCAAAGACTCCAATGTTCTTAAATTCATCACAGATATATATAACACTTTGAACTAGAAACCTAGTAGTATGATGTCAAGTTTACAGTTTGTCTTTAAGAAAAAGTAGTTCATAGACAGTTCTGAGTAGCTTGTCTTGCTTACTGTATACGTAATTGAGTGAAACATTATATATGTGTATACATATATGTATAAATTACACATTTTTTGAACAATGAAAACTGAAGAGATTAAGAACTTACAAATGTATAAGTGTAGTCCTAGTGTGGAGGTACAGAAAATGCACTATGCTTATTCAAAGAACTAAAAGTATGTGAGGTGATGTTCTATATGGAGGTGCTCATATAAGATGTTTAAGAAGTTTTTTAATGATAAACAGAATTTTGTCATATGACATTTCTTTGTATTTCTTTTTTTCCAGCATTTAATCACACACTTTTTTGTTTCATTGACCTATATGTTATTTTAGGAAAACAGTGAGATATCCAGATGGTGATACATGGAAGTTTGCTTCATGAAAAAGGTCAACTCCAAGATGCTCATTTGTTACAGGAACCAAAATGTCAGTGATAAAATTGTGCAAGATGTGATGTATCCACATATAAAAGGCCATCCCTCCAGAGAGTACAAATTGCTCCAGCTCTGCTCTCTACAGGAATAAACAAATATACATCAATGTGTATCATTCACCTTATAGGACCTTAGTTGTCCTGTAAGGTGGTAGAAAACAAACTGGAAAGGTAATAGCTGTACTGGTAACACAATACTAGACGGGAACTTCATACAAGAGGGCATCCTCATCTTACCACAATCCGCAGGTATTTGCCCTAGACTCCAGCTGGGAGCAATAGAACACTCCACAGTCCCTGTCCTTGCCACATTTCTCTCTCTACATAGGAAAACTCCTTAGATTTTACTGGAAATATCTTTTTCCTTACATAAAATTACCTGCCTGCCAGATCTGTATTCACTCATGGACAAAAGCAATTGCTCCTTTTACAAGGTTTGAATGTGAAAAATGGCTATTCAAACAAATTTCTCCCTCATGATTACACTTCAATAAACTATGTGATTAACCTTTCGTGGTTCAAAGGGAAAAATGAAATTCAGCTGTCAACAACTAGAAATGAAATGCAGTGTGGACCAAGATTTCCATTTGCACAACAGGACATTCCTTCACTTCACAAAGGTTAGTCTAAGCCTTATCCAAGGGCAGTTGAGACAGATTTTCTGCGGTATACCAGAAGCAGTGGATTAACTGCCTTTTGTAATCATGTAAAACAAATGCTGAAACCAAGATACACCTTTGGAGAGAAACTGAGACCCATGATAACTGCCTTTCACAGACAGCATGTGTTTTCAAAAAAACCCTGTGCTACAAGGTTGAGTTTACTGTTGATTTGCAAATGTGTTTTCACTGAAGTGTGCTTTCTGAGGCATCTGAGGAAGGGGAATAGTGAAAAGTAAAGAAAGACCTGGTGAGACAAAGAGCCTTCAGACAAATAATAGTTTGGTCCTGGCTGTGACAGACTCACACACCACCTAGGATCTGGATTACTGCATCACATTACAGACTGCTCTGATCAACAGGTTATTTATGAATGGGACTTCCAACACATAATTTATCCTGAGTTATCATCCAAACCATCGCTTTTTAATGTAGAATTAAAATAAACACTTTGCAAAACAGAATCTGTGCCGGTTTACTTCTAATTGTTCTAGCTTAGCTGGAGATACATGTATAGAATTAATTGTTTCTTATCTGTGAGAACAGAGTCAGATCAAGAAAGCAAAGTCGAATGATGCAGCTGAGTAACAACATTTTCAGACAGAAACTATGAGTACTCAAACTAGGAAATTGTACCAGATCCCTTGTGAAACAAGAGGTTTCTTCATACCCCTGCAGAATTGCACTGAATCCGTGAGTCTCACACTGCCAGGAAGCCTGGCCTTCAAGTATCTTCTTCTCTGAGCTATCTCCTTTCAGACAACTGCTCTGAGAAAGCTGGATTTTTTGAAAATGGATTTTCAAGACAGGTGCTTCCCCAGGGCATGTTCTCTACCCGTTACAAACCTTCAGAAATATTGTCATGAAAGCCTCTTGACAATGAGAAAAAGAAAAAAAAATTTAAAAAAGCAATCAGTTTCTCACCTCCATAAATATGAAAATTCCAGTGCTCCATACTCTTTAAAAGTAATACTCATAAGTATAAAATTAATAGATGCTATGTGTGTGGTTTACAATCACGTTACCAAAAACCAGAGCATCTGCTCCTCAAATTAAATTTAAGCAAACGGTTTATCATTGCATTTATTAAACTTAGGGAGTAAAATCAGAGCAATTAATTTCACAATATTCTGCAACCTTTACAATTTAACAATCTAAACAGTAATAGAACCAAATGACCTAAACAGAAATGCAGTACAGTTGAAGAGATTATCCTAGAAGAGGGTAGAAAAAAAACAGATCTCCCCTTTTATAACTAACCTCACAAGGTGCTGTGCTAAAATTACAAATCTGTCACATTTTATGTTTATCTTCCCAAAACCAGTTGTTAAGATTCACCCTTTCATACTCTCCATTATAGCCAGAAGTATTTAATAAGCCATATTCTCAACAGACAAGACAGAAGCTAAATGATTCTGATGTTGCTTTCCACATCTGATGCCTAAAAAAATCACACTATACTATAGGTTTCCATTAATATGGAACAATGTTTGTGTTAAACATAGAAACCCTTGATAGTACTTATACAATGACCAACAAAAAAACCCCTGTGACTATAATTTTTTTATTTAATAAATTAAGAAAATCAACTACGATCATTTCCAAAATAGTTCCCTTCTGAGGTGACATGCAGCTGCATACAATGCTGTCAATGTTAAAGTAATTCTGTAGTTCATCTTCTGAAACGCTGTTGAGGATCTCCCTTGGTTTTGCTTTCACACCTTTTATCAACAAAAAATGGGTTCCTTTGAGTACCAACTTGATCTTTGAGATCTCTTCACTATAAGCCTCAGTCAATAACTGAAAAGTTTCCATTGTGTATCCTTTCACTTTCACAAGAATCTTACTGTTAATTCCCTATTCACTCTTGACAACTGATATTTTCCAACCGAGGGTAAGAAAACATCTATATCTGAACATGCCCCCACTCATACTGAGCGAAGTGATTGAACTAAGCCTCAACTCAATATGACAGGTTACAATATATTCTACAATCATTTCTTGCTTTCCACCCTTCCACTCTTGGTTTCTGAGCTGTAAGGTTAATCTTGGGTTTTTTGTGTCGGACCTCACACAAGCGTATTTATTGTGCTTTACTTTATTGAGTTTCGCAGATATTGTGGGTTTTATTGCATCCCTTTTTAGTCATAAACTTTTTAAATTAAGGCATGTACATTGTTTAATAATGCTATTGCACACTTAATAGACTATAGAATAGTGTAAACTATATACACTGGGAAATGAAAAACTATGTGTGACTCACTTTATTTCAGTGGTCTGGAACTAAAACTTCAATATCTCAGAGGTATGCCTGTATTAAAAAAACAAAAAAACAAAACAAAAAAAAAAAAAAACAAACAAAAAATCACCTCTACTGTCTTTCTGTGTCTTGGAAACATGAAATACAAGCTTCTGCCTTCTCTTTCATCACTTTTCAGTCAATAACGACTCACTGTCTTTGGCAGGATTTCACCCTTACAAAGTGGACTAAGATAGCAACAGATCTAGAATACAAAATGGAGGGATTTTTCATTTAATCTCCACTGGCATTTAGCGTATACTTCAAACAATAAATGCTGATAATTTTACCATTTTATCCTCATTAGAAGCACCACATATTCAAATCGTGTAAGTGCATCCCTTTCCCTTCAGTATAAGTGCCTGTGAGGATAAAAGCTAAAACAAAAAGCATACAGTATCATTTTGCGCTGCAAGACATCAGCATTATCTCTCTGGAAATTACCAGTGCTTTAGTAAAAATGAGCTGCAGCCAGCCTACTTTGATGGCCAGGGTGGTTTGCCAGGATGAGCCATGACTAGGGCCAGGAGTACCTTGTGTGACAGAGCATGGCATGAAGTACTCTGAGGCAGGCTGGAGAGATCTGTTGCGCTCCCATGGAGCAGAGCAATGCTGTGCTTACAGAGATGCTAGCCCAGGACCCCTGAAGCATGATGCAGTATTACTGCATAGCTATACCGTATCTTCCAAGGTCTCCTCTTCCCTAAGACTAATTAGCTTCATAGCAGCACTTCTTCTTTTTCCTTTTCCTTTTTTTTTTTTCCTTTTTTTCCAGTTTTATCTGGGGTTTTTTGGTGGTTTTATTTTTGAAGCTAACAGCAGGCAACACTATGACCCATACACTGTATGGCACAGGACACTCTCCACACTCTCCAGTACTTCCTGTACAGTCCTCATGTAAAGGCAAGATTAAGTAAAACTATCTCTGAAAACAGAATTGCCTAAGAATCATAAGCACTAATATGACTGACCACAGGGTTAATTAAAAACTGTAAAGGCTAAACCGGCTTAGTGTCAGTTGCAGAAATAACAAGCTTTCTTCCCACCCACTCTGCCTTCAGTGGTTTGATAGATATGCATTTACACAGCATCCATAATGCACTACAAGCTGAAATTTTTCAAGCACACCCAGAAAAGCAGAGTGGCGTGGTGAGGGTAATGCATTAAGGATTTTATAGCAGAACCATTATATTACACATTCATAACTGCTTGCCAGCATTGCTTATTCTGTTCACTATGCACACCGCATGCATCATTATCGTAACATACTGTCATTGGTAGGCAAGAAGAAAGGATGCTGTCTCTCTGCTGTCACATGCCGTATTTTGCTGGTGCTGAATTGCTGCAGAAAGGTTTCATTATATGCCAGTACATATTCCAGACACAGTCTTAAATAATCCAAAGACACCCTTCATCGGGATACCTTTGTGTATTAGACCTCAGCAACAAAGCAAGAGTTAAAATTTTGGGGCAGTTAGTCTAGTGACCAACTGCAATACAATTTGAGATAAATCCATTGCTGATATTGGCATAAGGCTGAGAGGGCAGGCTTCTTGGGAGAGCTGCAGAAGAGTTAGACTGCCCTGGAGTCAGGCCACGGAGCAGGCAAGTGACGCTTTCGTAACTGTTGTAGGTAGCTTCTGTGCTACTACTGCCTTGTTTATCAAAGGAACATTTGTTGCTCCTTCTGGCCTTAGAGAACCAAGGAAATATTCAGCACCTGAGGAGGTCTGAGATCATACTAATGGGAGACATCAGAGCAGAAAAGTATAGCAAGAAAACTAAAAGATTCAAGACATCAGTTACCCATACAGGGAAAATTAGTGTGCAGTTTGCCAGACTGTTTGCCTTGTAGTTTATGCCACCTCCTCTCCTTGTTCTTGTAACAGAGTACTCTATTATATCCTCATATCAGCTCTAAAATGTAGGGAAATAAATTTCTCTAACAATGTATTTTTTCAGAGTACTAAAAATTTCCTCAAATTCTTCTTAAAAAGTCACATGAATATACCACCACATACAACACCTTAAGCAAAATAAAAGCAATATTTATTCAAAGATAATTCTTTTTAACTAATTCACATGAATTTTTCTGATATGTTTTCATCCTTTTTCATGCTCTTACCATTTCCTGAAAAACAGAAGAGCTGCAGAACTGTAAGAAATATTGTAAATATGTTATCTGAAGCCTAATAAGAAACAGACACATTTCTAGACTCAGTACTGTTTCTCACAGTTTTAGAGAGCTGAACAAGAAAGAATTCCTCAGAAAATATCAGGAAAAGTACATGAATGCTACGGAGCTCATCAGAGCCCGTAAGTCTTACCAGTTATCTTCTACATGTTCTTCAAAGTGATTTGTCTGTCACTGAAAACTAAACATGTTAATACTTAGATGGATTGCCAGTACTAATTATCACCAGTGTAGGTCTGCAGTCAAAACCTTACCAAAATCTATAAATGAATTCTGCAGGCTCAAATGATTTGATTCACTGGCCAATAGATACAGATGAAAATCTGAAATTAAAAAAAGACATCATTATACAAAACCCAGGTGAGTTCTTGCGCAAATTCTTATTCATTTTAATGCAGAAGTACATCACTAACTTTACTCTGATCACTACATGTGCTAATCAGCAAAATCTGAGAGGAACTGACTGCTTTTCTGAAATAAAGATCAATTTCTGATAATAACATTGGTCAGGAAGAGAAAAGGGGATGGAGAGGAGAGGAGAGGAAGGGTAAGCAATTTTGGTGCACAATGTGATTTTTTCAAGTAACCCAACATTACAAAACCACACTTTCTAATTGTCACTAATTTGTGCCCATAAGCCCTGCTCACAAGCTGTGCTGTTTCTTTGTGCTGCTTAAAGTCTTTTTTTCATATTCCGCTTTTCTCTTCAGACAAGGGAAACAGGTTACAGCTATAAACCCCCTTACTACTTCTAAGGTAATTACTGAGCCTTTTATCTATACTTCTGTTATGTGATGAAATCTATGTGATGAAAACGTTAATGGCAAGCAGAATACTAAGCACTTGATGTAAAACTATTGTAAACTTCTAGCTGACAGACTCACAGAATCACAGAACCTCAGAATAGCAGGGGTTGGAAGCAGCCTCTGGAGATCAACTAGTACAATCCCTCTGCTAAAGCAGGTTTACCTGGATAAGGTGGCACCCGAATGTGTCCAGGCAGGTTTTGAATATTTCCAGAGAAGGAGACTCCATGACCCCTGTGGGCATTCTCTTCCAGTACTTCCTCACTCTCAAAGTAAAGTTTTTCCTCATGTTCAGGTGGAACTTCCGGTGCTTCAGTCTATGCCTGTTGGTCCCTGTGCTGTTGATGGGCACCATTTAAAAGAGTGTGGTCCCATCGTCCTGAGAACCACCACTTAGACATTTATAAGCATTGATGAGATCCCCTCTCAGTCTTCTCTTTTCCAGGCTAAACAGACGGGTTCTCTCAGCCTTTGCTCCAGTCCCCTCATCATCTTCATGGCCCTCCGCTGGACTCTCTCCAGTTGTTCCTTGTCTTTCTTGAGCTGGGGAACCCAGAGCTAGACAGAGTTACTGCAGGTGCAGTCTCACAAGGGCAGAGTAGAGAGGGAGGAGAAACTCCCTCAACCTGCTGGCCAGCTCTCTACTCTACTCTAAATTACTCGGTTTTTTAACTACATGAAACTTGATGAGATGAGCAACAAAATAAAAACCTTTGAAGTAGAAAAAAATGTAACTTACTTCTAACAAAAGCGTTTTTGACACAAAAAGAGTAGGTATCTCGTTATCTTGATTACAAAGATTCCTGCATAGGCAACTCTATGTTCTTCACTAGAATTAGAGAGTGATCAGGTGCTTATGAGCCGGAAAGGAAAACTGAGACTGCATGGTCCTTTTTATAGAGCAATGCATTCTATGGTTCTGGTTGCCAAACTTTAACGTAGACTTTTCAGGCCTTGGCTTTGTCTTCTGTACCTTCACACCTGCTGAGTTCTCCATTGTATTTTATGTTGACTTAAAGAACAGACATGAAGTTTTTAAAGGAATCCAACAGATATATTAATATTTGAAGCACATTACTTTTATCTTATTTTTATGAATCACTGTAAGAATATTGATTTGCACTCAGGCTGCCAGAGTTAAACAGAAGTCTGCACTGATGACTTTCCAGAAAGTAATTAATATCCAAAAAATACTAATAGCCAAAAGGCCACCACTAAAGTAACACAACTGTGATTTCTACACAGGCACTTTATGAAACTAGAATCAATTACAAGATTTTTACTTGGAACAAAATTATTGTGTAATCTAAAGTCCACTCAGCAAACTCAGATGAGATGTTTTAGATTTTGACTGGATCACAAAGACTCAAAAACCAAAACTGTAGGTCTATCAGTTTTTCTGGACTACAGCTATAAAACATACAGCCATAATCTTTGTTTCACAGACTGTTCTCATACAGTACATCAAAGATTTTCAGCTTTCCTCCCATAAGCTTTGCTTTTTATATGCATCATGCTGATTGTATACATTTGTATTTCTCATTCTTAAAAACTTTTGATTTCTTGTTCAGTTTCGAGAAAATCTGATGAGACTGAAATTTCACAAAGTCAGCTGTGTTAGAGAAGGCTCTAATTTGTACAGTTAAGAAGAAAACAGTATGATTTTAATATCTGTATCTTCTGTTTCACATTGTTGTCCAATCAACTTCATTACCACGAGATATTCATCCTTTTTCTCAGACAGCCAACAATAAAGGGGAAGAAGAAATTTAGGGGAAAACAAAAGATGATTTAGAGGCTGCAGAAGAAACATAGTGGAATATTGGGTCAGAAAAGAAACAGAAGAGTACTTCAGTACTGAGTGTTGCAGGCAGAAGAGGTGAATTTGTGTACCTAGAGCACCTAGGATGTGAAGGATCAAGATCAGTAAGAGATCAGGCTTCTTGGGCTCTTGAATTCATGGAACAATTTAGCTTTATTTTTAATCATAGGATATGAAGCTGTAATATTATCCTCATATGTGTATCACTTCCTTTTTGAAAATAGCTATATGGAGGAGGAGGGGTTGGCAGATATGTATTAGAAATGACCTAGAAACCCTAAAAAAGGCTCCGATATTCATAACTAGAAATACACATTCTATTAATCCCTCTCTAGCAAATATAGAGATCTTTTTATCCAAAGTTCATAGGTACAGATAGAAATTTTTAATCTTAGCTATATAAATGATGGATCATTTTTCTTCATAAATACTGTAAATATGGAAACACCTATTTGTGTTTATCATATAGAATCATAGAATCATAGAATCCTAAGGTTGGAAGAGACCTCTAAGATCATCAAGTCCAACCGTTACCTGTCTCCCCACTAAACCACATCCCTAAGGAAATCACCTACCTGTCTTTTAAAAATTTCCAGGCATGGTGACTCCACCACCTCCCTGGACAGCTGTTCCAATCCCTGACCACCCTTGCAGAGAAGAAATTCTTCTTAATGTCCAGTCTAAACCTCCCCTGGTGCAACTTGAGGCCATTTTCTCTCATCCCATCACTTGTCACTTGTGAGAAGAGACCAGCATCCACCCCGTCACAACCTCCTTTCAGGCAGTTGTAGACAGTGATGAGGTCTCCCCTCAGCCTCCTCTTCTCCAGGCTGAACAGCCCCAGTTCCCTCAGTCTCTCCTCACAGGGCTTATTCTCCAGCCCCCTCACCAGCCTCGTTGCCCTTCTCTGCACACGCTCCAGTCCCTCAATGTCCTTCCTGTAGTGAGGGGCCCAAAACTGAACCCAGCACTCCAGGTGCACCCTCACCAGTGCTGAGCACAGGGGTGCAATCACCTCCCTGCTCCTGCTGGCCACGCTGTGTCTGATGCAGGACAAGATGCCATTGGCCCTCTTGGCCACCTGGGCACACTGCTGGCTCATGTTCAGCTGCTGTCAACAAACACCCCCAGGTCCTTCTCTACCAGGCAGCTCTCCAGCCACTCCTCCCCAAGCCTGTGATGCTGCACAGGGTTGTTGTGTCCCAAATGGAGGACTCTGCACTTGGTCTTGCTGAACCTCATCCTGTTGGTCTCAGTCCATAGATCCAGCCTGTCCAGATCCCTCTGCAGAGCCTCCCTCCCTTCAAGGAGATTCACACTTCCACCCAGCTTGGTGTCACCTGCAAACTTGCTGAGGGTGCACTCGATCCCTTCATTGAGATCATTGATAAGGATGTCAAACAGGACCAGACCCAGCACCGAACCCTAGGGAACACTGCTCATGACTGCTTTCCAACTGGATTTAATTCCAGTTACCATATTTTATATATACATATATATATATATAAAAAAAATACAGAAACAATATTATAAATTTGTCACTGTAAAATTATTTGATATTATGCATCTTTTTTTTTCCATGATGCACTTGAAGAAAGAGGCATAAAACAGTAGTGAGTTTCTGTGTGTCATTCGGTCTCATATTTTTCCCAAATTATTTTATTTATGTCTTCCAGCCCTTCCCCATGACCAACCATTTCTGAGAGCCTGTGAGAAAAAGACCATGATGACACAATCTGTTATACATCATAAATTCTGTATAGCAACGGTTTTGTGCTAAATTCAACTGTTCCTTATTCACACTTTTTAACTGAATTGTCTGTGTTAGGAAATCAGTATTTTATACAGTTCATTGTGTATTAGTTATAATTCACTTTAATTACCCTTGTATATGTAGCACCTTCTAGCACAGAAATAGTTTATTGAAAACTTTGTCTCTCATCCTTTGAACATGAGGAGTTCTATTTAATGAGCTCCAAAGATGCGAGAAATATACTGTAGAATTACAAATAAAGCAGTAAGAATATTTTAGACTCAGTGTTACTATAAAAATGTGTCTAAAACAGGAAAAAAATATTTTGCTTAATGTAATGAGATATGATATAGAAAAGGTTAATTCAGAGAACTGCAGAAGCAGTCTGATTTTTCCATGCTGGTGAAACAGGAAAATTATGAGAGAAGCATATGATAATTTATTTATCATGTAGCCCAATTCTTGATTCAGTTTAAAGCTGAAAGCACAGATGAAATACACTATGATAGCTACAATGAAACTCTTACAGTATTTTATATGAAGTAAAAATACAGATTTATCCTTGAAAGTGGGAGCAGAATAAAAAGTGCTTTTTGCTAGATAAGTAGCCTAAAAAGTAGATCACAGAGTGAAGATCCTTTTCTTCCTCTTTTTGCTCTCATTGTGAGGTTGAATTTCTTTGTTGCATGGGGTACATTCTCCTGACAGATAAGTGGAAATTGCCTCTCCCTAAATGAGTCTGCAGGTTTGCAGTTAAGGACTCTCCTTGTGTATGACACATACAGCCTCATAGCCCCTCAAGTTGATGAGGCATTGAGCCCAAATTATTCACTTTGTGAGTGAGTGGACGAACTCCTAAGCTATTATAGAAGAAACTGAAGAACAGCACTGTCATCTTCTGCTATTTTGTAAAAGAAAAGAATGCAGTTTTTCACAAAAGATTACAGAATTACCTATCCTCAAGGAAGGTTGCTCATTCCAGATTTGCAGATTGAGAAAGAACTGAAATTCCAGGTGAATTTGGGATTTCAAGTGTATTTCCTCCATCCCAAAATCTTCCAACTGGTTAGGTCTTGGCCAAATCGTGTACTCTAAAGTGGATCATAGTTCTAAGGAGCCTACATCTTATTGGCTGGTTGCCTGCTTCACGGCTGCAGACCTGATATCAGCAGAATGGAAGTATTGCATATCCGTCATAAACCGCATTCAGTATTCAGTTTCTAGACTTTGCCATTTCAGCTGCTACTTGTTAGAAACATGAGTTTAGCTCTAGATGCCCTCACTCTTGGTTTCTTTTTTTAACATTGGTCATTTCAAAACACACTTAACAAGTATCCACAGGTAAACACTTCATTAAATAACAAGGATTATCTTTAAATACCTCAGTCCTTCCAGTGAAAATATTTCTATGCACACAGGTTAACTATCCCAGGACAAAGTTTATCCTTTGTTCTGAAACCTTTAGCAGCCATTGAACAGATGCACACACTTAAATATGTGCTGCATCTCCTAGTTCAGCAGCCACTTGGGGCTGGGAGCTCTCTCCCTGCTGTCTCCACGTAGTAAGCAGCCTAATGACTCCCCATGATCTGGGTTCCTCAATGTAACAGCAGTATAGAACAAAGCAAAACTAAACAAAAGTCAATAATATGTTATCAATATGTGTCTATGACCTTCCATTTGCTTACTCCTCCAATCTTGTTGTTTCTATTGTTTTTTTACTGGACATTTTGGCATTGCATCTTACCTGTAAGTTTAAATTTACCATTTGTTTTCTCACTGTCTTGCAAGACTTTCAGCCCATCTGGAAGGAGCCATCCACAAAAAGTTGGAAAAGAAAGAACCTCAGAAAGTGCTGGGCTGTGGAAGCTAAGCAGGAGGACAACATCTTATGACATTGTGAATAAAGAACCAGCACAAAATGGGAGGAGGAAGAGCGTGTGACCATGCTCAGTAGTCTTTCCCTACCCCCCAGGCAGAAGCACTCTCACTATCAAAACCAGTGCGTATGGGGGAATGTGCTCAGTCCCTGGCCTCAAGTTTCAAAGAACGGTGCTGCTCTACAACAGAGCCCTGCAAAAGTTACCTTCACTAGCATGGATATTATGGCAGTCCTTAGGAATCTCAAGCACAGGCACACTGTGCTAGGTGGGAGGCATAACTCAAACATAAATTTCTGAAAAGGTCATGTCAAGTTTTGTTGGTTTGGGGTTTTGGTGGTGGTATTTCTGTTTCTTTTTGGGTTTTATCCCCCTCTCAGAAAATCTCTCTCATTTTCCACTCCTGTGACAGATATTAGCTACTGATATCCAGAAAGCTGTAGGCTGCTGAGTATCCAGATGTTTTCTTCACCCTTTCATCACATTAACATCACTTTCACATAGCAGTATACAACACTTTTATTGTAAGTGCTGCTGTATTCTAGAAAATCCAATGAAAATATTCAGCAGAAAATCTCAGAAAGATTAACATGCCTTTAAGTCAGATCACTTCGGAAGAAAAACACTGTTCATTGAAAAAGGGATCCTTATTAGCCTCTCTGAGTTGTTACATGCATCGGTTCTCATATGATCCTGAAAATCAACAAAATGGATGAGTGTATCTAAAATGGAGGGTACAAAGTGGGATCTGACAATACAACAGTCAGGGTTATAGAAATAGTAAAAGCTGCTACAAAAAAGGGTGACATTTGAAGAATATTCTGCTGTCTAATATTCTCCAGGATTAAGAAGAATTTGAGGTTGCACAGAAGTCACACAAAAGATTGCTGTCAAATCCTGAAATAGAAGCAATCATTCATTCACGAGTCTTCCTTCTAGACCTACTCTCCATGACACTCAAATAACTGTACCCCTGGAGCCATGCTCATCTGGTATCTGGAGATGCCTCCTCCAAAAGCACAGCTAAACCCTATTAGACAAGACTTTTTTCTTTTATTCCTGCTGTTGCTACTGCTGATCTCACACAGTTACAGTTAAGAAGTAGGGATGAAACACAGAGCTTTTGCTTCCCTGCAGTGAGGGATAACTCAGGGCTCCTTCCACATGGGCTCCATATGGGCTTATTTTTGCAAGCCTTGCTTTACTAGATCACACGAAGGTGCAACAAAGAGCAATAGATGAGTGGTGATCAAAAGCTGCTGCAACCTCCAGAACCAGAAAGTAATCTTTCCAAGTCATCAGATTCTGCTGGCATTCCATCAGAATAGTTTTTGCTTAAGTAAAGCAAACACAAATGGCCTAGGGCCAAGAAAGTTTGCTCTGCACACATCCTAGTTTTCTGCACCTACTAATCACCATTAGGCCAAAAGATCGTGGCGATGGTGCTGGACTAGGTGAGTTAGCTGGATCTGAGGAGGAAATTCCCACACTACTCCTTGAAGAAGCAGTGAAAGCACCATAAATAATCACCTGGCTACAGGTCTAAGAGAACCTTGACATGTGTGTTTACATGTTTATTAAAGAATTAAGATGATGCCTTGGAAAGAAGAGGAAAAAAAAATAAAGGAATTCTTTTCACTGTCACATAGGACACATCACAACTGTCAAGCTGACAACAGTCTTAGTTCACAGAATCACAGAATGACCAGAGTTAGAAGAGACTCAAAACAATCATTGAGTCCAACTCCTGTTCCTGCATAGGACTATCCCATCATTCGCACCCTGTGTCTGAGGGCATTGTCAAGTGCTTCTTCAATATTGTCAGGCTTGGCATCATGACTGCCTCCCTGGGGAGCTGTTCCAGTGCTCCACCACCCTCTGAGTGAAGAACATTTTCCTAATATCCAACCAAAACCTCCCCTGACATATCTTCTGTCATTCCCTCGAGTCCTATCACTGATAGTCCTATCCAGAGAGAAGAGATCAGTGCCTGCTCCTCTTTCCCTTGTGAGGAAACAGTAAACTTATATGAGTTTCTCTCCCAAGTCTCCTCTTCTCCAGTCTGAACAGAGCAAGTGACTTCAGTCTCTCCTCATATGATTTCACCCCTAAACCCCTCACCAGATTTGTGGCCTCCTCTGCACACTCTCCAGTAGTTTAATGTCCTTTTTATACTGCGGCACCCAAAACTGCACCCAGTACTCCAGGTGGGGCTGCAACAGTGCAGAGCAGAGTGGGACAATCACTTCCTTCGACCAGCTGGCAATGCCGTGCTTGATGCATCCCAGGACATGGCTGGCCTTCTTGGCTGCCAGGGCATGCTGTTGGCTCATGTTCAACTTCTGATTAACCAGAACTCCCACCTCCCTTTCTGCAGGGCTGCTCTCCAGCCTCTCACTCCCCAGTCTGTGTGTATACCCAGGGTTATCATGTCCCAGGTGCAAAACCCAGCACTTGACCTTGTTGAACTTCATGTGATCAGTGATTGCCCAGCTCTCCAGTTTGTCCATATCCCTCTTCAGGGCCTTTCTGCCCTCAAGTGTCGACAGCTTCCCCCAGTTTCGTGTCATCAGCAAACTTACTTAACAAATCCTCAAGTCCTGCATCCAGGTTGTTTATGAAGGTATTAAAGAGCACTGGCCCCACGATGGATCCCTGCAGAACCCCGCTAGGGACTGGTCATAAGCCCTACGTAACCCCATTCACTATGACATTTGGAGCCTGAGCCATCAGCCAATTGTTCACCCATTGTATTATGTGTTTATCCAGCTGCATGCTGGACATTTGGTTTAGGAGGATACTGTGAGAGACAGCAGGAAAGGCCTTGGTGAAATCTAGAATGATCAATTGGCTTTCCTTGGTCCACTGGGTGGGTAACCCTATTATAGAAGGAAATCAAGTTTAACAGGCAGGATCTTCCCTTTATAAACCTGTACTGGCCGGGACCAATGACTATGTTGACTTTCAGATGTTTTTCTGTAGCTCACATAATAATCTTCTCCATAATCTCACCAGGCACTGAAGTGAGACTGACAGGCCTGTAGTTACTGGGGTCATCCCTGCTGACCTTCTTGAAGATTGGGACAACATTCGCTATCATCAGTGTAGTCCTTGCATGTCACCTCTCCTTGTTTCCTCTGGCCATACGGCATCAGTTTGAGCAGAAGATCCCTGCTCAGCCAGGCTGGCCTTCTGCCCCACCTACTTGACTTCCAACATTTTGGAATTGCCTGATCCTGTGCTCTTCGGAGGTGGTACAGTGCTTAAAATTAATGTATCAGTTATGTCAGGCTTACAGCAGAGGACAAATTACTGTTTCATTTCTGAAACAACTAGGAAATCAGTCAGCTCAAGTAATTGCACAACTTTGACAAGTACTAATTCTTGCCCCCACTCCCCTTTATTTTATAAATTAACATTTGGATCAAACAAATGTCATCTTCTCTCATTGATGACAGCATGATAGTGGGTTGTCCTTGGCTGGACATCAGGGGCTCATCAAAGCCATTCTATCGCTCCCCCCATCAGCGAGACAGGGGAGAGAAAATGTAATGAAAGGCCTGCGGGTCAAGATAAGGACAGGGAGCGACCATTCATCAATTACCATCATGGGCAAAACCAATTTGACTTGAGGAAAATTAATTTATTGGCAACCAAACCACAGTAGGATAATGAGATACAAAACCAAATCTTGAAATACCTTCTCCCCAACTCTCCCTTCTTTCCAGGCTTGACTTCACTCATAATTTCTCCCCACCTAAGGAGCGTGCATGGACAGAAAATCAGGGTTGTGGTCAGTGCATCACACAGTGTCTCTTAAGCTCATTTCACCTCACTGTTTTTTCTTGCTCAAACATGATGTCCCACCCATGGGAGACCGTCCTCCATGTACATCTCCCCTGTCTGTAGTTCTTAATGAACTGTTCCAGCATGGGTCCTTTACAGGGGATGCAGTCCTTCAGGAACAGGTTGCTCCAAGGGGTCCCACACAAAGTCACAAGTCCTACCAGTAAGCCTGCTTCAACATGGGACTCTTCACAGATCACAGGTTCTGTCAAGAGCAAACATGAGTGTGGGGTCCTACAGGGGCTGCAGGAGGACAGCCTGCTCCACCATAGTCTTCACTACAGCTACAAGAGAATCTGCACCAGCACCTGAGGAACCTCCTCCTCCTCCTTCTTCACTGAGTTGCTTCACATATCCTCACTCCTCTCTTCTAACTGCTGTGGAGTGACAGTTTTTTTCCCTTCTTGCATTATCCTGGAGGTACCCTCAGAGTTGCTGATGGGGTCAGCCTTAGCCAGCAGCGAGTCTATCTTGGAACCAGTAGACATTGGCTCTGACAGAGATAGGGGAATCTTCTGGTGTCTTCTCACAGAAGACCTCCCTGTTACCTCACTGAGGCCTACCTGTTATCAAAAATTTGCCTCACAAACCCAATACAAATGGTTACTCTTTCATACTAGAGTCTGGAACATTCTGGTAGTCCCAGATGTTTCTGTACTTGTGCCAAAAAAGATGGTCATCCTGGTGAAGGTTTGATTCTAAACTGTTTCTCCTAACTCGAACATCTCTGTTCTCTTGCAAGGCTCTGTTCTTACAGAAACAGAACTGTTGTAGATATTAAGTAGAATATAACTTTCTCAGGCATTCAGTACAACATGATTTGGAGGATTTCTTTCATTTCAGACCATATCTCCACAAATGCAAAGCATCTCATGTGAGTTTGTCCATACAGTGTAGCAGGGCGAAATACTCTTTTTCCAAAAAAGAGGAGATTGACCTTTGTCAGCATTGTGCTGCATGCTGGGAAGCAGGGAAGAGTGGAAAAACGAAGAGACACAGGGGACATTTTCTCTAGGAAGCTCAAAAGTCTTCTATAGCAGGAAACTACAAATGTTTCTTTTATTATATTCCAGACAATGTGAACCTGAAAAACATTCAGATATTCAGATAAATTGTTACAAACTCAGGTAAACCAGCTGCCCCCCTCCAAGATCTAATTCATGCTCACTCTTTATTTAAGATGCTCTTTCTTATCTGTTTGGGTCATGGAGAAATTTGTTTTGATCAGACAGACTCAGGAATATGCTCACCTCTTCCTGAAAGACAGCTAGAAGTATTTCCTCTATTCATATGTATTCTTCATATAAATATAGCACAGTCAAGAACATGTTGCGCAAACCCTCTCTTGCTATTGCCTGTCACTGCATATACACTTCCACATTTTAATGTATGAACTTGGTTAAGCCTTCACAATAACTTCAAGAATAAACCTAAAGGATGAATGAACACTGGAGAACTGGTTAGAGGGAAAGAAAAGACAGAAAGGGAGGAAATCAAGCCGGTATTTCTAGTTATGTGAGTTCTTCTCATCTGCATTTCTGGAATGAGCATGTGTTAAGGATTATTATTGTCCAGGTTTATTTCACTTGCAGCAAAACTGAGCTGTATCCATTTCCAAAAGAGTTTTTTCACGAGTGCCATAAAAGGGGGTGAGCTGGTGACGTAATGGGAGCAACAATTCAAAGCTGAATTACTACAGTAATAGATTTGGAATATGAAAAATTAAATTAAGAGATGAGAGGCAGAACAAAAAACATCAAGGAACAATAATACTGTCCAGGAGCAGTGTGAAACAGAATGACCTCCACATTTAGCCCTTGAAAGTTGCAACTATAAAGGCGCATTCTTTTTCCAGTCTTGAAACTGAATATTGCTTCTCTTCTGTAAACTAAAATGTTTGTCAGAATAAAGTCTAAAATATAAAACCAAGAAGTATACTGAACGCTTCATAGACCACAACCATTTAGAAGTGTTCAATCCAAAAAATTACACTGAACAAAAGCATTATCCTGGGAAAATCAGAACTCAATCCTTTAGCAAAATAAAAACTTTATCCACAGCTTTTTAAAGAACATACTAAACTGAATGAAAAGGTATGTTCACTAGCACTGTGTGGAACAGCAGAAAATTGTGGACTTATTCCTGATCCGCACAGAAACTGTCAAGGCTCAGTCTGTACTCAGAGACAACAGGAAGGACCTAACCCTAAGGTTTGCTTTTTGGGGGGTTTTATTATTCTTTCCAATATTGATAGAGCTCCCTTTCCATCTATCCCAGGACCAGTCTCGCAATGGAGAATGCAATCTCGTGGCAACACACAGTATAGTTTTTTGAATTAACAGGTTTCCCTGTTTTACTTATTCTTCTTGAAGGACATAGAATACTCAAGGTCAACACCCGTGGTTGACTCTAGCTTAGCTGCAAACTAGGTGAAATTAAATAAAAGGGGTAAATACTATTCACCTGCCACTTCCATTTGCAGAAATGGAGGACTGTAACTCCAGATTTGGTTCCCCACAAAAACCATAACGGAGAAGGAATTTAAAACACCGAAGTTACACGGCAATGTGAGACTGGGGAGATACTATTCTGAAGGAAATCATGGATCTGTAATGCTGAAAAAACACAAGCAAAAGCATGAGAAATGGCTATTGCAGTCTAAATCACTACCTAAGAAAGTTCTCAAGAGTCAAAATTTCTGGATTCTTTTCATACACATATCTCATTTTTAATTCCAAATCCAGAGGCAAAGTCACAAACCTGTTTTGTTTGTATAAGTATGCGATGGAATGTGAGTGTAGCAGAAAACTAATGAAAGAATAAAAAGCATGTTAGTAGATGCCTATATATATTTTATTGGGGTGACATTATCTCTGAGGTTGCCAAAATAGGCTTTCCCAATTGTCCCTATTACTTAAGCACCTCTGGCACATTAACAAAATGAAAAGCATTAACTTGATGCAATTTTATTATACTCAGAAACATAAACAATAGGTTAAAGCATCCCAGTTTTTTTTAAAATACTCATATTTTTATTAATGCACTTTTAAAAAACAGTTGCTTAAAGTCACATTTCAGCTCATATTAGAATATATTTTTGGATTACCAGATGCAATGCATTTATCTCATACTCAGCACTAAAAATGTCTTTATGTTAGGAGTAGTCAGTTAATTTCTCTATCTATAGTGTGATTTAGCCTTATAGTAAATATTACACAAAAGTTGACTCAGAAAGAATACAATCCTTTCACCTTCCTCTGCCACTGATAAGCTGATGGAAAATGTCTGCTTTAAAGTCTGTAAAAATAACTTCTGGATATACAAAAACTGTATTTGTAGCATCCCTGTTACTTTGTTTTGCTAATATATGACAATGAACACAAGCTAGCACTCTTTTCTTAAAGATAGCTTTAGTCAAACTTGCTGTTTCAGTTCTTTCTGAGGCTCAAATACTGGAAAATGAAATCCAGTTACTCATTAATAAGATACACAAGACACAATAGATTAGGTACTCCACACTTTAAGGTAATCGAAAATAGGGATTCATTTTTGAAAACTGTCAGATACTTCAAGAGAGACAAAACTTTCTCTTTGCTGAAGCAGTATTTCCTTCTCCCCTCACCTCTTTTAACTGAATATTGTCTCAGTGTCCTCTTTAACTTCCTGAGTCCTGATATCCAATCTGCTCAATGCTCAGCACAGCCACAAGGACCTGTAAAAAGCCCTGACCTGAGAGCTCTTCAGCTTCACTTCACATCAGCCTTTCCCACTGCTTATAAAGAAACTGAGGAATCCGATGTTCACCTTAAAACTGAGGTAAGCCTTACAGGTCTGTCTTCCTATGGAGCTATCATAGGATGCCTTGAAAACAAAGAATCATGCCTCTCAGCCACATTGGTCCTGCAAGCACTTTCTCAGCCTTTAGATAATCTAAATCTTTATTGAAGCAATTCCTGTGTTCTTGACTACTCTTCTTCACGTTAAGGCTATTCAACTGAAGCACATTGCTGTCACTCTTCATTCTACCAGATATGTAAGTTTTACAGTTCAAATCCCTTTCCCACCTGGAAGAAAACAGATCCCAGATTTTTTGGCTTGCTTTCATAACTCTTTTTGAAGAAAATCAGTCAGTAGTTCTGCATTTAACAGCTGCTTCCCTGTCAAGGTTGTAATGCAATCACGTACTCTCCATATGATTTTTGAAATTGCCTTCTTTTTTACGATTTACTGAAACTTTTTTATAATATATTTTTTTTTTCTGATATTTTTATGTATCTGACTACTTTAATCCTTAATATTCTCTTTCTTATTCTTTTACATTTTTTCATTATCGTAAGTGAAATCTGGAATATTCACTGCCTTTATCTTTAATCATATCATGAAACATGATTGGCCAGTATTACCTCATTTGTTTTGTTCTGATTTCATAAGGGAGCTTATTTAATATCATTCAAGATTTTGGAAAACACCATTGTGCTCAGTGGAGATGATTAAAGAGATATGCCATCCAAAATCTGTTTCAATGTGATGGTTAGCACGTTCTCTGAGATTAATGCAGAGGTCACTTATCACAGTTGAAATTTGCATTTATAATATTCATTTGACACAGGTGCAAGATTTGAAACAAAACTCATATCTAGAAACGCTCTTACCCACAACCCGCTCCAATCTTTTCCTCTTTCAGGAAGACTCGCAGGTGAAAACCTCTTGAGGAGTATGTTTAAAAGCCATTTATCCTGGTTCTCACTCATTCAAATCAGGAGGCACACATTCCTCATTCAGTGAGACAGACCACTGCCAACTTGACATGAAAAAAGGAAAAATGTCCCTCTTCGAAAGCCTTTTAACAACAAATTTAAAAGGTGAGATGTGACATAAACTATTCATCCGAGGTAAAGCACGAGAACATTTCACTTGTGAACTTGGTTGACTGAAGTCTTCCTGTGTCTCATGGAGAGGAATGTTGTACATAATTTCTAGTCATGTCCCCAGAAGTCCTGAAATAACCATAAAAATTGATATGCTAATAAAGAGGCATGAGATTAAATAATAAAGAAAGTGATATATAACTGCAAATGGGTACTACTGCAAGCACTGTACACGAGTGGACAGGAATTCATCACACAGAGCATGGCTGGTTGCATATTGTAACTCTTTTCTCATATACATTAAAATTAATAGCCCTTATGAATTTTGATGGCTTTTTTCCCTTTCTGGTTTGGAATATGCAATATTTCTCCACTGAACACTTCAGCCCTGACTGTCAGGGCCACAGCAGGCTCGATCAGGAGGTGGGATATGAGAGTTTTTAAACCATATAGAGCATGGCACAAGTGATACCAGCTTTAGCGGTCGAGGTTTAGCTGAGATGTGTGTGTAGACAGCTGGAACAAGATGGACCAGATGCTGAAGCCTTAGGGAGTTCAATTTTTAACTGTGAAAGCTTGACTCATACTTCATTTATATCTGGAAGAGAACTGACTTCATGGAAGTAAGTGGAATTGTTGAGTTAAAAAGGCCAAGGTAAAAGGATACTCCTCCCAATGTAGTCTACTTGGTGTAACAGCAAGATACTAACCCAAAGAAAGCCCAGTCTACCTCCCCATCCAAACTTGCTTCTGACTCTGAGGCAAGGCTCACTTGTCGCAAGGCCTTTCTTCACCAATATTAACTGTTCTTCTGTCCCTGCCTGAATACCCTGCAGAATTCCTTAGCTATACTGTATGCAGGAGGACCATCCTCTGAGGCAGCCTTTGAACTACCTGCCAGTAAGAAATTGTGCCAGGAGCTGAAGAAGGCCGTCAGCAAAGGAGGGGCTGGTGACCTACAAAGCCAAGTCAACCTATATACCCACTGGCACAGACCTTGGAGATGAATTCTGACTTCCAGCTGTGATAACTCCTTGCTAACCTGCAGGGTCACTTGAGGAACTGGATTTGGCCAACCTGGGACTCCAAGCTAAAAACTCAAGGAAAAAAACCTGCCTTTTTCAGATGTATAAAAGTTTGGCATTTTTGCTTTCTGTCTTCTTTTCTGTTCCTCTTGTACTTCGTTTGATTGGTCATGTGCTAATACAAAACTTATTTTATTTTCTTCCTCATGGAAACTCACTGAGAGAACAGTGAAAAGGGGAACAGAAGGCAAGGAAGAGCTGAGTCTTATTGGGAGACTAACGCTGGTTTTCCTGGCATGTACCCTAGGAGCTCCATGCTCTGTCAGTATTGATGGATACATGTGAGAGCAGGTAGCTTAATCCAGCCTGCCTCGTTGTGAGCCAGAGTCACCAGGATTCTTCCTCTAAACTCAGCAGCAGTGATCGAAGCCTCATCTGAAGCTCTTGGCATAGCAGGAATCCCTCTAAAACATCCTCGCAAAAATTCTGTTAGCTAATGTCTGTGAGAAAGAGATGCCTGTTTGGGAGAAAGCAAGCAATCACAGCAAAGTGGAAGCACTGGCAAAACAAGCTTTGCAAGCCCTCTCACTGTTATGCAGTGACTGGTACGGCATTGGGTTTTCCCTGCAAGTTGACAGCGTCATTTAAAAGCCCATCATTTCTATTAGCTAGCTTTTGCTGCTGCACAATTGAATTTAGAGAGTAATATTGGGAAGCATTTCTCTGGCCAAAACCACCTCTTTAATGACTTTGAGATTCCTTCACAAAGTCACTCTCACAAGAAGCAAAGAGAGGCTGCAGTATCTTAGTGAAGGTAGTCACTCTGTTTGGATAAAGTATGGAAATGATAACACCATGCTTTGTCATTGAGAAGCAGGAGACTTGAAAGCTGACTTAAAATACCTTGGAAAGTACAAACACAATTACAGGCTCTCATGTGCCTTAGGAAAGCCTCCTATGAAGCATTATAGGATATATTAATGTTGTTGATCTACCCAGTGACATAGGATTCTGCAATGCTGACCTGTTGTACCAGATCATCAAAAAAACCTCATACTAAGCTGCCTTTGGGGATTTTTGAATGGCGCTTTTGCTAAGTCACTGAGAAAAGCAGAACCTTTTCTTTTTTTAGCAGTAGCATTATTTCTGTGAGTTTAATGCAAATGGATTTATATAAAGAAGTAGCAGCCACTGAACTGATGCACTGGTGTCATACTATATTTGTGTTCCCTTAGGGTGGCTGACAACAGCCTAGAGCAAATCTCTTCCTCCCAAACTGTTTCTTTCCCTGCTCCACCACATAAGCCAAAACTCTTCAACCAGCAGGATGAATTCCAGCAATCTTGCCATCTTCATTGAGCCAAATGTGCTGAGTTCAGTCAAGGACAACTTCCATTTTAAGTGCTGATGGAGACAAATGACAAAATATACTGAACTTACCAACCAGATGCACCCTTCTGGGCAGATCAGAGCATTCCTGTTGAGAATACCTTGCTGAACCCCTCTCTTGAACACTTGTGAAGGAGAATAATGTGAAAACAGACACATGGCTGCAAGGATCAGGAACAGAAAAGTTTGTCGGATATATTTTCATCCCATGGTGGTTTTATGTGTGCAGGTGTAGGTGCTGATAGAGTTTCTGATTAACAACTGAACTATGATATTTAGGAAGGAGATTGCTTGACTATTCAGTCTATCAGCTGAAGAACCACCTGTACACATGAACAGCTCCACAGGTGGGAGGATGATCTGAGGGTCACCACAAATCAGGGCTGGTGCTCTGTTAATACAGTTTGTTACTGAGTGAATCTGTGAAAATGCAGACAGTTTCTGAGTGCTCAAAACATTAATGCAGAGGGCAGAACATGAATGTGAGCAGAGATAGAGTCCAGGACACTGGTCTGCTACTTCCCTGTTAGATTCCGGTGCAGCTATGATGTGACTGTGATACGAAAGAACCCATCAGACAGGCTAAAGTTCACTTCACCATATGTGTCCCTTTGCCACATCCTGCATTAATACTTTCTGCTACAGCTGACAAGGGCCAGCAGTTTAACTTCACAGCACTACCTTCTGCATGAGCACTTTTTCATCCTCCTTTCTCCTTGCTTAGCTCTTAAGAGAGGCTGTGATCAAGATCTCTTAACCTTTGCTTCCTTGATTCCCACCCTCACGTGCTGGGCTTTGACATGGAAGTCAAATTGATGCTTTAAATGTTGATTGCAGCAATTCTGGAGCTCTTCTAGGAGTCATGGAAGAAGTGCTGTCCTGCATGCAGTCAAATTAGAAATTGACTCATGCAGAGTTTTCTGAGCTGCAATGCCAGGAAAATCATGGAAAGAAATCTCCTGATTGAAGAGAGAGGGGAAGGCATGGGTCTCTAAGAGAAAAATAGACCTGTCTCTTGCAAGAAGATACCAGCACTCACCTCACCACAACCTCCTTTCAGATAGACAGTGATAAGGTCCCCCCTCAGCCTCTTCTTCTCCAAGCTAAACAACCCTAGTTCTCTCAGTAGCTCCTCGTAAGGCTTGTTCTCCAACCCTTTCAACAGCCTCATTGCTGTTCTCTGGACATGCTCCAGCACCTGTATGGAGGGGCACAGAGAATCCTCACTGTGCTCTAAACTAAAAAAGGCACTATCACAGTATCATAAGGTTTCCTTTTGCACAGGAAGTCCTGAATATACAGATATACCGCTCAAGATTTCAAAATATTTTATTCGTAGTACCCATGAATAGTAAGAATGGACAAGTCTCTATTATTCTCCATATATCAGCCTTATGCATTTATTCTTTTAATCTTTTCTTATATGGAATGGGATAGAAAAATGAGAATGCTGAAATGTTCATATAGTTCTGGATCAACATCACCTCACCTCAAGATTAACCAACTGCTTTATCTGCAATCCCAGTCAGGTAATTTGCCACTAGATCAGTACATGCTAAAATAGCAGAGAAGAACTTAATTTTACCAGTCATAAGAGAATTGCTTTGTAGACACGACAAAAAAAAGAAGGGGATTCCCTTTTGTTCTCCTGGGACTTGGTACTACATGTAATTCCCACCATGACTTTAGATAAATCAGTCTTTCCATCTAATTAAGTCTAGGTGAAAATAAATCAATAAAAGGAAACTGAAATGTGACTCATAAGGATTGCAAATGTTTCTAGTTCTTTAAGGGAACATGTCTCTGTAGGAAAGCTTTTAAATCTGTGCCTGAAAACTTTTGTCAGTTAGATTAGGTGTCTGAGTGTATAATTGCACTTTGTGTTTTTGCACAGGTGAGCTTTCAGCAACTTGAGATGATAAAGGAGCAGGACACAAGCTTTTATTTAGCAAATAGTTCCATCTGAAATTTACTAGCCTTCAAAGGCCACAGGATGTGTTAGTCAATGTTATCAAGTGTGGCTACAGGTAATTTTTAAATTACAGGCCTGCTGCAAATTAGTAAACAGAGGAAACTGAGACAGTGCTGTCCATGACATGGCACACTGATGAATTCTTTGGCATGGAGACAACAGTCTTAAAGTCTAATTATTTGATGTCTTAACAATTCTAAAACCATAACCAAACACTAAACCACACCAAAGACACTAGCACTAAATTTCTTCTAGAGGATGGCATTCTGAGCCAAGACTGCTGAACACTTAACTTGAATTTTTCAGTGGAATAAGGATATAATTAAGGATCTGAATTATGAGCTGGGAATGGGAGAAACCCTAGAAGCTCTCAGATTTTCTGTCTTAAATTGTCCTAGATTCATTCAAGTCTGTGCCAGTAAAGATGCAAATTCAAGTCACTGTAACAGCACTGCTTATCAGTAAGCTATTGTTTGGAGAAAGAAGAACTCATCAGAGACACAGTTTGTTCATTGAGGCGATGGCTCATTTACCCCAATCTACTAGGGCAGAGGTTTTAGCATACCTGCCATCCCATAGGTGATCCATCTACCTGAAGGCTGTAGCTGTTTGACCCTTCTTTTCTGTGATTTGTGATTTTTTAGAAAACATGCTTGGACACAAAACTACACTAAAAAGAAACATATAAAATGCCTCCAGTCCCACAGAAATCATTTCTCAAATATGTTGTTTTCATGGGTATTTATTATGAAAGGCCATGACAAAATTATATAAACAGTGGGCACTAGCATACTATTAGCAAAGTGAGGGGATGTGATATTAGGTATCTGTTTATTTTTATTGAAATAAAGTTTCATATTAACTCAATAATTATTTAAAGAAGCCTAATGTGAGCTGATTTTCATTCCCCCAACTCATAAAGGATTTCAATTGCTTTATTTTATAAAATATAAATCTAACTACAGATAGTGAAATGAAAGGTACGGTTACTGAGAGGGGCTTTACTAAAAGAAAATTGAAAACAAGATAGTTAATCTATTTGTTTTTTCGATGATGTCACTGTGGATGATAGACAGTACAGTCACATGGAGATAATGAAGCCTTCATCGGGCTGAAGATGAAGGAACACCATGTAATTGAACAATTTGCCACAAACGTCTCCATACTTGGAAACAAGCGATTCATGTTCAATAAGGTCTGGTTTTCCAACATTTTGAGAAGTCACATCTTTAAAGTTTTGAGTACAGAGTTTCAAGTTGTATTTATTTGAAACAGTCTGACCTTGACCAAATTAATTTACAGCTTATCTCTCAGTTAAAATGATAGTGAGGAAGCTTGGGTACTTGGTGAGGTGCTTTGAAACAAAATAGTTGTTGTGGGGATCAGTTAGAATCCAATGTGAAGCAGTAAAGGTACAATTCTTTCCTTATAATGCTCCTGGAAATTCCAGAAGTCCTGTTGGAAAGACTCCAAGATGATTTCTTATTTGCAGGAGTTCAAATCCCGGTTTATCTGAGCTTCATTCCTTCACAGAAAAGCAAAGGCTTATCTGTTTCTGAGACCAAAGTGTGTGCTGTACACACATGCACATACCAAAAGTTTCACTCAAAAGCATTTCATCATCTGCTTTTGGAAGAAAGGTGGACTTGTGTATAAATGCACACATGTCCATCATTTGTTTCCATCGACAGAAGTGCAATAATTATGTAGAAATGCAACTGAAGTTTTTCAATCACATATTTTAGTGATCTGTTCCAGCATCCTGACTCATTCTTCTACTCAAAGCCACCAGAGGCAGCTTCACAGACACCAGAACTGGTTTACAAACTATTTAAAGGTCAGGATTCTCTTAGCAAAAATTGATTTTTCATCTTTGGATACCTAGAAAGATTCTGATGTTTCAGAAAATCCAAAGTACTTCCTTTAGGACAGCTGACGGGTTTCTTCATGCAGCCAGTCAATTTTTTTAAAAAACATTATATAGGTTATCAAAGATTATGATTCTGAGATATCATAATTTTCAGTACAGAAGGACTTGGAAAAATCAGTTAAGACTGGGATCTCTTGCACCAAGATGTTCTTTGCCAGAGAAATACATTGAGATATTTTAGCCATTGAGCAAAGAAATTAAATTAATTCACTTGTTCACAGACCAGTTTGAGTATTCCAAGATGCAGAAACTTTCGCAGAAGTATTTAAATACCAGCTTAAACAATCCTAGAGGCAAAAAATTTGTATTTAATGAAAGTACATAAATTCTACTTATTCTAAGAAACAGTGGCAAATTTTAAGGGTGGGAAAGAGGAGCTATCAATCTATACACAATGAATCATGACGCAACACCTACAGATACAGAAAAAACTTGTCAGAAGTCAGCAACAGAGCTAGCCCAGGAGACCAAGTAGTCTATCACTTCCTTGAGCTTAGGGTGTGCAAGAAGGTTCTATCTAAGATATCTTTTTTCTATACAAGAAAAGGTAGGAAGCTAAGTATAAACACCCACATGAAAACAGACCAGCCTCTCCAAGAAGGCAATATGGCTTACATTAGCATGAAAAGATAAATATTTAGAGGCTGTCCAGAAGGTTTACCAAAATATTAAGCAAATTACGACAGCCTTCTCACTTTCAATACTTGATTTTAAGTTGGTAATGTTTTTACAACCTTTCACTTCATCTCAATACGAATAGTTTCGTCATAAAGTACTGGGGGATAAAAGCCTCATTTTTTTCCCCTCTCTTAGTTTTCAATAATCTTTTTGTTGTTCTTTCTAGCAGGGACTTTCTATCTATATGTTAAAATGGGAGAGATTATTTGAAAGGATGATATTTACTATACGGTCTTAAGGCAGTTCTCAGTTGCATAGCTGTATTTTGTAGTAACTAGCTGCTTATGCATAATTTTCTTTTTTATGTATCTGAATTGACATTTTATAGATCAAACTTGTTTACAGAAAGTAAGAAGAAAAGTAAATTTGAAATTGTTCCCCAATGCAGGGAATAACCTTTTGTGTTCTTGAGGTTTGTAAAGTTCAAAATCAAAACAGTTAAGATAAAATATGTCTTCTGACATTCTCAGTGGTGAATTAAATACTGTTTGGTTTCCTACATATGAACTATGTTTTCTTCTCCCCCTTTCTACAGGATTAATTACAAACTTGAACTAAACTGCTATCATTCTCCATATCATATATGTCTGACAGCCCTTCCAAAGTGTGCTAGTATTTAAATTACACCGGCCTTCAAATAGCACACACACACACACAAATCACAGATAAACGGCTGAGAGGAGAAGGCAGAAGCTACAGAGAGATGATGGCAGATGGAAAAAGGGGAGAAAATGGGAGGAAAGTGGAAAACATCTCCTCATAGTGCCCAGACAAGGGGGTGAAACAAACTCTGCTAGTGAATCGATTGTTCAAAACACAAACATAAACAAAGCATAACACCTGTCTGACTCAGGTACTTAAAAGAGATCTGTTCTGCAGAATGCAAAGGAAGAAATAAATTAAGACAAAGAAGAAAGCTTGCTCCGCCACTACAAATACAGACAATGACCTTTTACTTTATTGAGCCAATGTATTCACACACTTTTGAATGACTAGGGCCTACCTATTGAAGCAGGGTTTAGACATACTTATGCTAAATCTAAAAGCAGTTTGGGATTAAGCACAAATAACTTAACCTGTTAAAAATCCCTTACAGTCATAGCTTCTGCAAATCTGAACAAACCAGTTTATTTTCTATCCACAAGCTGAAAGAAAAGGTGTGCTTGTCACTTCCTCTTAAAAAAAGAATATTGAAAAAACAAATCTCATATTAATCTTTTATATGTTCACAGCTAGGTAGCTTGTTCAAAGTTGACTTGGGAATTTCCCTACTGCTTTGGAGGATAGATGCGCTGTTGGAACACAACTCATTTTTAGTGAGCTCTGGTCACTTTTAGTGAGCTTATTAGCTCTGATGCAATCTTCTCTACTTCTGTAGTTTCTCTTAAATCAGAGATCTCACCTTACACACAAAAATTTAAACCAAAACAAGATAGCAAGGTCTGTCTGTTTATAGACAGTGAAAAATACATACACATGGACACACACACGAACATGCACACCCATGCTGTAGACAACTATAGATTTCAATCCTTGATACACATATCATATGCAGGTTTACATTTAGGGGAAATTCAAAGCCTGGTGTCTTTTAGTAAAGTAATCAAAAACTTATAAAGTACTAGAAGTATGCAGACATCATTTCAATTTCTTTGTGTTTGTTTTTGTGGGGTTTTTCCCCAAAATAAATCAAAAACAAACTACTGACCAATCTTTCAGGAAAAGAAAATTAGTAAATTTGAAATAGCTTTAAAGAAGCCATTACAATGAGCCTGAGGGAAGCAAACTAATTATTTTTTTGAGATTTTGAAGTACATACTTCCAGACCCAATTCTGTAGAGGTTCTGAGTTATAAGATAGGATATATATAAGATATATACAAGAAAGACAATAATCTGGCCGGACAGAATGGGTAGGCAGCATGGTCCAAGGTAGTTCCGTAATACAGAATGACTGAATAAATAATCCCAAGAGTACTTCAAAGGGCACCTATTTTAAGCCCATCTTTGCAGCAATATTAAAAACTATTTATAGAAAAAAATGAGAATATATAATGCTGGTCAGGAATATCCTTAAAAAGATCCGTCAAAGAAAATTTGGTAGAACACTTTCTCCTTGAAGCTTATCGTATCTCAGTGAAAACTAAGGTTTCTTTTTAAAATTGTACAACTATAGAATGGTTTGCATTGGTAGGGGCCTTTACAGGTTATCTAGTCCAATTCCCTCTGCAGTGGGCAGGGACATCTGCAACTACATCAGGTAGCTCAGAACCCCATTCAGTCTGACCTTGAACGTTTCCAGGGAGGGGCTTCTACCACCCGTCTCGCAAGCCTGTTTCATCACCCCCATCATAAAAAAATTGTTCCCTATAGCTAGTCTGCTAAAAAGTTTGTCCCCTTATTTCTTAAAAGCCCCCTTATGTATTGAAAGGCCACAATAAGGTCTCCCTGGAGCCTTCTCTTCTCCAGGTTGAACAACTCCAACTGTCTCAGCCTTTCCTCATAGGACAGGTGTTCTATCCCTCTGATCATTTTTATGGCCCTTCTGTGGACCCGTTCCAAGAGCTCCATAACTTTCCTGTGCTGAGCACTCCAGAGCTGGACACAGTACTCCACGAGGGGTCTTACCAGAACAGAGTAGAGGGGGAGGATCACCTCCCATGCCCTGCTGAGCACACTTGATGCAGCCCAGGATACGGCTGGCTTTCTGGGCTGCAAGCACAAATTACAAGCTCATGTATAGCTTTTCATCAACCACTGCCGTCGAGTCACTCTTTGCAGGGCTGTTCTCAATCCCTGGATCTCCCAGCCTGCACTGATACCAGGGGTGGCCCAGACCCAGGTGCAGGACCTTATGCTTGGTCTTGTTCAACCTCATGAATTTCACATAGGCCTACTTCCCAAGCTTAACCGAATCCTGCTGGATGGCATCCTGTCGCTCAGATATTTCAGCCACACTACTCAACTTGGCATCATCCACAAACTAGCTGAGAATATTCACTTGCTGGCTGATATTTCAGCCACACTACTCAACTTGGCATCATTCCACAAACTTGCTGAGAATATTCACTTGCTGAGTGATTCCACTGTCTGTGTCATTGACGAAGGTGTTAAACAGTCCTGATCCCAGTACAAAAACCTGAGGAACCCTATTCATCACTGGTATCCATCGAGACATTGAGCCATTCACCACTATCATCTGGATGAGGTCATCCAACCTATTCATCATCCACCAAATAGCCCATCCATCAAGTCCATCTCTCTACAATTTATCGGGGGGATCATTTCAGAGGCTTTACAGAAGTCCAGATAGGTGACATTCATGGTTCTTCCCTTGTCCACTGATGTAGTCTCTCCCCCATAGAAGGCCACAAGGTTGGTGAGGCAAGACTTGCCTTTGGTGAAGCATTCTGGCTGTCTCAAATTACCTCCCCATCCACATATGTCTTATCATAGCGTCTAGGAGGACCTGTCCCATGATCAGGCAGCCTTTAGCAGACATCAACCACAAGATTTCCTTTGTTTCTTCAGTCTCTAGTTCTTACCCAAAAGCTTTCAAGCTGCTTGTGGCTATTCTTCAGAACCAGCTCTTCCCACTCCATTGATTTCTTGAGTCAGAGGACAACCCTTCCACTCCTTCTTCCTTGCCTGTCCATTCTGAACAGCCTGTGACAATCGATTGCCACAGTCAAGCCATGGGATCAGTTTCAACAAGTTTCAGTAACAGCAACTAGGCCTTATCTTTCGAGCAGCACAGTGACTTCCAGTCCCTTCTATTTATTGCCCATGCTGTGTGCATTTATGCAGAGACACTTCAGCTGGGCTGTCAGCCATGTCACCTTCTTAGAGAAACATCCCTTAATTCCTTTGAGGTATTTTACCAGTGTTTCCCCGCTGGCTACTGTTACCTCAGGACACCCTGGCTCATATCCATCAGACTTCAGTGTAGTCAGCACATCTCCGAACAACAGAGTGAAGGCCCTATCCAGTACCCCATCTCAGAGCTTGTTATGGACAAACTTGGTATTATTTCTCTCCCTCTTCAAGTCTAGTTTAAAGCTCTGTCAATGAGTTCCACTAGCTTATGAGCAAAGACCTTCTTTCCCCTTTGAGAAAAAAGAGTCCCATCTGACAGTAGCATGTCTGTTGTCATTTAGGCCATCCCATTATTGAAAAACCCCTAATTGTGTTGGTAACACCAGCCATGGAGCCATGTATTAATAACCTAAGTCTTTCTGTTCCTTCCAGTGTTACTCCCTACAACTGGAAGGATAGAGGAAAAAATTACCCGTGCTCCAGATTTGCTTACCAGCCACCCAAAGCCATCAAGTCTCTTTTGACCACAGTTTGATTATGTGCTGCGGTTTCATCATCATCCACATGAAATAGCAGGAATGAGTTAACAGTTCAAGAACTCTACCAGGCTAGGAAATTCCTAGTGATATTCTAAATCCAGGCCCCAGAGAGGCAACGGACTTCCCTAAGAGGAGAGTCTGGCCAGCATATTGGACCCTCTGTTCCCCTCAGTAGAGAGTCACATGCAACTAAAATCCATGTTATCTTCGTCGTGGAGGTGGTTGTAATACAGCTTGTAATACAGACCCTTCAGGCCTTGGTAACACCTCTGATGTATCTGGACTGTCATTCACATCGTCCATTGACTAGCCTTCCAAATCCAGAGCCTCATACCCCTTGAACAGGGGCTACTCTGCAACAAGGCCAGGCATATTATCCATTTGGTCACACAGCTGTTCTCACCACGGCCATCCATTACCAGTGAAAGACTTGGTCACTCCCTGCAGTCTGAGTCCTGGAATAATAAAGAAGAAGACATGTCATCTTTCTATATACACTTTTCTCTATATATATTTCTCTTTGTCTTAGCTCTCTCTCTACATATATATGTTTGGAAAGACTTGTGGATCAGTAATTCTACATCCACACATCCTAAATATCCCAGGGAGAAGCAGCTGAATGTTTAAAACCAACCCTGAAATCAGTTCTCAGAGATCTCAAAGGCATGAAGCCAAAGTAGAAAAGTAGCTGCAATATTTTGTGTCTATAACGGCAGTTAGTGAACACTGATAATAGTTCTGTTGTGTTTGTTTCCCTCTCTGCATTCCTCTGTCTCATTTTCTGTGGTGAAAACCCACAACTATTTTCAGTTTCTTTGGACTCCAGTCACAATGGAAGAGAATAAAACATTTTCCAAGGGTCTGGAAAACTGTTCCTTGAAGAAATAATGTTTGAGATGTGAGCCTAACACATATTAGAATTCTAGAATAAGATTAGTGCAAACAAACAACAGAAAAAAAAAAAATACAGGAAAAAACCCCACAGCTTCCTGAAAGAGATTAAGCTGAGGAGGAAAAGAAATAATTGCTGGTACCAATCCTGTGATCGTTTGTATCCTGACAGAGAGGCAAGAGCTGTCTCAGAAAAAAAGTGATCTCAAAGTAACAAACTGCCTTTGCAAAAAGGACTGATGTTGTCACAGAGTGCTCTGGAGGATTTACAGCCTCGCAAAAGAAAAGCTGGGAACCAGGCTGTTTTCATTAACTTTTGCAGGTCTTGTTAGGTCTAGAGAAAAATATTTATACTCAGACATGTTCACAGAGAGAAGAATCCATGGCTTATATCTGTCAACTCTATGCAGCGTTCTTCAGAAAGAGATTAAAGTCTGCTGACCTGAGCTTCATGAATGATTACGCTGTTTCAAAACACATGAACGCAGACATCAAAGCAGTCATCAGGAGAAGAGGATGTACCACCATCTGTAGGGAAGCCTGAAAGGCAATCAGATGGAACAAGATGACTAAAAAGAGATGAAGTTGAGTTGGGAATAGCCAACCACCGAGGAATCTAAAACACAAAATCGAATGAAATAAAATAGATGTTTGGTATGGTGCTTCAAAATTAAGAGATAATTTATTTTTCTTACAGGATGGTATGAGATTCCCAGATTACTGATTTCACACACAGACATAAAGTTGGAACATTTCTGCCTTTTTCGCCCCTGTTGTTCTCTAGTTAGACTAGTAGAATCAGAGAATGATTTAAGTCAGAAGAGATCTTTGGGGGGTCACCTAGTCCAATCCATTGTTCATGGCATGGCCAGTCAGATCAAATGATTTTGGGTCTTGTTGAGTTTGGCCTTTAATAGCTCTAAGGATGGAGTCTCCATGGCCCCCTAAGTACTGGTTTAAGAGTTCGGCCACCCTCACCGTGAAAAACATTTTCCTTGTATCTTATTGGATGTTCCCATATCACAACTTGTGTCCACTGCTTCTTGTCCTATCATTATGCCACTTGTTCAGGTGCACACAAAGTGGCAGAAGAGAAATGACCCACTGACAGTTTTAGGAGACTGCACATCAGAAATGAGTCTTTGCAGGAGCAAGAACTTGCTTTGCTTCAGAAAGGAAAAAAAAAAAAAGAGTGATTTTTTTCTGTCCTGAACAGAACTGAAAAATTAACAGGAGGGCATGACATTTCTAGAATAATTGTATTTCTCTTTTGAACTCTCAGTCTGATATGACTGTCTGAAGTTATCATCAGTGGGTGGTCTGTTCTTCAGCTATATGTATGGGCTTGTGTATAAGGAAAGCTGCTTATTCCTAATCTTGACAATGGGACTGCAAGGATTTCACTGTGACTGTGGAGCTTTTGACTGGATGATGATATCGGTTAAAAAATTAGGATTTGATTAAAATACAGGAAAATGCCAAATGAAAGGAGATACATGTACTTCTTTTGTTACCATTTCTTTGCAATATACGTTCTGACTGGCAATTTAGCCCTGTTAGATATGTTTATAGAGCAAACTACTTCAGCTTAAACAGCTCATTTTACAAACTCTGTATGTAGAATCATGTTGGATGTATATAAGCAGTTTTAATAAAATTACAGAAACATAAAATAAACTGCCAACACAATTGCAGTTTCAGAGGAGTAGTTTATTTCCTGGCCTTATATTTTTTCAACATGCAAAGCAAGGAAGTTAAAGCTTGCTGATATTGATCTCAATGTCCAGTCATAAAAAATTGAAAGTCATCACAATAACACAGTATCACAGTATCAAAAGGATGGAAAAGACCCTTGAGAACATCAAGTCCAGCTTGTGACCCAACACCAACATCTACTCATCATCTAAAGCAGGGCACTAAGTGCCTCATCCAATCTCCCTTTAAACACCTCCAGGGACAGTGACTCCACCACCTCCTCGGGCAGCGCATTCCAATGGCCAATCACCCTCTCAGTAAAGAACTTCTTCCTAATGTCAATCCTAAACCTCCCCTGGCAAAGCCTGAGACTGTGTCCTCTTGTTCTGTTGCCGGTCGCCTGAGAGAAGAGACCAACCCCTGCCTGACTACCACCTCCTTTTAGGCAGTTGTAGAGAGCAATAAGGTCTCCCCTGAGCCTCCTCTTCTTCAGGCTAAACAACCCCAGCTCCCTCAGTCACTCCTTATAGGGCTTGTGCTCCAGCCCCTTCACCATCCTCGTTGCTCTCCTTTGGACACACTCCAGCATCTCAACATCCTTCTTAAACTGAGGGGCCCAGAACTGGACACAGCACTCAAGGTGCGGCCTGACCAGTGCCGAGTAGAAGGGAATGACGACCTCCCTAGTCCTGCTGGCCACACTGTTCCTGATGCAGGCCAAGATACCATTGGCCCTCTTGGCCACTTGGGTACACTGCTGGCTCATGTTGAGTTTCCTGTCCACCAGCACTCCCAAGTCCCTTTCCGCCTGACTGCTCCCCAGCCACTCTGTCCCCAGCCTGTAGCTCTGCATGGGGTTGTTGTGTCCAAAGAGTAGGACCCGGCAGTTGGACTTGTTAAACCTCATGCTGTTGGACTCAGGCCATCTCTCCAGCCTGTCAAGGTCCCTCTGTAGGGCCCTCCTACCTTCCAGCAGATCGACACTTCCTCCCAGCTTGGTGTCATCTGTGAACTTGCTGATGTAGCACTCAATCTCCTCATCCAGATCATCAATAAAGATACTAAACAGGACCGGGCCCAACACCGATCCCTGGGGAACACCACTAGTGACCGGCCGCCAACTGGATGTGACACTGTTCACTATCACTCTCTGTGCTCAACCATCCAAGTGTCTGTCAGTAAAAGAGAAAAGAATGTTTTCCATTTTGCTTAAGGAGCTCAAGTGCTTGTACGAATGTAATTTACAGCATTAACAACATGCTTTTGTGAATATTATTTTATTTTTATTCTTCCTTTTTCTTCTCTGACACAATAAAATATTGTGTAGTTCTTACTTGACTTTCCTGCCATTAGATGTGCTGGAACATTTAACTACAAGTGTTAACACGTAGGTTACTGAGTCCAGGGCACCAATATCCCAGCAGTTTTGGGGCTAGAGTAAAGTGAACACAGTGCAAGTTTCTCTTGTGCTTCAGTGTCCCTTGAAAAAGGTGGAAGGGAAAAGAATTCCCCACAAGTGTGGTGAGTGGGACCTGGGTAGATCTCTGAGTAGGATACTGAGTTGGGTAACAGGATTTACTTTTCATTCTTTTTTAACAGCTTAGTTTAAGAAATAATAGCTTTAGTGAAAAAACTATTTTGTACACAGTGAAGATGGCAACCCTCTACAAGTACGTGTTTCTTGCAAGGAAAATGGAGGCAGAAATGCCTTGATCCCCATAAGGTTAATCCCTGTATTTCATGTTGTATTAGATATCCATGCTAGTGAACTGTGAAACCACTGACACTGAAGCTAGAAATTAAAATCGTATCTACTGACTGTAAAATCACCTTTTCCAGGAGAGCAGGCAGGATTCAAATACCTTCTGAGAAAGTCCACAAGAAGCCATCACTTCATAAAGTATGCATAAACCCATCACTTACACGGTATGTACAAACAGACCAAGAAGGGATCAGTACTACAGTTTATACCCTCTTTGAGGGTAACACAAACAGCAAAGGTTTCTAAGTTGCTCTACTTCTTGTTTGCTTCCCATCCTGCCCTTATATGTCCACGGCTCACTCTCTTGTGTGTTTTGTTATCTCCCCTGTCTCCAGTAAAACACAAACTTCAAGGTGGCCTATGAACTTGATGTTCTCTCAGATGTTATCACAGATATTTAATAAAGATCAGCTGTCTCCTTGGCACAGTAACACTCTGTTTCCAGCAATTTAACATTAATGGCAATATTCCCTACCCCCATGAATCCAGAAGCTGTTCTTTATCCTTGGTGGTGGTGGTTTATTTCAGAAAGATGATTTAAAACTTCTTTTAGTCACTGCCATCTAGTGCTAATCTCTAGAAATGCAAGAAAGGTGTTACTGCAGAGTTTCACGTTGCTGGAGGCATGAGAGCCGCATCACGTAAAAGCAATTCAGAGTCACAGTTGTAGCTGGAAGTTGAAAATTGCTGATGTAATTGGTATAGGTAGAGATTGAAAGGCTTTGACAAGCAGAGAAAAGCGCCTGCAGTACACACCTGCAGGCTGGATGAGAATGAATATCAGAGAAGGTGCAATTACATTTCTGCTCTTAGCACACCACACAACTATTAGATAATTACTATTGCAGCACAGGGAACAGACCTTGCAACCAAATATTGTTTGTCTGTGGACCCAGTGATTTGCTTTAATGAGCATTTAAAATTGCCTGAGATTCCCTACCCTGCTCCAGATGAGGGATTGTGTCACTGTGAGTGCTAATGAGCGATCAGCTGGCTGTGCTGAGCTGTCTGACTGGCGTGCTTTATTAGCCTATTGCAGATGCAGAGCAAGCTTATTGCTAAGCACCTGGGCCTGTCCTCATGCAGGCTTTATGGCTTAGTGAGCAAGCTGTAAATCCTCCAGGCAGGGTACTTTGCTCCCCTTACTTTCACGTTCCCCAGACTCTCAAGATTATCTTATTTTTGTCATATTCAATTAAACCTCACTTGGCTAAATATGACGGATTTGCTGAATAACTTAGCTGCCAATACAGAATCATAGAATCATAGAATGGTTTGGGTGGGAAGGGACCTTAAAGCCCACCCAGTTCCAACCCCCCCTGCCATGGACAGGGACACCTCCCACCATCCCAGGCTGCTCAAGACCCCATCCAACCTGGCCCTGAACACTTCTAGGGAGGGGGCATCCACAGCTTCCCTGGGCAACCTGTGCCAGGGCCTCACCACCCTTTTCATGAAGAACCTCTTCCGAATGTCTAATCTAAATCTTCCCCCTTCCAATTCAAAGCCATTCCCCCTTGTCACTCCACGCCCTTGTAAGAAGTCCCTCCCCAGCTTTCTTGTAGGCCCCCTTCAGAAACTGGAAGGCTGTTACAAGGTCTCCTCGGAGCCTTCTCTTCTCCAGGCTGAACAACCCCAACTCTCAGCCTGTCCTCACAGCAGAGGTGCTCCAGCCCTCTGATCATCTTTGTGGCCTCCTCTGGACCCATTCAAACAGTCCTATATCCTTCTTATGTTTGAGATTCCAGAACAGGACACAGTACTCCATGTGGGGTCTCAAGAGAGCAGAGCAGAGGGAGAGAATCCCTTCCCTTGACCTGCTGGCCACACTATTTTTGGTGCAGCCCAGGATACATTCGACCTTCTGGGCTGCAAGTGCACATTGCTGGCTCACATCGAGCTTCTCATGAACCAGCACTCCTAATTCCTTCTCCGCAGGGCTGGTCTTAGTCACATGATCTGCCATCCTGTATTTAAAACTGTGGAAGTGGTGTAGAAATCAAGCTGATGACACCTTTTGATGGTGTCAGCTTACTAGCATATTCTAACCAAATCTATCATTATCTCAAACAATTTGGGCCCCATGCTGGTTGCAAAAATGGAGTCTCATGGCTTAACAACAGGCACCAACTAAGCACCACACAGCTGCCCACTTAGTCCTCTCTAGTGGGATGGGAGAAGAGAATAGGAAGGGGAAAAGTGAGGGCGAAATTGTGGGTTGAGATAAAGACAGTTCATATGTAAAGCAAAACTACACATGCAACCAGACCAAAAAAAAAGAATAAATTCACTGCTTCCCATTGGCAGGCAGATCTTTAGCCATCTGTAGGAAAGCAGGGCTCCCTCATGTGAGTCAGTTATTTGGGAAGGAAAATACCATCGCTCTGAGTCTAACCCTTTCCTACTTTCCTAGCTTTCTATGCTGAGCATGACATTATATGTTATAGAATATTCCTGGTCATTTGGGATCAGCTGTCCCACTTGTGTCCCATTCTTTTGCACTCTCAGCCTGCTCACTGGTAGAGTGGTGTGAGAAGCCAAAAAGGCCTTGACTCTATGTAAGCCCTGCTCAGCAAAACCCAAAACTTTCCTGGGTCACTGTTCTCAGCACAAATCCAAAGCATTTCCCTATACTAGCTACTATGAAGAAAATTAACTCTATCCCAGCCAAAACCAGCACAATTTTACAATGCCATTCTCATCTCCAGCACTAATTAAAATTTGAACCACGGAGGGACAGGGTCAGACAATCAGCTGATGGGAGTTCTCGGTGTGCAATCTGATGAACTGCAGGGCACACTGAAGAGTGAGTAAGCAAACAACATCATGGCATACCCTCCACATTATTCCATTTAATTTAAGCCATAAGCCTAAGGAACTTTTCCTTACTTTGCATGCATGCAATCACTTATACTATAAAATGTTTTTGTTTGTTTTACAGTGTAAATGATGATTCATCTGCTCCTTTTTATTAAATATTCTATTAAAGCAGAAAGGCTGGCATATGAAAAAGCATGTATCTATTACTACTTTACAAATTTATCACCAAAATCTTATTACAGCAGTACATATTCAAAACAAGACACAGTTCAAGATGAAGCTTTGCCAGCCCACAGTCTGGCATTTCAGTTGGTTGTCAATTCCAGCTGAGCTGATTTGGTTTTGACCATTTGTGACAGCACCATCCATATTCTCCAGCAATATTACTTGCAAGAGGTCTAGTCTGATCTGTCAGATATTCACAACTACTCGGGAAAGCAGCAGAAAACCTGTGGCAACTGCTCTGAGTCAGCAGAAGGAGGATTGCAATTAAAGAAGTTGACAGATCATTATTTTTTCCAAAGGACCAAACACAGAGCATTTCCCAGTATCTAAGGGCAGTGCAGACAGCCCACACATATTTTATGTACACTGATATTGCACAGTCATGGAGAAGCCCATTATTATAAAAGACCTTAATATAATCAACACTGCAAGAAGCTGAGAGAAAATGTACACAATATAGTTAACAACTGGTAGAGAGAGCATCAGCATTCTGTTGTCTTTAAGCCCATTACCCTAGCCATCTGTATGATACACATAAGCACAGAATCAGCTGGCTTTGGGAGAGGAAGCACTGTTCATTCTTTCAGCAAAAGAATTAAACTGCTCAGAGGGTTACTTTATATGAAGGTCTTGCTTCACTGACTGTTTCTGACGCTCTCCATGAGACTGCTAGTTGTAGTAGGTGGGAGACCTACGCCTTCCTGGTAGCAATTAGAGGGCAGCAGAGTGTCTCAGGTACAGCAGGATCATTGTGTTTAGCCAGACAAAAGCCACCACAATGATGCTCCTACATCTTTGTTACAGTTACCTCCTACAGTAGCTTCTGAACCACTGGCAAACTTTTGATGCTGTGGGTCAGCCACAAGGCATTTCACTGACAAACATAAAGCAGAATTTGGGCCTAAGATTTCTGCTTCCACAGTAGTGTTGTAGCTAGCCAGTTTTCCTTGATATTGTGCCTGACTTCTGCCTTCAAAATGTTATAAAGGTATGGGAGCAGTCCTCTAATATCCAACAGGCACCGATCCAGCGTAAGTTGGAATCTGGATAGATTATTTCCTGAAAGCCACAGCAAATCAATCACTATTTCACCTTTACAGTATACTGTGCAGTATGACTTGATACCGTATCTGTTTAAGCTTGTATTTTCTCTTGTACTTCATTTCTACCCTGAAAGGACTATCAGCTTGGAACAGTCTTAAGGCATTTTTGCTGGTAACAGTGTACAAACATGAAAACACTACAGTACCGAAGTAATTCACTCTTTTCCTTGGTCCACATTCTCATGAAGCTTAAGTGGTCAAGTGCACTTGTGGTCAATCTGCGTACTAGGGCTTATTGAAGGACCAGGAAGATCAGACCTTTTACCTTACTCGGCCATCTCACTTGCTCTCTCTCTCCTTGAGATATTCATACACACACAATTACCAGCTGTCAGTCAGTATTCACAACTTAGGCTTTTTTTGTTGTTCACCTACCACAATTGGCTTTTGTTTGCATCACAAATGCTCTAGAAATCCTACTCAGAGTAGGGTAGGACAGCTCTTGATGATAAGTCTTGTTCTTTAACCCCGAAACCCTGAAATGGAAATACATTTATCAGAGGACTGGGAGAAAAGAGAAGCAGTGGCAGAGATTTTCAGGGACATGTTTGAACTCAAATATAAAGTCTGTATTTAATAGGAAATCAAAACCATTTCTGGTTTACCTACAATCAGCTTATTTGCTGATGAACATTGAAGATCACACTAAATATGAACGCATTTCTAAATGTTGCCCTAAACAAAATCAGACACGTAATTGTAGTTACTACCCGTCTTTCCTTTCAAATTGCTTCTGATGTCTTTCTCATTGTCAGGTGAAGAAACATCATAATTTAAACCATGATTACAGTCAAAATTCACTAGTTTAGCCCATTGCTTTACCCTCTCAGAAAAGTAATGTGAGGAGAACGAGTTAGGATGTTCTCCAAATTCAGCCATTCCCTATTACCAGCAACAGTTACTCTTGAACTGTGGTAGTTTGGAAAAGAGTTTGCCATGTGTGACTGTGTGGAGCATAGAGGGACATAATATAGCCTTACAGATTAAACAGTAAACATGTTCTTTCTCCTCTGAATTGCTCATTTCCTAAGTAACCTTGGGTAAGTAATTTACTCTCGAAGTTCCTCAACTTTTCATTATGTACAACTAGAAAAATGCGAATACACACATACTGGCTTCTTTTCTAAAAATATTAAGACAAATAAAGAAAAAAATATAAGTATAAAGGCATTTATCACTCAGTAGTAAAATTGTCTGGTCTGGAAAGAATCGGTCACAGCTTTAGTCTTTTGACTTCCAAGGCTGCTGTATTTGAATGGGAGTATTTCTTTGGAGAGAAGCCCTTAGTGTCTAAACGGCATTCAGAAGCCTGGGCATCTGGTCTCTTAACTCACTTCCGAATCACAGATCCCTTCTTCTTACATGGCCATATAGGACTCAATGTTCCTCAATCAGTGCTAAACTCACAACATGTCCTCTAGAATGGGAAAAAACCTCACTTTCAGAGCCACTCTTGAGGGGTACAAAAATTCAGTTTTCTTACATGCATCAGGAAAGCCAATAACATACAGACCCTGCAAAAAGCGTCTCTAAAAGGCACACACCCACTTTAACATGAGGTAAAAATGAGATCATTAAGCAGAATGTGTATGCTCCTCAGAGTACTACAATTCCCTGCCCTATTTACCTAATATTCTTTCTGACAGACAGATTTCACATGGAAAACAAGCACTTTAGTTTAGTTCTAGAGACCTCTGCCTTAATCTAAACACCCTTTTTTCACCCTATGGGCAGAAAATCCTAGAATCATGGAATCGCTCGCTTGGAAAAGACCTCTGGGATCATGGAGTCCAAGTGTACCTGTCCACTACTAAACTATGTCCCTAAGGAACTCATCCACCCACCTTTTGAACACCTCCAGGGATGGGACCTTAACCACCTCCTTGGGCAGCTGTTCCAATCCCTGATTTCATTTACAGATTCTTTCCCTCTAATTCCCTATTAAAATATTTAGGAGAAAATAGCAACAGTGAATAATTATGTTTCTAATAAACACACTTTCCATTGGATTGTAATTATTAATTACCCTTTAAGACCAAATTTGACTGCAGTGTTCCTGTAGTATTCAGGTGAGAAATATGGATTTCCAAACCTATTCATCTGAAACTGTTTTTACAGATCACTGCTCACTTAAGAACTGTAAAAGAGACATATAAGTCCCAGTAAACAGATAGAATTTATATTTTTTGCCTTTCATTCATTCTGTACAGACCTAATTTAGCTTGGTTTATGCCACACGGCACTTCCTGAACTTTTGTAGAATTAGAAGATGCAGATTACAGAAGATATTATTGAAAATATGAGAAAAATTTTAGTTACAGCATATCTCCCCAGTTCTTAAATGAATTACAGTTACAGGATTGTACAGGCAATACTTGTCTTATTTTAACTTTTGTGCTTCATACCTTTCTTGGATAGATCTGTTCCTTAGTATAATTTTTCTTTTATAAATAAATGGTGCTTGTGGGGTGGTCCCTCCCTCCTCCCCATGCTATATGTTTCCATAGTTACATTCAAATTTCATAGAGTAATTTTCCCCCATCAGCCATCTCTACAAAAGGACTAAAGAAGAAAACAGGATGCATTTCTTATCTTGTAGGTGTTAACTAAAGAGGGAATCACTGAACAGCATTACTAAACCATGGAGAAGTCCAAATTTACGTTTAGTAGTAAAAGAAAACAATGTTTACATCTACAGATTGAGTCAATAAAAAGAACAAAAAATAGAAAACATAAGGCAAAAAAATATAAAATAGAAATATTAAAAGATTTTTCATATTACATTATCTTAAATGTAATTATCTATTAATATCATAGAAAAAAATTTACATATTTCCTCTTTTCTCCAGATTTTGAAAGGACCCAAACTAAGTAGAAAAAATATTTTTAAAACTGCATATTTACATTGAGCCTCGTACCAGCCAGTTAAATAGTTAAAACTAAGCTTACCAAAACGGCAAAGGCTCTTTATTATACAATAGAACATGAATTCTAGTTTCCTTGTGATGAACTATAAAATATATTTTCTGCCTGGATTCAGATGCTTTTATCCTGTCAATATTATTTGATTGACAATAAACGCAAAAGTTAAGGCTTCTATTAAGCAACATCATTTTTGCACACAAGCAAAATGGACCTGGGCTAGAAGAAATTATAATGCTTCTTAATGTAACAGACAATCCATGAAAATTAAACAAGGAGTGGTGGAGGAGCTGAAGACAATAATAAATGGTTGAAACACATGATGCTCAGTTTCATTAAATCAAGAATTTCATCCATAATTTTAAAAGAACTGAATACCAGTTTTATCCTCGTTGTGTATACACATCTGCGTGCTGTTGTATGATTGTGCTCTGCATTACTACAGTCCTACTGCAGTAAGACTACAAGTCTGTACAATAGAAGAGGAAATAAAAATGCAAGAAATGCCTGTTTAAAACTTTCTAAACTAGCCTCATTTGACTAAAAATAGTCACTTGTACTAGTGCAACTTAGTGACGAAGGCATAAAGGAAAAACATAAGCTCCAGACCATCTAGCCCACAAGAAATCTCAAAGGTAAAAGAACTGAGAGAGGAAACTTGCATGGAGACTGGTGGGATGCAGTGGAGCAAAGGGAAAATGAATGGAAAAATGCCATGGGCAGGCCTGAAGCACATTTTGCATCAATTGTATTTGAAAAAGCATTTCTATGAAAAAGACAGTTGAAACATGAAGTGAAAGTTTTAAGCTGCAGTAATGGATGTCTAGGCCATTTCACTCCATTTCAAATGTGCTTGAGGTAAGAGGTTGCTTTGGTGCAAGATGAAAAGTTCTCCTCAGAACCTGAGGAGAAAAGGTTAAAGCTTAGGAAGGAGAAAGACAGGTGAGGGATCATTGTAAGCTCTAAGTGTTTTTCACTTTCTCCATCTCGCCATCCTATCAGTGCATCAACATCTTTTTCTCTCAGCAGCTTAATGTAGAGTTTGGATCATTCTTAAGTGGAACAAACCCAAATCTTCCTCATCAACTGCTCTTGGAAAAGTAAATTTGCAACAAGTAAAAAGAAAGCAAAAATAATTTCATGCAGTTGGAGTCTTCTTCAAAATGCTGGGAAGTTTGATTTAGAAACTGCATTGGAGATAGGACAGGAAACTCAATAGGAAAGTGATGAGCACATTTTGATTGTATCAAGACTGAAAAATTTGAACAGAGAACAAACCAGAGAGGAAGAAGAGAAGAGAGACTATGTGTCTTTGATGATAATTGGTTTTTTTCAGAAGCTAGAGGGTATGCGTGTTGTGTTATGGGAAACAGGACCAGATCCAGTAGCCCAAAAGAGGAAAGTTTGCCACAGCTCTATGCCCACAGGTCTGACCAGCAGCAACGCTGCGCAGGTATTGCCAGTACCTGAACACAAACACACGAGTACACAGCCAGCCACATGGATGAGCACAGGCAAACACACAGAGGAGTCACATAAACACAAACAGCTCCAATGGCCTCATTCTGCTCTCCTCTCTGGCTAACCAGGATGGACATCTACTGATGGAGAACATGTATGTGTATACACAGGTATAAGATGGATTGCCTCAGCAGATGAACTCAGACACTGTTATTTGCCTTGTACCTGCTTCTCGATCTCATTCATGATAACCTGCATGCCTGAACTGTGGTGTTGAGGCTGGGAAGAGCCCAGACAGGCTGCCTCTACCTCAGAGTCCATAATTTGGGTTCCTGATAGCCATCATGCATTTCTGAAGGTGTGCAGAGAGCTTTTATCACATAACCTAGTAGGCTGTGCCACATTGCATGGTTAAGAATAGATACAGCAATCACGTCTAAAATAAATGATTCTTTTTTTTTTCCAATAAGAAGTGCAGGCAGCAGTTTTGAAGTAAAACAGTAGAAACTGCAAAGTTTATTTTTTGTTGTTGCTGAATCTCATAGTTTTGATTAAACTTTTCAGTTTGTTTGCAGAATTGGTCAGGTGCTGTCCAGTGAATGGGAGTGGGGTTTAAAGTGAATAAAGTGGCATGAGATGGCCAAAGATTAGTTACCCAGAAAAACATTTTCTTTTGTGCCTCAGGTGTTGCACCCTTTCCCCTCATACCCAGCGGTCTCACCAGGAGCTGGCACTTGGCCCCCGCAGTACACAAACACACGGAGGATAGAGAGTGCGACTACAGGAAGTTAAGGGAAGATTTACTATGGAGATGTAAGAAGATGGGACAGGCTGCAGTGGTCAGGCACAGGGTTCAGGCAGACATGTGTACTGGGCCAGCCCCATTTTATACACAATTAGCCACTTTTACACCTATTCTGCCTATCCCTACTTCATTGCTCCTTGTTCCCATTTCCCTGCAAGTTCCTCTGGGGTTTGTAGAGCTCTGTTGATTTCTGCACCCCTTGCAGTCCCAGCTCACGGTCTTATCCATTGCAAAGTCCATGTTTATCTTCCTGGAAGTGACATCACTATTTTCTTGATAGCCTGCCTGTCAACAAGGATGAGGGATGAGGTTTATTTCTTGTTATTTTCTCCGTGTCTGTTATGTCAAGTCTGAGTGTTCACAGATTCTGTTTCCGACTTCCTCCTTGTTATTATCCCTTGTTGCACTGACAAAGGTCTTTGTCCAGGTATCCTTAAAAGAGCAGACACTCTCCTCCCATACATTCTCATGCACTCGTCCTTGAATGGGGGAATAGTACTGTTCTACTCTGCTGTGTAAGGAATTTAATTCACTATAGGAACAAAAAAAGGAATAAAATAAAAAATGTATGAAATTATTTCCCTTAGCAGTGATAATTCCCATTTCTCTGCCAGATCTAGTCTTTACCTATCAGGAAAAGTATATTATAAAACTTCTGTTGTACTGAATAACTATGAAAAATTTCAATTATTTCTGATTACAGTGTGAATACAGAATAGACATTAAAAGTCTAATTTTTCTTTGAGGACTAGGAGTAGGGGATAGGCAAGACAGTCTTTGCAATGATAAAAATTACCACTTAGCATGTTATAAATGCAGATAGTAGATAGTTATTCGGTTTTAAGGCTAGTTCTTCTTCTTGTTAGCACTGAGTTGTTTCAGAGTTTGTTTCCATCACCCAAAGGTACCATGGCAAATAAAGTCAAGACAATAAAGAAAAAAGAGGAGCTCTACATTGACTAAGTCTGCTGCTCTTTTAACTGGAGTTGCCATCATGGTGCCAGAAAAGCATAAGTTTGTCCCAGTCCCAGTGATCAGCAGATGTCTAGCTTCTCTGGTATGTTACTTGAAAACTGCACACCTGCAGAACTACATTTCAAAGCTAATCCACACATGAAGAAGAAAAATCCTATTAAGTAAACAAATAGGAAAAATAAAAGTGCTCCATGTTGCACAAAAGAGATGAGTTTATCACACAGGGAGTTCAATATTTTGTATGTTTTGCAAGCTTACCCTCTGAAGAGGAGGAGGAGAGAGAGATCATGGGGGTTTGCTCATTTCTACATTGAAGTAATGAGAGGAATAACAAAAATGAATAGTTAACATACAACTCTAATTTCTATAAATTTCGTACTATGACTTCATCTCTCATCCACCAGCAAATTGACAGTGAAAATACAGAACGTTGACAACCACATTAATTTAAAAAGAAAAAAAAGTTTGTCCCAGCTGAAAGAACTGAGCACCGTATCAACAAAATCAACAGCTAAAATATCCATGAAACTCTGCAGGAGGAGACCTAGGAACATTCAATGAGGTTGTTCAGTGATACTTTCTTTAGTTCAAGAGTCATTACTGAGGATGAAGATACATTCCAAGAATTAAAATTTAAAAGAGCTTCAGATTAGAGTTACTAATTTCTTCATCACACCTGGGAGAAATAAATTTTAAATCCTCTTCTTTTTTTTTTTTTTGTTTTTTTTTTTTGTTTTTTAATACACAGTATATAAACACAGAAGCACATAAGTTGCCTCAGAAGCCAAAATCAGCTTTGTACAATACTATCGTAGTACTGTAATTGCACCTGAAATATTCTACTTAACAATGAAAAAAAAGTTTGTAGAGAGGGATGACAAACAAATTTCAATAGCAGAGAAATAAAGGAAATCCCAAAGAACCGGAACTTTAGAGAAGAAATTAACTACATAGCTGCAAAATGCAGAAAAAAATGGTTCTGCTGGTAGATGAACCTTAACTACAGTAAGGTATTTAAATCCCAGAGTATTCTCTCTGTGGGAACCAGCTGTGACACTTAAAAATTCATATCCTAGCTTATTCCTCACAAACATACCCATGTAGATAAGCCCTGAGGTTACTTTAACAAAGCCAGAATAAATTCTCTGTTTAGAAAAAGGCCTAAAGCATACAAATGAAAGATCAGATTTTCAAGCATCCAGGTGCTCCTTTGTAAACAACAAATGCTGTTTTTTCCCAATCTAGGCAATGAGAATTTCAAAGGCTCCCAACAACTTTGTGTTCTATCCACAGTGGCTAGTCTCATCTGATCTACACTGATCTTAACAAATATGTCCTTTTCACTTGCCTACACCCTATGAAGGTATGATATTTTTTGCAAAATGTCCCATGGCCATGGAAGTATGAAAACTGACCAATATTAATCATATTTGGGAAAAACAGCTCTCTCTTTAAAAAAGGGCTCTCTCTATAAAATTAAAAGTAGGAAATATATATATTCTAAACCACTAAACAGAGCATACTTCAATTGCAGTGTATGAAATTTAACACCGCAAGTTAAAACTATGATAATTTCCATCACAGAAGGAAACTACTTACTGCAGATCAAAGTATTGGATATGAAAATGAGGGATGAGAAAAATCACCTAGGGTGGGGCTTTTTTCTAAGTTTGTTCAAGTTTTTGCTATCAACAGAGATGTAGAAGAAGTGATCAGAAAGCTTATAGAAAAGTTATTAAAATTATTTGTGTTCCAATATTTAATATAAGTACAGTGTAGAAAGTTGGACAGAGAAAACTTTCTGAAAAAGATTTAGAAAAAGTCACTAACGAAAAGAACACGTGATTAGATTCCACAAATGAAGAGAAACCTGGTATGATGAAAATGGCTCTGATTTAAACTAAGGGACAGAAAGGAGACTGCAAAGTCAGAGCGGATGTCCCCTGCCTTTTATTTTGTGTTTAAAGCTCTATAGCAAGAGCCTGATGATACCAAATCTTTTATTCCTCGCAACAAAAAATTTTTAATAACCATTTCTCTTCAGATATCAAGCTGTTAGCTATCTATTGAGTAGAAGATTTGCTCAAGGCAACATGTAAGCAGTTTAGGTCACTAATGCTCTAACTTGCCCCAGCTTCACCCCATTCATAAGCCGTTCTCTAAGTCAGAGCATCTTTTGCCTTTGGGTGAAGATAGAATTTCCATCTTGCATATTCTCACTGCTTCAGTTCAAGTAAACCCAAAGATCTTGCTTTGCACTTCCGAACCATTAGACTTATTGTATAATTTGATTCATGATACCATCCCATGCTATTTGGCAGGTTTGCTGTGTATATAATTGGACATTAATTGCAACAATCTAACTACTGAAGTCAAAAAAATCTAACTACTAGAGAAAGTTTGAGCTCTAATAGAAATGTCACCCAGCAAATAAAAAGCAAGCACAACAAATAAATTGAAAAAGTTATTTAAATTGTGAGTTTCAGTGTCTAATTATCCAATGTGAAACTGAAGTGCAGGACAAGAGAATTCAATTATATCAAAATAAATGTGATTTCTAGTAGAACGCTAATGACCACTCTGTTTCTTGACAGCACACTCCTACAGTATGAAACAACTCATGCTAATGAAGCAGTGTTTGTTGTCAGTGTCCTGTGACAGCGTTCTTGTTAAGTGCTATATCCAAAGATAAAATTAAGGTTTCATTGAACAAAAGATTGTATAGTGAGACTAGCCATTTATCCTAATCTCAGCATCAGGGCAAAGTAATCTAACCTAATCTAATCTAATATAACCTGATCTAATCTAATCTAGTCTGGTCTAATCTAGGATAAATGATAAACTAAACATATTCTAGGTGGTGCAGAGGGGTTCCAGTTAATTATTTTTTTGATTTGTTTAGGCAATTAAAAAGAAGTCTATAGATTAGACTGATGATAAGCAGTGTGTTCTTTATTACCGTACTTCTGAAATTCAAACTGGTGACTATTGTTTGGCTACCTTTATATGGATTTTCTTCTCTGAAATGGATGGTCATGAAAGTCAGAAGAAGAGTCCCAGAAGAAATAATTACAGAATAGTAGACCATCAGTACTTCAAATCTGTCTAGTATTAGTAGTAGGTAATGTGAAATATGAACACATTGCAGATGTTTTTATCATTTGCTGGTCTATGATCCCACATCAGCATCAGACAGGTGCAAAAAAGTCTGCTATAAACTTTAATTCCAAACCAAATGTCTCTGTCTTTCCGAAGAACACCATTCCACTCTAGGCCTCTCTTTTAAAAAGCTGTAATTAATTGTGTTGGTGAAAACACAGAAATAACTTTTTTAACTGTAATCACTTAAACTGACACTGCACAGGGGGTAAGTTTTTTCTATTAAAAATATGATCCTCACTCTATGATATTTACTGTCACAGGATGATAAGGTTGAAATGGAAATTTAAGTATCAACTGGCCTATCTGTTTATAAAGGCAAACTCACCAGTATTAATTTAATTCAGATGTTTGTCCAAATTGTAGTTAGAGAAATTCTGTGTCCTCAGATTATTTATTTGAGTGCTTTATATCATTAGGAAAGCTGTCTAATGCACAGTTTAAATATCTCTTTTTTCTGCAACTGATAATTCTTTTCATGTCCTTCACGTACATGGAAGATGGACCATTTGTTTTCTGCTTGAGGAACTTCTATTAGTCAATGAAATGTCTGTTTCTACCCTTTCTTAGACACAAAACACAGTGTTCAGTTTTTCTTTCCAGATCATATTTATTGTACATAAGAAAATTATTCTTATTCCTTGAATTCTCCTATTTGGTTCAAAAATTTTTTGGAGAACAACACCTAAAACTGGGTATTTTTTATCATATGTCATTTTACTAATGTAGTTGCTTCTGCTTAAATGTACCACCATGGCATATTCCAGTTTTCTCTGTAAAAGACAAGCCTCTTCCATGCCATGCTTTTTTTATAAGGGAATAAACATTTGAGGTTACAAATAGGAGTCCACCACAACTGAGATTTGATAAGGAATGCAGGAAGAGAATAGAAGCTGATAAAGAGCTTGGAAAAAAAGAAGTATTGGGCCCTAGGCAATAAAGACTGTAGAAAAGGAATAATTATTGGCAGAATGCAGACAAATTTCATTGCAGATGAAAGTAAGGAATTGGATTTGTAAGAATGATGGTGCGCAACTATAGTGCACACCAGTTTCATGAAAACATAGAGAAAATTTATGAAATTTGTGATTTCAGTATCTTACAACATTTTGCCTGCAACTTTACTTAGAGTGACAATGGCCGGAGACGATGGAGAGGTAATATTTGGAGCATTCTACTGTCCCATTTTATATAACAGTTGAAGCGATAGTGCCAAATGTTTCCAATAGTCTACCAACCTTCTCAATATCAAACAGTAACTATAATGAACATAATCTCTGCGTGCAGTGAAAGCGATAACTCTTTGATACATGTATTGTAAAATAAAGTCTTATCGCCCTTCCAAAAACAAATGTCATAGTTGAAAAGAAGCTTAACAACATAATCCATGTACGTAAGGAATATAAAGAACTTGGAGACATACCCATACAAATTAAGAGAAATTGTGAAAGAAGATAAAAGTATATCTTTATTTCAATTGTTTCAGTGCCATGAGGTTCAAGCAGGAGTAACAGGACTGGTAAATATCAGAGATGCTAACATTAATAAAGATCATGCTCAACTGCTTCTTTTATTTTTTACTGAAATGTGAATTGGGGATAAATTAGAAGATGATCCTGGCAGAAACTATTTTCTATATTTACTTATTTATTTTGTGTTATTTCTTAGTCCATGAAGACACTCAAGATCATACTTCAGGGATTTCTTTTTGTGTATTCAGTACTCCTTTTGCATGCAGGGAAGTTAATACCAGACTTAACAATGCTTCAGAAACTCATTTCTGTGCTTCAACTACCAGTTAATATTGTTGACTTATTTTTCACTTGATTGAATGCAAACACACACACAAATTCATGTTTCAGTAAAAGTATAATAATTCTTTACATAGCCAATTTTGAGTCACTTCTTTATTATCAGGTCACATCCATGCTGAGAAGCCTGTGGGAGATGCTTCTGAGTAACAGAAAGCAACTAGGCATGACTGAACAACAGTACGATTCTGCTTTGTCACTATACAAAAAAATTTCTTAAATTAGCTTCTAATCCTTCTATTCATCACTATAGCAGTTAACGTATCTTAATATTTGTCCATGGCACATGTAGTATCTGCTGTCACTGTATTTGTGCTATTGCAGTGGGATTTGGAAGGTTCAGGAGGAGAAACGGGGCCGGTTCATCAGCATCTGCTGTCCACAGTCAGTAGCAGAAAACACTCATGCATGGGTTAATGGCAAAATTGCTATTAAGGAGGTAACAGTTTTTCACAGAAACACACTATCTACTACTAACAAGTACAGCACATGGGTATAAATCAGATGTTTATTTAAATTTAGCCATGAAAATCAGCCCAAAGATGTATGAGAAAATGTTCTTCCATGCTTGAGTACAATATGGAATGATTTAGTTCCATATACTATTATAAACACTTACATATCCAAGATATCAGTATTGTATTTTATGACTCTCTAGCTTTCACAGTCTTCAGTTATACATGACAAAGCACCAAAAATGGGGATCACTTTATGCTTTCTGAATGGGAAGCATTGTGTGAAATATCTGGTAATTGTACTGTTTGATCTGCTTGCAAGGAAGAGAGGAAAAGACAGAAATAACACACTAGCTGGTGGATGAAATGCTTAGCCACCCAAGTAGAAATTGAAGGACGCACAGATCTTGTGCAGGTTTAAGTTCATCTGTGCAATGCTCTGTCACAGAGTTGTTCCAAACTCTTTCACAATATTAGTCTAATATTCTTCATCCAAAACACACAAATAAAAAAGCCAATCTAAAAAGGTGAAATAAAAAGTGTAAAAAGGTGAAATAAAAGGTAAAATAAAAGTGTGAATTTTGTCTGAGATAAAATTCAAAGAAAGAATTTCATTTCCAGGCATAATTTTTCTCAATAGGACCTGAAAGAGTGAAAATATTGGCTGGATGGGCACATTTGGAACAAGCACACAGAACAACTTCCTATAACTGATGGCTTTGTCCACTCCTACTCTTTTCTCTTAATCACAGTAGCTAGTCTGCAAGACAACAACACAGGAAGGTGTTACATTTAGGTGTCAAGTGCATCTGTGAGAAAATATTGAACCTCACTCTTCATGTATCCTTCAGAATATATTTCATTGAAGGTTCACCAAACCAGTGGTTTGGTGACAGAAACTCTGCCACTACAGTGTGATATTAAATCAGTTTGTTTAAATTCTGCTGTTCTCTCTCTATCCTGTAAAGCAGTTTCTTAGTTTTATTAGTAAAATCAAATGCATTTCAAAGTCATGTTAATCATTGTACTATTTTTGAATTGATAAAATATTAATTTATTCCCTCTAATTTAAGATTTAAATAAATCTGGAGTATAAATGTTGCAGAACTAAGCTCATCGTCTTACTAGCTATAACCCCACAAATGCCACTGAAAGCCAAATCACATCAAGGCATTTTTACACATTTAACTGAATATCAGGATAATAAAGTATTTAGCATCTGAATTAGAGGGAAGACTGTAACAAAAGAGCAGGACGATAATAGGACAGTGAACTGAAAGTAAGAGAGGACTGAGGCACAAAAGCCTGATAACACCCTCTGTGATCTGAAAAGAAGAGAAATGATTGAGCTCTTGCAAGGTGGTATCCGTCTAGTAGCCAGTCTAGAGCATACCTTCAGACGTAGACTTTACAATGTAATTAGAATTATAGCTAAAAAGATCTGCAAAGCTTACCGTCTTGTGGTTTTACACGGGTATTCGATCATCTGAACAGAAGACAGCCAAATTTCTTGTTTAATAAACATTCAAGCCTATCCCCTTTTTGTGAGTTCCTTACAGCCCTTTTCATAGTTCTTGCAAGTACTGGCTTTATACTGGTCCATTAGAAGAAATTTCAAACTGTGTATTGCCTTATGTAACTAAGTAATTACACAGTGATTGATTCATCAGCAAACTATACTATAAAAAATGCTTCATTTTTTTATAAGGAATTTAGTCCGGCTGTGTCTGGATTCGCTGCTCTGAGTTTTAATTGTTCCCTCCAATCTTGATGGCAATCTGTGAGTAAGTCTTTCATGCTAGGAGCATTTACACATATAAGGCCAGCTTTTTTTGGACTAATATGTTAAAAAAAGATTCTTATTTATTTATCTTTTTTGGGGAATTTTTCTTTTCATCAGAGTATTATCTTGAAAAGATCACATAACTAATTTATATTCAGCTTCGCTCTTCAGCTGAATTATACACTACAACTTAGTGCCAGACTGAGCAGTGTTATCAAAAAACAAAATCTAGCCTATCAATATTTGTCTCCTGAAATCTCAAAAAAATGTCTTATACTTAGATATTTTCAGTTTATCTGCATTTATTTGAGATACTTTAAGTACTTATCTAACAAAGGCTTTCATGGAGTTACTTTCCCTGTGTTAAACTGGTGCAGACTTAGTCTAATCCTTTTAGAACCATTATCTCAGTCTCCCTATGGCAAGATGAACCACCTTTCTATTTCCTACTCTATGTCTCCATAACACACACTTATGTCTACCACATGAGCTATGATTTAATATAATTACTCCAGGGAAAACAAATCTCAGTTGAAGATATGATGTTTCACCTCATCTGTACACAACTCTTCATGTGACCCAAAGCCTGTGACTATTAGAGGCTTGGCTGCAAAGCAAAGGCCATTTAACAATGCAAAGAGATGGAGTGTAGCAAACCCTTTAATGAATCTGAAATAAGGGTCAAATTTGTAGTATGACTTGAAATAAGACCTTCATTTATTGCAGAAAAATAACTTAGGAGCTGTAATTATTTCTTTACAAAAATCTCATTTTATATTTCATAAAATGTTGAGGACTGAAAATTGTTTGCTTGGTAGCGATTAGCACAACTGTAATTTTCATCTACTGTTTATTATTCATGAGGATTAGCTGTCAAACAACTATGTAAAAAAGCATGACACTGCTTTTAGTTCTGAGAAAGAAACCGTTGCAAGTCATAGATATTGATAGACAATGTCACCTTCTTTTCATGAGCGAGATGACCCAAATTCAGGACCCAGTGTGCCATATACCTAGCTGCTGCTGTTGTTATGAAATTAGTGAGCTCAAAAATTCAAATGTTATGATTTTCTGGAGCTCTTTGTAGAGGACATGTTTTTCTACTTCAAAAGTTCCAGATTATAATTGTAAAGCTATAGCAACAAGAAAAGTTTTTGAAAATCTTCAATATATATATTACTGACGCAATTTTTCCTCTTAAGGGTGTCAGAAGGATTTATAAAGTAATGCCCAGATCCACGATGGATATGAATTTTACAAGCCAGTCCTGAAAAGTCATTGTTTCACCACCAGACAATATAAAGGAAGTATACCAATACAAGCGACAAAGAGATATTGTGTAGAATAATAATCGTTGCCATTTCTCCTCAGGTTTTTGTTAGCTACACATCAATGAACTACACATATCACCAAATTCTACTAAGGAATCAACTGGACAAGCTTCAGCACTTTAGCAGTTTTATCTGAACTAGATCTGGTGCTGTATAGCTCTCAGAATTCAATAAAATTTCCAGTGATTGAAATATATTTTTAAAAAATAACATAGAAAGCTTGGTTTATGTGTCATTGCTAAAACACACTAGCCTGAAGCAGCCAACACCATTCATTTGCTGCCTTTCTATACTGCTAGACAAACAATGTGGGTACTATGTTACCACCGGCAAGTAGCTAGATGTTTTTACATAAATAAAGAAAAAAACATAGTTTGTCAAAGAGAACTACATTCAAAAACCTCCAGCAGAGCAATAATTATTTAGAGGAAACAAGACAAAGACTCCTGAAGCTGGAACTTCTTGTACTGTCTTTTGATTTAAACCTGGTTTGTGGGCTTTGGATGATTAATATAAATCACCATCAAAGTGTGACGACAAAAATTAGAGCTCATGTTCATATTTTAAGTATAAATGTAGGTGTTGCCTTTGTGCCACAGGCAACTATAATAAAGATTATAAACATGTGTGCACACAGAGAATTTCCAGTTAATATCAAGAAAGCTTTTCAGTACTATTTCAATCGCAGGACAAGAAAACACGGGTTTTTGTATCAGCCACAATGCAGCACATTCAGAACCAATAACAAATACTCTCCAAACAAACCATCATTAGAATATCAAATTCACTGCCACAGTAAACCACTGAGGCCAAACAATTCATAAAAATATAATCATTTTATCTGTTTGTAAAGCTTTCCTACAGGCTTCCTTTTCAAATGATTGATCTCGAGTTACAATCAGTGTACCAGTTCCAAAAGTATTGATGCCTGTTTTCCAGCCCAGATTTCCACCTGTTAAAACTTGTTGGATCCACTGCAACACCTGTTATCAGCTTCTGTATTCATGAGCAGGGTGTAAACCTAGTCTTTAAAAGATGTTATTTCTGCAGTATCACCCAGACTAGTTTCAGTGTTTTATAGACTAGTTAATATCTTCTCTCCTTTTGGCTCCCTCTTCACACGGATGAATTTGTTTCATCACATTTGCTAAAAGAAATACATTTCAGAGCATAAGAAAGGCACAGAAGAAAATCTGGGTATTTTCCCAGGTGTCTCTTTCAGGAGCAGTCAACCTGTTTACAACCATTGTCCAAACAGTCTCATCTCCAAGCAAGCTACTGAATCTGCATTTTATTGACAGAGTCGCTATTTAAAGTAACACAGAGCATCTTAGTTGTGTAGGTTTAGAACTGATCTGCACATGTTATAAGTCTGAAACATAACAAGTTTACTGTACATTTGCAGTAAGTTTGGTGGACAGCCAGACAAGCTGACAGATATTAAAATTATTGTTGTCACTTCGCATGAGAATTGCAAGACTCATGTATCTCAAAAGATCATTTGAGTTTGCAATTTGTATTTCTTAGGTTCTTACAAAGTTTCTAGAAAGACAAATCTGATACAATCAAGAAACAGCAAAACAACAGTCCCAGTGTCTGGAACTACAACAAGCAATGGAGTCCTGTTATCTGGACCAACACAGCAGGTGTCATGTTTGCCAAAGGGTAAAACAGATTATGAAGATGTTAATTCATACTGGAGTAGTAGTCTTAAAATCTTCCACAGAGCATTACAAACTCACACAGTGTTGCTTTTTTCATTTAGACTTCTGATTTACCTGAGAAGTACAAAAAGCCCATCAACAGTTATCCAAAGAAATCCTGAATAAATATAGACCTGCAGATGCTGAAAAACACAAATTATTCCGGTTGAGACCAGCATTCAATCTTTTTCTCCTGCTTGTCCCTTTTCCTGCTGGCAGAATATGTCAAAGCTTTGTATTTTTACTAGTACACCTACGTCAGGTCAGACAGCAGTCAAGGATCGTTGCATATAAATGCTTTCCTATAAAACCAGGAACTGGGCCTAAAATCAGATGAGTCAATCATAAGATTTGCATTCACCTCAATCACCTATGAATTGCACAAAATAGTCTCTCTGAACTGTAGGACAAAGAACTGAAAAACGGTAGCTAAACACCTGTGTACGCACAAATAATCTATAACAGGTGTAAGTCTTGAGTCACTGCTCTATTTCAATTAGTAATATAAAAAAAAAAAAAATAAAGGAGTTTTGTTTGTTTGTTTTCGCAGTGCTGACATAGAATTAGACGTCAGATTTCATTCCCTGCCCACAAGCACTTGACATCTTTCTTCAGAGTGGATGCTTGTGGAGTTTTGAAGTAGGCTTCAGGCCTTCTGACCAAAATCAACAGTGATTTTAACATATATGCTTCTTAACTTGTGCAAAGTGTGTTGTGAAACACATCCATCATCCATTAAAATGGGTTTTTCACCCTCAGTAATTTACAGGAATCATTGATTTTAACTTCTGGTTTTAAGAACTGGCTTTGATGACTTGAGATTCTTGAAATCTTGTTTTTTATTCAAACACTTAAAGCAATATTCCATTCTGTGCATGCTCTATCTTGTTCAGAGATGCAGGGTCCAGTCCAGCTCCTGTTGAAATCAATAGGAATCTGTTCAGTGAATTTGGTTAAGATTGGAGCATGTCCAGAGAATAATTTAAACCAAAGCTTTTCACAAGACCTCTAAATTGGTGTATGATGAGCACAGCAGTTGTGGTTCTCTCCCTCTCTCTATAAAGTTAATCACGATCACATGTACAGAAAAAAAAGAAAAAAGAAAAAAGAAAAAAAGAAAAAAAGAAAGAAAGAATAAAAGAATAAAAGAAAAAAAGAAAAAAAAAGAAAGAAAAAAGAAAAAAAGAAGAAAAAGAAATTGAATGATTCTTTAATAAATCTCTGATGATGTTTGTCCAGCCACAGAACCCTACTGATATCAAGGAGAAAGTGAGCCAAAAGTAGTGCAGTAATTTTTAAGGTCATTTATTATCTGCCTGTTTGTATGTACCTAAATTACTGTATATTAATTTCACTGAAAAGCAAAAGAAATAAGTGCCTGAGACCCAGAAGATCATGGCAATCATTAAGAAGGAGATTTGTGTTTTAATGCTGAACCACGGGCTGACATCAGTAGGCTAGGGGTAAATTAAGTAAAAGTAGCCCCTCCGAAGCATCCAGACCCTTGCTGCTCAGGTCACTAACACTACCCTGTAGTGCTGATGAGACAAGTTGAAGTCAGTCCGTAATCAACACTAGGCCTCCCATGTTGAAATAAACAGAGGTAGAAAGGCTCTCGAACAAGTCTTCTGTTATAATCAGCAGAAGCAAAACACTTTTTTGAGAGAGAAATATTTCAGAATTTACTTCAGGAATGATGGCTAACTTGTTTGGTTTTACCTAAATGAAGGCATTTCAATTTCCTTAGCAGCATGGGTTATCTTCCTGAAAAACTCCACTGATTCTTTTATATTAATTTTCACATTTGTTAAGAAAAGCCCGACTATTCTATTGTTGTTTATAAATGAAAAAAATGTTTGGATGATTGTTCAAAAGTTCTGGAAATTATGCGTCATTTCTATCATCTTGGCAGTGAAAAGGACACTCCACACCAAAAAATAAACCTTCACCAGTAAGAAAGATAGGTCATACAAGTCCAAAAACAATCAAAAGAAACAAACAATAAAAAAGTCAAGTACTTTATAATGGAGTTGGGAGTGAAATACCAAAGCAAAAGAAATGCTAATACTTCTCAGTTTATAAATGCAAGGTTTTCACAAGGTTTGCAAAGTATTATTTTATTTCAGGGCTGTTATGTTGTGGCCACCCTACATCTCTTGAAATAATTGATTTTTCACCTGGGAAATTGAACAGAAATTTAAAGCATATAAACATGTATTTAAAGATCCATTTTTATTTGCCAGAACTCAAAATGTGAAAACACATTCTGAATTAGGTTCAGCTTAACTGATTAAAAGTCCTTTAAATGTGTTCATTTTTATGTACTTGCAGCAAAATTGGAGGAGAAGGAGAATTTTATTCACTTCTCACAGAAAAGCTGTAGCAGTTTTTGAAAGGAATATTTGATGAAGCCTGGGCAAAGGTAAATATCACATCTCCAGGAAAGGTCTATGGATATGGAGCAGTTCTTATATTCAGAACAAAGCAATAGAGCACCAAAAGGAGAGATGAGAAGTGTACAGAAGGCGGATTTTAGGAGGTGAAACCCAGAAATGGAGAGAAGGCTCTGGGCTCCAGGGATCTCAGACAGAGGAAATGAACATGTTTCTTCTTTTTTCTTGGGGAATGCATTAACCGTCAGGCTCTTGGATCAATAAGGGACTTCATTCTATCATTGCAATTTATTCTGTCAGCTTCAATGCTTCCTTTGCCTTATTTTCCAAACTCCCATTTTTTTAAATAACAATGGTCCTAATATATTTTTTTTATTTCTGAGACAGTAATTTTGCTTTTTCTAGCAAAAAACATTCAGAAGCCGATTTGCACATCCTTTCAGATGTTCCAGAACTGTTGAGCCCTTTGATAAATAAAAAATAATTTCATAGAAACGGAAAGAGCTAGATAAGGCAAATTCTTGTGTACGGTCTCAGAGCTGCTGCCTACAAATATTTGAGCACATATTTAACATGACTAGTGATACTAATTCTATTTACATCAACAGAATTATATGTTGCAGAGAACGTGAATAAATATGGGAGTAAACCCAGGTATTTCCAGATAAAGTATTCTTTCACAGTGGGAAATCTGGACTGCCTTCCATAAAGCATAAGGAAAACTCAAGGAGAATTCAATTAATTTCTTAATCTTGTAAAAAGCCTTCCTTTTCTTGCAGGTTTTCCTCACAAGTGTTCCTAGTCACTCCAGGGACACCTCTGCACAGAGGAACCTTCAATCCTTGAAATGCTTACTTTGAAGTTCTGATTTGCAGAAAGGGAATGGATGAAGTCTGTGGGTGACTTGCAACATTTCCCCTTAAAATCTAGATCTACACAGGCACCTAACTCGCTTATTTCCCTCATGAATATATAATTTTGAGTCAATTCTGAATACTAAAGTTCCTCTAGCCCCAGCAGACATTTATTAATTCAGCATGTAAGACATCTAGAACTAAATTACATGTGCACTGACGGCCTAGATGCTCTCTTAATGATACCTATTTGCTTTCTGTGTCACTGGAAGGAGGTGGTATGGTACAGAAGGGTCTGAGGCAAAGATGTCCTGCTATCTGTAATATCAGTGTAGAAGTATAGAAAGAATATATATCTATATATATACGTATATATATAAAAATCTAGCATTGAAATGGGTTTATAGGAGATAATATAGGTGACTAGATCACAAGTTTACTAATTCTAAATGTAAGGATATTAAGGTAGCAGCCACGATAATCCACTTTTCAGGATGTACAAAATTGGGAACATGAATTGGGTTTATGGAATTTATAAGACAGGTGTAGCAAAGAGATAAAGACATGTTACTATTTTAATTTGGTATTACCTGCCCACACTACCACAGCATGACAAAACTATATAAGGTTATTGGAAATAGTCATCAGCAATGATTGTGTATACTTTCACTGGTACTTTAATAGACACCTGTCCTAGATCCAGTTTATAAGAAGGACAGATCTTGTTTCTTATTGAAACACTATTCAGATAAGCACATTTAAAATAAGAGCATATCTGGAAAAGTATGTGTGAGATAGCTGGAGCCTGGCTTTGCAACTGGTGCTCAGACACAGGGACTGATCATTCCTGTTTACTCTCTTGAATCAGTTAGCACTAGTTTCTCCGCTTTAAACTGAAATATCACTCAAATTTGTGATCTCTGATACTTCTCAGAGTTTGTGATCTGTAATATCCATTTCCAACAAAAACCAGTTGTTTTACTCAAATAAAAGGGAAAAGACGTATCCCAGACTACTGAGGAAAAACAAGTGATTGGATTGCAGTGTAGACATTATTTATGCCTGTACAGCTCCAAACACCATCTGGAAATTTTGAGGAGCAATAGTAGTGCTGAATGTACAGTAATTCAGGCTTTTTGCAGTCAAGACAGACTAAGAAAAATCATATTGTGGAGAAACATTAACAACAATATTATTATATAAGTTAAAGAAGACTTTATTGATGGATTTTCATTTGAATTTTAATACAGGGCAATCTTTTCAGTAAAGGAAAAAAGATATTCATGTTCTCTCATATGTACCCCAATGAATCACCCAACCTTACTCTGCAAATATTCTAAGTCAGATTGTTCGTAGGATTTCAATATCATCTTTTAAAACATTGCTTAAAATGCAACACAACACGAAAGAAATTAAGAATACATTACAAAACGTTTTGCTTTTAAACAGCATCCTACAGAAGTATTAGCACAAAGGGTTTATACCAAGAGATTCTTTCACGAACTGAAAACAAAGGGAGAACTTCAAGGCAAAAGCTGAGAAAGAAATAACTTGGACCAAGACAGATTTCTCTGCAAACTGTTAATGAGTTTGAGTCGTACTCTGCAATATGCTAAAACTCTGGGGCTGTGCCATTTTTTCTGGTTGCGTAGCAGGGTTTTCACACTTCCATTTCATCCTGCACAGAAATTATCCTCCAAATCCTTCCATAAATTTCTCAGTGCCAGGGACTACCCACTGGGTTCACTAGTCTTACAGGTTGTGTCCAAACATCCTGTAAGTACATTTTGTCTTGCCTCTGGACCTGGCTTGTCTTCAAGGTAAGGTCTTTTCTATGGAGGTCTTTTATCCTACTTTGCAGCTATCTAGAATAACTTGAAAAGCTGGCACCTGAATAAGGAACAAACTATCATTTGCTCTCTCAAATCACTTCTTGGCTGTCCTGAGTGTGTATGAACTCAGAAAAGCTGATAATGCAATCCTAGCATCTACAATATTCACGGTTCTGGCAGTTCCTCCTGTAGACTTGCACCAGGCACTAGTTACAGAGAAAGGGAAAGGGAAGGACCCAAAGTAACAGCCCTAGTTAGGCAACACAGAGAAAGAGATAACAAGGACCCCACAAGGGATGTACCATTTCTAACTTCACGGAGGTAGGTAAGACCTTCAGCTCCAGTCAGGTTAGTGAGAATCTGAGTATTTACAAGCAAATGTATTTTTCTGCCCCAGTCTCTAAGTTTGTTATTACCACTGAAAGCCACCCCGTGACTTTTATCAATGACTACTGGCAGCTTATGAAACATAGAATGCATGTTTTGTTTCTCTTCTCGCCATCAGTGAATTGATTCAGTGTTGAAGGATCTCTATGTCGAGCTCTGCAGACTGGCCTCACTGAGGAGGAGAAAAAATGCTATTGCTGCCTGCTGGAAAGTGGAACAGATTTCTCAGGGTAAACATTTACAGACTATTCTACAGAGCATCAGAACGGTTATAATGATCAAAAGCCAAGAGTATGCATGGAGACAGACGGTAGTGGGGTTGGCTAGAAGGGAAAGCAGACATACTTTAGGTGTGAGACATCAGAAAGTACCGAAACAAAAGCTTAAAAAGGGTAAGAGATTCATGGTAGCAATTATAAACCACATAAGAAAAGCTTAAATATCACCATGCAGAAGGCAAGATTAGAAATATATTCATACTGAAAGAGTCAGAAAGGAAAAAAATGTTACAGAATAGAAAGTCTTCTCCTGGAATTACAGGAACACTGTCCACATTATATTAAAAAATGGGTGTTAATTTCCCCAGCAAGCTATGGAGAACCACTGGTTTATCCTCCTCTATGCTCTTCTTATCACCCTCTATGCTTTTCACAGATGTTTCCATTATAAATGGGGGTTTGAGGTTTTTTTCTGTTTTGTTCTGACACAGCTAATGGAAATGTTTGGACATGAAAGACAATTTTTTAAAAATGGAGAAGGGGAAGAAATTTACCATTTCATACATGACATCATCTTTATTTTAGGGCTAGAGGTAAAAATGAGTGGTTTGAAATCTACATGGTGTTCATGGAATAAACTGGAATAAAACCATTACCTGTTAAATTTTTGAATGCACTTGGGGAGGCCGAACCATGAGCCTGTTAGAAGCAATTTTTTTTTCTAATTTGTCATTTCTTAGGACATATAGATTTAAGTAGTTTCTCCATTAATTCAGTTTCGCATCCATTTGGAGGCCCTTTCTGAAAAATAGGAATCTTAGCAACCAAAGAATTCTCTTTGCTTTGTAAAAGCTTTTTGCAAGCTAAAGAACAAAAACTATCCGTCTGGGTGCTTGCTTGAGAAACTGATTTTGGAAAGATATTAGCCTGTCCAGTCCTCCCATTTACAGACATCTATTATTTGCCATACATCCAGTAGCTTGTACATTTGAGGTTACACTGTCCTTAACCATAGCTTCTTGTAGTTCCCATTGAATCGTTATTCTATATATAATGAGACAAAGCATTAAAAACGCACAGTGCACCTTGCTCAAATTATGTCATTTTTCTGGTATTACAGTAAGCATGAGGTCTGTATTTGGAAAGGAACTTACTTCCTTCTCCTAATATAGATATCCATAATCCCTTTGAAAGTTAGTCTGTTTCTTTGAAATAAAGGGATTTTTCCAGAAGCACAAACAGTGTTCTAGATGCACACAGAGTCTCTCTGGAGAGACCTGGACTTATTTTTCTACTGCTTAAAAAAAAAAAAAAAAAAAAAAAGTTTTACAGCTCCATATTCCACTAGATGTTTTAAAGCAAACAAACGAAATAAACCTAAAAGCACTACTATATATCACTGTCAGCTGATGGATTGATTTTTGAATGTGCAGACTGGAGCTAACATCCCAATCCTATTGAAAGTCAATGAGTACTGAGGGCCAAATTCCAGTCTGAGTTTTTCTCCAAATTGCACACAATTACCACCTCCTAGCTTTTTCTCTCTATTGCTGGAGTATAGTTTCAACAATATTTTTTTTCCCAAGATGTATTTGTATTCCAGCCTAGAAACTCATTTAATTTTCCACTCAGATATCTTATTTCATTAAGTTGACTTTGTATTATTTCTTCATCCTTATTGATGTTCATAAGTTTTCACTATTTATTACGTCCTGCAGATTTCATTTGCATGTTGTTTGCCCCAAGTGAGAAAATAAACTGGTGTAAATGGATGTTATTTCTCTTCTCACTTCAGCCCAGCTATGTCGATCCACACTGTCAGAGGTTTTATCTGACTAATCCTAGAAGATTGTTAATTGAAACTAGAAGTAAGCAAGACTTCAGCATCCAGTGCACAGAATCCCTACAATTATAGCCTGATCATAATCCTTCAAATTTAGCCGTCAATCTCTGTAAAATGTTCATGCAACATTTCCTCAGAATTACAGCGGATTAGTATTTTCTGCAAGAATTCTTCATTTGGTTTTAATGGATACAATTGTGAAATGTTCCAATGAAGCTGTACCAGTAGACAGTTAAGCACGATCAATAAAATGCTATTCTAAAATGCATACATCAGTGAATCATCTCAAAGAAACCATTGGTTTCAAGAATTTTGGGGGTCAAAATGAAGATTATTTTACACACGAAGTAGATGCAGTTGAATCTAGACTGAAAGAAGTATCTGGCTCTAAAAACATATTTCATCTAGATCTCAAGATATTTTCCATCAAAATGTTAACAAACTTCAAAATGAGTAAAAAAAAAACTATGGTAATACTTATGGGTTTAATATTTATTAACATCAATATTATTGTCTCTAGATCACAAATATGAGACAAATAGTTAAACAGCTGGCATAAGAACGCCCTTGGATTCCACAGCTTGGAGGCTGTAGCAAGCTTTTCATTCAAGAGTTGAAACCCATTTGCTCCATCAGTTTTCTGCAGTGAACAAACTAAGCAACAACAACACAGAAGCTGGCTTTCACATAAAGTTAATAAAAAAGAATAACCCAAAGTTACAGGTGTTAAACCTCCTTAAATCGAGTATCGTGTAATAAACCAGCATATTTTCTGTTTTGTTTGCCATAAAGACTGCCAAAACTGTTCTCAGAATCACATCTTCTGAAGAATCTCATCTGATTCTGCAATCTTTTTTTATTTTAATTTTCCCCATAAGTCAATAAGATCCACCTCCCATAATGCCAAGTTCAAGGAGCTGTTTTGCATACAGGAAAAAGAAAGATTGTATAGTACGAGTATTTAACATGAATCAGAGGCAATCATTTGTCACAACCATTTCTAGGAGAGGTTCTGTTCTCTTTAAAGGCAAATTATGGAATACTTAATGAGATTCTAAGACTACTCACCAGACAGAAGAGAAATTAATGCAGCGAGTCCCAAAGAGTTTCAGAACAGCCGCTTTGACACAATGGTTTCCTCTCTGTCAAGTATGAGCAGTCAAGTGGGTACAAAGTCATTCATAAGCATGTCCTACAGAAAGGAAACAAAACAATGAGGAGTGCTTTAAGGGAGACAATGATAACGGAGAGCTGAATTTATGAACACTGGTTTCATATTTTGTGTTTCTTCATCACTCAACGAGTCTCTCTGATCTCAATAAATCAATCAATCTTGAAAAGACTTCCTGGGGAAAAAAGAATAAATAAGTCTCCAGACTGCTGTTTCTTGAGCTAGTAAATCCTATGTGATTTAGTCACGGAGACTGAACAACCTTAGCACCAAAAAACACGAGTGTTGATTCCTGCCTCAAGGAACAACGGTCACGAAGAACATTTCTTTGCCGTTCTCTTGACAGCCAGAAAAACAACAGACACTGGAGGCGGAGGAATAGCACAGGAGGTGAAGGGAAAGGAAAGGTGGAAAGGAAACGCTATGCACAATAGTCAGCCATAGCTGCTGGGCCCATACAAACCAGAATTATGGTGCATAATATTCAGCTCAGCTTGTGACAGCTTGTCTATAATCTAAAGGAAAATGTACTTCTAGCTATCATAGGATAATCCATTCACTTATGCATCAGGTAGGATACGCTTTAGCTCTCATCTTAATGTACGTGCACATAACAATCTCTCTCTGCCAGACTTTATGTCCTGTTTCTGCAGATCCAAGGGTACAATCTCCTTTTTTTTTTGGAAAAAGTATCACACACAGAACCTCATAGAACCATAGAATCATAGAATGGCTTGGGTTGGAAGGGACCTTTAAGATCATCTAGTTCCAACACCCCTACTGTGGAAAGGGACACCTCCCCTGCGCAATCTGTGCCAGTGTATCATCACCCTCATTGTGAAGAATTTCTTCCTAATGTCCAACATAAATCTTCCCACTTCCAATTTAAAGCCATTCCCCCATCGTCCTATCACTAGTAAAAAGCCCTTGTAAAAAGTCCCTCCCCTGCTTTCTTGCAGACAGCCTTCAGGCCCTGGAAGGCTGTTACAATGTCCCCCTGGAGCCTTCTCTTCTCCAGGCTGAACAATCCAAACTGCCTCATAGGAGCTCCAGCCTTCTGACTACCTTTTTGTCCTCCACTAGACCTATTTCAATAGTTCCATATCCTTCTGATGTTGAGGGTTCCAGAACTGGACACAGTACTCCAGGTGGGGTCTCATGAAAGAGGAGTAGAGGGAGAGAATCACCTCCCTTGACCTGCTGGAAACACTTCTTTTTATGCAGCCCACAAGTGCCCATTGCCAGCTCATGTCAATCTCCTCATCAACCAGCACCCCAAAGTCCTCTCTGCAGGGCTTCTCTCAACCGCGCCATCCCACATCCTATACTGAAACCATGAATTGCCCTGACCCAAGTGTAGGACCTTGCACTTGGCCTTGTTGAACTTCATGAGGTTCACACAGGCCCACTTCTCCAGCTTGTTCAGATCTCTCTGGATGACATCCTGTCCTTCTGGTGTGACAACTGCCCCACTCAGCTTGGCGTCACATGCTTCTGAGGGTGTATTTAGTTGCACTGTCTATACCATCAATGAAAGTGCTAAACAGCACGGGTCCCAGTACAGACCCCTGAAGGACACCACTTGACACAGATCTCCATCTGGACATCAGGCCATTGACTATTACTCTCTGAACGTGACCACCCAACCTTATCCACCAAATAGTCCATCTACCAAATCCATATCACTTTAATTTATAGAGAAGGATGTTGTGGCGAACCATTTCAAAGGCTTTACCTCCATTGTTTTTCGCATGTCCACTGGTGTGGTCACCCACCATAGTAAGCCACTAGGTTGGTCAGGCAGGACTTGCCCTTGGCAAAGCCACGCTGCCTGCCTTATTATTCTTGTATCCCTTGCCAAGTTCATCCCCAGCTGCACCTTGGCCTTCCTCACTCATTCCCTCCCCAGCTGGACAGCATCCCTATACTCTTTCCAGGTTATCTTTCCCTGCTTGCACTGCCTGTGTCGTTCCCTCTTTCTCTACAGTTTGACCAACAGGTCTTCACTGAGCCATGCTGGCCTCTTCTCTTCACTATCTTATATCCTGCATCTGGGGACTGAACACTCCATGGAAATCATCCTTAAATATTTGCCAGCTCTGTTCTGCTCCCTCATTCTTGAGAACGGTTTCTCAAGGAATCCTTGAAGAGCTGGAAGTTTGCTTTCCTAAAATTTAGGGTCCTGACTATACTCCTCAGCCAGTCCACATCGCTCAGAACCTTGAGATCAAACAATGCATGATCACTGCAGCCCAGGCTGCATCTGATCTTAACGTCACTGATGAGCTCACTTGCATTGGCGACCATCAGGTCCAGTATCGCATCCCCTTGGGTACGGGTGTCTATTACCAGGGTTAAGAAGTTATCTATCTTCAGTGCACTCTAGGAGTCTCCCAGATGGCCTATAACTTGCTGTGTTGCTTTTCCAGTGGATGTCAGAGTGGCTGAAGTATCTCAGTTGGACAAGAGCTTGCAAGTGTGAAGCTTTCTGTAGCTGGAGCAGGGAGGCTTCATCATTAGGCTCCCCTTGCAGTAGACACCAACCAAAAGGTTTTCTTTGTTGTCTTGGTCTCTTATTCTCACCCATAAGCTTTCAGTGTATTCATAGCTGTTCTTCAGGGACAGCTCTTCACACTCTATCCATTTCCTTGTACAGAGTTCAGTGCCTCCACATCTCCTTCCTGGTCTGTCCCTTCTGAACAGCCTGTAGCAATAGCTAGCCACACTCCAGTCATGGGATTTGTCCCAACAAGTTTCAGTAACAGCAATCAGATCGTAGCTTTCTAGCATCAGGGTAGCTTCAAATTCCTCTTTGTTGCCCAAGCTGCATGCGTTTGTGTAGAGACACTTCATCTGAGTTGTTGGTGTGTTGCCTTCTTAGTGGAACACCTCATATTTCCCCTAAGGTGTTCCATGGAAGTTTTCTTGTTGGCTCCAGCATGCCCCAGGGAAACAGGTGGAGGGCCGTTACTAGCACGCTGTGCCTCCCACCATAGTATGTCCTCCCGCAGCTTGTCACAGGCAAGCCTAATATTATCTCCCTCCCCCTTCATATCTAGTTTAAAACCTAGTCAATGAGCCCTGCAGGCTCTTGATCACAGACCCACACGGAGTTTATTTTGTTAAAAATACTCTTATGTGTGGCTTATCAAATCTTACATGGCAGGTAAAACAATAACTTGGGAAAATTCAGGAAACCCGATAGTCTCATGTGTGGTTCTGCTTCATACAAGCAGCTCCAGATGGCAGGTTCTGAAAATGTGAACAAGTTGTACATCAACATTGAACTTAAGCCAGTTTGATTTCGACTCTCACTTGCTAGACAACTTTCAAGCCCTGAAAGAGCCATGCAGACTTACAGGCGTTCTCTTGGCCTCCTACATAATTCAATAACTTTTCTATTCAGTCAGGGTATGCTTCTATAAAAACTTCTCAACCTTAAAATAGAGTCAGCCTTTTCCAAAGCAAACCAAACATATATTTAAATGTAGTAATTGAAGTATGAGGCAGATAAGGAAAAGGTGGATCTTGCTTCCTTTGGATACATTTATCAGTTCTTGCAGGCAGATCTCCACAATCAGAATCAATCCAAATCCATGTAACTACTATTAACTAGACAATGAAACCAAGATAAAGCTGTAAGTTACCTTAACTGAGACTTAGCACCTTATGACTGCAAATACACCATTGCATCAGAGTTGTGAGTGTGCATCTCCCTACAAAAGACAATGTTGACACACCCTCTGTCAAAAAAAGACAAAAGAAAATGAACCCACACTTCATTCCTGTTGATATAAAAATCGCTGCCTGCTAAAAGGTACAAAGCTTTATCCCACAAAGAAAGAAATCGGGAAAAAGACAAAAGGATTTTGAAGGAAGGACCTGTGATAAAAGGGGAAAAAGAAGAATAAAATGAAGCTATGCTATGACAGTGGAGAAACACATGGCATATTGTGAACACAGGAAGCAGGGAGAGCATTGAATAGTTGAGTTCAGGAGAAACAAGGAGCAAAGAGAAAAAATACATAGGAGGAGTGTTACTAAGGTAAGGCCAGAAGTGCTCAGACGGAGGTGCTGGGAAGAAATTGGCTTTTGTTGATCTATTGTTTTTGTCAGATGAATAATTACTGTACTTATTAAACTGGTTTTGCTGGTCAAGGAAGAAAGGCAAGGCCAACCTTTGCCATTCCTAGCATGAATTTTCGGCATGTCACTGACAGTGGCCAGTGTGAGGTCTGGGGCTGAGGTGTGGGAATGAGAAAGGCTGAGAAGGAAACAGGAACAGTTTTGTCCTTCACCCTCCAGGAGGGGAGGCTGTCTTCCCTTGTGCTTCCCAGAACAGACTAGGCTGCAGCAAGACACACCCAGTCAAAGAGCAAAGAGCCATCCCTGGATGACAAAAGAACTCCTACGCATTGGCAGTTTCTAGCTACAATAGAAAAGAGAATTTCAGATTTTGGTAATTCACGGTATTATTTATTTGTTTATTTATTAAAAAAATAACTTCTCCTGTGGCTTAACTAGAGACTGCAAGTCATTACTTCAGATATGGATTTTTACACCACCATCTTTGCATAACCATATTTACTCTTTTGTCCAAGGAGTGGATCTAGGGACGAGTACAAATGATCAAGAACCCCCTACTGTCAATATAGGAATTACAGAGATGTACAGAGACTGTGGGTCTTTCTCTATCGGTAAGTCTTCAAATCCTGTACCATAAGTAAAAGAATACATAAAAGAACAAAAGAAAATGAAAAAAAGAAAAGCATTTTTTTGTGCCTTCTTCATGCACAAAGAATCCACACGCATAAGAATGATACTCTAGTGAAGCAGAGTTGTATGTCTATGTGTGTGTATATGATGAAGTGCAGCACTACACTGAGCTACAGGAAAAAAACTAACGAACAACGAAGACTTTCATTTAGGCAAATATAATAAGAAAGTTCATCAGGCTACTTAGGATTCAGACTGTGAAAAATCAGCACTACTACAGAGACTTACTTTCATCAGCTAAGAAATGCCTTTAGACATATGTGGGATTATAAAAAATTCCTTCCAAGAGAACCTTTTAATAATAATCACATTTAGGAACCACTGAACTTTCTTTTATACTTTGAAATTAACACATCAGAGTCCCATTGTAGCTGATCGTGCAACTAAAATAGGAGAAATGAAACAAAGATATACACGTATTAACTACATTTTCCCAGTAGTAAAATTGTCCATGCCAGAAATGTGATAGATTTGGATGGAGAAATAGTAGGGGTTTATTACTTTTTTTTTTCTGTAAACTTTTACTAATATTATCGGTGACTGAAACATGAAATATTTTATGTTCATCTAAGACCAAACAAGGCAGAAAAAGTGAGTGAAAACATTTTTCAGTAGTCTTTACTACAATAAAATATTGCAAAGGATACATTTTTGTACAGCCTTGAATTGTGGACATAACTAAGTTTGGTGTTCAAAAACAAGCCACTTTTTCACAGTTGAATTTAAGTTTAATTAGAAGGGATTTACTTGCTTTCAGGAAAAGAGGAGGAAATTCTTTTCTTAGGGAATTTCCGTAATGGACATCAGTATCTTTATAAATAAAATTTCATAGTGCAGTGTGGACAACGTAGCAAAGGGTCAGCCTGTGCTACTCAAGTAGCTCCTCACTTCTTCTGTGGGAAGAAATATTTCTATTTCACACATAATCCTAATGAAGTTTATGACAGCTTGGGGTGGGAAAACAGAAATGCAAACATCTGTTTTGTAAGTAGGAGTGCATATTTTTGAGTTACCAACCCATCCACACTACCTTAATATAAAGTAGTTTACCTTGCATCCCAATATATGTCAGAGAAATGTCTCAGCTAGCCTATACTCACTGTTCCCTTCAGAAAGTTTAGCTTAGAGCCCAGATACTGTTATAGACAACAAGCATTTCTACATCCATTTCTAAATGGTATGACCATTTGCAACACAATGACAGTACAGTCTAAAGATTATAAGTCAAAGTTTATATATAGTTAAACCTTACTTTTCAGAAAGATTAAATTCCATCCATTTTAGGCAGAGTTGTTATACATTGCCTCTGTTACCAAAACTGCAAAGCTGAAAGAGTTAGAGTATCTGAATAATTTAGGGCTCTGAATTTAGGTTTCATTCATGTCAGTTTTGTTGTGAGATGATGTGGAATGTTATTGGAAGTATTCTGCAAGTTAGCTACATGACCAAAGGAAAACTTACTAACAGAAATAGCAGAACAAAATAAATGAACCAAACCCAAATCTCACTTACTGAAATAAGTTCAGAAAAGATTTTCTGACTTGAGAAGTTGCAGCATCAACATTGCCACTGAAAAATAAGATATTGGTAATGCTTGGGTAGAAAATGTACAAAGTGATAACAAAATTTCAGCACAATCTCTTTGTCAGTATCCTGACCAAAAAGCTTTATAATGACTTGTCCATTGCAGCAGTATCATTACAAATTGCAACAAGAGTATATGCTCAGATAGTTACTGATTAGCCAGAAAATATACAAGTCTTTTATTTTTTGTCAGTGGGTTAAAAAATTCTGTTGGCTATGGAGCTTTTTAGGTACTACAGCTGCCAAATAACTCAGTCATTTTTATTCACAGACCTTGCAGTAGTACACTGAATTTATTGTCTACTAGGCTTTTTTTCAACATGTTTTATGCAGGATTACACAATGCACATCATACAATATTTGGCCCATTGTCTGTGGGGGAGTGATTTGGATATAAAAGACAGAATGAAGCAAATTGAAACAGTGGTTTTGCAGTAAAAATGCCACCAATCACACCATTGGCTTCAGTAGCAATCATACTGCCAAACCATCTCCCTCATTTGGCAAGACAGTTAACACAGAGTCTACAAGGTCGGCCACATGCAGAAGTAGGTGAGCATAAGAACACAAGATGGAAAATTAGGAGATATGGATACAGAAAGAGGAAAAGACAATTTCAGTAGATACAGATTTAAAATAGAGATTACTGTGGAAAGGTGAGCTGTACAGTGAAAAGCCTTTTCAAATTATCATGGCTTTATTAGTGCTTTGCATGCAATGGAAAGCCGTCTGACCAAAATCATGATTGCTGCGGCTGTTTTGGGCAACTGTGAAGGAGGGAAGCTCAGGAAAGAAGTGTGTTCTACAAGATAGCTAGATGCAAACTGATCATCAGCAAATGCTAATCTTTGGAAATGCATTATTATAATGCAGAAATCCTCCTCTGTAACTAGAAGCTGTCAGTGTAATAGAATAGGCTCTTCAAATAGCCCAGCCATGATAGTGGGACATGGCAAGGAGCGTTATTCATGAGAAATGATTTTGGATAGCAAGGCAGAAAGGAAATCCTCAAAGTTGAACAGAATGAATAATTCTGTAACAGTTAAGAGAATTCTGTGGCCTTACATTACTACAGGTTTACCAGACCCCAGTGTGAAATTTTAAAGACCAAGTTATACTATTCTGACCCAAAGTTATTGGTCAAGCCAAATCGTACCATGCTTTAAGTAATGAATGTAATATGAAAATATTACACGTATTAATGTAAGATAGAAGAAAATCCTATCCATAAATACACAGAAGTACACTGGAACTAGATCTGTAATTGTATCTGAACACAAAGGATACGTTGAAGTCACTTTCCTGCAACAGAGTATGCAATTTCTTGAGGAAAACATACACGTAGTGGAGAAATTATTTTTGCTATCAGCACATCATAATCATAGAATCATAGAATCATTTGGTTGGAAAAGACCTCTGAGATCATCGAGTTCAGCCGTATCTGTGCCCTTACTAAACCATGTCCCTAAGAAACTAATCTACTCATCTTTTAAACACCTCCAGGGATCGTGACTCAACCACCTCCCTGAGCAGCCTGTTCCAAGCCCTGATCACCCTTGCAGTGAAGAAATTCTTCCTAATGTCCAGTCTAAACCTCCCCTGGCGCAACTTGCAGCCATTTCCTCTCATCCTATCACTTGCCACTTGTGAGAAGAGACCAGCACCCACCCCGCCACAACCTCTTTTTAGGTAGTCATAGACAGTGATGAGGTCTCCCCTCAGCCTCCTCTTCTCCAGGCTAAACAACCCCAGTTCCCTCAGTTGCTCCTCACAGGGCGTGTTCTCCAGCCCCATCACCAGCCTCGTGGCCCTTCTCTGCACACGCTCCAGCCCCTCAATGTCCTTCCTGTAGTGAGGGGCCCAAAACTGAACCCAGCACTCGAGGTGCGGCCTCACCAGTGCTGAGCACAGGGGCACAATCACCTCCCTGCTCCTGCTGGCCACGCTGTGTCTGATACAGGCCAAGATGCCAGTGGCCCTCTTGGCCATCTGAGCACACTTGCCGGCTCTCAACCAACATTTCCAGGCAATGGCAGACAGTTTCTCAAGCAGAATGTTGTGAGAAATGGTACTGAAGACCCTCAAAATGTTTTACAGGTTTTGATGGTCTGTTTAATATTTTTCTAATTTGACTGCATCATGTTTCCACTTATTTTTATGGATTTAAAGTGGCTCTTCAACAACAGAGCACAACAAAAACCAAAACAAACAAAAGTCAAAAAAAATCAAACAAAATCCCAAAAGTAAACAAATAAAAAATTCCTAAATCTTCTAGGATTTCTGTAACATCTTTCAATCTTCACAAAATAAAATAAATTTATATTGAAAGAAATTATAAGACTGTGTTATAGAGAAAAATTTTAGTTGATGTAGAAATGAAAAACACATGTGCAAGTTTCTTCTGTTTACATTGTTCTCTTACACTATTTGAAACTGCTTTCATTTGTATGTTCACTGTCTTTTCAGTTTAGTGCATTAGTTTAGAATTCAAGATTATTAAGCCTTCATGACTTTCTGTAAGCACAGCTGCATCACCTCCTTAGATCTTGATTCTGAATGAAATTGAAAACAATGAAATAACATAAGTGGGTATTAGTGAAAATCCTTTCTATGCAAAAGAGACAACAACCCACATATAATAAAAAATGGTTCTACTTCTGGTCATCACCTGTGTTTCTTAGATTCAAAAAAAATCAAGACATGAAGTGCTTTTTTTGAAAAGTAAGTAATGTATAAGAGATCAGTAAAGTCACTTTCTAAATTTATTCCCTGGCTTTTATGTCATTACTTGGACTTTGCAGGTAGTGATTAATTTACATTCACCTATTTTCTCGTACTTAAAACACTGAAACATGAGAAAGCTCAAAAAGAAAATGGCTCATAGAATCTTTCTGCCAATAATTCCTGTGCATTAGTAAAATGTAAGATTTGCATGTCTTCTGTGTGATACTGGGTCTGAGCAGAAGAGAACACTGATAGGCCAGCCCATGTCATACCGATGAGCAAAAGCAGTAGCAAATAATGGTATGAACTTTAAAAGCCTAGTCTAGCTGTCAACAAAATGGGTACAGGGGTTCTCAAACTCTTTGAACAACTGTAGAAAGATTCAAGACAATACAAAATGGCTGTGAATAAATAGTATTAGCTACCTAGATATTAAATGCATATTGCTTTCTATTCCAGCACAAGAAGTCGCTTTGCTGTGATAAAGCTCGGTTCTTTACACAGCAGCTTCATATCCATTTGACAAATCTCAAGAAAAAAGCAACCCAGATCTTTATGAACATGCATTTTCTTTCAATAAAGGTCATTTGATAATGTGAGGCCATGTCACCAAATATTAGAACTGAGTAGCAAGCATCATGCAAAAGTATCGTCGTTTACTGCTTCAAGTGGACAGCCAAGACAAGAATCTCTGCCATTCCTGTGTCTTGTAGGAGGACATAAAAGACCAAACCTTGGGGATGCAGGAGTTATGATTATCCCCCAGAAAAATATTATTCACAATGTTTGTTCAAATGAATGTCAAATCAGAGTAATAAATACATACAATATTGTAATCTTGTAATAATTTACAACAGACCATGAAGTCAAATCCAGCACCATCCAGATTACTTATTGACGCGCAGTAATGCCATCTCAGTTGCAATGGTGTTTGAAGCTGCAGCAGTAGTTTGCAAGTGCAAAGGATGCTATCATACCATATTATATACAGGTGCCTACATTTGATAGGGGTTTGATATCCTCATCTGGAGAAGAGAGCTTTTGCAGCTTGCCATTGTACTTGGTTTTCTACTTTTAAGCCAGTTCAGAAAAGATGTGTGTACATTACACAGCGTTTCCTAAGGTAGTAGTTTCTGCAAATGATCTCAGCTTGGACACCCACAGCCCTGTGTACTCAAAACAAATTGCTAGTTTTCAAAATCTGTTTTGAAAGCACAATTCCGCTCACTTTTACAATGAGACAATCTAGTTTTGCAAGGGTAATGCAGCATACAGGTATTCTTATGTCATATATATATTTAATTTATATTTCTTGCTTTCCTATTCTTGAGTCAATACGATTTATTCACTAAGTTTCATGCTGTTGAGAAGAATAATTTTTCCTAATTATGATGTAGTTTTCTTATGATCTTCTGAAGAATGTTGAAACATATGTGTCTAGGAATTAAAAAGGGAAAGGCAGAATATTTTGCAGTCACTGTGTAACAATGACGAATAGCATATTGTTGTTTTGCTTAAAATGTTACTCTGATATCTGCACAAATTATATCACAACTTCTTTTAAAAACAACCCTTTTTAAAAAACAGAAATGTGCTGTCTTTCTGATATACATTGGTTCCAAACCTATCACCAGTGCACTGCTTGGTTTCAGCATGGAATACGATTATTAGAGATAAAAATTGCTTCAGGTATTCATAGCTAGAATAAATCATTTTCTGTGATTGTTCTATTATAATATCACTTTTATTTGAAAGAAAAATATTTGTTTCAAGGCGTAAACTTTCTTTCTTTGCTAGTTCACACTGTTATCTTTTCTCTTTGTCTATTTTCTTTCCAACCTGCCTACAGGATACTATTCCATATAGAAATTTTTTCGACATGCATGCCATGCTATTTGTCCAGTTTGAAGAAGATAATTATATTGACATTCACTCTGAATAACATTAAATGTATTAAGTCCTGACTTCAGATTTTCCAGAGATCTGATTTGGAAAACATCATCATCTTCATAATCTTTTTTCATTAAGTCTCCTGTGCATCTCCTCACTTATGTTTATCAGACTTTACTAAAAAAATATTATCTGCTAATAAGTAAATAAGGAAAAGTCGTGTGTTGGCGGTATATGTTATACATTGTAATATGTCAATAATCATCTTGAAGTAGGTTTTGTACGAATACAATACGAGACCTTTCCTGGACCAAAGTCTCAAGAGATTTTGTAAGAATTTTTTTTTATATTTAAATTAAGGATTATGTTCAAAGACCTCGTAATTCTCATCTACTACACTTTTGGCAAAATGAGCAATTAAGTAAATTTTTATAAAATATTTTCTTGGGAAAACAAAGTACCAAAATATCTTGAGTTCTTCAATTAGAAATTATTTAATTTTTAAATGTACCTTTAAATGTTTTAAACTGAAAATTAAATGACACTTTAAGTATTTTTTATTTAAGTATTTTTTTCTGATTTGCTTGGGGCTTAACTGAAAATACAACCTTTACACTATATTATATGGGCTAGTTTAGTTTTCTAAATTAAGTTTACCATCTTCTGCTAAATTGCCATAGCTAGATAATGTCGTGCCGTGACTCTGTATACTGGGAACAAAGAGAGGCCAATCCGATGGATACCGAAGAAAATAGTTTCTCAGAGAAGCATACAGAATCTCTAAACTCATATCTGTATAGGTGTATACATCAGAAGAGGACTGTGAGCTAGGCAAAACAGTAGTGAGGGGTCTGGTAAGACTTGCATCACCTCTATCCTTTTTCTTTTTTTTTTTCCTTACTGCTTCAGGGGAAATAAGTTTCATGATATAATTTTATCTTGCAGAAGGCCTTAGAAATTTCTAGAGGTGTGGTTACAGTCTCTCCAAAAGATAGCTGTTTTATTGACAGTTACAGATAAAATCTGGTTTTATTATCATGCTTGAGGGAAACAGCAGTTCTTCTCAGCAGTATATGCTGCCCAAACAAGCTTCTACCTCAAATAAGGTTGATGTGTCAACACATATGGAAGTTTGCAGATACTGTCCCTATCAAATACTAATCACCACTGCGTGTTCTGCTGAAAACAAGAAATAAACCTTTCTATTTTCTTTTCATTTTAGCTATAATTTGTGAGCTGTGATTACAAGAACAGGTCTGTGGTTCCCTTGCTAAATCATCATGAAGTAAAAAAATCCTCCACTTGGGGAGGAAAAACCCCAGGCAACACAATATGTGGGAGGAAGCCCAGCTGGAAAGCAGCTTTGTAGAAAAAAGAACCTGAGAGTTGTAGTGTACACTGAGCTGACTGTGAGCCAGCAATGTGTCCTTACTGCACAGATAGCTGAGGGTATCCTGGGCTGCATCAGGGGGTTGTTTCCAGCAGGCTGAGGGATGTAACCTTCCTCCTCTGCTCAGTGCTGGTGAAGCCTCCTCTGGAGGCCAGAGCTGCTCAGAATGAAAGCAACCTCGTCATACTGATTCAGTGAAGTGCCACAAAGATGATGAATGAACTAGAGAATCTCTCATATAAAGAGAGGTTGGAGAGGCTGGAGAAGCTTGGGGGTATCTGTTTCCACTTATATAAAAATGTGATAGGAAAATGTAAAGAAGATGGAACCATACTGTCTTCTCAGTGACACTCAGTGACAGGGTAGAAGGCAATGTACACAGACTGAAATATGGGAAATTCTTTGAAAACGTAAGAAAAACAGAGGTTTTTTACATTGTGATCAGACTTTGGAGCAGATAGGACCAAGAAGCTGGGGAGTCCACAGCCTTCAAAACCTCACTGGGTATAGTCCTGAGCACCTACTATAGGTGATAAGCTTTTTGAAAAGAGCATGGATTTTCCTGGAAAGTGTGTAAGTTTCAGACAATTTATTCTCTGCAAGGGCAGTAGGAAAATGTTTTGTATGCTAGATTGCATTAGACTAACACATAGTAAGAGAAAATATGCAAACTCTATTAATGTGAAATACATGCTGAAGACATTTTTGTCGCTCAGTAATAAGAACATAGAAAAGTTGGATAAAGTTGCAGTGTACTAAAAAAAGAATTCCAGTTTATGAATTGCTTATTATTAGCTTCCAAAACAAGATATAAGTCCTCATAAAAGTGTCTATAGCATCATTTTTTTCACTATTGCTCAGCTAAAAGGAGAAGTAATTTGCCACATGCCTCAAAGGCTTATGATATAAGGTTTTGTTGCTGTTGACTTTCAGGGTAATTTTTTCTGATTTGGATTTGTTCTACTTTTTCCCTAGGGGCAACTAAGGAAAAGCACAGCTAATAGAAGTTTTCATCTATAGATTTAGAAAGTGATGTGTTTATAGCTCATAGATAGCAGATAAAAGCTTGCATATCTCGGTCAGGTTTTCATAGAGCATAAAGGGACTTATACTCCTACAAACTAAAGCTGAAGATTTTGTAACCTAGCTGCTAAAAGTCAGCTCCTAATCCATATTTCAAAACTTATTATAAAAGTCCATACTTTCAAAAGTGTCAGTCATTCAGCAGCTTATACTGTTTTCTGCATGGCCAACACATTTGAAAATCAGATTTTGTTTTTTATGCCCTGCATGACTACTTAACAGTCTCACTTGAAAAGCCCAAGAAGGAGAATCTGGAACAAACTTTTCCTTCTTTTTTTTTTCCCCTTGGAGGGGAAATAAAATTACACATGAGCAAGGAAAGACACCTCCTATCCTAGTATGTCAGGATAGGAATTATTTTGCCCTCTCTTGGTAACTCTAATTTGGCCATGGACTTTTCATATGATTCTCCAAAATTCCTGAACTGTGACTGGAAATTGCAGGAGTGTTTTAGTGCTTAACTTCCTTAAACTCCTTTGAGAATTTCCAGTCTAGTTGCTTCTAACTTGTCAAATTCCAAGAATTTGTAGGAGTGGCTGAGGTTGGAAGTGACCTTTGAAGCTTATCTTGTCTAACTCCCATACTCAAACAGGGCCACCTATAGGTTGTTACGTAGGATCACATACAGTTTGCTTTTGAATATTTACAAGGGTGGAGACTCCATAAAGCATTTTTTACAGAATTTGTAGACCTAAGGTGTCTGGAAAGAGAAGAAAATTCTGAGTATTGCACATATAGAATCAAGAAAGTCTCTAACTGCAACAGTGAATGTTTGACTAAATTATAGTTCAGTTAACAAGTCCACATTAATAAATATAAGGAGTGTGTCTTTCTCCATCAGCCTTTCCAAGATTAAATACATATTAAGCATACACAGAGCCAAAGTTATCATTAAACAGGGAAAGCTGACTGTTAGCTCTCCCTGCACCCTCTGTTTACCCACTGTGACCAGAAGCCAAAAGCTCTGTGAAGCCAGGTTTGGCTGTATTTTACATGCACAGATACCCTGGGAAGATGTATGGAAAGGGTTCCTGAAAACATTTTGTGTAATATATGTCAAACACAATCACACAACTACATCCCTCCAGATTCTTAAGATGGCCTAAAATTTAAGTTTTTTAATCTAATAAAGACAAAAAAAGGTCAAAAATACGATGCTCAGTGTTTATTAATATAATTTTCCCGTCAAGTTCATTCCTACTGATGAAGTAGAGGATTAACCTATAAACTAAAGCCTCTAAGATAGACAAAAATCTGAGGGCAATATTTGAGTGTATAATTTCCTCATTGGTAAAGCTGGATGAAATCCATTTACAGAAGAAAAAGAACAGAAAATAACGTCTTGGTACTTCTGTGAGAACAAAACCCAGACCGCTTGGTTTCTTCAATATTTTTTATCCCCTACAAAAAAAATATGACATTGTTTTATTTGAGCTTTTGCCTGTTTTTTCTTCCAAAAGTGAGGCCAGGTCTTTGTTTAGAAATATTCTCATTTGCAATAATTCTAGATGAGAAAGACACACATTTTACTGATTAAAAAATTAGCTTGTCTTAGAAGACAAAGAAGGCTAGATTTTCACAGAATCATAAATTCATAGAATGGTCTGAGTTGAAGGGAGCTTAAAGATCATCTAGTTCCAACCCCCCTACCATGGGCAGGGACACCTTCCACTAGATCAGGTTGCGCAAATCCTCTGCCAATCTGGCCTCGAACACTTACAGGGATGGGGCGTTCACAAAGTATGTGTCTGCCTTTGCTGCTAAGTGAGGTCTGTCTTTGGTTGTATTCCTTTCATAAGCAAGTATACCACCAATTCTATTTTTTACTAGTTCTAATTATTTTCAAAAATTCTGATACTATAAAGACCTCTTTTCAGCTGTCTGATACAGTTTCTGGATCCAGAATGTATAATCTGTAAAAATGTTTTCCTCTGAAAAAAATAACTGCAATTATTTTTTAATTCATAATCAGAAAATGTGACTAAGTAGTAGGCACTCTGAATATTTTTTCCTTACTCCAATAAAATCACAGTTTAACTGTACAGACATTTAGCCATTTGAGGTTACACAAAATAAATAAAAAGCACTCTCATATAGAGAGATATATGTATTTACTACAGAAGAAATAGTTTTCAATAGGATACATGCTAATGAAGATAGACTGTTGAAACAGTACCTGTCTTACCCAGCTGCTATAGTATGCTCTTAGCATGGCTTGCCCTGACATTATTTATTAGACGTAACACTATGTTACATCATCTGGGTTGTATTTTTTTCCCTAAACATGACTTAAACTGTAACACCTATCAGTTTGACCATTTATTTTTCACAAGGGACTTTTCCACTTCCAAAGTTCTACAAAAGATTGACTCACTATGCCATTATGTGTGACAGCTGCTTCTCAAAAGAGTTTGCTTGAAACTTTCATCAACAAGTTAAACCCCTGTTTCATGTTTTGTGGAAGCCCAGTCATCAAGTAAGAAGCTTCAGCTTCACTTTGCTAAAACATTCTATGATATGGGCTAAGTTCAATTGCTCACTTGATTGCATCTTGGAATATGAAGTGCAGCTGAAGTTATTGCACTTTTAGACAACGTAAGATATATGTGGGTTGGTTTGGATTTTGTTTTTTTTCTTAACGTCTTAAGTTTGACTGATAATATCTTTAGGAAAAAAAAGGAAATTTTAAAAAAAGTCAATGGCAGAAGTAGTAACCACTGAGAATCTCAAATTAATTCATAACTGCTTGGAATTAAAGAAGTCGCGTGGTTTGAAGATAAGAAGAATGATTGCTTGCATTTGAAAGATATTCATTGCTCCAGGATACATCAAGCCCAGGATCCAGTAAGTGATGTAAGTGCATAATCAGTACAGAAAAATCCACAGCCATTAAGTAATCACATTGGCTCCCTGAAAAACCTCTAGATAAAAGAAGGTGTGTATGCAATCATAAAATCATAGCCTACAGCAGCAGGTATTCCCAGGTGGTCTCCCATCCAAGTACTAACGAGGCCCAACCTTGCTAAGCTTCAGAGATTGGATGGGATTGGGCATTCTCAGGGTGGTATGGCCATAGGCCATATATTTTCATATTTTTTCTCATTACTAATGGCTTGTCTTTTCTGGGAGGTTGCATCATCTTAGAGAAATACTTTAATGAGAATGGTTTCTCATTTTGTCACAGACACTGAAAGGAAGCATGTGCAAATCCACACTCTTGTTAACTGATCCATTCTTCAGGCCTGTAGTTTTCCTAAAGGTAAGCAACATATATGAGATAACAAACACAAAAGCCCACCTTATACACAGAACATTTTTTTTTTATGTACAGTAGGAAAGAATATTTTAGGAAGAAGTCTCTGATGAGTTTCCCAAAATCAGGGGATCAGCTCAAAATATTTTCGTATAAGAATCTACATCTACACAGAAATCTTGCATATTACCAACCACAGAACCTCACATTAATTTATGCAGAAAGTGTAGGGACTTCTTTATTAACTCTGGTTTATATTTTAGAGGAAACAAATATCCAGTTGAGGGGAAATCTACTGATTTTTCATATTAGTTCACTAAAATGTATGTATTTTGGGGTTTTATCATTCTTTGCCTGTAAAAATGAAAGGTCTACAATAGCTAAAAATTTAGATTTTGGATTTTGTCCTTATATAAAAAAAATGGAAAAAAACCCTAAAATCAATAAAAATAAGCATATTTTGCCCAATAGGACTTCATACTCATCAAAGTCTACTAGGACAACAAAATTATTCTTGGATTTTTCTACCACTCCATTGACTGCAGTAAGACCTTTGCTATTATCCAGCATATGTTGCAGGTAAAGGTACTTAGGTGTTCTAGTGTTGGATGGAGTGCTGGTTTTAGGCAGAAGAGGTAACTGAGCCTAGAATCTCACAAGAAGCTGGAGGAAAAGGAGGGCTCATTGGACTCTTTGGAACAGTCCAGTTTGGATCATACTTCACAAGTTACCAATTCCTGACAAAGAAGGAAGAAAGAAAGGAATATATCCAGTGAAACCTAAAGGTGTCAAGGAGAAGACATATGTGTAGGGTAGAAAGGGAATGGATAACACCCCGCGGTAGTAGGTGATAGGTGGTTACTGGGTCTGTTGAAAGTACAATTTTAACAAGACTGTAGTGAGAAAACGGAAGCCGATTGTTATACTTTCCTTTGCCTTCCTCAGCCATCTACACATGTGTGAAATGCAAACTGACTTTTTTAAATGAGTGATATTTAGCAAAAATGAATAATCACACAAGATGCCAAGGTTCTACTTAGGGTCCAGTATTTTGCCTTGAGGTGGATTCTTCTCTGCCAACCATGGCAAGCCACTGCAGCCTTCAAGATGCTGGGCCCTCTGCCCACTGCAACATCGCTTCTCGTGTGAGTTTGTGTTTCACATTCCAGAGTAAACTTGGCCTCCTGAAAACTTCATCAGTTCTGGAAATCAAGATATAGATGACTTTGGAAATGTTGCTCTTGCCATAAACTTCAGAATAATTGGATCGGTTGTGCTTTCCAGTGCTCCCGCTTATGTGCTACACTAGATTAAGCTAAGTTTTATAACATTTAGATGTTAATATATTGTGATGATTTTCTATTTATAACCTTGTAGTAAATTTTCATTGCTGTTTGTTTTAGTACATGTAGGTTGAACTGAGATCAGATGAACACTTCTGCTCATCTGGAAAACTGTGAGTGCGCTAACAATCAGTCACCGTAAGAAACAATGAAATACTTTCAAAAATCCAATGTTCTTGATACAAAACCATCCAAATAAAAATTGTGTTCTTTTGCTTTTAAACCTGACACTTTCAAAAGATAATCTACAATGGACCAATAAATAACCACAGGAGATACTGAGATGTATTTAATTTGAAAAAAATCTTATGGTGATTCCTACTTCATTATGCTTGTGCAGGACTGAATTTTCACTCTTTTATTGTGTATAAAGTAAAGGAGGGGATATTATACAGTCTCTTCTTATGTTAACAAGTTTCAATGCATTCAACACTCTTAATGAACAGTTTCTGGACAAACATCTTTATTTTTATAAGTTTGGCTTTATCTGTCCCACTGTCCATATGCAAGTTGGCTTGGCTTAAGTAACCTCTTCATTTTCTTAAGACTGCTTGTTTTTTTGTTAAAAAACCCTGGATGCCTAGTTTTCTTCTTATAGAAATTTTACTTTATAGTCAATTGACTTATTTAAAATATCCTCTTGGAATGTAAAGGAAATTCACCCTTAAGTTAAATGTGAATCAGCTCTCTCTTTGCTCTTAAAAATTAAGGACTCGTAGAGTTTCTGTACATTAACAATCTCTTTAAACTAGTTGACTGAAAAAAGAATACAAGAATGAAGTTCCTTGGTGCATAACTCCTTCCTCCCTTCCTATTTCTTTGCAAATATAGAGGCTGTGTCTTTTAGCACATATATTACTCCATCCACAGCTTCAGCAAATGGTATGCAGTCCTAACAGCAGGCAAAAAGCAAGCCTTGGAGAATTACTGTAAAAACAGATCATTTTGTGTCCATCCAAAGAACAGAGCTAATAGGACATTGTTTAGTCAAACACTAAAGGTAAGAAGACAGACTTACTTGAAATAGATAAGAGCTCAATGGGATCCCAACATTCAGGATGTTTTCAGATTGATTTGCTACAAATGGATAATTTGTGTTAGCTCAATTATAAATCCTTTGGTGGATATAGATTCTTGCAAATTCTTTGTCTTGCTTTTCTGCCTGTGTTTTCATAGAATCGAATTTACAGTCCGCTGGACTGAGCATAACGGCACGTTGTGAGGAATTTACTTTCCAGTTGAACATGACAGCATTCCTTTCCTTTAAGCAGAGATTAAATACAGAAACCAAGTTAAGTGCAAAGGACACTAGTCACACTGGATGGTAAACATATCAGCTTGTCGTAAGTCAGTCACTGTAGTCAATGGCTATCTCACACAACATTTAGAGTGCAAAGCATATCACATAGTTTGCAAAGTTGGGAACAAAACAACAAGGAAGTCTTGGAGGAAGTTTAATTAGCTGGACATCTCCTGCAGCTTAGTAAAGTAGACTCCATTAATCATTGTCATCAACCACATGAAGCTATTTTTACCTCTGATGCCTCTTTTGTGTAAAGCTTTAAGTAAAGTAGAAGAATGAAGAAAACATCTGCAATCCTTTTGGCAACACGGAATGCCCTTTCGTACTTGCATAAGATACGACCCTGGAAACCAGCAGCCTCTGAGCTGAAAGTTCACCGCTTGCTGGCCTTATCTTTTAAACAGAACTAAAAAGCTACCCACCGTAAAACAAGATGAAAAGAGAGAGAAAAGAAAAATCAGAAAAGAAGAAACAAGATCAGACCATGTTTGAGGAAAAACTACCCTGCCTGGGAATATCTGCATACTGTAAGAACTGATTTTATCAATCTTACAAATTATGTGACAAAGACAACTGAATCTTTTTTTCATAAGATTTATTTGCTCATCCCTCAGATGTGCCCACTACCATAAATCTCAGATTTTCTCATTTTTCTCATTCCTTTCCATGGAGTAAGTGGTCATGCAAGCATACAGAGCTAGAACTGGATTTCTCAGAGTGAAAAATGCAGTGTATTAATACACCATTAATTCTACTGCTTTACAAACCTCAGCTTTCATTTCTTGACATAGGATAAAACCAATCTGATGTCTTGAGCAGTAAAATATTAAAAGTATACTATTTATTAGAAATTCAATAAAGGAGACTTTAGGCTCTGGACCAATGAAAGGAATGTTGCAGGTAAGCTTTGACAGAGTATTTTACAAGTGTTTGGTTTGTTGGAGCTAAAAGCCTAAGGTCTGGGAAATAGGTTTATTAGATGATTATAAAGATTTTACAACTCCTGCAAAGCTAGGGTCCATTTAAACCAATGTCACATGTAAGCATTATTTCTGCCCTAAAAAGCTATGTCATTCTGAGGAACAAGTCAAATTTATCCCCAACTATTTAATTAGCTTTCAAAATCTTAGCATTTTGTTTTCCCTATACTCAAGACAGTACAGCAGAGTCAAAGCTGTAGACCTTTGACTGCTTTTAAGCTGCATGCATTCATGTCAGAGACATCCTCTAGCTGGTGTGACAGGCTGCTTAGTGATCACTGCCGGCAAACAGCTGCTCTCTCTAACCTTTCTGCAAGCTGTACAACATGGGGTCATGGCTTGGGTGGGGAGAATTGGTCTGGGTCATGCACATGGAAGCCTGGACATCCCCAGATTTAATCAAAGAACTGCAAATTAGATCTAGTGGAAAGGGGTGCTGTATGCACTTTTCTCTGTAGCAGTGCACTCAAGTGGCAAAGAAGGCCAATGGTATCTTGGCCTGCATCAGGAACAGTGTAGCCAGCAGGACTAGAGAGGTCGTCATCCCCTTATACTCGGCACTGGTCAGGCCGCACCTTGAGTACTGTGTCCAGTTCTGGGCCCTCAGTTTGAGAAGGATGTTGAGATGCTGGAGTGTGTCCAGAGGAGGGCGACGAGGATGGTGAAGGGGCTGGAGCACAAGCCCTATGAGGAGCGACTGATGGAGCTGGGGTTGTTCAGCCTGGAGAAGAGGAGACTCAGGGGAGACCTTATTGCTCTCTACAACTACCTAAAGGGAGGTTGTGGTGAGGCAGGAGTTGGACTCTTCTCTCAGGCAACCGGTGACAGAACAAGAGGACACGGTCTCAAGCTTCGCCAGGGGAGGTTTAGGATTGACATTAGGAAGAAATTCTTCACTGAGAGGGTAATTGTTCATTGGAATGCGCTGCCTAGGGAGGTGGTCGAGTCACCATCCCTGGAGGTGTTCAACGAGAATTTGGATGAGGCACTTAGTGACATGGTGTAGTTGACAAGTAGGAGTAGGTGTAGGTGCTGCGTCATAGGTTGGACTCAATGATCTCAAAGGTCTTTTCCAACCTTACGATACTGTGATACTGTGATACTTTCAGGAGTGCACTTCATGGGAGCTTTGAATACATGGGGACCTGGATGCCACTCAACTCAGTTCAGTCCATGGGCAACTTGCAGAAGTCTGCAAACCCTCAGAGAGGTCAATGAGAGCACAAAAGCTGGCAGCAACTGGTTGCATGTGGCAGGTATGTGCTTGGTTATAACTCTACCCAACCATAGTAACCACATCTGGCCCCATTTAGTTAACACAGACAGTCTGCTTTTGTTCCCAATACCAGTGGTTTTTACAGTTTGCCATTTTTTGAGGGAGGAAATCTCAAAAATTTCAAAACTCTATGATGAAATATTGTATTTACCTTAGTTTGCTTGAAGATGATCATGTCCATTTAGTAGTGCTGTTTCTAAAGCTGGAGGTCTGATTCTTCCGCGGGGAAAAAAAAACAATTAAGAAACACATAATTTATGCAAAGGAATAGAACTAAAAAAACCCAAAATGTTCCTCATTTCAGTTCTCCAGAGCTGTTTAAGCATCTAGAAAATTAACTGCAATACTCTATACACAGTTGTGATACCCTTATTTTTGAAACTAACAAGGCAAACTCCATTGCATGTAAATACGTGTCAGCTGTTCTTAACATTCCAGTTCCACAATCATGAAGATGACAAGGGACATAAAACTGAGTTCTTAATCCTCAATTTATGCAGTCAGGAGTAGTATAAAGAGCTTATCTCATATGAAATGGATACAGTAAACTTGAGTACACAGGAGCTTCATTTGAATGACTTTTTTTGTGTATTTTTTTGCTTGTCTATCTACTTTTGCAATGGATAACATGTTCTATGCAAACATTCTGACTCCTAAAATGGTTAGGCTAATCTCTGCGTTTATGCAAATCTGATACACTCATGTGAATTTGACCATCCTAACATAAAAGAAAGAGGAATCCACAGAGAGCAATAGTTTTGTAGTTCCATTTGAGGTCCAGAGTTCAGTTCAGCAGGTGTTAAGGACTTTTGAAGAACCAGCTAATGCCTTTATTATTTGAAAAAGGGTATGTGGTTTTGATGCTAACTATATTTTTTAATTCAAATCTCTTCCAAGGCATAAACTAAGTGGGTTACATATAAAATTAGATACCATATTTCTAAGCTGGAAATTTATTTAAAGGATATTTATAATGTCTGCATGTATATGTGAATGTATACCCACAAAGGTTTTATACTTAAACTGTGTTTTGAAATGGGATGTATTTACCATATTGAATTAATTCATTCATTTTAGCATTAACTAATAGTTTGACAAAGAAAGTCATGTCCTGTAAAAGGGATCTGTCCGAAGTCACTTACCAATTTGGAGAGTCTGACGTTCTAAATACATGTGGAGGGAAAAAAATCTCATTTTTTCTCTCCTCTGTGGAGACCAGCAGAGAGTAATTTAAAAAAAAAAACAGTGGGAGTGTCGGAAAAGAACTATCTGCACCCTGAAAAGGAGGTGTTTTCTCCCTGAATTCTATCAAATCACTCTATCCTTTCCAAGAAGTGATCGATTCTGTTAATTAAATAGGCTGCAGGGTAGCAGCTTGCTTGTTCTACATTGTTGTTTCTGCTTCTGTTTCAAAAATGGTTCTTTCTGCTCCAAATTCTGTACTATTGTGTTGTAAAGCAATGATGCGATTGTGTGGGAAAGCTTACGCTTGGGTAGTAATGTCACAACAACAAAAAAAGAGCTTTGCAGCAGAGCAATGTTAGCAATAACAGAAATAGTTGGTGGTGTTATGCTTTATGAAACAACTTTAGAAAAAAGAAAAGTGAACATAAAGCACAAACAGTGGGATGTATACGCTTCAGTGTGGGAAGTTTATTAACCTGAGTCATTTCTCTAGCTGTTCTTAAAATCTTAATCAGAATTATATACCAGCATTGCCAAAGTATCTGCTTTCGCAGCAGCCCTATTTGTAATTTGAATGTCTCTCAGAAGAGAAACCAAAGTTTCTTGGACATTGAAGACTCTACAAGAAAGCAGAGTTTTCTTCAAAACCCCTAGGCTTTCAGACTCGTCTTTGAAAATAATGGACAACCATATCTTTTTTCACGGCTTATTCACAGAACTCCTCCGAACATTTTGACAAACACCTCAAAGTTTAAGGTTAGGAAGGTGTAGCTGATGAATTTGCTCAATGAATCTCTAACATCACCCCATCCATAAGAAAGGCAAGTTATAGACCCATCAGCCTCGCTTCAGTCCCTGGGAAGGTGATAGAGGAAATAGTCCAGGTAACAGTCACAAGTCAACTGAAGTACATGATTGGAAAAAATGAATATTGATTCACTAGGGGAAGATAATGCTTAACAAACCTAATAACCTTCTATGACAGAGTAATCCAATCGGTTGATGTGGAACGAGGGGTTGATGTTATGTACCTGGACTTCTCCAAGGCTTTTGACATGGTTCCTCACAGCTTCCTCCCAGAGAAACCAACACTCTATGGCCTAGGCAAGTGGCTGAGGAACTGGCTGTCAGGCTGTACCCAGAGGGTGGTGGTAAATAGTTCTTTCTCAAAGTGGCAACCAGTCACAGGTGGGGTCCTCCAGAGGACCATAAGTGACCTGGATGTTGGAATCAAGAGCACCCTGATGAAGTCTGCAGATGCCATCGAGTGGAGAAGTTGATGCTCTAGAGGGAAGAGTTACCCGCCAGGAAGACCTGGACAAGCTGGAAGAGTGGGCTAGCCAGAACCTTATGAAGTTCAATGAAGATAAGCGCAAGGTCTTGCACCTGGACATACATAACTCCGGAGTGCACCTCAGACTGGGTTCCATCTGGCTAGAGAGCAGCTCTGTGGAGAATGATCTGGGCGTCTTGATGGACAATAGGCTCAATGAGTGAACAGTGTGCTGTAGCAATGAAGAAGGGCGACAGGATGCTGTCGTGCATCAAGACAGGCATCGTCATCAGAGATAAAGATGTCATTATCCCACTTAGTGCTTGATAGGTCCCACCTGGATTGCGGTACACAGTTTTGGTCCCTGCTATACGAAGAAGATGTGGACAGGCTAGAGAAGGTCCGGAGAAGTTCCACAAAGATGATCAGAGGAGTAGGAAAACTGTCTTGTGAAGTAAGGCTGAGAGAACTGTGTTTATTCAGCCTTGAGAGGAGAAGGCTTAGGGAAGAACTTATTACTGTGTACCAGTACATAAATGGTGTCTACCAAGAGGATTGAGACTCCCTTTTTAAAATGAGTCACATGGAAAAGACAAGGGGTAATAGATATAAGTTGCTCCTGGGGAGATTCTGATTCAATTCCAGAAGAAAATTTTTCACCATGAGAACAGTTAAACATTGGTATAATCCCCTGAGCGAAGTGGTAGATTCCTCTACGCTGGACAGTTTTAAGGCTCAGCTTGATGGGTTCTAGGCTATCTCATTTAAAATATATATCACCTAAAGACGCTGGACCAAATTATTCTAGATGTCCCTTCCAATCTGGCACACAATGATCTCCCTGGAGCCAAGGGGATGCTCATGTCCCTCCAGCTTTGGTTAGCAATTGCCTGGAATGAGCCCATGGCTTTTTTTCTACCCAGCATTTGACATTTGAAAGAAGTCAGAAAGGAGATGTGACCCATGGAGAATAAGGTTGACTGGGTCTATACTCCAGCAAGATGTTTACTTTCTCTGTCTCAGTCCCCTACTGTGTAAAGTACAAATGACATTTATCTTCTCCTTCTTTTTGTTTTTCTCTTTTAAAACTGAAGTCAATAAACTCCTCAGGACCACTCGCTCTCTTTGTAGCCATGTGTTCAGCACCTAGTACCACAAACATGGCCCCTTAGAAATTTCCATCAAATCAAACATGCATTTTCACACTATTTACAAGCACAATGTCATTCAAGTCTCTGGGCTTTAGCTGCCAATAATTCCTGTAATGTGGAAAGGGAAAAATTGTTCCTCTTCTTAAAAGTTTCCTAAATAAATAGAAGTTTACAACTATTTTCTTTTTCAAGTGGGTTGCCTGTAATATCCATCCAGACAAATATATCTGACAGGTTATTAAAGCTCTTTTACAGGTGATTTATTGGATATCTTAAAAAAAATCCTTTATGATTGTTAATTTCCAGATCAAAATGGATCAAAAAGGAAATAATTAAATTATATAATTCTTTTAAAATTATCTATGACATGTACCAGTGTTTCTCTGGAATATTTCATAGCAATTTCTCTCTCCAAATTAGCACAAAGTAACAGATGTAATTCTGATTTCCAAGGCTGGCCCTGAAAAAAAGGGAAAGCATTTATGAGAAGAAAGCGGATCAGTATTTGCAGCTATGCCCACAAAAATTAGAGTAAATTAAGGCTCTTTCACCTGCCATTTGCCATTGATAAGTGAGACAGCAGGCACAACTCTGACAAAAAACGTTATTCTCCCTCTGAAAATTGCACTGGCTCTTGCGGTTTCTCCGGTGGCATGGAAACACGTGTAATCAATATATTTTCTGACAAGACACCATTTTCACTCCACAGCAAGTCAGGGCATGGTAGAAGAGAGCTGCATTTGCCTTGTGGGCCCAATGACACTGATGCACAGTTTTCACTATCTGTAGCAGGAGACACCATAGAACTGCTCAGAGATGGAAAGTGGACTTCATTTAGATGTTTGGGAAGTGTTGGTAATTGAAACAGAAGAGTGACTTCAAAAGGTTTGTCTTCTTGCAAAACTGATTTTCACAAACTCTTAAACATGCTTTAATTAAATAAATTCTCAGAAAAAAATTAAGATTGTACATCTCCTTGATGAAACACTCTTGGTAATAGCAGCTGTTTCCAGCAATGAAGGAATTTTAACAGTCAGACCAACTGCATCTACAGTGGATGGAAGTGGATTTTAAAACCAAGCAAAGCCCACGAACTATTTACAAGCAGGTTTTTCAGTGCCCCCTGCCTGGTCTGTTTTTATTAGCTGCACTTCATTAAAGGCCCAGACTTAGATAGTAAAGTCAATACCTTTAGAGTAGCCCTCTAGCTGTATGTCTTTCTAAGGCTTCAAGCTGCCACCATTAGCAAAGTGTCTGAGCTTATTCTCCAAGAAATCAATAGCAAAATGAGCAATAGAGTAATACGGTTTACCAGATTTTCTGATATCTTTGTCTTAAAATGTATTTAATGTCTGTTATGGGCATGTACTTTTATAATAGGTATAAGAGCAGTATTCTGATGATATCACTGTCTTATTACTATTGTCAGTAGCTCAAAATGGAAAATCCACATATACACCCAGGTAGTATGATTAAACCTCAGTAGTATAAATATGATAAGAAATGACTCAGAGATGCCTGCCCTCCTGAAAGACTGAACACCATCAAAGTGTTGAAGCAAGACAGGAAAAATGAAGCAAATTCATCATCCATGCTATTCACGATCCCACCTCATATACCAAAACTCCTTCCCAGTTCCAGAAGGACAAACTGGGAGAAAAATAAAAAAATCATCCCAGGCCCATGCCATAGTCATCTATCATATATCCAATGAGTTGCAATTCACACACTGAACCTGGAGACTTCAGACTCTATCCATTTCAGAATTTGTCCATATAATGATTTCTATCCAACAAACATAAATTGCAGCTAATGGTTTCTCTGTCCTGTGTTGAGGAAAATCCTTGCTTAATGTACTGTGTTAGTTCTGACCTACCAGGCTTTAAGGCAACTCCAACTATTATTTTCAATAACTTGTTTATGCCTAGAGAGGTTTGACTACATTTCCTCCTGAACCTCAGGATCTGATCTTGACACAATCCATTGTTTTAATAAAGTCTGTGACAGTCTTTGTTTTTTAAATGTACCCATTGGCCCACTAATGCCTTCCATCTCAGAACAGGGTATTGCACTGTTCCAAATGACACTGCCAATGCCTTGGCTACGCCTCTGAAATGCCCAGGCTTAAAAGAATACCGTAAAAATACAGATCAAGATGCAGAAAGTGTGATATCTTCTCCTAAACCAGACTGTGTTTTGGGTACATACTAAAAAACATGGCAAGTGTCTCTGTTTGGTGTTTAATAAAGCAGATGTTTTTTACTGGTGCAGAGGGCAGGAAAAGAAGAAGGGACGGCAGAGTCTTCAGGAGAAGCAAATTCAGCACGATGACCTTCCAAGCTGAGCTTTTCAATACCAAACGGGTACAAAACTAGCATCTCTTTACCCCTCACACGTATCACTTTCTTTGACAAGGAGCACATTCAGTAGTCTCAGCTGGTGTTATTCAAGTATCTCCAACATCCACTGACATCCGTTCCCTTTCAGCTACGCAGCTGGCAAAGTTTCCAGCACCAATGTAACAACTGCCTATTGCCTAAATACTGGCAACACGCAAGTATAAAGATTGACCATTGCCAGTAATTCATGGTGAAGTTCAAGCACACAAAGAGACTTCACAACACCCAATAAGAGCTCGTGGGGATAAGATCTCCATGTGGGAACACGTAACCATCAACATGCCACACTGCTGGACTTTTAGCATAGAATTCAATTCCACTCCCAAAATGCTGTCTTTTCAATGAAATGGGTAGTGTTGGAGGTTTTTTCTTTCATCAATTTGAGTCTCTTTCAGAAACGTGCTCCTGAAAAACAATGTTTATCCTCCATTTGGAACTGACGATGAATTCCTGCAACAAAAGTACAAAAGGCTCTCTTCTCTTTACAAATTTTTTTTGTAAAATTCAGTGCACCTATGCTATGAGAGATGCAAAAAGGGAGTTTTATTACCTGGTGTACATACAGCTACACTAATTTCCAGAGTTGGCAGATATATGTTCACCTTGCTTACATATCTCCTTGCAATGACGTTGTTCCCCAGTGGTGTGCAGAAGACAGATTTTAAAAGAATGATTATGAGTATTCTGCTGTTTCATTTTCCCGGTCCATGGGGGAGCTGTAACCGCTTTCAGAGAGCTAAAGCACTTTGGTATGTCCTTGCCTTCTCTCAGTAAAGGTAAAAGCTTCATCTGCACATAGTCCTTTATTAATACAAGACTAGAATAGCTTCTCAACCTGTTCGTCATAGGATGCTGGTAGTGTTACCGGTACATTTCTTATTGTTTGAAAGAATGCTGACACTACTAAAGTTTTCAACACAAATTCTGTATTTGCGAAGGTTATTTGCGACGATGTGATTTTACTTAAAGAAAATACGCTCTGCAAACAAAGAAAGTGAAAAAATCTGCTAGAAAAGAATGTACCTGAGTTTAATTTCTCTGAGTTAAGAGGGAAAATGGAGACGACACATTAGAAGCCCACATAAACTGTCTGAAATACAGGAAACGGTTCCTGTAGGAAATGGAAGTTAAAAGCTTGAGCTCACTGCGGTCAAGAGTGAGGAATACAGAAATTTTCACCATTTATCTCCCTGTCTTCAGAATATTCTCCTGGTCTGCCAGGTACATATAGTATTGTCATGGTGATTCTAATGCATAGGAGGTAATCTTAACTGGATCAGCAAACTTCATACAGAGGACTTCCATCTAAGAAATCTCCAGACACTCCATAAATCTTCATACGAAACGGCAAACAGAAAACGTGATGCAGTATGTCCAGGGACCAGCAGAAGGTCAGACATGAGGGTGGGGAGGCGGCTTGTCATCTCATCTACATAAAAATGGCTAGTCAGGATTATTTCCTCCTCTCTTTTCATTTCAGTGTTTTAGCACCTAATGCTTGTTACAGGATTAATTTTCTAATCCTCACTAAACCACACATGGAATAATAACAGCATGTTGGTAAACTGACACCACCTTTGTAAACTTTTGAAACCCTCATGACATGATGACATGTTTGCTTCCTAACTGCCATCTTCAAATTGCATATCTCTTCTATAATTTTATGCATATACTTGTGTATATATGCCTATGCATGTATATATATACATACATGCATAAACACATACACACATACATATATAAATATTAATTTGAGGATACATTGTGTTATCCATTCCTAATTTAAAGAAAGTCTAGTCTGCTGTTAAAACACTTGATCAAACCGTCACTTCAGTTTAATGAGAAATAAAATAAACAGAACTCTAAATGCAATTGTCCGTAAGTAAAGAACAGTTTATCTCTGCTTATGGAAAGTATGCAGGACCTTTTAGAGGATCAGTTAGTACATGGGCTTGACTACCAGAAAAATAGATTCCTTAAGAAAGAGTCCATTGCACTGTGCTTACAATTTCAGAAAGCACAAAGAAATTTTTATGCTTATTTGCTTGCTTTAATGTGTAGACAAGATCAACTAGAATAGACTTGCAGGATGATGCAGAAAATTCAGGTATCTGGAAAACAGGCCCATCTAAGCAAAGGAAAATATTAACTGAAAGATTTGGTAACAAAGACATAGCAATGTTCTGATGCAGCCCTCTCTGCTGTCCTCTCCATCAAGGAAACACTTGCTTAACACAGTTTTGGAAATGTGGGTTCTTTTCACATGCTTGAGAGGAGGGAGAAGTGGGATAGCCAATTCATTAAGAAAGCCAAAACAATTCAAAATTTAAGAAACACTTTATGTTCAGCTTTCCAACTCGAAAACAAATAAGCACTTATCATGGGTGAAAAGACCTTGCAAACATGTCTTTGTTAAGAAAATATACACTGAATAACATTTCCATGTGAATATTCATACTTTTAGGTCCTCCCAGAGGCATTGTAAGCTTCGTAGAAGCAGTCTTTGCTGCCATTTAACGGCATTACTTTACTCTGGTGACATGAGGAAGATTGATGCCTCTAACATTTCACAGTCAGAGGATACAGATGATGACAAATCTTCATCTGTGTACTCACACAAAAAAAGTTTGCCTCTAAAATCTGCACATCAGCAGAGCAAAGTGCACTGTCACTAAAGTCAGAAAAATGAATTGTTTGAAATAAATCAAACCCAGACAAGAACAAACTACAGCCTGTACTTCCAAAGTAATCCACTGGGATAAGAAGGACATTGTGCCCAATAAGATGGCTCAGTCTCCAACATCTGTTTCTAAGAACCATGCACATGGAGATGGTGGCATCCATGAACTTTACAAATTGTCCATACTGCTAGCAGCCATAATGCCTTCATTTACAATTCAACAGAAAGCCATTATAAACAGCTTTCATTTTAGTCTCTTGCAAATGTGAACCTTATTTTCACACTTTATCATGCCAGAAATCATGTAGTCAGAACTGTAGTGCAGTCTTAAAGTCACACACACTCACAAGAATAAAACTATATGCAAAAAAAAAAAGTGCCACTCTTCTTTTTGAAAACTTGAATATTTCACTGGCTTCAAAAAGCTTGATGGTGTTCCTGCTTGCATTTTGTATTTGAAGCGGGTTTGGTGCAACAATAAAGGAATGAACAAATTAACAGCCTTTATCTCCCTGTTATAGCGGTAACCAGTTGTATTCACATATTGGTCTCTTCCTAGGCTACTTAAGAAATGGAAAAAAAAAAGAAGTAAAGAAAAAGTGTAATTAAAGTTGTATCCTGAGGACTCTTACTTTCCTTCAAGGTTTATGGGACTAGACTTTGGGAATGCATAAACTCACCCAGCAGTTCATTCAGCCTTTCTTCTTCCTTTGCGAAAGACATTTAGAAGAGAGGCATCTGAATGGGAGCCTACATTGAGGTCTAGAAGTAGTCTTCAGCCCTTGTAACAAGTCCAAAGTCCCAGCTGCGCACAGCCTCACAGAAACAGTCAGGTAACACAAGCCAGACTTAAATATCTGTTGTGTGATTGCTTGGTTTTGGCCACCATATGTCCTATTTATCTCGTCATTTCCCAGTGGTTTATGGCTATATGAGCAAAATTATTAAACACATGAGCAAACAAATAAGCAAGTCAATAAATAAAACTTCTTTCACTAGAAATATGCTCCATAGTCTAACTCTGCATGTTTGATTGTCTGTTTATTTGCTTATATTTAGTCTAACATTAAAAACTAAAGTAGCCTTTAAGTATTACCTCCTGTCCAAGGAAATGTGTAATCAACTGGCATCAACCGGGGAAAGACAACTGCAAAGATTAAGAAATAACAAAGTAGAAAATTATAGGATACCTCAATTTAATATTTTGCATTTCATTTTATTATATATAGAATCTTCATATTCTGGTTGCTAGTTGAAAGGAGGACTAACTGCCTAGCAGTTCAAGGGCTGTACGATCTAGATGCAGAATCCACCATAATCCTTCCCCAAGCATTGTTAGACATAAGTAGCCGCTAGCTGGAGAATGAGGCCACGTAGTCACACAAGGTCTGCTCACCAAACCCTCCATGCAAAGAACATGACATTTATTTTAGGTTCAATAGGTTTGTCAGCTGTAGCCAATCTGTTTCTGGAAAGCTGACACAAAACTAGATACATTATAAATCACTTACCATGGCTCCACACAACATTTCTTATTTCAGCTGGACTTGTAGAATTCTTCTAATGTATGCGTGTTTTTTCCTTAAGCAGGAAGATAGTAATAAATTATATTTAATGAGGAATCTGAGTAGCATTTTTAAAGATGATGCAGAGTCCCACAAACACATCTGTAAAAGATGTAGACAGAGCAAAAATAAAGATGCAGAATAGTGGGAAGTAAATGTAAAAAAGTTTTCAGGAATTCTTAATAAATCAACCAAGCAAACCCTCTAGGAAGTATTTATAACCCAGCAACTTCAAGAATCCCTTCCTGAATTTGCTCATCAATACCTTCTTGGATTTCTAACAAATACTTTCATTCACTTACAAAAATACATATTTTCAGAATCAGTATTCCTGGGTTGTTTCAAAGAGAAGGAAATATGGAACATTGAATCTAACTTCCTTCATAGAATTAATAAAACCATATAATTTTATTTATTTAAAGAGTGCTCAGATCAGCCACTGAAATTATGTCAATACTCTGATTAGCAAGTAGAAATAAAATGCAGCTGTAGGCATTAAAACTATATGATTGGTTATATTTTAATGTATATATACATAAGCATATGAAGACAGGAGATTGAAAGAACATTTGTTTAGTGAGATATGATAACTTTGTTCTACCTTATATGCCTTGTTCTTCTCTAGCAACAGGTTAAGATGCTCAGGAGTCATATTTCTTCACTAGTCTGTTCTCGTGTTGTTTCCCAATTTAACATGGCCTTTCCCCACAATCACACAGAGCCTTTCATAGGCAAGTACTTAGGTGAAATGGAGGAAACAGGAAAGCTAGTTCCAGAAAGGTTGTAAAAATGGCTATGGCTATGCAGGCAAGAAGACAGGAAGAAGATGCTTAGTGAAAAAACAAGCACAGTGTCTGCTAAATATACAAACCATTGAATAGAATCCAGCCTGGCTTTCCTAGATCATTCTTGCTCATTTGTCAAGGACAATGCACCACATGGTTAATACAGCTAAATCATTAAAAAGAGAAAAAAAGGATAATCTTGGCTTAAATAGGCAGAAAGGACAAGCATGAATCAGATCTTATAGGCCAAATTTTAGTTTCAAAGGGAAAAACTGTCATAACAAAATCCAGTGTGTATTTTAAACTACGACTGAAATAAACACCTTACTACGTAGAACTCTCTGTTTATGTGTAAGCATCAATAAGGAACCACATAAATGGAAAGTTTCCACTGGGTTCAACATAGATTAAATTAAATCATATCTTTAAAAAAATCCAAACCACAACACGTCTGAATAGCAAATTGACTTATTTTTTAAAAAAATTCCAAATTATTTCCCTATATTTGTGTAGTTGAGATATCAATCTCCTTTTAATTCTACTAAATCATTGATGAAAGATAATATTTTAAATTTTATGGACTTTCACAGAGCAAAAGGGAGGAGAGGGAAAAGTCTCATTAGAAGACAAATGAGTGCAGGAGCAGAAAGCACTTAGAGAAACAGTAGAAAACAAGAAGGTGGCATGGAAGATCTTCATGGATATAAACCAAATATATTAAAACTTCAACTGTCCAGGCATAGCTGTTGGCATATATATTTTTTCGTAATAAAGTAATTTAGATTTCATATTTCTAGAGAGGGAATGAAGGATTAGCAAATATAAGTTTATGAATCTAAATGAGGGGCAGTGGGAAATTAGGTTTTGACACTGAATGACAGGAGACTTCAAGGGAATGCCAGAGGCCATTTTATTATTATACCATTTAGTAGCTCCAAAGAGAGCAGACAAGATAGGGAGTACACTTTGCAACCTTAAAACTTACTGTTAAAGATTGGATTTTTATCCTGTACAAAGCAGGGAATGAATACGAACTTTAACAGGAGGAATGCTGTTTCAGCAAGAACATTATTGCCAACTGTATTTCATATGGTTTTGTAGAAAGAATTCAAAATATTGCCATAATTGCTCCTTCAGTACTGGTTTGTGGGTGGATCTGTGGGTCCCCAGCACTACTTCAAATGAGTCTCTTCCTTCAATAGTGTCTCTTTAGGCCTGTGAAATCAAAAGCACTATTCAGACAGAACAAATATATATAATAACACACTAAACAAAAATAGCTATGAGATAGAATCATGAACATTTCTGTCTGCGTGCCCTTACATGCTGTTGTGCTCTAAGTGAAAGCCACAGGTTGAAGGGTTTCTTCTACATTTGCCTGGACTGACAACCATTAAAAGCAAAGCTAGATAACAATTCATTCGTGCGAATGGGAGACTTAAATTATCACAAGCCTGTCATAAAAAGAGAGAAAAAAAATTGCAAATGTCCTTTAGACCTCCAGGAAGGCTATTATAAATCAGTCATTTGCCTGTAACTGAATCAGGTTTTGTCCAAGTAAGAGATTTGACATCCTGGAAACCAGAATAATTCAGGATTAGTATGTCTTTAATTTTAGATAGTTTAGTCTTCATACCAGGTAGACCTTATTTATAATATCAGTAATTTTTATGAGTCTGTAGAGCTTTCTGCCTCTATAAACTATTTTTCATTTCACAGCTATTTGGTTGTTAAGAACAATGTCAGAGGAAAGATTTTTTTTCCTACATACCATAACTTTTTACACTTAATCTTCTCTTTCCATCGGAGGCATGTTTGCTACTTAAAATATACTGCTATCTTAACTACTTTGGTTAGAAGGGTAACATAAAATTACATACCCCACCTTACTCACTTGTAGCTCAGCACAGCAGTAATATCAAAAGACTTTTATACTGATTTTTTATTGATTTCTGGCAAATATAGCTTATATCTTTTGGGGAGCTATAACAGCATGAAAGAGTTTTTAAGCATACAGAGAGAATGGCATTTGACACCTCTCAGATGCTATAGTGGTGAAGGTTATAATAAGACAACTCTGCATTACTCCCATTTTTCTTGATTAATATGCAAAAAATCATTTCTGTTGTGCAGTGTATCAGCTTGACACATAAGAAAATTAACTCAAGCTGTATTTATTATGGTTCCTGGGATAGTCTAGTGAACCTTTGCCATTACCAACTAGCATAAGTGACTTCTGTGGGATCTGTGAAGCACTGAGGGATGAAATTCACTGCTCTGAGAAGACTAACATGGCACCTATCCTTCACTTCAGTATTCAGCAAACCACTTGCAGACACTTAAGGCTTGTGTCAGTGATGTGAGCAAAAGTAAATTTTACCTTTTTTGTGCAAAGCTGTGGATCAGAAATCTAACTATCTGAGCAGTGAGAGAGGGTACTACTTACTATGACAGAGAGAACCAAGGAGTATAGCAGTTTCAGGAGTATGTGATAGGGGGAAATATACTCTTTGATTAGCCCATATCTTGGGTGTGGAATTCTTAAAAGAAAAAGAATAAGAATGTCCTAAACTCTTCAGTATGTGAGAAGAGCTAATAATGTATGGTCACGATTTAGCCCTGGCCCAGTCCATTTTGGCAACTAAAACAGATCAGCTTTACTGAAATAAAATGAATTAAAATAAAAAAATATTATTATTATTAATGATGATAATCTATCTACGCCACCACAGATGCCACAGAGCTGGCACAGGAAAAAAAGGTGAGTGGCAGGAGGGATCTGGGCTCAGGAACTGGATTCAAGAACACACAGATCCAGGATCGGGGCAATATGCCAGATGAGGTTCAGGCAGACATTGGCTACTGAAGAAGAGGGTTTAACCCTCATGATCCCTCAGTTTTATACCAAGTATGACATATGAGACATGGAATTCTCTGTTGACCAGTTTGGGGTCACCTGTCTTGCCACTCCTCCCTGCAGGTCCAACTCTTTTTCATCTTTTACTGACAACATTCTATCAGCTTGAGAGTTGCCTTGGTTGCCATAGGAATAAATATAATCAGTGGTCTTTCTGTATAACAGTGCCCTGTTACCATTTCTAAAGAGAAACACTGCCTGAAAAACATGGAATCAACATTCAGAAAATGAAGTTATTAGACAAGACTTAGCTGAAGTTAGAAAACTGATTCTACTTTAACTCAGACCAGAATAGGCATTATCTACATGACTACTGACCCATACAAGGTGATAAAATAATATTCTTAAAATAGGCCTTCACTATATTGTTAGCGGTAGCTAATGGAAACAGGATAAAAACAGCATTCTATTTAAGTGTCTAGGACTATTTTTCTTGTCCTGAGTACTATTTGATTTGTCATGATATTTTGCAGTCTCTGTTATGGATAAGAATGGAGGAAACAGAATATTCTTTGTTTGAATACTGTGTCCATACCTCCATCATTTGTTTTATTGTGGTGTATATTTGGTGTCTAGACATTTTTCTGTACAAAAGTAACTTAGTTTGTAATCTAGTATAAATTCAGAAATGTTTCTGATTTAAATCTACAGCTAAAATTTAATTGATTCCCTGAGTAAAAAGATAGACATGGATGAACACTCTTCATCTACATCAAAGGAAAATCATTCTCAAATGCTTCATTTGCATCCTCTAAGTCCAAATAGATGAAGAAAATTACAATACAATGAGGTCCATAAATTAGATATTAATTGGATAGACGTATTCTTCTCACATTACTTTGAAGTTTCACTTTCCTTGAAACACCTGAAAACACTGAGTTACTTTGAAAACAATAAGGCCAAGATCCCCATCACAAGCTCTGAGAGGAAGTATCCAGGAAGATGACACCAGCTTTACCATCAGACCCCATGGCTAAGCTGGGCCTGAAGGACCCGTGGTGATACACAAGAGAAGACTTGAATGTCAGCTATCCTCCAAGACCATACGCCATTTCTCTGCTTTTCTCTTTTGTTGCCTTTTTCTTTTTCCAGTTTTGCAGACACAGACTCAAAGTATATCTTCTTATTGGGTGTTTATGCAAAGTAGAGTCCTGCCATGTAGAGAGAAACCTCTCTTTAAAAGCGTAAAGCTGCCTTCCTGCCTAAGGACAGAGTAGCAGGCAAATCTAGGTGACTGCATCTTCTCCAGAGCTTCACGGCATTGCAAAGACTTAAAACAGAAAGAAAAGCTTGCCCAGTAAAGTCTTCTTTTGCTCTGTTTGTAAAGAGATTTGTAAAAAAAAGAAAGAAGTAAGCTGTATATAAAACAAAAAATTATACAAGGGAACAAAATAAAGATTAAATAGGTCCGTACATCATAGTATGGTGCCAAAAGCCCCTGCACAAAGCACCATGAGATTGAATTCCATTGCCTTACAAATTTGGAAGCAGACAGTGGTGTTTAATACATTGGCTGTATTTCTTCTTAAGTCCAGCGATATTGGCTAACATCCTCATTTTGATGAAAAACAAATCCAGTCTAGTTAGTTTACCTCTTCAGCTAGAAATGATAGAATGAAAAGAAAGACCTCTCCAGACCGTGGATTCCCAAGAAAAATTTATTACTAGAACAACTTTTTGAATGCAAAAACCCTTGAAACTCAAGTAATGCTGCAATAAAATCAGCCAAAAGAGAGCACAAATGATAGGAAGTCAATCAGAAAGGGATTCCCTGTATATTAGAGGCAAGCAGTTTGTGATGAAATGTGTATGACTTTTCTGTCCACATTCAAAAGCAATACACTCATGGTAATAAACTATGAGGGAACTGCAGTGCTAAGAGATTGTAAAATCCTGGAACAGGTAAAGCTTTCAATGGATATTGATGGAAAAGACCTGGATATTGACTGAAATAGATGAAGGATCACGTATTCCAAATAAGAATCTGTGAGAGAAATTAGAAAAGTGAGCTGAGATTAAATCAGAACCAGACAAAGATGGAACACTATGCTACACCTAGCAGTTTTGGACAAGAAGCTTGTTTATATGGAATTGGAAAGCATAAACACCCAGACAGCTATTTCAAATTAAGAACTAAACACAACTTCTGAAAGGTTACCTGTATCAAGTCAGGATGGGCTACAGCCACAGGAAAATATTAAAATGCTAACAAAAATATTGTGGCAAGACCTGTGGAATTTAAATTATAAACGAGGTATAAGTATGAAAATTGAGTCTGCCATTTAACAATAACTGTGGTGCAGCTAGGTATAAGAGCTGTGCTTGTGTGCTTACCTGGTACACCTCAGTCATTTATTTGGGAGTGGCATAGGAGCTCCTCAGCAGGTCATTGGCAGAGGTGAAACAATGATCTGCCTGGAGACAATGTACCACCTTGAAACTGAATGACTGATTGGACTCTTGGCCACATTTAGAATTAGCTACCTGACTAGTCTGTGCAGGACACCTCCTGGTAATAATTCTAGATTATTGTGGAGACTCCTCCAGGCTGTTTAACACCCAGCCTGGAGGATGACTTCCAGAGACCACCCTCAGTGGTCCTTGCTGCAAAACTCATCAGTTTGTAGAGAGGTAAAATATTCATCAACAGTTATTTGAAACTGCTGCTGCTGATACAACAATTATCACATAGGATAGTCTTTTGCATAGGAGTTAAAAGGCATGCTGCTTCTGTTTTAGATTAACTATAATGAGGGATACCAACAATGTAGGGACATCATTATGCTGGGGTGCTCATACAGAACTACAATCAGCTGGAGTATAAGAACTGAGGCAAGCAAGGATTTGGGAAGTATCTCCTGATACAGTTGAAGACAAACCTGCTTTGTAGCAGAGACTCCTGTTGCCATCCATACATCGACTGATTATCTTGTTCAGGAGGTTTCATTTCTCATATAAGCATTACAATATGCCAAAATCCCAATCAAATAAGTTTTAAATATAAAATGCCAAAGTCCATTAAAGTTTATGCAACAAGAATTGAGTTCTGCACTTTGGACTGTGGATTTCAGAGCATGATGTGCTGCATTTCTAGTACATTAGGTACTTTGGTTTGGGTTGCTTCCTGGAGGTTATTTTTTAGGAATGGGGATTCTTCATTTGTAAAACACCTCTTCCATACCAAAAACTTCTGAAAAATAATGCAGTAACTGTTTTTGAGAGTATCTACAGTCCTTAGGCATGCACAAGTAAAAGAGGCCTTAAGAGCACTTTGAGATCAACCTATCTACAAGAAGGAATCTGAAGTGGAGACTTTATAGTATTTCCATGTAATATCAAAAAGTGTCATAATAATGCTTTTAGACAGGCATGCTGAAGTAAGGTATAAGCAACAAAAACAACCAAGTTGTATCACAGACATACAAAACTTCACTATAAATGCATGATGAATTCAAGGTGACACAACTTGAAGATAAAAAAAGAGCTAGTGAATTTCTGTTAAGAGTAAGCATACAAAGCTGAACTGGAAATGGAGAGCCAATATATGACTGATTCTTGCATAATTGACATACCTATCAGTAAAATACTCAAGTACATAAGTAAAAGTACATAAGTACTCAAGTCCATATCAGTAAAATACTCAAATACTCTCTCAAGAGAGAGAAACAGGAAAAAGCAAGAAACAACAGGCAAAAACTATCATGAGGGTCTTAGATAAGGAAAACTTTCTCCGGCAACATATCTGTACTCTGCAATGATCTGGTTTCTAGAGAAAAGGTAAAAATAAATCTGGGTACCTGCGATGCCAGATTCCTGCAGTGCTGGCTAAAAGAACAGAGACACAGCACAGCAAGGAGCACGAGATATAAAAGCAGGTGTTAAAAACAGATTCTGAGGTCCAAGTCTGCCTCTGAGCTGCTGTGTAATCTTAGATTATTTCATTTGACTTCTATTTCTTCTCTTACATTTTCTCAGTCTTGTCTTTTTTATTTGCAAATCACTCAGGTTGCTGGCTGCATATTCAGTACCCAACACCGTGAATGCCCAGAAGCTAAGCAAGGCCTATTATTATCTCTAATGAAGAAGTCATTCTCGCACAACATACGTGGTGTTTGGTGCAGCATCCTGTTTCACAGGAAGAAAGAAATGGGTGTCCACGCTGAAGTCTGCAATCTGTGCATCAGAAGTATCATCAGAAAGTTTGCAGGGGAGGAGGTTCCCTCAAAACCTTGTTGCATGATGGCCATGAGCCAACTTGAAAGCAACATCTGTTCTGTTTGCATCCACACTGATTGCACGACAGAGGGGATGTGAAACAAATGGAGGCACTGTAGAAACAGAATGACACAAGTGAACTTCAGGTAACTCGGGAACAGACATCCTTCTTAGACAGTACAGGACCAATATCTGTATTCTTTTGATTTTGGACTATCTCAGAAACAGAAAGATGAAAAACTTTCTTTGTCCATAAGCATTCAATAAGCCAAAGAAACACTACCGTCAGAAAGTGCAGTAACACTTGATATAGTTTATTCAGACTTCCATCAGGTTTTTTATGAACTCCTTTGTGCAGTGGAATTCTTTAAGTACTATTGTGGACTAGAAATAGGAGGTGAAATTTGAATGCTACTGAAATGAGAGGAGTTTTGTCATTGAATTCAGTGAGATTGTGCATTTAGCCAGAAAATCCTAGTGGGAAAGAATGGTCATTTTCCAACTTGGCAAGAATATCAGAATGCAGTAATCCATGACCCTTTTCTAGGATTGGTTTTATACAGGATAGTTATACAAATATAAATTAATCCCTGAAAGCGATGGGAAGACCGAGGTGCCAGAAATAGCAACATGAAACAAGCTGGTCAATGTTTGAGAAGACTTTACAGAATCTATCACAGGGTAGCAGAACAAATTTCATTACTAAGTGCAAGGTCACACCTTTTGCCTGCACCGATCTGAACTACTGATCAATACTGTTTGACTCTGTATTTACTAAGGCAATTCAGGCAAAAAAAAAGGACCTGTCATATAACTAAATATTTATGACAATTTTTGCAAAAGAGAAACCACTCAATTTCTGTTCAAACAAATATCTGGATCCATAAACATCTCTTTGCTCAGATTGCTCCTCTGGTTTGGCAGAAATGACACATGCCCCTTCTCTCCTCCCAGGTCCAATAATTAGATACCGACATTGCAAAACCAGAAAGTCAAACCAGAGTAACAGAAACATATCTGTGAGTAGAACTTCAGAGCAGCTTGTAACATATACCTACTCAGAAAACACAAACAGAACTTTTCAGAGATTTATAATTCAGCCATTTACGCAAAGGAGAATCAGGATTAGGGCGTAGACCATCATGAGTGGCATTGTTGTGGGTATTGACCTCCTAACAAGGAAGATGAGGTAGAAGACGTCTTCTTCAGACGAGAGGAATTCTTAAACTCACAGGCCTTGGTCCTCAAATGAAACTGCAACCACCCCGATATCTGAAAGAGAAACAGCACAGGAGAGTACAAACCATCCAGGAATTTTGTCCTACAGAAGTTTGGCCATGGAGAGTTATCTCTTTCCACAGATATTTGCACTTTAATACTGGCTCCCCTGGCAAAACCAGAGGCAGCACTTTGTTACTAGAGAGCTTGAATATCACTGCCTCTCACAGGAAGTCCCCTATAGGTAGATAGATGCACAAGGAGGCCAAACTGTGTGACTTGTGTGGTTATCAATTAGGTGTGTAGTTAAAACAAGCTCCAAGATTCAGAGGTTCAGTGTCGCCAACCTCCAACCTATGTATGGAGCAAAAGCCCTGTGAAGAGCGACTGAGGGAGCTGGGGTGGTTTAGCCTGAAGAAGAGGAGGTTCAGGGGAGACATTATTGCTCTCTACAACTACCTAAAAGGAGGTTGTAGTCAGGCAGGGGTTGGTCTCTTCTCTCAGGTGACCGGAGACAGAACAAGAGGACGCGGTCTCAACCTTCACCAGGAGTTTAGGCTTGATATTAGGAAAAAATTCTTCACTGAAAGGGTGATTGGTCACTGGAATGCACTGCCCGGGGAGGTGGTGGAGTCACCGTCCCTGCAGATGTTTAAAGAGAGATTGAATGAGGCACTTAGTGACATGGTTTAGATGACGAGTAGGTGTTGGTGTTGGGTCACAGGCTGCACTTGATGTTCTCAAGGGTCTTTTCCAGCCTTCTGATACTGTGATCCCACAGAAAAGGGGGTTAAATTAAAAAAAAAAAAAAAAAAAAAAAAAAAAAAAAAAAAAAAGCAGCAGATATTTGCATAGATTCACCCCTCTTATTTTAGCTGCAGCAAAGTCTGGGGTGGTAGAGATGTACGTGTATAGGGAGAGACTGTTACAGCTGCAAGACTTTTTCTATTTAAAATACTTTGTTTGCAGGATGAAAGGAAGTGGAGGATAAAATGCCACCAGGTGGCTGAAATTCGCATTCTCAATGTTGTTGTTCTCTCCTGCTGCTCACACTTATTCCATACTGAAGCTACACAATATTGCCTGTAGCAAGATGGGTGAAGTGGTTTTTTTAAACATGTCCTCACTATAGTAATCCTGTGTGTATTGGAGATGTGTGCTCAAATCAGACTACCTCAGACAAATGCACTCTTCTGGAATAATTCCTGTACAGCTCAGAAGAGTGGCAAAGGACCGCTAACAGTTACTGTCCTTAGAGTGACTTAAAAGCTATAGCTGAGATAAGGACTCCATGGCCCAGATAATGCTAGTAAAGGGAGAAGAAATGACATTCTCACAGAAATTAAGCAGGTTGCTTGAATCTTGACCCTGAAAGTTACCTCCAGTAGGTAGCACATTTGTATTGATGCACAGTAACCTCAATTAGCAGGGATGTAATAAAAAATTTTATTATTGATCTGAGAGCTGAGGGAATACTTTAACATATGGGTAATGTTTTTTGGAAAATTTCAATGGTGTGGTTACACACAGATACAATTAACGTCTAACAAGGCACTGCATTATTTTACAGACTCATTGGGGAACAAATATTTTAGAGACTATTTTCAAGGCACCTAATGTGTTGATGTCTGGTCTGTCAGTTAGAGAACCGAAAGGTGCCACAAAATGAGAGTATTCTGGCACTTTATCTCTCAGCTGAAGGCTGGTGACATGGAGAACAGGTGAGGGGGGAAATGAAAGTATTAAAGAAGCTCTTTCTCCTAATGGCCAATTTGGGAATACTTCAGGCAATTAACAGACATTCTGCTGATTCAAGAACGTATGAAAAACTATTAAACACAATATGCTCATTTGGGATGCCGGAAAAAATAAGTCCCCAAGTTATCTAATTTGAACATTTATATGAAGAAACAAAAGACACAACTGACAACAACTAGTCTCCTGTCTGGGAAGTTACATTGGGTAAAATTTCTGCATTAATTTTAATGCACTGAGGGTGATTGAAATAACTCATCCTTGGATACTAACTACACCAGCAGATGGGTCCATCACAGTTCATAACAGTAACCTCCCCTTTTTATAGAGACTGAAGATGTCTTGAAAAGTAAAAGACTCCTCTATCCAGGTCTGTCTTTAAAAAAACAAATTGCAATGTAAAGACTCTATACGTCTGTTCATTTTGATAAGAGGTATTGCTTTGTACTCAAAAATGACAAATTTTTGACTTTTTTTTGACACAGGACATATATGAGCATGCCAGATACAAAATATACCAATGCTAATAGGTTTTGCTGCTTGGTGATTACTCCCAATGTCCCATTTGTAAGGAAGTAACCATATGTTCTCACTGACTTTGTTTTCTGAAATATGTATCACTGATTATAGGCTCCTTATGAATAAGACCCAATCTTTATATATATATATATGTATATATTTATTTTTTTTTCCCCACAATACTAAGGTATTATGTAACATATTCCATAATGTCCTTTTCATTGCACTGCTTTTAGACTATAAGATTTGAAAGTGTGGTTTTTTAATTAACTCCATTCTTTTGCCATACATTGAACTTGAACTGCAGGTTTATTCTGTGTTGATACACTAGACTTAAGGTTGGTTACATGAAAGAATCACATTAAGATGTGTTTTCATGAAATAAGATCTATCTTTATAAAATATGTCATGTTTCTTTAACTACTTTCATCTCATAATTTCTAATGTGTTTGTTCAAACTATCCAATCTATATTTTGAATTAGGCAGCATAATTTTGAAAAATTTTGTACCCTGGCAAAGAGAATGAAGACAAAGTTAGGAACATGTATTTAATATCCTGAGGCCCGTCTGCCAGTTAGTCATTGGTAAAAGTTAGTCTTGTAACTCATACAACAGCATCTAAAAGATCTTCATCTTACTAAGGAGCCTAAATTAAAAAGCAAAGAACTACTCATTGGATAACAATATGCATGGAAAAAAAGAAAGAAAAATAAAAGAATAATAGAATAAGAAAGCTCTCCTTATTTTTATCTTACAATCCATGAATCTTTAGTAAGTAACAAATTTATTTATTTTTCAAGTTGTTGTCTCCATATGTGTTGAAGCTGACTTTATTTGTCAGAAGGATTCATAATATGAAGAAAAGAATCTGTTCAAGAAGCAACAGTGTAAATAAATTACTTTACTCTTATCAAGCTGCATGTGGAGAGAATCATCTGCCTATGGAAATCAACTTGAATTGCAGTAATAAAAATCCTGTGGTTTATTGAGCTGTATTACTGAATAAGGCAGTAAAACCATATTAACACCTTGTATTATAGTTATGCTTTTTATTTCAATTTGAAGAGAGTGAACTGCATCTGACAGTGAATTTTCTCGCTTTGCAAGAACTTCCTGAGCTGCAAGAAACTCATTGAAATTCAAGGCTGCATTGGACAACACGTTGCTTATCCACAAAGAAAAAGACATTTGCTATTCTTCACAAAACCAAGTGAATAAAGACTGTAAGAAGGCAATATTTCATCCCCGTTTCATACATGAGAAACTGAAACAGAGAGATTAAGCTTACTCTGAGCACACCAGCCCACGAGAACTGAAGAACAGACCTTATGGATCAAGACCTGTGGCTGAACTACCAGACATCCCTCTTCAAGACTCCCATGTCATAGTTATAACAATTCATAAAGAAAAAGGGAAACAATGCTCCCAAAAGTTCAAGTTGCAGGCTTATTGTAAAGGTCTTTTTCTTCATCCTGCATATATGATCAGAGTTATAACTATCATCTTGTTCATTTTAATTGTTTTATTTTGGTCCATGAAATTTCTAAAACCCATTGACCTATTGTTACACTTTGAGTTAAATTGGTAAAGCAAATCCATTTCCTGAAAGATAACTGCATGTTTTTCAAACAGGTTCTCTTTAGAAGTGATAACACGTGACATTGGTGTGCAGAAAGGCCAATGCTTGTATTTATTCTTCTAGTAACTAAAGCCATCCTCGAACTAGCACAAAAAGGCTGCACCTTCAGGGACAGGGGGAAAGGTGACCCCAAACTGACCAACAGAGTGTTCCTTCCTGTATATGTCATACTCAATACAAAACTGAGAGATCACAAGGGTCTCACTCTCTTCCACAGCAACCAACATTTAGTAGCCTCATCTGTCTGATTGCTCCTGATTCCAGATCCGTGCATTCCTGAAACCATTTCCTGAGCTCAGCTCGCCCTTAATTGTAAACCCACTCCCTCATGTCTGTTCTACAGTATTTGTGGTGATGTATGGTCATCAAGGGGTGGGGTGGGAATGCAACCTCAGATGTTTGTACATTTCATCACTTTATAATGATTTTCATCTTTACTATTATTATCATTTCATTAAAGCTGAGTTTTAGTTTCCAATCCGCAAGCTGTTTTCCTCTCATTTTTCCGCTCTCCTTTCCCTGAGGGTGGCGGGAAGGGAATTTGGATTCCCAGCTGCACAGTTTTAGCTGCTAAAATAAGCCAGGTCAGGGCTAAACTATGACCCCTGTGAAATGGAAATGGATTTCCTTGTAAGCTCTCCTTGGAAAATTGTCACTCTCCAAACAAAAATTGACTGTTTCTTTTGCGATTTACTCTGTTTCTAGATGGTTACTCAAAAGTTCTTGCAACAGTCTGAAATACAAGATAGCATTTTATATGTAGGAAGTGTGATGTTCCATTCTTGTTCTGCCATTCAAGTGATAGTTAAGGGTAGAAGTCATTCCCTACAACAATTTTACATTTACAACTTGCTAGTGGAGAGTGCCAAGAGCAGATTTTGACTCACAGCGTCATGGTCAGGTGCAGCTGGAAATATTGTTTTTTACTAGGAACATAGAAGGTCTTCCAGATGTGATCAGAAGTTACTTATGCTGGAACTGAAAAGTCCTCTGTATTCTCAGCAGCACACTTGTAGGCAAGATTTACTGTTTGCCACCACTTTCACCTCCATCAGTATTGTTTTCTAAGGATGCCACTGCTACATCTCAGCATACTTAAGGTGCTCTGAGGGAGAGTCCAATAGGCACATTATGAACATGTCCAATGAACAAAGAAGTGACAGATCCCAGATTTATTTGCTGCATTGTTCCCTTAAGGAACACCCTTCTGCTTCCAAGAAGTCTGACTAAGCATATAATTAAATAAATGGAAGCTAAACAGCAGAATGACAGCTCTCTACCGATTTCAGCCAGGCTTCCTGCAGAACTTTCCAAACATTTCCACAGCACCTACTGCTATTTTGACAGTGGAGATATGAGAATAGTGCTAATCATAAGGTTTAATTTTTCACAAGACCTCACAGTGTAGATTAATAAGCCACTGTAAGAGAACTGGTTACAATATGCTATTAAAAATCAAAGTTTTCCAAGAATCTAACTGGGATAATGAATAAAAATTGAATTCCACTCACAGGGCTCATTTAAAAGATTAGCGGCATGCAAAAATGCAGCTAGCCTGCAGCTCACCTCTGTAATGCTGTCAGCTGAGACATTTGTTTTCCTGCTTGTTGCCCTGACAGCCACCCACAGCAAAGTACCGAGTCCATGCATGAAACACCTCCACCTATCAAGACAAATACAACAGAATGAAAATTATAGCTCAGAAAGTAGATCTTACATCAAATGCAGGGGTTTGATTCTTTAGGTTAGGTTTTATTGATATTGGTACATTTTAATTTGAATTTTCTCGCCTCAACCATACATGATGTAGAGATGTTTCTCCTATTGGGAGACTTTATAACCCGGAACTTGCAGGAGCTCATTTGCAAGCAGCCTAGCACATAACAGAAAAGTACATGCCACGCACACATCAGCATTACTGCGGGGAAACATGCTGAACTAATACTAAAGCTGTGATGTTTCTCACCCCATTCCTTGTGAACTCCTGCAGTTGATAAACATGCTTATCCCTCTTGCACAAATGCTCCAAGTCTCTCCATCTGTGGTGGTTAGAGGTCCTCTCACAAGACACAATGCTACTGCAAATACATATCAGCTTCCCATTAACCAAGGGGCTTTGTGGGGAATGAGGTGCTTTTGAAAAACCTCCCTTCTACATTCTTATGATTAAGGAGAAAATCATTAACAATATAAATAAGTTGCTGTTTGGAAGGTGGTAGTACATGCATGACATATTTTACACCTGCAGCTTTTTTATAAAAAAAAAAAGAAACAAACCAGAATCTTAAAACCAAGACAGTAGTTTCTGTTCTCTGCCAGTGTAACATATTTTCGGCAATCAAACATCTTTATTTTGCACTACTTGCCCTAACCATGCATTATGTTAAATATACCAACAAAACCTCAAGAATACGTTGGAAGATTAATATATTTTGAAAGGTTTATTTGTTGGGGAAGAGGAGTTAGATGGTGTGAGTACATGATTTGTTGTAAATGTCACAATATCTAGCCTTGCTTCAAATAAATAAATAAATAAATAAATAAATAAATGTGGATTTAGTTAATGCAGCGTGCTACACACTATTTTCTTTTGAGTTTAGTTATATTAGCAACAGCTCATGACACTTCAGTGAAGGATAAGTCAAATATAAAACTCCTATTGTCTGGTTTTCAGTACTCAACCAGAAAAAATCATGCTGTGGTGAAATGTAGTGTACCCACTGTTTGGCCTGTTACATTTCCACTGATGTTTCATGTTTAGCTGTAGATTTACAACATGAAAAATTCTTAGATTAGAAAAATCAGTAATAGTGAATAACAATTTTTATCTTTTAGCTTGCCATCTGAAATACAGCTGTGCCAGACACCATACAAACATGGAGGAAACAGATGGGTTTCAATTAACTTCTCAGAGGTTTATACACTGATAATGCACTTTTTTATAATCAACTTGTACGTATTGGCCAATTACCAGAACATCTATTCTTTTTCTTCTTTATGGTAGCCATACTTAGCAAAATCGTAACTCATGACAAATATGTGTATTTCATTAGTTCCCTTCATTTCTTAACTAATAGCAGCAGCTGAATAGCAAGTGTATAAGCATGCAATGTCACATACTTCAAATTTATTGGGAGAGATGCTTTGGAATGAATTGAGGGCAGAGGATGTTAATATTTTTCAAGACTTAAAATAAAAATACCTGAGAAACCTGCTTGCCCAATGTATTTCAGCATGCCTTTTGAAACTATTTATAATAATTTGGGGCAACAATATCAGGGTTTTTTTCCATAAGAGGAAAATAAGTTTATTATCTGAGCTAAGATCAGTATGTGAAGGAAATGAACCTACAGTTCATCGAGAAGCTAAGGATTTCTGGTACTGAATAGTGCTTTTCAACCCTGAGTAAGCAAGAGTCCCTCAACCTCTTGAAAGATTGATGTTTAGAGAGGAGTGAGGCATGACTAATTTATCCATGTTACTGAATTAGAGATCTGTAAAGTAAGCTCTAATATGTGATTATAAAGGTCAATTTGTGTTTCTTTTCCTGTTTTTTGAAGCCAGATAATGTCTCCAAAAGTAGGCAATTTCTACACAAAAATGTTTTGAGACTGAAATTTACTGCTGTATAATCTCCTTTTTTCATAACCTATAGTTGGAAATTTTTACTTCAAATTTCTTGGCTTTCCAATAAAAAACAAGAATTTTTGTATTCATTTTCTTTAGATACATCATGGGGATTTTTTCTATATTTAGAAACAGGCCTGAGATAGACATTGTAGTTTTAAACAGTAGGAAAATAGATAGAGGTCATTTTATAGCTGCACATCAAACCTTCATAAAATCTGTTTTAGTAGCTAAGCATTAATTTCTTATAAGATTTGTATTAAATTTCAGTGAGGATTTTACAAAGCTCCTAAGTAGCTCACTTTTTAGTCACTAAGATCTCATAATTTGATCTTGTGTTTGGCTCAATATTCCTAAAATAAGTGGTAAATCTCCTTTCAACACTGTGTATGTTCTTATTTAATCTCGGAGATTATCTCCACTTAATTACAAATTTAATCCTTCTATATTCCTTTTAGCAAAATATCTGCCTTAATTGCTTTGATAAATGATGTGTTTTAAAGAGAATCTACAAGCATTTTGTTTTACAAGCATAAGTATTTTAAAGGGGAAATGTGAAAGACTCAGAAAGATTAAAGGTTCTACAGTGAAATGTAAATATAAAGAGTGTGTCTTAATGATTGGTAATGTATTTGCTTAAAGAAGATCAAGACAATTTGTGTGTAATTTTGTATGTGACCATAAAAACTAAATGACACATTAGACACTTTTTTCCCATCCATGGCTCCCATTAACTGACCAGTTATAGAACTGTCTGCAACTACCACTATTCTGAGTTCTCTGAAGTTTACTGGGAAACTGCAGGTCTGTGTTAGGGTAATTTTAGACTGGTGACATGAACTCATTTTTTTAATACCTTGTTTCACTGATTAATTTTATTTTTCTGTATGAGCTTGTCTCTCTTCAAATGACATCGGTTTCCAGTCATTTTGTAAGATTTTCTCAGTACTTCACAGGAGAAAAATACATCTTTTCAGCACTGATGTCACAGCATGGCTTTTAAGTTAGGATGTCACAGAGGAAATTAGAAGTGAAATTGCTGAAAAGACAGACCAACACCAGCAATTCACTTAAAATTCACAATTTATTTATTAAGTGGGAGGGGTGGGGTGTAGTGGCTAGATAGAAAAATAAATCTAGAGTCTAGATTTTCACCTCTATTCTGTAATATTCACTGACTTCATGCTCACCTCAATCCAGTCCAGTGCTTCACCTTCCCCTTCAGTTACCGCAAGTGCAATGGCTCCAAGTGACCAGGCGATTGTTCTGATCACCCAACATCTTGGAGTGGCAGGGGGTGATTTTGTTGTGAACTCACAATTCCGCATTCTGTGTATATGGGTGACCCCCAAGAGATGGGCAGATACAGCCAAGGTCTCACTTATCTAACTGTTGCTTTTGGATAGTCTTCACCCCATGACAAAGGCCATAACTCCTTTTCAATTTGGATAATCCACACCTGCCATGCTGAGGTACAATTTATCAGCTGTTATATGTTGAGAAGGTAGACATGATTCATTACAAGCAGGCCGCTTCCTTCCCACTCTCCTGGGCATCTTTGCTTTCCAAGACTGAGAAGTTATCCTGTTTCAGTTGCTAAAATCTTTGTTTCACAAAGGCCAGTGTCTAATCTTCATCTTGAGACAGATACCCTCCCTTCAGGAATGCTAGCAGAAGTATAATAGTGAGACAGCAGCCTGCCACACTGAAGAAGCATATTTCTCACCATTGATCTGAATCTCTGACTCTACAATAAACTGCATTCAGGCATGAACAGGCATATAGGGTATCTCAGCTTCCCTTTCCTTCAAAACCAGTTGATTTCAAGTAACAGCCTTCTGAGTGGCCCAGCAGCTCCACAAGGCTCTAAAATTTTTGATATTTAAGCTCTTCTTCTCCTTCATGGAAAGCAACTGCTGACCTCTAAACCAGTACAAAGGGAAAGCATTACTGGAACCACTTTTTAGTTGTTTCTTTTACCAACATTGCCAGCAGGATCATTTCAGTGCTTTGCTGAACCAGTGTGCTTGTCCTTTCGCTGACGTTGACAACCCCAAAACCCACAAGCTGTTATTCAGCTGTCATGCAGACACGGTGCTTTCTTGCAGCCAATTCGTTTTGTGCAGAGTCTGCCAGAGAGATGTCAGCTTGTGTGCTGCATTCATGAGTGCTGGCATTGCTCTGGAGGAAAATAAGTGGATGGGCAAAAGCTACCTCACTGCATTTGGGTGTTCACGGCTTCAGCTCTCTGCAGCATCATTGTCCTTCCTCTGGGAACTACTGTTCTTTGCATTTTCTCTTGTTTTTGTCTGAAAAGTTTACATGAAATTAAATATCTGATTTATTAACACTAATCCAGGGCTAACTTAAAACCCTAGACACAATGAATTCTACCTTGCACTAAGTCAACGGCAGCTATAAATCTTTTCTTGAGTTCGCAATTTCATTAAACATATGAGATAGTCCTGCTAGTTCTGTACTGGTGCACTGTTATGAAAAATATTGTGTCATTGAGATGCCGGAATCTGCAAAGCATGCAAAACTGCCCCCAGCACACCTTATCAGAAAGAGAATTTTATGCAAATCCCGTATCATACTTGGCTCATATAATTGAAACTTCAGTCTTGTTTGGCATGAGAGAGTTTAAAAATATGCACATGCACAAATTCTTCTGACACTTCATACCATGAACAGTTCAGTCTAAATAATCCAGAGTGGAAAGAGGTAGAAAATATATTGGAGGAAATAAGTGAATTTTCTTTTTTGTGGTCAGTGATAAACACCAGTTTCCCACCCTTCACATAAATGAGGAATGACTTCCTATAATGTTGCTTGCAATGACTTCCACCTGCACCCCAAATGTCTCTTGATATAAGGCCTCTGATGCTTCTGTGTCAGTATTTATTCAGAAGAATGTGGAGTTTTTCTTTGGTTTTGAAATGCTGGTCCACATCCAAGAGTGCAGAACATGAGCAAAGAGAAACCCTTGAGCAATCTTTGGTGACACTGTCCATTTGAAAAGCAACTCTGTCCTGAATCCTATTGCTCCTATCATAACTTCTATCATAACTAATATCCACCCTCACCAGCAGAGTCTCACATATTTCAGTCCTTTACTAACTCAGTCTTTCACTCCATGGCCTCGACTGAACTGTTCTCTTCTACTCTCATTTTTCACAATACCATTGCATCTTCCTCTTGATTTACAAGAAGAACAAAAAGGGACTGTTATTAGCAGCCTGGTTCACCTTATATGCTAGTTCTTGCAGATACTTACAAATTTATCTATATAATCATATATGTAATCTATATATCCTTTCCCTATTTTTGTTTCGAACATCTTCTTTCTTCAGCCTGCAGAATAGAGTCAGGGGCTCAAAGAGGAAGAAGCAGTGGTCCTGCTTGATTTCTGATCCTGCCACCCTCAGTTTCTTCATCATTCCAGTGCTTTGGAGTTTCTTCTTTTTTTTTCATTCTTTTTTTTTTTTCACATGCTCTAGTCTGCTTCTTTCCAAATGCAAATGCCTCCACAGAGAATTAAAAGAACTGGGTCAGTTCTTTACCCATGCTACATATTTGCTCTACTGTTGTCCTTCTGAATTTTTCCTCTATTGTTCAAGCACAATGTGCAGAATACTATTTGGATACCTTGGTCACTTGTTGTAAGGTTGTAGAGCAGCATCATAAGAAGATTAATTAGTCCCCAAAAAGAATGTTAACTTGTGCCATGGAAAATACATTGTATTTCTGTTTTTTTACCATCTTTGGCTTTGCCTTCATTTCTGGTTAAAGACAAAAAGTTAGATAAAAATACTTTCTTTAGGTGATATAGTATCACTTATCTTAAGTTATCAAAGGAATGAAGTAATCACAGCCCTGAAGGATGCATTAAAGTGGATTACTGTAATACCTGGAGGGTCAAGATAAACCTTAAATATCTTATCCATTCCATCTCGGGAGCAAGCCTGAGGCATTACCTCTTACTCAGAAAACTTAACCTAAATTAATGACAGAAAGAGACAGAGAACCCCAATAATCCTGAGTAATTGGCAGAAAAATTCTTCAGCCTTTCAATTGAAGAGATAAAAAAATCACATTATTATGGAATGGAAGGTAAAACACTAAAAAAGCTATCTCATAAGTGAGTATCAGGCATTCAGCTTTCACTAAAATCTAGCTTCTCCTGGGCTACTACTTCTCAGCTAATTAAATGGCACAAACTGCATTCCCCAAGCAATTTTTTTACCAAAGCACAAACTTCCCCATTTGCATGAGAGTCTGCAAACAGTTCCACATGAGATTCAGGTAAAGTCTCTTCTTTGCCTGGTGGCACTCCTATCTCTGGTTTCAGACTGTGTCCAAGATAAAAATCTAGTTCCTTTGCTTGAATAGTAGAATTTTATGCTTTTATATTCCAGATTTTCTATCTCAGATCTGAGTACCTCCTTTGGGGGACTGTGATTTATATGAAGGCCTGCTCTTCAACAGACTCTGAATACATTCAGTTATGCTGCTAGGCCATTTTGGAAATCCTCCTTGTAATGCCAGTAGGTTCATCACCAGTGCACGCATACACACGTGTGCTGGGACACACAGTCTTGAAGGCACAGACATATGTTGAGGGGTTCACCTATGAAAGAGAAACTCATCATTGGTAGTATATAATGTTACTATGTAAGCCTCTTTCAAAAGCCTTTTCTAGCAGATTCAGAGACACAACATCAAGATCTCCACTGGGTTCAAATCCTAGATGTCTGTCTTTCTTAAAAGCATCAGAATTTCGGTACCTGGGCTAATCTATTTTAGACTGACAAGATTTTGATATTTATTTATGAATTTTAAAGTGAAATGGTTGAAGCGTACATGAGAATTTTAGGACATTTATCATGACCATGTAATGAAGAAATTTTGCAATAGGATTCTTAATAGACTTTGGGGAATAATTTTATACAAGTTGTCCTAGATAAAATCCAATAATGCAAAGGAATTCGGTAAAACTGTACTAAGATAGTACTGCATAAAATTAATAGTAGCTGGTTGAATTTTAAACCAAGGTACATTATTTAGGTGAACACAATTCAAAGTCTCCCTAAAAGCAATAACGTCCCTAGGGATGAAAAGTATTGACTGTTTTTCTCCAAGGAAGTTCTGCTGATTGATTTAAGATACTAACGTGGAACTTACTGAGAACAGTAAGATAAAATTAATAGAAGAAATTAAAGTGAGATATTTTAAACAATGTAACTTTCTGTGCTATGGATGATTACATTCTAAAGCAATAAAAGCTAAATTGCCCCACACAAACCCCGAATTTTCTTCCATTAAATAATGTTTTTAAGAGTGAAAACAGAAAGTATAAGTTATCTCTGCTGAAGGTGAGATTCTAGTACCACTGAAATCAATGGCAGAAGTCTCACAGAAACAAAGCCTTGTCTGCCAACTCTTCAGAATTTTTTTTTCTGGTGAATTTTCTGTTTCATTAGAGAAAAAAGATTCTCTCAATACATTAGAGGGATACTTTACAAAGCATAAAATAATATTGCCTGTCTTTTTTAACTTCTACATTTCAATCCTGCTTCCTGCTTAGGGAAAACACAGCAAGTGCTCAGGGTGATGCAGTGCTTTATAGATGAGGTTGCATGCACTTATTCAGTCTGCAGTTCTATGAAAGAGACTCAGCTTCATCTGCTAATTTCACAAAATCTCATTATTTCTCATTTGTGATAGGTCACTAGGAGACTCAGCCACTTCACATTCAATTAACTTTTATTTTTTAAGTATCTGGAATTTTAATAACACTTCCAGAAAGCCACAAGCACACATGCATTCTCAAAAGTAAATCTGGAGAGGATTTCAGCCTGTGAGAATTTCTTGCATCTTCTTGTACAGGAGATAGTATGGTTGAGTTACTGCACAACTATTTGTGAAGAAAATATACTTTCAACTTTCACAAACAAATTTATCCCTGATGTTTTGCTGACTGCCTACTCCCTCCACCCAAACAGAGTGTCAAGTTAAGTGTCTTTATAGCATTGGTGAGATCCATTCTAGAATAGAATCTGCAGTCTTGAGTCTCGACGGGAGATTTAAACGCGACAAAGCCAGCCACAGCATCGAAGTCGATGAGGATCAACAGCAGGAACGGTAAGTTCTGTGACTGCATCCTTGGTCGAGGTGGGCAGGCAATCCTTCGAGAGAGGGAAAACCCAACAAGGAACCCAAGGGCAGGTGGCTCTCCCGAAACCCAGAACAAGCAGCTGCCACATGGGCAGCTGATGTGGCAGGGGGGTCATCCCAGCAGTATCAGAGGGAGATTTAAATATCTCCTAGAGAGCACCAGCGACTGGAGTGCTGTGAACAGGGGCGTGGCTCGTCAGTTTGCTAAGGCAGTTCACAAAGGTGGGGTGCACAGGCAGGGTGAGGAAAGAGGGTGCTGAGCCCCAGCAGAAGCAGCAGAAAACCATGGTGGCCACCCATCAGAAAAATAAGACATCTCCCAGCTTTGCACTAGCCACGACTGAAACAGCCTCACAAACCGAGCCCCAGTGGGTGTATGCTGCCACCCCGGCACCAGACTGCAGGACGTGCCCCCTCCTGCACTGGTAATGAATGCCAGCGGTGGAGTCACCTGTGGGGGATGTGCTCGGGTAGAGGAACTCCTCTGCATGGTAACTGAACTCAGGGAGGAGGTGACAAGGCTAAGGACTATCAGGGAATGTGAGAGAGACTTCTGGGATAACACCCTATGCTCCCTGTCTCAGCCCGAACAGGCAGACATGCCCTGTGCAACAGAGGACTCCTCATCCTCTATCCACTCAACCGAGGAGAGTAATTTAGGAGGCGGATAAGAATGGCAGCAGGTTCCTGCTCATTGCAGACGGCGTGTCTCCCCTGTTTCAAACGTGGCCCTATGGATTCCCTTGTTGAATAGATATATAAGTCTGTAAGTAGAGCCAAACCCAAATGTTGACAATTCTCACAGCCTGGAATAGTTCCTCAGATTAAGAAACCTGAAGCCATCAATTAAAATGGCTTTTGTAAAGAAGAAGAGAATGGTCACAGTCATTGGGAACTCCCTTCTGAAAGGAACTAAAGGACGAATATGCAGGCCAGACCCATTACATGGGGAAGTCTGCTGCCTGCCTGTGGTCTTAGCCGGTGATGCGGTAAGGAAACTCTCAAATCTCGTTAAACCCACAGATTATTATCTTCTACTCATCTTTCAGATTGGAAATAATGAAAAATCAACTACAAACCCCAAGGATGATTAGAAATCACTTTAGAGCTTTAGGATGAATGCTGAAGTGTTCAGGTGTGCAAGTAGTTATCTCTCATAGGGAATGATGAGGGAAGGAATGGGAATTAAATGTCTGGCTCTGAAACAGGTGTGAAGAACAAAACTTTGGGTTCTTCATCAGTGGACTGGCATACACACCAGGCCTGCTGGCAAACGATGGCGTACACTTGTCCCAAAAGGGCAGAAGGCTATTTTCCAAGAAGTGTAGGACTAATCAAGAAAATTTAAAACTAGATTGGAAAGGGGAGGGGAACAACAGTGGGCTTGATAGAATAAAGCATGGGAATGGCACTTCAGGTTCTGAGCGACAGTGTACAAGTGGGGGGCTCTGGTCTGCCACCTCAGTGGAAATGGGGGATAGAACTCCAGGTGGCCGCATTCAAAGGTTATTTGTGAGTTACAAACTACAGCTAGAAGACACTAAGGATTTACAGCTATTCTACTCAGGGAAGAGATAGAAACAACAGCCCAACTGAACTACATTTACACTAACGCACCCAGCATGGGCAACAAACAGGGGGAGCTGGAAGCTGTAGCAAGGCAAGGAAACTACGGCGTAATTGCCATCACGGAATCATGGTGGGATGATTCACACAGCTGGAGAGCTGCCGTAGGTGGCTACAAACTGTTCAGGAGGGATAGGTAGGAAAAAGAGGTGGTGGGGTTGCTCTCTTTATTCGAGAATGTCTTGACTGCATGGAACTCAATAAGAGTAATGAAAGTGTTGGGTGTTTATGGGTTAAAATCAGTGGAACAGGCAGTAAGGCAGATACAGTGGTGGGAGTCTGTTATCGGCCACCCAGCCAGGACAGAGAAACTGATGAACTCTTCTACAAGCAACTAGGAGAAGTCTTCCGATCGCTAGCTGTCATTCTTGTGGGGGATTTCAACCTTCCGGATGTCTGCCGGAAGTATGATACAGCAGAAAGGAAACAGTCTAGGAGGTTCATTGAGTGTATGGAAGAGAATTTCCTAACACAACTGGTGAATGAACTGACTAGAGAAGGAGCCTCACTGGATCTGCTGTTTGTGAACGGAGCAGGCCTTGTGGGAGAGGTGACTGTTGGAGGACACATGGGGCACAGTGATCGTGAGATGATAGAATTCTCATTTCTTGGAGGGCTAAGGAAGGGGGTCAGCAGAACTGCCACTCTGGATTTCCAGAGAACCGACTTCGACCTGTTTGCAAGGCTGTGTGATAAAGTTCATTGGGAGGCAGTTCTAAAGGACAAAGGAGCACGAGAGGGCTGGATGCTCCTCAAGAAGGAAATCCTGGTGGCGCAAGAGCAGGCCATCCCCATGTGCCGTAAAGCGAGCCGGCGGGTTGGCTGAGTAGAGAGTTTTGTATTGATCTCAGGAAGAAGAAGAAAGTTTATGAGCTTTGGAAGAGGGGGCAGGAGTCCCAGGAGGACTACAAGGGTGAGGTAAGATCACAGAGAGAGAAAATCAGAAGGGCTAAAACCCAACTAGAACTTCAACTGGCCAGATTGGTGAAAGACAATAAAAAATATTTCTTCAAATACATTAACAACAACAGGAGGATCAAGGAGAATCTCCCTCCTCTACTGGATGCAGGAGGAAGAGTAGTGACAAGGGATGAGGACAAAAACGAAACTGGATGGTCGGGCTCAAAGAGTTGTGATAAACGGAGTTAAATTCAGTTGGAAACTATTCATGAATGGGTTCAGTGCTGGGTCTGGTCCTGTTCAATATCTTTATCAGTGATCTCAATGATGGCATCGAGTGCACCCTCAGCAAGTTTGCAGATGACACTAAGCTGGGTGGAAGTGTGGATCTGCTTGAAGGAAGGGAGGCTCTGCAGAGGGATCTGGACAGGCTGGATCGATGGGATGAGACCAGCGGGATGAGGTTCAACAAGGCCAAGTGCAGAGTCCTCCATTTGGGACACAACAACCCCGTGCAGTGTCACAGGCTTGGGGAGGAGTGGCTGGAGAGCTGCCTGGCAGAGAAGGACCTGGGGGTGTTGGTTGGCAGCTGGCTGAACATGAACCAGCAGTGGCCCAGGTGGCCAAGAGGGCCAATGGCATCTTGTCCTGTATCAGACACAGCGTGGCCAGCAGGAGCAGGGAGGTGATTGTGCCCCTGTGCTCAGCACTGGTGAGGGTGCACCTGGAGTGCTGGGTTCAGTTTTGGGCCCCTCACTACAGGAAGGACATTGAGGGGCTGGAGCGTGTGCAGAGAAGGGCAACGAGGCTGGTGAGGGGCCTGGAGAATAAGCCCTGTGAGGAGCGGCTGAGGGAACTGGGGTTGTTTAACTTGGAGAGGAGGAGGCTGAGGGGAGACCTCATCACTGTCTACAACTGCCTGAAAGGAGGTTGTGGCGGGGTGGGTGTCACTTGTGTCACTCACAAGTGACAAGTGACAGGATGAGAGGGAATGGCCGCAGGTTGCGCCAGGGGAGGTTTAGACTGGACATTAGGAAGAATTTCTTCACTGAGAGTGTGGTCAGGGATTGGAACAGACTGCCCAGGGAGGTGGTGGAGTCACCATCCCTGGAGGTGTTTAAAAGGTGGGTGGGTGAGTTCCTTAGGGACATGGTTTAGTAAGGGGACAGGTACATTTGGACTCGGTGATCTCAGAGGTCTTTTCCAACTAGAGGGTTCTATGATTCTGTGATTCTATGATACTATGATTTTTTTAAAAAAAGAAGTCTGTTCAAAAATCCAAACATTAGATTGAAGAATAGATGGAAATAAATTCTGATAAAGTTAAGGAACTCAGTTTTTTTAACTGTTTAGAAGACCAAATGGTTTTTATAACTATACAAACTCTTATTATCTTCAAGGGACAAAATACCAAATACTGTGAAAATGTCTGTAATCCATTGAAAAATGCAAAATAACAATTATTTGTCAAGTACTATAGATTAAAAACTTTAACTAGAAAAATCACTAAGTTGTATCATCACAGTGAAGTGAATGAGACAAATATTTGTCCTTACTGTATTTCTAAGCTTTTCTTTCAGTTCAGAAGGTTAATCAAGTTACATGTTGAAGAATAGAATGAGACTACAACTAGTATTTCATTGTATAAAAACCTATGCTAAATTAAGAATTGATCTGGCTTAAAAGCTGAAATAATCCATATATAATATCAAAATTCATCAGAACTAAAGAGTCCTGCATGAAAAGGAAAATCTAGGTACCTAATTTGTTATTACATATTAATAGATTAATAGTAATGTTCACATGGATATAAGTTCTTTTCAAAGTATCTAGGCAGTCAAGATGAACTGCATGAACATTCAAAGAAAAACAAATTAAAAAAAAAAAGCAGGGCTGGATTTCCACAAATATTTCTTCCTTAGTTTCTACAAAGCTGATGTAAAGTTTAGGATAAATTTCTTTTTAGTAAAAAAAGTAAGTTCTCATTTTCTGAAAACAAGTACTAACCAAGTTCTTGCAATCAACCTAAGTGACTTCCTGATTTATGGAAATGATCAATTAATTAAATGTAATGTGATTGATGAACAGAAATTTTTCAGATTTTTTCATTTAATTATTTTATAGTTAGGTTGTTAAAAATGATAACATTAGAAAAATCTTTTTTTCTAGCAACTGTTGTTCATTCTCTTGTTTTAGTTAGATCACTGTCATTTGCTCAGGTTTGGTTTTAAAGTTCATTTCTGCTGTTTCTATGTCATTCTTAATGAGCATACCTAGTTGTAAAATAACTAAAATTTGTAGTCATAAGAGCTAGAATCTATTTACCAAAAATTCAAGGAAGCTTTACCTGGAAAACTAAAAGAGCTTCTCTGCCATGGCTGGGTCACTGATGCAGGTGGATGCATCACAAATACAGAGAGAAAGCAATATTTACCCAGAAGGAGTCACCTTGCCTCTGTCAGTCTTAGTATTTTCTTCCTTGTGTGCAGACCTTGCACACAGAAGAACTGCTGAATCACACTAACAGGGTGAGAATGAAACAGCAGCATTTATTTTATTCTCTCTACACTCTCACAATTATCCTTATTTCTGTAGCTTTCCTTCAAGACAGACTTTTCTGATGTGCCAATAAATAAATATATCAAGCGAGATCTCATGCATTTTGGCTAGGCAGAGGCTGCTTTTATTCAGGTGAAATTGAATCATGTGTACTGTGCTGAGACACTTTAGTCCCTTTCATTCACAGTCCATGAAGCTGACTGAAGGATCAAAGCTACCAGTGAACTGAAAAACTGGCACTTGCAGCCTGGATGAATACTTTGGAATGCCATTTTTAAGAAAATGAAATGAAATGCATGACAAGAAAGCAGGTAAGGGTCTGATAAATGAAAGGAAGACAGGATGAAAAAGTAGAAGTAGAGAAAAAAGCGCTCATGACAAAGCACAAAAAAGAAAAAGAAGAAAAAATAAAAAAGCAGTGAAGAAAGAAATATTGAAAAATATAACCATTAGAAAACCTTCTGAAATGGCTGAGGATTATAAGGAGCCATGAAAATGTCCAAGGCGTAGGCTAGGTTGCATTTCATTCACACAATGCCCAGCACCTTAGTGTCCTCCAAGGACACATTAGCACACAGAAGAAAGGTAAGACTGGGGAGGACATTTTGCAAACTCACAGGGGCATGACTGTGTCAAAAGGTACCACTTGGGAAGCACAACTGAGGGAGAAGTCATCCCATAGGAGCACTTCAGCCTTTGCTGTGGCTTTAGACTTACAGTCCACTTTATGAATGCATGGGCAAGGCTATAAATTAAAGTACTTGACAGTCTCGGTGTACTGGATCAATACAATGCAACATGTACAGTAAATAAGAGTGTTCAACGGTGAAGAGGTGGGTGGTAAAACCAGGGTTACATATTACAAAGGTGTTGCTGAAAGGTTCAGCACGCTTTGCGTCTTGCCTCAGCTCTCTCCTCACAGTGGTTACCTCACTTGCAACCGACTCATGACACAAGAAGTGATTTTATATAATCAGAGAATAATAGAATGGTTTGGGTTGGAAGGGACCTTAAAGTCCACCCAGTTCCACTCCCCTGCCATGGGCAGGGACAACTCCCACCAGCCCAGGCTGCTCAAGGCCCCATCCAGCGTGGCCTTGAACACTTCCAGGGAGGGGGCACCCACAGCTTCCCTGGGCAACCTGTGCCAGGGCCTCACCACCCTCAACGTGAAGAATTTCTTCCTAATGTCTAATCTAAATCTTCCCTCTTCCAGTTTTAAGCCATTCCACCTTATTCTATCACTACTTATCCATGTAAAAAGTACGTCCTCATCTTTTCTGTAGCCCCTGTCAGGTACTGGAATATCTCTGTTTCCCCAGAGCCCTCTCTTCTCCAGGCTGAACAAGCCCAACTCTCTCAGCCTGTCCCCACAGCAGAGGTGCTCCAGCCCTCTGATCATCTTCGTGACCTCCTCTGGACGTGTTCCAACAGTTCCACATCCTTCTTATGCTGGGGATTCCAGAGCTGGACACAATGCTATATATAATGAAATCAGACCTTTGCACTTCAGATAAGGGTGCTTTGTACACTGATTTAGCCTCACTTTCTGAGTCATAGTGTTGGATTTCATCCTTGTTGTTTCAACTCAGTTACATCCTCTGAAGATCTGAAGAGTTTCACTGTTGGCACACTTAATCACATTAGCATATGACAGTTAGCATGCTTGTAATTTGTGGAAACTGATAAAGCTCTTTGGGCATTTCCTCTGTTTGGGATTTGTCCTTGCATGTTTCTGAATCTCCTTCTGAGTAATGAGGGCTTTTGTAGCACAGAGCCCAGGGAAGAACCAACTTTGAAGTCTTCTGAGTACCACAGTCACACTTCAGCTGTAAATAATTGCCTTCCCATCAGTACTTATATTTGTGTGAAGTTTTAGTCACAGAGGTCATTTTTTGCAGTCAGCAAGGACATGTTACTTCTCTTCCACTAATTTCCTTCTCTCTATGGTAGACAAAATCCTCCACAGGGCTTCTGGTAGACAGTCAGGTAGGCAACAGGGATGAAGGAACAGAGGTATAAATAATCCCTCATGGAGTACAGGATCTTTGATATAAAAGCCATACATAAAAAGGGTTGTTTGATCCCATACAGTGCTTTTGTAGATCATTTCATCATATATAAATTCTAAAGTCCTTCTGTAAGAGCAGTGCTTATGTACCAAGCCAGAATTCTCCATAAATACATGCAAACCCACCTTGATGCTTTCCTGAAGACACATTTAATTTATTTACCAGAACTTTAACCGTGGTGGTCTTGTTAATAAGCAGAAAGCATGCACACTATTTTGTCAAACGTTGCCACACCGTATATATGTATTCCTTTCTGTTTTTTCTCAAACTACCATCTATTATCTTATATCTGGGGTTTGGGAGTTCAAGGGTTATTAAAGCTTTTGCAAATCCTGGACTACTCAAGTCCCTAGTAAATTTCACAAAACAATTATTGAGGCAATATGTGGAGTGATAATGCGCTCTCTCTGAATTAACTTTCTAAACTACAGAAATAACTAAGCTGTATTTATTGTCATTCTTTTCATAGTCTTTTTTTGGATGCCCTTTCCCAAGTGCCTCTTATTTATCTTTACATAAAAGATGCAGACATGCAGAGAATTCTGACACCTCTACAACTTCATACCAGGGCTTAATTTTTCAGTGATTATTCAATTTTAATCCATTTTCATGCCTTCTTTCGAAGTCAGAATCTGATCCAGAGCACATTTTTATTCTGTAAAGTCCATTTATTTAGGCAGCTAGGGAATGTAATTTTCTTTAAAAATAGTAGAAGAGTCACCTTCCCTCTTCCCCCACCCCCTGGTAACCCAGAAGGTTATGATTTTTTCTGCAATTCCCTCTACAGAGAATGTTGTATTAGTACTCTTTGGCAGCATTGTAGTCAAAAGATTCATTTAAATAGAGACACTCAGTAAAATAAAAGCACATAAGAAGTTAGAGTTATTGATTTTTTTCTCTTTAAATGAGGCATTTTATTACTCAAAGGATTTTACTGAAAGTCTACATTGTCTAGTTAAACTAGCAGTGGAATCTTGTGGGGACGAAAACACAATACTAAATGTAATTTTTTGTTTTCCTTCCAGGCTGTAAATGTTGTTTGATATTTGTCATCAAGGTGACACTTTCTTGCTTTAACATCTATCCTCTGCTATTTAATGCTAAAATCTTAAGGAGCATTTCACTTTACACTATTATTAATACTGTCTGTATTACAGAACCAGATGGGAATTCTCCAGAGAAAAGTCTGCAGGGGTTTAAATATAAACTGCTGCAGATGCTACAGGATCTACCGGAATCCATGAGCTCCAGGACCTACGCACTCCTCCTTCCAAGTGCGCTCCGAATCAAGGGTCCCTTTATCCCAGCCCAAGGGATGCAGCTGAGGGTGCTCCTGCTCACAGGCCCAATCAGCAGCGAGGCTGTGCTATTTCCTGAGAAGGCACAACATACACACCTTCCCACTCACAGAGGATGTTAATGCTTGTGTATCTGTGTGTTTGTCCCTTTGCATGAAATTTATTATTTCTTTTAGAATTTTACCACATTTTTGTCCTTAACCAAATAACTCAATGAACCAGGTACTCCCAAACTGCTCATAGCTTTATATAAACCACTGAAAAAAGCAGAGGTTAATAAAAGAAAGCATTGAGGTTATTCAACTGTCTTATATTTTTGCCAATATTTTATCATTTGCAATTATTCTGAAGCACGATTTAAAAACTGAATGTAATTTCAAACATGTGTGAGGAAACAAGTGAGGAAAAATAGACTCTAAAAGGGCAGAACAATTTGATTTTTAAACTGATACTAAATCTTTGTGTCAAGTCAGCTCAATACTAAGATCCCCATGGCTATTGTGTCACAGTGTCTAATGAGACCTGTATTTTTGTTTGATTATATTATTCACTATGAGTCAAGTTCTCTTGCTTCCCATCTTGCATCATGTGGCTTGGCCAGGGGAGAGTTCGCAGGCCTCAGAGGACATACAATTCACCCATGAAACCTGTGAAACAGCAGCACATCAGACTGCTTGACCACAGCTTTCATAAAGGTGTACAGCATGATAGTAAAATACAGCTTAGTACTGAACTGATCCAGAGTAGAATGTTTTGAGTAAGAAAGATTTGCAATTGTTTTCAAGCAACTCAAAATTAAGTAGTTAAATGGCCCCTTAAGGATTTCCTATTGTAAAACTATTATCTTCCTGATAAAATAAAGCTTTCTGGATATCATAACGGGAAATTCAGTTTTGATGTAAAGAAATTAAAGGCCAAGACAAAAAAAACAAGTGGCATAAATCAAGATGTCATGCTTGTGTTGACAGAGGAGATAAGTCCTTTGTACAGCATGGAACTCCAGATTCCTTATTTGCAAGTCAGGAGCAGCCTAAGTTTAAAAAATTTTTGTGATGTCCTTAAAGTTCAAATCTCATGGCAGTCCAGTTGGATGGGCGTCTGATGAAAGCTACTAACCATTATTCCAAATCCTCCAGTAGTCTTCTGCACACCCTCTGAATTGAGAACAAAGAGGAAGGTCAAGTAAACATGCCCCATCTTCATTTGGATGCCAGACACTTCCAGACATATTAAGCCCAGGCAAGATGTGCTTCCTAGGTTGACTGATAATCTCGTGCTGGTAACAACACTGAAGAGGTGTATTTTGTCTTCTGGAAGCGGTGTTTCCCATGTCAAAAGCTTGTCAGAGCACAGTATTCTTTTAATATTTTGGGTCCAACCTACTTAGTGTTTTGCATCCCCTTTTGTATCACAGCCTGATTTGCCTGATTCAGGCAAAAAGGATCTGACTGAAGAAACAGGAGCCCACACCGTGGTCCCCTCATGGCAGATACCTGTAGGGGCAGTTATGTCATGGGAAGCAAGCAGTGGGAAGATGTGTGCATTCAAGAAAGCCCACATTTTTCTTCAGTTGCTCTCCCATGCAGCTCTGGGTAGTATTTTTAAAATCAGTGGATAAGTGATGGATCAGACGAAAGTAAATTGTCACTTGCTGAATGCATATCCCAGGGCAGTTTGGAGAGCATGCTGAAATCTGAAAACAGCCTAAGAAAGGAAAATAAAAGCTTTTTCCTACTGTATAAGACAATGAAATGTTAATTACACGGTTCGAAACTCCATCTGATGCAGATCAGTCACTACACTTCAGCACAACTGCAGTATTTTTAAGCACAGTTTACTGTGATGTACAACCTTCTAAATCAGATGTTTGACCCAGATGAAACCTGTTTCATTTTCTTATTTTATTTCTTCATAATGCCAGTTATTTTCCTATTGTAAAGACGGTGGCTTGATTTAAAGAGCCTCTCTGTTCATTTCAAGTCTTTACACAACTATTTACACCAAAATGATATCATCAACCAACACCAAGTTCCCTGCTCTCTGAAACAACATAAACGGGTCTGGCAGATAACCCCATTTTCCTTGCATATTCTTCATAAACCATGCATTCAAATGATAACAAACAGACACTGCAACACATCTCTGAAATTGAACTGGGATGAAGAAAGGCAAGGAGAGGAGAGAGAGGAGGTCAAGTTGGTAGAAAAAGTAGGGAAAAATGCAATCTTGTTTTGAGTTTCAAAACAGTCTAGGGCTCACAGTTATTCTTCTTTGTGGGAGTCTCAGATGTTGAACATCTAATTATCTTAAAGTGTACATATGGCACTGTGGTATGCAATATTCTGTTTTCTGATTATCCCAAAATGGCATTGTAAATTAAAAAAATTAAACTGAATGGCTTGCTTAATAACAAGACTGGTACACAGATGAGTTCTTTAATGAACTACATTATTTTTCTGTTCAAGTGCAATTTCACATAGTGTTTTTTAAAATAAGTCTCACAGTAAGACTGCTCAGGGCTGTGTACACACGTGTCCAGTGAGTAAAATAGATCCAAAACACTTACATGAACTAAGAAATGGGGCATGACTTCTATGCTTATTATCATTAATAATCTTTGCCGTCCATTAATCTTCTCCCTTATTTTCAGTATTTGAGGGAGCACATAAAAACTGGAGATTTTTTAATACTTCTTTTGATTCAACGGTTTTTAAACATTCTGTTAATTTTTTAAACTTCTGTGAAACATTCCCAGTTGTGTTACTGTGTTACCTAATGTAGTAGCATCCAGACAAATCTGAATTTCGGGATTTGATAAAACATGTTTTGTGCATCCCTATTTCAGGATTTGCTCCTTCATAATTTCAGATCTTTGAGAGTATAATTTCTTTGTCTCTTTCTTCTTTTAGAAGTTTAGGGGGTTTTTTATCCTAGAAATAAGTTGTTCATGACCCGAAAGTAACCACAAACAGATTTCATTAAAAAACATAACAGTTGCTTCCTCTGAGCCTTTTCGTACTTTTTCCTGGTCTTTGGCCTAGATCCAAGATAATAACTGTTTTTTATTTGGAACCAAGGCGGGGGTGGGGGGGAAGGTAAGTCGACTTTGCATCAAGCTAATATGGAAAACTCAGCTTCCCTCAGTGAAATGAAACCCTTGATAAAACATAACTGTCCAGACAGCTGAAGTCAAAATCAGATCACAAATTGAGATATTTAAAATAAGAGAATAGCTATTCTGATGTTAAGATAAGGAAGACTTTCAGGGGAGATAGGGGTGGAATTGGAAATGGATGGTAGGGAGGGGAAGGGGAGTTAATTTATGGCTTTATTGATATATTATCTCTATTTTCTTATAATGATAAAAATCATTAATCAAATTCTGTCCAGCTTTCACTATCCTCAGGCTATGTTTTTTTCATTAAATAAATAGTTCAAGGAAAATTTCTTCCTCCCCTGCTTGTGAGCCAGACCTCTTCCCCTGGACAAGTGACTTGGGTTTTGTTTTGCTTTGAATGATCATCAGGTCACCTGACCTGTCCCATGAGCAAAAGAACAAACTTGTGAACTTCAAATCTTCCCATGTCCTGTCCCCAGCATCCATTTGCAAAAGTTATCCTAGTCTGACAGAATGAACAAAGCAGCCCAGAGCTAAATGCTAGTTTTGGATCTCCCTAAACATTATCATGTAAAACATTGTCTAGGAATATCTCACACTGCTTTCTGCCTTCATCTCTGGGTGTTCACTGCTGGTGTTAGTGCCTGCCATTTTGCCAAGCAGTTTTGACTACTTGGGTTAAATGGTGATGGGTAGTGAAGCTCCTTGTGCACAGGGTAGGAAATTCAGTCCAGAGCGAAGAAAGATGACCCCTCTTATGTCCCTATTTCAGAGCTCAGCAGTAGGCTCAGAGAAAAAAAAAAATACTTTGGGATGAGTGTGTGAAGCCAGCAAAATTAGGAAGAGGAGATTTTGTTTCCACACCTATATTAGTGAAAAAAAACCTGAGATGTTTCTGACAGGAACTGTAGGCATAAAATAAAAGATTGATTTCATTGAAGGTCCACTGAGAGTTGTGCTGAACAACAGACTCACAGATGAAGAAGGGAGGAATCTTTATCATGCAGCCTCAGAGCGCATGCCGCCAGGAGCTCACTGGCTCCAAGGAGGAAGGGAGCACATGTAATGAATATGTACTGACCTTCTGAAGAAGGATCTTGCATGACTTTTTGTTAGCATTTTTGTCTATGAAAAAAGTCTCTTAATGTGACTGTTTAATGTTATATAAAGTACAGGCTGTTCCTAAAACATTTTTTTCTCCACAGAACATAGTTTTACAGTGAAATAAGTGTCTTCTTATTAAGGGATGTTCAAACAACTTCGGGTTTAGAGGCATGATCAAAATTTCCAAGATTGGAAATCCTCAGTAATTTTATCCTCTTTTTCTTTATACCAGGTGTGTCAAACTCACGGTTCCCACTGTGCTCCTGCTCCTGCAGTGTAATGCACATCACACACGCTGCGCATGTGACCAGCACGCTGGCAGGAGCGTAAGGGCAAGGAGTTCGACACTGCCGCCACATAGGAACAAGGTGCTGGGATGAATAAAACAAGATGAAGGGCCGAATTCAGCCCATAGGCCATGAGTTTGACACCCCTTCTCTATGCTATAATCTCAGATGCCAAGTATGAACCTGTGGAGATTTTATCCACACCCATTCTCAGAACAGTATAATTCACAGTATATGCAACCTGAGAAGGAGGTTGTGAAAGAAAAGACTGCTCATGCCATGATGAAATGAGTTGAAGAAATACTCATATAATTTCTCTTCTGCACCTTTAAATTAGTTCCAGAGCCAAGAAGTAACAAAGCTCCGGCTTGAATGACTTTCCCCATAACCCCATAAAGAGTCATAGAAATGAAAGCAGAGAAGTCAGTCCCTGTCATGTAGATAGGTAAACTAGAACACCAAAGGCAAGTTAACTGGCATTATGGGCAATACTAGAATATTTTGCAGCAATGCAAAATGCAATGACTAATTGGTTCAAATTTCCATGCATTGTCCCACCTTCTTCCAGAATTTTAAATTCACTAGTGAATTTCAGAGAGGGGGAGTCTGCAGAGAAACTGAGGTGATGCAAGTTTCTAACAAATGAAGGAAAAGGTTCAAGTGAGCATCTTCAACAGAACATTGATGTCTGCATCATGCGTTCAGCTATATTACCTAGCTAGAACCCATAAAATATGGTGTTAGAGGAAATGAGGCCTTGTAAAATCTCTGCTTAAGGTATAAACAGTGAAGAGGTATCTTACTGGTAAAACATATAGAACAATTTTATAAAATGGCTTTGTTTTCCTGGATATCATGAACCATAAAATAATAATTACTGTCATTGATTCTTGCTGATGCTTGCTAAAGATTGCCTCCCAAAGTCACTCTTGCCCCTTCAAAAGCTGGAAGCTGTTATTATACTCGGTTATTCTTCTCTTGGGCCTCTCTCTGTATGCAATTAGCAATGAATTAGGCTCCGATACGAGGACAGATGGAAATGTAAACACAATGCTCCAATTAATGGAAAGGAGGGTTTCCAGAGAAAGTGCCAGAGAATCCACTCACTTCATGCATTAGGCTGCATTCAAAGAACAGTCTACTGTATCCAGTTCCAAAGGGCCTTTGTCTTAACAGCTAAACCAGTCTGAAAATTATTCATTGTCTTCTGATTATATAAAGCCAGACAAGTAGGTGCAGTCTGTGTCCTGAAATCTTAGGAATAAGAATGAAAAATAAACAGGTTTTATATGAATATTCCAATAATAAACACGTAAAGGACAGTAAGTAAAAGGTACAGAGTATAAAGCTCAATTAATGGCTAAACACATCTAACTAGAAAGTAAGGAGAAACAAGAGGAAACATAAGCAAGCCCTCTTCTCTAATCCTTCCCACAAATTCTTTCTTTTTCTTGGTCATGCAGCTTCCTTATTCCCTTGCGTACAATGCTCAATGTATTTAGAAGGAGTAGGTAGCTGCCAGTGCAGCCAGTGTTGAAGGCAGCCCCTGCACAGGCTTGCCAGGATACTTCATTGGTCTCTCCAGTGTTTCACCAGGGAAGCAGTCACCTCCATCCTCACAACAATGAAAGCTAGTGAAGCAGGATCACTGTGCTGGGGTCAAACAAATGGCTTTAGTTTGCCATTGTCATTTAATCTACGGTGATGAAACACAAGACTACCTGAAAGGGATCACCAGACAGAACCAACTACAGCAATTCCATACACTGTTATTTCCTTCCCTGTCTCTTGATCTTCTTTTTTGCCTTGTTGTACCTGTCTTCCACCTCCTAGGTCCCTCCCAAATGAACAGCCTGTCCTTAATTACTTTTTCCCTTTTGATCACAGCCATTTCTCCACACATAAATTTGGTATTACCCAGTTCACCTTGGCCTTGCATGTTGTTAATGACATAATTAGGCACTGTTGCTTCGTAAGCCTCCACTCCACAGAAAGTCTCCTTAGTTAACTTTCTGAAGTTTGGCAATCAGTCACACACTTCCCCTTAACCATCTTTAAAATCTAGCCAACCCATAATGCTCTTGGTAACACCTGACAGCTTCTTAGTGTTATCACCACAGACAGTAGTAGCTTCGCATGCTCTGTTGAGTTTGGTAGATCTCTGGCCAGCACCTATTCATATGTTCACATCCTTAACAGCATACATAAACCTAAAGTCTGTCAGTGCTTGCCGGTACAGATACAAATCCTATTGTCACATCAATGAAGAGAAGCTCAAAATATCTGTCTGTCAGTGAAACCTGCAGTCTGATCATCTCTTCATCTGACAGCATTGTAAACCAGCAAGAAGAGCAGGGAAACTACATGAAGATACCTAAATGGCACTCAGCTACCAGCTTTGCATTGGTCAACAAAATGCAGACTCCAAAAGCCTTCTCAAGCTTTTCCAGAGTATTTGTTCTTCCAAAACTATGGGTTTTTTTCTACAGAAAATGGAGATACTCCTAGCCACTTACATCAGACATCGGCTATATGAATAACCTCACAGTTTACAGTGCAGGGATCACCAGCTTCTACTTTATACAGGCTATTTACTGGATGAGTATATAGACCCAGGAATGGGGTTAAAATACACAGAGAGACTAGCAAAGGCTTCTCAGAGTTTAATTCAAAGCAGCATTAGTTAGCTTGAAGCTCTAGCACAAGGTAGATAAAAACATTCTCTCTTACATTTATATCACCACAAATTATTTCATACCCCAAGATACTTGCATTTGCCTCTTTAATCCTTCATCTTGTCCAAGTTCACTGGTAATAGCTCTAAAGAACAACTTAACATCCCCACAACAAGCATTCAAGATGGTTAGGAAGTACAAGATCCCTTCTTATGTAGGCAAGAGTTGAAAAAGTCAGCAGGAAAGCTGAGACTTGCTGGTTATAATTACTGCTGCTGGGCATCCTGCCAGTTCCCTAACAGTAGGTTATGTTACATACTCTATAAACAGCAAAGTGGAGGAGGAATGGGAAAAGTTTAAATGTATCTTATGTCAGTTCCTCAGCTGGTATGAATAAACGAAATGCCACCAAATCACAAGGATCCAGCCTTCAGCCCTGCTCTGGGAAGGTTGTTTCGTGTCATCTTCAAGCACTCTCAAGCAGCATGGCTCATGCAGAGAAGGTTGTCTGACTTGCAATAAGAAAGTGACTGAGGAAAATATTTAACGTCTGTTTTAAGAGAAGAAGACAGAATTCAATACTATAATGAGACTTAGGCTCAACTCAAAAGGGTTTTTTTGTGTGCACAAGGAGATTAATTATTGAGTGTCTTTGATCCTTTAAGTTGGCAAGTCTTTGCCTTGTCATGGTTTGAGCATGAAGACTTGGTTTCTGATCAGGTTTCAGAAGAAACTAGATCTAGTTAACACAAAGCCTTCGACACCTATTAGCTCTACTTCACAGATGATAAACCACTGCAAAAAGATCATGAGGTGTGCTGAGTTATCTGACATCAGTGAGCCGGAGCATTATCTTAACCCAGGTTTAGGGTTTTATTAGCAAGTAGAATAACATAATTTGTGTCCCCTAAAGGCAAGGAACACATCAGAAGAGTTATTATCTGCTCTCAAACATGAGAGAAACAGAGTAATACTGTAAAAGAGAGAACACAAAATTACTTTGCCCGTAGTTCTGATACTGTAAGATATCCTACAACTCCCCCTACCCCCCCACCCCCCCCGAAAAGAAAAAACCTCTTAGGATCTATTTAGCAATTTATTTTGTCTTTCACACTAGCCTAGGTCCTCTAACCATCAGATCTGTTTGTTTAATGTACCCTGGATGTGCCAAAGAAGGTAAATTTGTAGTATAAGTGGCCTGACAGTCGTTAAATTATACAGCTTCTTCCTCTACTTGAGTAGCCAAAGAAATAGCTTCATTTAGTCTAACTCACAATCAGTACTTTTAAGTCTTTTCTATTTATCTAGTTTACTAAAATCTTCTCAAAGAAGTTCCTCTGCTATTGCAGAAAAATCAACAAATAAATTTAAAAGTGGTCCAGAGTTTTGACCAGTCTGAAATGAGAATGGCCCAGCCAGAACCAACAGAGCTTGAAAGAGAGTTGCAGCCAGTGGGTCAAACTGTAAAGGAAGAATTTAAGAAACTTCATAATAAACTATTGTTATTTTGAAAGTGTGCTGGGGCGCATGGAGTTGCAGGGAGGGGAAACGTTACATTTGTTTCCCAGCTCCTATCAGGCATTTCAATGAGAGCCCCTTTACCCTCTGCTTGAGAGGTAATTCTGCCAAGGCTGCACCTCTGGGATATGTGCCATGTGGTGAGGTAGAACATACCCATTTTTCAGGCTGACAGTTTCTCACCTTCTACAAGCAGTAAATTAATCATGAGGCTTTAATTGGACTTGGCCATATGACTATGACTATAGTTCCAGCCCTGGTAATGAAGAAATGACAGAACAATTCATTAGATACACTGCTGGTATTTAAGTCATAACGCTGAACTCAGTATCTTCCTTTTCTTATTATCCCAACAGCCATTTATGTCAGCAGTGTCCAAGGATGCCTGTATTTGCATGGAATTACGAGCTTCATTACATTTCTTCATTCACCATCACACAGTGGGAAACTTATATTAAGAATAATCTACACCAAATTCTACCTCTCAGAAGCAGAACAGTTGTGTGCACATTAATAATATGATTATGCATATATATGTGAATATGCTTAGGCACAACATGCAGCCTCTTACAGTGCTATACAGAGGGAAGGCCTTGACATATCTAGTGTTTAAGTAGCTTACATAAGTTTTATCAATTTTAATGAATTTATGAAAATAATCTTTGGGGTAGGAAGGCTGAGAGGGAAATAGGTCAGTCTCAGTGACTGTCAGCAGAATACATCACCTCTTTACATCAAGCAGTTAGTAAACCCAAGACCCAGATGTAATAAAAAGCTGAGGAAAGGGCAGCACACTTCATTACATAGGAGTATAGGAGAGAATTATGATACATTGACCAGCATCAAATTATTTCACTCTTATACTGCCTCCACTCTCTCAGTCGGAACTGAGATGCAGGCTGGAAAGTGAGATCGCACCTATTTGTTGCTTCCTTGAAATGGTCAGGGAGGCGTGTCTGTCTTGTTTTCACCACAAATCAATTTGATGAAAAAAAATAAGTGGATTGAGGAATAACCTTACTTTAGGTTGAGAAGAGAAAAAATCCCTACTGCAAACTTTTTAGTTCATAGCACATCTTCTCCCTACCTGACTAACTATGTACTACATTAGTTACTAGGCTTACTGCATTTCTGCTGCTCAGCAGTGCAGCCAAGAATGCTTTTCCTTAGGCCTCTCTGTTTGCTCCAGATCTCATATCAAACACATAGAATCATAGAAATATAGAATTATCTGGTTTGAAAAGATCTCTGAGATCATCGAGTCCAAACCGTACCTGTCCCCTTACTAAACCATGTCCCTAAGAAACTAATCTACTCATCTTTTAAACACCTCCAGGGATGGCGACTCCACCACCTCCCTGGGCAGCCTGTTCCAATCATTGACCACTCTCCCAGTAAAGAAATTCTTCCTAATGTCCAGTCTAAATCTCTCCTGTAGCAACTTGCGGCCATTTCCTCTCGTCCTATCGCTTGTCACTTGTGAGAAGAGACCAGCATCCACCGCGCAACAACCTCCTTTCAGGCAGTTGTAGACAGTGATGAGGTCTCCCCTCAGCCTCCTCTTCTCCAGGCTACACAACCCTAATTCCCTCAGCCGCTCCTTGTAGGGCTTATTCTCCAGCCCCCTCACCAGCCTCGTTGCCCTTCTCTGCACACGCCCCAGTCCCTCAATGTCCTTCCTGTAGTGAGGGGCCCAAAACTGAACCCAGCACTCCAGGTGCACCCTCACCAGTGCTGAGCACAGGGGCACAATCACCTCCCTGCTCCTGCTGGCCACGCTGTGTCTGATACAGGCCAAGATGCCATTGGCCCTCTTGGCCACCTGGGCACCCTGCTGGCTCATGATCAGCCAGCTGTCAACCAACACCCCCAGGTCCTTCTCTGCCAGGCAGCTCTCCAGCCACTCCTCCCCAAGCCTGTGACACTGCACGGGGTTGTTGTGTCCCAGACTCTGCACTTGGCCTTGTTGAACCTCATCCCGCTGGTCTCATCCCATCAATCCAGCCTGTCCAGACCCCTCTGCAGAGCCTCCCTTCCTTCAAGCAGATCCACACTTGCATCCAGCCTAGTGTCATCTGCAAACTTGCTAAGGGTGCACTCAACCTCTTCATCCAGATCATTGATAAAGATATTGAACAGGACCAGACCCAGCACTGAACCCATTCATGACTAGTTTCCAACTGTATTTAACTCCGTTTACTACAACTCTTTGGACCCGACCATCCAGCCAGTTTTTGTCCTCATCCCTTGTCACTACTCTTCCTCCTGCATCCAGTAGAGAAGGGATATTCTCCTTGATTCTCCCGTTGTTAATATATTTGAAGAATCTTTTTCTGAGATCAATACAAAGCTCTCTGCTCAGCCAACCTGCGTTTCTTCCCCGCCGGCTCGCTTTACGGCACATGGGGATGGCCTGCTCTTATGCCACCAGGATTTCCTTCTTGAGGTACCCCTATGTCTTTAGAACTGCCTCCCAATGAACTTTATCAAGCAGCCATGTAAACAGGTCGAAGTCGGTTCTCTGGAAATCCAGAGTGGCAGTTCTGCTGACCCCCCCTCCTTAGCCCTCCAAGAAATGAGAATTCTATCATCTCACGATCACTGTGCCCCAGGCGTCCTCCAAGAGTCACCTTTCCCACAAGGCCTGCTCTGTTCACAAACAGCAGATCCAGTGGGGCTCCTTCTCTAGTCAGTTCATTCACCAGTTGTGTTAGGAAATTCTCTTCCATACACTCAATGAACCTCCTAGACTGTTTCCTTTCTGCTGTATCATACTTCCGGCAGACATCCGGAAGGTTGAAATCCCCCACAAGAATGACAGCTAGCGATCGGAAGACTTCTCCTAGTTGCTTGTAGAAGAGTTCATCAGTTTCTCTGTCCTGGCTGGGCGGCCGATAACAGAATCCCACCACTATATCTGCCTTACTGCGTGTTCCACTGATTTTAACCCGTAAGCACCCAACACTATCATTATTCTTATTGAGTTCCATGCAGTCAAGACATTCTCGAACAAAGAGAGCAACCCCACCACCTCTCTTTCCTACCTATCCCTCCTGAACAGTTTGCAGCCACCTATGGCAGCTCTCCAGCTGTGTGAATCATCCCACCATGATTCCGTGATGGCAATTACGCCGTAGTTTCCTTGCCTTGCTACAGCTTCCAGCTCCCCCTGTTTGTTGCCCATGCTGGGTGCGTTAGTGTAAATGTAGTTCAGTTGGGCTGTTGTCTCAGTCTCTTCCCTGAGTAGAATAGCTGTAAATCCTTAGTGTCTTCTAGCTGTAGTTTGTAACCCATGAATAACCTTTGAATGGTATAGAACTCCAGAATGATAGAACTCCAGAGCCCCCCACTTGTACACTGTCACTCAGAACCTGAAGTGCCATTCCCATGCTTTATTCTATCAAGCCCACCGTTGTTCCCCTCCCCTTTCCAATCTAGTTTATAGCTTTCCTGATTAGCTCTACCAACTTCTTGGAAAGTGTCCTTCTGCCCCAGGCATCAGTAAACATTTATTCCAGATGTGGCACCATGTGTCTATGATGTCCAGTGTGAGATGCTACTCCAGATCCCCTTTCTTTTCTCCTTGATGAGTTCGCCATGTCCTAGAAATGTGCACTATTGAACCTCTGGAATTTCTTCACTGCAGTTCCAGCCCATTTCCCAAGCTGTCTAGTGCAGACAGTGCCTTAGTCAATGAACACCTCACCTAGGCATGAGTCAAAACATCTACAGTGCCTAAGGTCCAATGTCTTCTGTAGCCCCTAGGTCTTTATCTCTATTTCTTGATGTCTGAACGACACTGTACTGTGATTTCTGCAAACTGAACTTGAGTCTTCTGCAGCCCAGCTACATTGGTAGCTGCTAAATATCAGCTGATGCACATTGCCAGTGTCATCTTCTTCATAGCCTTCAGTGATCACTGAATGTGTAACTTGCGGCTGCATGCTTTCCTGAGCTTCATATCACCCTGGTGAAGTTCCCCAAGGGCAGCATCTGCTATACAGCCTCACTGTCCAGGAGAGCAAATCAAGGAGTATATTCATGCACAAAGAAGACCGCAGAGACATAAGGAATATAAACCTACCTTTTCCACTAGCTTTTTAAGAACATTCTAACTTTCCTTCTTTTTTAAGCTTTTATCATTATTCACTTTTCTTATTCAGGCTTGTTCCTCAAGAGCACTTTAGAGTCAAATAGAAGTCTTCTGTGCTTGCTGTGTGCAAAAGCTTTATTACAGCACCAGAGACAGAATGAAGTTAAATTTTTAGGAAGAAGTAACTGTTCATGTAGTATTCACCAGAACATTGGATACAGATACAAAAAGTCTGAGGACTCTTCATCAATGTGACTTAGAATTTTGTAAATTCTTTCATGCACCTTTTTAAGACTAGGGTGCTGATATTAGCTTAAAGTATTTGAAAACTGAAGAGAAAGTTCTAAAAGAGGTGAGTGGTATCATTCACTGGATTTACTCTCATTTTACAGCACAGAATTCCATAGCAAAATTAAACTTGAAACATTTCTTATCCAGTTTAATGGGAAAGAATAAATAATAATAATAATAATAAAAAAAAAACAGAAAGTATTTCTTCTTTAACTGCCTGCTATTGAACTATAGCGGCTCAGATGAGCAGGTGATAGAAAATTTAACTAAAAGACTACTTTATAGAAAAGAGAGGTCTGATTCTTCCAGGCTTTTCAAAGGTGGAACACCACAGATATTGTGAGATCACCAAAGAAAACTACGTTGAATGATAAAGTCAGAAATACAAAATAAATATCATTAAAACCTCATCAACAAATTATGTATAAATGTCAACTAAGAAAGAAATTAGGTTACTATGTAGGAATGACAAAACTACTATCTTCTTACTTCTATACATCAGCTGCAGAATAATCTAAATATTCTCCCTTTTATATATCAGTTAGGTTTTTCTTCCCAGAGTGGGAATATTTCCCAGTAGCTGTTCTATCCATTTAGGATTATAGACTATTTACATTGGCTTATCTTGTTTATACTTTTATACAGGATCTGTTTGCATCAAAAACACAAAGTTAGACACAAAACTTCTGAGAAGTAACAATGCTGAATTTTCATAATCTGCCTTTAATTGCACATATGGTTTGTTCATAATGATTCCTTATTTCCTTCTGGCGGAAAGAAGTAGGATGGAAAAATATTTTCTGGCAGAAAAAATATGCCTAGAAATTAGGACAGAAAGTAGAAGGAGCCCACACAGATGTAGATTGTCAAAATAAAGTTGAAATTCACTGCTGACTGTTTATTTTAAACAAGAATTAATAGTCATCAGAAGGTAATTTGGGGATTCTAGTCAAACAGTGAAATATCTACTTGTCCTTTGAAATGTTTTATGGATGTAGTGGCATTCATTACATGTGAATATTTTTAGAAAAGCTCGTATTATTTTACAACCATTTTTAAGGGTCTTATTTTTGATTCTTGCTGATGGTGTACATTTTTCCTTCTTTCACTATTTCCATGAATATACAAGCTGTTTTCCCTCCAGCTACAAGAGAATTGTGAAGCATCATTTGAAGAACTCCTATAATAGTGCCTGAAAAAAATACATTTTTTACACCTGAACAAATAAAAATAGACAACTATGCATATATCATTTCTACCTACATACAGAGCTCATTACTCTGCTCCCTAGTTCCATTTTAAAGGTGCTGGGAAAAGTGTGTTTTCTCTTTTACTTGGAGAAATTACTGACTACATACGGTATATGCAGATATCTTGGGCTGCTTCAATTACAGTGTGATTTGTTGTGATTTAATGGTTAGTCATCTTGTTTTATCCAGCTTTATCCCTTTTTAAGGTATGCATTTATTATAAGAACACTCTAAATTTAGCTATCAAGAAAATATTCCCCACATAACCTCAATGCGATTAAACTGTTCTCTGAGTTTCACAGACCACATGAGAATTGGTTGGGAAAGGCACACGGGAATTTCAGGGACGTTGTGGGTCTTAAGATACAGGGTTTAGATATTTTTACAAGAATGGTCCTACGTGATTCTTGTCAAGATCAGATCATCCTGCAAATGTTATTGCAGTGGTCTAGGACAAGTCTCACAGACAACTCTCCATGGCCAACTCTCCACAGGACACATGTACGTGCCTGACTGCCTACAGGGACAACTGTATGTGGGGACTGAGTGTCTGGCAGTGAGTGGGACTGCTGGTTCCCCACATTCCCGGTAGTCTGTGGCTGAGGAGATGCTGACACTCCCACCACCACCCACCACACCCAGCCTCCTGCGAGACACCACTTGCTGCCAGGCACTCAGGGCTCATGTATAGAGTTGTGCCTGTGGAGAATTGTCTCACGGAGAGTTTTGCTGTGATGCTGGCTGCCACAAAGATTTGGCCACAGAGGGCTCAAGGTCACGGAGAGCTGTCCTTTTCCAGACAGTGGTGGCATCATTATCCATTTTAGAAAACTGAGAAATAGAGTGGAAATCCTGGTGTTGCAGAAGGCAGTGGCAGCCTTCTATTGGTTTCACTTGCAATCAATATTTCATCCATAGATGTTAGCTGCTTGTGAGACAGTCAGAAAAGAAACCATGCTAAAATGATACCATTGCTGAGATGGTATCCTGTCTTTCAGGAGTTAGAAGAACAGTATGGAAATTTTCAATATGCTAAGAGAACCTCATTACTTCAAACTTTAATTGTTCTTTAAGCTATCACTCTGAAGGAGAGACCATCAAGACTCATCTTTTTGCACTAGAAATATTCCTGAATAACTTATGTTTTAGGCGATTTTGAGAAAATTCTCACATACCTCTTCCTTTTTCTTTTATTTTGATTTTACTTTGCAGCCTGAAATGTAGTGTCTCAATGTTAGAGATGGGCCATAATTGCCCAGATTTTCAGCATACTGATATCAGCAGGATCCATATGTATTTGTGAACAATATTATGTTTTCAGAAATGATTGAACTATTAGCATCTGATATATATATCTTAATTTCATTAATTAACTAGCATTCATGCCTTCATTCAATCCATTTTAAGGAGCTGAATCAGCCTGTCTAAGTCGGTTATTGGTTTAGGCTGTCAGACTCTTTATTATACCTGAATAAAATCATACTTGCTTAACTCTTGTAACTGTGTGTCAAGATAAACAGACACTACAGATACTTCCAGAAAAATGAGCCTAGAAGTTTCAGGTTTTCATTGCTATTAGATACAAATTCTAATTTGGGGAAGATATTGTTTTAGTTATTCACTATATTTATTGTCCTTTTCCCAACAACAAGTTGGTTTGATTTCTTCTGGGTAATTATCTGGTAATAAGTATAAGAGCAGAAGTCAAAAATTCCGATAGCCACCTGTTACAAGCCAGTCTTAATTTTGTCCCACTTAACTGGATCCTTTTCCATTGATCTTCTGGATATTTTGCAAGACTAAATGCTAGCCTCATAGAATGTATTGAATATGTGATTGCAAGACTATGGAATTTCATTGGTAGTACAGAAATTTACTCTGTATGTATTCATATAAGAGTTCCATAGGTTTCCAACACAGTTCAACAGACTTGAAAGCATGCGTTTGTCCCTCTTCTGGTTTCCATATTCTCACAGGTTACAATTAATATATTCTCTTATTTTAGAGGGGAGACTTGTCTTCATCCTCCCTCCAACAATTTCGTTAATTTTTCTGTATTTAATATCAAAAAATTTCAGGTTATCTAGAATTATTATAAGATGCTTTAACTTTGTGCTAAAATAAAAGGCTTTTTATGATCTTGTTATGGCATTCAAGGAATGTAACAATATTAAAATATTTAAATCTGTTAATTAGAGTTGGTTAACAGGAAAGTTACAATTTCTGAATCTCATTAAAAAATTATAAAGGAATATAGTGAGAAGAAATTCACAGTAGTGTCTAATTTTGAGCTTACTGCTATCTTTGACAAGGAAAGGAAACACTAGAAATACACACATACCGTTTTATCTACTGGTATATCTCTGCAAGGATGTCAAAATACTTTAAATTAATGAAAGGCATCACTACCTCTACGGAGGAACAAGCATATCAAACAAGTGTTCCTAGGGGCAGAAGATACCCTAGTCATTCAGCTCCTTTCCTTTTTTTCCCATCTTGACTTTCTGTTTTCACATTCTGCTATGGAGAAGAATCATCAGGTATGTAGTAGCCCCTGGTTTTTTGCCTACTTGTACGGGTGACATAATTCCCCTTCTCTTCATCTGTGAAAGCCTTTACATGCTGTCAGGGTCAAGCAAAATAATTAGCCAGCAGAAAAAAGAATTTTTTAGGTGAAAGTGAACTGCTTCTCTGCACAGTTGACCCGGTTTGTCCAACACAAGTTCCCAAAAAGCTTAAGACTCTTTCACCCTTTCTTCCCTGAAAAAGATCAGTGTGAAGCTTAGCTGAGAAGTTAGATAAGAAAGGGGTAATGAAAACTGTAGGGTGCCAACTTTATTTCTGAATACTGGAATAGTAAGACAGATAGAAGTATTTGGTGCCCTGATCCAGCCTCCAACATATAAAAAAAAGGTTCTGGGAAGTACTGGGAAAACTGATAGACCTGAACCAGTCTCCCTAGAGGGGAGAAGAGCTTAAGGAAGACAACTGTTTTTATTTTTCTTATAATGGTAGAGGGAGAGTGGAATTGGAATCTCCACATTAGAGAAATGCTTGTAGCTGTGCTGCAGCTCCATGGCAGTGGTGAGCAGACACTCGCAGAGACGTCTCCTTGTTTGTTTCTCAGTTTCTATGAATCCCTTAAACCTGTTTTCTGGAAAGGATAGAGGATATAAAGATACCAGATGGTTATACTGAATGACATACGCTATTTCTGCTTATGCTGTCAGCTTGAGTGTGTTTGGGACAGGCCATCTGCACAAAACCAGAGGTAATTCGTGGTGAGCACGTGTACCCAGCACACATATCACTCCAGTACTGCTTAAAGGACTCACAGGACAAAGAACTGACTGACTGACTTTTGATAAAGGGAGGAAATAACAATTCCATGTAATGTGAAAATATTAAAGACCTACACAGATTAATAAATGATCACGTTCTACTTTTCAGCACAAACTTAAGTATTTTACTTATGATCTGAAACGTAGAGGAAAACATGAGTCTAAAAGATATCTACAGTTTGCAGTCTGTCAGGTTCATGGTATGTGAAAGACATAAGGATCAGTAGTCTGAAACTGTCACAGCTCACTTTGAAAACAATAAATGTAGGCCCATCTGAGTCAATTTCAAGGCCTTCTCTTCAAGAAATAGGTCATGGGTATCGCCCCCCCTGGCAGACTGTTTCTTGATAAATTAAGGGAAGACAAATATGAAGGCATTTTCCGTCAGCTGCACTGGAAAGTCATTTTGTTTCAGTGTATTGTTTTCTTGCTTATGCAGATGCTGTTTCCCCTCCGTGCCTCTTATGACACTTTCTGCCTATTTTCCCTTGTATCAGTTCCAATACATTCCCTGCACAGCCACTAAATGCCATCTTAGTACATGATCATGGGTTGCTGTAAGTAATGCAGATTCTCTTCTCTTTGCTGAAAATCACTATTGCACACCACAATTCTGCTTTTCTTTCTCGTGGTCTCTTCTTTTTCCATGGTATTCATAGCACAAAAATCATGGTAGATATTGTTTTTACTTCTTTCCCTGAATGTTAATTTCTTCTTTTCACAGACCTGGAGTGGCCATCTAGACTGAAATGGTGACCTGTAAAAACATTTTTTACAAAAGCTGAGAGACTTTTCTACGTTTGGTGAGATTAGGTGGTAGCAATCTCTAATACTAAATAATTTATTCTGGAGGTTATTAAAGGCAGAAGAAAGAGCTTCTCAAATGCAACATCTTCAAAAGAAATTACACTCATAGATGTCATCTCTAATTCTGCTATCATTACTTCAGAATGATCACTATATTCTTGCTATAGTTCTATCTGATGTAGGGAAAAAAAAGGAAAGAAAAAGATCATATTCACTGGTTCAAAAAATAGATACAGAGAAAAGTATGGGTTGCAAAACTTGTTCACTAAAACATGTAAGGTGTTCATTGACATTGTTTTAAAATTTTGCCAAAGGTTTGAACTAGAAAACAATAAAAAACTTTTTTATTATTTAATCTTTTAATCTCAGTATTTTCTGAAAATGAGAAATATTTAATCTGTAAAAATATATTTCTTTAGAAGTCTGGAAATTATATGACACTAGTATCAAGCTATTTGTAAATCCTCTTCAAGAATTACAAGGAATATGATTATGCTGCCAATTATTGCATAAATGTTCATATGGCTTTTTGTGTGTGTTTAACAAAAGTCCTAAGTCTAAATACCAAAACAGATCCATTCCTAAGTGATACCCAAAGTCAAAAAGGTCTTAGGTTTTTTCTTAGAAACTTCCATTTTCACTTCTTTAATTACAAGTTTACCTTATTTTTAAAGTCTACTCCTCAGATAATGTGGAATTGCATGTGTTTAAAATATACAGTTATTATTGTCACTCATGTAGTTCAGGAATGGTGTGTACTTATACAGGGAAGCTGAGTACGATCATATTAAATCAATATATTTTTCACTTGATTATTCTTCTGCCTTTGTCATATAAATCAGAAGGAGGAAAATAATTTTCTCTGTTGGAGCATAAAACAAATTAGACATAATGGCACATAAAAAGCAAACCATAATCACCCTCTTGAAAACTAATGCATTTTACAGGATATGTAGCCATTAAGGCAGTCACAACATTTTAAACTTACTCTAGTTCAACACGCCTGCAATCTATTCACTTTCTGACTGCAGCATTTCGTGAAGCTGGCACTGATAATTAAATAAATTGTATGGTGGAAATCCTAAACTCATCTTGCATGGCAATATGCCAGCTTATTTTCTTCATTTGTCTTCAGTATTTCACTGAACGGTTTTTATTCACTCTGTAGTCTTTTGATAACATTTCCTTTAAAGACTGGAAGCATTTTCAGTTTTTGTTCTGAACACAATATTAAAAGATGAACTTTTTGTAAGTTCTATGGATGGGGAAGGCACTATACTGTAGTCTACCATGAAATGGACTGGGTTGCAAAGCTGAGATTGACCGATATAAGCTGATATAATGCTAAGGAAACCATTGATTCATACTGTGCTTCCAGAAATACTCATTCTGTTTGATCAATCCACCAAAAAAAAAAAAAAAAAAAAAAAAAAGACTTTCCTTGACAATTTCTTACAGGCTTCCAGCTTTGTTTAAGGGCTTTAAGGGTAAAAATGTTTTTTCTTTCTCCCTTTCATGTACCAGTACCACAAGGCACGATTTCACATCAGCTCTAGATGATCAGGATAGCTCTTAACCACTGTAAATGACTTCCCATTCAGCTGACGCCATGCGGGTAGCACTTAAGAGATTTATGTTACAGATCACTCCACAAAAGCAATGATAAAGCTCTGCCTCTAGAAAGACTATGGTCAGCTTTAGGCCCTGGAGCTCCCAGGTTCCTTTTCAGTTCTTAAGCCCATGCCTAAATGATTTGCAAAATAGGTGACGTTAGCAAACTTGCCTCCAAGAGGGGAAGCTGAGCATGGCTGGAATCTTTCCAGTTAATGTCGGAAGCGTCAGATTGTACTGCAACTGACCAGATACAAAGTGTTAGAATAAAGCTCTTACATTTTTGAAACTCTGTTGAGAGTGTCTATGCTTACCATTTTAGTATCTGAAAATCCCAGTTTTTCTGAGAGCTTGAAGTACTATACGTTGATTTCAATGGAATCAGTATTTAACTCTGGGAACATCAGTCTCTACATCCAACACTTCTAGTGACTGGGTGAAGGATTCCTCCAAGAGCAGGTTGAACTAAGGTCAGGAAGGAAGAGGGAGAAACAGCCAGATGAAAAGGTGACTAAGCTACAGTGGCATGCATATGTCTCCACAAAGAAGTTTCACTCCTGCGCACACACAAAAAGAACAAAAAATTATCACCCTGGAGCAGAAATAACACATGATCTATGCACAGTAAAGGACAAGAAAATTTAAATTGAAGATGAAATCTTTAGTCAAATACTCTAGTCTCAGCACACTGGGAGTAGGATACCAGCAAAGAAGGCGTCAAAAATCCATCTGATATTATGGTTAACAAGTATTTGTCATGTTATTTAGTTTAAAGGTGATCTCCTACGTATAAAGAGATGTGACAGAACCTCTGCTAGTGGTACAAATAGATCAGACTCTCTATATGGGATTCTGATAATCTCCTTATCTGATGAGAGATACATAGAAAATCCTTCAAGTCTAAATAAAAAAGAAATTCAGAAATATGAAGGTAAAGTGCTTTCTATCTTTCTTAATCCCAGTTGAGGAAAAGTTCATTTGATAAAAAAAGATAATTTTTTTTGTCACAAAGGAGCTGCAACTGACCTTTTTTATTTCCTGATAGATTTACAGTGAAACGTCAAAGCAAAATAAGCCTTTTCCAGTTGGCAAAATCCACAGTTCATTTTGAGGAAAAGATTAAAGATGACAATGTAAAATTCACTGACAACTTTGACTCAAGCCTCCGTAATGATTGACTGTGAAATTTTTCCTCCTCTGATCTTATTGAAACACCGAGGTGTAAGCTGAATGTTTTTGAATAAAAGGTTTCAATTCTTTCTGTTACCATGATGAACACTAAAGGTATAGAAATGCTTAAATGCACATGGTGATGAGTGTTGAAAGAATGCAATTCAAGACAAGGAACCTGTCGGCCACACATTTCTGATTGTTTTGTAGGGTTTTTACAGTCTGCTAGCAATTTTTAATAATCTGCTGTGAATGTTTTCATCTTGTTCTCTCTTGCAGACATAGAGAGAGGAAACACACAATAGGGCTGCAAATGACTGTTGTGTACATGGTGTTATTTCCAGCTGTATATGGAGGGTATCCACAGCAGTGCATGCCTCAGACCTGGATCACAAAGCCTGAAGATGGGCTCAGACTGACCGCCGTTGGTATGACCCTCTGCTAAGCATCCCAGGGACAAGAGGATGGTCCAAAAAATCTGCTCAGTCACCTCCCACAGCCTGACCCTGGAAGGCTGCCTGCATGCTGGTACCTGGCCCTATTGAAACCAGTGGAAATTTGGTCACGAAGATCAATATAGTTTCAATTTCAAGGGCTTGTGGTAGAAAAATGGTTTACGAGCACAGCTATTGTTCAAAGAACGTTTCTTGAAGATATTCTGTGAGCAGTTTTTCAGAAGGAACAAGACTGACAGACCTGACAGTAAATATATCACTGCAAAACAGAAGGAGTATTTCTTCTGATATGTTTTCTCATGAAGAATTATTTGCCCACTTTTGATAAATCAACACTTAAAATTTTCAGTCATTTGGCCACAAACTGCTCCATTTTCTACTTTCATCAGCCTAAAACATGTTGTTCAAGGGATGCCTTTGTTTAATTATTTTAATAAACCACTGGAGGCAGCATTCTGAACATAACTTGCCCATCTGCACAGACAGCTCAACTATAACCCAGACCTCACACTGCACATAAATACCAACAGAGGCAAATGGGGTGTTTTCCAATGTGTTTTCTACCTAATTCTTTGCTGTATATTCCGCTCTGCTTTGCTTCTGTTTTTTTCAATGCAATCAAGGAGACATTCAGGCAATGGAATGTCCCAAGCTCCCAAGCCCCAGCACTCCTTGCCTGCTCCCTGGAACCACATACGTCAGCTTTGGTTTCATAGCACAGCAGTAACACACTGTGATTTCCACTTTGCTTCAAAAGTGACACATTTGAAGTGTTTATTCAATTGCAGATGCATTAAATTTGAAATCTTCATACAGCTTGAAATACCAACTTTTCTTTATTGCCACACGTTTTCTTTGCAGTCAGCTTAGTTTCTCTAGGATAAGCACTGCAATATCATTAATAACTTGCTTTTCCAAAAGAGAAATCTTCAGTAAATTATAACAGAAATGGCCCTAGACTCCCTTTATCATCAACAGAAGGACAGTCATCCTCTACATCACACTTCAATGTTGATTCTAAAATCTAGCAGAGTTTGGCTAGAAAGACATTGTGAGACCCTTTTCCTAAATTAAGTGGTGAAAATTCAGGATAAGCAGCACTGGGCAGCAGTGAAATGAGATTTTAAAGATTATGTTTGCAACCCAGAAAGAAAAATGAAAAAAATCTACTCAACTGACAACTGTTAATGCCAAATAGAGGAAAGTGAGTTTAGTTTTCAGAACAGACTTTCCTCTAGACAAAGGAAAACAAATTAATAATTTCTGCATCATAAGAATACTAAACATTTGTAAAAAATCTTTATTCCAATTTAGGCCTAAACAATCTAGTCAAGTCAACCCTGTAAATTTTTCATTCTCTTTCATCCTGATCCATCATTACTACAGTCTGAGCTCCAGCCAAGTACCTGGAATTTCAGAAGCAAAGAAGATGGAGATGATACTATGACCACATTTCTATTGAGCTGTAAATTATTTAGGCTTCATGTTCATAATAACAGATGCAGAAATACACAAGACATGATCCTTTACAAACAACACCACAACAAAGCCACCTTTTAACAAATATCCAAAGGCAGCCATATGACAGTATTAATATTTTGTGTAGTCTGCACAACAGTTTTTCATCCCGTACCCAGAGTACTGAAGTCTGTGTGACCAAATCACAGTCTAAATATATTGATGTGTGCTAGTTTATCAGTTGGAACACACCAACAGAGGCCCACTGACTTCAGTATATTGATAGAATTTCCATTTGTAGGCAAACATCAGAAAAATAACTTATTGTCTCTAAGACTGAGACACATCTTAAAACAGTGTATAATATTACCCTGATTGTCCTGTATGTCACATGGGGGAAGAAAAACACAGCTTTGCAGAAGTGGCTGCTACAAAGTGTTGCTTCAGCATCAGGAGCCAGTCCAGGGGACCCTTCCTTATGGAGGATTCTGTGACCAAAAGCATGGTCCCAGAGAGCCCACGTGTAGAGTGGATGTATGTGTCTACTTGTACCTTAAGGTACACGCACACAGGGAAGTCATGCTATCAGCTTATTTCTGAGTAGACCTCTAGCTTTAGGTGCCATCGCAGATCAGATCAGAAGTCCCACTCTCACTGAAAAAGAACTAAAACTGAATAAAAAGTGAGATTTACCACTGCCATCACTGGAGTTGTATTTCATGCACAATTTTGTCACATCTCTTGCAGCAAGAAGCATGTGCTCACAGTTACAGCTGCCTTTCCAACAACCTCTGCCTATCATTTTCCTTACTGTCTTCTGTAAATATAAGTAAACAAGGAACTTACTAGGGACCCCTCACATAGAAATGCCTGGAGCAAGAATTTCTAGGACACATACTGTGTGTAAAAGACAGCTCAAAGATTCCCCCAAAACTAAACTCATCTCAGATGTATCTCATCTCTTCAACAGCTAGATTAAAAGGACATGAGTAGGAAAACAAAACATTGGTTTCAGAAGTCCAAATGCAGTTTCTGTGTTGTCTCCCTCTGGATATGCAGCTGCCCATACCTGCATGCAGTGTGGTCCTGTACAGATTAACCTTCAGCCAAATTGCTTCTGTATTTCAGATATGACTCTGCGGTTAGAAAAGCATCAGCAATCACACTGGTGCTGTTGGACAGTGTTCGCCTAAGTCAGAAAACAGCCAGAGTCCCATTCTGTGCACGTATTGCTAGATTAGATGGAAACATACACTGGAGATATGATATACTGGTATCTGACTTCTTTTCTTCTTGCAGCTGGAGTAAAAAAACACATAAAACTTTACATCATAATACAAAAATAAATAGGATCACTGTCATTTAAAGTAATAGAGGTCTATTTTACTTGTTTTTTAAAATCACCCTTAGGATAACATGATAAACTAACAAATTCTGAAAAGTTATTTGCGAAGACATAAACACCTGGAAATGGCAGGATATTCTTTAGCTGAATAGCTATGCAAGATGGAAAAATGCAGGTGCAATCTCCAAAAAAAAACATTTGCTGGAGCTTTGTTTCATTTTGTTCTATTCCAATATCCCCCAAAATAACTTTGGGCTAAATTATTTTTTAATACATATATCTAGCAACTTAAGAAGCCAAAGAAAAAAATCTTCTAGTTTTCATATACACCCATTGCCTTCTGAGTTATAGTAGCATGCATATTTTATTGGGTCTGATGTATTATTTTCATGTAACTGTTTAAGAAAATCTCTACACTGGAGTCGGTTTACTTGTTTATTATTTTATTGCTTTGATTTCAGGACGTAAGATAAAAACAAAGACAATAAAATTGTGGGCCTAAGGGTATCTTTTATGAACAGTACATGTTACTTTGAGGAAGTCCAAAGTCACACAAGCAGACCCAAACAACATCTTATTTTCTGAATGATGAACCTTCAGGTTCAGATTCTTTGCCTGAATTTAGCTTTTGTTTCCCTTGGAACACATGGTGCCAATCCTTTCCTGCAGTGTTTGAAAAAAAAAGAGTATCTTGAGTATGAATCCAAACTTCGCAGCAAGTAGTTTCTTGCTGAAATTGTTAACCTGGCTCTGAGTATCTTGTCTACACCTTCTGTCTTTCTAAATGGTTTGACTTTACAGAAATCATCTATTTGAGGAAAAGTGACTAGAATTTTTCCCATGCTTGCATTCCACATCTAATATCTGGATATATCATCAAAATAGGATGATTAAGGCACACTCAGTGCTGTCCCAGCTTTCCAATTTGTTCAAAATCAGAAATATGTCTACATTTTTATCCCCTTGTGACATTTCCATCAGTTTTTATACAGATACTTTATGGCTGTTTTCTGAATCAGTTGTTCTGATATTCTTACATAAATTCAAATTTGAATGATTTAGAGGATTTCAGGGTGGGGATTTTTTTGGTCCTTCTGTTGATTTTTTCTCTTGTTGCCGCAAATTGCATTGAGTTGAGGTAAAAATCAAACACTTCTCTATAGACATCTAATTAAGCTCATTTTAAAATCTACATAATGTGGCAGCTACTATTCCCATATGGAGAAACAATACTCCACAGTTTTTGTCACCTTACAGTTACTGTGTAATAACAGCTTCCTTGCATACCTTAAGCATAAAAGACTTTGTGCATCAGCTAAATCTTTTTGTCAATGACATAATGTAGGTAGAGTGTTGCTCCATCTTTTCAAGGCAAAAATGTACATGCACTGAGCATATTCACATTTATTTGTGTCTATGCAACAACCTCTTTCAATTAAACACAATACTCCAAGGAACAACAAAATGCAAAGGAATAGATACCGGAACAACTTTCAAGAGGCAAAGGTAATAGATGTTTTACGTGTCTTCTACATTCAGGATTAAAATGAGATTTTCAAGCCTGAAATTTTCTCTTAATGTCTAGGGAATACCACAACTTTTGGCTTGAGCATTGATGTCAGAATTCAACCAGGATTCACTCTAGTGAGAATCAGGAAGTCCCGTTGGATTCAAAGGAATTTTTTCTAGAAGACACTGACAGACCTTTAGATCTCTTTTTTAAAGAAAGTAATCCATCATATTTTCTTTAATGTTGGGATCAGAATTTGAGATCAACTTCACTTGTATTATATCCTCAGAAAAAAATTATCATCTTAACCCCTGAATTGAAACCTAGGAAATTTAGAGATTCTAAAGCGTGCAAATTTAAGGACGTTTTGAATGTACAACTCTTTCTTAACCCCAAAACTCAGAGACAGAGACTTTTCACACAAAAGAACAAATATAAAACTTGAGGAACATTGATCTGTAAGTAAAGAATGAACAGAACAATGAAAAAAAATGATGGATAAAACAACAATAATGTTTTCCTAGAATATTAGTGATTTTTTTCAAAAAAGTCTTAGACAACATGTCACAAAAATGTTGGGCCATAGGGCCTAGGCAGTGTCAATTCCCAAGGGAAGTCTGTCTTTTCACCATTAACCCAGTCCCCACTGCAGAGCCGAGAGCTCCAGAAAAGGAACTGCCTGTATTTTGTCTGCAAGAGTGCAAGTACACAAACAGAGCTGATTTGTTTTTAATAATATCCAAATTCTATGTAACTTTTCTCTTTCATGATTGAGACAATCTGGTAGGACAGAGTTTTCTTTTTCCTTTGTATAGCATGGCAATTAGGACGAACACAGACTTCCCTTGTGCTGCTGTAACCAGTTGTACTTGACTTCCTATGTCTTACACCAAGCAAAAATCAAGGATTGCTCAAGGTGGTCAGGTGATTCTTTGCCTAATATGACTGTAATGAGGAAAGGAATGTAGATTGTGTGTGATACACAGAAATCTCTCCTGTTGCTTTTGATTCTGGGAATGTGGAAGGAAGAGTCACCAGGGTGGTTGGGAGCTGGGGTCTAGGACATAAAAAGAAAACCTGAGGTAGATGGGCTGATTCAGCTTGGGGAAGAAAAGGTGAGGAAGAGATCTTACCGCTTTTTCCAGCTACACGGTGGCAGGTTATAAAGAAGGTGGAGGTGCATGAGGGCAGAACAAAATGAAACAGACACAAATTGAGACATGGGAAACTCCACGAGATGTAAAGAAAAGTATTTTTTAGCGTGAGGGTTGTTAAACACTGGAATAAATTGCCCAGACAAATATTTTTAACATAAGGGTTGTCAAACACTGGAGCAACTTAGCCAGAAAGTTTGGGGATCTCAAGTCTTTGAAGTATTTAGAACTCAGATGGACACAGCCCTTAAAACCATACTGTACCTGAACCTACTTTTAGACAACTTTTAGGGGTCCTGACCACCACTATTGGTCCTTTTTTCCACTTCCCAATGTGTTCCATGATTCACGGAACCATATTCCATTTGGAATCTAAATCCCTTTCTTAGTCTGTGTGTGGAGACCATCCAATAGTTGATGATCTGTTGCTTTCAAGGCATTCTGCAGTAAGACTAAAAATGTGTTCAAAGTCTCAAAAACCTTCACAAAATGCAGTCTAGTCATTCATGTCCTCCTGTTATTGCACTAAAACTTTTCCCTAACTGACCTTCTAAATTCAAAGGAAGTTTTAGAAACAACACCAATAAAAATCACCGTCAGAGTAACACTGACACGCTTAGATCTTCTTAGTAAAGGTCATGAAGGGAATTTTCAGTTTAATTACTGGTGGTGAGAAAACCACTTACTTTTCTTGTCAGAAATTATTAAGTACTGGGAAATATGATTTAGATAACTTCAGAGTGGTCTCAGGAGATGATTCCACAAGAGATTACTGCCCAAAAAGGGAGGTGTTTTGAGAAACATATTTTCCACAATGCAGTTTGTGCCCTAGCCCCACAAACTTATAGCCTTGGACATCTAAGGATGGGTTAAGAAGGAAGGTAGGGTATAGGGAAAAATAATTAAATATTCTCTGTAGAGAATGCTCTCTCAAAGCTTCAATAGATGGTAAAGTTGGACTTGTGCCCACTGTTTTCCACAAAGTGTTTCTGATTCACAAGTGGTGGAGTGGTGATTTCTGGTTGAAAATTTTATTTGTTTGAGGATTTTTTTTACCATCTTTTGCTGTCATTGTATTCTAAGCTAAATGAGTGAATTACATTCTCTGGAGGTGGTCTTAATCTTCTTCCAGATTTTCTTAATCCATGCAGCTCTAGCTGTCCTTTTGGCAGAATTCCTCCATGCTTACTGCTACCAGGAAAATTTCACTTCCTCTCCCTACCTACTCTTAGCTGAGCAGTTTATCTACTATTTTACCAGTCTTGGTGTTCATCAGACCTTTCAATGAGACATTTCACCTCATTAACATGGCAGGAAACGATTATATTAGAATCATAGAATGCTTTGGGATGGAAAGGACCTTAAAGATCATCCAATTCCAGCCCCTTTGCCATGGGCAGGGACAGCTTCCGCTATATGAGGTTTCTCAAAGCCTCATCCAGCCTGGCCTTGAACGTCTCCAGGGATGGGGCATCCATGACTTACCCATCAAATTTTGTTGACCATTGGTATGTGTTAACAAGTAGGCTCACAGAGGGACCTGGTAAATATTTGCCATGATCACCTGTGGTTTCATGCTTTCTATCACCACTTTCATATTTGCTATTTGTACTCGTCATTATTTTTATATATATAGACATTTTGGTTTACTTGCTTTCACCATCCCGTTGAGTCTCTTACAAAGTCTTTAGAAATTGCTGCTCTTCAACACTGACAAGGCTGTTAGGAAACAGGAGCTGACTGGATGGTGGTATTCACAGAGTTTGGCAGTGTTCTTTGAGCTGAGGTAAAGGTTTCTCACCTCCTGGCTATTTTTTCTTGGCTTGGCAAACCCACCACCATAGTATCACTGTGTCAGTCTTTTTGCACCCAGCTGTGTTATGTCCAGATAAGCTACTGGTAATAAAATGAAAGGAGTAAGATGAAGAACAGTGTACAAAAATTTGGACCAAACAGGAAATGCTTAATTTGACCCCGATGATGAAATATTACCAGAATACACTCAGGGACATAAAACACCTCTTAACCTGAAATCCAGCTTTCATTTGTTGTCTCATTTGGTAGAGAAATGTGTATGAAACACAATTTACATTCTTGGGTTCACTTCAAGAAGCAAAATTCATTACAACCCTAGAATTTCCTACTTTTGGGATCAATCAAAGTAAAAAAAAAAATTAATAATCCGTTTCCCACTGGTAAGATACAACTAGAGGGATTTTCATGTACCATTTCTAAGTACAGAACCGTGTTTGGGCTTTGCAGAGTATAACCAGTTTATTCTACACATGCTTCTATTGACATGAGCATGGCTATTCCAAATGTACACTGAGTAAGAATAACACCTCGTAGTCAACCTGAGGTCATCTTCCTGTCAGCAATCCCACCATGGGAAGGTTTCCATATCTGTAAGGAAATTTCATGGTTGGAACTGAAATGTAAAGAAGAGAGAGCACACATGGCACCCAAGGCTGTGGTTTCACAGTCATTAATATCAGATCAGCATAACTGTGGTTTTTCCAGCAATACAAATTTAATCCAGGTCAGGCATAAATATAAAACTTCTTTTCTGACAAATTAGCCAGAGGATGTAGTATGGAATTTCTGCTGGATACAGGGGACTGGATGGGAGCTGGTCTGGCAGAAAGCCTGCAGAAATAAAGCAAACTCAATTTTTGTTGGTCTTGTTGGTTTTGTTTGGGTGTTGGGGCTTTGTTCTTTGCCTCAGAGGGGATAAGAAGGTGGAAGCAAAGAGAAAGAGGGGAAATAAATCTGTATCAGTTTGTGCTACATCAGCTTGTGCTGTATCAGCCTTTTGTATTCTGTGTTTCATGTGGTTTTGGCATCTTAAAGCTGGATTTGCTGAAAGATCAACACATGACTTCAGAGCATGAATAACACCTGGTGGAAAAGAGATTGTGCCTTTTGAATATTAAATAATGCCCCCTGGGCCACTTCACAGACTGTCATGCAGGGACAAAAACAACATGAGCATCTGTAAAACTGCCTGGCTCTGTACTGCCAGAATAGGCATTGTCTGTATAATGGCTTAATTTTTAAAAAGTCTTGTGCTGTTGCTGCATTGCACAGCCTGATTCTGCACCCTGTGAGTAAGTGGTAAAGTCACATCCACTCCAGGCAGTAGCAACTCCAATTTCCCAAATATTTTTAAGAAAGAGAAGAAATGTCTCCCAACAATATGATATTCACACTCACCAAATGCTCTTAACACTATGTTCCTACATCACACTGTAAATGTTGCAAACAGGAAGAGAAAAAACATTAACAGAGGCACCAGAGTTTGCAATGCCACAATCTCCCACAAATGCCATATTCCAAAGATAAATTTGCTCAGCAGAGTATCACAGTCCAAACTCAGACAATTTTTAATCAATGAGTATTGGATAATGAACATTAATGAAGTTCTGGTTTAAAAAGTCTTAAATACAGTCTGATTCAGACAAGTAGAAGCACTTGAAAAAATGTTGAAATTTATGTATAGTCTAAACCACAAGCTAGGTCCCTTTGTTAAGAGGAAGTGGCAGTAAAGGCAGAAAAAGCAGTAGTAGATAACAGAGAGAAGCTCAAATGTCAATGTAAAAAGAGATAAAGATTAAAGAAAATTCTGTGAAGCTTAACATATAATATATATGCTTTAGAAAATTCTGTTCAGGATAAGCAGCAACATCTAGGGCCACTGTGAAAAAAGTATGTATTGCCTTTTACTTGGATTTTAGCTTTGTACCTCAATTAAGCCACTGATTGTTAAAAAGTTCCATTTCCTGCTATGGTAGATTTGCATAACTTTAACAGACTACAACAGCAATTTTGAAGCACAGCCACTGCATGAGAATGTCTTTTCTCCTTGTTACACAACTCTGTTCTGACTTCCTTTGCCAATCCTGCAGCCACTGTGAATTTGTACGGCAACCCTGGGCATTCAGGTGAAAAAACTCTGCATTTCTTCCCCTAGATAAGGCTTCCCTCACCTATACATATGACAGTAGAGAGAAGCGCCTTCGAATTAAATAATAATTTTGAAGATAGGGTGGGGAATTGCCTTCAGTAAGTATGTGACCCTTGCTTGCATTACTCCAAAGAAAGTTCAGAAGAAACACATATCATTACAGAGGCTACCATTAAATGAAGTTTAGCAAGGAATTTTTAAAGTGGGCAGTGAATCCTAGAGAGTCTACACATTATAATTTCATAAACTTCCTATAAAATATTTAGTTCTAGTCATTAGGAGAGACAGACTATCAAACTAGAACAACTCTGTTATGGCCATACAGATTTATCCCTGTGTATAAGAACCACAAAACTCTGGGAAACCACTTTTTTAGCTTATTTCATTTCATCTACCATTGCATTTCCAAGGCTCTACTGAAGTTCTAAGCAGGAATATTTAAATGTTATCTCAATTAAAAAAAGGAGAATAACTATTTCTTCACAAAAGAACCAGTTTAGTTTTGATTTTGAAGTGTTCTGTCAGGCTTCAGAAAGCAGCTAAAATCATTGTTTTGAACTAGCTTTTCTTGTCTGAACAAAAGGATGAAAAACACCCAAAATAAAGACTATCACACATTAGTAGTTGATCATCCATAAATGCAGAAAGCTCAACTGAAGAAAGTGTGAACAAATGTCTTTAATAAATGGCTGCCTAAATTTAGTTCTCTAAGCCTGTGCAGAAATATTTAATTAACTGATGTATTTTCAAATTGCTGAACAACAACCAGGTGCTCTTAACCTCTGTGTAAACTATTTATACAAGCAATGATAACCTAATAACTTAATCTTTACCTGCTTCTCTGAAGGTTTCATTGTTTTTCTTGTATGTATACTTTGAGAATTTTTTTGAGGTTTTTGTAGAGACTAAAAAAATAACGATAAATACCTTTAGCTTGTGTGACTCCCTGTGATAATAAAAACTTACATGATTTTTTTATAGCTTTCAAGAGTGAGAGAAAGACAGAGAAACAGGTTAACACAAAATAATCTAGCAGGAGTGGAAAACTTGGCTATATCTTCCTTGAGGATTTTACCTAGTTTGCACCTGTTCACTGAGATTTATTTTCAGAATGTTTCACCTGTTAATTCTCTTTAGATATAGAAGCCAAGTTCCAGGATTTGGATTTTCTTTGTTTTTTTTAATGTACAAGAACAGAGGAATCTCACCTGTTTAGACATCATTAACTCAGATTAACCTACTTCACCAAACCTTGGTTCACTGTTGTCATTGTAAGGGGTTTTGTGACTAAAGTATTCCCTCTAAAATAGAGGGCTTCTTGCCCAAATGCTGAGTTTTGAAAGAAAAATCTTGTTTCCCACTGCTTCCATTTTAGTATCAATGGGAACAGGATAACCACTCAGCAAATACTTTAACTGATACATATCTGTTTAGATAAATTTGTTGGACCCTAAATTTAGCTCTTGTGGCTTCTCAAGATTTGGCAGTCCCCATTACCTGACAGCAAGATTTACAAAGCAGAAAATGTAGGGGAATTGTTGTGTAAATCTACAGGCAAATCTGCTGGCAGCAAGAACAGCCCAGGGAAGAACTGTATTATGATTTAATAGAGAATCTCATAATTCATATTTGGTTTTGTTTCCTAATTATCATTCATGCACACATTATGGGACATTACTTAATAAGGATACATTTAGGGTCTAATACTTACAAAATTTACACTTCAGTGTGCAGAAGGCAATCGTCGTCAGATGCATCACGTCTGACTGCCAGTGAATATTGGGTGAACGTGGACCACAGCGCACAGTAAGGAAGGAAAACAGTATCACTGCTTCTGAACCATTTGGCCTGGTGGCGGTAGACAGGAAAACTTTGTCAGTAACACTTTATGAATGGTTCAGCTGCGTCTGTCCTTAGCAGCATAAATTTTGTTGTACTTTCCCAGCTGTCTACTCAAAGTACTTACAAGCAACTTGAGGAAAAAAAATCAGTTACAAAAAGGAAGGAAGAAAAACCACAACGAAAAAATTATGGTAGTTAGGAGTGGAGAGGGAATTCAGCACAAAACTTTTTAAAATTTGGGTTTTAAAATTAACACACTTGCATTTTTGTTTGTTTGTTTCTTTATTGCCTTGAAAGGAATGTACTTCCTACAGAAGAACTAATGTATTACAGAGCATTTATGAGAGGATGGAACAAGAAAAACAGTTGTAAGCAAAGGAAACTTAAGAGAAAAAAAACACAATAATGGAAAAAAAACCAGGACCAAATGAGTGATGCTAGACTCTAGAAAAAGGGGGATAAACTAGATATTGACGTGCTTTGTCATGAGGGGAATCTGAGCACTTAAATTTACTTCTGGCATTTGAAAAACTGGAAGAACAAGTGACTCCTTTAATACTGATTCAAGTGGTCTCTCTAACCCACAACTTCATGAATTTCTAAGGAGCTGTTTTTTTCCCAGTTCTTAATGTCTTGTCAGGTTTTTTTGGTTCACTGGTGTCTACACCAAGGGAGGAAACTTTTTGTAGGTTTGTTGACTACCCACTTACAAGAAGGTGTAATACAAGTTAAAAGTGGTGTCTCAAGGCTTAGACTTCAGTCTATATCACATTTCTTTGCAAAAAACCTTCTTCTTGTAGGTCACTCTCCCATATTATTCAATTCCTTCTATCCAGATTTTTTCAATTAATTTTTAAGAAAATATTTACAAAAGACATTCGCTGTAGACATCTGCCACAAAAATATCCACAGGAGATTACATATTCCAGGAAAATAAAATTTTTTTTAGATGGATTTACAGGGGAAGGTGTTGCTGAAATACATGTGTTATGATTCCTTAGTCCCACATACACCAGTAGTTGAAATGGTTGTGCAAATAGAAGTTAGCTATCAAATGAAAACTGCAAAAGTGCAATGTATCTTTCAATTATTTCGTGAATTTCTGAAGTTCAGAGACAGTAAAACAGTTGGCCATTCAGCACAGTTGTGCAAGCTGAAGCTGATTATTAGCATCCAAATGGCCAGAACAGATCCATTTTTCTTCTGAAATTCTTTTGTTCTGTGCTGCTTCTATGAGTAGATATTTTATTGATTTATTTATTTATAACCACATAAATAATTTAACTAATAATTGTAAGTCTCCCTTTACCTTTCTAAACCTCAAATACAATAAGTGCCATGGCTAATGCACAATTCTTAGATGATTCATCTATCCCAGAGAATATAATTAGTATTCTTATTATTTTTCCTATTATTTAATCAGATTCTAAGAATTTTCAAAAAAGAAGAGCATGAATAAAAATTCAAATTAATATAATAGCAGAATTCACTGCAAAATTACATTTAGAAGGAGATATATTTGTACATCACTGACTACAATTTGTTGAACTCACATTTGTTTCTAAAAAAGGTAAGGATTACATGACAGGAAAAACAAGATTATTCAACATCCATTAGGGGTTTTTTCTGTGTAATATGACTCAGAATACAGAAGACATTACATAAAGGTCGAAACTAAAAAGAACAAGAAAGATAATACACCGTTCTAAATGTCTTTAAATCCTTAGGCAAGCTACTTACAAGATTATTGTGTTTGCAACAACCTTTTTGAGCTACCATCACAAAACCATTTTCATTTTGATCATTGTTTCACATGCTCAGAGCTCTGCAATGAAACATCAACTTTATTTCAAGAGTTTTCCTAGCTTGGCCTTTCCCTAGGAAAAAAAATCTTAAAAATACATATGTACTTTAACTCTGAATAATTTCTAGTCCTTCAAAATTGTAAATGGGAAATACATGCATGCTGTTATTATTAGTGGAGAAACATTGCTGCTTATTAAAGTATTGCTCCAAGGAGAGGATGAAACGTGAAAGTCAGTTCTCAGTCTGACCCTGGTATATGGAAGCCAAAGGGACATGACCATCAGAAGTGCAGGCAGTCTGGCCTACCCAGAGCACATCCCTGCAGTTGCAGTGCCAGTGTTGAAGACGGCAGACAGGTGGGCACAAGGTTTACCATCCCTCCTAGCCTCACGTCCCATGCCACTGATATTTCTTGCAAAAATAAGTAAACAGTTCTCAAACGCCCTTTGCACAGATCGGTTTCAGAATCAGGAACCAGAAAACATTTGTGCTGTCTGTAAAGAAGCACATACCCTGATAACTGCTGATGGTGAAAAAGAGGTTTCCCAAATCAGAAACTAGAGTCATCATGAGGGAAATGGACAATTAGCAAACTGAAATCCAAGCTTGTAGGTTAGGGTCAGACACAAGAAAGGCAAGGCTGTATTAACCCTGTCCCACAGAGACAAGCCGCATAGGCTGGGGGTGCTCTCATTAGGACAGGATGTGGAAAAGGTCACTCATCAAATGCAAAGCTTTAAATCTGTAACATTAGTGCAAGACGTTAAATAAGACTCATGAACATTGCATATACTATGCTGGTTTGTGTCTAAAGCATGGAAAAATAAAAGCTCTAAAGTCACCTATGGAAGAGACAATTTGTTGAGATAAGTAAGTCTTGTGTTAGAAAGGCACCTAAAGGTGTAACAAGTGACAAAGATTAGGAATTATTATTTGCAGAAATTAAAGAACTATTAATTTATGATTTTCACCCAAACCGCAGAGCTCAAAATACTCTTTCCTCTCATTTGGAAAAGAAAAATTATCACAGAATTTAACACATACTAAAATGTGTGTCATATGAGCCACGTTTGCACTATTCCCCAATCAGCTCATCTGTGCAAAATGCCAGGAAACCCTGAGCAGCTAAAATGAAGTCAGAATGCAAATGAAAATAAATAATTAAGAACAGGAAAAAGAAGCAACACAAAATTCGCAGTACACAGAGGATTACACAAAGATTTCTGCTTTGACTAGAAGAACACAATCAGAGCAGGGAAAAGCAAAACGAAGAGTGGAATCGAAGAAAACAGAGGCAGAGTTTTCAGAGCCAGTGTGACTCAGACCACTGCAGTCACAGGTGGATGCTAACAGAGGCAGAGCGGGAATTAGATAAGCCAAAAGACCTCACTAAGAAGAAAACAGAGTGACAGGATGAAGCCCCATGCTGAGGCCTGGCAAGTAGCAGACAAAACAGAAGACAAGTACAAGCAAGCAGCAAATTCCAGGAGTCAATGGAAGAAGAGATAAGTGGAGTTACAGTGGAAAAAGAAGTTGAAGCAAACACTGCCATGATAGGAAAGCGCAGGACTGTGGGAAAAGTGAAACTCAGGGTGGAAATTACGAAAGAAGAAATGGATAAGTCAGAAGGAAAAATGTTTTCAAAAAAGTACCACCAAAAGCCTCAAACCTCACCTTTTCAAAAGAGCAGATAAGGCAGAGCATTTTGCAGAAGACCTCTTTACTCAGCACCAGATTCTGAGAAAATAAGAGATAGCCACTCTAATTATCTTAATGATAACATAAATCCAGAAAAGAAATCAGAAGTACAGACTGGAAATGAACTGCTGAAAACAGAAAATATAGAAAGCAATACAGCAACAGCAAACACAGCAAAAAGAAGTTTCTGCACCATTTTACTCACCCTGAAATAGCTATTTTGAGAAGTAAGGGAAGAGAAATCCCTTCCAACTGGTACCAGCTTTGAATTGTTATCACAATAGCCTAACAAGGGCATTGCAATTACTGCAGTATCTGCAAGGTGGCTCTGTCTTGTAAGGAAAAAGTCTTTTGTAAACCAGAACTGTGAGGAACAGAAGAAATGGGAGATGAAGAGCTGAGAGAGGAAAAGACTAAAGAATACAGAGATCACAGGTAGGCCGGTGATTCATCCCACAGAGTACAGCAGAATTGCATAAGAAAGATGTCTTTTCAGTTCCTCAAGGATAATGACCTCCAAACTGTATTTGACAGCCTTCCTCAAATACCCTTTATGGAATACTAAGTATCATAAAGATAGAAAATTTCCCAAGTTAAGCATGTCTATTACCACATGAGTAAAATTCCTTATACACTACAAATAGGAAATAAGTGCAGGAAATTTAAAATTTTAATCTCTACAGCATAACAAAGGCATGTGAGAAGCATATCTCTGACTTCTCTCTGAAAGTCCTTCATCAGGCTTAGAATGTCTTTGCTTCCATCCTGGACAGCACATGCTAAAGAAGCTGCAAAACTATTCTTAGGCACAAAGAAGATGTCGCTCCTAGGTTTCCTAACTCATTTGATAGTCCATTTTGCATCCAGTTTGTTATGATCTGTTCCAGCTTCTCATCACCCTCATTGTGAAGAATTTCTCTTCCTCATTCTATCACTACCTGCCCTCGTAAAAAGTCCCTCCCCAGCCTTCCTGTAGCCCCTTCAGGCTCTGGAAGGCCGCTATGAGGTCACCCTGAAGCCTTCTCTTCTCCAGGCTGAACAACTCCAACTCTCTCAGCCTGTCCTCACAGCAGAGATGCTCCAGCCCTCTGATTATTTTTGTGGCCTTCTCTGGACCCACTCCAACAGTTCCATATCCTCCTTACTTTGGGAATTCCAGAAATGGACACAGAAATAAAGGTGGATCTTGGTGAGAGCAGAGTAGAAGGGGCTGACCACGCTTCTTTTGATGCAGCCCAGGGCATGGTTGGCTGCCTGTGCTGTGAGCACACATGGGCCGCTCATGTCTAGCTTCTCATCAGTCAGCATCCGCAAGTCCTTTTCTACAGGGCTGATCCCATCCTGTATTGATACCAGGGATGGCCCTGACCCAGGTGCAGGACCTTGGACTTGGCTTTGTTGAACCTCATGAGGTTCACACAGGCCCACTTCTCCAGCTTATCCAGGTCCCTCTGGATGACATCTCATCCTTCTGGTGTGACAGCTGCCCCACTCAGATCGATGTCTGCAAACTTGCTGAGGATGCACTCGATCCTTCATGACATTAATGAAAATATTAAACAGCACTGGTCCCAGTACAGAACCCTGAGAGATACTGCTTGTCAAGGGTCTCCATTTGGACATCGAGCCATTGACATTTATTCTCTGAATGCAACCACTGAACCAATTCCATATCCACTGAACAGTCCATCGATCAAATCCACATCCCTCCAATTTAGAGAGAAGGATGTTGTGGGGGTCAAAGGTCAAAGGTTTTACAGAAGTCCAGATGGATCACATTCATTGCTTTTCCTGTGTCCACTAATGCAGTCACTCCATCATAGAAAGCCACTAGGTTGGTCAGACATGACTTGCCCCTGGTGAAACCATACTGGTTGTCTTGAATCACCTCCCTGACCTCCATAAACTTTAGCATAGTTGCTAGGAGGATCTGTTTCATGATCTTCCCAGGCACAGAGGTGAGGCTGACGGTCAGTATTCCCAGGTTTCTCCTTTCTACCCATTTTAAAAATGGGTACAATGTTGCCCTTCTTCCAGTCACAAAGGACTTTCCCTGACTGCCATGGCTTTTCAAATATTATGGAGAGTGGCTTGGACCCCATATCAGCCAATTCCCTCAGGACTCAGGGATGCATCTCATCAGGTCCCATAGACTTCACGTTCCTCGGGTAGTCACAGATTTGATCTTCCCCTACAGTGGGAAGGACAATAGCCCCCTGATCCCCATCTTTTTGTTCCTTGACCCTGGGGGGTGAGGAGAGTGGTTGCCAGTGACGACTGAGGCAAAAAAAGTTATTGAATACCTCAGCCTTCTCCTCATCTGTTGATACAAGGTCACCGTTTTCATTCATCAGTGGGAGTACGCTTCCTTTACCCTTCCTTTTCTGGTTGACATACCTATAGAAGGCCGCCTTGTTATTCTTTGCTTCCCTTGCCAAGTTCAGTTCCAGCTGTGCCTTGGCCTTCCTGACCCCATCCCTACAGAACCAGGAAACGTCGAATACTCTTCCCGGGTTACCTGTCCCTGCTTGCACTGCCTGTGCAGTTCCCTCTTGCTCTTCAGTTTGATCTCAACTAGGCCACACTGGTCTCTTCACTTCCCTGCCAGATTTCCTACATCTGGGGCCTGAGCGCTCTTGCACTCTGTGGAAACCATTCTTAAATATTTGCCAGTTCTGTTTTGCTCCCTGAGAACCATTTCCCAGGGAGTCCTACCGACTAACTTCCTGAAGAGCTGGAATTTTGCTTTCCTAAAATTCAGAGTTCTTACTACACTCTTCAGCTGTCCCATGTCCCTCAGGACCTTGAACTCCACCAATGTGTGATCTCTGCAGCCCAGGCTGCCTCCCATATTGGCATCACCGATGAGCTCACTTGCATTGGTGACCATCAGGTCCAGTATCACATCCCATCGGGTAGGGGTGTCTGTTTTCTGGGTTAAGAAGTTATCATCTATGCACTCTGAGAGTCTCCAGAGTTGCCTACAGCTTGCGGTGCTGCTTTTCCAGGAGATGTCAGGGTGGCTGAAGTCTCCCGGTAGAATGAGGGCTTATAAGTGTGAAGCTTCCTGTAGCTGGAGGAAGAAAGCCTCATCAGCAGGCTCCCCTTGATCAGGTGGCCTCTAGTAGACACCTACCACAAGGTTCATTTTGTTTTCTTGGTCTTCTCACCCGTAAGCTTTCAACTTGCTCTTGGCTGTTTTTCAAGGACAGCTCTTCATACTCAATCAATTTCCTTACATAGAGGGCAACACCTCCACCCCTTCTTCCTGGCCTGTCCCTTCAATCAGGTACTCACAACAGATATTACAGTGGACTGGACTTGAAAAACAGTCAGCAAATCCTTTTCAAGTGAGGAAGCGTTAATATGGGCAAACTGTAAGTCAGGAACTGAACACAGTAATATTAAATAACATTTCCCCAGTCAGCTGAAGAAGGCACAATACTCTAAGGAACTACAACCAGATCCTTTAAGCATAAGGCTAGTAGTTTAGCTTCTAACTCCCCAAGTCTTCTCTTTTCTCTGAGGCTTCTGCCAGAAAATTTCTCGCCACTGTCAGTTGTTTTGCTGTTCTCTGCAACTCTGACATCTGCATCAAAAACTTAATTAAAGCCAACTCAATTCACAGGCATCACATAAATGGCCAGTGGCTGCCAATATTTCTCAACCAGTACCAAAGAGGGATAGATTTGAAACAATATTGGACAATGACAAGTCTCTGTTTTACATTAGCAGTCTACTTAATCAGCTATTACTTTTATCAAAGTGTGGTGCCCTGCAATACCACTGCACGTCTTTCCCTAGCTGTTTCACTCCTTCATGCAAGCATACAAGGAAACTCCTTTTGCCCAGTATCCACAAACACTAAGACACTTTGAGAGACTACAGGTAAGAACATTCATAAATAACAGCATGCTTTACACATACTTATATCTTTAAATAAGGTGCGGCAAATTGTAGATGGATTAAAGCTCAGGATCATTTTTCTCTCACTCTGTATTCTCTTTCTGCAGTGGCTGTTCTGGTTAAATTATCCTTTTTGGTGCTTTTAATTCGAATCTGACAGGGTTTTGAGCTTTTTCCTCTCTCTGTGTATGAATTATGTCTATGATAAGTGGTTTTCTTCACAAAATTGGGAGGCTGAATTAATATTTATTACAAAGTAGTAGGAACAAATGGTCCAAAATATTTTAGGATGATGATTTAATATACAGTTCCATATATGCCACATGTTGTAGCCACTGATTAGTCCTCTGTTTTTAATTTCCAGAGTCCTTGGAACAGAAAAACAAAGTTCCACAGAAGTGGTAATATTTGATTTGCCTATTGCAAAACCTTAACTACCGTGTGCAATCCTGTCAGCGTGGAGCCTATTGAAAGAAATACCAGACAGTAGGCCTTGCTGAAGCTCATAAGAGACTTTGTCATTATCTATCTAAGTAAAAAGAGTAATTGTACCATAATTTCTAATATCATCATCATTTTTTTTATTAGGAGTACTATCCCGTCTTTTCAAAGGCAATGAATTTTCCAGAGACTTCACGTGTTATCAAAGTAAGATTCAGCAGTGGATTCCCTAGCTTAGAGAAAGACCGAAAAATGGCAAATGCAGCTTTATCTTATAGTAGTACACATGCACACATACACATCAGTTTCATGACCTCTTTTATTTTCATGAGAATCCCCTTGGCAGGCATCATAATAGAGAGAAAATAAAAGTGATAGCAGCCCAAGGCTTTTCTTTTAAGGCAAAAAACCCGCATTTTTCAAACCAACTGCAGTTCATCACCCTTTTTTTCCTTCATTATTTTATAAGAAACTGTTGCTTGGATTAACATTTTTAGTGTATAGCTGAAACAGCCAGTTGTGTACACTAATTAGAATCAAGAGAGCTTTGACTGGGTACAGGCATCTTTACTGTGGTTTTTGTTTGTATCAGGGAGAAATAAGCTATGAATGCCATCTGCTGGAGAAAAGGTTTTCCAGGCCAAGAAGCAATGTCTCATGACAAATATATTTTCCAATGATACCTTGCAAATCAGAAGAGTTTTCCCTGAGTAACTAGTCAGTTCTGCTATCAGTGCTTATTCAGAGGGTAGAGAACTATTCCACTTCATTTTCCTGCTCTTCTCTTTAAATGTTAAGCCCAATAAAAGTTCAACATCTCTGCTGTTGTGTAATGGAAATGGACTGAAAAAATAAGAAGAGAAAAATAAAATAAAAAAAAAAGCGTTCTTTGATTGTGGTTAGGAGACGAAGACACGAACAACTCTTCTTTCTGTGCCATGTCACCTTTTCTGGTGAAATAGGTCTGTCATCACAACGAGGTAATAACCCTGATGTTGGACAGCCTTTCTGGATTTGCTGAATTGTAGCTGGTCTAAATGCAATGTGTTTTTAAGGTGGCCAACAAAGCTTTGTCCTGTGAAGTCCAGTTTACGGCTTGCTGTTTTCTTTGCTGGAAATTTGCAGGAGTTATAAATTCATTTGATCTAGTCAGCCAGAGTCCTTTTAAACCAGTAAGGAAATCAGGGTTTTACAGAGAAAAATAAATTCAAACAGCTGTCATAGGATGGGGCAAACATCCTGTAGCGTATTGACTAAAGACAACAGGTGTAATCTACATAAGTTGCTTAACTGATTGCAGTTATCTAATTAGTACTTTAAAACAAATCCCACACTATACCAATCTTTCTCCTATTGAAATCAGCAGGATTTTTGCAGAGCTGACTGTAAGTCACATGATTTTGTATTCATAAACATACTTTGCTGTCTGAAACTGTAAGGAAAAGGGCTTCATCAGTTCGTGTTCCGTGGTGTAGTTATGGTCATCACAGCTAACATGGGATTTGAGGTCAGTGCTGATCTTAACTGCTTTGGTCATAGAACAGTAGATTTGGGGATTGATCCATGCAGTAGCAGCAAATCCATATTCATTCAGTGAGAGGAAGGAGAGGCAAAATCAAGGCACTGTGCTGTGTTAAGAAAGGCTCAGGCTTAAAGCTCATCTCTGAACTTGGCAGACCTGGTACTTAATGCTTTTGATTTTTACAGCCCAGGGGAGCTCACTTTTCCTCTCAGCTTTTCTGCGCTTCACGTCTCCCCACACAAGTACCTCGAGCTCCCTCTGCCCCAAATCCCATCTGGATGACACAAGTCTTCCTAATTAACTAATACTATTAATCTAAAAATCTCATCAAAGCATTCCTCTTTACCTTCATGTAACTATAGACAAAAAGCCAAATAGCCCAAAGTAGCAAAGCTTCAGTGATTTCGGCATCGCTTCAGTGGCTTTTATGCAGGGATTTCAAAACATGGACGTAAAGGACTCTCTAGACCTGAGCACACAATGAGACAAGAGAGGAAAGACTGATCAGTAAATTTCAACCGTTTTCTTAAGAGCAGCAGAGGGCTGAATCTCTTCCTGATGTGCTGTAGTGATTGCTTGCTCAGCAGGAGGTCTCAAGAGCAGTATAAGATATATTAAAAGCCCCAGATAGAAGTGAAAGTCAGCCTATTTTGAATTAAAGGTGGGAAAAGAGTGCATTATAACAACTCTACAAATAATGAGAAAAAAAGTGGGGAGGGGGGGCAGGGGAGGTTGCAGAGAAACAAAGCTCTAAAGTATTAATAATATAAATGAAAAATGAGAGGAAAGATGAGACAACCTGTCCTAGGGATATGAAGAAACGTATTACACTTACCTGTGCTGTCAGCACAGACAACTTGTTAAGCCTACAAATTAGCCTCAGGTTTGGTCTGATGATTGATGTAGTTCAGCTGCTACCCCAAACAACTATCCAACATCTGCCCCTCCCAGCTCCTATTTGGGGTAGTTTGACCTTTCTCCTTCAAGCACGGTTGCGCAGTAAGGCTGTACCAAAATGAACCTATCCAAAGATAAAGTGAGGGGTTTTTTCAAACATTCAGATTCACTGAAAGAAACTGGTTTTGCTCTTTTACATATTTAAGAGAGTTGCAAACAGACAGGCTGCTGGAGGCTGATAGCAGATCAGAGCTAGGTCATGCAGAGGTTGAAGTATTTCATTGATTGTGAGCAGACAGGCCAAGCACTGAATTTTATGGCATGTGTATTTTAGCTAAGAAAAAGTATGAAGCGAGAGTTACAAATTGAGTTCTTGAAGGCAGAGTTTACTGGCTTCTGGACAATCATTTTGATTAAAGGGCAAGGATGTTACTTGCTTCTTATGTGTTGAAAAGAGGAGGGTTTGTATGCGGTTTAGTAATTACACAGAAATACAATGGAAATCTGTACACAATTTGTACGTGATCCACATTCTAGTAGAAGCAAATAACTCTGTGAGGTCTCATATAATAGCTATCTGCTTCTGATAACACAAACTGTGTTAAGAATTTTTAAAATGTATAGAAGAGACCAAATGCACACTATGCAAACTTTGTGTCATTCATTAATAGCAGTTCTTGTTATACAGAGCCCATGTTCTTATTATTTTTACAGCTGAGTGAAAAACAGACCTGTTATTGAAGGATAATGATAAGTAAGCACTTTTCTTATAAATATTTTAAAATATGAACAATTTTTTTCTTCTACTTTACAAAAACTGTTCTCATCTATGTATAAACAGGGAAAACACTTCCAAAAGTTTACAGAGTTTTGTGATAACACTTCTGATGAGATTCCTGGTGTCTTTATACTGTGCATATTATCAAGTCATGAATGTTCTCCACCAGCCACTGGTTATTAGCTTTTTACGAAGTCATTAAGTCTCTAATTATCTACCGTGATACTTTGAATCAATACATATGTATACGTAGACATATTCATACTGAACTTTGTTTCACCTGCTTATTGTATTATTGGCTTTTTAATGGTTGTGAATCTTAATCCAGTTCTTAGCACTCCCTCCCCCATAAAAGTGGTTTATGGGGTTTAATAAATAAATAAATAATAACTTTTAAAAAGTAGTTTAATAAAACAAGGTCTAAATTCTTCTTGCTCTATCATTACCTTCATTTAGTCCTCTCCCAGTGAGATACTTCCATCAGTGTTCCAGGTCCTTCATCAGAGGATTCAAAGTTTGATTGCAAAACATTGCAATGGGGTGTGGCTGAATTACATTAAGATTTTATACCCCCTTTGAGAAACGAAGGTGTGAAAAACTGTTCTGTGATGATCTGGCTTGTAAGATCAAATTCAACCGCATGACTGTAAAGCTGGACTGACTCTGCTTCTGCATATAAAAAAAACCTAAGTGAAGCTGCCTAGAGAGGATCGTTTCTCCATTTCGGGGAGCTGAGGTAGAAAGTGGCACCAGGCAGACAGCAGTATGTAAGCCCCCACTTGGTAGTGTGTTGACATCATAAGCTGAAGACTGTACGTGAAAAAAAACCTTGGATGAAAAAGAGATGAGGCCAAACTTCATGATGGCATACGACACCAAAAGATTCATCATTCCAATGAAGATGTAAGTCTCAAAGCCTTTTAAAATGAACTCTCATTTGTTTAAAAAGTCCTTAAAAGGAAAAAAAAAGAAAAACTGACTGAATTATTTAAAGTTAAGTAACACAAGTTTTGTATTTGTGGAGTAATTATAACTCAGAATAAGCATTACTGAGATTGCAAGGAGTGTAAGGAAGCATGGAAAGGCAGAGTAGGTCATCTCCTGGCTAACACAAATAAGCAAAAGCCAAGTGAAGTCAGCAGAACCATTTCACATTCAGCCAACTGATTTTCTCCCCCTATGGGCTATTGTAAAAGTTCATAGGGCAATCATCATTACAGCAGCTGTCCCTAGTATAATACAGCATCTGATCTTGAATGAAATGCTCCAAAATGCTTCCTGAAGAATGAGAAGTGACTGGGTTTCTTTAGTGTGTTGCTTCACATGACAGCTATGTTCATTCCCAAATGCATTGTTAGCTGGAGTTCTTTCATGGCGAGAAGACATTTTCATTTCAAGAACAGGACAAGTCTTTTAAACTGTGAGACAAAGTCTTAGTCTTACTTTGCCAAGCATTAGATTGTACTTGTGGAAGCCAGATGAGAGGTAGCATAGCAAAGGTGGAACTCATCAGAATAGGACCGCCCTGTGAGACACATTTGATCCATAGAGGGATACATATTTAGCCCAGAGGACTGATGAAGAACACCACCATTTCCAACACACTTTTTCAGTTAAAGCACCGCACACTCACAACTAAATCAGAGGCTGCAACGTGATTGATGCCAACTGACTGTGATGTTTATTGATTAATCAGCAAACCATAAGGAAACCATAAGGAGCAGCAAAATATATAACAATATATAATAATAAATGATCTCAGAAATCACAACAATTATATAATAATGCAGACTATTATGCTTAACTATAAAGCTGTTAATTATAGCTCATAAGTCTAATGGATCACATACCTGAGCACTACTGAATTACAGTTCTGTAAGTATGGAACTGCAAATCTGTTTCTTTCTACACCAACTCTGGACAGCATGTCCATACAGCATCCTGATGAGTTGGGGCATGTAAGTCAGCCTACTGGCTGTTGGCATCCACATTCCTGTCAGTTAAGAATCCACTCTTATCTTTTTTTCTCTGACCTGAATTTAAAATTTAATGCTTTATCTTTCTGTGTTAAGGCTCATATTTTTGCCTTCCTTGCACCCTTGTTCTCCCTCCAGGCTCGGTCAGGTGAAGTAATAACCACTCATCTTTTAAAAGAAGCATATTTCTGTCACTGTAACCAGGAAAAAAGCTTCTTCAGTTTAAATGTTACTCCAAATTGTCATGAGCACAACCACACACCTGATTCAGACCTTCATTGCCATTTTCTCCAAGCAAAGCTCAAGGGCTCTTCAGGTTCTGAAGATGAACTTCAAAGACTGAAGATGTTTCTCACTTTGCATCCTGTTCATGTGACAGAATTTTTCTCCCTTTCTTTAAAACAGGTCACAAATCAGTCTTTCTTCTACCAGCTATCACAATTTTTCGCTGGATCAGTAGATCAAAAATGAATTATAATTCTTTGTAGGTTTTCTTTACTCTAAAATCAGGGTGGTCAAATTTGGTTGGTTTGATGGGGGGTTTTATTTTTCTTCTGAATTTATCTTTCTTAAGCATACTGGCTTCATTTTCAAAAGAAGATTTTGAAGTTTTCATTTTCCTAAGGCATCAGTAAATAACATTGTATTATTTCATGGTCTGGTTTGCTTAGATTGAGTTTTGCAGTTGGAAACTCCCTTATGCCTGTATGATTCCTGAATTAGACTTTAAAAGGCTATTAAAGATATTTGTTAACCGTATAGAAGAAAAATTTTGGTTTTTTTAGAAAAAAAAAAACCTCTGACACAGTTTTTCTTTAAATTCAAGATAACTTCTTGATTGGCAGAATAAAACTGTATAAAATTATCACTTTTCTTGTACAACCTCTTTGTTTAGTGCTAGAGGATAACATTCAGCTTGGAAAAATGCATTAAATATTACACATGGTAACACACCAGATTTCTTCTTCTTTACTTCTACGCAGTAACCTAACCTATATAATCTCTGGCAAAATTGTGGGTTATATGTTGGTTAACTCTGCTGTAGAAGCAAGATATCCCACAGGTTTTGTCTTACAGAATTAAGTTGCCTCCCTCCTTCCCGAAAATCCCCAATAATATAGAAGTGTGTTCTCTTGCCATGCAAGAGAAGGGCTTCCGTGCTTATAATTTGAAGTGCACAGTGTGCACGTCCCAGTGTTTGTTCATACTGGGGGTGTTTGTGATGGCACTGGCTGTATCTAAACAAGGGCATGCAACAGTTTCTCAGAGCCCAAATCCAGAATCATACCCCATCTGGGTTCCAGGTTGCCTCCACAAGGTAAAACACCAGCAAAAATAAACCCTTCCAAAACAAAAGTGAACTGGCAGGACAACACTACTACTGTAAACAGAACTAAGGAGTTGCGGGACTGCAGGAAGTATCGAAGTCAAACGTTCAGTCCTTTGTTCAGTTCTCCCTTTCCTGCCTGTTTCTTTCCAGCCCTCACCTTTCCTGTTATACCTATTACCTTTATTCTCTGCTGTTATGAAGAAATAACTTCCTTTTTTTTCTTTAAAGTTTGATTCCTCTTTGGAAACAGTCTGGAATCATTCTTTTGTAGCTGGGTGAGCAGTCGGTTCTACCACCAAAATAATATCTGTAAACTAATCTGAGACCAGGAGTGGGTAGTGCACTACTGACAAATAGGCGATATAAAGATATATTAACTTGTAGAAGTGGCACAATTGTAAAATCTTTCTGGTTAACTTTTCTGGCTAGCCATCACTAGCAATATTTTTGCTTACAGGGTCTGGTTGTCAGAAAGAAAAGATTATGAAAGAAATGCTGACTAGCATTTCCATCCGTAATAAGCAATACATTTCATTTTTGTTCAACATTGGCACACTTACTCTGTTTTGCAAGGATTATCAGAAAGATTTTTATATTTTATCTCAGTAGGTGGAAGTACAAACATGTCATTTCACACAATAAGAAGTTAGGAGGACCAACCAGGCTAATGGTAACCATTACTAGCTTCACACAGCTAGATGCAGTGGACTAGGGGTTTTTTCCTAGTATATATATATGCTGACTATAGGAGTACTTGGTAGGGAAAGAAGGAGTTGCATCAGAGTTCATCTTAGGTCTTTATTCAATTACATACATTAATTAAGTCCAACATGATACAAAGCAGCCAAGAAATAGACTTGACATGCCACTGTTTGGAGAGGAAATCCTTTCAGGAACGCTACTGCATGCAAAAGTCCAAAAGGACTTCCTGAAAAACTATATGGTCCCAAAATAAGAATTGTGCTGAGGATTAGGTTCAAAGTGAAAAAAAATGAATAAGTATCTTCAGTATGTTAATTTATGAAGACATTTACATTATCCCAGCAATTTCAGTGATCTGGCCCATATCAACACATATGTACTCCACAAGGATTTCTTTCACTGTCAAGGGACTGCACAGAGATTGTAACCAAGACTAACCTACATCGGTTTTTTCCCCTATCAAGTTGAGAATCACAGCATCATAGAACGACTGACCAAACAGAAAAGCTTTTCCTTGGAGGAACAACTACACGGAGGAGGTACAACAAAGAGCCTGTGTGTGTATTTACCTGTTTTTATGCACTGGGGAGGTGTAATCCACTTGTAGATATCCCAAGACTTAAGATTTCTCAAAGCCAGAGATTAGAAAAAATAAAATGTAGCTTCTGGCCTAATGCAGTTAAGATATGGAAGTCAAACCAGGTACAAAATCAATGATGAAAAATATATACTTGGAGGATTTATTACAGAGTTTAGTAGATACTGCAGGAGCTTCTAGATAAGGAGCAGGAGAAGCCTGAATCATGTTTTTAATGTAAGAGTATGAATGGCTTTCTTGCAAACACACAAGTGCAAGAGAAATTGCTGAGATTTTCTCAGACTTTCCACTAAAAAATTATTTCTGCAAAGCAATAAATTTAGACTTTTAAAGCTTAGGATTTGTTTTATCAGAGCCATAAGAATATATACAAGATTTATAAGAAAAGGAGGTGCATATCATCAGATATTCTGTTCACAGGAGTATTTATTTTTACTTTGACTTTGGAGAAGCTATTTGAGTCCATAGTGGTTATGAATTTGTAGCATATTTTTCTTTGTTATGGTCTGAGTTTGATTCATTTACTAATCCCACTGTGGAAACAAGGAGTGAAACTGAAGGGATAGTGTAGCTTCAGGGCACCACAGCAGACTTCAGACAGACAGGGACTAACTCCTCAAGTTGTATCCTAACATCTGCTCTACTTTTCAGCAGAGCTGGAATAATTGGCCAGTCAGGAATTCAAGAGAACTGATGTTACAATGAACAAAAAACAAGCACTCTTCTTCTGTTCCCAAGCTGTCTATAAAATGTTATACTTATTAAAATATTTTCTATCCACATAGTAACACACCACAACTGATATAAGAAGAAAGTGATCTCGGATAACACAAAGACAAAATACCACAATCACCAGGTGTAACAACATCTGTAATAACACTGCTTTGAAGACATACAGTTCTATAGAATGACACTATATTTCCTTTAATGTTAGTTTTCCTCTTCAGACAAAAAACTAGCCAGCATGCCAAGTATACCTGCTCCTTCTGTGGCAAGACCAAAATGAAGAGGAAGGCCGTGGGTATCTGGCACTGTGGATCCTGCTTGAAGACTGTTGCTGGTGGTACCTGGACTTCCAATACCGCATCTGCAATGACAGTCAAATCTGCAATCAGAAGACTGAAGGAATCAAAGGAACAGTAGAAGCTACATCCTGTTCTCCTTGCAAAACTTCTAACTGCATAAGTATGAATAGAGAAAAATACTGAGAAAAAACAAACGTAGGTGCCATGAATTCTTAATATCTGCTTTTGTTCACCTGGCAAGAAGAAATCTAATCTCTAAAAGTTTGAGAAAAGACCCTGGGAGTTAGTAATGACTAGTCCAGCATATACATTTTGATTAAAAATTAATTAAAAACTATATATATTCCCTTGCTTCTGTATGATGTCTGTGCAATAAGAATACAGTTCCTTACATACTTAGTAGTTTTCTTCAACAAAAGTGTAATTTTCAGTGAGAGTCTGAGTTGATTTAAGAGAAATATGTTTGGTTACTATTAGTGCAAGCAGAATTAATATGACATCATTAACATTTATGTTTTACCTATGAAGACTGCATTTTTATGATTGTACCAAAAATAATGATTGCACTGACAGTGTTCTCCGGTGTCAGAGAAAACACTTAAACTGTACAGGTTTAATATTTCTGAATAAATATCTGTTTGTGAGAAGTTCTGCCTTTCCAACCAACTCTCCTCAGAAGAAAGCATTGAAGTATAAAATTACCAACCATAAAACTAAAAATTAAGCTTGCTCCTTTTACACTGAGTATGCTCTTATCTCACCGATATATTTTTCTAGATTTCATGTGTGTCTTGATTTTCTGTCTTTTAATCTCTTTTGTCACTTACCAGAGGAGTATGGACACTATTATTTGGCTTGTGTCTTTCACATTTTCCCCAGAAATAAAAAGACACAGATTTCTCAGTCCCCAAAGGGGCTAGATTTGTCATTACAGAAGACAGTGGAAAGAGAAAATTTTAGCACCTGCTTTCAGCCTTCACAGCTCTCAACACAATCCATAAATAATGGATACATTAATTAATATTGGTGAAGGATTCAGATAGCATGGTGATAAATGCTTGCAGAAAAGCACATTCATTAGGATGCATTCAGAGCCATTAATTCAACACTGGAGAGCAAAGTCTACCTTGAAAGACAAACAGGAAACAACACACATATCCACTGAAGTAGGATAAAGAGATGAAACCTTGTATTTGCCTACCAAAATAAAGGCTTTTTTTAACTTTTTAAGCTCATCTCAAAATACATTAGGTTGAGTATTGAAAATATTGATATATTTATCATTCACAAATTTTGAATCTATTTGGTACAAAAATTGTAATCTTATCACCACCATAATTATGAGGGTTAAAAAAATGGAATGAAGTGTACTTCTAGAGGAATATTTTTCAGCAGTTTCTAGATAGCTGGTAATGTACCATTTTAGTTATTAGATAAAATGCTGGTTAGATTCATTGCACTTAAGGTCACAGGAAAACATAATTCACTTTGGGAATGCAGGAAATATGTAAAATACAACTGAAAGATTTGTAGTGACATTTTCTCCACACTCTCAAATGCTGACTATACAGTGAAATTTCTGAAATGTCTTTGGAATTCGGGGAGAAAGCAGTAACTTTTGAAATATATGGTCAAGATGCAATTAGAAGGCAAAGATTAACCACCTATAGAAGCCATAAATCAGCACACGGACTTATACTTCTGAAGAAAGAACAGCCTGGGCATAATTAATGACTAAGTGAATAATGTGCCAAGAACTATTACAGGTCTGGATTTAGAACTGAGTGAGTTTTGTGTTCTTCTATGTTACTGAGCTTCTTTGAACTCTGTTTTTTTAAGTATAGAAAATTTCAATTACAAAAGAAATAAGAAAACTTTTTATGTAACAATATAGTTATATTTATAGACGCTATTAGAATAATAATATGAAGTCTATCAGAAGTATAAATTGTGGCTCAAAGTTATGCTTAAAGCATTATGATCTGACTTAAATCATCATCAGACAAGGAAATTTCTGAATAAAACAATTCAAATTTTATAAAAGTACAGCATACCATCAGTTTTAGTTACTTTAACTAGTTTCAGCTAAGGTGGCAGAAGTTACAAGAATTCAAAAAGAGGGAAGGGTTTTTCGAATGCTTTAACCAGATAAAATGATCTTTGCATTATCAACATAGGAAACAGAACCACATAAATGGGTAGAGAACTGGATAATGAGTAATCCACATCTTTTTTCATTGAAAACCTTGTAGTAATACATGAGAAGTTAAAGAAATAAGAAATTAAAAACTCTACCTGTCTATGTATGACTTAGTAAAACAGGAGTTTATTTTGATATAAGGTTCTACAGAAGGATTTATCTTATATAGGCTTTCCTCACAGACCATAATTTACTGTTAGATAACACTATACTTTCTAGGTATCTCTACAGAACACAGAGAGACAACTATAAAATTATTCTCAGAAAGGTAGAGATCTGGGATTGTGAGTGAAAATCCTGATTCTAACCTCACACTTAACTTTTTTTTCCAGACAAAACCACACAGAATAAAAGATTCTTAAAGAAAACCTGCTTTCTGATTATATGTCTTGTTATTGACCTCCTTCAAAATAAACTGTGAACATATTTGTTCCCAAAAGTTTGTCTCTTTCCTAAAAAATTTATTCTTAACCACTGAAATGTGGAAACTCAGGAATAAGGCAAAATCCTAACTGAGTACAAGATGAGCATTTTCGGAAACACAGAGACAGCTCCCAACAACTATCTGTTTGGACGTTATCCAGGGAAAATTAGTTTTAAGATGCCACTCTTCCTGGTTCATATTGATGGAAGCATTCTGGAGTTTACATTTTGCTGACAGATTGGTGAGAGACATTTTATCCTCCTCCTATCTTCCAGGTTGTTTCTCTAAATTTTATTTTATAAGCAGAATCTAATTCTAGGCACTCATTTTGCTTTGGGAAGGAGTCACTGGTGAACATGAAGGAGTAGGCTGACAAAGACTGGCCCTTGACAGAAAGACGCAGCAGACACAAAATCCCTGTGCACTTCAGAGTTCATCAACATAGAGGATGAAGAAAAGTATCTGCTGTTCATGAGGAAGGCATATTTTCTAAGGGATGACGATAAAACAGAACCTGCTTGAACACAGAATCATCAAATTAGGAAGCTGGAAATGAACACGGGCAAGTGTTTGTCAGGGGCTTTCCACTTCATGTTCAGGGGAAAAAGACGGAGCTGCTCATTTTTCAGGCTCTGCTTTTTTATCTTTTCTGTTGTCCTGGTGCAAATTGCAGTAGTCTAGGGAACCAGAAGTTTCCACTTTTTTTTATTAACTCAGAATTATTCAGGCTTCAGAAAGTGCATGAGGTTGTGGGGCAGAGGAGAGAAGGGAGAGCTGCAGTCCTGTGAGAACATCCTGCTGCACTGTCTGACAGGGACAAAAGCTGCACATGTTTCATTGTGGCTGGCATTTCACTGTTTGGGTCATGTCTGCCATACGTGACCAAAAAATATGATGTGCTAGAAGGCAAAATATCCTCACAAACCCAACTATGAAACAGGTAGGACAGTGAGAAATAAGGGTTAAAAACACTTTCCAAGCAACATGCTCCTTATGTGGGCATTCCTCTGTCTCACACATCTGGCAGGCCCCCATGGGCTACTTTCAGAGGTTACACCTTAACTGCATGTGGAGTCACACCAGGGAAATGCAGGGATTTAAATGTCATCATTCCCATGTCTGTCTTCCAAACTGGGTACTCCCCTTTACCCAGACTTTGTCCCACCTCCCATATTCACTGCAACTGCTGTGTTAATTCTCTTCATCTGCATGAGTTGGTTTCATGTTATTACAAGTCTAAGTTTCAGCTTTTTGATTCAGGGAATTATTTTGTTTGTCTTCATTAGTAGTACTATTTTTTGTCTGTTTCAAGGTAAGCATGAAAGCATCCTTCCTGGCAGCTTCCATGCATGCAGTGAGAAACAGCTACAACTCTTTGGGGCTCAGTGGGGGATTTCTTACCCTATTCATCCCCTCATGCTGCTGCAGACCACAAGGAAGAAGCGAAAAGAAAACATGTAATGCAGGAGATGTTCCCTTCCTCCTCCCTTCTTGCTCACAAACAATTCTTTCTGTGCTAATATGCAGTTCTGTTTCACTGACTTATTCAAGCTCCCAAAGCACTTACGTTTCTGCGAGATATAAAGATAAGCTTCCTCTCTTACTTAGCACTTTTATCCATAGTGTGACAATAGAAGCCTTTTTTATCCATGGAATTGACTCACACTTTTCCCTCAGTGCTCAAGTCCATGGGTCCACTCAAGCATCAAGAGAAGGGGACAGCCCTTTGCATTATGCCATTCTGCTCCTTGCCTCAAAGAGCTTTGTGTAAGGTTTTAGACTCTGTGGAGTGGACACTGCCTGCTTTTGTAACTTTACAGTCTGACATGCCAGGGTCTTACATTCCCCGGAGTGTCTCCTGGACATTGATGCTACGCAAATGCCTTCATGTAAAAGAACAAGTTCTGACTTTTCACACCTCTGCCTGGGTTCTTCTTAGACAGGATAACGCAGGTTTCAGTCCAGTTAGCGAACCGTTACTGTTTTCATGACTTCAACAAAATTTATGGGGCCTGGATTTGGTGCAAAAGTTGAAGAGAAAGAACTTATTAAATGTGTGTTTCTTAATTATCTGCAGTTGCCCACAGCTGATCAAAATAAGTACACTGGTTTAATGGGAAAACAAAATCTTAAATAACTACTTTATTAAAAAAACTCCAAACTGACCAGTTCTATTGTAATCATGGAAATAATCAAAATAATTACATTTACATGGATAAAAGTGTTCAAAATGGAGAGTAATTCATGAAGGATGAGACCTAGAACATAGATAGAGCTAAAAAAATTGAATATGAGTAGTAAGATTCTCTACCTAAAATATATAAACATTAAAGACTACAAACAGTTAACTGATGCTGTGAAATTTCAGAACAGCTTTGGAGAGGATACTTAATGAGGTAGAAAATTAATAGTTCATGTGTGATCCATTGCCTTTACTAGTATCCAAGGTCAAAAAGTAGCCAAATACCTTTAGTCAAACAGAGAGCTCTGATGCAGATTTACCTCAGAGTTAAGACAAAGCTTTAAAATTTGTCTAAGGTTTTAGAAGCATATGGCCTGTTTTCACAAAACCACCTGCAGCTTTTGGCAGTTTGTATTTCAGTGGCCACACTTACACAAAGGCACAGGAACATGTATCTTGAAGCAGTGCCATTCCTTACCTTCAGATAAACCCCAGCACATCCCTTTCCTGTACCAGAAAATTTCTTGAGCAAGGACCATCATAGCCTGTCTGCCAGACTTCCTTGAAAAACGCAGCTCAAGCATACAAGGAGGGAGGAAGTCCTAATATCCTCCAGCTGAGTCCCAGGTCTGGGCAGCTTGAAACAAGCGTTAACAGCATGTCATAAGGTGCATCTGCCCCATTGTGTAAATTCAAAAGCAACAGTGGACAAAAGTCTCCCCAGTGGAAATAATCTAGACTGCAAAAAGCTATTTAAATATTCAAATGCCTTTGAGAATTACATTCTAATTTAATTTTTAAAACCGTGATTTCATATCCAATAATGTGGAAAAAATGAAATTCATAGTTAAAGCCCTTTTCACACACATTTTTGTTCACATTTGAAAAAAAAGCAAAGAAAAACTCTGTCACCTCCTCTTCATTTTAACTGAGCCCATTCTGTATTCTAATCCTTTATTCTCAGGTATATTTTAGGGAATTAATTATTCTGCTTGCTTAGACCTTCTTTCTAATTTGTTTAGAATTGGTCAGTAAGTTTACAATATTATTGGCCAGAAGCATACATCTATAAGCATTCTTTTATGAACATGCATGCTGAGGGATCATATCAGATTAATTTCTTTAGGGAATAAATCTATACATTTTTTTTAATAAACAGTGAAGGTTTTAAGAATACAGAGCTGCCTATGCACTGTGTGGCTTGTCCATACCATAGTTGATCACATGAATTTTAATCATTTTTAAATTTAAATGAGTCTCTGGCTCTCTGAGGACTGGGAGAGTGTCTCCTTGAAAGGAGACAAATGGCCAGTTTTGATCTAGCAGTTGCATTCCTCTTCTTTCACCTGTAAAGCTCACTTTTAAGTGAGAGGATGGGCAGTTACCATTCTTTATTTTAGCTCCTGTTCCCCTTATATTCTCGACAGAGGAATAGAAATCAGTATATTTGGATGAACAGCTGCAAGATGCAGCTGTGGAAAATGGCCTCTTATCTGTTGCCGTAGACTCCATTATTTGATTAAAAAACACCCTGGTTGTTCTTCATCCTGGTGACTGACTGTGCTCTTCAGACATCTTTTTGGCCAGACTTAGAAAACAGGAGTGGAGCAAAACACATTCTCATTGTGAAAACCAAGCTAGGGAACTTTAGCAAATGCCACTGTTCTCTTTCTTTGTATAAATGGCCTTTGCATTTCTTACGCCACAGTTTGGTCACTACAGCTGTTTACACTTACATCCTTTAGTTATAAACATGTATGCACAAGGCAGCGGGGGATAGAGAAAAAGCTGAATGGGAGTTGCTTTCATCTGGGTATTTCTTAGACATTGCATATGAGCAAGTAGAGGGATGATACCCTCAGTTGCTGATGGTTAATCACACTCCAGGCAGCCAGCACACCAATCAGAACTCAGAATTTCCCTTTGTGGCATATTGTTCCCTGTGGCAAAATAGAACTCATTTTTAAATTCTTCTCCTCTTTTCATCCATCAGAGGAAAAAAATCAGGAGCTCAGGAAAGAGCATAACCCAAGTAAGTCTTACAGCTGAGCAGACATCAATACTTATAGACCTACTTAGGGTTTACAACCACTGCACAGTAGGACGCCTCAAAACAGCATTGGCTAAGGATGAAAACAGGTTATAAGACATAACTGGTCAGGAACACTGATGTTTCTGGCAAAATGAACTTACTGACAACGCTGATCATTGTGTACTCTGAAAGGTGCATAGTTCAGCTTTGGAAGTAAAGAGCAAGAAAAACAAAGTCTCGGGAAACAGCATGGATAACAGCTTCCTCTTACCATGTAACACACACTGGCTGGAGAGTTATTCTGGGAAGAAGACTGTGTGTACATGATGTTTATTGTTGTATGGGCTTTGTATCAGATATCTCTCTTCCTGGTGAGATCCATGCAGCCGTTACCAAAGCCAGTTCAGACTCTAATGCCCAGCCTAAATATCCATGCAGGAAAGACTGTGGAGAATCTTTCAAAACAGAATGTTGAAGTCTCTACTTTCAGGAAAAGTAGGCCGCACACTAGCAAACCCAAGTAATCAAGAGGATGCTGGTCTAGTGTATAGTTTCATATCTGGCCAGGCTTTTATTTAAATCTTTTCCCAATTAAGTCCAGGAATGCAAGAATAAGGAGGGTAAAATGTTAATTATCTTCTGAAATTCTTTCCTTGCAATGAGCAGGATTATTGTGAGGAGAAAATACAGAAACAGATTAAGACTTAAACAAAATACCCTGGAATTAAGTTTATCCGAAGAAAGCTGATACAAGTTCATATCAAGGATTAAACACAGAAACAAAATGTAAAAGCTTATTTGCCAGAAAATTATATGGACTCCCTATCCAGCTACGTCACATTTTCTTACCTGAAAGATTCTGTCAAGAGTGCATAATGTCAGCATTCCTGTCCCAGACCTACTGCTTCTAGAACACTTCCCTTGATAGTTATGTTTATGTGATAGTTAACAACAATTTATACTCATTCTATATATCAGTGTTGTATTACTAAACTCACATGAATGAGAAAAGCGTGCACAGTTCATCTCCTCATCTCCTCAATCTCTGCATTGCCCATACCCATGTCTCTTCATTTTTGAGTTTTTTGAGCTCATCTTATCTTTGAATTTCAACACAAACTAAGCCCAAACCTACATCACATTAACAGTCCTAAGATTTGGTTCCTTCTTTGGACTTGTACATCACATATCAAAACAAGGAGCCAAAAAAGAAGTAAGAAACATAGGCTTATGTTCAGCCTTCCCATGGTTGGATGTGTCTTGAGGTAGTGAGATCTGAAGACTGAGTGGGAAAGTATATAGTTAGATTAGATGTATTTAAAATGTGAGTAATCATTGTACAGATTGTGTTTTTATGTCTCAAAGCTCTTTTTCTTAAGGATTATAACACCATTTGACTAATGGAATATAGCCTATAATACAGCTACTGTAGCTACTGTAACTGAAGCGACAGCATATTTTATTGGAACAGATGTTCTTCAAATGATCAGGGAATAAGGAAAGCAGTCTTTGGTTTGATGCTGTTTAAAGGGCAAGAGTGATGTCAATCATAATTACCATCTGCTATAGTACAGAAAGTATCCATATGCTCTTTCAATGGCCCCAAAGTTGATTTGAACTGCCATACAGAGATTTCTCTTTCGAGGACAAGACAGCTCTACATCCTGTTATTAGCTCCTGAATGACAAGAGCCCTGAGAGCAGTTAACGCAAACATCTCAAAATCCTGACTCAGGTAGTCACCAATTCAATTTAAAGTAGACCAGCCTTTGCCATTCTCCTTTCTTGAATCTTCTGCCGTGATAGTACTTATCAGCTGAAGTCTAAGCAAGCTAGGCAGCTGTTCAAAAAACATAAACTTGATCTACAGTCTTCTCTCCCACACAGCACTTGCAATGTTTCTCATAGTGCTACAAATGCCATGTTAGAGCCCACACTCTTCTGGGAGTCGGCTCACAATCCAGCTCTATAATTAACCTTCCATCCCAGACTTTCCAATTGACATGTGTTTCATCTTTCAACTAAGTGCATTTACAGCAATATTTCACACAGTAAAAAAAGAGACGCCTCACATTCATCCAATGTCCAGAGAAAAAAATACGTTTAACCTTGCATGTCCATTACCTTATTTCTATTTTGCTGCTATATTGTATGTGAAGGTCATGAGATTTCTAGAAAAAAATTATATCAACCAAGGTAAAATATGTTTATCATGAAACCAAAGAAATAATTTCAAATTCACCTGTAATACAAGACTAAAACACTAGCTTCACTCACATTCTAGATTAACTTTTTTGGCACTTACACAGAAAGTAAAGAAATGTATCAGTAGCTATACAGATATACACTAGTGATAGATTCATTCACTTGATTTTCCACAGCAATGTATTTAACAGAGTGTTGAAAGGATATTGCCATACCCACTACAAAATAAGTGGTTCAAATGGCATTTAGTTGTTAAGCATAGCCAGCTAGTGACAGACTTATTCTTGGAAGGGGTTAGTTTATATTCCCCCTCCCCTTTTTATTTTATCATGCATATTTTCTTCATCATGTGATTGGCTAGGTTTAGAATCTAAGTGTGTTCTATCTGGGAGCAAAACGTATGGAAACCAGTTCCAACAATTAAGATATTTTATGCAACTAGATTTAAACATAATATCACGGGTTGCTTTTGGGTATCTTCTTGCTGTTGTGTTCATGAGACTGCATGGAAAGAAAACTTTTGGTGTACTATCTATTTTTTTGCTGTTTCATCTTACAAGACTGTAAGTAAATTATGAGGTCTGCCCATTCCTAAGATGTTTTGATTTGGACTCAGTTTTTCAAATGACTGCAGTTTAATGGGTAGCAGACAAGAACTTGGGTGCTGTCTTCATGTAATTATTTATCTTCACAGTGTCCAAAGGCAGAGAGACTCCTTTGAGGTTCCCCTGGCACACACGTATTTTTTTGTTTTTCAGGGACTATCACTGAAGTAGGCTGCCTTCTGTGCCGCCCTAGAAAAAGAATCTTCTTCCTGGACTTCTTGCTTTTCCCTTAATCCTTTAATACTCCTAAATAACAGGCTACTACAGTCCATCTTTCATATTTTTTTTGTATTGGTTATTTCCCTCTTGGACATAAGAACGAGTATATTATCATGTTGGGGGACATTTCACTGTAAAACTGTTCCTTTTAAGTCAGGCATAAAAGACCATGTCAACAAGTAAATTATTTCTCTCAACGTTTTCTATAAATAATAGCAGAGCTACCAGATGACCTTCCACGTTCTGCTTCAGTATTCATGTTAACTATACAACTTTTGTACTATAAACATGCAGAAAAATGTGTGTACTAATAGAGACTGTGAGGGAGGAAACCTCATAAATATAACAGTACTATAAACACAATTACTCTCCTTCAGGAAAAGATAAGGGAGAAAATTAATCTCAGGTGACAAATTGTTAGTCACGTTGCAGAATGCTGGAGGGCATTCAGCTGCAATAGTGATCTAATGATGAAACTGGAAAAGAACTATTGCAGCCCACGTGCTTTGGTATGCAGGCTTTTAATTTAAAGAACTAAAATAAAAACCTAAACTGAAGAGGAGAAAGATGAGCTCCTATTACAACTCTTGCACTATATGGTTCCTTTGTATGGTCATTATACTTTGAGCAGAATCCATTTTGTTTTATTTTATTTTGTTTTATTATTCTTGAGTAATAAGCTATACATTCAAGTGTGAGAGGTTTTACAGAAGCCTATTTCATTTTATGTTAACATAGATACCCATTATTAGGAAATTGCCCATTGCTAAATTTTATCTGCAATGTGGTTCACCAAAAGCTTAATTAACACTCTTTACTTTGCTAAAATACTGCATGACATTGCTTTTAGTGCTGAATGCACAGAATTCTATCTAAAGCAAAACTGTGAAATGGAAACTTGGCTATAAAGCCTAAAGGTAGTAAGAATATATTGATGATTTACATTAACATTCATTATCATTCTAAGAAGCAGCATAAAGGCCATGGAGAATTGTAGGGTTCATATAACTTCACCCTAATTATTCTAATATACTGTAATTAAGACACTAAAAAAAAATCCAGTAAGAGAAAGCAATAACATCCTTTCAATACCAGTAAGAGAACAACAGTCTTGCATTTATATGGTATTATTAACCATAACCCTATGAGAGCAGGAAAAATGCACAGAAGACATGCTGATATGTCTGTGTAAGTGCTTATAGAGGAAGAATTTTTTAAAAGTACTTGTTTCTTTACATTTTGACTTTCAGTTTCTTTCAAGGTCATCATCTGCATTAAAATCAATGGGGTCAAAGGCTGAATGAGATATGAAGGGCCTCTTTCTTCATATATAGTTTGTCACCAGCAAGGGATATACAGCAGACCAAGCTGGTTCACCATTATTTTCACCTGTGAAGCTGACAGATTGTCCTGAACTCTGCTTCAGACAGTTAAGATACATGAATATATTTGAAAATTCATCAGCCAGTCATCTGGGGTGTATAGCCATTTTCTTTTGTGGGCTCCAGTTTTCTAATAGGAAGTTACATCTCTGTAGATCATTGAGCTATCTTTCACACGTGTGAGGCATGGTAGCTTAATATCAGCATAACTCTTGTGTTTAGCTGGTGCCTAATCACTCAAAACAGTGCGAAACAGCTCTCAAAGCTATTGTTGATGCGCAATTAAAGCCTTATCTGTTAGATGGAAACAGTAAAGGGAGGGAGAAATATTTCTATTTTCTTTACATTCACAAAGGATGGCAAAATACCTGACTTTGCTAAAACTATTTCACATCAACTGCCACCATAGTCTGAACTTCAGGACAGGTGTTTGATCTTCCTGTCTCCTATCAACAACACAAGAATTACATGGGAGCTAGAAAAGGTCAGGAAGCATCAGTTTCTTGTCTTCGGCATGAAGGTGCACATTAGTGACTTGAGGGAGATGGCAGGAAGAGAAGATGCCGTGATCACGTTCATCACTCAGATCTGGATGTTTCATACCAGCTGATCAAATTCTTCTGTCAAAAATAGCACGTGCATTTCTGAATCACCCTCTACCAAGCCTCTTTTGCTATTGAATAAAATCCTTGGCAATTCTCTCCTGCTCTTGGCTTAAATGTTTCCAGTCCATTCATCTCAGATGTTACTTAAAAGGTAATACGAATTTCTATGTGGTTCCAAATTCTTTTACTGTCTTTAGTTGAAACCACTAAGTACAAAATATTATTTAATGTAGTCAAGATATTAATATGTGAAATAGGGCTGAAAAAAAATCCTTTCATATGTAGAATGTGACAAGGGAAAGAGAATGTCATTTTCTTGACAGGCCATCATTCCTTTCTTTGTAAAATCACTGGTTTAGACATAGAGTTTCACTTTTATTAAATGTCAGAGAATGACAGGACATGCAGAAAAGATCTTAAAGAACTGGTAAGAAAGAGCCAGTAATCCAGTCTGGGCAGCAGACTGACAGAAAAAAGACCCACCAATTTTATGAAGTTTCTCAGCATTTCTCAGTACTGCTTATGAAAACATTATGTCTGGCAAGAACCAAGGCTCACGTTATGAGAAATATTCCATTCTGCTGTGACTAGGATAGTTTTGGTTCTTTAAATGTTATCTGCAAGGCTTAAACATCTCTTTATCTCTTGCCTCATATTTATGCTACGTTTGTATCACTGAGAAGTTGCTGATGTATTAGTAGGAAAGAAATCAAGATTTAGCTGGTTGGGGACTGAAACCAACTGCTCCGATAGGATTTGGGACATGTCCACCACAAGCAGGAGAAGATCTCAAGCTGTAAGTACTATTAGAAATTGATTTGTGTCTTAAACAGGCAGATGAATCTCAAAAAACCCACAAACCTTTCCTTCGGTACAGAGTTTTCACCCCATTTAGGTGTCTGTCCCGTTAACAACATAGAAACAGCCTTCAGTAAGTACATCCTTGTTTAAAGATGGATCTCAAAGCACTGCATCAATGCAAATGAAGAAAAATAACATTACAGGCTTACTATGTTTTACAAGAGTTTCCTGTCTGCAATGAAAGTGTAAGTAAATAATGGCCTGGCACACTTTGTGATGGTGTCATGCAGCAAGATGTATGCTGGGAAAGGGCATTCACAGAGTTATAGGATGGCTTTGGAACTGCTGAGAAAATCATCCAGCCCAGCCCTGTGAGGATGACTGGCAGAGATCTTCACCACAGAGCACAGCCTCCTAGTCCTGAAAACAGCCACTTCATTCAGCACTCTTCTAGGTCAGATCCATAGTAATTATCAGATCCTATGTGACCCCTGAAAATCTGCCCATTTATAATAGTGAGACTTGTAAACCTCAGGTCCCAGATCTCTGGTAACCCTCCAAGGAAGATAAAACAATTAATAAGAAGCTAAGCTACAGGAAATAAGTGTAGTAAGAGGTACTTAAATGGATTCACACTTTGAAGTAATGCATATACCCACCTGGCCAGATGTGCATTACTTGAAGCATAAGCCTAGACAATTTCAGAAAAACGTTCCTCCATAGTCCTGCTACAAGTCAATGTGAGTTTAACTGAAATTGCAGAAGACTGAATTGGAAAAAAATCTACAAAATCACAACTTGCTATTTACAATTGAAGTTTGTACTTCAAGAATTTGTATTTCTCATTATAAACAGATGTTATAGAACAGGAACAAATTGTCTACAGGTTTTTATTCCCCTTTAAGTATAATCTGCTTCAGAAGTAATACTTTCCATTCATCCAAAAAGTCATAAAACAGTGCAATACAAAGGATGATATATTTGATTTCTTATCCAAGTTGAATATTCCTCTTCTCAGCTCACCCACCCTCTGTTCCCCCAGCTTTCCTACCCACATGCATACATTTTGCCAGCAACTACTTCAAGAATATCAAAGGTGCACATTCCCACCTAAATTAGATTAAAATAAAGACCACTGCGTTTTGGAAGTCCTCCCATTCCTCTTGAAATAAAAGTCTTTGAGGCTGAGCAAGCTGAAGTTCAATAAAGAGGCACTCAAATTAGCATGGAAGGATGTGTTTGATACTATTACAGCTCATATCTGGGCTCAAAGCCATCTAAGGCAGACACCAGGTTCCCAAACCCACACCCTAGGTTTGACATCAGATGTGTAGTTAACCTTCAGCTGGCCACTTTGGTCAAAGACAATAAAAAGAACTTCTTTATATATATCAGCTGCAACAGGAGGACAAAGGAGACTCTGCTGGATGCAGAAGTGACAGTAGTGTTGAGGGATGAGGAGAAGACAGAGGTGCTCAGTGCCTTCATTGCCTCAGTCTTTAACTCCAAGGAGGAATGTCCTAGGGATACTCAGCCTCCTAAGCCAGAAGATAGTGAGAATGAATCTCCAGTTGTTCAGGAGGACTTGGTTAGAGTCCTGCTTGGCCGATTAGATGCAAACAAGTCTATGGGGCCAGATGGGAACCATCAGAGGGTATGAAGGGAACTGGCAGAGGTCCTCGGCAAACCCCTTTCCCTCACCTACCAGCAGTCCTGGCTGACTGGGGAAGTGTTGCTTGACTGGAGACTGGTAAGTGTTGCGGCCATTTACAAGAAGGGTCAAAGGGAAGATCTGGGGAACTACAGGCCTGTCAGTCTGACCTCGGTACCAGGGAAAGTCAGGAAGAAGATCACCTTGAGTGCTATCATACAGCATGCACGGGACAACCGGGTGATCAGGCCCAGCCAACATAGGTTCAGCAAAGGCAGGTCCTGCCAGACCAATCCAGACTCCTTCGATGACAAGGTTATCCATTTAATGGACGAGGGAAAGGCTGTGGATGTGGTGTACCTGGACTTCAGTAAAGACTTTGACACTGTCTCTCACAGTATCCTGCTGGAGAAACTGGCTGCCATTGGCGTGGAAAGGCACAGCCTCTGCTGGTTTAAAAACTGGCTGGATTGCCGGACCCAAAGGGTTGTGGTAAATGGAATTAAATCCAGTTGGAAACCGGTCACGAGTGGTATTCTCCAGGGTTCAGTGCTGGGTCCAGTCCTGTTCAACATCTTTATCAATGATCTGGACAAGGGGATTGCATGTATTCCTAGAAAGTTTGCAGACGACACTAAACTGGGTGCAAGTGTGGATCTGCTTGAAGGAAGGGAGGCTCTGCAGAGGGATCTGGACAGGCTGGATCGATGGACTGAGACCAATAGGATGAGGTTCAACAAGGCCAAGTGCAGAATCTTCCATTTGGGACACAAAAACCCTATGCAGCGTCACAGACTTGGGGAGGAGTGGCTGGAGAGCTGCCTGGCGGAGAAGGACCTGGGGGTGTTGGTTGACAGCCGGCTGAACATGTGCCAGCAGTGTGTCCAGGTGGCCAAGAGGGCCAATGGCATCTTGTCCTGTATCAGACACAGCGTGGCCAGCAGGAGTAGGGAGGTGATTGCGCCCCTGTGCTCAGCACTGGTGAGGCTGCACCTGGAGTGCTGGGTTCAGTTTTGGGCCCCTCACTACAGGAAGGATATTGAAGGGCTGAAGCGAGTGCAGAGAAGGGCAACGAGGCTGGTGAGGGGGCTGGAGAACAAGCCCTATGAAGAGAGACTGAGGGAATTAGGGTTGTTTAGCTTAGAGGAGAGGAGGCTGAGGGGAGACCTCATCACTGTCTACAACTGCCTGAAAGGAGGTTGTGATGGGGTGGGTGCTGGGCTCTTCTCACAAGCGACAGTGATAGGACGAGAGAAAATGGCTACAGGTTGCATCAGGGGAGGTTTAGACTGGACATTAGGAAAAATTTCTTTACTGGAGGAGTGGTCAGGGATTGGAACAGGCTGCCCAGGGAGGTGGTGGAGTCACCATCCCTGGAGGTGTTCAAAAGATGGATAGAGTTTCTTAGCGATATGGTTTAGTAGGGAAACAGACACAGTTGGACTCGATGATCTCAGAGGTCTCTTCCAACCTTATGATTCTATGATTCTATGATTCATTTGTCCAGTAAAACTAATAGTTTGGCTTTATTTTATATGCATTGACTACCTTATCCCATCTATGATCTTGAATCTTGTATGCGTGACTTGAACTTGCTTGAGATGCTTTACCTGTTTGAATATGCTCAATGTGACTAGCCTCCTGAATCCTTTAGACCTGTCTTCTGGGATTCTGATTTTACTTGAACACTATAAAGGTAGGAAAATATGTCCATGAAGTTTGCTAGTGATCAGCAAGACAGAAAAAAATTGCAAAAATACAGTTAAGCAGAAAAAGAAAAATGATATAATGAGAGGTCTATATTTTTTTCTCTGACAGGGTTTATGCCCTGTAGTTACAGGAAGATGCTTTCTCTCTTTCTGCTCTCTCTTCTTTTTAATACCAGGGATCTCATATTTCACATGTGATAGAAATGAAAAAGATTTAATTAAATAGTGACTTATCTTAGGAGAAAGTATACCCCGACACATTGCTGTCTTATCTTTAGTCAAGCCAAATGGACTTTGGGGGGGGGAATGGTTTACGAAATGTAATCCATCAAGCAACACTTATAGAGTTTAGCACCGCAGACCTGCATATTACAGCTCATCACAAAACAGCAAACACCAGATAGCATGCTTTGAAGAGTGATTGAGACACAAAATTAAGATGCAGCTAGTCTGTGGCAATATATTTTATGAAGCTGAAATCTCTCTCTATGTGAGATTATTCAAAAGTCTGAAAAAAAGAATTGCATCTTTTTTACCCATTCCAAATTAATTTTCTTCTTTTTACTTGCAGTTGTTGCACCTAGGGCCTGAGATTCTGGGCACATGAGGAGAGGCAACTACATATTTCTCTTAATTTCAATTTAAAACTGAAATGTTGAATATTAATTTTCTTAAAGAAACCAGAATGGATTCAATCTTTATGCTACAACTAAAAGTCACAAATACTGAATTTTTTGGTTGTTTGAGGCAGACTGTAGCTGAAAGCAGTATTTTTGAGGGCTTACCACAAAGCAAGTACCCTAACATTTTATTAGCTCCACATAAAGATAAGCTGATGAATGGATGTGTCTACAAACAGGTACGCACTCAGAGAGAAAAAGGGACTACCAGGCATCTTCACAGAAAACCACTGCTGTAAAGGACCAACAACTTTAAAAGTCCCTTTGACCCTTGTGAGACCAAGGTCAGAATTTGTACCTGCCTATAGTGCCAAGCTGCTGCTGTTGAATTCTGTAATAAATTGTGTCTTGCTTTGCTTCAGACTGGGGTCTTCAGTGATGTCAAAACTTAATTATGGAAGATAATATCATCCTTAGTATTTTACGTATATAGGATACACATGGTATTCCATGTCATTCCAGTTAAAGTGGAAAAGCCTGTTGTTCTTAGACATATTAGAATGTTAACATTCAGTGGAGTATTAAATTTATGTTATAATACATTTAATCAGATGAGAGGGGAAGGTTTAAATAGAAATATTGAGTTAAAATCTTTCTACCTGAAAATTAAGGATGCAAACCAGTTGAAATATTTGACAAACTCATGTTGAATTTATAGATGTTGCATTGAGAATTTCTAAATTATGCTTTTTTAATGTATTCTTGAGTTTCTTTGGGGTTAGTGCTTTGTTTTTAACATTGAGGGAGTGTTTTATTTGTTGTGGAATTTTAAAAAATATAATAAAATATTTTGTTTCAAGTTGCAGAGATTTCAATAATAATTTAATTAAAATTTATTCATTGATAATTATTATACCAAAAATACAATTTTTGTTAAGAATGGAATATGTAAATATCTGCACAGCTCTAAATTGTAATAAAAATTACAATGCTTTGGTACTAAATGCTTACAAATGCAGTTTTCAATATGTATGGGGAATGCATTTTAATTTATACTGAATTTTGTTATAACTTGAAGCAATTTAAACTGAGATTGATTCTGATAGGAGTTGTACAAATACATAAGAGAGAACTCTTGAAGCTAATTACTCAAGTTCTAACTGGCTCAGAAAATGGAAATATGAATCTAGTTTTCCAAAAGGGAAATCAGCACAACAGCTTAAATAATTTGACTGGAATGATAATAATTCAGTTCTTCAGTGACAAATACAGCACAGTATTACCTTGGTCCACAGAAAATTTTCTAGTAATTCACAATGGCTTTGTGAAACTCAGCATTTCATTTCATTGTCTTCAAGAGAAATATTCAGCTCAATAAAAGAAATAGCCAGCTTAACTGCATGGAAAGGAAATACGCCTTATGTACTTTTGCAGTTATCATAGAAAAGGGGAAAACAGCACAAAAGTGTACCAAGAGCTTTCTTTCTGCTCAGAGATTTTCACAGTCCTTTTTCTCACACAGAGCTTTCAAAACAAAATTAAGCAAAATCAGAAACATTCCAGAAAGCTGAGTAATCCTTGAGTTTCACAAAGCAAACTGCCAGTTAAATACGTAGGCAGTTTAATGAAAAGTAGCACAATCAAAGTTGGAAATGGCCTGAAAAGCACGTACAGTATTGTTTCAAAGATTCTTACAACCCACAAAACTGTTGAAGGATCAAGTGGTTCAGACTTACAGCATAGCTCAGAAGTTTGAAAGAGTTCAAGATTCTAATGTGTTGTCTACCTGCCATTAACCACTGACTCTCAGCCACTGACTGAGAGGCCACAGGCTCAAGGCAAAAGCTTGACATCACCATAATCTCAGAGATTTCAGTGAAAAGGAAAAACATCCAAAATAATTAGCCTTCTTCTTTGTTGCTGTCCAAGTTGACCAAAGGAGAACCCACTATCGAAGCGGTTGGGCAAATCATACTAGGACAGACACAAAGCATTTGTTACATTTTTTGTTCAGTAACTTTGCAGATATGAATTATCCAGCAGAAAAACTGCATTGGAAAGTCTACAGTTGAGAAGACAATTTTATATATGTAATACATTTTTATAAGGTGAGGAAATCACAAATAAATTTGTCCAGCTTAAAGATGATAATTCTTCTCTAACAGTGTATAACAATTACATAACAGAAAGCTCAAGAATAGGAAGGAAGATAGTGTAAACAAGGCCATTTTTGCAAGTCCCAAACCGTAGAATCTCTTTTGTTAGTTTGTTTTTGCAACTGACACAATGAAAACTAGGATATTTTTGTGGAGAAAAGTCAATGCCAGACACTCTCAAGTCCTACTCTTTGGATACCCATGGACACTTACAGAGAGAAACTGTAGATTGTTTTCCTTATTTCACCAGTGAAAGCACACTTCCACAGATTAAAGTACCAGATTCCCTAATTATACAGGCATCATTTTAAATAATTCCTGCAGACTCTAAGGCCTTATACTGGGCATAAATTACATATGTAGTCCTTTCAAGGCTCCTTTAGCCTGCTAGAATGATGAAAGTTGATTTAGCACAGATGAAAATGCAGCCCCTCAAAACTCATTTCAGTACTTGGACTGAAGCCTCTTCAGCAAAGTCAATTCCTACCAATTCACAGTCTATCTCTCCTTTCCTTTGCATCTCTGCAAAATTTAATCCTTCTACATGCCAGGACCGTCCCACAATAAATCAAGTACAAGGGATCATGGAAGAGGAAGCACTGAAATGTGTGATGGAGATTACATAGAAAATCCTTTTAACTTACAGAAAGTTCCCTTCCATTGAGTAAACTTCAATCTAAGGAAAGGTACCCCACAATTTATTTCTCTCAAGCTTTCATGATCAAAAAATTGAAACTAATTTAATGAGTTGCAAACTTACACTCACTGTTTATTTGGTTAGTTTCTTCTTGCCAGCCACCTTCTCCTTTCAACTACGCTGTTGTATCCCTTCCATGCACCTGACACTATAGTGGTTCTATATAGCTCCCCATTTTCACATGTGTGTAAATAGATATAGATATTTTTCATCGATTGCATGTATACTCTCAGAATGTAATTCCTTATGAGTATATTTTTCTGTGTGGTTTAGTAACTAATCTAATCTGTTCTGGATGTCAGAAAAATTTCACACTTGCTATTTACTGACCAATGTCTGTATTAATTTTCTAAAAAGTTCTAAACCTTGAATTGACTCCTTTCTCTTTCGCCTTGTGTATCGAGTTAATCTTCATCTATATTTTTTCTATATTTTGTTGCATGAAAATTAGAGTAAACAAGATGTCCTTCATTTATTGATAACGTCAAATACTTGTAAGTATAGTTATTTTGTCTGTGACTACATAAGCCAGACTATTTAGTTTGTCAAATGCCTCAAATCTACATTCATATAGTAATAATCCCATTTCTGTCCATATAGTTTATGTTCTAAAGTATCTGGCTTGAATGACATTGTTTATGCTAGAATAAACAAGGAATTTACAGTCTTTTATATAAATTTATAGGAAGGAAGGAAGGAAGGAAGGAAGGAAGGAAGGAAGGAAGGAAGGAAGGAAGGAAGGAAGGAAGGAAGGAAGGAAGGAAGGAAGGAAGGAAGGAAGGAAGGAAGGAAGGAAGGAAGGAAGGAAGGAAGGAAGGAAGGAAGGAAGATCCTCATAACATGTACAAATACGTTAATTAATCATGTGTATCATTTAAGGCAGTCCAAAAACCTCCAAATAATTGCACCTTTTATTCCTACTTTGAACTTCTTCTAGCCACTAAACTTCATTTTGCTTTTGTCTGAGAGATTAAGGAGTCTTCAAGTACTATTAATCTTCTCCCTGCAGAGGTACTTCTCTATTGATGGTACTTATCCAGCCCCCATTATCCAGGATACAGAAGAACTGCTCAAGGTCACAAAGATAAATGTGATAAAGCAGAGAATGACACTGGCTTCTCTCCTAACACCTTAACTTCTAGATTGTTCTTTCTCTGCAGATTTCACCATTTTGGCATCTATTCAAATTATTTCAAGTGGGAAAACAGAATGAACTTCATCAATTTCTTACTGGACTTTGTTTTACATTCATTTTCCTGAGGATACAGTGCCAAGCTGGGGCTTATCGTACCTCTCCTGTGTTACACACACACACAGAGCAGAACATTTGTCAAAAATATTAATTTATTGAGGTCTTTTTTTATAGCATAATATTTACACAGCAAACTGAAACTCAAACACATGGAGCATTCACTTCCCAGATGTAGACAACAGATTTCATTACAAGCATCCTTGTGGTAGTATTTTCAGCAGGATTAAAAAACTGTAGTTCTGCTCAATTATAATTATTCAGTTCAGCTATGGTGCTCTGTGACTCCTCCAACATATACATGACCTTTTCCTATCAATTATCTCTAATCACATACAGAAAACTGTCTTATGGGACCCCTCCTGCATAAGCAGTGACATTTTCCACAGAGTATTTAAAATCTGCTTATGGTTTGTTCATAACACTTTTCCATAGTAGGAAAAACCTGGGGACATCCCAGCTGTAGACTGCTCCAGATATTCCCACTGAGAGCAATAATTAATGCATCTCAGCCTATGAAAAATGCCTATCAAGGAACCTGAACACAATGGGGCTTCATGATGGGACGGGTGACCCAGGATTGCTTGGTGTCCTCCTCACAAGCTCCTTTATGAATTGGTCAATTGCTTTACTGTGGAGATGGCTACGAAAAATCCATTTGCTCCTTGTGGGCCCATCATTTCAGACCTACTTGGTGTGTAAACTAGAAAGAGAGAAGGAACTGAGGACTAACTGAACAGAACAGGGACACAGACTGAGCCCTAGATTCCCAGCTACACCACAGCTGCAACTATCAGGAAAACTTGTGTTTAACTCTCTTTTGACAGTTACAACTGTAGATCCTCCAGATCTTGTCCTACTTGCCAAAATTCTTGTGATTTATTCCTCATTTTGCTCCTTGCAACAACACCCATTACAGATAAGAAAAATGTTCTATTTTTACCTTAAGGAAGTTTCAACTGATGGCAGAACTCTTGTTAGAACAGTAGTGCAACTGGAGAAATATGAACTATATAAAGATAAAAATTACATATCATCCTCCTTGTTTCCCTCTCTCTGACATCCATCTGCCTCTAGCATAACGTTCTCTTTTCATCTCATCATCCTCAAAAGCTGTATTCCAAAGTATGCTAACATCCAGAAAGTAGGCGAGGTTACCATGATGAACAATATGGAGGAAAAAAGGAGCTAAATAACATGGAGCAAAGCAAATGTTTGCTCTATCTCTGCAGGAATGGACTAGACAAAAAAAAAAAAAAAAAAAAAAAAAGGTACTCCCCAAGAGTGCTGGAGAGTGGAAAGATTATGGGACAGTAACCAATGAGCCTGGGAAATAGATCTGCATTCTTGGAAAGTAAAAATTAGGATAATCCAGCTGTGTAATTGAATAAAATGGAGAAAGGAGCTTTATAGTCAACATGAGTCTGTGACAAGTAATCAAAAGTCATAGATATCCCCTAGCGTTAAGTATGTATGATACTGACCTGTACATTTGTCTGATTTGTCTGCCTTAAAACATAACAAAGAGAACTGGGCAGTTCCACAGTGTGATGCATCACATCTATTTCAGATTTCTTTTAGCATATTATGAACTATAATTGCATGTCCCATCAGCAACACACATAGCACAACTACCAGCTGTGCTGTATAGGACTATGTGCACTTATCCTGTATTTAGTAAGACATATTCAATCCTTTGAAGCCAAGAATGGGGACATCTGCCTTCTGAGAGAGACATAATGGAAAAACAAAAACAAGCCCTTCCCATAAAACTTGGATTCTTTGGGGAATTTTTTTATTAATTTTAATCGGTGGAAGGGTAAATTCAGGCCAAAGGGTTTAACCATTCACTGTCCATGGTACAGATATAAATTGCCTCTGATTGGACATGCACAATTCATCATAGCTTCCCTTCTGCCAGGTTTCCTTGGCACAAGTGAAATCTGCTGGTTTATTGTGTGGAGGGCTTTAGCCAATGTCATTGACAAGCTGTTGTTTTAAATAGACAGCTTCTTCTTCCCATATAATTCTTTCACACTGGAGATGAATAACCTTTGAAGGGAAAGCCCGTTTTCCTAATTCTAGCAGACTAACTATTTTCACTTTTCAACTTATATCGTTGTTCTTCACATTTTTATAGCACAAGGACTTCAGTCTCAATTATTCTTCAAAAGGTCAGTTGTAATTCTTATGTCCTTTGAATTGTATTTCATAATTTATTCATGCTGAGAATGGCTTCTTTTCCTATGCACTTCAAACTGATGAGCTAAACAAATCCGTGCAACTTTACCTTGCAAGAGGTACTGCCTTTCTAGCATTCATATCCAACAGAAAATGTAGTAGTCTGGGAAGAGAAATGCAACTATAGTAATTAGTTTGAAATAAACACACATGGTCAGTCTGCTGCAGGTAAGATTTACAATAAAACTTTTTAATCCCTTGAAAGCTTAACATATAATGTACTATCCTATTAAAGATACCCTTTGAAATTGTTTTCGTATAAAAAATGTGCGATCTGTCTTGATTTGAGTCTGTGGAGCATTCTGCTTTGTTGATAATACTAAGCTTATTTGTTTGGTTGAAATTTTCTCTCATGTTGCATGCTTTGTTGCTGGCAGAACAGAGAATGCTGGCAGACTATTGTAGAGCAATGTGCTGTCAATACTGCAGTACAGTTATGTTAGGAGACATGCCATGATAAGGCTGTGCCATCAAACAAGGTTTGCCCTCTTTTACTAGAGCTCAGCACAGCAAAATTTTAGCCTGGTAAAGGGTTTTCTAGGTGTGGCAGCCAAACGCAGCATTCAGACCTTCCCATCCTTCACAAAACTTCACCCTCTCAGCTTAGAAATTATGGCATTACTCTAAAGCCCCTCGGGTTTTCAGCCAAATGAATTAGCTACTTATTTCTGATTGGGCCACAGTGAGACTGCTAGCACATTCAATATTTTCTAGAAGGACCAGGAAGATAATTTCTTTGAGGGATAGGGGTAAGTCTATGCTGATTGACCTGTTGTCAGCACCCCCACTTTCAAGTAATATCCATCAAGGAATGATGGTGTTACTCCTCTTCTGAGTCTTTATTTTCTCATCTCACCTTCAAGTGTTCAATTCTGTTATTTATTAGACAAGAATATTGTTAGAAGAAAGGTGAACAATTTTTGCAACCTACTTCAGACTACCCTGGTTTTCTCACTCATATCTTACTGAACTTTAGCTCCTTCTCTTAAAAGACATTATGCAAAATAAAACTACAACAGACAAAAAAATATTGATAATACGGTATCTGAAATAGAGGGAAGACAGAAAATTATAACCTTCTAAACTGAGGAAAAAAAAAAACAAACAAAAAAAACAGACTCAGTATCAGCAGCTATTCTTCAGTGTCACTGGTGGAAACTGTAAACTATCTTATTTAATTTCAGATGGGTCTGGCACAAAGCAGCTGAAGGAATATCTTTCACCCACCCATTCTCACAAGTTTTGCATTATATTTTCTGGGGTTTTAAGTGCTCATAAAGTAACCAGCCTATCCGTGGACTCAGATATTGATCTAGTCTCAGTGGTGCTGACACATCAACTTATTAATCAGTGTTTGCTATGCTTTATATTACCTTTCATTTCTCCCTCTATGCAGCAAAAATATCTCAAGGATTTCAGAAGCAGTACAGCAGGTGATGTTATTATGTGTGGTAGCAGAATAAATCGCTCCCTCTGAGGTGTTTAACAGCAATCATTTTCCCAAGTATTTTATTACATGCAGGTTTTCCCTTTTCAGCAAGCTTTTCGAAGTGGGAGTGTATTGAGCGCAAAGAAAGGAGAGCCCAGTCAGAACTGCGTGTCAGGCCTCTGGCAACAAGAAAGGCTGAGAGATAAAGCTCGGAAAATTCAGACACTTCTCTAGACTAGCGAAACGTTTTTGGATGGCACCCTTCTTTCTCCTTACCTGGCCTTCAGAAGGAAGGCACTCCTGCACAGATCTGCTGTGGAGGACAGCTGGTTTAGAATTCTACATTAGGGCTGGAGCAGAAATAAAGAAAGATCAGAGGCAGGCAGCAAGAAGGAAGAGAAAGAAAGGTCTTGTAATGGTAGCATTTGCCTGAGACTTTGCAGGTCTGAGCTGCAGCCAAGCTCTTTGAAGAGCATGCTTCGATTTTGAGAAAGTCACTAAGTACCCAGGTTTCTCTCTTCCGTATGCAAATCAAGCAGTAAGGGTAACCCATGTTGAAATGTATTGAGTCCTCCCACAGCTTTCTCCCAAAAGCAAAATTGTTTTGAGTTGGCTCTAAAACTTTCTGCTTCCTCTCCCTCTTCCCCCTTTTCACTATCCTAATTTGAAGTCCACTCTGGCTGAAACTATTACAGGTATAGATAGAAAAAGATAAAAGTTTCACATTCATTTTGTCTAATTGTCTTGTTAAAGAAGAATTAACATATTAATTTCAAAAATGTAAATATTCAACACTGACTGTTTTATTTCCTCCTTTAATCTTACCTACTATCACTTAAACCATGCAAAGTTCAGAAATTCTTTCAGAAACTCAACGGAAGTGCACTCCTGAGCATAAGCTACGCACCTCAGATTTTCATCTGGCTGGAACCAACTTGTTTCTATCTCTCCTGAGGAATGAGAGGGATTAAAAGAAGAGAAGGAAAAGTGTGTTTAAGGCACTCAGTATTTCAGAGGTAGAAAGTGCTTCTCTTAAACAGAAAGGAAACTATGCTGGGTCTCCTAAACTCCCAGTTGCCAAGGCATTTGTGGGAGTTTAGTACTTGTAGGGTATATTTGTTTTCCTGCCTAATAATTCTAATTGCACCATGTGATGAATAAGCATGTTAAAACTTAATGTGCATCAATTAAGAGCTGCCTGTATCTTACTCACTCCAAACTGGCATAGATTTCCTGTAAGGATACAGTACTACAAATAATTGCCTTCCCCAGCTGTACCTTGGAACATTAATGTAGCTAAAATACAGTCAGATATAAGGTATGGTATCAGGGCCCGCTCCCGCCACTGGGTTCCCATCCCGACCTGCTCAGTCAGGAAGGGCCTTTTGATGTCTGTGTGCTGAATTGGAGACAAAAAGGTCTCCCAGGGTAAATTCAAACAATGTTTATTTTGGGCACAGCCAAAATATCGAATCAGAATTTGTTTGGACACAGCCAAAACAGCAAATCCAATACTCAGTTGCACTCTGAGTTGCAGCTTCCCAAAAGCTGGGAAAACAGGGGAGTGAAAGCCTGGAGAGCAGCCCTGTGGAAGGGGACCTGGGGGTTCTGGTCGATGGCAAGTTGAACATGAGCCAACAGCGTGCCCTGGCAGCCAAGAAAGCCAACTGTGTCCTGGGATACATCAAGCATAGCATTGCCAGCCGGTCAAGGGAGGTGATTGTCCAGCTCTGCTCTGCACTAGTGCGGTCTAACTTGACTTATGTTCAGGTTTTGGTGCCACAGTATCAAAAGGACATCAAGTTACTGGAGAGTGTGCAGAGGAGGCCACAAAGCTGGTGAAGGGACTAGAGGGGAAGTTGTATGAGCAGACGTTGAAGTCACTTGGTTTGTTCAGCCTGGAGAAGAGAAGACTGAGGGGGGACCTCATAGCCACTTACTGCTTCCTCACAAGGGAAGAAGGAGGAGTAGGTGCTGATCATGATGAATGATTAATAACAGTGTGAGCATCTATTAATAAATAGAAAAAAAAAAAGGCAGAGCGTATGAGTAAAACACCGCCACCACTCAAGTTATACCAGGAAAATTTACTGAGTCTGCAAATAGCCTACAGATAACACATGCTCAGCTACCTCTTGTATTTATTGAGATCCATTAAGTTCCATGTTACCTATGACTTATATGTCATTTACCAGGTTGGTTATTCCACACACCTACATTTTCATTAAAAAATATTCAACAGATTTAGGACAACCATGTCAGCAGTGTGACTCTTAAATCAGAGGGCAGACAGCAGTTCAGAGAACTTAGAACATGGAAAACAAACTTTCTGATTCATTTTGGGCTCTGTTAAGACTCTTTCAGCAGATTTGTTTCCGAACTCTCATGAGACATTGTATTAGACAAACAAAAACCAGAAATTTGAACTAGGCTATGTTAAACATCGGTGATGACTTGGACACCACAGGATAGGATTGCTCTTTCTATCATTTGCTTATCAGCTAGCTCCAATATTATTGAACAACATTCATAAGATCTTCAAAGGTCAGAACAGAGTAATAGAAATACAGCAAAGGATAACAAGCATCCACAGACAATTTCTGACAAAAACAGTCAGCCACTGCAGATGCTTTCACAGCCTTTTACTTTTTATTGCTCTAATGTACACACACAAAAAAGAAGACTCCATTGTCACTGTTGAAGCCGAGAGCAACGAGATTCAGGAGAGGCCCCCTACATTTAGCACGCTGGTCTGCATCTATGAAGCACTCCCAAACAATAGAAGTTTCCATTGAGTATGTAGAGAAGCTTCAAAGGGAGCTTTATCCTCCTGCTCATTTTTTTCCACCTCATTGAAACCATTGAAATAATATGTGAAAAGTTACTTCAGAGCCTCTGTTGGTAGTCAAGCTTATTCTTTGCTATGCAGCACGAGAGGTACAGATGAAGCAGCTAAGTGTTGGAAAAACACAAGGAAGGTGTGTTTAAATTTAAAGACATAAGCAAACAAAAAAAGCCATAATAAGCAAGAAGTGATGAAAGAAGGAATAAAGATTGATCTTTTTTCTGAGTTATGCTCTCTTGGATTTTTTCACTATGTTTCTTATTTCCACTTTAATAGAGTATACAAAAAAGTGCATCAAGACATGTGAACTACTGTAATGTAACAGCTGATCATCTGCATTGAAATATGTCTTTTGTAGATCAACCGTTTAAATGCAAATCTTTCAAAAGGCTTAAGTATTATGTTTACTATAATAAATAAGAAAAACCATGTGATAATGGAAAAATGAGATATTGACTGGAACTTCCCATAGGCAAATGTTAAAAAGAAACAGCTGGGGTGCAAAGCAGCCAAGAAACAATATTAAATTTACTTTGCTAGAGGTAAGATCGTATGATGATATCCAATTATTCCATATGAAGATACTTCAGTTACAGAGATTATACAATCTGTATTATCTATTCTGCTACACTGAATATATTATTTTATCCATTCTGTTACATATTCAGCTGTTATTCTATATAGGAAGATGATGAAAGAAGTATCCAATACCTTGATTTTTTTCCTTTGCACTGAAAACTCTGTGTACATAATAATAAGTCCTATCTAGAGAACCCACACAATCCTCTGTAGTTATGGACAATGGAAAACTTAACTAAGTCTCCTGTCATAGCAGATGGCTTTGCTCGTGAGAGCCTCTCTTTCCTCTGAAAGGAAAAAGTCTTGGTTTTATAAATCTACTTGCCTATGGGTTTTATATCTGTTTTCTATTTTCATTCTGTGTCTATATGGAAAACATTTGCATATGTTACCTGCATATAGTTCATTTTAGCACAAGTATTTGCCATATCACATCAAAACTGCTTCAGCTGTTATGTACTCACTGTATTGAATGATTAAGCCGATGGTTAAATTATTTAGTTTCTCTCTGGTGGATTTTTAAACTCTTGTAATTTCTCAACTCAAATGTATTCATTGTCCCTTCAGTTGAAGCCAATACTCATACGGAGGCTGATGTGTGAAAAATGTATACTGAGTTCTCATCTGATTACTTATTGTATACATATGGAATCACACAGAAGAATAACTGAGTTAAGATGACATGACAACAAATAGTGCGATTTTCCCTTCAAAATCCTAGTGGTAAATTAACCTCAAATTAGACTTGAGCAAGGATGATGTAACTCAAGCACCTTGTAGTGTAGGAGAAAACAATGGCATTCTCCACAAAAACAAGATCAATGTGTTCAAAATACTGACAAAGTAATCAATACATTTTTCTGAGCCCTGTAGAGTTTTGAATTCTGCTTGCAACATATTTTACTATACAAAATGTTGTACGGTGTAGTAAATTGTAGTAAAACTAGAACATACTGTTTAAATATAGTTTCAACTGAATTTTAAAGAAGGAAATTAAAGTGTATATTAGAAGCTCCATGAGACAGGCCAGAGAACAAACTTCTGTTTCTTCCAGCACATGCGTGATTCCACCCAAACTTTCATCTGTCCTGACAGTCCATATCCACCCAAATACAAAAGACTGCTGAACTACACACATGGACATTGCTTACAAATCCAATTGCCTGACAAACGTATCCTGTTCAGTGTCAGCTTACTGCCCAGAGTACAAGAGACATTACAATTTCATTCAAAGCCATTGAAAAAGGGTAAAGGAAAGGCCACCATGGAAGGAAGATTTTACATATCTATCACTTCTACTCTTTAGGATATTTTTTCTCTCATACCAGCACTCAGGGTTACATACAATCATTGGTGACAAAAGACATGTCTACTTCTTTACTTGCCCAGGCAAGCCATTGAAACAGATCAGTCGGAAATACCAAGAGCCCTAAATGCTTCCTGCATCCCCTAGACAGAATCACTTATTTCTGCAATTAAGGCCAAGAACAAAAGCTGGAACCCAGCTCATAGTTGTGTTAGACTGCAGGAATGACTGAAATTTAAAAAGTCACTTAATGAAGTACAAGCTGGACAAGTGACTGTGAGGAATACTTTTTAAAAACCTGCATTTCTTTTCTTACTTTTGGTAACATTTCTTCCAAAATCAGAGCTTTGTCTGTCATGACTGGAATTCAGTCCTGACAGCTGCTTCTGTTACTACAACCTCCCACGCTGAACTGCTTCAACTTAGAAGGTGAAAGTAGTGTAAAAATCTGTCTTTTTCCATTCAACCAACTGCCTATATGGTGGCAAAATCTTTTATACACAAAAACAGCCAGAGTGTTCAATATGCTGTTACGTGGCAGTTCTTAAGAGGAATGCTATCACGTTCAGAGCCCCTGCAATCCGTGCAGCCTTCTTGTGGCTAGGGAACAAACTGTTATTTCATTGTGCCTTTTTTCTTCTTTTTCTATTTTTAAAAAATAGGCAATATTTACTATTGTGAGGCACTTCACAAAATATCTAAACAAATTATTTTCAGGAAATAGTACCTTTTGCTTTGGCAAGCCAGTATTGACTGTTTTGAATAAATGAAGCCTATCCAACCACACTGAACACCCCAGGTGTCTGTTTCTCAGTCCCCACAAACTGATACATCACAACATGAACATATTGACCAAAGCTGAGAGGTTTTCCTGGAGAGCCTTGGGTAAGCTGTTGCTTGTCCTTATTTCCAACCCATAAAACAAGAATTACATATTTATCACATTCAGATAGCAACAATATTTTGACTCAACAGCCATTAGCAAAGAGCTCTGCCACAGGATTTGACTTTGTCTGAAAAGCTAATTTAAGTGCGAGTGACTTTTTTTTCACTCTGCCTCCTTGTTCACAAATCAGATTAACACATGTCTGTCACCTGTCTTTGAGGCAGGTCGTCAGCCAAATTAATTTTCCAGAAAGTTTTATAATATCTAGACAGAACCATTCATAAAGCAAGCCATTGCACCGGGGACTCATTCATTAACAGTGATTATGCAAAGCAGTAAGCTACATAAAGAATATCATGTGGGTAGCCTGCGATACAGGAGTTTGTTCATTTCTGAACACTGATTAGCTTTCTGCTTCTGGCTTACAAATCATAGTAGATTTACAGAGTCATCCTTGCCTTAATTATTATTTTGACTGTTTTCATAACTCATTCTCTTTCAATGATAGCAGTAGAGAAATGAGATACATTTCTAGAAAATTCCCAAGTATTTTTTCCAGTTGTTTTTCTGAACTCAGCTTCTGTCTGAAGAAAACAGGAGCAAGAGTGACAACAAGGTTACAAACATTGCTAACAATGATCAAAAAAAGAAAAACCCTTTGTAGTCAAAAGTTGAATATAATGTTAACTGCAGGTTTTTGTCTCCCTCAGGCTGCAAGGTTGCTTCACTGAAGCAATGAATCTACCACTGACTTTCTGAGAACTGATTTTTTTTTTAGAATGGATTGTTTTAGAAACTGGATTCTGGGTTCAGATCCCAAGCTTTACAATCTGCTGAAGAATATCACATTACAAAAGTTACAGTGAAAGTATGGTTTCTGAAGTCAATGGGAAACATAAATAAGCCATAAAGATCACTTACAGAGAATGATCAAAGAGGTAGCAAAACAAATGCAATCATGGCATCTTGTGGGAAATTGTCTTTTTTGCAGCAGTCAGTGTCATAAATCTTTCTCTTCCACCACGAAAGGCTTTGTTCAAGAACACACTTCAGCCAGATGACCTTCTGTCTTTTTATAGTGTGAAACATTTCACTTATGTTCATTATTTCAGGAGAAGGAATTGCTTGCTCAGCTAAACTGAATCTTCTTTTTTTCCCCTCCCAGATCATTAAAGACTTGTGTTATCTATTGTAAAAACAGGATTTTGATTCAATGTTCCAATCAAGGCCATAGATGTAATGCCATGCTCCTGACAAACCTTGTTTAAAAACCCTTGTTTCATTCCACATGCTTTTATTGAATGTAATCTCATTGTTCAGAAGCACAGTGTTAAACCAAACACAAGAAAAGCCTCTTTCCCATCTAGTATTACAACACAGCACAATTGTTTATGTGAATGTTTACAGATTAAGAGTTTACAAGCTATTAAAACATAATTTCTAATTTATTTCTTGTAGACATATTAGGTAGATAATCACAACCAAATGGATAAAAAACCCATATATGCTTGCTATAGATTCAGAAATAACCAGGACAAAAGCGTATTTCAGCACCTGCAGCTTCATCCTTTTCTCTGACATCTGCCTCTGCATTCAAAGTAGGCTTTTGGAGGTATATAGGAATGGATTACAGCTGGGAATCTTTAACCTTCAACAATTCTATATTCTCAGGGCCTTTTAGATAGATAGATAGATAGATAGATAGATAGATAGACAGACAGACAGACAGACAGACAGAAAGACTGATTTAAAATTGGCAAATGTTACTTAGGAGGTTTAATTTGAATTATTTTTCAGAGACACAGACCCCTAAGGGATATTTTCAAATTCTTTTTAGAATCCAAAGTCACATAAATGCTTCCAGAAAAGTTGCACAGGGTATCCATTAAAAGTATATTTTTAATAATAGTATGTGATATAATAGAAAGTATTACTAAATTTTATTTAGGCTTTTGTTCTTACTTTTCCATATTTCAAAGATTTATGTTTAACTGTGAAACGAAATATGAAGACTTTTGTTGAGAACATGGGGAAGGCAAAAAACTAAAAATGATGCTACTAACTCTTCCTGCTAGGACAAGATATCTGGTTGGTTTTCCAAAAGCATCATCACTGAAATGATCAGCACTCGCTTTATAATTGCCAGTAAGTTTATGTCTGTGCAATATTGTGGTACATCTGATGGGTATAAACATAAATAATTTTTTCTGAGGCTTTATAAAAAAAAATCCCAGAAACAAAACACTGAAAACTAAACCAAATGGTGATGAATGATGGCTTCTTACCCACTCAGGCAGCTGAATTCAATAAACTTTCCTTATATTAGTCTCAGGTGCCAATGCCAATTCTCCACACTACAAAATAATATTAAAAAAAAAAAAAAACAATGAACAGAACTCTCACCTCAGAGGAGTCTCTCAACTTGTCCAGTTGGTGAGACTGTTTTCAGGACCACAACTGTACCCTGAAAATTTTGCTCCCCTTCACTATCAAGGTATTACCCCCAGACAGCCTGTCTGCTTGTGTCAGCTAAACTCGAGTGCTATCAAATCACATCTGGAGACACTCAGCACCATGTAAACCCAGCACTAAACTACTTACTACTATGCAAACCTCATTCTCTCACCCACAGCAGATATTTAATGATAGCAGGCTGCACATATCAGGATAAGAATAAAAATCCAAAAGAAATAACAGTAAAACTGAGTGTTGGAAAAAAAAATAAATGAAGGAGAGGGGAATACAGTTGAAAAATAAACAACCAGTAGTTTGGTAACATGAAAACACATCACTTAATTTTGAGGCCCTTAACAGCATGTATCTCTCCTGAACACTGAGTTTCATTAGACAGTATCATGGTTTGGGGTCTCCATGACTGCCAGTCTCTGTTCTTCAGCATCAGCAGTTCTCTACTGCTCTCCAATATGTTGAACTCACCCTGTTCACCTTGAAGCACTGAACTTAGACAAGACATCCTAAATTCTGTATACTGAAGCCATTTTCCATTTCATTTACAGGAAAATGCCACAGATCTGTGGTAGTGTGGCAAATTTTCCCATTTACTTTGCCTCAGAACTAGGTACTGCTTGACTATGTCTGTTCTTTCTGTTTAATTAAATAATTTAATTGTTCTTCTTCTTTCTAACTACATCTTCTTCAAATATTTGATAAATAAGTTTTAAAATTACACAGTTGGCTTTTTCTGTAGATAAAATTTATATAATATTCATAATACATTACCTATTGCTCATGTGTAGACCAGCACTGTAATTAAATTATTTTCCCAAATTAACTTTGGTTATGTAGTAGCTGAAATTCAAGATCTAATTTAATCTTATATTAGTGAAACATCTCCTCCAGGGACAGACATTAGAGAGCTAACAAAACTCCTTCAGTGTATTTATAAACACTGTGAGGATTGGCACACTCTGCCGGCTGTGGCAGGCGGCAAACCAGCACTTGTTTCCTTGTTCACAGCCCTAGAAATTGAAAAGAGAGAAGGAAAAAAATAACCACTGAAGCAAGCAGCATGAAAATATGTCTTTACCATACCAGACAAAACAAGGGTAAAGCCGCAAACTATAGCTCTTTTTTACAAGTCTAACTCCTAGGTTTCTGGTAAGCACCTAAAGAATTTTCATAGTCAGCGCAATAGAAGCAATTGTTTTCCTTTTTCTTTGCCCTAGTATGCCTCGTATTTGGGTCAAATTATACAACCCAAGAAGCATGGAGATTGTCACAAGAGTAAACCAAGCTGAAAAAGTACCTGTGCCTGACTATAAAGGAACAAAGACAGAGGGGCCTGACCAATACTCAGAGTGAAAGAGGCCACCATGCCAAGGTGGCGTGCATGATGGCTGCTGGAGTGCATGGAAACACAGGTGAGGATGAGAAAACAGACAGTTTTTATGAATCAGTGGATGCCTTCTGCTAGGGCGGTCACCACTACTGATTTTGAAAACCCCACAGATAGATACAACTCCACAGTAACATAATTTGTCACTTTACGATCTGCAGGCATATTTCTATCCAGCTAATGAAAACACTGACAGAATACTACTGTAATGAGCTACCTAAGCAGTTCCATGATCCACGATCCACTTTTATACCGAGTTAAAATTGCAAGAAAACCTTCTCCTCTGAACATGTGAAATCACTAGCCGAAATAACCTGCCAGTTCCCAAATGCTATGCAAATAGCAGGTTTTTAACATTTAGAACATGAGTGCTCATACCGGGAAAAAAAAATAATCCTGCCAGGTGATAATGCCTAGTTGACACAGTTTATTCTCTTATGGTTAAAGCATTAAAGCATGAGTCACAGATATGATTCTCACCGAAATGTATACAAAACGAGGCCCCATTATGAAAGGGAAGAGGCACACTGCTTTGCTTTTAAACCTTCAGCAAAACTTCCAGAAATCCATCCTACCAGAAGTTCCATTCACTTTGAAGTGTTTCTGTGCTATTAAGTGTAATAAAAAAAGGTGTCTCTCTCTAAATTTCTCTCCTATGTCATGCAATTTCTATGTTCCAGCATCATCACATTATATCTCATTAAAGGATTCTCACAATATCTGATATTAGGACAATTTCTGTGCTTCTCTTTCAGGGTGATAAATTTCAAGGTGTCACATGTTCATGCTTTTGTTTACTCTTATGATTAGGTGGATATTTTATCGACACTTATGCAGTACTCAAAGGCTCACAGGATATGAGAATTCATTTGGCTGCAGTGCTAAAGATGTAAATTACACAGGAGGTACTGTGGTTTCAAAATAGCTGTGGAACACCGAGGATCTGCCTTGGTGATGCTTTTCCAACCCACTCCAATTCATTCTCAACATAAATAAATTATAATAATTTTAAAGAGAATTATTTAATTGTGTGACTGTACTGAGTCTTTATTTAGTTTTAGATGATTGTTGCAGGCGGTGAAGTGCATTGTCTCCATAGTGCTACTCATCCTCCAGGAAGACAATGTGCAGCCCTTTGCTGAATCGCAAACGTAAATTCATATAAATACATATTTGCACATGGATCTATACCTGCATCTGCAGAACTACTCCCTTTCATCTATGTAAAAGCAGAAATCTTACAAAAGGATGTAAACTGCCCTTTTGTTGAATGAAGGTGCAAACTCGCCTTCTGACAGAGTATTTTGTGTTCCTTGATGCATGGAAAATTTCTTCTGTCAGCTATCAGTTAAGCAGCTGGGCAAAATTCCATCTGAATGCACAAACTTGATAAACATACAGCTCCATTCTAGGGCAGTGCAATAGGTGAGCTAGATTGTTAAAATAGCTAAAAGGTATAAGAAAATAGAGTCAAATGCAGGTTTCTAAAGCTTAAGTCCAGAAGGCACCCATACAATTCACCGTGTCAGATCTTTTGCCTAATATAGTTGCACTTCCACATTTTGAAGTGCAGTAGCATTTACAGCAATCCCTAGAAGACTTAAAGATGTAGGAATATTTCCAAGATCTGTAGACATGTTGGTCTGGAAGTCATCCTCACGATGAGCTCTGTATGTTACACTCAGAGTAGAAACGGAAGCGCACGTGCTGGCAGTACTAAGAAGAAGATAAGGATGCAGAAGTTCATCCATTATGTACACCATCAGCTGTGGAAAGAAAATATATCTTTACAGAATATTCCATGCTGATAAGGTACATAATATTCCTCAGAAAGCCAGGTCTCAGCACTCTTTCTTTTTAACAGTTGGTTGCCTGATTTTCTGTTTAACATCTATACAAAATGATGACACCACATACATAATGAATTAAAAGTAATAAGCAAAGTTTGGCTGAAAGGTCCAACTTCATTGACAACTTGCTCTTCAGGATATCTTTTAAACAGCAGCAGAAAGATAGCTCAGGCTGCTCAGAAACCACGTGAAAGGCTACTGTATAATAAAACTCACTCTTTTTTATCCTCTGATCAGACTTCTGGTCCTATCACTAAGAAAGACTCAAACACATGGCCTCCTATGGCTACTGCTAAGTGATGAAATGCCTACAGCTAAAAGCAGAGGAAAATTTTTTTGACTATCAAAGCCAAAAAAGCATTACAGTGCAATTTATTTTCTCATGTGCATCATACTAGTCACAAAGAACTATCCTGTTTCAAAAGGAGGCAGTCTTCAAATAAGGTAAAAAAAAAATCAATTACAAGAAACGTGCACTTATTTCTTCTCTCCAATATCTAGTACTCCATTTTGCACCACTTCTAATGAAACAAAATGCTGAAATAATGCCAGGTGGTACACTTTATTAACTAGAGCATCAGAATAACACACATAGAATAGCAAAACTCAATTCCAATTTCTCACATGCTTTTAGTTTCATTCCTACAAGTTTCTTTTACAGCAGGAATTTATTTTGCATTTCAAATAGAAAATTCATTGCTTAAGCTGTTTCACATCTTTTGAAATCTCTGAGCTTATAGTCCAGGACAGTCTGACAGCATCAGTAAGATGCATTTCCATTCCTCCATGTTTGCAGATGTGGATTGGGAGTCTGAATTTAAGTACAGGTTCCTTGTGTTTTCTGCTATCTGTATCAAGTTCTTTCTTTTAAACCTTTTTTTAAAAACCTTTTAAAACTTCTTTTTTTTTGGTTATTATTCTACAGTCATACTGTCTCAGCTTTTACAGATGCTACAAAAGAGTTTTCAACTCCAAAACCTAAGTTCATTTCAGAAGATCCAGGGTTTTGTTTTCACATCTGTAAAAGTATTTATTAGCATCTTCTTCTAGTTTATGTTGTTGTAAACTTCTCGTTTGTGCTTTGTAATTACCACAACCTTCTCAGTGCTTGATATATCCAGGTGGAAACAGGCACAAACATTTAAAAGGGTGACAAACACTGACCAATAAAATAGGTTATAATAGGATATTGTCCAGTGTAAGTCATTTAATACAATACTGCCCATGTTGCACTTCTGTAGAACCTCACACAGCCAGAACATTGTACCAGAATTTAAGATCACGCATTATCTATTTTTTGTGGAATGTATTGCACCTCAGAAAATGTATCAACTCTCCAGGGGGAAACATATATCCACAAGTCCTGTTTAACTCATTCTCGTGACCTAATTAAGATTATTTTTAGCCCCATGACTCTTAAAATTAAAAAAATAAACAAAAAGAAAATATGCTCTGTGGACATTTTTTGTTTTGTTTTGGAGGAAAGGGGAACTAATTTGAATTTTTGAAGGGAGAAGGAAGTACTGTGGTAGCATTATGATAGTGAGAAATGAGGAAACAGCTCAGCTGAAAATATTCCAGTACCACTTTGATGCTCCTTGCCTCTTCTACAACCTTTTGTCAACAGCACTCATAAAATCAACACAGCTGTCTTGTAGCCTGAGAAACAGTTGCTTGTTAGCAACTCTAGCCCATCAGCAGCAAACTCTCCGTTTTCTCAGATCACATTCCTACTTAATTTCCTAATTATGGAAAGAGACGAGAGTATGTGTACTCAGAGCAACATATGAAAACAAAGACACATAAACTGCCTGAAACCACTCAACAAATCAGTTGCAAAATCAGAACCAGAAAATTTCTAATAAGCATATATTCCCCAGGAGTATGCTGCTTCGCTAATGACACTTGAAGATCCTTAGATTGGATCAGGCTGTATAAAACATACTTAATTGAAGACCACAGGAACTTACAAATAACTATTCAGAGTTCCACAAAACTGTCTCCAGTCTCATCTCTTCGCAGTGGCCTTCAACAACCTTCAAACACAGGGAAAAATTTCCCTGTGCTCTCCCACTACCCAAAAAAGAAATCGGTTCAGGAATTTCCTGAGTTAGATGTAAATTTTGGATCCATAGTAAGCCTCAATACAGTTCTCTTACATTAACTTATCCTGTGTCCTCTCAACCCATAAAAGCCCTGGAGATCCTATGGCGAGACATGAGAGCTCTGCCCCTTCTGGTCTGGAGAGCCACCCCGTTCTCTTGGTTTTGAATCTGGTTCCTACTAACTTCATCTGACACCTGCTCATGCATGCAAGTGGTGGGTCAAGAGCCAGTGGAGGCAAACATGCCCGTGAGGAGTCGTTGTGCCACTACCTTTTTTATTTTCCCATTGTCTTCTCCATCATTCTTATATCCTATCTTCATCGTGGATTCAAACACAGTGAAAAAAGGCTTTCACAAAAGTGATTTGTGCTAACACAAGGAGGCCAGGAGATATCTGAATGGATCAGTAAGCATGTGGAATGCTTCAGAATATAATATCAAAACTGAGTTCATCTCAGAACTGCCAGAGAAGATTTTGTTACTCAATATGCACAAAATAACAAATGTATGGCTAAAATGCATACCTATGAAGCAAGCCGCCACAAAGCCTGTTGTCACTCAACTCAGTTCAAGATTAAGGTTTAACTGCATCTTAAAAATGCATGGGCCTTGTGTTTCTTTCTGAATCTTATATTAATAGATATTAGCTTATGCAAATGCCCCAAAAGAAGTAAATACATTCAGCATCTAAACATTATTTGAGGTCATCCTCTTTTCACCCCATAAAATGTAGGCATTGCTCACTTAAACACTTAATCATTTTACCACAGAACAATTACGTGACTCACAATTAAGTCCATTAACACGCATAATAGAAAAGATGACTAAACTTTGAGACCTTCCTGAAACTCTGAAGAAAAACAGAAGAGAAGAAAGCTATTCATTGGGATGCTACCCAAGTCTGTAGGTAGGCAATATCAGCTTTCGACTTTGCTCATCTACCCAGCTTCTGTCCCTGTTCAGTGCTTCCACAACTGAAGATATTTGACAATACTTGTTCTATCATGCTTGTTATACGGCACCTCAACAAATTTGCTCTTTTCTCAGTCACACTAGAAATGTGAGTTTTCTCCTTCAGATGCCAACAGTTCAGCACATGAACATTCAAAATCAGGAGAAAAATGTTAGTATCATTAGGAAGTCAAGAGGATAGTGTATTAGGTGATGTAAAATTACACCTGTGGTCTACAGATGCTGTCATACTGTCTCACGGATGCACGGGATAGCAATTGCTACCACAAATTGACCTTTGTGGTCTAGTCCTTTTCAAGTACGGTGAGGTGATGATATGCTGATGAACCTCACCATTTTCCAGTAAGAGAAATCTCCCCACCAGATTCTTCCCAATACATTCCAGAAACATATTTTCATGAAATAACCTTGCGACTTTTTCATATCCAACAAAAGTTAATATTTCCTCATCTAAAGAAAAGCACCAACATTGATATTAAAAAGAAAGTCTGTTAATGACTGTGGAATTCTTCCATATGGATCTTTCCTGATGTTTTTTTGCAAATTGTTACTTTTCCTGAACTGATAGGAAAGTATAAACCTGGCCACCAGAGCTGATAAAAGTTTTTCTAAATGAGAGAATATTATCTGTCTTTCTAGATTAGTGTTCCTCACATTTATTTGAGAAGTGTGTTTGAACATTCTATGGTTCTACTCCTGAGGATCTGCACATTCAGCCAAATAAAATTTAAGCTAAGTTTCAAATGGTCTATTATTATTTCGTGTTTTTTTCTGTTCATTTGTTTATTTGCCTGCATATGTGGAAACATATACATACATAAAATTAAGCAGTTCTTCTCTTATATAACAGAATGGATGAAAAACAAAACAACAAGAAAATCAACATATCTAAGTTTTCTCTGTAACCCAGCATGTTTTTGTTCAGTGATCTGTCTTCAGAGCTCAAGAAATTATGTTATTTATATATACATATAGTATTTAGTTAAAGCTTATTTGCCAGAAGGAAACCTATCTTCAGTTTAGAAAAAAAAATTTCCTTCCTGGAATGTTTGGTCAGCTGAAAACAAAAAAAAGCATCATATTCAGACACTGGTGATTATGAAAGATCACCATACCGCCTCCGTTTTATCTGATACTCTTTTAGGAAAAGTAAGTAGATAAAAGATTCTGATTCATTTTGTGAATTTGGGGGGTGGGGGGGGTGGTGTTATGTTAGGAAGATATAATGATGATATAGCAGTTTTAAATCTCTTCTGAAACACCTAAAACAAAAAAGTTTCTCTTTCAAAGTAAGAAACGTGAAATATACATGATGACAGGTTAGTCCTGCCTAATACAGATTAGAAACTTTCCAGAAGAAGCTTTAATTTTTATATGTAAGCAACACCAGTTTTTAAAACCTTAATTAAATTTAAATGTAACTGAGACTGATTCTTTCCAACTGATTCCCCACTCTCCATTGCTATGACGGAGTTTGAAACATGGTTAGAATAAAAAAACAACATAAGTCATGTCCCCTCAGAGACAATATTTCAGACTCATTGTCCAGATTCCACCAATCTAATTAGATTATTTGAATTGATAGCTCATAAATTTTTAATATATTGCTTTGTAAGTGAAGAAAAATACTTATCTCATTTTTCCAGCCCGCTGGCTCAATTTCTGCACTTTACAATCATTTGTTACAAAATTTTCATTTTTCCATTACTTTTTATTGTTAGTTCAGAAATAAAATCCTATTAACCAAGGATTTATGATGACAAGATAACTACAGTGCAGGAGCAGAGAGGCTGTGAGTTTAATGACACACAAATAACGTTTAATGAAATATTATGAAATGGAAATAACAGAGTCTGAATAAATCTCTCTGGTAACTATGCATTATAACTGTAAGTAAAAAAATTCATAAGAGAAGAGGCTGTAAATATAAAGAAAAACAATATACTGAGCAAACAACAGAACTGTCCAATATGGTAGCACCACTCAAACTTACATTTTTAAAGATTTCCTCTAAAAATCCTTGAACATTTTATTTCAATCTCAGCCTTCATGTTTCTCTTCTGTCAATAGAAGAATGCCTGCCAACAAAGAAAAGGAATTGATAAAACATCACTACGCCTAAATGATACTGATTAGATATTCTAATTTATCCAGAATGGATAGTAGCAAAGAGATTCAACAGAGATATTGGAATAGACCGCGCAATAAAAAAACGTATATCAAATGCCACAATCAAGGAGGTGATTTTTTTTAAGTCATGCTTTCAATATTCTAGTGTAAAAAACACAGACTTTTGTAACACATTTTTAAAACAATATCATGAACATAAAATTGTGTTGGAAGGATGGAATTCTCGGTCATATCTAACACATATCACTTGGAATAGGATTATTTACATCTTTTAGGAGGAGAGGACATGAAATACAAATTTTGATAAATTTAAAGGTAAGTCAAAGAACAGCATACAATGACTTTAATGATTTCCTACTTTTAACTTGAGATTAGTTAATAACCCTAATTGTAATATTTTTTTCTTGATAGTCCTCAAAGCAATATTTTAAGCAAAAATATGCTGCTCTGTAACCCATGTATCCTGCTTATCTTTGTACAAAGGTCTCTGCAAGGTCAATTGTTCCAAGACACCCAAAGACAGAGACTCAAGAAGTACAACTCTATTGCCAAATTTGACCACAAATTCTGTATTTTGAGTTTTGAGGGAGTTCCAGCTGCTGCCTGTACATTCATGTTTCATTCTTACCTTTATAGTCTCATTTGTTGGGCTGTGTTGCTGTAAGGGTTTTTTTACTCTGCAGAGAAATTATTTCTTAGATGCCTCTCATTTCCATATTGAAACTCAGATATTGCATAAGGATTAAACTGGACACAGTGTTTGATTCTTGGAAAATTACATGCAAGATCTGGTAACTATGAATGTGTTTGGTGAAAGTATTTGCAAATACTTAAGCTAGATAATTTATAGAGAATAAGCTATTCACTGAATAATCAGTTCAACTATTCAGTATAAAATTTTAATGACGTGTGTAATCACATGTTACTATTCTTATATATACATCTAGTTTTGGAGGCAATAAATTAAGTTTACTGTGGTTTTGACAAAATAGAATAATTTATATAGATAAAAATCATGTAGTAGTCTTTCAATTCATTGAGAAGGTTTGAGACAAAAGACATTATGAAAGAGAGGAAGCACAATTAGAAATCAGTGTGCCCATTTTTTGTGAAAATCATTTGTTTCACGTTTACCATTCCTTAGGGAAAACATCTACTAGTCTACTAACACACATAGCATAAGATATCTATTAATAAATGTGACAACATTGATCTATTAGTTCTGTTTGTTGAAGAAGAAATATAGTCCTTACCAGCTTTACCAGTGTGACTGGCTGAAGGTCTTTTGCAAGTACCTTTATTATTTTTGAAACATAGTGAGATATTCATGAGTGGCTTGCCTTAGGAAAACTGTGGCTCCCTGTTCCCCTTCTACCTCTTCTAATGCTTTTTAATTTTCTCTCCTGAGAATGCCTCCTGCCTAGAGACCCACTACAGTCTTTTTCTTTTTAAAATTATTTTGTATTTGCGTTTCCTTTCCAACCAGGAAAAAAAAAAAAAAAAGAGAGAAATTCAATATACTGGAAAACTGTGAGTTCTCTGAAACTGTCAATATTCAGGTTCATAAGAGTTGTGCTATCCATAATACATTTCACTGTTCCGGAAACTTTGTACAAGACTGCATCAAAAGCTGCTCTGGAAGAAGAAGGATTTATATCTAAAATAATACATGAAATAAGGGTGAGAATCTCCCAAGAGTAAACAAAAATCTTTGTGCAAATAGGGAAGAAATATTTCCCTTTCTACCATGCAGAATCAAACCATGAATCTCTACTCCACTAAACAGCGTGGGTGACAAAAGTAGATATGTTCCAAAATCAAAAACAAGGAGTTAGAAAAAAATTTGTTCCAGATATACAAGGCAGAAATATATCCTGCAATTTTGTAATCAGTTTGTAAAAAACTGTTGGATGTTAGTTTCATGACATCTTTATCAAGAACACCTTGCAAATCCTTCTCTTTAAGAGTTACTCATAGTGTAAAAATACTTTCCCTTGTATATTTTTGTATTACCAATGTTTTCATAGTGAAAATTTATTTTCTTTTTCAGATTTGATTGAAATTGTTGGAAATGATTTCTGGTCAATATTTTGCTTGATAGAATGATCTTTTAATTACCAATTCAGTACCTTTTTTTTTTTTTCTGTCTCTATGCCTCATTTTTGTTACTTCTAAATGAGTGAAAAAATCATATCTGTCTGTGATCCACTAGGAAACCCTGGAGAAAGGGTTATTTGTTGAACAGAAATACTGTTCAATGAAAGTTACTTTTTGGAAGTTTCTTCCTCACCATTCTTCATTCAAGCATCAGTCTATTTATGAAATCTTTGTCTAAATTTCTGATGTTTCTGAGTCTCAGTTGCCCCTTAAAACGTCCACTCTAAAAGTATGGGAATGCAAAAGTTATTCCAAAGGTCAAAAAGTTCATGGAGATGACTCATTTGGAGGGTCTTTTAATTCATCCACACCACTGAGCATCAGACAACCAGTGTAATCTGTTAATATTCTTTGGCAGGCAGTCAGGCTACAAAGCAGTCTTTTTTTGCCAGTAAAGGTTGCTCATTTTCTAGCACAATAAGCGTTTTCCCTAAAGCGAAAAAACTTGTCATCATGCAAAAACATTTTTTTTTAAAAAAGCAAATACAAATTCTTCCACTATTATAGAATCAGATTGTTTTTGTTTCTGCAGTGTATCTTTACTGCTAAAACTTACACCAAAAACTATAGAGTCTATGTGAATGATCATTCCTACTCCTGCCAATATTTGTTTACCTGCTGTGTAAGAAATGGAGATCTCAGAAATCTGCTTCCTGTTTGAACCAGCAGATTCTTAATATCACTTGAAATCCTTAAGTATAGTGTATTTACAGAGCTGGTTTGGGGTATGAGGGGGGTAAAGGGGGGAACTTGATTCTATTCTGACATATAAAATCATAGTGGAGAAAAAGTATTTTCACTGTGCCTACTTACTTCTATGCCTAAGTGCATATTACAATAACAAATTTAAGGAAAAGAGAAGGAGAATCTTATTTATAGATACAAGCTTGAATACTGGTTTTACTTAATTTTCACCTTTCGAGGTGAATATAAAGAAGAAAGTAAAACAGAAAAATAGGAAGTATGAAAGAGTGACATAGTCCGCTACAAATCTGCATGTGTAGATTCGCAATTGAGTTTGCACATAAAAAGAAAACTCACATATGTTTTATATGTTTTTCTGACTAGCAAAATAAAAAGTGAATCTTATCATCCTCAAAAGCTCTATTGTAATGCTAAAAGCACCCTGAATTGAAAGAATCATTGCTCAATTTTTAATTTACCTGTTCATAACATTTTAAAACATTTTTAAAAAAGAGGGCCAGAATGTAGAGGAAAGCTTATATAGCTTTGAGTAGTTTATAGTGTATTTTTCATTATGCTTTTCAGAAACATTCACTTTTCTGTAAAAAACAGCTGGGATGAAAAAATGTTATTGTACTGATGCTCATAGGTGGTGTACACCTTACCCATATGAAGTTCATAGTAGTCTGCACTCTGTGTTATTTAGTTCAGCAGTAACAGCCTCCTCTGAGCTTTCACATTTTTACTCTCTTTTTCCAGCATCTATGTGAGTGCAAAGAACTTAAATTAATATTCAACTTCTTTTACATGTTATACAAGTGATGAAGTTACACACTACTTATTCTGCAGAGTAAGCATAAAAATATTTCCTTACCAGTTCACAATAAGCAAATGAAAGGGCTTGACAGAAGTGCCTTCCAGCATCCTGAAGCCAAATATTTATACACGTTTGTACTGAAGGAGTGTAATCTCCTGGCAATAGATTGTTCCAGAACTAACAAATATGGTGGCTTTCAGAAAGGCTCCTGGAATCAACAAAATATGAAGGTTCATGGGACTTTCTGAATGACGAATTCTTGGACTAGTCAGTACTTATACCAGGTAAACTGGGAAAGCGCAATCTACTATCACCCAGGCACAGATATCTCAATTGTTTAACCTCCAGTGGCCTCTGGGCTAACTTAGGGACCACAAAAATCACACAACCTTGCACATCTGAGGGATTCAAAACTGAACACAGGATTCCAGATGCAGCCCCATCAGTGCCAAGTACAAAGAGATAATCACTCCCCTGCTGCTGCTTGCCTCACAATTTCTGACACAAGCAAGGATGCCGTTGGCCCATGGAATGACCAAGAACTGTCATTCCATAGTTCTGCACTTCTTTCCTACTAAATTTCTAAATTTATGTTTGGCAAGAAAACACTTTTCTGAACAAAACACAAAACCATCCATACCTAAAGGGTAGGATATTTCAAACACATAACTCAGATTTTGAGGAACTATGAGCTCTTTGAAAATGTTATAATTTACTGTCTGGTACTCTTTTACCTCTAGAAAGGTACATGAGGCAAGAAGTACTAGAACTCAGGCACAGGATTTACTGAGATATGCACAATTCAGATATGTTTGGTAGGATGGAATGAATGTTCCATTGATAATCAAATAAAGCTTCTGCCTTCTCAGTTTTGCAAATAATGTTATTCAGTTCCTCCTTAGCATTTCATCAGGAAACATTTCATTCATGTATCATGCAATAGGGATTTGATTTTGACATGACTATTCACAAGCTTTGTAAACTATTCACACCCTTTGTAAAACAGAATTTTTCCTTAAGTTTGACTAGTAAAGTATATTAAAACATTGATTTTTTCAATCGTATATGAACCTCTACAGTTTATAGAAACTGAGGTGAAGAATGACTAGGTTAAATCCTTAGGATCCTTCTTTTTCAAAAGGTATCCTACTTATATGTATTCTGGTGGGCTATCACACTTCTTGAAGGCAAGCTTTTAGGGCTTCATGCTTGTCTTTCCAGCAATTACGTACAGCTGCTTTTGTTTTAAGTTTTTTGTATAGGTGCAGTAAGACCAACATGACCACTTATTATTTGGTTTCTGCAGTTTCTGGATAACCCAGATATTCTCATTAACAAGTTATGAACCTTTGGGGACCAAGAGATCATAGATTGATTCAGAGGAAGGTTAAAAAAATCTGTTTCTACAGAGACAGAGAATAGAGAAACCTAGAGGGGATGACTTGTTTTTTGCTATTTTGTTGCTGGATTTACACTATATTCAGTCATAGTAAACCCCAGGAAAGGGCAACACATACACCCAGCCTTATCTGATAGCTCCTCTCAAGTTATTAATTTTCTGAACTGCTGGTGCTAAGACTTAGAAGGTATTTGACATTGCCATGGCCACATCTCCAGAAAAGCCTCTGGCTGGGTACTCATGGCCCTGCTTCCGACGCTTACAGGTAGGCCCAGACTCACTTTCCTTTCATTTCCCTCCTCCCTCTCACAGTTTTGACCTCTGTGAGATCCTTGACAGCACAGGTGCTCTTCCAGTGTGTCATGTTAGTCCTTGTTCTCCTGCCTCTCTCCTTCACCCCTCGCTTCGGTCATTGCCAGTACAGTGCAGCCCCCTGCTACCCCAGCTGCAAGGAACGGGTCTCACTCATCTCACTGCCTTCCAAGGCTTCCCTTTTTCAACTTATGTCATAGGTTTACCTATCAGGAAACCGTGATTATTAATTAAAATCCTGCCTGAGAATTGCCAGCTGAAATGTTTTTACTTTTTTTTTTATTAAAAGGTTGCATGTTTCGAGAAATGCAAAGAACAGCAAAAATTTTCCTCAAGTGATCTTTAGCTACAAAATGAGTGAACTCCAGAAGGACCTCTGAGTGGAAAAAAGCCACTGTTGAACCAGAAAGAAGAAAAACGCATCCTAATCCACAGTCAAATCTGTCAAGAAACAGTTTTTTGGGGGAAAACAACATATCAAAACCAACTGAAAGTTAGAAAGGGAAAACAAAAGGCATAGAACAATCACAGAACTGTATTTAAAAGGCAAAAAAAATCCACTTGAACAGAAAGCAGAAAAATACAAGGGTGGGAGCAATCTGGACAAAATTAAAGAAAAAATGAAAAATATTCCTTTTAAGAGATTTAGAAATTAAGGAGCTGTATTAGCCTTCGCCTTACATCATTTTATCATCTAGAGAACACAGAACTAATCCGGCACAACTGCAGGTTCTGCCCATTCCTAAACAAACATCTCAAAAATAGAGCAGCAGTTGCTCTCTAACAGCTTTTTAAAGTGACTGAATGGCTTAATAAATACATCTAAGTACAGTTTTTCAAAAGGAGATGTTTAACTTCTATTCCTGACACAAAGACTCAAGAAGTGATAGGAAGACTTTTGAAGAGTTTGGTGAATTTGAAGCCAGCCTTCGCAAACAAAAGGTGAAGGTCTATTGCATCCAATAAAACATGAGAAGTTCAGTGTTTCATTTAAGATTGTGTTTACACGAGGGGGACTACAGCATGCATAGGTAGGTCATGGTACTTCTTTTGATAGAGCTGTAAGACTTTGCTCTTACCTTCAAAGCAAGCCCAGTTGCAATATTTAAAGGAACACCACTAGATCTTACTGTAAGAGGTGTGAATTTTTAATTCGTTTTGAATTAAAATTGCTCCCCAAATCCAAATATAAATGAAGCATATACGTCTCTGTCACTGGATTCAGAGGACATTATAAACAGCTATGGGATATTTTAATTGGTGACTTTATCTTACAACACTGATAAATGGAATATGTAAAATTATCTGAATAGTTTCTTATAATCATATTTATCATCATCTGCTCTATTTGATTACCTAGGCATATTCCACGTAGTGGTAGTCTGCTGTTACCTGCACCTCGTCCACTGATTTGTTGACAACAAGAACCTTCACTTTACAAAAAACTATGGAAGCTGAACTTGTCATTCTAATTAACAAGTCTTTTTTTCTGACTATTTCTTATTAGTGGAAAATTTAAATCCACTTTCCGGACCTGAATTGAGCAGTGGAGAGCACGTCTTCTTCAGTGTCACTGAAAAAACAGAGACACAGCCAGCTTGTGTTAAACAAGAGTCATAAGCTGTGCTTTTACATGAAGAACAGATAATGAATTCTTTTAATATAGGAGTTAGTTAGGCTGATACATTATTGTAAAAATGTCCTAAGTATCTTCATAATTTGCTCTCAGAAAAGCAACTCAAATTCAGGACAGAGATAAAAAATAGTTTTATGTATAGAGACTGTATCTTGAACAGATAATGTAAAGACAAAAGCATTCAGGAGAGCTGGCAGATTTTAAAGGATACTCTAAAACAGCATGACAAGAAAGTCATTATCAAAGTAGCAAAAAAGATAAGAAATGGCAACTATGACAAAATTCTAAAGTACATCTAAGTACATCTAAGTCTGAATCTCAAAATACAACAGAAAAAGCTAGCAGGGAAAGACAAAAGAATAGCGCAGGCATGTATGAATATAAACCGTATGGATGGAGGCACAATGTGAGTTACAACTGGTCAAAGATATCAAGCCTAAGGAAAAAAATATTATAATCCATTTGCAGAATAAGGAAAAAGTAAAAGGAAAGTATATGCTCATTGGTTGTGGAGAAGGAAAGCAAAGAAGCAGTAAAAGAGAAAAATCTGAAGTATTAAGTGCCTTGTGACCAGGTATTTGAAAACACAAGTAATTACACAATTGATTTTAACACTGAGATAGGAACACAAGCAAAGATTGTTGACAAAAGTCCAATGAAGTTGAAAACAAGTCAATTAGTTATCCTAGTGCACAAATTTCCAAATTTATTGAGTTGATTGAGAACATACTAATAGAAATATATGGAAAAGAGGCAGCTGTTAAGGCATGGTCGTTGTGGTCTGGTTTGAGGTTCATCACCCCATGAATAAGGTCAAACTGTTAGTTCTGTCAGGGACAACTGAGAAACTGAAGATAGTTTCTTAACTAGTTAAACCATGTAAGCATGGTCATCAGTAGTTTGTTAGTACTCTGTGTGAATATACAAGAGGCATCTCGTGGGCCTTTTCTAGACATATTCAATCTTTTTGTTTATGATTTAAGTGATGAAACACTTAAAAACAATGTGTAATTTTAGAAGCTTGATGAGTTTCAGAGCTGATGAAGAAAACGTACAAAAGAAGTTCATATGTCAACTAGGAAGCTGACATGATTCCAAATATGTAAATATGAAAGAGAAAAATATTGACAACAGTAATGCTGTGAAAAAAAAAATACAGTTTATCCTAACATGCAAAGTGATTTTACATTAATAACATTGCTGCATGAAGACCAGATCTCCATTAAGAATGTATTATCAGCAATATTATCTGGAAGGCATGGGAGATGATAACCATTCTGCCATATACAGCAATAGCAAAGCACTGGATGAAGTGCTTTCTCAGGTTTTGCCCCTGTGCTTTAAAAAAGAAGAGAAACTAGAAAAGAATTTATAACCAGGGACTTCTCTAAAAGACAAACAAAACCAGAATAAATCAGGAACAATTACCATTCTGACTACAAATACTCATATGTGAATTATTTCAATTATTAAATTCCTAATTCTATTATATTTTCTCCCAAACTTTTCACCTATCTCCCCCAAAGCAATAAATTTATTCATAATGAGGAAACACATAAAAATGTTGTCCTGATGCAGTTTTTATTAATACAATAATTATTTCTAAGGTCATTAAAACTGGTACTACCTCTTCGCAATTAAGGAACAGCTTCTTATTTATGTAATACACTCACACAATTTCCTGCTTAGCCCAGCCAAGCAAATGTGTTGTTCAAGCAGACTCCAACATGATTGATCATTATGGAGCAAAAAAAAAAGTATCTTCCATCTGCATTTCTTACTGTAGACACTGTTGTGCTTGAAAGCAGAGACTCTGACAGTTCTACATTACAACACCAGATACATTAGAGTTGCAGAAGATGTCTGTTGGAAGAATAACAATAGTAAAAGTAAAGATAATCTGGGATGTCTCTAACTCCAAGAAATAATAAGAGCTCAACTTGATTTTAGCACATGAATTACAAGCAAGTTTTATAGATCCAGCACACTGTAAACAAAATCTGCTAATATTGCTGGGCCTACAGTAGACACGCTTTAGTGGACAAGCAAATATCAAAACAAGCTCTGAACTAGCAAAGTATTGGGTGTTTATTTGGTCAAACATTTCTAAAATAATTACTTGAGAAATTTGAGGAAAGAAATTAAAGAACTGAGTCATTTAGTTAGCAAAGTTCTGAAGTGGAGGAATTGTGTAGGGTGTGAGAGAGAAAGGCAAAGAGAAGCCCCATCCACAAACATTTTCATGTGTTACCCAAAAGAGACTACAGTCACCCAAGCCCTGTTCCTCTGATGTCAGTAAAGAAACTCCTACTAACTCTGGGGAGCAGTGTCTTGAACTTGCACAAAAATCCTAGTTATGGTTATATTTCAAACTAGACTAAAAGAGACAAGAGCAAGACTCCAGCAAATTTCCTGCTTTTCCTCAGAAAAGATCAACCAATAAAAATAGGCTGTACACCAACAGTTTGGCAAGATGAAGGGTCCTTATACAAGCAAAAAGTGAATCTCTATAGTACATATTAGAATTAAAATGCCTTCATTCTGTTGAAGTGGTAGCAAGTGTAAAATTCATCGCTTTCCAATGGCATTTTCTTCATCAAACACCATAGACTCCATTTAGGAGTTTAGACCATCTTCACAAGGCCAAAGGAATTAAAGACCTAATGATGCAAATTGACAATGACTCGATTTTTCAAAAACATCAACTTAATTAAATAATTAATTCTCATTGTCTTCTGAAATATATTTCATATAACACTCTTTCATTTCTGGAAGACATGACCTGAGTACATACGCTTGGCTGGATTTTGGTTCAGGCGTTATTATGTCATCCCAAATGAAGGAACCAGTAGTACCGTACCATCAGTACCTATCAGTATGGGTTTGGGTTTCAGCTTCTTTCAAAGACAGCTTTCTGTCAAGTCAATAATAATAATAAAAGACAAATAACAATCCAAGCTCACAAAAATATCTCTGCAGATTAAGATCTCATTCAGCTTGAATAAGAAATGACAGATAAAGTTTGCTCAAGTCTTGAGGCTCACAGACTTTGAGACTTATTAGTAAAACAAACTGTTGGATGAAAAGAAGAACATGCACAATGCTGGGTAGCTAGTTGATTTCTAACTTTGATTTAATATTTCATCATTAAGGCTTGGCTCCTGTTCAGCAAAGAAAAATATTAACTGAGCATATCGTGTGCATGGTAAGAATATTAATTTCTTCAGTGAAAGATGGTAATTCTTAAGGGAAGGGTGGAAAACCAGATGATGCTCGAACTCTGTAAAAGCACTTGAGAGGATTGAAAAGATAGCCTAGTTAGGGCAGTTGGAGAACCTGTAACAAAATCCCTTAAGAATGTGGTCACAGTATACATGAAGGATTTTGAACTGAAGTCCAATTGAGATTTATGTTGTTGCTGATACTTGTAGTGGAGTAGCTGCTACAACACTGAACCAAGGCCAGCATCCACCGATCTCTCCACTGGACAAAGATTTATTGCCTCCTCCAGGATATTGGCAATCTAGAGTAATACCTGTTTCATAGCTACATAATTCAGACAGATCATGAGTCATCATCAGTGCCATAAAGTCTGCTCTCCTGGGTCTTCTACAGGTGTTTGCGCCTTCTACTTCCATCTGTTGTTCTTCTTCTGTACTCAGCTTTCTCATATCCATACTTCCTTTACAATAAGACACTCCGTTTTCTAGAAATCCTTGCTGCACTGCAATAATCCTTGCTGACCTTCATCACTATCCAAAGCAATCCCTGACAATTTCTACTGTACACTATCCTTCTACCAGGAGTCAACACTACCAATTGATGTAGAGCCACAGAGAAAATCAGAGAAGCTAATTATTAGAGAAATACCTCCAACTATGCCCCCTCCCCCTCCTTATAAGCACAGTCACTCAAACATCAACATAGTCACAATCTGCTCCTGCCTGCCCCTCTCCCAGGAGGCTGCAACCAATCAAACACAGCTGCGGTGCTTCTCCACTCCTATTCTTGTACAGCACTCTAAATCTTATCCTTATTTTGCTGAGGGAGGAATAAATTCATCAGGCCCTTATTAAAACATCTATGAATTAACCACTTATTAACTGTGGTAGAACCACATTTACAGGATTGTCGTATGCTGTTGTAGAGAGTAGAGGGAAATAAACAATTATCTTTGCAGGACCTAACAGAAAAATAGTGATGCCTGATCATGAAAGCCCAAAACACTAACATGTGTTCACATTAATGACTACAATATCAGACTCTGAGCATCTGCATAGTTAAGAAATTAGTTTAGTTGACTTTCATCTTTGTCTCAGAATGTACAAAACCAGATCTCTAATTATGAAATGGCTTTACAATATTCTTGTCAATTCCCATGGTCTCTTCCTTACTAATACAAAATATTACCACAGAAACATAACTAAACAAGTCCTCTGTACACTTTAGAAAACAATCAGTTCTAGATAGTAGTCAATGAACACTTTGCAAATACAGGTACTCTGTCCAACAAATGTTTTAAAGCAAATAAACATTATGTAAAAGAACAGCTCCACTCCCAGAACATTAAAATCCTAGTTATAATGTAGCAAAAGTGTCCTCTAGGTTCCTTTCTTGAATTAGATATCTCTGTTTAAAATGAGCCTCTACCAGATCAGTTGTGTGGCTGCCTTTCACTCAGTAAAGGGATCAGTGATGGACATTGACAAGACATGTTTGTGGGGAAAAAATATAAGCTCAGTGAAAGAATGATAGAACTAAAATTCAACTCACTTTTCTTTGTTTCTCAGCAGATTCTTCCAAACCTAAGGAAAGATAGCAGTAATCATGTAATGAATAAGTCATCCTAGGAGTTTACTCATTTAAATGTAATGATGAATACCTAGTTGTGCATGAGCCTTCCAGTTTGAATATGATTTAAAGTGATAAGGTGAATATTAGAATTTTGGTATGCACATGGAACTATTTTGAGCAAGGTACATTAACAACTCCCCTATCTCAGGCTAGGTTAAATAAAATGCTATTTTAAGAAGTGAGAAGGCAAAAATCTTGTCAAAACCTCTGCTTATAGCAACTGTTTGAGCACCAGTAATTATTGATTTTAATGTTGCAGATATTCAATGAAATTTTAATCTCTCTACTTTTATGATTATAGTTACAAATGGCCGAGGTACTTCAGTTCTGTACTGCTGATATGATATACAAATCTATATAGGTGAGATCAGCAGTATCACTTGCTTGGAGGAAAATATAACAAGAAAGCTACTTAGTCTAAGATAACATATCACATTTTTGATAACAGAGATTCACAACTTTCTGAGTTGGACTTTACAATTGGCCCATCACAGTTAAGAGCTACTGGTGTATGTACCTTCCAGCCTCTTTTCTGTTGACCTTTCCAACAACTACTAGAAACTAAATTTGCAAGGGTAGGATGGATAAAATTATATTCTTTTGTTTATTTTAAACTAGCTAGTCAATACCTTTGTTGGATATTTTATGAACATGCATTATAACAAGAAATAATGAATAATCCACTCTTTCACTGAGAGAATTAAAGTCATTAAAGATTTTCACTAAGTAAAAGGGAGATGTTATTTTTGTAAACCAGCAAATAAGAAGAAAAACTTGCAGAGGATCAATTCACCCCCAGTATAAAGCACTGTATCTCAAAATAGATTTTGAAGTTATTTTTAGAAGTTCTTCACATTTCTAGATTCAATGTGCAGTGGAAACCCCCAAAAAGGCAATAAAATATTTGTCTTCAAGAAAGCAGGCACTGAGAGCAAGACAAAGGGCATAATTTTGCTGTTTATTCTTTAGGATACCTTCATCTTCGGTATTGTACTTGGATACTGACAAGAGAAAGAAGCAGCTGCCTTACAACAAGCACTTGAAAAGGATGAATTCATTTTCTTTAGCGAGAAGGCTGACAAGGGTATGAATAAGGTTCCCAAAACAGAAAGGTGAGAAATTAAGGAACTGTGGTTGATTGTAACTTTTGCAGAAAATTCATTTTAAATGGACAAAAGTGCTACTTTCTACAGAGGACTGCAAAACTTTAGAACGCAATGCCACAAGATGTTTGTAGAAGGACTCAGCATTTGCAGTTTCAAACAAATGTTTTGACAGTTATATAAACAATAGATCCCACAAACGGATACTTTAGAAAAAATGACATGGGCATGTGTGCCACATCATCCTCAATGCAACAATTTTGGTCACAGAGTGCCAAGAGAACAAGCAATGGAAATTTACTATATTCTCTTTTTCTGGAGACTCAGTGCTTGTCTACACAACTACTTTTCTGATTCAGGAGACATTCTTTGTGCAATGGTCAATTTATGTGCATGAATGACACCAGTTTCACTTCCCTCTTTTAGTGTGAACTGTCCCCAGATAATTGTAAAATGAAGATTTTCTGTAAGTCAACAAGGCATAGGAGAAAAAAGGGGCAAAAAGTAGAAAAATATTTAATTACCAGTCATGCAGAGGTAAAATTTAATTTAAAGGAAATATAGAAAGAAGGAAGAGTTAGTGGAAATATTCACAGGTGTCAAAGGTCAAACCGTCCCATCATAAACAGCAGTTTTCTATTCCTTAACATGAAATAAAAAAAATTCAAAATTACTTCTTTGTAAAAATAAAAGATATGTATTTTTGACAAAAACATCATTCCATAAAAAGTAATTTTATGACCCCCATTCACTATTCTAAATGACTGGAATTTTATCTCATCTGCAGAACAGTTGTTTTCAGCTAGGCCTACAAAAGCAAAAATGTCAAAACATGACAAATCTCACTTTTGCTTGTTGGCTTTCACTTCCAGTTTCTCAATGCTGTATATATAAGTTCAGACTTCCCAGGAGGGGAACAAACTTTGTTGATAAAATAGGTATTGGCTTTGAGATGTATTTTATAATATGATTATCTTTTTTGCCTCTCCTCAGTTTTAGAATAAGAAACATCTTATTTCACAAAATTTGAGTTTTTAATCAAATTTATTTGCAAATGAAAGATCTAGTTTCATCCATTTAAGTTGACCAAGTAGAGCCATTGAATGCTAAACGGGAGACAGTCAAAGTAAATGGTTTGTGAATTGCCCATAAAATAACCTCTAGTAGTTCCAAATACATAGCAATATAAAACACATTTGCAGAAATTAATGCCCTTCCCTCACGGAGTTAATGGGGCTCAACAGACACTTTTCACATGGGCAAAGCTTGTGAATCACTAGGAGCAGAGAAAAAAGAGCTGACTCCTTCATGAATATTGTCTGCAATGAATAATTCAGTCAACTATATTTATGACCACCTATGATACAAATGTGTTACTGGCTCTGATTAGCATTAAATTGCTTTCCCTCCCTACCCCCACTGATGGTCAGAGAATATTAATGAAGTCATATACTGCAGCATTTCAAGTTTATTTAATTAGCAAATGCTCCACTTACTTGCTAATTGCAGGATTCCCTTCATGAATCAAGGTAAGAACATTTAATCTTTAAGTGTCACAGAGATGATGTAACTCCTCAGGTTCATCTCTGATGCAAATTCATAAAGTTGAGCCTACTCCATCCCCACAGAGAAACTCTTCTCATCAAAAAACTCCACTAAATGGATAATGTGATAAGCAGTGACAAGAGTCCATTGGAGTATTTGACTGTATTTATGCTTGTGTCACACGTGGTCAGAAATGGAATTCTGTAAATTGACAGATGATTTTGGCATTAAATTTATAGCTTATGCCTCCAGCAAGCAAAGATGGAGTCAAGAGATGGAAAGAGCACTATAGTAACTGTGAGCAAGGAAACAAGTTTTTTTCGGACCCAAAACGGGTAGTACTTTATGTGTAAGTAACTGCCCAACAGCACAAGCAGTGGCTTTTGGAAGGGAGAAAGAGGCAAAAAAATCTACCCATATCTAGGTAAGCTTTCCAGTCTAGACATCTAAAAAACACTCAGAAAGTCATAAATGAAATTGTAAGGCACTTAATTGGAGAAACATTTGGGGAAAGTATTTTCTTTTCTGCATTTTTCATCAGTGTTTTGAAGACCATGAAAAGGATTTGCTTAGTTTTCTACCAGGAACTTCATTTTTTCTGAGTTTTTTAATGGGAACTATGTTATCCCTTGATTAGAAAGGTCCTGAGACAATCACATAAAGACTTAGCAAGGCAAGTTTCTATACACTGGTATAACCTTGTGGCAAATACTTCAAAAGGTTTAGTCAGACAACTATCCAACCATTCACTCGGTATGTGCAGTGGTCCTCTGAAAAGCACAAGGCAATAACAGCAGCTGAGATGTGGGAAAGAAATCAGAGGAAAGCAAAGTCCTCAGCTCAGTCTTGCTTCAGAGACTGTTTACACTTTTACGGTATTTTGGCAAAGTGAAATGCAGGAGCTGTAACGAGTGCAAAACTCATTGGACAGCAAAGCATAATCAGAAACTTAGCAGCTTGAGACCACTAGCCTGGGACCACTTCAGCCGATGGCTTAAGCCAGAGAGTTTCAGAGTTAATTGAATCCCTATATTTCAATTGCACTGCAAGGTCACAAGAACTGTCATCAGTTTTCATAGCCAGCACATAAGAAAGAGTTACTCCCTACAGACTACAGTCCAGTCAAATAGGTATTTTGGAGTTATAAACTGAGGGCTAGAGTCTGACCAGGGAAACACAGAATATGATAAAAAGACTCATTAAATCTACTGGAGTGGGTAAAGACCAGGAGGAACAGAGTACAGAGCTGGTGCCATTGCCTGCTGGTCTGCAACAGGCATCCTCTTTTTGAGAACAGAGGAGGCACGAAACAGTCCATGATCAAAACAGTTCCGCATTGTAGCTGAACTGCTCAAATGATTGTCTGGAGGGCCAAGTTGCAGTGTGAAGAGTCCCCCTATTTACTTTTCATGGTAGAAGTCCATATTGCATTTAGGAGAACCACCAGGATAGCAATCTATGTGCAAGCCTGTGCACATAAAGTCAGCAAAGACTTACATGTTACATCAAAGTATTTTAAGCTCATCAAGACAAAAGCCTTTAGCCTGGAAGAAAATTATGTGATGCTATAAACTTAGGTCTACTGTGAACAAAGGCTGAGAGGGGCCGCTAAAGTACAGTATGTCTTACAAACAGTATGCCACAGACACGTACACTGAAATATTTTTAATGTGGGCTGCCAGATAAACAGGTTTTGTACCAATATTTATAAATTTCTGGTTTGACTAATAAGGTATATAGGCTCAGATTTACTGGGTTTCATGAGAATATAAAACAAATTCTCCATGCATTTGCTGTGAAGCTTTCAGTAATTTCTTTCATATGCTGTCAAATCTAGACATTTCCTTCATCTAGCCATTCCAACCAACAGAAGAAGCAAACAAGCGAAGTAATGCTGCAGTTAAACACACTGTAAGCTTTCTACAGTAACATCCAGGTTGGCTGCACACAAGTGTAGCATTTGAGCATTTGAATCTGTTCCACTGTTAACTTAAGCTTTGCCAAAGCCAGCAAAAAACAATGCTGTTTAACTCTGTGCATCAAGGAAAGCCGTTGTTTCTGCTCTTTGCTGTTGCTTAAATAACTATCTGCAGGAAACAAACCAGAAAATAACAAATGAGACTACTGCCTCCTTTTCCAGGCAAAAGAAACAGGCAGACAACTACCATTTATCAACAGACATCTTACCAATGTTAGGTGAAATGAAAAGAACCACTACGAATTTTAAATAATCAATTGCATTCTATGTTGCTTATGGGTGCGTTTGGCTGTAAAGCATTTATTGGTCTCTCTTTTCTCCCACACGGCACATACCCATCTTTCGAAAGAGAAAGACAGTAGGTGCATGAATTGAGATTTTTCCAAGAGAAGAGTTTAAATTACATCACATTTGCAATAAAGGTTTGTACAGTTTGTACAAACACAGAAGTTTGGATCTCTTCTCTCCTGCCATGGAGGCAGCCTTTACAAATAAACAAGTAGAACTAGGTAAGTTTAGAAAGTGAGATTACATCTATGACATCTAACAATATTATGTTTTACAAATAGAAATATCAAGATGCTGAATAAATATATTTTAACTCTAAATATTATCACTGTCAGAATTTTGCATGGTTGCTTCCAGGCACTCAGCTATTAGAAGGACATGGACAAACAGGTAAGTTAGTGTTTGAAGAAACAGGCAGAAGAATGCAGATAACTTCTTTAGAAACTGCAGGTTTTAGGTAAGAGCTAGTAGGTTTACAAAGTCAGGAAATTTCTATGGACTTTAAGCGGTGAACTGGTGTAAACAACAAATAAAACAAGAAATGATACATATATAAATATGCACACACACACACATACATTGTTACAGGGAAAAACTGCTCAGTTTGGGAAGTTTAATCAAAATTAACATAGTTAAATCAAGAATGAAGTAGCTATAAAATTTATTAACAACACACAACTAGCTAACAACTAGTGAACTACTCTTTCAGGATAAATACCAGCAACCCTAGCCACTTTTAAAATGCTATGAGATATCTACAAACCTATAAACACCCCTCCACACTATTTCATAAGTACCCTTGGGGGGAAGGTACCTTCTTAATATTCCCCAAAGATGATGGCTCATAGCAGTAGCCAGTCTGACCATTGCTCTGGCTATTCCAGACCACTGAGTATCCTGCTTTTATGAGCTGAAAATGTATATCTGACGTTGAACTAAAGCCATTTTTGTTCCATCATAAATTAGGCCATGCATGCCTCAACAGTGTGAGCAACCAAACTACTGCATACATGTGTTAACTTTTGCCCTTGGGACACACAATTGGACAGCCACACAGTCTTTACTGGATTAGACCTACCACACCACTGACAAGCTCCTGAAATAAACTCCTCTCCTGTTTCTGTAACCTTGAGTTGTAAAATAAGTGGGTTTGCATTAAAGTTTAAAGTAGAGTACTGTTTCTACCTTCTTAATGCCTGTATGTTTTAAGCTCTAATATTCTGTAAAAAGTTTTGGTGTGAAAAATCAAGAAACCAGTAAAAAGTTGCAATATTTAGTGTACAAAAGCTTTTCCTGAAGTTCTCCGCATTTTGCTGCTGCTGTGACTGTTTTGGTTTCCATGGAATGAAATAGAACTAATATTCAGTGATATAGTCAAGAGTTAGTGCATTCTTACAACATTGTTTCCCCTTTCAGCAGGGAAATGTATGCAACCCAAACTATAAATTGAAGCAAAGGAATTTTCTCTCATGGCAATCTTTTTCTCCTACTGACCACACTGTCTCTTTGCAGCTGAGTACTTCAGCTCTTACAACCACTCTGAGGACCACCAAAATTTAAGCAACTTGTAAACTGCTTGACCAGCATTGGCCCAGTCTGTCACACAGTATTATTGCTCTCAATTTATCAGAGGAGGGAACTAATTCGCAAATGAATAAATGCTCCCAATTCTGCTGAAATGTTTACAGTCCATGACAACATCCTTTGTTAACAGAGTATTTTCCACTGACCAAAAATGAAATAATCATTAATCAGCCCAAAAAGTCTTCAGCATTTGTAAATCAGTGACAAGTACCATTCAACTTAGTAAGTTCCTCTATTCACTTTTAACCCAAAATGAGATTTATAGAAAATTCTTTGTAAGTAGGGGCTAGAAGGAAAGTAAATATTTTTATTTCTTTTCACAATTGCTCTTCTTCACAGAGAATGAGATTGTAAATACGAGAAGATATTCTGCTTCATGGTTTCTGTTGGGATATCACAGTATATTTCATTTCACCTCTATCTGTAAATGCAATAGCATTTATTATTTGGGGGCATCCTGCTGGCAGCGGTGAAGTTAGTCTCCTTTTTCATCCTACACAGCCCATACAGAGCATTGTGAAGACATGGTGGGTGGCACAGAGAAGAGAGCAGAGCAACACACAGCTGCCATAGGCTTCTGGTTCATCCCCTTTATCTTTTGTATCTGCCAAACCATTCCCCCTCTCCAGCCTTGCCAATGTTAAATCATGGGGGTTTCAGAGCAAGAAACATTTGATATTTGTGTGCTACCACTCAAAGACCAGCTCAGTCATAACCAAATCTGCCATATTTTAATTCTCCCTTCTGCGATATTTCCAGCATTGTTCTTCCAGATCAGAGAAGATTCTATTAATGTTTCTTTTGTGAGTATTTGAGATTGTTCAAAGAAACAAGCTATTTCAGATGAAAAGTTTGTCCACTGGGAATAAAGTGAGGCAAATTTTTGCTATTTGATTTGCTGACCAGAAAGAGCAAAATGGAGACAGTGGGCTTTCTTAGAATATATGTATTTTATTTCAGTTTGGAATTACATGTAATCCTGACTAAATACAGCTCAAAGTGGGAAGGGAAACTGTAACCCACTTTACTCAGATGTCCTAGAATAGAGTCAAACACTAAAAAGGAAAATTTCTTCCCTTCCTTTCCTTAAAAACCTTTGTGCCATAACTGGCTCAACTTTGGGAATACAACTTTGAGCTAAATAAAGCTATTTCTGCCTTGCACACAAAAATGAACAGTACCTTTAAAGAACAGAAACTAAAGTGGAGATGTATCAGGAAAACGCTTTCCTTAAGGCAAAGCACCTTTCAGGAGAGAAATTAAAGAAAGAAATCATTCCTGCTTGTGCACTATTTTCCGTTACAGCAACACCCAAGCTCATAGCGAAGCGAGAACATGTACTTTCCTCCCTCTTATTTGTTCATTTGGCAAGATAGGGCCAAATTTTTTTCTTGCATGTGTGGTGTTACCACATTGTACCACAGCTTCACAGTTCTCCATCCTACAGTCCAAACCATGTGTGATTGTGGACTTACAACAAAACTTTGATAGGGCTTAATTTACCACACTTGGGTAACTGGGATGTGGTTGTCATTATTCTGCAGCTTGTATGAGATTTTCAGCTATTAGTGGGAATGAAAAAATAATTTTCAGGAGCTTAAACAATCTGATACGTGAAACCACTTTTTTTTTAAAAAAAATAGGCCAGATTTCTGTTTTGAGAGTTTTTCATCTGTGAGGAAAATGTATCAAAAAAAACCCAAAAAACCAAACCTACAATTTCATGAATTCTTGAAGACTGTGTAAAGTATTATCTGACAAAAAACTTCAGTGTTCAAGAGCAGAACAGGCAATGTGGACTGGTCACAAAGCCTGAACCTGGGCGGTTTCCTCTCAGTGTATTTGAACTACTTCAATGTAATTTAACATGGGACTTCAGGTAAAGTGCATGTGCTAACATATCTTGTCAGTGTGACCCGCAAAGATTTTCACAGCTTTCTACAGCATCCAAGCACTCTAGAAAGTAAAGAGAGTCTAGCCACTCAGTAAGAGACCTGCCAGATAGATATTTGTCTAAATATTGCTACAATCAAATTGTTTGCGTAGGCATCTCAATAATATTCTTAAGGTATATCTTAAGAAGGAGAGCAGGAGAGGAGTATATGGTTCTTTCTCCTGTCCTTCATTGCTACTTTGCACTTCCTTAACAAGAGCACTCAATCTCTTGCATTGCCTATTTCAAATATTGGACACTTGATGTAAATTTATTTGAGTCATTGTAAAATATTTTGAGTCAATATAAAAACATCAACCAAGCTAGGGTTCCTGGATCTGTCTGCAGTATCTCACACTTGCTGAAACAACTCTGGCATCCACTCTACAGATGATATGCTTTTTTCCCATCATAATTAGCTTTTGATAAATCAAATGCCAGTCTTAGCAAAACTTAATAAGCAACTAAATATCTCATAATGCTTTAGTTGGCGATTATACAGATTGAGGAAAAAAAATGTTAAAACCTCTGCCATTTAGATCATGGTTGCTTTCAGATTATGGAGTTTTAAGACACTGGGAATGTTAAATATAACAATATTAACTTTATAGCCTGGTATCAAGGCACAAATTTTGCCAAAGTATTCTGGATTTCAGTTTCCTTTGACTGTTTCTTTCCACTCAGGGGTGTATAATTGGAAAATCCCCATACATTGATATGATAACCTAATTTTCGTAGAGATTACCTAGAACATGGAGCATATTGGGATTTATCTGGGACATTGTGTGACGTTTTCCACACATAATTACCTCAAACTACAAATGAGGCAAAATACCCATTCCTACGTCAGTGACAAGGGTCATAAAAGCAAGGCAACCTGACTTGCACCCCCATAGTCTGATGATGCACTGAGTATGTAACGTAACTCAGCACTGGAGACGGATTAACTTACCACCAGTCAGCTCAGCAGGCTGAGTGATTTAGGTATCCACAATTGCCATACCTTTGGTCAAGTCCCCTGCCTGCAGATACTCCATACAATGAAACATTTCTCCTATTCTCTTTAACAGCAAAAAGCACATTTAAAAGACCATACCAGGCCTTTCACTTTGGGCCAACCCACAGTGCTACAGTATCAATGCTGGCATCCCACAATGCTACCCACAGGGTCACCCCAGGCTTGGCCACCATCAGCTGCTGCCCAGAGAGCTGCTGCAAGCACAAGGATCTGGTGGGCAGCGGAGAAAATGCATCTCAAGTGACTCGCTGTCTTGATAACAAATAGCAAAACCATCACTTAAATTTTCTCTTCTTTGGATTTTACAGCAACGTTCATACTGTTCAGTGAGATTGCCTTCAGGATCATCAGACAGTTAGGATCTGGGACAGCTATCACAGTCACAGTAGCTATTTTCCCTCTGGTAAATCGGCCTGTGTTTCAAGCCAAAGTAGAGACTCGTGGCTATAGTTTGTCAACTTGGGCTTGCCACATCCTACATGAATCTGTCACCTAAACCACTCTGAAAGCTGATTCCTAATCTTTTCCAGTTAAAATGACCTGTCTGAGCTTAAAGTATTTTAAAAAAATAAAAATTTGTCCGTGCATTCACAACTGTTGTGAATGGAGCGTTTATTTTCTGTTTATTCAGAAAGATTGCTCGGTAGCTCACAGCCAGCTATTCAGGTGCTTTAGTTACCTCATTTGATTTCTTCTAATTACTTTAGTCAGATTTGTAGTGTCATCACTGACAACCTTGGGGTCCGAAGTATCTGAGAGGCTGTATAGCTCTTCTGTGGATTACTTTCTTATGACAGCTGTCGAAACACTAACTTCTCATGATAATTGCAGGGAAAAATCGAACTGTCATAGCTACTTGTGGGATACCCTGAATAACCAACTATGAATAGAAGTAAAAATAGTCTCCTACCTGTGTAGAAAACCCTTTTCGAAGGCGACATTTGACCCAAACTGTACTACAGCCATTTTCACAAAATGTCAACTGTCAGGAAGCCATCAGATGCAAATATCAGAGCTAAGCTCATTGTGCTCCTGCCCATTTGGAGGAGAGCTGTGAGTCCTCAGCACAGAACTGTGTCTGTGTCCAGCAGCCCTTGCAGCAGTCTTTGCACAGATGCCTTCTGCCTCAGAAAATGCCCGTTGTACCAGAGCTGGAAACCTGAACCCGCTAAACGCCATCACTCACTGCAATAATTAATCTCATAACCACCATCTCAGCTGGCTGTAACTGTCAATATATTGTTTTATGAGCTTCCATTGGCAGGAAATGAATGATTTCTATCTCCTAAAAATGAAATTACTCCCTGGGTACAGTATAGGGATTATTTACATAGAGAAGAATAAATCATCATGAAAGTGACAGGAAATAAATAAAAAGCCAATTCTGCTGGCTGAGTGTCTAGGTTTAAAATTTCTATTTGAAGCAGCTTTCAAGGATCTTCTATGCTACTTTACTTGTTAACTCTAGCTCTAGCTTTAATGGATACTGATTTCTGTTTCAGATATGTTATATGACAGGATATTTATATCATCAGAATTCAACTATGTGTCTAATTTGAAGAAAACTAAAATAAATAAACTAGAAAATACTCCAATATTTGAGCAAAATACAAGGTCCTGAAGCAAAAATATCTGGTCATTCTGCACCTTCAAAGTTGTCTATTAGCTGAACCACTCCGCCAAGATTGTAGGTACAAAGTCAACAGTAAAGTCAAATATCTGTCAGGCAACCATTTATCAGCTAGTGAGTGGTATGCACTTAAAAAAAATGAAATTATCAAATGAGGTGGCATCATGAGACAAGACTTACAGTAAGAGAAAAATTAAGATTTGGAGCTGAAACTTGCAATAGGTCTAGATGAGGAAGCATCATTGGAAGTCCAAAAACTACCATTCGCTTCACCTCTTCTTACATCTCACAGATAAAAGCACCAGCAACAACATTTCCCATGTAACTTAAGCACAAGCAGAAGTGTCTTTTATCAGACACCATGTCTAGGAAGAACATTATAACTGGGCTTAAACTTGGCATGCCAGTTTTCCCTTAAGCAACGGAACTGGCATTTGAGTATGTTTTTCTTTTGTCTTTCTGACATGTAAAATAGATTTATGAAACTTTTCAACAGGAGACTACAAATATATTTACATCCTTTTCTCCCTTAAGTCTCCTGCTTACCAAGCTCATCTCAGGACCTTTTCAGTGTTGTAGTAACACACTATTTCATTGTTACTTCAGCACAGTCAGGCAGAGTTCTGTGATTTTGAGTCACAACCACCATACTGCAAAGACAGTATGTGGAGACTGAATACCAAAACAACTTCAATGTTCATCTTACAAAGGGAGAAGCCTCACAAGAGGGGCTTAAGCACGCTAGTAGACCTGCAAATGGGTAAAGAAGTACTCATTGAGCAGGCAGTCTATTCCCCTTTGCAAGCACTCCTGCAGTGTCTACAAGAGTCCACACAGATCTCACCAGAGGAAACCAGTCTGAAATAAGAATTTAGTCAGTAAAACTTTGCTGCATGTATTAGAAGGTTTTGGGGGTTTTGTTTTTGTTTGTTTGTTTGTTTGTTAAGTTTTAGTTTGTTACGGTTTTACTACTAGGGCAAAATACTCTCAACAGCAAGGCACAAACAAAAGTAAAAACTGCTTTCTTGCCTCATTAAAGCAACCAAACACTTTAGCTTTCCTGTTGACCTATCTCTGTGTAAAAGTTAAAACTTACCTCCAGAAATACACAATCCTAACACCATCTTATCTCAAGGAGCAGCCATGCAGTCTGGGGGTGAAAAAGCAGTGTGCACGATACATTCTGCATAACTATTGCAAGAGATATGTTTTGTTTTGGTGACTGGTAAAGGCTGCTTGCTCTCCTCTGTCTTTATAATCAAAGCATTATTTTAAACTATATAGCATGAATTCATCCTACTTTGTCCTTAATTCCTCCTTACAGCTTCTCCTTCTTTAAAATTCAAAAAAAATTTTTGCCTTCATAGCCAAGAACTGAAACAATTCACTTCACAGCAATCCCTTCTCACTGCTTTTCTAATACCCATGCGCATTAAAACCTCATCCATCATTGTTTTCAGAGAGTCAGCTTTTTAATCAGATCTGTATGTATATTGGTTTGAGCATGTGGCAGTTTAATTACTCTCTTGAATATGTGAAACACATCTTTGTCATATCTACTTATATCTGAAGAGAGCCATCCTATAACACTAATTAAAGAGGGATGATGACAATTTTTCCATACTCAAATTATGTCCCATCTGTCTAGTCATCCTCATGTTCACTCTAGATTAATTAAGGGTGCGTAAAGGTTGTTTCCCTGGAGTTTTGCCTAATGCAGGATGAAAAGTCTGTTTTAATGAAGAAACACACAAAATTCCTTTCTTCTCATCCCAGAGTAAAGCACATAACAAAGTTTTGCTGCTGTCTAATCAGCTACTCATATCACATGGCATCATGAGTTGTGTTTACGCAACTGTTTACAGAAGCGAGCAGCTGGTCTGAAGTGACATGTAGAACAGTCACAGCTAGACACTGTGCCCTGATATCTGGACGCAGAGCTAAAACTAATTTTGTGTTAATAATATGATAAAGGATAGAGTAGCCTAGTACCAAATGGGTACAGTGTGAAAGCCACCGTTTTTTCCAGCATTGTCTTTTATCAGCCTGAGAATATGTTACCCACAGACATTTTCTTTCACTATTTGACACCTAGGTAAAATACAAGGCCTTCTTGGCTTGCTTAGTCAGAAATTTTAAAGAATTTATTCTTCCTTATGAGACTAGTTCTGCATGTACTTAAACCTAACTGCACAGTTCCTGTTCATTTTGAAGTTATTTTACATCCAAGCAGACCTCTCAGATGCAGACTATTAATTTTCATCTAAATAGCAACTGCAAAATCTTTTAACAGAGGTAAGAATGGAAAGAAAAATACAGCTTTCCATATATAAAATGTTTGTTTCTATGTATTTTTTCTTACAGGAATGCTGAAGCTCATAATTTTGAAGCTTTAAAATAAAATTTTCTGGGGAAGATAATAAATTCAAACCATGCTAAATCAGAGAGCCAGCCCATGGCAGGGGGCTGGAACTACATGATTTTTAAGGTCCCTTCCAACTCAAACCATTCTATGATTCTATGATTTCAGCAGTTCCTAGAGTAGTAGGTTAAAGAAATTGTTCTACATTCTCAAAAAATTCATATTAATGAGCTTTTGCAACCCAGAGTTAACAGTACTACAAGATCATAATTACCAAGGCATAGAGATAAAATTATTTCTCCTGTTTTCCAGGTTTTTACTTTGCGTATTTGTCACTATTTTATCCTCACCTTTACGTTTTGCATTTCTCTCACCATTTTCTCCTCAGTTAGAGCCCAACAGTCACTGGTTTAAGCCTGTTTAATTTCCTACTTTGTCTTTGTGGGGTCTCTCAATTGCTAACAAACTCTTGGATGGTTTTTCATCTGGATCAAACTGCCCTGGAAATAAAATGAACTCTTGTTTGAGTGAAATGATAGAGGCTCTCTCAGACAGACATGACAGTTTATTACTGCATCAAAATCCTACAGAGGCAGTGGGGGGGACAGAGATGACAACACACAAAACAACAACACACAACAGTTACTTACTTCTGTCAGCTAAGGGATACACTCCAAGAACTTTAAATGACTTTTCCAGACAGGTACTATATGCATAACTTTTTGTGCCACTTGCACAGTATATCCTACCTGCAGTTGGAAGTGCTGTGTTTTCCCATGCAGTTCTGCAAATAATCAACACCTCACATTTTATTTCTTTTAAGCTTAAGTTGCACAATTAGATTCATTAGAAAACTCTACAGACTCCTAAGGATTTTGCATCTCACCAAGTAAGGACATGCTGAGTAAGATATTAAAAAATTCTGGCAACAAGTATACCCGAATTTCAGCAAGAAATTTGTATTTCAGTCCTTAGGGAAATAGTGTCTCACTAAGTACTGTGAGGAAATCACTGATTTAATAATGGATTCTATTTTAATGTTTTTCATTACCTCTAAAACAATTCTACAACATGAATGGATGAATAATGGAGGGGAAATCCAAAGACACATGAAGAAAATTTTTTCTCAATCCAGTATTATCATGAGGAAACAGACCAACAGAGTAGTATGCAATTTCAACCCATGTCTGTAGACAACAGGACCACACAATTTATTCTCCCTTTACTGCTCCAGAGAAGTCTTAATATAATGATCAAATATGATATTTTCTTCCCATCTATCTGCAAAACAGAAAATTCAGTCTCGTAGAAAGGTATGAAAGTATTTTATTTTCTAAATATTTTAATATATTTCCTATAAGCTTACAATTTTAGTACCAATTTCCTCCCCTTCTCTCCCCTCATAAAGCTGGTTATTTGTTAGTCCTTTTCTCCTTGTTTTTTGACACCTTACAAAAGATATTTACAAGTAATGTTTACAAGATTTTACCTGTAAGAATATTTTGCCCATAAGAACAAACAATATCTGGAAAGTTATAGTGAAATCTTAGCTTTCACTCTGGAAGAAATAGCAGCATTGTACCAATAGCCAATACTGGAAAAGAAATATGAAAAGGAGCAGCTTCATTGGCAAACTATGTTTTAACTAGTCCATCATAATAAGCATTTCCATGAATTTAATAATAGCACCAATATCTAATATTCTGGACTTAATGTAATAAATGAAGGGTGATTATATTACCCAGTTTTAAAAATTGCTTTACATAATGTAATCACTTACTGTCTCTAATTTAATTTCACTTTATATCATTTAATAAATGAATGCTGATCATTTGACATAATTGAGTAAGTAGTTCAGCTCATTCTCTGTACTTGTTAGATCACAAAATAGGCTACTTTTTTGTCATATTCCAGGATAGTATTGTGGAAATTTGAGAGCTGGGTTTCATTTCTCCTCTCAACCTTTTTATTATCCAGGGTAATCCCACTCTGTAGGAAAGAACTTAGCCCAGCCCTGCAAGCTAAATGTTTCAAAATAATTACTTAAAGCTGAGAACTCCAGAAATTCTAGACACTCTTCAGTTTTCTGTGAAGTCAGTGAGTCCAGCGAACAAGAATACCATCCCCATCTTATCTCCGAATTTAACAGGGAAAAGTTCAGATATCTCTTTTAAACACAGAAAGGCAGATAACTGCACCTCTTTCCCCTTCCTGTACACTTGCCAAAACCAACGTGACCATGATACCGAAGTCCCTCTGGAAATACACTACAGCTCTCAAACCATCTTGAGCCTAATCAACTTTGAAAATCTCTCTGTAGCACAAACGAGCCCTGGACATTTTTGGAAGCAGGTAGGCTTTCTGAAGGATTTTTGAAACTGCCTGGAATTCAGTGCAGGGCTTCTAGAAATTAGGTTCTAAAAACCACCATGCCAGTACCAATATGCTTTTCAGTGACTGGGTCATCATCACAAAGGAAGCCGTAAGGTCAGAGGGACTGAGCTGTCCCAGACTACCAGCCTAATGACATTGTTCTGTAGTAAATTAAGTATTTCATCTTTAGATACACGTTAGCAAGAAAATCTTGTCTCTATATCAAAGGCTGCATAAAGATTTGAGGCCAAGTTTTATCTAGTACAAGCTGATTCAGGTTTTCCGGTACCAGACAAGGTGAATTTTTTCTCTACTTGGAGATGCTCTGAGCAGAAACTCCTTCTTAGCTGTCCTAAAATTGCTTTCCACTGGGACAGACTTAGTCCAAAGGAGCTGTATGGGAATCTCTTCCCAAAACAGAAGTGTCTTAGAAAAGCTCCTGCTTTTCCCAGCATCTCTTCTCCACCTACACAAAACTTAAACTCAGTTCCTATATGTAGAAATTAGTTATGGTGTGCCTATGGATCTAGTAAATACTAACACTACTTCTCCTTCATTAATGGAAGGGTAAGCTCAAAGTACTTGTCAGTATGCCTCAAATGGCTTCTTAAAGACAACAGAGCAAAAAGTCAGGAAGATTGGCTTAAATATCGCATTGTTCAAACATCTGAGCAAGTTTGTCCTTTTTTGAAAGGGATTTTCTCAGGCCGTGATTACATTTATCCTTTTTTTAACCTACAGTCCAACAAAGCTTCAAAACCTTTTTCATTAATTTAGATGCAAACTGCACATCATCCACAAAGCTAAATTCTGGCAAATCTTCTAAAGAAACAACACATAAGTCATGGTAAGAAATTAAGTTTGAAGTCTAATAAAAAGGGTCATGCAGACTGCAACTGTTGAATTATCGGAAGAGATACGAGTTGACATGTCTTAAAAGATGAAGAGTCAGAAAACGGGTTTCCTATATGTAAGCCTCTTGGACATTTCCAACAGTCTACTTCTATTATTTGAAGGTTCTTTAAGTAGAAAGGAGCTTTTTTGAAAGAAACTATAACTCTCACATGCAAGGACTACTTTCAGCTTTTTCATCCAATACAAGTTTATGCAGAGCACAAAAACATTCAGAAGTACATTTCCCACAATTAGTCACCTACAGTTACAAGCTGAATATCGATCTATAACAGTAAGTCAAAGAAGGATCCACAATAATATCTGTGTATAGACTCCAGGTAAATATGCACACCAATATATATATTTATTATATTATATTATATTATATTATATTATATTATATTATATTATATTATATTATATTATATTATATTATATTATATTATATTATATTATATTATATCATATCATATCATATCATATCATATCATATCATATCATATATTTATTATATTATTCAAATATTCTCCCTCTGAAACTCACATGGGTGGTTTTGGAAGGTGTTTTCTTTAGAGGTTAATGTAGAAGAGTGACAAAAATCAAAAGAAATACATGAATGGTTTGATTCAACGATTTATTATTGTTCTCTCCAAGAGCTACAGCCTCCTGTTTTCATCGGTTGTTCCTTAAACACAATATTAATTTTTCTTTCTCAAAACTGGAGAAGGTAGATAACATCACTCTTCATTACAAAACAAAATTCTGTAGTTTATCAGAGAAATATCAAGACAATTAAACTCATGGTGGGAATTTTCTGAATTCTTCAGTAACGCTACATATCTATATAGAAAACCAGGTCATGTTTCCACAGTGATTTACAGTACACAATAGGCTATAACAGAAAGTTTGTGTTCTTGAAGATGCAATTATTGTCTTTAAGGAAAAAAAATTTAAAAGGAGAGCTCAGGTTGGAAACTGATTTCTGACACTTAAAAATACTAACAACAGATGAAAAATATTTTTCATCTTCAAGGCTTCAGACTAACTAAACATCAACTTGGCAACTCTGGCTCTCAGAAATATGCTTGAAAAGTGTTCCATTACTTTGAAATAGCCATTTAGCATTAGGGACAATCACACCCAATGGGATTTCTTCCTGGTGTTTGACACAGCAGCTGCCAAATATTGGCAAAACTCTTATTGTTGGTGTTGCACTAAGAAAAATACCATTTAGCAAGAAAAAAAGGCTTAGCTGTTCAACAAAATCTTTTTTCGTCAGTGGAGATCACTCAACTCAATTTCTAAGAAAAAATGCCCTGAATAGCCCTACAACCTCCATCTTCATTGCACAGGCAAAAAGTCTTACCAGATGATAAAATCCATAATTTTAATTAAATAGTAACTTTAAGTTACTTTTAATAATATCTGTACGAATTAGGCAGGAACTGAGTCATCAGTCACCTTCTAGCAAAGCCCAGATTTTTCTACTTTTCATTTGTGATACATAAGTTAATTTTAAATTGAAAAGACAATAGACTCTTTGAAGGATAACTCTTAATTCCAGAATATGGATTATGTTCTCTTCTGTCAGAGTTAAAACAACCCATCACTCACAATAAGGGGGGTGGGGATGGGAGGGGAGGGGTTTACTCCTAGGAACAAAACCCAGGAAGAATGGAAGACAGAAAAAGGCTGAAAGACCAACAGGCATCCAGAAAGACAAAGAAAAAACAGTGTAATTTCAACATGCTCACCATCTGGAAAGGTAAAGGAGTGAGAAAGCAGTGATTAGTTTCAGAATGGCCGTATCTTACAGGCACAGCCAGTGCCCTCTTCCAAGTGCGGAGGTTCAGTCTAAAAGAGGCATACTGGAAAGAGGTTGTTAAAGAGCTGCAGAGATGACTTTTACCTTACAGCCTTTCTGACTATTGTCTTCCAAAAAGAAAGACATTGCTGTGAAATCACCGATTCATATGTGGGATATATGGGTTTCAGTGTACTGTGCAGAAAAGTAACCACAGAACATATTTCCAGAATTGCACTAGACATCAGTTTCTCCCCTTTAAACTCAAAATAACACAATTTTCAGAAATACTGGCTGCAAGTCATCTGCTGTCTGCCTACACAACGGCTCACTTTTAAAGATTATGAAAAACATCTGAGGATTCTTTCAGAACAAAGCAATGTATAGATTGCAATAGTAGTCAAAGATTTATGTACCTTGTAACTCAGAAATACACTCTGGTTACTTGAAAATAACACCATATTTATTTTGAAAGAAGTTACTCCTGTCTGGAAGTAACTATTGTTCAAACTGCCTGAGTCAACACAAGAAGAAAGGGATGATCAATCTATTGTGTTGTATAGCAACTCTAACAAGAATTTCTCTCTGTAGTAGGTCTGTCATGTATCCTCTCACTCTCCCTTTTGTTTTTGCCAGGTTTAAGGTCTGATCTTCCAGAGGTACCTCTACCATGCAAGGGAAAACAATAAATCCTAAAAGTCATTTCTTATAGTTAATGCCCAGAGATTTTTATCTTTTTTTCACATTTATCATCATTTTCTTAGTACACTCCCAATAAATTAATTATTTTCCTTTCTCTAAATCAAGGTCTTCACTTTTTTGTGAAGCAGTCCTGCAGTCTATCTCATGTTTGGTTTCCACATAGTTATTAATAAGCCTGCAAGAGCTGAACTGTGTTCTCTGATTTATTTTTCCCTCCATGAAAATCAGTATTTGGTGATTTGTGGTCATTAAGTACCTGACAGCTGGTAGAAAATTTAAGCAATGACAACTTAGCTAACATATGCATCTACTGCTAAGGAAGTTGTCCAGTCTAGTGGTTTTTGTGATCTAGCAGGATTCCTTGTTCCAAGTCTGGTAAAATATAACATGGTACACTGTACACACTGGAGATTCCCTATATACATTCACCAAATGGTACAGTGGCTGCAGTTCTCATTCACAGGTCAGTAGTGAGACTGAGAACATTTCCCAGGCACAAATGCACCAGCACACGCAGCTCCACTGCACTGTCCAACACAGAGCAGAGCCTTCATCTGCACCTACCTAAACACCAACAGCAGTGACATAAACAAGGATACGGATAGCCCAAATGAAGACTTGATTCCTTTCAGCACATGCAGACCAGAACGAGAACCACAGGAAACATCAGATAAGGATTTATTAAGAGTAGAATAAGCCTACCTTAAGAAAAAGCAGCATATTACTGCCATCATTCAGCCATGAACATGACTCCATATAACTTTTCAGGAAAGAAGTAGCTCACTCTTTTCTTTGACATGAAATAATTCAATAAATACAGACAGACTTTCCTCTTTCTCTCTAATTTGGTGATTGTTCCTGTGCAAATCCTAAGCTAACTGTACCTCCTGCTGTATGTCCTCTTATTAGTTATCCTGCTACTGTTAAACACATCTTCTCCATTTAGACTGCACCCTCATGCTGCTTCAAAAATTGACATTTATTTTTACTGAAGAACTAGTTAATTTTTAAACCAGTGTCAGAAGGATAAAAAGAAAAGGTGTTAACCTTTATCCCGAAAGCTTCTTTTAGGAATACCGAAGTGTTAAATACAAGTTAGAAAGTGAAGAAATCAATTCTATAATCACTCTTCAGGATTTCAGTACAGGTAAGATTCATTCCAAAAGTTCGGGCTGTGGCTCCACAACATGCTCCCCTGAGAAGGGCATACGTACTGCTTTCTCCACACTCACACACAGCAGGTTTGTTTGCACATGCTGAAAATCCTCTCCTCCTGTAACTTCCAGCAATGAAGTTTTTCAGATACAGTATGGTTATCAAACAAGAACTGATCTAAAGGTCCAACTATAAAGAAAAAAATATCCAGCAGTGATCAATTAGTTTGATTTACATGTTAATAAAATTTTAGCAAAAGGGGTTTTCTTCTAGCACAGCTATAGATTGGTACAAAAGAAAGGAAATATGCACCAGGTTCAGTAATGCTGCCAGTGTCTACAGGCTTATGAGAAGGTCGATGAATCCAGAATTGGGAAGTCATGGAAAGGCTGATTCCTCATGAGAAAGCTATTGTGAACACCAGCCAGCTCTAAGATACTTAGCACAGTACAGCACCAAAACATGTAGACCGTGACAAAATGCAACAAGTCTTCCAGCATCTTTAGACAGCCTTGCTGAAAAAGCTGCTTCACTTGGCCTAAGTCACACAGTGGGAATACTTCTCCTTACAGCAACTTTCAGGCACATGAGCATTTTCAGCTGGAAGATGTCAAGAAGCAGCTATTGCTTTTAGCCATTCTGTGTAGTTTTGTACTCCACAACATAGCAGCTTCTCTGTACTACATCCATAGCTCTCTGCAAGGACCCTGGAACTGCATCCCAGTGTATGGATAGAGGAGGTAACACAAATAGAGTAGAACTTTATCACAGCTGCTGAAGATATTTCTAAGCAAAGAAAGACTAGCAGCAAAGTCATTGAAGTCCCTTGCTGTTAGCAGGGGCTCTTAGCAGAAATAAAGACAGAACTCTAGTAGGTAGCAAGATAAGTGCAGCTGCAATGGCCGGCCAGCCAGGGAAAGGCAGAAAAGGCTCCTGAAATAAATATCTGTTTCTTGTATGTCAGGATTGCAAAGCTCCATCAAAGGCCAGAGTTGCAGCAAAGGCACAGAAGATGAAGCCTGGGATCCTCAGAAGAGATCAAGCAAAGCCAGGAGTCCTGATAGCAACAAAATGATGATGATGCCATCATCATCATGATCGTGAGAAATACAGCCACCATGATGAAGCCTCTTACAAGAGTTGCAATCACCACAACACCCCTCATGATGATTGCGATCACCACAACACCCCTGACCCTGGACCCTGTCAATGATGATGACCATGATGACTCCAATGACAGCAGCAGCCATGCTCACCACCGCCACCGCCAACAACAACAAAAACAGCAACAGCAACAGCAGCAGCAGGACAGCTCTATCCTCACCCTGTTCACTCCTAATAGTCCCTAACCTCACTACCACCATTTGAGTCCTCCACCTCACTTATCCAGGTGCAGCAGATGACATCTCCATTCAAAAATAGTTTGCAAGTGAGCAACACCGATGAGACTCCCTCAGTGCAAAGATTAGGCCTTGAATGAGCTGACCATATGTTGCTGCTTGTTCACTGTAGCCTGCAGAAACCAGAAGAGTGAGTGTGTCATGCTTGCTCTAGAGAAGTCATTTATTCTGCTGTCGTTGGAGGTGTATACACTTGAAGGAGGTGGATAGCTGCAAAAAGGCTGCCCCTTTTGCTTTATTACTTTTATATATTAAAGCGCTAAATTTACTGAAATAATCAAGGTGGTTGCCAGCAGTTCTACTTCATATCACTTAGACTGTCCAAGTGAAAGAAATAATCCGACTATCAATCTTACAACAGTGGCCAAGACGGCCACAAATAAACAATTCAGAGTCACTGAAGAAGGAATAGTTTAAGCAGAGCTGTTTAATCAGAGATCTCCATAGGTAACACTCACATGCATAAAACTTGCCATAGGCACCAGGGAGACCAGTCCCAAGGCCAGCAGTGATTCCCTGATCATCCTGATGAAGAACTACAACAACTCTTCTGTTTCTCAAGATTCAAAATAGGGCTAATACAACAAGCATACATCAAGGAGAATATAGAGAAATAATCCTCATTTTAAGAAATATGAGCACCTGCAGACCCTGCAGAAAATCACAATAAGTCAGTACTTGGATCCCTGGAACTCTGGAAAAGTCTCAGCAAAGCCGATGATCCCACATCTGTCAAATATTTTGCAAGGAGTTATTGCTGTTACATAAGCTATACCCACACAGATGTTGGGCTGATCCCCATCTAATGTCTCTCTATGTGCTGTACAAACATGTTATTAAGGCTAATTATTTTGGAAAGAGATAAATTGCTTTTATTATTTTTAATCTTGCCATTAACAGTAATTAACATGTCGTGATTACCTTCTTAAATCTTAACTAAATGCTTCTTTCAAAGCTGCCCTAGAATGTGTATTTTCCAGCAATTGGTCTCTGCAATCTGTGTCTGCCCTCTCTCCTGTTCAGCTCACTGCCACCCTCAGCCCTCCAGCTGTGTCATTCTTCCTGCCATTCACTTAGTCTCTTGAATGCCTTTTTTTTCTCCAGTTTCTGTGTTCTGCGTCAGCCAGAGGAAGAAGCGAGTGGGACAGAAAGGACTTCACATCTGTACAGGCAGACAAACTACTTTGATTTAATATTTGCATGATACGGAAGAAACATACCAGAAACTTGTGGTGAAACATGTTAGAAAATTACATGAGGAGTAACAGCTGTTTATTGCTAGTTTTCAGCTTTGTGAAAAATGCACATGAATCTGCCTCTTTTCCTTTATGCCTTTCCCCAAGCTTATAATGTTTAATAAGATGTTAAGAACTGAGTTACAACATTGTTTACTTTTAGCTTATTCTACTATTACTGAAATACATTACGAAGACTCAAACTGCCTACAGGAGAATTTTACTACATATCTTCTTCATTTCAGCCAGGCTAACTGCCATCCCCTCCCTGAATACAGACAAGAGAATTCCCGTGTGTATTGAAGCCTTGCAGCTCTAAAATCTGACTTTTTTTTGGACTGTGTGGTATTTTTTCCTATGGCTGTGGCACAAACAAGTGGGAAGAGAGAGGCATGGAGAGGCTTTTGTAAGTCGAGGGGTTTGTGCAGCCACAGGCTCTCATCCTTCCACTGGTGCCTTTGTACTGCCTTAGCCCCATGTGGAGAGTTGTGAGCCAGCCCACAGGAGCAGGAAAGCACCCACACAGAGGCTTCTCCTGAAGTTAAGACTTTCATTCACGGAAGTACAAGTGGACAGAAGAACTCATATGCCTGCCTATCTACTTTAGGAATCAGAAGCACCAGCATTAAACATTGACTAGGAGCCAGTTCCTAGGTAAGATCTTTCAGTGCCCAGTGCCATCTGGGGACAGGGGGTGGAGCACACTCAGCACTGTGCAAGAGAAAAATGCTGCAGTGGGGATTAATATCGGAAGCTGTCTAAAATCCCTTGCCCTCTATGTGATAGGCAATGCATACACAATCAGAAAATGAGAGCTTCTGCTCAAAACGTTTGCTGTCTGGTAAGACAGACAAGACAAAGGGCATGAAAAACAGAGAACTGGTCCCTGAAGCACTCAAAAGACCTAACTGGCACCCTCAATAGCGTCGTATTTGTGCTAAGTTATTTTACCCACATGTACATCCAAAAGCTTAAAAAAAGACAATAAGAGGAGGTACCCATCCAGAGACTGTAGTGTGACAAAGCGAGTATAGGTAAGGCAGAATAAAAATGTTCCTGTTTTCTTTCCAGCAGTAAACAGCAAAAAATGCTGTCGCTTTTTTCTCTGGAGTTGTTTCTGTTATGAATCAATGAGAATTGAAATGCAAATGTGGATGTAATAGATAATACATCTTAGACAAACTACATTCTGGAATGTTGCTGAAAGTATAATCCTTCAAGTTGATTAAATGCCAAGTGTGTATTTTTTGCATTCATTGTTCTAGCAATCCATGAGTGGCACTGAATGGCTCTGATGCATGAGGAAGGTCAAAGAGGTTTGTTCCGCATGTGTTTGGGAGTGGGACTAGACAGCCACCAAGTCAATACAGTCATTGTGCAAATGCAATTTAGGTGAATGACTAGACTCAATTTGAATGACATAGACTGTCACACAAACTAATCAGGGAGCACACCTGAGTTCCTGCTGCAAGGGGCAGGAATCAAGATGGACAGTATTCAGATCCTGATGGACAGTTGGTCCATTCAGACTTGTGTGAACAAGAAGAAACCAAGAGGTGACCATGGAATCAGGGCACAGTTAGACTAGCCAATCTTCTAAGTTTAATACAAACTGCACATAAAATGAGACATGATCTCAAAGCCAGACCCTCAGCCACTGCATTCATTGTCACAGTAACACAGAAAACCCCTAAAGCTGCCTCAGAAGAATTGCTGGCATTTTGCTCATAATCCATGCAAACATGAAGCTACTGCAGCTGGACCTTGCAGGTGAAATTAAAGCACTCTGCATGAGGTTTGGCTTGAAAGTTTAGAACAATTTTTACAGGTCTTGTTAAATTAAAGCACAACCATAACATAGGATATGACTTTTAAACCTTACTAAATCACAGAGAGTTTTATCATTTTCATCTACTCCAGCTTTTATATTAAGATTCTCCTACCCACCTTCCTGATCCCTTTGGTGAGTGTAACAGGATGTGTGGGCCAGCAAGCCTTGGCTGCACGTAAAATTACAACAAATATGTAGTAATGGGGGAGGAAGTGGGGAGAGGAGAAGCGATTCACCCTTCTCAATCAACTCATTCAAGTTATGAAGGGTATTCGAAACACCACCCAGCAGAAGGGCTGGGTATGAAGTGAAAGCTGTTTTTCAAAATGCCTAAAAACTGTTAAGAAGTCTATTGGCTCTTTGGGGATAAAAAAGATTCTTCTATGAGCTGTGTCATTTTACAAGATCACTCCGACAGCCCAAATGCAAAAACGATGAACAAATCTGCTTGAACCCAGATCCTACAGTTGCTGACATGCACGATCGGTTGCTGTAGTAACCAAGGTCAGATGTTGTTGCCTTGAATGAGAATAATATCTCTCATGGAAAGCTTGAAGCAAACAGAGAAAATATGATTGCCGCCTCTTATTCATGAATAAAATGGACTCTCCAAAAGAACAGATTTACCCTGGTGCAGGTATTTCAACTAAAGCTCTGTTTGCCTGACCAAAAGTGGTCTTCTTTGGAGTTGAAGAACCACATCAACTGCTTTCAGGGCTTTTTAGTTAGTTTTGCTTTTAACATTCTGCATTTTCATTGGTATCAAAAGCATTAAAAATCAAATGTCAAAAGTTTGGTGGTTTTGTGTATTTCCCTCTTTCTTTCCTTTTATGAAATGAACACCAAAAAAAAGGCTAAAAACTTTTTGTTGTTATTGTTCTTAAATTTTAGTTTTCCCCCTCTTATTTTTGTTTGCTAGTCTGGAATAGTTATAAAATGTCCTTGGTGTGGGAAGAATACAGATTACTAGAGGAAAAAAGAGGGAAAAAAAGGCATTTACTCTATTTCCATCACTTTAGAATTTCCGAAGTCGGAGAAAATTTTAAAAGACACAGAATAGCAAAAGAAAAAATTAAAACTAAAAGGAAATTTCTATTCTTTTTATAGCTTTCACTTTACTGCAGATGGTAATAAAAATAAGGTTGGAGGAAAAGGTGTTTTGTAAAAACCTGAAAAAGTGAAGAAAGGACAGAACACTAAAATTCAAGTCACCTTGAAATTTAAAATGTTTGAGTCTTTTTTTTCAATGTTTTCAACCATCACTACCTAAAATACTTTTCGTGTGAAAGCAGCATTCTTATTTTTATTCCATATTGTATGCAAGATTTCTGGGCACTTTCTGAAATTATTAAAAGTTTTTTAATATGAAATAAAAGCTCTTTAATCATTAACTTATGAAAATAACTAACAGATTTTATTTAGGGAATAAGTCAGAAGTATCTGAATATGTTATCTGGAAGTTAATAAATGGTGTAAATATATGACAACAAGCTTAGACTTGCCAGAATTTCCTACAAATGAATTTTCTTATCTGCTGGGTCTCTGTAGAAAAAGGAACACTTGTAGGATGCTTTTTGCTCAAGCGAAGGCTTTACTATGAAATTGAGCTGGACACTCTCCAGGCCAGTATTGCCCACAGCATCACCTGTGAAACCTCAGGCAGGCCACAGCAATACTGTAGGTAACATGTATGAATTTTCTACACGTGACTGATTTGCCCAATAATGTGAATTAATCCAGTTGCAAAGCCATAAAGCAGCTACTAGTGAATAAAAATTTGGAAATCTTTGTTTCGTATTGATACTTTAAAGTATATAAACAGCATCTGCTATAAATCTTTCAAATCTTATTACCAGTCAGCCTTAGGGCCTAAATTACTGAGATTCTTTTTCAAATGTTGCCTTTGGCTACTCTGTTTCTCAGACAACATTAGCGTTTTAATGTTCCTCAAGCTCCAAAAACTTCTACTTTAAGTGACTGGGATTTATTACAATATGGCAACCTGGACCCCATTGTTGACCTTACAATGTAAGTCTAGGCTCAACGTCAGTTTGTTCTTGAGGTTACTTCAGTAGAGATGTATTTGTTTTGAGTGTTGTAGTCTCCTGTTAGCTAGCTGCTCAAAACTAAGTTGAATTGGAGATATGCCCCATGATCACATGCAAAAAAATCTCAATTAAATGTCCACTTGAGTAGAGCTTTAGGAGAAAAAAAAAAAGCATTTTAGCAGCAATGATGTGATGAGCACGGGATTACTTCTAAAGTATTTGGTCTGGCTGGAGACATATTCAGCAATTTCCTTTGACATGAGAGCATTGGATTACCTTGGTGCTAACAACTTCTCAGATCTCTTCAGACCTGTAATGGGAGCTCACCCAAAAGAATGAGGTTTGTACAGCATGTGCTTCATCAGCTCGTCTACAAAGACGAAGACTGGCAGAATGTAGATTCTTCTGGTGAATAAGTGATTTTATTTTCAGCTCATTGACTGGGAAAAAATCAATGAAAACATTCATTTTGGATTAATCTGACAAATTATGAAAAGTTCAGCTTTCCCACCAAGAAAGATATTAGCAAAGAATACTGTCAGCCTACAAGGCAGCTGAAAATTTAGTCAAGTGTAAGTAAAAGGAGTATTTTATAGTCTTTTTCTCTTTTTACTGGCAAATGTAATGTTCATCCCATACCAGGTTTTACAGTGAGTATAGCAGAGAATTTATTTTTATTATCTTTCCTAAGTCATGATAGGAGCATATGAAATGTCAGCTTTGTCAGAATTAGTCTTACAGCACATTTCAAAGAAGTGGAACCAATTTTAATAGGATTTCCATTCAGATGAAATGCAGCTTTTTAGAGAAAAAAAAAGGAACGAAAATCAAAGATATCTGCAATTTACTTCTGTGCTCTATTTCTATCTGCAATCTCTCCCCCAAACAATTGCCTTCAAGAGGTGTTTTTATTTTAAGTATAGATACCATCACTGTCATGGAAAAGTTTAAACTTGTAGAAGCATCTAAATGTAAAACAAAAGCAAACAAATGAAAATTTATTTGAACATGGAATGTAACAACATATTTAAGGGATAAAACGTGAATGGATTCCACTACCAGGAAAGGTGTCTCTGCTAACTTCCAGACACAGCAAGTAGCACAACTAGGTAGGAGTCACTTTATTTTATTTCAGAGTTAATGTAATCATCAAAACTTAATTTTCAAGCCCTGCTGCTGGCCATTAGAGGCCTTTTCAGAAATCTCAGTGAGGTTCTTGTAATGTTCAAGCCCTGCTAGGACTACCAAAAACATCCCAGCACACCAGAAGCATTTTCTTTTCTCACACAGCACATCGACAGGTGTAGTTATTGTAACTTACATGACTTCTTCAGCACCTTCCAGCAGAACTTGGCTCTGGGACATGCACAGCATGAGAAAGATCAAGAGACATTGTGAGAAGCAGACAACATAGGAGATGCTGCTTTCTTGCCCATAGCACAGTTTGAAGCACCTTTTGTTCAGCACAGATTATTGTCCTTACTGAGGATCCATGACAACACACACTGTATATGAGAATTTCCATTTTCAGCAAAAAGATAAAAAATCAGAGACTTAATGTGGAGCTGAGGGATCTGCAGGGTAAAAAAGATTTGGAAGACAAACAAATTGAGTAAGTTTACATAAATGTCACTAAATGTTTCTACAGTGATGAAGAGCATAGTTGATGAATCAGGGTAAACCCCACAAGAATATTCAAAAGAGAGAAAACATTAACTGATACTTTCTTCTTTAATCTACTTCCAAAATTCATTCATCAGCTCTCTGTAACAAAAAAATTATTTCTCTTATCCTGATTCACACAGGCACTGTGACAACAACTCATGACTGAACAGAAAATAGCTACATAATCTTGGAGGCAATGGCAGTCTTGCTTTTTGCACTGAACAAAATGCCATATTATTCTGAGTTACTGTGAGTTTACATCCAAAATAAAGCAATTTTGTTTTACCAAAGATCTTATTCCCCAGCACCACCCATTCACCAGACTTGGTGTTACACAGTGCCTGTGTGAATCAGGCAAGGAAGGGGACCCATATTTCATGCTGATAGGGAAGAAACCTTGCAACTGTTTCTACACAATTCTTTTCTCACAATATTAGTTCACGGATGGAGCACTGGAGAAGTGTTGGAGTTGCACAGATGTAAAAAGTGATAGAAGTAGAAATTCATTATTTGGGGGAACTGAATAGCCACTCTGGCTGCATTATTTTGGATTGCCCTGACCCAGGTGCAGGACCTTACACTTGGCCTTGTTGAACATACAAGGTTCACATAAGCTCACCTCTGAAGCCTGCCAAGGTCTCCCTGGATGGCATCCCTTCCCTTCAGTGTGTCCACTGCAACACACAGCTTGGTGTCATCTGCAAACTTGTTGTGGGTGCACTCAATTCCACTGTCCATGTTGCTGACAGAGATGTTAAACATCAGTCCCAACACCATACCAGCCCCTGCAGAACACCACTCGTTATTGGTCTCCACTTAGATATTGAGCTGTTCACACGTCTTTGAGTGTGGCCATCCAGCCAATTTCTTATCCACTGAGTGGTCTATCTGTTAAACCCATGTCTCTCCAATTTAGAGACAAGAATACGGTGCTGAACAGCACCAAACACTTTGTGCAAGTCCAGATAGATGACATCAGTTACCCTTCCCTTATCCACCAATGCTGTGGCCCCATCACAGAAGGCCACCAAATTCAACAGGCATGATTTGCCCTTAGTGAAGCCACGTTGCTTGTCTGTGTGCCTCAACAGAGATTCCAGGAGGATCTGCTCCATGATCCTGCTGGGCACAGAGGTGAGACTCGGGTCTTCGTTTTTTTCTTTTTTAAAAATGAGAGTTAGGTTTCCCATTTTCCAGCCAGTAGGAACTTCACCAAACTGCTGTGACTTCTCATTTGTGATCGATAGTGGCTTAGCAACTTCATCTGTCACTTTCCACAGATGTATCTCATCAGGTCCCACAGACTTATACAACTTCATGTTCCTTAGATGGTCTCGAACCTGATTTTCTCCAATAGTGGACAGTTCTTTGATCTCCCAGCTTGAGGCAGAAAACCTTCCACAGATGTGTAGTCTGGTCTGAAATCCTGAATGCGTGTGCCAGGGTGCTCAAAATGTGGTAGGCACTGCAATTTTACTTCGCTGGAAGCCAGATGAATCTACACACACACAAATGGAAATGGTTGGGAAGTTTCTCCCTGTTTAACAGCACTCCCCAGTGGCACAGAGGGAGGAAAGATATCTGGAGCAGGACAAAATCCCTACCCATGCCATCAGGGCTAAACCAACAGCAGAGATAACCAGGGCAGCTTCAGTTTCTCCACTTGTCATGCTGGCATATTTCTCCTGCACTACGTTCACTTTAGAAACGAATTTATATTTACAGGCCTGTCACCAACAAGGAAGCTACTGCAGACACCCGATAAGAGCTCCAGTTTCCAGAAAACACGGGGTTCAAAGGGAGTGGAGCTGACTGACAAGTAGCTTCTGCAGCGAAAGAATTTCTGCAATGCAGAGGAGGGAAGGGGTAACAACTCAGACTGCAGACTTTCCTAGATTTGCTTTGGCACAGACTGCTCTCTCAGCATCATCCCTTTCCCTGTGCACAGGCAAAGGCTGTGCAAAATGCCAGAAGGAAGACCGGTTATATTGCGAATGAAATGGGAACTGCACAGCCCTTCATGTGCATTTCAGCCCTTATAAAAACAAACCTCCTCCCATTCAAATATTCAAGACTTTCTCTTCTCTGCCTTTTTGCATGGGGTTTTCCAAGTGGTAGTCCCATTCATTTTAATATAAAAATGTGGCATTTCTCAACAAGTGCCACTTTAGCAAAAGATTTTGATAAACCTTAAAAGCACTGAATAATAGCACTAGAATGATGACAGAGCCCATCGCCCTGACTAGCCTGATAGTAAACACTGCTGAAAGCCATTGTTTCCTTACATTTTGAAATGCTGGAATAAATGCACCTCCTACTTTCTTAATTTGCATTGGTAGCTAACCTGCCATGCATTCTGTTTAATTAAAAATATTTTCAACATTGCACAAATCAGCTTCAACAACAGTAGCAATTGTGGGTTTAGGGTCATTGTGTTTCAACATTCTTCTTTAGTGATATAATGCTAAAATATTTGCTAGTGGTTAGCAGTTAAACTGCTTTTTAAAAATACCCTTTTCTTACAAACAAGTGATCCATACCTTTGTTTCACAGTGTTCCTCTGGCCAAATTTGCAGATGACAGTAAAGAGTAGACCTCAATTGAACAAAACATTCAGCTGCCATAGTGATGAAAGCAGCAGGAACAGAAGGCAATAAACTGAGCTTTGATAAATGAAAAAGCTTGCACCCAGAGAGAAACATGAACAAGCATCTGATGACACAGAGATAACCAAGCATCTAAACCCAGCACATTAAAGCAGACCTACTCTTTTTTTCAATCATATCCTCATACTAACAAGTGTTTCTGGGAAGGCAGATTGCAGAAAAAAGCACAGGTGAAAAGTCAAAGTAAACAGGAATCCTAACAGAGATTTCAGAGTTGGCAGAGAGGAGTCCACGCTAAGATCCCTAGCTCCATAGAAGTACTTCTGTATGAAAAATAAAATTTGAAAACCATCTGTTAATACACATAATGAATATAAGGAATTTTTCTAGTCTAGCAAGTAAGTATTTTTGTGAGTTTTAACTAGAACTACAAATGGAAATGTGGAATTGCCAAAATTCAGAGGGAGAGGTGGTTAATTACCTTATGTATCATGACATTATTTAGAATAACATATCTAAAGGACACGAACAGGTTTCTGCAACAGTGTGTCCCAGGAGAATATCAAGCTACCTTGGTTAAATTTTTTCCTGAACCAAAATTAGATCAGATTTTCCAAAAATCAGAATAGAGAGTACAATGTCATTGAAGAAAAAACATTAAAATCTCCATAACTTTAAGGGGGGGGGGGGGAGGGGGAAAGAGAATTTTTCCAAGCATGTTTCCCTCTTCTGACACAAATCTCATTTTGCCTCAACTTCTGCCAAACTTCCTACATGCTTTAACAATGGAGAGGTAGGTTCCACCACGTGGCTGAACTACTGCTGTTTTCAAGGGAAATGCAACTGAAAATTTTGAATGTTCTCTGATTTCTCCGTAGACATAAACATGTACCCGCATTAATGAGTTAGTTAGAATTTACTTTTCATGCCCAGTATCCTCCCATACGAACCAGTATAAAAGAAGGTCTCTTTCCAGTTTTTTTCAATGTAAGAAAAACACTAAACAAACTTCATTTATCAATGCAGTAGACTGCATAAGTACACCATTAAGCCTGAAGAAAAGGGGAAAAACAGCTTTGCAGGCCCTTGCCATATAATACAAAAGAGCTGGTTCTGAGCTCAGTTTTATAAAGAAAGTGAAGTATCAGGAAACATGTTTAGTTGCTGGAGTTGGAATAACATAAAATTCTATGAGATTAAAATAAGATCTAGCCTGCACATGTTTATTTAAATTACCTCACATGAAGTAAATTTACGCTGTGTAATTTTAAGGCATATATATATTACCATTTTCAGTACTACACTACTGAATGATGCACACTCATAAAGCTGGAAAAAGCATGAAAGAGGCTAAAAGTCTAAGCAATATTATACCAGCAGCAGCAGAGATGTAAGAAATTAATATTTATGTAGTAGATAATATTTTTGTGAATAGATTAACAGGTGGAGATAGGTGCTCGCTTTTGTATTTAATTTTCACTTTTTCTCAAATTAAAGAATAAACTCATATCTATGCAGACTGCTTAGACTGGATTTTACTTGAATTTGAATAACTGCAAATATTGACAACTTTAGTAAGGTTTGTTTTGTAAAATGAGTGCTTGGAAATTAAAGGATCCATTAATCTGAAATTAACCATCCTGGCCAGTACATTAGCTTACATTATGTGTCGTTTGGCTTAGTATCACCTTTAGGGGATTTTTTTTCTACTTTTCTTTCCATTATTTGTAGGTCACCAAGCACACACTGAAAACAGTATAATATCAGTAGTACCAGTAAAAATAATGATATGCAATCAAGCAACAATAGGTAGTCCAGAGTATCCAGTCTTAACAGTCTTCCTAAATTTGCAGCCATCTTTTAGAAATTTTTGAAAATCTTTTTTGTATGACAGATAATGGAAAAGCTGCATATAGAAGAAACAGGAAATGATAACACATTGTCTTCTCCAAGCACACTTTTATCAAAGTAGGATAAAGAGAAAAAGCGTGAGTAAACCCAAGCAAGTACTGGCACAAGGCAACCTGCTAATCAAGAAGAAAGTGTAGTTAAGAGTCAAATATCTCACTCCTTGTAGTATCTTAACGGGTAACACGAAATAAGAAATTGGGATGGAGCTCAGTAACCAAAACAAGAGAATGGATGCTGAAGATGTGCAAGCACATATTAAGGAAAAATTATCTGCAAAACTTGGTGCAAGTGCAAATCTTTAGGAACAACAAACTACAAGCAGAACTGCTTGCTGCAATTTGAGCTGCTCTGGCATTTTCATGAATAACAATAAGTAAGAACTAGATGACTCAGTTGATGGTACCCTGTAGATTAAGGTAGGTAAGCAAAGAAGGCTGGTCTCTTACCATTTTTGGCATTATTGTCCTTCCAAATTTTAGTAGTAAGCCTTTTATACTGTATATTTTCATGCCAGGTATTTTTTAGACTGCATGGCACTGTACTCAATGGAGTTTTCACTTGCTTGACTTTTCAGGTGAACATCACAGTCACAGCCATTAGGTGTATATCTACACCAAAGCTCTGATTCCCCTTCAAAGAAAACATAAATATGGGCATAGCAATGGCTCTGCTGCCCTCACCAATTAGTTGTTTGGTTAGGATAACCAGGATAATGGCTGCAGAGAGCATCAGCAAAGGCACTGTCACTTGGGATTTTGGTTCTGCTGTAACACAAGCAGAACAGATATTGTTATGTAACTAAATCCAACAACCAGAAATTTTTTTCAGGCCTCACACCAAGACACTTGAGAATGTGTGAAGGGTTTTGGATGAGTCCTATTCTCTTATCCACAGGCAGCTTTTTGTAAGCCCATTGACATTTTTCAGGGTAGTGGCTGCACAATTAATAAATAAAAAAAAAAAAAGACCCTAGTTTTAAAATGTTTTGGGCTAAGTACTGTCATAAGAACAGGCCAATATCAGAAGAGACCCTATGCCAAATTACACTTGGTCATCACTTTCTGAAGTATATGGTAGTATCATATTTTATAAGCTAGATTTTCTTTAAAATATACCATGGTGTCTTTTCATGATTTGATTTGTCTTTTCAGATATTTCAAATTTTGATGATCTTTTTTCAGAAAAGCCACTCACACTTAGAAGATGAAAGACAACTACCTACATCTTCCTGTCTTCCGTTATTTTCATAGCCTGTACCAATGCAGAGACAGAGATTCTTGTTCTCATGCTTTTTTATACATTTCCTGAATAGTTCATGGGTGCTCTCAGTTCGTTTGCACTAGGAAAACTTCATTGCCTTCACCAGTCACCCCTGACTTATGGGCAGGCAGAGCACAGAAACACAGAATCATGGAATTGTTTGGTTGGAAAAGACCTCTGAGATCATCAAGTCCAACTGTACCTGTCCACTACTAATCCATATCCCTGATCGCTTCATCTACCCATCTTGTAAATACCTCCAGGGATGGTGACACAGCCACTTCCCTGGGCAGCTGTTCCAATGGCTGATAACTCTTTTGGTAAAGATATTTTTCCTGATGACTGATCTGAACCTCCCCTGGTGCAACTTGTCCTATCACCTGCCACCCGGAAGAAGAGACCAACACCCACTTCACTATAACCTCCTTTCAGGTAGTTGTAGAGAGCGATAAGGTCTCCCCTCAGCCTCCTTTTCTCCAGGCAAAAACACCCCAATTCCCTCAGCAGCCTCTCACAAAACTTGTTCTCTACCCCTTCGCCAACTTCATTGGCCACCTCTGCACATGCTTCAGCCCTTCAATGTCCTTCCTGGAGTGAGGGGCCCAAAACTGAACCCAGCACTCGAGGTGTGGCCTCACCAGTGCTGAGCACAGGGGCACAATCACCTTCCTGCTCCTGCTGGCCACGCTGTGTCTGATACAGGCCAAGATGGCATTGGCCCTCTTGGCCACCTGGACACACTGCTGGCTCATGTTCAGCTGACTGTCAACCAACACCCCCAGGTCCTTCTCTGCCAGGCAGCTCTCCAGCCACTCCTCCCCAAGCCTGTAAAGCTGCACGGGGTTCTTGTGACCCAAGTGCTCTGAGGCAATTCATCCACATTAAGGCTGAGTTTCACTTGCAGAGCTTTGTCTCTATTGTGCAAGGGAACCTGGGAAGCTGAGGTTGAAATAGGGGAGACACCCCTACAGTGTTGGCCAGGAACCTGCTGCCACTCTCCTCCATCTCCTAATTTTCTCTGTTCAGCTGAACAGAGAGAGGATGGTGAATCCTCTGTTGCACAAGGAATACCTGCCTGTTGGATCTGAGAGAGGGAGTATAAGGTGTTGTTCCCTTAGTCAATTTCCCTTTCACACTCCCTGTTGTTTCTCCGTCTGCTCACCTCCTCCCTGAGTTCCATAACCAATCAGAGGGGTTCCCACACCCAAGCACACCTCCCACAGGTGAATTCCCCACTGGTGTCCGATAGCAGTACAAGAGGAGGGCATACCCTGCGGCCCAACACCTGGGTGGCAGCATGCATCCACAGGGGCTCTGTCTGGGAGTCTGTATCAGTCACAGCTGGTGCAGAGATTGGAGAGCCCTTAATTTTTCTGCCAAGTGGACATCATGGTTCACTGGCACCTCTGGCCCAGGTCCACCACTCCGCCCACATGCCTTTCCTGCACACCCTTCTCTGCTTGCCCTGCCTGCATGAACAACCTCACAAACTGCGTCACTACACCCACTGACGCACCACGCCCTGTCTTAGCCCATCTGTTCACCGTGCTCCTGCCACTGGCACACTCTTTAGGGGCAATTTAAATCTCCCCCCAGTGCTCCCAGGAACACCTCCTGCGCATGAGTCAGGAGTCAGGAATCGCCTGCCCCACTCCTAGCTCTCTCCTGGCCTTTCCCCACTGCTGTGTGTGTCAATCTAGCACTTGGCTGCAGAACTTGTGGTCCTTAACACTGATTCTCACTGACTGAGTGTTGTGATGCTGCTGGCTTTGCCGCATTTAACTCTCCCAATTCAGATGGGAGAAGTGTTATTTTCTTTAGAGTATGTACTTCTCCCTTTTAACTGCCTTGTGAAAAGGAGCTTTGCAGACATCACTTTTAGCCATAAGTGCTGTAGGAAAGCATTGGTACCCTGCAAGCAAGAGGTAAACTCTACTTCAAAAGCCTGACACTAAATCTTTCTGAATTACCACCATTGTATTTAGCCCGCCCACAGATCTCACAGACGCCCTCCAGTTCCCTCTGGGAGAACTGGGCCAGTCAGACACCTCCCACCACACTCCTCCATGAGGAAGAGTATTCTTCTGTCATAAAGATTGTCTCTCCAAATTAAGTCCAAGATAAAGGACTTAAAACACATAAAATCTCAGGAAATGTGGCACGAGGGTTTGAGTAAGCTATAAATTCAGGTCATTTTGAGTAATAAAAGCATTTTAAAGACCATGCTCACCTACCTATAAATCTGGGATTATTTTTACTTTTGCAGTTAGAGTCTTTAATTAGAAGCAATTTGAAAAAGCAAAAGGATAATATTAGATGAAAAATTAGGTGTATCACTGAGACCAGCAGGGACATTTCAGAGATGCAAATATAAGCAGCAACAGAGCACAAACATACAGAAAAGGAGGTTTAAGTGGCTCCCTGTTTTGGTATTGTGGTTTCTAAGTCCTGCACCTTTTACTCAAGCCATTTAAGCAACAGTAGGTTGCCTTCACTGTCTCTTGCCAGCCTCCACACTGACAGGCTGGTCAATTAGAGCACCAGAGCACAGCTCTTGGAGCAATAGCCCAAGCTCTGCACCTCTTCAAACCACTCATCTGTCTGGGTGCTGCCTCCAGTACTAGACCAAATGAAACCACTGGTGCTTCCAACCCCAGACTTGGCAAGCTTACCTATGTTTAATTAGATAACTGAAGTTAAATTTCACACTGGAGAAAAAAACAGATAGTTCCAGCTTTATCTTCTGAAGGGAGGAATTGAGACACACAGTTTGTTTACCTGAGATCATTCTCAAATTCAGGTCTCCAGCTTACACACACAACAACATTTCTGCCCTGCACTCCTTGCATGGGGACATCCCCAGGAATATTTTGAAGAACTTGTACCAAACATTGTACCAAATCCCCTCTACTGCCAGTGTACTGACCAGTGTCAACACATTATCCCTCTGAGTTCAGAACAAACAAAATATCAGAAGCCGCACACCAAAACTGACTTTCAGAATCTGTCTGATATTTGAATACACCATTATAGGTGAGCTGGGTTGTGCTGCTATTCTCATATTTACAATGAATATGTATAAATTAATGGCAATTTCACATAACTTCAAACAGAATAATTTTTTAATGATGCAGTTGCCATGTAACTAGGCTTTACTAGCCATTAAGTCTGATCAGATGTAACTTTGCTTTCTTCCAATTCATCAGTCCTCACAGGTAACCTGAAATATAGCATGCAAATATTAATTAAGGAACATATATTTGCCCAGGAGCTGCAGCAGAGATCTCTGAAGCTGAAACATCTACAAAAGGACATGGAAAATTCTTTCAACCACAGCACAATACACTGATCATCTTTATTTACAATACCTACTTATTCATTGCTTCCTCGAGAAGATATTAAGGAAGGCACCTTTAACACAAGCAAGGCCACAAATTCTTACTGCAATCTAAGCAGAGAGTGGTGTGCATGGCCAAGACAGTGAATCTGCAGCCAAGAGAGAGTCAGTTGTCATTACTGGAGGAGTTTTGGTCATGATTTTGTGTACAACCAATGCAGAATGAATTGTTACCATCACATGTCTCATGCTTTTCTGTTCAAAGTACTGTCATAATTTCTGGAAAGAACAGTATTGAGTCCTTGAAATAATTTAATGATTGCCTTAGAATTTGATCTGCTGTTTCCAAAATTACACTGTGGTCACTAGACCTCAGTAGGCTGGCTAAATGCTATGCAGAAATGCCAAAATTTAAACAATACTGATTACAATTTCATATTCAACTATTATGTATCAAAGTGCTTTTGTGCCTTTGTAAGTCTTTTGGAGATTTTTGTCTAAATTGTAAGCTGTGCCTTAGGAAATAAACATTAAAACTGAGTAGTTTTCAAGATAATTTTGACCTGAATTTTATCTAGGCATTGCTAGGTCTTCTTATATGTTATGTGACACACAAACCAAAGAACGAAGTTCTCTGAATTCATCTATCTACAGACTTCAATGGAAACACAACTTCTTTTACTCACAAAATTAAAAAATCCGGTACAAATCCAGACCTTAAGCAGGTTCTGTTTAGTCATAATTTAATGTGATTGACATTTAGAGCACATTGATTTGTTTGAATATCTTTTACTCCCGTCAGGCCATGATATTTTCTTCCTTTAACTGTCTGAAATTTTTCAGTTGTAAGTTTTCGTTAAATGTTATATTTTATACCAAAAGACGCTCCATATTTTGTCTCAGAAGCACACTTGATGGACGTGTGCTCACCAAGATGCTCACTGCTGTCAATGTCCAATGATGAATAAAAGCTGTACTACAAATGCTGGGTTCATTCACATTCATTTACCTTATGCTGGGAGCATCTGCCTGAATTCACATTTTCAAATTTATGTGTTATTGTTGTACATCATTTGTTACTGATGTCACCTTGCAAAACAGAATAGTAGTTCCCAGACAGGATATACTGTGTTTCATGTTTAACTCTACTTACATGGACAGAAATGTGTATATGTAGTATTAATACAGCTTTAATATAAGAATATTCTCCTTAATATAAGAAATACTCCTTTCCAGAAATTCCACATAGATTTTTTAAAACTTGTTTTCAGGAAAAAACAATATTCTTCTGTGAACCAGGCTTTTTCTATCATTTTCTTTCTAGTTTTATTTTAAGATCCTTTTACCCTTTCACAAAAGGGGATTCAGTGTGTGATTCACTGTGCAGATTAACCTTACATATCATGTGACAAAATTTTACTTTAAATCAAAAAATATTTCCTCACAATAGAACCAAACAGTGGGCTAGAGGTATAGTCCACAAATCGAGATTAAGTTTACACTAACAATGTAGAAGGATGGCTAAGAAATGTGGTATAGCCGCTTAAGTGACTTGCACAGTATGTTAAAAGACAGTCTCAGGCACACACTTAAAACAGCTATTCTGACAGCCGAGTCAATACTTAGGATTTTCTTGGCAGCTGATCAAAATAGATGGAGAAATGAAATACGTAAAGGATGACCGGAGACCATGGTAAGAGCTGAATGGAGATGAAGAAATTGAAGTGGACTCACTTGTTATGAGTCTGAATAGGTTGCAGTCTCATTCCTCATTCCATTCACATTGCTGTTCTGCTTTCCTAAATAATGAGGAGAAATTAGGATGATTACACTCCAGTAATTCCTTGATTAAACAATTCGACTTTTGAAATGAAAAAGCAATAAGGAAAATTGAGAAAACCGAATTCATCTTAGTTTGTTTGTTTGTCTTTCTTTATATTACTCATTCTTGCAAAGTTCAATAAAAACACAGAGCAGGGTTTCATGGGTTGTAAAATCTGAAGGGATTTTAGATAATTAGGAATTAGATAATCTCATGCCAGACTTTGCAGTGGGAGATGCATCTTTGCAAAGACAGGGCACAGCAAATGTAACGGGAGACCTCACATCTTCATTTGTCTCACTGATAATGGTACCAAGCCGCACAGCTTTAAGGACCTAATCTACTCTGCCCCTGCTATACAACACTCAGTACAGAAACATAGGAAAGGATCATCTATAAGTTGGAGTTGTGCAGTCAAGTTTTTAAAAATAGAGTCTCTAGTTTTTAATGATAGCGTCTCACACGCTCATTATTACGCAAAATGGGAATGGGAATAACCTGATCGTTATTTTAACCTTATGTACATGGAGCCGATCCCTTACACACAGGGTAGGGGTGCTCCCACAGCCCACCATTGGTGAGCACCTGAGGGAACACAGGAGGAGAGGCTTATGACACCTGGGGCTGTGCAAGGAGGGGTAGGCACATATCTGTGGGTGCATGCAACAGTGGATGCATGTATATGTGTGCATATATGTACGATTAGACCTTCTTTGGACTTATTTTAGAGGGAACTTTATAAGTCTGTAGGTGTTTCCTGATGTTTTATAAGTGTTTATTATTGTAGTTTATCTGTTGCAATACTGATATTGATCCTGAATATATTGTTCACTGAGTTACCAGTTAATTATGTCCCATTAGTATATCAATGGATCACTGAAATCCTGACTTAGTGCTTTGAACGCAGAATTTATTTGCCTGTGATACTCCAATGTCATTAAATTCTTCTATCATACAGGAAGGTCTTGTTATTTGTTGGTATAGACACTGACAATTTCTGATATTCATGCCTTTGCCATCTTCAGTGTATGAAAAATAAATAAAAAGCTGAAGCCTTTATATACTAATTCACAAATAGCATTTCTGTATGCTATTCATGCAAATAAACCCCCAATAATTAGCAGAGGAATGTTAGTCTGAACAGATCTAAGAGGAGTTCCTTGCAAATCTGCTCTCACTTGTTCTCGAGCCAGCTGTATATCAATAGCTGAGAGGTGTAGCCTTTTGGAGCTTTTTTTTCCCAACTAATACGTTTAAATATTTATTGTATATATATAAGCAAAAGTAATTCTGTATTATTTTTATGGATTCATAATGACTTTTTCACAAGAAGAAAGCTCTCATCCTCCAAATCAGGCAAGGGTAGCAGTGCTTTTCTTCCCTGGACTTCTCCACAAAGGGAACACCTTTTTCCAGTCTTTTATGTGTTGATAAGGCTCCTGCACGCAAGGTAGATTAGTTTAGTCATAGACTGGAAAGTACTTAGGTATGATACTTCAACTCTGTTGTCTTTGTTTCTCTGTTATTAAAATGAAGGGTCCTTTCAGTGGTCTCCTGTGCTTAGTTTATTATGGTTTTGGAACCTGTGATCACTTCTTGCTATATGTGTATGTATCGTTTAACACAGTAGGGACCCTAAAGATTGCCTATTACTGAAAAACTGATTCTAAACAACTCACTCCAGTAATTCTCTGTTTCTCCAGTGAAAAAAACACAATCACAGACAAAGACACTCTTCAAGGCTCCTCTGTTGGCCATGTATCAACAAACAAGGCCTGCTGCGTTTCACAGGCAAGAGTAATCTCTCTGACCTAGCTCGAACAACAAGTGTTTGTGACAAGGCACCGCGTCGCATGAACTCACAGAGATGAAAAACAGCAGCTCTCGTGATTTCAGTACCCATGTCATTACTGTTTCTGTTCTCATCAGTGCTTAAGAGCTTATATTCATTCTGAAACTATTATTGAGTTCTGTTTCCAAACATCCACTATGACCAGATATATAGCAAATTTCTTTCTTTTCCACTCTTCCCAGTTCTTCTACAGCTGGGACTTGCACAGCTGGACTTGACTTGCAACTCTCTAGGCATGTATAAATGCTCACAAAAGCCCAAAGAGGAAAGACTTAAAAAGAGTGAAATAAAAAGTGAAATGAGTTTCATAAGGCCAAGGAGGAAATGAAAGTGAGATCACAAAGATATCCTTGTCACTTGAATCCAGAGCCCATGGACAGCAGGGCAATTTCAATGGGTATACCAGCCTGGGATTTGCTGCATGGCAAAGCAGCAATTGGGTGAGAATAAAATTTAAACAAGTAAACGTGAAAACAATACAGAAACACATAAATAAGAACCATGAAAACTTGGTGGGGTTTCTCCAAGTCTGCTTTGTTTCAGAATTTAGCCATCATAAGAAAATTCTTCATTGAAGGAAGATATTAAAATCTGCTGATTATCAAGATCATCCTTCTGACTGCTGATTTCTAAATCTTCTGGCATTTCCTAAAATAGACAAAGACAGACTGAGAAACAGAAAAAGCAGAGGGATAGCTGTGTTAAAATCCTTGTTGATTTTGTTTTCAACCAGCAGCTTTTGAGAAGATTCCAGGTAGTATATACTATATCCATTTCCTATGAAAATATTTTTCTGAGCACTATAATGCTCACTACCATAAAGAAAATAAAATCAATTTATCCAAAGCCTTTTAAATAGTTTCTGACCCTGTCTTCATCACTTTTACACCAGCTTGGCCTTCACTGGGCCCTCATTGATTTCAGTGAGATCACAGTAGAGTAATCATGAGGGAAATAGCCAACGAGAGTTTTTTTATGCTTTGAGACCAATGGCAAGTGAAGCGGGTATGATTACTTTGTAGAAAATGTGAATTATTCTGATGTGATCTCTGGAGTTTAGGATAATCAAAGGCAAAGGAAATGTTTTTCTCTAATTATTTAGTGATGCTCTACGACTGGTTGTTGCAGTTGAACCAAATAGTCTCCTGCCATAAAGACTGCCAATCACAGCTGCAGCTTATGCTCTGCAGTTTGGTTCATTCATATTCTCATTCACTCTACCAACCCAAAAGCCCAGAGGAAATGTGCATTATTATCCCCAGTTCTGTGCATTTTTTTCAGCTGGAATGTTTAGCTAAATGAAATTTCTTCAAGAAATCAGCCTCAATCAAAACCTTGTCAATGAAACTTTCCTCACAGAACCCTAACATTAAAACTTTTTTAAAATGTGTACTAAGCAACTGGAAATGTTGATCTATATTTACATTATAAGAATTTTGATGGAGGTAATTATAAATTGTTACATTTATACTAACTCAGTTAATACTTGGATTAGAAAATCTTACTGACAGATGTAACCAAGCCAGTAAGAGTATAAAAACCCATTTAGATTGTTCTGTAACAAGCAAAAAGTCCTGGATAACTGGTTTTATTTGGAGAACTTACACAGACAACTCTAGCAAAAGCATTCCACATCAAAAATTTTTGTAACACTCCTGCCCAAGGTTTTTCCACCTGTACAAACACTCAGTGAGAATGAAGTATAGGATGCTCCTGGAGCATAAAAAATGTACTTTTTGGGTGCATTTCAGCTGAAGTGCACCCATTCAGTAAGTCCAACTCTTCCAAGAAGTAGTAGATATATTAGGCCATGTGCAAATGAGATGGCTGATCTGAGCACATACTGTAGAGACATTGTCAGAATTCCAGACAGCCACATAGTGAGAGGCAAGGCAAAATACTCCATAGGGATATCTGTGGGGTTTCAGACCACCAGAAATCTTTCATCCAGACATATGGTAGCACTAATTACATAATGGCTGCTAACATTTTCTAAGTCTGAAGCTGGTGTCAGTTGCTAGAAGTTCTAACTCCTAGTCCTGGATCTTGTCCCTACGGAACACAGGTTTTTCCATAAAGCCCTCACAGTTTCGCTCCGGTTCAGCACTTGTTTCAGTGTGCATTTCGTTATACAGCCCAGATGAGAGCTCCAGGGAGAAAACTTATATCTGACATGGCCATTACCACACCACCTGGCTTGAAGAATTGTTGCTGCTCTTGCCTTTTAAGTAGAGCACCGGGGGTCAAGCCCAGTTGCACTTTCAGAGCCTACTGGTGCTTTCGTTGCACAGCTCAACACTCTTAAATCCCAGATGGGCTCTCTTTTAAAGGCCAGAGATTTGCAGAGATATGTTTCATATGCCCTGGAGGTGTTTATTTTACTGAGTGGCAAAGGCAGTTTTCAGTATTGCCTTCCCCTGGGGTAGCCGTCCAGGTTCCCTCTCCTATCTCCTTCTTTGTTTATATGTAACACCCAAAAAGTCAATGTCCTCCAGTGACTCCCAATCTAATGCTTCATTTCTTCCCATAGAAAGTAGCTATTTTTAATTTTTGCATAATGATCAGGAGTTTTATATTTATTTCCTATTTGCTACTGTCTGATTCCTCTAGGTACTGTCAGGTCTGCAACTGTTCCTTTGAATACCTGCAAAACTATATGTTTAAATCCCTTCATTTTTTTCTTATAGTATGTCCTTTTCCTTTCTAGTTCCCACCCTTTTTCTGCATTATGCTGCTTCTCTGAAATTTCTTTCAGGGCTGCCAAGTGACTGTGGACTAGAGGGACAGTCTTCTTCCATAGAGGAGGGCCTAAAACCCGGTTTGTTTGCTACAGCATGACCTTTTCAAAGTTCCCATTTTCTTTTTTCCCTTTATCCAGCCTCTTTCCCTGTTTTTCTATTCTTTGTGCTAAATAATATTCATCACCAGTCACATAAGTTAGAGTCTTCTTACAAGTCTGACAGTATTCTGAAAGATTGTTCCAAGAAAGAAAAAAAAATAGCTTGTAACCCTCTGCCTTTAACTCTCCAGTAGAATTTCATAAAAAGAAATATTGTGCTACCTTGTAGAGAGATACTAGCCAGTACCGAGAGTTAAAGCATGTTCTTATATTTGGGTTATCAATATATTAAAAAAAAAAAATTAAAAATTTAACCTTTTCCCTCCATGTCCTTTTTTCCTAGGAACAATTTCCATTCATTCTTATAATGATTGGAGTTGGGGGCGGGTGGTTGATTTCTTAAAACTTTATCAATCAAGAACAAAGAAGACAGTTAAACTTCAGTTTGGATCATGATTTGGTAAAGTACGGTGTCCTGCTAAGCAGAAAGCAAGGACCAGTCTTCCTTCTTTCCCACAGGGAGTTCCCTGTAAAACAATCAGTCATGTATCGCTAAATCCAGAGAGTGCGTACCACTATTCAATACTGTCAAAAGTTTCTTAAATTGTGTCTAGGTTATCAGAGAATTTTAAGACTGGGGGAAGAAAATTTGAGACATCACAATTGGCAGTAATGACAGCTAGACAAAAGATCAATTTGGATATAATTATTGTCTTTCAAGAGAATAACAAAAATTAGAAATCTGTTTATGAGAGCAAGACTGTGTGTTGCTTTATGCCTACATGCAGTGGACAAATCTGAAAGACAGACATTTCACACTTGCCAAACGTTGTAATAGGTACAGGACTATTATGTAGTCTTCCCTCTTTCTTGGGAAGCCAAAGGAAGAACAAATCTTCTTGGGGGATTTTGACCATGTGTTGGAGCACTTAAAGCACTCAGTGAACCTAAAATTACAGTGACATTTTGTTCATGGATAATCATCTCAGCTCAATATTATTAACACTATGATAGTCAAAACACTTTTGACAATAAGCATCATAATTGCTGGTAAGTTCTTAATGGCAGATCCTCTGCCTCATTTGTCATATAGATACTAACATGGATAGTCTTGCAGCATCCTAGTGCATTTAGAAAAGGAAAAAATATTGAGGCATCTGTGCAATTAAGAGTGATGGTCTTATAATGCAGGAGGGCTACTATCCTAGCCAGTTTGCTAAAGACTGGATTGGGATTGCAGCTCTGTGTTTGTTTACCCGATGAACATCTGCACAGAAATCTGATGTTGTGTTTTGCCAGGAATGTTTAAGGGGAGGGAGCTGAAATATTTAGGAATTTGATCAGTCTGTTTCTCCGCCCCAAGGAGTACATGGAAGTCTGTCTGTTATTTCAGCTACAGTTATCGTACATCTTTATCTAGGTCCTGATTTGGCAATTGAGACAAACTCCTATGTAGTTTAAATAAGCTGCTGATTTGGCATTTCAAACAAATTCATATGTATCTTAAATCGGACCCTGAGAATCACCTAAAGCTTGCTGATGCTTAAGAGCTTCACTGCTCTTTTTTCAGAAAAAACTCTCTTCCCTAAAAATACTCGATTTACTGAGCAGAATAATATTTATCATTTCTTCTAGAATTATAGAATGGTTTGGATTGGAAGTGACCTTTAAAGGTCACCCAAACCCCTTATAATAAGCAGGGAAATCTTCAGTTGGATCAGCTTGCTCCTATCAGTCCCTACCAAGCCTGCCCTTGCCACCTTTCTGGGCAGCCTATTTCAGTGTTTTACCACCCTTATATGTGGCAATGTATCTTCTTTATATGCAGTCTAAACCTACCCTCTTTCCATTTAAAACTATTACCCCTTGTCCTGTCACAACAGACACTGCTAAAACATTTGTTCCCATCTTTCTCTTGAGGCCTTTTGAGTATTGAAAGGCCATGATTAAGGTCCCTGGAGCCTTCTCTTCTCAAGGCTGAACAACCCCAACTCTCTCAGTCTTTTCTCATAGGAGATGTATGCAATCCCTCAGATCATTTTTGTGGCCCTCCTCTGGACCTGCTTCAACAGGTCTGTGTAATTCCTGTGCTGAGAGCTCCAGAGCTGGATGCAGTACTCTAGGTGGGGTCTCATCAGAGCAGAGCAGAGAGACAGAATCAATTCCTATGTCCTGCTAGCTACACTTCTTTTGATGCAGCCAAGGATATCATTGGCTTTCTGGGCTGCAAGCACAAATCACCAGCTCATATGTATGTAAAATTCCTTCTTTGCATCCCTTCCCAAGTTCAGATCCAGCTGAGCACTAGCCTTCCCAACCCCATCCCTACGTAAGCAAGCAGCATCCCTATGCTGCTTACCAGGATACCTGTCCCTGCTTCTAACACCTGTGCATTTCATTCTTGCCCATTAGTTTGATCAGCAGGTCTCAACTCATCTATGCCAATCTCTTGCCTTTTCTTCTTAATTTTGTACACTTGGGGATTAAGAGCTATTGTGCTCTATGGAAAGCATTCTTAAAGATCTGCCAGCTCTGTTCTGCTCTGTTGCTTGTCCCCGAGAGAAGTTTCCTAGGAGTCTTGTTGACTAGCTCCTTGAACAGCCAGTATTTTTCTTTCCTCAGATTCAGGGACTAGACTTTACTCTTCACCTCACCCATATCCCTCAGGAATGTGACCTTTACCAGTGCATGATCACTGCAACACAGATGGCCACCAATCTTGATGTCACTAATCAGCTTGCTTGTGTTGGTGTCTAGTGGCACTGCCCCTCTGGTAGGGCTATCTGTTACCTGGCTTAAGAAGTTATCCTCAATGCACTCCAGAAGTTTCCTGGATTGCCTCCAGCTCTCCATACTACTTTTCTATCAGATATTGGGGTGGTAGAAGTCCATCAGCAGGACAAGAGCCTACGAGCACAGTGCCTTCTGCAGCAGTACAAAGGCTTCATCGATAGGCTCACTTTGACCAGGCAGCCTGTAGCAGACACCAGCCACAATGTTCCCTTTGTTGCTTCAGTTTCTGATTCCTACCAATAAGATTAAGCTGCTTGTGGCTGTTCTTCAGAACCAGTTCTTCATACTTTATCCATTTCTTGACATAGAGGACAAATGTTCTACTCCTTCCTTGCCTGTCCCTTCCGAACAGCCTGTAGCCATCAGTAGCTGCATTCTGGTCATGGGACTTGTCCCAACAAGTTTCAGTAATGGCAACTAGGCCTTAGCTTTCTAGCAGCTTCCAACTCCTGTTAGTTGTTGTCTTAGTTTAGATGAAAACTAAGATATGTTATGAGATACTGAGAGATCTTTAATCGGGAAAAAAAAAATTAATTTGTATAAAAAAGATAACAGTTCTCAGCTACAAATATATGCATGTACAGAACAGAATTAAGACTAATGGTAATTAAAACCTTCAAATGGATTGAGTCCTGTACCCAAAATCTTGCAATGCAGGTCTCTTTAAGAAGCAGTGAACAATCATTGCTGCTGTGATAGCTGCTGCTTCCGGCTTCATGCTGCTGCAGGTGGGGGGGGGAAGGGGCGAAGTGGGAGGGGAGATGAAACTTAGTGTGAGTCCTGCAGGAGTTTGTGGCAGATGCAGATGACCAGTGATCTTCCTTCAGAGACTGTAAAACGCACACAAGCAGTAGATGCTGCTGTTCCTCCTCACATCACTGAGAGAGCAAAGCAAAAGAGGAAGAACAGACAGATGTCCGGGCCAAGCAGGGCATGACCTCTGTCCTGGTTTCTTTAACCTTGGTGTTTCATCTCAGAATTTGTGATGGCCGAGCCTGATATTATCCCTCTACCCCTTCAGGTCTAGTCTAATGCTCTGTGAATGAGTCCCAGTAGTTTATGAGCAAAGACCCTCTTCCCTCTTTGAGAAAGTGAATCCAATCTGATGCCAGTGGGACTGGTACCATGTAGGCCAACACGTTATCAGAAAACCCAAAACTGTGATGGTGTCATCAACCTCAGAGCCAGGTATTAATTGCCTACATCCATCTGTTTCTTTCAATGTTGCTGCCCACAATTGGAAGGAGAGAGGAAAAAATAACCCATGCTGCATATTCTCTTGCCAACCATCCCAACACCCTGGAGCCTCTTTTGACAGCCCTTACACTATGCTCTGCAGCTTCATCATCATGCTCATGGAAGAGCAGTAATGGGTAATAATATGGCCATATCAGATTATAAAGTTTCCTAGTGAAGTCCTGAGCTAGGCCCAAGGAATTCAGGAGACTTCCCTAAGAGGACATGACTGGCATATTGGACCTTTTGTTCCTCTCAGAAAGGAGTCGCCTTCAAATATAACCGAGGTTTTCTTACTCGTGGAGGTGGTTGTGGTACAGGGGATGGGCCCTTCTGACCATGGTAATACCTCTGGTGTAGATGACACATCGTCTACATCATCTATTGAGTGGCCCTCCACATTCAGAGCCTCATATCTGTTTTACAGAGGTACCTGGGAAGGCAAGGTGGGCAAGGGGACAGTTCGTCTGCTGCCCTGAGTGCAGATTTGCCCCTATCCTTAAGTGGCCATGGTAAACAAGGTGAAATTGGTTTGGATGCTTATCCTGGTAAAGAGATAACTTCTCTCAAATTTTTCCAGGTTTTGACAGGTGTGAGAACACATATGCTTTCACATAGCTTTGAATACTCTAATATAGTAAGACTCATCTCTTGTTCAATATAATTCACAATGTTCAACCACCCACTGTGTAGCTGGCAGCAGGAAGTGATATCTGCGCAGTAGAATTAAGTAGGGGTTCAGTGTAGAAAGCAAGTCGTGTCTCTTCTCTTACAGTGCTACAAACACACACATGCAGATGTGTGTCTTCCATCTATAGACTTTAATGCTGTCCAAATCCAAAACCTCACCTGGGATCATGACCATTTCTCACCTCTGTTTTAGAATCAGTTCCTTCCTTGGTTGACCAATACCAAGTCTCATCTTTCAGTTTACTGGACAGATTAGCAACAGACAGAGTGAGAAATTACAAATATCTTAACTGTGTACAACAATGACAGCAGTCTCTAGACCCTGACTTTAAATTTAAATGTGCAAACATGAAAGATACTGGAGCGAAAGGTCTTTCTCTCTTTACGTCCCTTTCTATAAATCAGTGCAAGTACTCTCCAGCTGGAAATGTACATATACAATTACAAACCACAAATATTAGAGTTTTCAGAGAAAGGAGTAATGAGGTAAAATATTTGCATTTTTCCATTATGTCATGCTTTTTCCCACCTACCTTGAGGCCATTTCTTTCCAAACTGGAACAACAAAGTATAAAAAATATGAATAGCTGATGAAGACAGTCCTTAGAAATCATTACCCAGATACAGACAACTTACATAATGCTTCTACCTTTCCTCATTCAAGAAAAGGAAGATAGAGAGGTATGGAATTACGTTCTTCTTTGTCACACTATGAGATCTTGGAATAAAAGCTTGGTAAAAGCTGACCAGGGCTAGGTTATTGCATTTTTCAAAGATTGTTTGAAAACCCTTCTCACTTTCTACACTCCTAAATGGATGGAGAAAGTCATATGGTTCAAGTCATGCCATGTAAACCCTTCAATACTCAAGAACCAAGCTGAAAGGCATCTTGTACTCACATGCATTTGTATATTCTTACCGAATTGCAAGAAAACATGTCCCATATTTGGGTAAGAATATAACTTGTCAGCACATTTCTGCCATTTGTGGAACATAAACCATCATGAATGCCAAAGAATTTGTATCAATTTAATTTTATTCATCACATATACAAGATACAGGTAATAGACACAGCAGTTTTCTGGACAGCTTTAGAAATTAGGAACCTTCAACTGAGATCAGAGTTTTCTATGAGGAGAAGTAAGTGTCTCTGCCTAGTTCCTCACTGGCTTAAGCACATGAAATCTTCAGGAATGGATACATATCCATGTATGTATGGAAAGTGCAAAAAGTTAATTATCACACTACAGCACTGAACAGCAAGCATTTGTGATGTTCCTTTCTACAAGTTCACCACTCCCCAGACTGGTTTGTCACTGTGACTGTGGTGTAAGTCTGTGTAGATCTTTTGCACAGTTTTTACACCAGCTCTGCAGCCTGCCCAGTGATCTGTGTTGGGACTTGATCAGGGAAATGGGAGAAAAAAGTATCAGATAATTTTATCTCCACAGTACAAAATAATCTTCAGCTGTTCAGCCAACTACAAGGAAAACATCTGTAATTGTGTCGGATTTCAGCACAAACTAAGTAATTGTCATGTCCCTCAAGTGCAATATCATTTTAACAAGTCTCAGTGTCTCTTTTTTAATACAAATCAAAGCAGTTGGAAAAGTGAACCATGCCAGAGACTGTAAATGATTACAGCTCTTACCTTCTATGAACAGACAAGGAGACACTCCAGTTTCCTTGCTGGCTGGAACATGCATGCTACTGCCATCCCCAGATCTCATAAACTGAGTGAGAACTGTTAGGTCTACTGTGGACAGAAGCTGCGGGAAACTTCAAAATAGGCAGATGAAGCACGGTTCTCCAGAGTGACAATTAATGTAATTGTGTTAACATTAAAGGTATTTACTCTAGATGAGCATTTTGCCTTAGACTAACCTTGATAATTATTTTTTTAAAGGTATATAAAGCAATAAAAAATTAAAAAACAAGATCTCATCACAATCTTTCTAAGCTTAAACTAAGATTTTCTTAATCATGAAAGAAGTAATTCTAAAAACATTTTCTAGGTTACCAGGGCTCCACATTAACCCAACAAACCTATTTTCAACACAGTTTGAATAAGGATTTTCTCACATTTCAGAGACATTCCCTCTTTCCAATTATCCATCTGCCTTACAGTAATGGACCATGTAGGGTCGTGTTATGTAGAAGAGACTGGTGCCCCTTGGGGAGAAACACAGGACATTAAAAGACAAACTATGCCCTTCCCTGGGAGGTGTGTGCTGGCCTATCTACATCAGAAACACCATCAAGGCCCACCTTGCCACTAGGATGTTTGCATATTATTAGAAATTAAAATATTTCATCTTACCACTTCATCTTGATTCTGACTTTCACTTAAAATTACTGTGTCTCTTGTGTCCTGTTAAATTGATTTGTTATGCTAAATTTGTGCCAAATAAATAATGAGCTTCCTAATTAGCTTATGTTGAAGCAAGACAAGGATGAAATTATATCCAACCGTCTTAGTGTCTGGGGTCCGATGAAAATAATTCAGTGAAGATACTAGAAATTATGCAACCCCACCACACATTAGTTGCTACCATGTTGACTTCCAGTGCTCTGATGCTGTAGGGGAAGTAATTTCTTTGAATGATTCTGAGAGCACACAGTTTAGCTGTCATCACAATACTCTTACAGATAACTGCAAACTACGGAAGAAAATTCCGGTACGTAGGGGAAGAAAAATATGCATTCACATATATCTCATAAACAAATAACTGACACACCCCCTGAATTAATAATTACTTTATATTATTTTTACCTTAAAAATATTATAACTTCAGTCATTAAGCAGAAATAACCTAAGAACTCTGACACCTCTTCAAGCTTTGAAAGGGAACTGAGCTCATACCTCAGTTCTGAAACAGAATCTCAGCACTTAACTGCATTGGAGAATTTTGCCTAAAAAGATCAAGAGGGAATCTTGGCCTCTGCCAAAGTCAATGGCAAAATCCTTGTTACACACAATCACCTCAGCTTTTGGCATTAAGCTGAAGATCCCATAGATCACCTAATAAGGAGAGAACCAAAACCAAGACTCCAGTATGTCTGCCTGCTGTCCTAGGAAAAACAGTGCCTACTTTTCACTATTATTATTACTACTAAAATTGCTAATATTACTGCTGGGTTTGTCTTCCTAAAGATTACCACTCTGTCCAGACAACTTTTGATATTTCTACATGGTAATATTTCTGACAAGATGTATATACTTCTTCTGCTGCTCTTCTTAATGTTGTATTTAATGAGAAATTCAGGAACAGCACAAATTTTTGTCAGGAGTTAGATGCTGAAAATAATGCAGATGAAGCAGAATGAATACCAACAACTATAATAACTAACCAAAGAACACATTTAATCAATCAGCTGTGACAAGCATTTTCTTACTGCATGGGAGAAGTTTCGTAGAAATACATTACAAAATGCAATTAGACATATGCATTAATTCTATTGTCAAGAAAGAGAAATATTTTTATCTGCTAGTACTCACCATGAGATAAATAACCACATGGCATTGTTAGCAACAGAATGAATGATTAAAAAGGGGAGCTGTTCACCAGATTTAGATATAAGCTAGTTATGTCTCACTAGTAGAAAGAAGAACTCATCTCTATTTGTACCAGATGAAATTAAGAGAGAAATATGAATTGTTTGCCTGTGTCTGCATGGTCAAATCAATGTTGTTAAAAAAAAAAAAAAAGATAAAAGAAGTGGAAGAAAACATGCCTCATCTTAAAAATATAAATTACCTCACAACAAATATTCAACATGTGTTCATGACTAATGAAATCATTCCAGGAAGACTAAGACTGAGGCCTTGTGTTCAGCTGAAGAAAGATGAACTTTAAATCTATACAAACTAATTTATTTTAACTCAACCTGTAATATGTAATGTGATTCAGAAACAAAAATTAGTATAGTTTACAAGTGGGTGCTACATAGACTGCTTTGCTGTTACCAACGTGGTGCAAGAAGAATCACTTTTCATGAGGTATTTGGCCACATTCAAGTCGTATTTTTTACTTTTATTTGAATTATGTCTTCCAGGACATAATTTGGACAGTGACTGGGAATGGAAAGAAGGGGTGAAATAGAGAGCTACAGGGAAGGTAACTTAAGACTGAAGAATAAGAAGTGCAAAAAACAGAATCAGAATAAGGTCAGCTGCAAAGATTTAGTTGGGACTGCTTGGCTGACAGACAAGGACTGTGTAACAAAGATGGATGACCATAGGTACAGCAATGAGTCTTCTTCATTTATGCTGTTAAACACTGCCCTGAAGAGTCGGATTCCCACTGTGGTATCTGCCTCAGAGTTCCTGTGTAATAGAAAAGTTGCTTCAATATTTTGCGGATCACTATGTGTATGACATTTTTTCAAGTGCTGCTGAGCAAGGGGGAATGTAGAAGAGCTGCAGCTGCCCTTAAAGCTGCAGCTGAAGGCAATGAAGGCTGATCTTTGACATCTTCATGTGTCGTATGACAGTGAACTGCATTTTAACATTTTTTTCTAGTTGCTCTTAAAATCTTCCATCAGTGAAAAAGGTATAAATATTCCTTTTAATTCACAGAAATATACTAGGTCTTGTGTTTAAAGCATTCAGACAGTACAGTGACAAACATCTTTAAAAATCTATGAACAAATTAATTATTCTGTCTTCACAGTAGGTTTTGAAGTGTGTCTGATAAAGCAGGAAGATAAAATAAATGTCAAATAACAGCTTATGTAATGAAGCACCAAAAGGACATGGGTCACTTTGGAGAAAAACAAGTTGTGTATGTAATTCCAGTATCAGAAGTCATAAAGTGACAGCTGAAATGAGATTGGAGATGTAATTCTGCCACTCTGTACAGTTTTAGTGTTTGTCTTCGGAACCCCCTAATCATGTTCTTTTGTCACCAAGGTTAGAGTGAGTTCGTGTTTTAAGTCAACAGAAAGAGTATTCAAAATAAGGCTTTGTTTGTCACTGATTAGGCGTAAAAATACTTTGCTCTTGGGAACTGTTCATGAAGCTCTTCAAGTGCCACTCAGATAATTGCAAAACACTTCATAATAGCACCAGAGGGACTAAATACAAAATCACCTTACCTAAGCCTAACAGGTGAGATTTGCTAAGAAAACCTTGCAAATGTTCCTACCACTCTATCGTGCTTCTTGTGTGGCTTTTATGAATAAGTGGAGACTTCTGCCGTCACCAGGATGCTCTCAGAACCAAGGTCATATTTTTTATCAAAATATTAGAAAACTGGCAAGAAACTGACTACCCTGTATACAAATCCGAATGTCTGTTTCCGATATTTGGTTTAGGTTAGCATACACTAGGAGATGATGAAAGACCTTCAGCTCTCTAAAAAAAAAAAAAGCTCTCTTTTCCTTTCTCTTCCTTTTCCAGCTCATCAATAAGCATTTCAGTATCCAGAAGTGAAATGTACCCTTTGATGATGTCCAGGAGTTACTACTGAGACATCTGATACCAGACTAGGCACCTGCTACTAGTTAAAGGTAAAGGGGTCTAAAAGGTACCAAGAAAATTATTAACACTTATGCATGAGATATCATTAAATGAGAGGAAGAAAGATCTAGGCAACAGGGAAAAAAAAGCAAAGGGACATCAGCATGTGTCTGCAGCTCATTTGGTTTCCATAGATCACATTTCAAATAGTCTACAGCCTCTCCCATGCAGGAAGAACAATCCTCACAAGCATGTCTGGTAAGGAGCAGGATGACATGTTTTCGTAGGCATAGCACGAGGAAGGCTGCAAGAATACCCCACACCAGCCCTACAAAGTGTTTCTCTTCCTTACAGCAACTTGTCTATATGCTTCCCCAGCAGGGACTGTTTCCTCTCTGTGGTCTTTGAGGAACATTACATGAGATAGAATCTGGAGGTGTCATCTGTGACGAGGATATTTACTTGAAAAATGAAAATTCGCATGTCCTTTCCTGAAGTAACAACCAGCTGAATAGCCCAGAGAGGTCAGCAATGGAGGAGAGCTTGGAGAATGATATCTGTTTGGTAAGTGGAATACCAGAGAGACTAACTAAAAAGTTTCTTTAAGGTACTACAGAAGATCTACAAGACAAGAATTTCATGCAAATCTGAGTTTCAGTCAAGTGCTGCACCCCCAATATCTCCTTAAAATGACACAGTGGGACAAAACCCGGCATGCTGAAAGAAAATCTCTTTGCTAAAATACCAAGGGAAGAGCTAGGTTTTCAAATCCCTGGGTTTTTTCCTTATTTTATGAGAGAATCTGCATTCCAGATGGGCACCTGGAATTTCCATGAATAGCATTCATATGCAACAACAGTCATTAAAAAGGTCTAATCACTATGCTGACTGTATTCAATAAGTTATGTCAGTAACCTGCTCCTGGAGTGTTTCCTCTCCAGTGATTCCTTTTTCCCTTTCATTAAGTGCCACTATTATTTTATTTTCTTACTCCCAGGGAAAAGGTGTACAGAATTAAAGTGTTGAAAAGATGAAAAGCTTCATTCTGGTGAGTGCTTAAGGGGAAGCTTGCATAAACACCAAGAGAAAATAGAAATAACTCATTCCATTCCTTTATTTCTGAGGAGTGTCTAATTTGTCTGTCAGCAGCTTAACAAGGCTGGACCAGAAGTTGTTCCTCAAGTGAATCATAATGAGAAAAGAATGTGATTTGAAATATCTATTTAATTCTGAGTTATGTACTGGCTTTAGATCAAGTAGCTTTTATGTTAAAATGAAAGAGACACCTGGCCAGACAAGTCAGTTGAAAAGTCTTATCTTTATGTCAGGCCTTAAAATGACCATCCTGTTACTGAGAACAGTGTAAAAGAGGTTGCTGGGGGTTTTTCTGTCTCATTAACTTTTCATATAATGACCATTTTCACAAGTTTTGTTCTGTCCTTCTAGTAGTGACTTTAAAGACCTCCAGTACAGCATTTGCACAATATAAATATGCAACCAGACTGTGTAATTAAGATTTATTTTCTGTTTACAGTTACCAGCATTTCACCTCAAAGACACCTCTCAGGTTCACGGGGTGTCAGTAAAATGTTGTGACTCTGTTCATAAATCAGTGCAGAAATTATGCATGCTATTAGGGTTGGTATAAAGGCTATTTCTCCCAGGCAGGTGTTCTTGACAGCCCCACAGGCCAGAGAGCATATCAGCAGAAGACTCTGCAATCCTCACACTTGCTGGATGACTAGAAGGCTATGACATGTCACTTATACCTTTGTTTTTACTGTTAGACCAAGAGGAAAAGGCATTAGACATGAGTCTCAAATATATATATGCATATATATATACACGTTTCAAACACGAGACAAGAGTTAATGGACAGCAACCTGACTCAAGATTCATGAAAAGTAAAGTAATCATGGACTGAGGCAAAGGATTACCTCATTGCAGCTGATATTTCCTATGGGATATAAAACATTTGACCAAGAACTGCTTGGTTGTTATCAACCAAGAAGCACCCAAACGTTGTAGACAGCATCCCTCACCTTTGTGCTTCACAAAAGTACCCCAGCCAGATCACCTGAACATATACACTTTAGCACTTGTGAGTGTGAGAGTCTGGGAGGCTAAAAATCAAAGTCCTTAAATATTTTGTATAATAATGAGCTTCCTCTTTCTTAAGAACATATATTAAATCATGTGAGACCAATTTTGTATTGAGGTCCTAATAATGGAAAGGAAGAATGCACAGGGCTTTGTATAGTTGAAAACATCCAGGAATTGTCATGATAAAGAGAATCTTAGAGTGTTTAGTATAAATCACAGAAACTCCAGCCTTAACATCTCGAGTACAGGAGATCATAGGAGCAAAGCCATGGCAGCAGCTGGAACTGTTAGGGCTCTGGCCTAGAATTAAAAGACAAAAGTCTTTTCCTGCCAACAATATGAAGCTGTGGGAGATAAAAAAAAAATGGAAACAGAAACCCTAAATGTCACTGATGTGGACAAAAGTCATGCATAGTTTGCCTCAAACAGGAAAAGCTACTTGGCTGTAAAGAAGATGTGTGTCTGGAGGGCTACTCCAGGCTAACAGCATCTCCTCTGAGTCTCAACAAGGGCACCAAGTTCTTTCTTCTTGTTTTACCTGCCCATGTCTGAGTACAATAGAGTACATCCGCAGAGTACAACATCTCTCATCATGTCAGAGTATAAAAAGATACCTTGCTGCAGAGGTGAGGTACAGTGGGAGGCAGAATACGGAATCACAGAGCAGCTCTTCTCAAAATCTGGAGTTAAATTTAAAAAAAAATAAATAAATAAAATAAATCATGACAGCTCTTGTGAAAGACAAGCAACAGCCTCCTTTTGACTACCTAAATATCATGTATTGCATCATGCAAGGAAAAATACAAGGCAAAAAGCACAGGTAACTCATCGTTAAAGTCACCAAATAGTAGACTGAGGTCACAGCCAGTCTGGACCTGGGAAGCCGCAACACTGACCCTCTTTGGTTTTGCTTATGTCCCTTCAAATACTTTTTATGGGCTTTTTTCTGCAGAATTATTTATTTTGAGATAAAATACATTATATATCTATTTGTTTATGGGTTTATGTTTGGTTTTTACAATCCATTAGGTTCATAAACTCTCTTATCTGTCTGTTTAATTTATTTTAACTACAATAGATCAGAAGAGATTAGTTGCTTAGCAACTTTTCAGTGGCAGAATCTATTTTGGAGAATTTGCAATGCTCATACTAGAGGTCAGAAAAATTTATAATACCATAAACCAGCCAGAACATGTGTTACAACAGCAAAGATTGCTTACAAGGCTTCTATTTCAGTGAAAGAGGTTGCAGATTTCTACCAGAATGTTCTTCTGGAAAATGGATAACACGTATTTAAAATGGACAAAGTAAAAGGAAGGCAGGAAAATACAGGTAGATTTGGATGAAGTAATTCCACACCTTTCTTAAGTATATTTCATTTCTTCCTGCACTGCCGGTGTACTTTCCGCTGCTACACAGGCTGGACTCCTGTACCTGCAGGAAGCACAGATAGAGTTATACCTCCAGCTTTATGCGAAGTTCTAACAAATATTCTTTCTTACCTGCTATTTACTACAAAGCAGTGTAACATAAAATGGCACAGTTCAACAAACTGAATGTATTCAAAGAATATGGAATCTGCCACAAAATATTTTATGTGGTGTTAGGGATACTGCAGATTACCTGAATACAAATTCCCTCCCATGGCAGAATAGAGGCTGTCGCTTATGTTGTCTTTCCTGATATACAAAACATTCTCAAATGCAAGTTCCAGCACAACACTTATGCTACTGTACTTTGGCACACATAAACTACATTCTTGTCTGGTCTTTCTCCAGCAATATTTCTGACCTTCACACTGCAATTACAACATGCAGTGTAACCCACCTGGATTATTCAAGCCTAAAGATGAACAGTAACATCTCTTAGTTGTTTTGTTTTGCTTTGCTTTTTTTAATGCTTACACCAATATTCTTCGACTCTTTGCACCTAACAGAATGAGTTAACACTTGACTAGGTCTCAGCAGCACCCCAGATGTAAGTGTACAACATGAATGTGGCCAGCAGATCAAGGAAGGTGATGTTGTCCCTCTACTCTGCCCTGGAGTGCTGCATCCAGCTCTGGAGCCTTCAGCACAAGGAAGACATGGACCTGTTGGAGCAGGTCCAGACAAGGGCCACAAAAATGATCAGAGGGATGCTGCATCTCTCCTGTGAGGAAAGGCTGAGAAAGTTGTGGTTGTTCAGTTTGGAGAAGCTCTAGGGTGGCATTACTGTAGCCTTTCAGTACAACAAGGGGACACAGAGAAAGACAGGAACAGACATTTTAGTAGGGCTTGTTGCAATAGGACAAGAAGCAATACTTTTAAACTGAAATACAGTAGATTTAGACTGGATATATGGAAGATTGATTTTTTTTTTTTACAATAATGGTGGTGGAACACTGGAACAGGTTTCCCAGAGAGGTGGTAGGTGCCCCATCCCTAGAAACATTCAAGGTCAGGCTGGACAGGTATCTGAGCAACGTACTCTAGGTGAACATGTCCCTGCTTATTGCAAGAGCCTGGGAATAGATGAGCTTTAAAGATCCTCTACAACCTGAACCATTTTACAATTCTATGGCTCTACAATAAATCAGAATGCATTATACATTGGCATTCAGGATATAAATTTTATGTTTTAGAAATGTGCTATTTGCCCCTTACTTTAAGTGTCCTTGTAGATTATGTGTGGTTCTTCCATTTTAGACTTCAGAGAAGAAAACTGAATTCCAAAATCAAAAATATGCCAAGTTTGTTTTAAAAGAGATTTTTCCCAAGTGAAAGGTATAAAGCCTGCCCTAAGATTTTTTTCAGTGATTTTTCTTCTGAATATATAAACAGTAGCCTGCATTCTGGAATCTTTGGGGGTTAATCTGTTTGCCAAGAGCCTTTGCTTTCCCTCTGTACTTTAAAAAAAATACAAATCTTTGTTGTCTTGCAGCACACTTTTGCCCCTTCATAAAAAGCCTTTTCGTTAGACCAGACAGGTAAATGACTCCTGCAGTGACCTCTTATCACTTTTAACTTTTGTAATAAGCTATTTGACTTACACTTCTTGTTTGAATACATTCATTCAAACTGTTGATATTGGGGCTGGGGAGGATACATATGGACTGAAAATCTCAAAACCACAAGAAAATTTTGGAAAACTGTTGTTAGTAAAACTAGGTATGTTCAGTACAAACTAAAAATATCTCATGTTTTCCTTTTGACAATTAAAAAAGAAAGGCATTTAGGCATTCCCTATAAAATCCTGCAAACTTTGGAAATAATCAGCTCTGAGTCAACTTTACAAACACTATTTGTTTTTCACTGCTTCCTGCTTTATATAATCATTTCCCCTGTGTCAGTTTAATGCCTTTTTGAGCTGGTATGAATGACTACACAAGACCTCGAGTAATGGAGAAGACAACAAGTTCTCTTTCATCTTGTTATTTCAAATACTAACTGAGCAACTTGTTTTAAGGAAGGAAAGGGAACATCACTGGATTTGTACAATGGTCAGATAAAATCACTGGCCATTGTTTGTCTGCTAACAGGGTGTTGAGTAACAACAGAAAAAATTAGGTTTAGAGATAATTTCCAGGGATAACACACTTTTTATGAATAATAGAATTTACCCCTTCTCTGTCAGGCAACATTTTAGATTGAGATTTACATTATTCAAGGTTTTTTGAGGAAGAGTTCATAGTAATTTTTCAGTGAGAAAACTAGTAATTTTTTCAAAGTAATTGCTCGTAAGAATAAAATTCCCACTTTGATGTCTCACCATTTTACGTTTAGCTTTTTGATGACTATTATAATAGAATAAAATAATATGACTGTTGCATAGTATTAGTGCATTGGCTAGATTGCAAATGCTCTAGTTAATGTTCCAGTGCAGTTTCACATCCTTAAAAATTAATGAAACATTCATCTTTGTAAGTGGAGCTTTCGATGCAGAATGTCACAATTATAGTTTTTGAAAAACTGAGCCAGTTTTCATCTACTGCTTTCAAGTTAGCTCAAGGTGACTCTCACCTTTCGTTCCATTGCGGAAGTAAAATTTAAATACACTGGATCTTAATGGTGGGCCAATGCACCAGAGAGTTCTGACAGCAGAACTGCATTTCTCTTGCAGGCTTCACGTGCTGGCGGCACACAGGCTAGACAGACCTTGAGGAGGAAGTACACCAGGGAAACCGGAAGGCATTGAAACTCTCTTATCAGGCACTACAAGGCAAAAACCTACATTGTCACCTTGAAAACAGTTAAGTCTTTCTGAGTGAGCCTTCTACAGATGATGGAGAGCTCAATCTGCAGAGGTTCTGATGTGGCAGGAGGTGAGCCAGCTGTCTTCCAAGAGCTTCATTGAATCAATGAGTATAAGTTGTACCTGAGCAGAAAATCTGCACAACAAAAAACATTTACACCAGCCTGAAATGATCTGCACTGAACTGTACAGAGAAGGTGAGCTTCAGGATGCTCAGTCACAAAACATATGCTACATCATCAGAAACAGACAGCTGCATAAACTGGGAGAGATGCAAATGGACACTGTGAAAGCTTATTATCTTTACTGTAATGTCATGATTTTTTTCAATCTCTGCAGTTCCTGTCCAATGTTATAAGTGTAATATCCCAATGATAAAAGTGCTCAGAAGGTGCCTTATATGAGTTCATAGGCAAACAGCTGCAGTATTTAATGGCTATGTTGGTGAACACTCCCTTTTTCTATGTCCAAAATGCACTGACTGAATAAACCTCACTTTCATGCCATCTGATAATCACCTTTGCTCAAACCGTGTATGCAAATAATAATTTCCTTCCATTTATTTGCCAGAACCATTCAAAATAAACAACTAAAAAAATAAATTTAAAAAACTGAAAATTTTCAAACAGACAATTCTTTTCATATGCACCAAAAAATAAAGGACCACAAATCCAATTAAGAGTCTTGTTATAACCAACAAGCACAATGTTCAAGCTTCCACAATAGTGCCACCTTGGAGCTATGCGATCATTTTACCAGCTGTAGGTAGATTCCTAAACTTTGGGTAACACAAGAAAGCAACAGCCATGTACACACATGGAGAAAGAATCTTCATCAGTAGCTTTCTCAGCTCAGCCCACTGACTCATTAAAATTCCCAAAAATCAAGGCATTTCAAAAATTTGTCCCACAAAGTCTTTTCCAAGCACTTCTTTTTTTGTATGGTTCATGTTTTGGCAACATCCAGTGAATTCAGCTCAATTTAGCAAGTAGTTTTTCTCACATAAATTTTCAGCACATGGTATTTACTAGAAATGTGGGCAGACAGAACAGTATGATTTTAAATGCGTAAATGAAGGAGGTAAAAAAGTCTTCAAGACCGCAAGCAAGCAGTTGTATATGTAAAGGGGAAAAAACCTTTCTTCCATTATCCACAGCAGTTGCCGTCTTTTTGCAGAGTAGCTAGAACCTGTACCTTGATTCTGCTTACTAGGTTGTTATGAATTAGCATAAGTTCATGGAAACAAATGGTGTAACACGTAGAGGTTGCGAAACCACTGCCTTCTCTCTGAACTGTACAAAGACTTTCAGTTCTAAAAACAGATGACACCGACTGTGCTCCTTAGTTACTACCATGTTGCATTCATGCAAGGCTTTAAAAATGGGGCAAGAATGAGTTAGAGGGACTTTAGGACAATATAAAGTCAATAAAAAGGAGGCTTTGAATTAACTTTTGTAACACTTGTTACAAACAATAGAAAGGTGAAAGGAAGAAAATAATGCTAAGCAAACTGCAGAAAACTGTCACAGCAGTAACGTTTTCATCTGGAAACCCTCAACACATCTCGGTCCCACTCAACAGATGTGCAGGGTCAAAGCATGGTACTTGACCCTCAGTAGGAACCTTAACTACAATTAGGCATACAATTGTTGAGAAAATGCATTAAACACACAGGCACAAGACAAAGGTAATCAGATGACCTTTCAGACAAAAGGGCAGATCCAGGGCTGTTCTGGGCAAGGTCAGAATTTCTTTTGTGTTTTCAGCACAGCATACAGCACTGGTCTAGACCTGCATTACTAAGGTTGTAAGATTCTTTTGTCCCAGAAAAGGCAAAATCTCAATGCTTTTTATCTCATCTGGGCTCAGGGCAAACAGAACACCAACTTTTAATCTTGCTTGCCATTTCCCAATAGAAAAGAAGACTGGATCTTTCCCCCAAACACTTTACTACATTAAGCCACCTCAGCAAACTTCTGATTTTATTTAGACTTGTAGCAATGTCTGGGTAATTCTTGAGCATACTGAAGGCTGTGTTTATAGTGTTTCCATCTTAGTAGTTCCACTATTTTGTTTAACTAATCCACCTGAACTGTAGCAACCAGTGAAGAAAGGTAGTATTTCTCAAGAATGAAGTGCTGGTTTAGGTATTAGTAAAAGTCCTAGATTATTGTAGATATTCTAAAGGATCTGGGTTTAGCCTCATCATCCATCAGAGCTGTTGGTGATAGAAGCTCCCCATCCCCCTTGAGCAGAAACATAATTATTTTTCTGCCTCACAGCCTTAAGAGGTGTCATTTCTAATGTGGAAGGAGGTGTAAAGAAGAGGTGGGTGAAGAGAGTGATTGAGATTGGCATTGCAAAGGAAAACATAGCTCAATAGAATGGGGTACTATGTTCTGCCTCAGTGGAAAATTCAGAGCATTATCGACAAAGTTTTTAACAGAAGAGTCCTTGGGGATTTTTATTTTGGGGGGAAGTTTTGAATGGTGACGAGGTAAAAAAGAGAATTGACAGCTGGCAACCACACAGTTTATTCTTTGGGAGAGAGCACACCCTACATTTCCGGTGAGTAGTGCTGCTGTACTTGGAACAGCAGTGCTGAAATAGGACAAAGCAGGCCCATCTAAAACTACTTCACAGAAACAGCTAAATGAGGAGACACTACAGTAGCATGTGATTCCATACCAAAAGCAGAGATCTGTGTTAAGACCAGTGGATGTCTCGTTAAATAGGTACAGCTCTGACAAGTGGCTGAGTTATGACTTCTGGTTAGGTCACAAGATTCAAAAGAGACTGACTCCTTTGCTTTATAAGATTCCCCTTAGAGAAGAGCCTCAGTGCAGTTGGATTTGCCTCTAGTCCCAGCACTGGCTGATGGTTTATGACTACAGGATTATGTGTATATGTGTATTTTAGCCATCAGTCAGAATTCATCTACCTGTGGCACCCACAGGGTTAATACTTGCAGTCTGCAAGACCAAGCAGTGGCCACAGCAGTTTAGAAAGTTTTGCAATGCCCACCAGAGAGACAATTTCACAATCCTGAAGTGATAAGTAATTTAATTCAAGTGACAGATCAAAACATTAGCACTGCACAAGTATAACCAGTTAACAATAATTGTATATTTATATGTATATATGAAGTAACAATTGAAACTCAACTTAATAGCTGTTTTCCTGGAGAACATCCAACAACATTAGAGACAAATAATTCTTACCTAAGAGGCATCCCTCCTTGGTAGAGGAAGAAAGGTCCAGGCCTGTTGACCTGTCCATCACATAACATAGTGATCCTTTCCTCCCCGAAGAAAGCAGGTTTAGATGCCAGTTTTATACTTTTTAGAAACTCTTTGGCACCTCTTGGTGAAGTGGGACTAAGTCAGACAGTATGTATTGACTGGACCTTAGCAAAGCCACTTGTGTTGTCAAAAGTGGTGACTTGGAGGTTTGCCATGCCTTCCAGGTGTGAGTTCAGTATGTACTTTAGGGCGTGTTTCTGCTCTTAATTAAAGCAACAACAGTCTGTGAGGCCTCCGTCTCACCCCGTGTACCACTTAGCTGATTTGAGCAATAGACCACCACCCGATCTATCTCAACAAATACAGTTTTCAGTTGTTAAAGTCAAAACACTCCCTAGTGCAAAATTCAGTATTTGCTATCCACAAGGCCTAGCAAGCCTGTTATACCACAGTGGATTAGAACTAAATGTGAAACAGGATGATGGTTCAGCCATCTATGGCTTTTAATTGAACATATATTTCTTTTCAAGATCTAGTATGATTTTCTTGTCTGAAAGGTTTTGGTGGATACTCCAAATAGCCCTCCACTCCCATAAGCATGCAGTTCCCACTCAGACAAAATTCCCTGTTTAATTAATTTGAATGACATCTAATATTCAATCCAGTGTAAACAGTGAAAATAAACATCCAAGTGTTCAGAAGTAGAGTCTTTCTATGCTTTTCCAAGAGCGTTACTGAGGTGCAAAACAGCTTGAAGTCATCACATTGTCACTAGAAAACTATCTTTGCTGTGTTGTGAAGGAGAAGGAAGCGGTATACTAATTATCAGCCATCTGTGGTGGGAGCCAGGGATTCTCTCTCTTCCCTTCCTGCTTTTATACATAGACAGATTCAGATCAGAATCCCTGGAGCATCAGTCAAGGGATGAAAGAACACGCAAATCGTCCCTGTTGTGAGCTGCTATGTGTCCCACAAGTGAACATCAAAAACAAAAAAGAATTAGCTAATCATCAGTTTTCTTTCGACTATTAAGGACAGCAACAGACCAAAATAGGAAATGAAGCTTATACTGCAAACAGCACAGTTCAGCCATAGGCCACATACCCAGCTCTCACACAGCACAATACTTTGCATCTGCACGAGCTAAGGAGGCTTGCACAGGGCTGCCAGCACCTTCACACCTCCAGCCACCAGCATGACTGCGGGTTACGGACAGTCTATGCACTCAAACATTTTTCAGCCCTGTGTACTCTGGCGCAGGCAGAGATTGGCCTCGCTGTTTCAACAGCTTTGCTCCCAACGCAGTGGCTGCCCTTCCTGATAGGTGGACAGAAACCAGGAGAAACCCAGAACAGGGGTCAGCTGAATTTTCCTAGCAGCAAGAGTATGACTTTGCCAGACACTACTCTACCTCGGACCTCTTAAACTCTACTGATTTACACAAGATAGAAATTGTCCTAGATACATAAGTCATACACTGGATGTTAACAGCATTACCAGATAGAAAACCTGAAGAAACTCTCCTCTGGAAAATGCTACACTCTTAGGTTTTAGGGATTATGTATTGATATTTTAGCACCTGTAATCTTTGGAAAAGCTATCCTTGTCTATAAATTCTCTTCCCTCATGTCCCTCTGCCTTTAGGAATGACATAAGCTAACTTTTTGAGATTATTGTCAGTGTAGCTGAAAAGCATTTGAACTTAAGGTAAAACTGGCTATGATAACAGCATGTTTCTTTCTTTGCTAGACAAAACAAGTGGAAAAGAATTGCTTCCACCAGATAATGTAGCAGTTACACTGATAGTTTCAATAAAATGTTTCCAAAGTAAAATTTCATTAAAGACTAAACTCCTCAAAATTTTAAGCATATATGTTTCCCTGAAAGGCGCAAGTGACAGGTAATTTTAGGAAAGAAGTGTGATGAGAAAAGAAAAGGGAGAAAGATAGATTATTTTTCTGAACTTGTTTCTCCAGCAAAAAAAACTTGAAGAAAATCATCAGAGCAGCAGTAAAGGTTTTTTTTCCCAGCAATAAGTTTGTGGTCTGAGGTTTGTGGATATCAATTAGTTTCAAGTTCATTTGGAACAACTTTTCAAATTTATATTTCCTAGATAAAGTAAAAGAAATCAGGACACCCTCTCCACCTGTTCTTCTGCCAGCTTGAGCTATCACAGGACAAACTCCCATGCTGTGTGATGGCTAATACACACACACACAGACTCACACTCCTTTTTGTTTCAACTGCTTCCACTCTGATCTTGGATTCTACTGGAACCAGTAAGGATTTTACCTGGAAAAGAGGTAAGGTTAGGTCCACTGCATTTCTACATGGCAGGTGGACCATCAGGCTCCAGGGCACTGTATTTCAGCATCGTACTGCTGAACAAAAGAGAGGAATTTTGGTATGTGGAAACAGAAAAACAATCTCGCTCTCTGCATTGCTGGAACCTGAAAAACAGTCTCTCTGGGAGCTCTGAGGAATGAAAAGAGATAGAAATCTTCTCTGACTTTTTCCCTAAGCTGATTGTCTCCTCAGTGGAATAAATTGTCTTTGGAAATGCAATTGCTATCTCTTAAATAGATCTTGCTGTGGATATAATAGGAAACTTTAACTTGCTTCTAAAAACATAATTACGGGTGAGAATGCAGTGAGCAGCCTGATATTAGAAACTGACAATGCCATTCCTTGTCCGTACTCTAGTGCTATAAATCAAGGTTAATGACATGAAAATCAGTAAAAATCTGGATGACATAAAACAAGTTAGAAGAGTATCAGGATCATGCAGTTTGAGAGTACTGACATTATTGAGTGCTTAACTTTGATGTGACATTCAATTTTTGTGTTCATTTTCTTCTTGACACTCTTTGTTACAGAACGAAATTTCTTCTCGTAAGAATCCATGGAAAGTTCCAAGCTGTTCCGTTTCACGCTTGTCTTAGGCACACTATCCTACCTGTTTCTGCCCAGGTTTCCAGGGAGCCAAGTTTGCAATTTACTATGAGGAGACGGCTCATGCTGAGACCATACCCTGCTGCAAAACTCTGAATTTGTAGTAGACTTCCAATTCTCAATATAAAACACATCATTGCTGGGAGAAAAAAACTTTGAGCAGTAAGAAAATTAAAGGAAATACATCAACAGATATCAAAACAAACCATCCTTCCAAACCAAACATTTTTATGGTTCTATGGTTAATTTTACAGAACTTTTTCTTTCTGTAATGACCACTCTCCTTTGGCAATTTATGTGGAAAACAAAAAATCTCCTACACTTTTGCACTAAGCTTTCCCTTCCTCACAACCCAAGCACTGACTCTGAATTCTTTACATTCTTGACTTTCTTTTGCTTCTGTTTCTTGCAAATGCCTCTCCTCTGTTCCTTTCCTGAGTTTTCATCATCCATACTGTTTTCCAAAGAACAATTCTGTTCATCACAGGGAAGGCCAAGATTTAGTAACCTGAGTGGTGATTTCATTAGTCCTCTTTAGAGAAGTCTGGAGAAAAATGTAGAAAGGTTATATGGCAACATGAGACAGATGAGTTCCAAGCCTGCCACTGCCTACCAGACAGCTTTAGGGAGGTCAGTTCACCTGTCTGGCCTGTCTCAGTTTTCTGCCTGAAAGATCAAAAGATCCTGATTTTTTAAATTATTTCTGAAACCTGTGCCATTTATCAGATTTTAAAGAATGGAACCCATAGGTTTTTTGGAAACTCTTAGATGCTTTGCCTGATGGAAAAGTATGTCACATAGTAAATCTCAAAAAAAAGAGGTGGCTGGTTGAGACAGTATTCATCCAGGTTCTTTACCACCGAAGTCAATACTGGTTCTGCCATGGTTTCAATAAACTCTTGCTTGTAATAAGGACAGCAGCATACAGTTAAATCTACAGAGCTCTCCACAAGATCTTTGAAAGAACTTTGGAAAAATATTTAAATTATTCAGATGGATTTATGTTTGAGCTTGCCTTCCTGTATGACATCTGAGAAAATGCAGATAGAAGAGAAGATTTATTCAGGAAATTATAATTTTGTTCCATAAATATGGATTCAAAAAATTAGGAAGGACAACATTCTATCATGTGGGGCAAAAGGTGTAGCAGGTTTTTAGACACAATGTCTCCTTAAATATTTGAAAGGATCCTGCCTTTTTAACTTCTGAAAGACAAGTTTTTAAAAGCATCACACACATTTCACTCCCAGTCTTCCCAGAGAGAGGCCAGTGCAAAGCTATCATTGACTGTGGTGGATGCAATACTGTCCTCTTTCAGTTGGTCTGTGCCAATCTGAATCTGTGCAGTTGCACTGCCTTGTAAGGGCAAAGGTTACCAGACAGAAAACACAGCAGAGTAAGCCCTCAACCAGCCTGCAGTTTTGCAGAAGCATGCACAGCTGCTTCTAGGGAACATAAGGGCACAGCCACTGCAGCCACAGAACATTATAGGAACGTACTATACCAATATACTAAAATATCAGTATGTAACTATATAACAGTACACCAGGTGTGGTTTCCTGGGGAGAGGAGAAATCTCACTCTTGTGAGATGCTCTGCAGTCTGCTTCCTGAGAGGTGAACTTGTCAGATGTATCCACAGTCTTTCTCCACCAGGAGGTACAACAATGACTGGCTTCTCAAGCAGAAAAGCTATAAAAAATCTGTTGGGGAGTTGGAGAAAAGGAGAGGTGACAGCACTGTTAGCACAGCTTAATTGCAGGGAATTTTGCCCTCTAGCTTTCACATGTCTTTCCACATCGCTGTCACTCTGATATGGAGATGTTCTTGAGAGCAGATCCAAAGCTTTACATCCATGTTTTTTTCTACCTATATACATACAAATACATATTTATATATATATATATATAACTGTGTATGTTTTGCTGTGTAAAATTATTATTAAAAAAATGCAACTGTATCCGTAAGTCTGAGAGGTTCAGCATATCTAATTTCTCTTCAGAGCAAACACACAGAGGCACAGAGCAATGAACATCCCCTGCTGTTAGCTGTTTTTGAAAAAAGCCTCATTTCACTTTTCAGACAGCTCTTCCTCACAGTAGTATTGCTGTGTAATTTCAAGTCATAAAACTGAGAGCAAGCTAGAGCAAATACAGCTGCCGCACTTTCCTACCACCCCTAGCCAGTCTTTCCACGTTTCTGGAGTGCCCTTAAGGGTTCACCCATGCATGTTTCATCTGCCCTCACCCTGCCTGAGACAGCTGCAGGACTGTTTTCCTCAGGCAGGGATGAAGAGGGTTCAGAAGAGCTGGTGTATTACCTGCAATGCTGGTTTCCACCTCATTTCAATTACCTGTGTTTTTCCATAGAAAAGACTCTGGCGACATCCAAATCAAGTGATGCAGTCACAGCAAGGGACTTCAGAGGATCAAGAAGAAACATTATGATTGAGGAGGTGGGAGGGAAAAACCCATCAGGCTGGCTAGAGGGACTATATAAGCACTTTTGTAGGAGGTCTACTGTAAAACCCAGGGAAGGCAAAGCAAAAAAAGAGAAGACGTTCAGGCCACTGTATCATTGCCCAGATGCACCCTCCCACAAGCAGGAAGGAATGCAAAGCATTACAGCTTCACAGGGTCTGATTCTTCCCTATGGCTCACACTGCTAACACAGCAGCATCTCAGGGTTAGAGGATTATTTTCCTGAATATATAATATCTCTGATAGCAGCCAGGGAGGAGGAAAAAAAAAGTGGGAAAAGAATAGGGACAGTGCATTTATGTACAGTAACAGAGAGTGAGCTACCAAGTCAGAAAGGAGGAAGCAGCTTCCTCATCTGTCCCAAGCAAGCAGGAACCAGTGGTAGTGGATTTACCAACTGGCGATGTATCTCCATGATCCCAGTAAGAGAGCATCAGCTGAAGGCTTGTGGATGGTGCTACTGGTGTCTCTACAGCAAATGCATACAAGTTGCCCTGACTTCAAGCAAGTCCCTGAATGTCAGGAGACCTGCAAGCTGCTGAAACACAATGCATAAATCCTGTCCAATAGATCAACTCAGAGGAACACTCCTAGAGATTTCCCTACAACCAGCATACACCACAGGAATCTTCACAGGATCTCCCAATGGACAGACCAGTTCTAAGCATGAGGGCAAATCATTGTGGCTTGCTCAAGAGGAACTTTTAAAAAAGGAAATGGCAAGTTTACTGTAGGTCTTTCTGTCTATTACATACAAATCAGTATCACTGTGTATCTTTATACTGAGCAGGGCTTTGATATTTTTTATTTCTGCATTTTCTACAAACCATGTATACAGATTATAGAATCATAGAATCATAAGGTTGGAAGAGACCTCTGAGATCACTGCGTCCAGCCGTGCCTGACTCTGTACTAAACCATGTTCCTAAGGAAATCATCCACCCACCTTTTAAACACCTCCAGGGCTGGTGACTCCACCACCTCCCTGGGCAGCCTGTTCCAATCATTGACCACTCCTTCAGTAAAGAAATTCTTCTTAATGTCCAGTTTAAACCTCCCCTGGCGCAACTTGCGGCCATTTCCTCTTGTCCTATCGCTTGTCACTTGTGAGAAGAGACCAGCACCCACCCCGTCACAACCTCCTTTCAGGCAGTTGTAGACAGTGATGAGGTCTCCCCTCAGCCTCCTCTTCTCCAGGCTACACAACCCCAGTTCCCTCACTCTCTCCTCAAAGGGCTTGTTCTCCAGCCCCCTCACCAGCCTCGTTGCCCTTCTCTGCACACGCTCCAGCCCCTCAATGTCCTTCCTGTAGTGAGGGGCCCAAAACTGAACCCAGCACTCGAGGTGCAGCCTCACCAGTGCTGAGCACAGGGGTGCAATCACCTCCCTGCTCCTGCTGGCCATGCTGTTTCTGATACAGGCCAAGATGCCATTGGCCCTCTTGGCCACCTGGACACACTGCTGGCTCATGTTCAGCTGGCTGTCAACCAACACCCCCAGGTCCTTCTCTGCCAGGCAGCTCTCCAGCCACTCCTCCCCAAGCCTGTAATGCTGCACGGGGTTGTTGTGTCCCAAATGGAGGACTCTGCACTTGGCCTTGTTGAACCTCATCCCGTTGGTCTCATCCCATCGATCCAGCCTGTCCAGATCCCTCTGCAGAGCCTCCCTTCCTTCAAGCAGATCCACACTTCCACCCAGCTTGGTGTCATCTGCAAACTTGCTAAGGATGCACTCAGTTCCTTCATCCAGATCACTGATAAAGGTATTGAACAGGACTGGACCCAGCACTGAACCCTGGGGAACACCACTCGTGACCGGTCTCCAACTGGATTTAATTCCATTTACCACAACCCTTTGGGCCCGGCCATCCAGCCCAGTTTTTAACCCAGCAGAGGCTGTGCCTGTCCACGCCAATGGCAGCCAGTTTCTCCAGCAGGATACTGTGAGAAACGGTGTCAAAGTCTTTACTGAAGTCCAGGTACACCACATCCACAGCCTTTCCCTCATTCATTAAACGGGTAACTTTGTCATAGAAGGAGATCAAGTTGGTCTGGCAGGACCTGCCTTTGGTGAACCCATGTTGACTGGGCCTGATCACCCAGTTCTCCTGCACATGCTGTATGATAGCACTCAAGGTGATCTTCTCCACGACTTTCCCCGGTACCGAGGTCAGACTGACAGGTCTGTAGTTTCCCAGATCTTCCCTTCCACCCTTCATGTAAATTGCTGCAACACTTGCCAGTCTCCAGTCTAGTGGCACTTCCCCAGTTAGCCAGGACTGAAGGTAGATAAGGGAAAGGGGCTTGATGAGGATCTCTGCCAGTTCCCTTCATACCCTTGGATGGATCTACTGTCTCTTCTGCACCCAGCAAGGCAGGGAGAGTCTCCTTTGTCCTCCTGTTGCTGCTGATATATTTAAAGAAGTTTTTTTTATTGTCTTTAACCGAAGTGGCCAGTTGAAGTTCTAGTTGGGCTTTAGCCCTCTGTTCACGATCAGCAGATCCAGCTGGGCACCCTCTTTAGTCGGTTCTGTTACCAGTTGTGTCAGGAAGTTATCATCCACACACTCTATGAACCTTCTAGACTTCTTCCTTTCTGCTGTGTTGTACTTCCAGCAGACATCTGAAAAGTTGAAATCCCCCACAAGAAAGACGGGACAGGATCGTGAGACTTCCAGCTCATCCTGTTTGTTCCCCATGCTGCGTGCATGACTGTAAATGCACTTCAGATGAGCTGTTGTCACTCCCTCCTTTACTGTCCATCTAGTTGTAGATCCTGGGCTACCGTGCTCCTCAGGTTCTGGTGTGTTATCCCCATACTTAATTCTGTTATCTTGGCTGATGTTCCACTCCCCTTCCAATCTAGTTTAAAACCCCCTTAATTAGCCCTACAAGCTTCTTTGAGAGGGCCCTTCTGCCCATGGGGGTCAGGTGCACCTCATCATCTGCCAGCAGGCCTGGCATGCATGCCAACCCATTATCGAAGAACCCAAAATTGTGTTCTTCGCACCATGCTCTCAGCCATTTATTTAACCCCTGGCTCCTTCTCCCATCATTCCCTATAAGAGAGGAGAAGACCACCTGTGCTCCTGAATCCTTAACTACTTGTCCCAGAGCTTTAAAGTCCCTTTTAATGGCCTTCAGGTTTTTGGTGGGTCTTTCACTATTTCCTAATTGGAAAAGTACCAAGGGATAGTAATCTGTGGGTCTGACCAGCTTGGGAAGTTTCTTGGTCACATCCCTGACCGATGCCCCAGGTAGACCTCCCTCTGCAATAGCTCAGGTCTGCATAACGGTCCCTCTGTGCCCCCAAGGAGGGAGTAACCAATAACTAGAACCCTCCTTTTTAACAGAAGCTGTTTTCATTGATGGCTTCTCCTTTTTTGGCCTGGGGAATGTTTCCAGGCTATGAGCATTCTCCATGATCCAGTTCGATTCCACTTGCAGACCTGTATATCTATTCTGTAAGGGAACCTGCTGGGCCAGATTTGGGATGGGGGAGGTGCACCTGCTGCAACGAGCAGGAACCTGCTGCCATCCCGCTTCGCTTGTTGATTTGCCCTCCTCGGTTGAGTAGCCACAGGTTGGGGGGTCCACCTTTGTACCAGGCACTTCTGCCTGTTGGGGCTGAGCCTGGGAGCACAGAGCATTACACCAGAAGTCTATTTCCTGCTCACATTCCCTGATGCCCCTCAGCCTGGTGACCTCCTCTCTGAGCTCAGTTAGCAGGCGAAGGAGTTCCTCCACCTGAGCACAGCACCCACATGTGACCTTATCCCTGCTGTCAGGTACCAGGGCAGGAGGAGGGCATGTCCTGCAGCCCAGCACCTGGGTGGCAGCGTGCACGCATTGGTGCTCAGTCTGTGAGGCTGCCTCAGTTGTAGCTGGAGCAGTACAGAGGGAAGACTTGGTTTCCTGGCGAGTGGCCACCATGCTTTCACCATTTTTTCCTCCTTGCTCACCCTTCCCTTCTCACCCTGCCTTTGCAAACTGCCTTAGCAAACTGCCGAGCCGCACTTTCCTGGTGAGCCACACACCTGTTTGCCCACTTCTGTTCGCCGCGCTCAGTTTTGCTGCCTTAGTATCTGCAGAGCCGCGCTTATCTGGTATGCCACACTCCAGTCACTCGTGCTCCCAAGGACACGTTTTAAATCTCCCGTGGCTACCGCCGGTACCATTCCCCTGCGTGGTCAGCTGCCCACATGACAACAGCCACTTCCACTCTTGGGTTTGTCACTCCCAGGGGATTCACTGCCTGCCTCGAAAAGGGGCCCAGCTGCAGAACTTACCGTTCTTGCTGCCAATCCTCACCTCGAGAAAGATGCAGGGTCATAATCCAACCACCACCAGTACAAAGTCCCTGTTTTCTGTGCTATCCATGAATTCAAAAGTCTTGGGAAAATATTCTGGGGCCTCACGTATTTCATGCAGGCTCAAACAATAGGAATCATATCTAAAGAGAAGCAAATGAACTGTACAGCTAGATATATCAGGTGAGAAAATGAATCTACAAATACAAAACAGGCAAAAGAAGAGTTAAATTACAGAAAAAGTCCATGGTTTTTGAAAGGGTCACATTGATTTTGGCCAGTCCTTGCCAAGGAAAAAGGGTGGGAGAAAGCAGTACAACTCTGGTATATTGCACAGGGAAGCTGTAACGTCTCGTTCTTGGAGGTTTTGAAGGCTTGGCTAGACAAAGTCACAGTCATCCTGCTGGCAACAGTCCCACTTCGAGCACGAAGCTATACTGTGGACTTTCAGAGATGCCTTTCCACCACCATTTCTACTATTTTATGAAAACCACTGCAAGCTTCTCCCTAAAGAACATCCTAAAATCCCATGGATTTTTAAGTATTCAGTCCTCTTCATATCAGACATGAAATTCAATGCTTGTTTAGCATAACCTGTGCCTGTTAGCAAACCTACCGTTCTTCCTCTACTGTGTTAACTAAAAACCCATGAAAATCAACTATCTTAACTTGTTATACCACTAAGCTTCTATAGGTAGAAAAGTGACTCGTGCTGAAGCCCTTAAATGACTGTTTCCAGAGAGTTGATCGGTCCAGCATGAAGATAAGGAACACCTTTAAAAATGAACAATTATTTCTGCAATCAATAGCTGTCAGTAATAGATTAAGCACTCTCTAAATGTGTAATTTAATTTCACAGTCCATTAACTTTTCCTCTTCTTAGCTGCCATTGTACTGGCAATATGCTGTAATCTTTAACCCAGTGTGGGAATACTGCAACCTTTAACCTTTAGGTTTCTTATTATTTCTTACGTTTTACCTTATGTTCTCTGTGGTTAAATAAAATGAAGCCGAAAAAAAACTCAGGTTAATCTATTCTTTTTGATTGACAGCCAGAAAATAACTGAAGATTGAAAGCAGGAAGAAAACATCCCATATCAAAACCTGTAGAATTCCCAGAAAGACTGTAGTGAAGTTGCTGTTCCTAGAATAATATGAATGTAAGAATTGTCAAAATAGCTCTCACTGGCATCCTAAATCTTGTAAGAAACAAAGAATGCTGCTTCAGAAGAAAAGATACAACAAAACATGTGATTGTACCTACTATTAATAGCAACAAACTGGTTACTCACCTACCCAAGGATCTACACACATTTTCATAAAATAAGAATAAAACAAATAAATGCAAACAGATAAAAGTGAACTCTTAGAAAAACTCTTTTTAGAAAAAGATATTAGAAAGGTCTTTAATTGTAAATATATGTGTGTATATATATTGTCTTTGGCATCTCTTTTCTCAGATATTATACCCCAGACCAAATTTGTCTCTCATAACTGATAGTTCTGGAGCTGGACTTGCCTGTCTGCCTCAGTTACGAGTCTCATTTCCCATTTTTGGTCACAGGAGAGGTGATGTCACCCCAAAGCTGTATACAGTCTGAACCTATATAGTTCCTTATTACACCATTTGTGAAAAAATGGCTCCTTCACAACTTTTCCTTGGATGGCAACTAAAAATTTTGCTAGGTTTTGTTGCCTATTCTGGGATGCCTCTTTGATTTTGGCTCAGGAGTTTGACTTTTTCTGTTTTTTCAGGAGGCCAATGAGAGGGGTATAAAACAGAGCTGTACTCAAAGCAGCAGGGCCCATTTCAGAAATATGCAGTGCAGAATATTGCCACTGTAGTGTTCCCTATCCTCAGTTTAAAGCTGTTCAGCAGCTTATTAATTTCTGACTGATGCTGCAAATTGAGCATACATCTTCACTGAACTTCCACAATGCAACCCGTAGCTTATTTTTTCCCTGGGAGGTGACAACTAATTCAGAAGCCATCAATGTATATAAGAAGATTAATTTGTTCCATCTGATTTGTATTCCCTTGCAGTCATCAACAATGAATGTAATTTATCGTCATGTTGCCAAACCATCTCAAGCTACCTGCAGTAGTCTTTTCATCAGCAAGTTTGGCCCCTTTGCTATTCAAACACCTTTTAATTCAGTAATAGCATAAAACACTGTGAGTTTAGGAAGGCAACAGTCCTCCATATACATTAACCCAAAGCTCTGGATAGCAGCCAGCACATGAAATGGGACATAGTAGATAAATTATTATAGGGGTGCATATAGCATTCTTACATATTTATGCATGTGAAATTAACCGTAACTACCCTCTTGCCTATCATCCTGGTAAGGTGAAATACTGCTATTATCCTTTTCCTACTGTTGGGTGAGCAGACAGATTAAGGATGCCAGTGTCAGAACATGTTTCTCTTATTCTGTAGTATTGACAAGTCAAGTGTTTGCTTTTAGCATGTCAAAACCAAGAGGCCTCTCAGGTTCAACCAGCCCATGGTGGAGACAAATCAGTGTCATTCAAGCTGACTCACATTCATGGCCAAACAAGGAGCCAGCAATGGAACTCCTAGCATGTCCAAGACCTATAATAATTCTCTAGGTACCCTTCTGCTCAGGAACGTAGTAAGCAGGGCCACTTGTCTGTAAAGTGAATGACATGAAGTACGCCTGATGCCTTTTACAACCTATGTATTGTGTGTATACTCTGCCCTCCAGAAGGTTTACTCCATCCTTAAGGATTTCAGCTGCACTAATGCAGTCACACAGAGTTGCTGCTCAAGACCATGCTTGCACCACAGTCACCTTTATGGTGGCTGCACTTTCCAAAGGCATGCAGAGCACAATAGATTGGATGGTTAAATTATACAAAAGCAAATGGCTAATACGGAATATGTGAAACCCTCGGAAGTGTGCTGTGAGTGTGATTTATAATTACGGTATTGCGATTATGGAAGAAAACATACCAACCTGCCAAATCCTTTTCAGAAAATCGGTGAACTTCATAATCCTCTTAATTTCAACCTCCCTCTGCTTCTGTCCAGCTTCTTTTCTTTTTTAACATACTGCAGTCCAAGTCATTGTGCAAGAAAACAGAATTAATCAGGCAGTGAATGGCACTTGTGGTTGATTACATCAAGCTTGTCCTCAAAGGAGCTGAGAAAGGTCCACAGGTGTAGTTTGTAATGCCACCAGAACCAAGTGTGAGTGAAAGAAAATGTGAGGAGCAGGTGGGGTGATGCTGGGGGGAGATTTATTTACTGATGTGGACAGGACAGAAAAATAAGAAGTCAAGAACTATGCTTCCAAACAACTCTATACTAACAGCAACACAACATTTAAAAAGAATGTTTCATATTGATGAAAGCTGTCAATCAGTTCACAGGCTGGAGGTGCATGTCCAAATGCCTGTAGCCACAGCCGTAGCTGATAGCTAGAAGGTCACACTGTCTTCACTACATGTCTTGCCAGTGTGTCTCAGTCCTGGTTTAAAAATGTTACCTTTAAGTTTGTCAAGCTCACCTGCGTTGTGGAAATAAGTCTTTATCTGCAATGTTTGCATCAAGGAGCAACCCTCTGAAGCAAAAGGCACAGCAGCAGTTAAGGAGGCACCAACTATTTTGGTTTAAAGTGGCAGAGTGAACTGACAAAGGAGCTGTCTAGCAGCTCCCCATGTTTATTTCTAGCTAGAGAAGAAGGGCACAGTTGCACACCAGCTTGGGATGACCAGCAGAGTCATGACACTGAAACAGCTCTGTGTCTTTTGTGTTCCTATGTAATGATTCCGAGACAAAAGACTGTTGCTGAGAATTTATCAAACTACTCAGAAGGATTAGAAGGAGGAAAAGAATGACTCAGTGCAAAATAAGGTTCTTAAACATGCAGAGGCTGAAAGAAGAGCTGCTACAATCTTATGCATGTATGAAAGGGAGCTTATGTGACTTTACAGTAAAGTTCATCGTAAAGTATGTCAAAACTTTGGGTGCATTCAAAGTAATTTCTGTCTTAATATGCATGAAAAAACCCAGAAAAAACTTTCCCAACTGTAGTGCTCTTTCCAAGATATTCTGCACTAGGCATTGTTATAGTTTCAAAATATTTCAGGGAATTTTTCTCTGCCTTGCCAACACAGGGGGTTTGAGGAGCTAGGATGGGTGGCAGGGGCGTGGTTTGTTTGCTGTGAGTTCCGGTTTGATGGCTGGGCGTAGGTGAGGGGATGAGAGGTTTCTTCCAGTTGACACCACTTTTCATCCCGGCGGCTGCTGTGAGTGGGAGACATTGCTTTTGCTGGGCTAGTGGAGGCATCTTGAACGGAGCTCCCTTGACTCAGCCCCAACTCCATATGCCCCTCAGTGCTGTCTTTCGATAAGAGAGCGCTCATCATTACCTGGAATTGCTGCAGACTCCCTGGGGGCTGATGTCACCTGCACAGGAGTTGCCACTCCTCCCACACCGGTCTCACCCCTCGCCTCAACCCTTTCAGACTAAAGGACGAGGAGAGAGTGCCCTGCTACCTCCCGAGGTGCGACATCGCATCCTGCTGTCCATAAATATAACTGCACTGAAAGAAGCAGGGATAGAACTTACTTTGTTTAAAGGTTTTGGTTACGGTGTTGCTGTGTGTCCTGTTCTGGTTTTGGTTTTATATATATATATTTGGAGTTAAAAACTGTTATCCTTTTCTATACATTTTCTGATTAAAGTCGGTAAATTTCAAAGGTCATGATGGTTTTGGGGAAGAGGCCCCTTTAGTTTCCTTAAACTGAGACAGGCGTGCAGATGGCATTCAAGAAGCAACCAAGAAGGAGGATTTCATGCTCTGTGGGATCTCTGGCTTTTATAGTCAGTATTGACTTTGATTTACCCAGAAAAACTGCACGTCAGTTCTCTCAGGCCATCAGTAAGTTATCTAGTAATAGGGAAGACATAGAAAAACAATTTTCTGAAACTTAATAGGAACAAAGTCACTGTAGGAAGGAGGTCAGAGTGGTGAGGAACAGTAAGAGACATAACCAGGTATACTACCATCGCACACCACCATGCCTTCAGGAACTGGCAGCACAGCCAGGTTTCCTAAACAACCTCATGCTCAGAAAAGTACAAACAATAACCACACAAAGGTAAGTCACCAGGGTCAGATAAAATTCACCACAGAGAATATGAGCAGACTGAAATAGAAATCTGCAGATTGATCGTCCCAGAGAACTCAATTAATTCCAAGGAGGTCTCTGGAGTTTTCTCACATTAATATGCAAAAGTCATTAGTTTGAGGCTTCTGGCTTTGTCAAATGATGAATACCTACAGGCAAGAAAGAGAATGAACTGCAGTGATGGACAGAATATGTCTCTGAAGTATATACTCTTACCTCCTTTTATGGAGCAGAGAGTTAATCCTAGAGGGACACCAAGCAGGTAACCTGTGCTGGGACTTCAGAAAGTCAAACTATGAACGGGGGTTTCCCTCCTGTACATTAAATGGCTTACAAAACTGATGTTACTTTATGGAACAGAAGGTAGGAGGTAACTATTCGGTGACCATAGCCATTGTCTTACTGAGCTCTCTGGTCTGCAGCAACAGGTGACAAATATTCTACAAATGCCCTATGCAACACTATACTAAGCCTTACTCCTTTTTTTTAGTAAAGATGAATAATTTTTACCTTGTGGCACAGTAAAAGCAAACTGTACTGCTGACTGGGGTATGCCTATGCAAATAGTGTCTTGTTTCTTCTCAAAATCTCAGCCTAGTTAATGTGTCCAATACCTACATTCTCATTAGGTAGAACACGCACTTAAGTAGAGACAGAGGTTTATAAGAAGATATGGGTATCACTTAGGTGACGTTTAAGTAAGCTTTCATCAACATAACAAATTTTTCACTGCAGCTGCGAAACCAAAACCATGCAATTAAAGATGAGTTTGCTTTGCATTGAGGTAAGTGTATATTTTCCAGTGGTTTATTTCCCACATATATCTAAAATACAACAGTCATTCATTATGTTTTGTATACTGGTAAGGTTATGAAGAGTTAATTGCACAGTTCTGCCCTCTCACTCAAGAATATATCTTCTTTTCCACTTGTTTGCAAGGTTTCCCATCCTGACCATCACAAGCTTATCAGTCGCAGTATACTTTAGTCACTCCTGTTTAAGATCTACACATAGTAATGATATAAAACTCTTCACATACCCATGTCCTGACATAGTTTATGTGGTACAAAGAAAGAATGTCATTACTGAGGAAAATGACATAATATGTTCTCCATAAATCATTTCAAAACCAATTGCCACAGTTGTGAACCCGTCTTATTTTTGTGGATTAATCTCGATTTTGTAATACAAATGCCATCCTGCGGCCTGTAACACAAGCTATCAGCACTTACGTGACCTGAACTGTACATTTAATGTTTCAGTATACAATATATAATTAACTAGCTATATGTCCATGTAGTAGACCAATGTCTGCCAAATTACATACTGTGGTTTGCCCTTTAATGCCTTAAGTATAAATATAATAAGTAAAAATGATCAACATCCTGTTTTGGCATGAAATTGCTTTTCAAGTTATGCTATTTTCATACATAAAGTTGCATTCATGTATTACACTGAAGTGTCTCACCTCAACAGTGACACAGAATGAGATTTATTTATTTTGTAGCTGGAAAGAACAAACTTGGAATCAACAAATAATATTCTGTCGCTCCAGAAAGACTCCATGTCAGCAGTTGCCATCTTTACCAATACGAAAGATTTCTCCTTATAAATACCCACTTATGGAAATGCACTCCCAGGGAGGGAAAGAGGTAGATGAGAACATATAGGTGAAAGAAGAGTAGTATATTTTTAAACAGAGGAGGTAAAAAGGAAAGTCCTGATTTTTATGTGGCACAGGCTGCTGTCGGAGTAACATGATTTTCCTAAGAGGTTCCCAGCTGCCTGTGGAAGAATTAATAGTCACAGTCAGATGTGCTGCTCCTGGCACAGTTGGTCCAGGTCAAGAAGTTTTTTCTCAGCTGTTTGTCCCTCCTAAGCATCATAGACTATTGTCCTCTCAGAGCTACAGCATAACATGGCACTTGATCACTGCCCATGTCAGTGAAAACCTGTCTCAGTGTTACTGTTCTTCCAAACTACTTCCACCAGCTTGGTCATAAACTATCCTGAAACAAAAAACAATTGCCAGAGCTAATCAAACATGCATGATTTCTTTGAGATCCCACAGGATCATTCAGGGTGGCTGCACCCACCTCCAGGGGCTTTGATTTATATGAAAACTGTTCCAAGTGCTTCAGCACCAGGTCAGTGGTGAGGACAGGGATTCAGCCATGTCATATAGGCATGCTTAAATACAAATTGTAGCCTGACATTCAGAGTCATAATGGAAAGTGTCTCTTGCTGACAAGATGCTCCAAAAAAGTGAGAAGGGCAACTTTGAAGGTTTTGTGGGTGTCGCCCCTCAAAGACAAAAGGCTAAATATTTTATGATTTCCACCTCCCCATTGCTGCTCCTGTCTCCCTTCCTTCCACCACAGGAATCCGGGTCTGAGTAGGCATAAGTTTAACTACTTGTTGTGCCCTTACAAGTGAGTGGGCAACATTGCTTGCAACTACGGTGTCACAAGTTTCCTGCTGTTTAAAGATGCAAAGTAATTTTTTAAGTGCTTGGGGTTCAATTTTTTTTTTTTAAGTTGGTGCATTTTTCTTTTTTCCACTTTCCCACTAACATATCAGCATGAACTGAAAACAGCTTCATGGAAAGATGTGAAGGGAAGGCATGAAGGCTGGCGTTTTGTGACCCCCCTGCCAGGTTTGTACAGAAAGATATCAGGTTTCCACACAGATTTTGAGTGCCTGGCCTTCAAAGCCCAGTCTCAGCTATGACTGGTTTCCCATGTACACAGCCAAGGAGATCATAGAATTGTTTAGTTTGAAAATCACTAAGACCATTGAGGCCAACTGTAAACCTAGTACTGCCAACTCCACCACTAAACCATACCCCCAAGCACCACATCTACACATTTTTGGAACACTTCAAGGGATTCTGGTGCAAACACTTCTCTGGGCAGCCTCTACTAATTCTTGACAATCCTTTCAGTGAAGAAATTTTTCCTGATACCCAATCTAAACCTCTCCTGGCACAACCTGAGGCCATTTCCTCGTCTTATCACTTGTTATTTGGGAGAAGAGACGAACAACCTCCTTTCAGGTAGTTGTAGAGAGCGATACAGTCTCACCTCAGCCTCCTCTTCTCCAGACTGAACAGCCTCAGTTCCCTCGGCCACTCCTCTTAAGGCTTGGGCTCTAGACCCTTCACCAGCTTTGTTGCCCTTCTCTGGATGCACCCCAGCACCAAAAGGTCCTCCTGTACTGAGGGGGTCCAAAATTGAACACAATATTTGAGATGTGGCCTCACCAGTGCCAAATGCACGGTGACCCTGTTTCTGACACAAGCCAGGATGCTGTTGTCCTTCTTGGCCACCTGGGCACACTGCTGGCTCATGTTCAACTGGCTGTCAACCAAAATTTTCAGGCCATTTGCCACTGGGCAGCTTTCCAGTCACACTTCCCCAGGCCTGTAGTGTTACACGAAGTTGTTGTGACACAAGTGCAGGACCAACACTTAGCCTTACTGAACACCAGTCTGGTGGCCTTGGCACATCATTCCATCTGCATTCCAGATCCCTCTGTAATGACTTCCTTCCCTCAAGCAGATCAACACTCCCACTCAACATGGTGTCATCTGCAGGCTTACTGAGAGTGCAAATACCCTCATCCAGATCATTGATAAAGACACTAAACAGAACCAGCCCCAACACTGAACCCTGGGGAACACCACTTGTAACTGGCTGCCAACTGGTTTTAGCTCCTTTAACCACAAATCTTCGGGCTCAGTCATCCAGTCAGGTTTTTATCCAATGAAGAGACACAGAACGAGAGCTGATAACAGCACCAGCTGCAGGCACATGCCAGCTAGTTTGGTAGCTAAACCAAAGTATGTCACTCAATTGTTTCTCCATTCCTTAAGCCCTTCTGCCCATTTTCTCAGTGCTCATTCACACACCAGAATACAGCATTATTTGTGTCTATTTGCATTCTAGATATCCTCATACATTCTGTCAGAGCTTCAAGACCTTGATGGTATTATTTATGGGTCAGAAAAACTAAATCCTGTTTCCCAGCCCTTCACATACCTGGAATGAACAGGGAAATTTTGCCTGTGTGTCCTGGGTCCTAACCATGGAATTTCATAAATATAGCAGTTTCTTAAGATCTAGGGATGGAATTTTTTATTATTATTTCGGAAATAAAATTCTTTTTGGTGCCCCAGAAAACCTTCAATCTATCAATGACAATAGATAGAACATATTTGCCTTCTGTTCAGTAGCAGTTCTCCATTGAATTAACCACTAGGTGGGAAAATCATTGTGCTGGGGAAATCTCTACAGATGTCAGTTGTTCCTACTGAAATACTCTATAGCTGTTCTCTGAAGTGAATATGGTCAGCAGTTTGAGATTTAAGCACAACTAATGACACTATAAACATGAAGTAGAATGAAAGAAGTTTCTGTGTTTTCTGACCCATAAAGTTGCTCTCTGAAACATTCCTGTAACTAGCAGTCCTTCTCAGTGACAATAACCTTGTAATCTGTTTTGCAATCCATTACTAACGGTTTTCCTAGGGAATCCATGCAATACATAGTTCAGTGCCTGTTTTAGTATTAGCAAGGGTGACCTCTTCTTGTTTTGCAAGACCCCTGAGGACCGTATGACAAATTTCCAATAACATGTAAGAAGATGGCCATTTCTTTGACTGGCCTACATATTACCATCATGTCACACGACAAATCAGAGACAATCCCTCCTATTGCATATTCTTAAGACTTCTCTCTTGTTCTCAGTTGCTTTAACATCAAATTTGCTTTTATGGAAATAGAAGCCTCCCCACTCCTTGCAGAATGAGAAGTCTCCTCTGCTGCTTTCACCAACAGCTCAGTGAAATTTCCTGCCCTGGTGATGAAAGGAAAGGAGAGAATTTACCAGTATCTGATTCACAGTATGCTGGCCATTTCCCACTGTGCTTAACCACAGCCTTGCCTCCTTCATCTCTTGAGGTCTCTCTGTTTCTCATCTCAGAATCATAAAGACACTGAATAACATAGCCATCAGACGAGTTGGGTGGGAGTGACCTCTGAAGGTCTAGCCTCCTCTTGCAAAACAGTATCAACTTTGAAGACAGATCCAGAAACGGGGAAAGAAGAGAGAGAGGAGGAAAAAGAAAGCTGTGAAGGAAAAAAGGCAAGGAGAGACATACACAACACAGAGAGAGAGCTCACTTTCATTCCTATTCCTAGACAGACCTCTTAGAAACAGAAGAGTTTAAACAAAAAAGCAAGAAATTCTCAAATATTACTAGTCCTTTCACTAGTTCAAATTTTCTGACAGACCTGTAACCTCTTGCCTAAGAGCCAATCAGGCAGTACCCTTTCAGTTCCCACAGCAGATGCTCCCCTTCTGGAACATGTTTAGCATTCACAGTATCACTTCTGCTAAAGACATGCAGCTTCTGGAAACCAACACTGATTTTCCTGGCAACACTACTGTTGTTTGTTCCCTCTGATAAGGTGAAAGTTCATGGCTGCCTCTTCTGTACCTTTCAATGCACCCACATTACAAAGGCGGCTACGAAGCTCAAGAATTCTGTTGGTACACTGGATTCATCATACAGAGGAGAAACGAGGACCTCCTGCTCTTGTTCACAGAGCAGAAAGGGAAAACTATGATGAGAAAAACATGTAAAGCAGAGAGACACTGTTACATAGCTTTGGCCTTGCAAGGTTCACTGACACCCATGCAGAAAGCTAAAGCATGGCCTTTTCTGAATTTGAATCGGCGTTCTATGAACCTACTAATAGCTTAATAAGTTCAGAATTAAATTATTCCTGGTGTTCTGTGGATTTCCACACTGCTATAAGGCCTTTGGGTGAAATCTCCACTTGAGAAATTTATTTTCTTATTTTCTTTTTCTTAAGGAATTTATTTTCTTTGGTATCAGTGTGGGTCTAACAATTTTTAAATGAACGTATTTTTTTACTTTTCAGTAAGTGCCTGAGACCAAATAACTGCAACTCTACTACTATTCAAAATAAAGGCCTTCTCATCAGCACATCATTGATGTGACCGCTTTCTTCAAGTAATACTGAGGATGGTGCCCTCTCCTACAGCATGGCTTACACCTAATCAGCCAGAAATTCAATACGACAAGTAACTCTTTCTAGTTCACCTCAAAATCTTCAGGTCTAGATAGGGTCAAGAGCTTACCTGTACATCTTTTGATAGTACTCTCATTTAATAATGTTAAGGATGATTACTGATGGCACTTCCGTGCAGAACAGCACATCGCATACATGTATTGCAAATGTGTCATTAATATGCCCTGCTTGGACATGTCCAGAGGAAACTAGTTTTCTTCCTTCTTTTCCTGCCCATGACTGGGAGGCTCAAACCAGATTATCTTTGAAGTCCCCTCCAAATCAAACATTCTGTGATTCTATTCTTTGTCCAGCTTTTCTTTATTTTCCTAAGTCAAATCAAAGCCTGCATGTCATCTGAATTCATCTGTAGATTTTTTTTTATTGTGAAAGATTTTTAAAGTTGAAGCCAGGTGGTTGTATTTTGCACATAGGAGCACTTAGTGATTTGTAAGACAAAGAAATTTTCTTCCTTTTTCCCAAGATTACTAAGAAGTATTTAACTTAAAGAAAATGCAATCTGCAAAACCCTGAGCCTCTTTGGAATACCTCTTCAACTTAATTTTACCAGTTTTGCTTCTAAAAGAGCCTTTTAAAATAAATGGAATAAAATGAAGTTTACAAATTTTGATATCCAAAACTATTCTTCTTTTAAAGGCTAAAAAGCTGTGAGATAACAGGGATGCCAGACAAAGTCTGGGGATTAAGTTATTTTCCTTTCCCCTCTTGCATGAATAAATATTAGCGATCCAGCATAGTTCTTTCAGCATATTGTACTCTCGGTTGTTAATAACAACATACCAATTAAATACAAAGTCAACGGAGACAAGAATTACCCTATGACAAGACTGTGAGGGGGTGCAGGATCACTCAGGTTAATCTGGGTTTGAAGCTTTGATAGAGTTAAGAGCTGAGGAAGATCAGATGGCACACTAGATAATTAAAAAACATTAGAAGGAAGGCTTTGCATTTTTGCATTTTGCAAGAAGCTTCAATGACTCCCAAGGCATTAGAATGTTACATGTATCTTCTTGAGAGAACACAAACCTGGTGTTACAAAAAAATAATTGTTTGATTAGACTGTAGAGATGAGTGAAGAGGGAGAAGGGAGATTAATATTCATTTTGCATTGTCTGAATAGCCTAAGGAAAACATAATTTAATTAGGGCTATGTATATTTTAAAGAGACGCCATGTTTATAGCTAAAGAAGAAAATGTCTGTGTTCTCAGGCCGTTAAGCAAGAACAATGTTGACCTTCATTGTGTTTTCACCAAAACAAATAAATAAAAAGGAGTGTATAACTGATTCCTGAAGGCAGCTGAGATTGGTCTGAATGAATTATATGGTGAATAGCGGTTGTAAATGCAAAATAATGAGAAGATAACATCCTGGAGTTAAAGAACATACAAACAATGGGCACAGGAAAATTGATTACTCTGCCTCAAATGCATTGTGGTAATACTGAGAAGTAGGACTTCCACTAGAAATTTTTACAGAGTGCTTTTGAATTTATTTGTATACATCCATATGTAGATAATTATCTGCAAATTGGCACTGAGGCCCTGTTACACGAGTAACTGATGCCCATGCTATTTTCTTATCCCAGTAGAACACCTTGATGGGGTTAGCAGGAGAATAATGCTGAGCTTACTGCAGAGGCCTAATAAGATCACAGCTCTGCAGAAAAACAACCACAGAGAGAAAGCTGTGAAGGCTCACGATTAAAATTCACGGACACACATCCCGTGTGGATACAGCTGTACAAACCAAAGCTGCAACTATCTTCAGGTGCCTGCCCAGTGGCTGACACAAATGCTTCCCTGACCTGTCCTTTCCAGTTGAGCCACAGAGACAAGAGTCCTCTAAAGGACTTGGCTTTTTTTGACTGAAAAAAGCAGCTCTGAGACAGAGATATATTCCTGTGCACAAGTGGTGAAAACCTAGAGACAACCTGTTAATTAGCAGAGAGGAAACCATGGAAGGCTGCTTATGGAAGGGGAAAGGGAGTATGCTCAGAAAAATTGTTTTCTATTTAAAAGCAAACACATGCATGAATGCAGATGAAAATAAAAAGATTGAATTGAGGGGAGAATGACAATTATGTATTTCTGCATAGAAGGCAAATGAGAAAAAGAAGATGGAAGTTTGTTGTCTATATATTTTGCCATAAATTTCTGCAATGAAATTTTATATCTACTTTACTGGTTTTGTAGGACAGAGGTTACTAAATAATATGTTGGAAAATAGAAAATCATCTGTTTATGGATTTCTTTGATTTTGACAAAAATAATTGTTTTCCTTCTGCCACATTATTGTGAAGATATCTTAACAAGGGAAATAAGTGACTTGTTTTGTTTTGTTTGTTCTGTAAAAAACTTATAAATAATCTCTTCTTGATGAAGGTGATGATCACAATTAAAATACACCTCACTGTAGTCGTTGATCTAAGAATGATGGGTGTATACATTCAGCCAAGCTCCTCACCTTGAAAGACATCTCAGTACCTGTGAAGTTTTCTAGGTCATACTAGAGAAAATGCTGAATGATGCCAACTAAAAATGAACAAAACTTTCAGCTTCTTTTATATCACTTGCAAAAGTTAATTCAGTGCAGATTACTCTCCCATGCATATGTACACAGACACAAATATTTCTCTGCAGTGACAAGAAAAGGATGTTTGAGGGTGCTGTGAGGTGATCAGTTCAGATCCAGACTTTTTGTATTCCAGAGGAAAGATAGGGAAGTCAGTTAGCAGAAAGATTTATCTGGTTAAAAAAAAATTTCCCATTTCTAATCCTTAGAATAAAGTTGCCATATGACACTAATCCACACCTCCTCTATGTCAATGCATGTAAACTATCTTTTCTCTCAGAGCAGCTCTAAAACTCATCTCTTACTAAACATTTTCACCACTAAACTTCTGGTTGACACATAATTGTCATGTCTTTACTTCTAGAGTCTTATCTTCAGGCTTCTTCAACACAACATCCATGGTGTCACTTGAGCTCATTTATCTTACCCTCACCATCCAAAAGCTACCCTCTGAATCAGCCTGTACCAGCCATTCATTGTACACAGCTGTACATGGTCTCCCTGAAAGACACCTGTGTCTTTAGCAAAGATACTTTCCTACCTAGCTATCTCACCTATTGCATAGATATGCTGCAATGCCACAATGAAGCATCCTGAAGCACCCCTCAACTACTGCGTTTACAAACAGGCTGATATTCCTGGCTGGGACAGAAAAAAATATGAGTTCTGCCTGGTTTCTACTTTTCTCCAGTTATGTTGCAATAGCTGCCGTCATGGCTAGTTCTACATTTTGATGCCACTATCTGTCCAGTCCATAGTGCCTTGCTTCACAGAGTTATCTATTTTTTACCTACTAAAACCCTGTAGAAACACTGCAGTTTTTAACTGACATTTTTATGGAAAGGAAAAACATTAAAGTTAAGCCTAATCCTTCCTGAGGTTCTGCAGCTTCTACGAAGAACTGTGGGGGGCATTTATTCCAATCCCATTTATAGGGGTCTTGATGCATGGTTATTAAATGCTTGATCTCAACAACCTGCATTGCAAAGTTCTACTTAGCACTGCTGCTCTGAAATGTCTCCTATTAGCTGCTAGAAAGTGAATTGTATTCCTAAACCCTTGCAGTCTCCTTTGACAGATGACCTTGCCCTTATTTTCATCAACCTTTTCTTGTATTTCTACAGGAGCAGAAGAGTCCAGCTTTATGGATTGTTGGATCTTGACCAGTTGATGTAGTCTGTCAGAAAGAACCTGTGCCATTTCCATACCTTGGCAGCAATTTGAATTACAGATTCAGACAAAGCAGCCTGCTGTCTCTGGTTTAGATTTTTATTTGCATTGAAGAGGCAACTTCTCAGGAATGACGTATGTATTGAAAATAGAAAGCAAAGGGAAGAAAACAGGAGGCTGATCAAGATACAATATACATAACTCAATTCCACACTGCTTTGCTTTAATATATGTTTTCCATGGCACATCAGGCCCCTGAAACACACTGGCACACTGCACTGACCAGCTCACCAAGCTGCTCCAAATGTGTAGGACCTGCGTTTTCTCCCCTCAGGCCATAGCCTACCCCTCAGCCCGTCCTGGGACCTCCTGGAGATGGGGGAGGTATAGCGTTTGCACCACATACAAAAGGTAGGTCTGACAATCATTTCACATCCATAAATATTGTTATTCTCTTTTCAGTCACAATTTGGGAAAGGATTACGGACTTTTTTTCCTAGTGTCTGTGACATCCTCTCACCCTTAAGGGAGAATGGGAGAGAAGCAGAACCAGAAGAGATTTTTTTGGCTCTTGTCACAGTTTCTTTCTCCCTGTAGGCAGCAAAAGAAATGGCTAAGAGCTCTCCACGTGGGCAGAGTAAAAGCTGTCATTTTGATTTCTCCTGGATGTGCACCTCAAAATGCTGAGCTAAATGCAGAGTTTCCCTGCCGCTAATCCCTCCCACCACTTCCTGCTGTTGAATAAAGGCACCTGGCATCCTTCCCAATGACACTGATTTTCTTGCTAAGCAAGATCTTGGTCACAGCCTCGTGGATACAAGGACACCTAAGAGAGGTAGTTCCACAAATCTGGTGGGAATCTTTGCAGCGTGGCAGAGGAGAAGTAACTTCATCATGGATGCTAAATTGTGCCACATTCACTACTATTTCCAGCCTTTCATATTCAGAAGAGGGCAGAAGCGCAAGCCCGTAAAGAGATACAGAGTCCTTAGAAATGTACTTCAGAAGAAGACTTCTACAAAGGACTCCTTAGAAGATGTCATCATTGTTTCTTCCTCTTCTATCACCCTAAGTTCTTCGGCATGGCTGGCTTTTACATGGTGGTTACATGGGAAAAACCAGCAAGGCAGCCCCAGTGAGCTAGCCCACAAAGGCAAACCATAGTAATTCAAGATTTTTCAGTCTCTCCAGGCACAACACACAGTGGATCAAATACATGTTAGGTTCACAGATCACTTCCTGCTCCACACAGCTACCAAGGAAGACACATCTCATAATCATTCATTGTCTAACTCATGACTGCACAGCAGGAACTCCTTTGAAAGATACACCCAATCCTCATCACAGACAGGTATTAACTTTATTAAAGAAGACAATTAGAGGAGGATAACAAACGATCCAGTCTGTGGAATATGCTTCACTCGGGAAGAGTTACATCCCATATGCACAGTGCATTCACTTTCCTCCACAGAACAGTGTAACGTATAGGGGTATTCGTGTTTAGATTTCCCTGGAGGAATTTGTTTTCCAAATAAATTGGATGCTGTATTACACCTCTTTTCCACTGGGAAAGAGGGGGAGACAATAAATTTAGAAACAAATCAAGAGTGACCCAGAGCATAAAAGAAAATGAAATTAGGATGAAAGCAGGGAAGGCTCATAATAAAAACATATCTCTTTAAAACCACCTTCACATTCATACTTCTCCCTCTAGCTACAGCCATTTTGCAGAGCTTTATTAAAATAGCATCTCTGCAGAGGAATTACTTAAAAGAGGGAAGTAATAGATTTTTCAGAAGCAATGTAAACAAACCCCCTAGAAACAGGAGCAGTTTTCTCTCCCAGACAGGAGTTCTTTAATTCCTAACTTGTCTTCATACATAGCAGGGATGAGATGAATCAAACCACAGCAGAGGTCTGTGATGGTGCTGCCAACTGTCTTTGGAATGAACTGGCCAGTCAACAAACTAGTTAAACAACCAAAGACACTGCTGCTAATGCCCTGCGGCCATGAACCAGGTGGCAAAAAATATCCTTTTTGAAGTGGGTAACAGGGCCACACTGAAAATGTGCTTCAATGACAATTTTGTGCTGTTGTTAGGTTTGGGAAGCATTTCAGTGACTTGAACAGGAGGAGGAGTGGGAGGAGGTATCGTCTCTGTGGGCAGCTTGCTGTCTATGGAAATATAGCAGAGCAGATGCAACCCTTGTATGCAGCCGATCACATTTTCTGGCATGCTGAGGTATTTGAATTGCAGATTTATGGCTCTTTCTAGTTCTTTCTTTCTTTTTTTTTTTTTAATTGAAGTGTCAGATCTGGGAGGGTTTTTTTATGATTTTTTTTGTACAAGCTATGTAAGAGGCAGAAATGAGATGCAATTACACTGGAGAAAAATGGAATACCTCTGCTTCCAAATTTCAGTGAAAATTACAATTAGTACCTTATGGCTTTTCCTTGCTCTAAGAAGTTTTGCATGAAGGAATTTTACTTTATTTCTCCAGTGATGAAGCATTCCACTGGATGTTGATATCTATGGTGTCGGCTCTCCTTAAACCACATGAATTCAAGACCTCATGGAGCATTGAGAGGATCTCAGTAAAAGCAAAAGTAGACTTAATTCAGTGTCTCTCAGGCTCCTCAGCCTTCTTCTGAAGAAAAAAATACTTTTATTTGACAATGAACACTTTTTCTCAGCTCGACATCTTGTTGCCAGACATCAAGACTAGCTACCCTTTTCAATACCAAAACAAAGTCCTTACAGTGACTGTATCAATAAACCTATAACCTTGGAAGCTGCATCCAGTCCTGCATACTACATGACCTCTGAGAGACAAGTCAACAAGCCAGCATAAAGTTCTGTTTTACTGCCTTCACCATCAAACTATATCAGCTCCAATGAGGAGCATTTGGACAGAGATTTACTGCTTGAGTTTTCCTTTCCAAACAGTATGTACAAAATAACAAGAATAACAAGAAAGCATGACATTTTTTAACACTTTCCAGCTTTAAGGGCAGGTTTCCAGCAACAACTGTTCAGATATTTAGGGGAAAAGGAACTCTTGCTGAAGGCTGGAGCTGTGTCATAGCAGGGTCTTTTAGCAATACCACTGCGTGCTGCCCCATGGCCTTTCACGGGTATGACAGGCAAAATATGAAATATACCACCTATTGCTTACCCATCAAATTCAGTAGACAGGGTGACCTGCAAGTGATCTGAGACCACTTCTAGTCCATTAGGGCCATTAGGTACCACTAGAGAACAGGGCAGGCTGAGCCCAGAGGACACACTGCTGAACAGGTCTGTGAAAGCACTTTAAAGAATTCTGAGCCATTTCGTGGGAGTGTGAAGAGACCTGAGTGAGTGTCCCCTTGGTCCTTGACATGCTTGTGCCACATGTGCAACCTGGGGTATGGGAATGAACTCAGGAATGGAGAAGATGCAAAAAGAGGAAAGTGATTTTGTAAGGCAATTCAGAGTATCGTTCAGTGTTGTTTAGAATTGCTTGACTGCAACAGGGACATCAGCTTTTAGTTTTCCCTGGGGGTGAAAATAGACTGCTTTTGCTCAGAAACCTGGAGCTAGAGAAGACCCAAGGGTTTGGTGTTGACAAGGAGCTCTCCCATCTGACAAACATACTAAAAATATCCCGGGCAAAAGAGCTTCTGACAAGAGCAACAATTTAAAAAAAAACAACCAAGCAAAACAAAACAAAACATAAAGCCACAAATAACAACAAAAAACCTTCACAAAGCAGCCAGCTATGGTTTAAGCTGAATAGTAGAAGCATCAAAACTGAACTGTAAATCTGTTTAATGTTCAATGCAACACCCATTGCTATAAATGTATTTGTTGTTCTGATAAATGTGAAACTGCATCTTTTAAAGGAAATGTCTCTGCTGCAGTTTCTGGCATTCTGCAAAAGCTGCTTGTAAAAGGTAGTTCATTTCAACATCCTTTGGAAAAAGAGATTAAGGGATCAGAGAGCAAAACCACCACAACCTCTGTAACATTATAACTAAATCCCTTTACCCTAAATAACAGGCTTTTTACACTAAGCCTGGCTTGTTTGACTTCTGCCCCTGAAAGCTAGAGTCTTGATCTACTTTAAATCTTGTAAGCAGAAGAAAGCATATTATTCTTATGTTTCCTCTTAATGTAATACCTCCAGACAACCTCTGGAACAGCACTGCACCATGACTCTAACTTCAGACAATTTAACCAGGTAATTACTGATTTTCCTGCAGTACTCTGGCTAACAGTACTCACTACAGGCAGAAAACAAATTTGTCATTGGGATGGGCTGGGGGGTAGAAGAGAAAAGGAAGAAGGAAAACAAATCATTTTTCTAGTTATGCTTAATACTCCCAGTTACTTTTGGGGTCTGTTCTTCTGTTACCTCCTTTCCTGTGCCATTAACATCTCCAGCAAGCAGATGATAAGGTGCTATATGAACATGTGGGCATAGTTTTCACCCTTTTCCATTGAGAAAAATTCTGGCCTCAAATCTGTGTGAATGAATATATTACAGCTGAGACTTGTTCCAGGCACAGATATAATAAATACTGTTCTTGACCAGGAAGAGCAGGATTGTAGAAGTACAACATGTAACTGCAGTAACATTCTTTTTATATCTGTATACGCACCTGGCAAACTTATTGGTTTATGGACTGTGAAGAATATCAGTTCATGGCTTCATCAAAACAAATCCTCTGAGTTGAGATGAAACTAAGTGAGCAATAACAATACCATAGCAAAACAAGTTCTATTATTTGCCTGTGTAAAGGAATTGACCCAACACATCCATTTTATCTTGGTGAGATTCAACTGGCTGCAACAGAGTTAATCCTGTCTTACAGTGGCATAAGTGATGTTGGTCCCCAGAGGTTTCATAAAAGCTGGTGATCTGAATTCTGCACATTTTTGTAGTATGCAGCAAGGATACTCTTGACTGTATTATATCCTAGACTTTCTATTTCACTTAAGATACCTCCGACAATTTAAAACTGCTCTGAACCACCCAGATATGCGTTTATTTACTAAGAGTAGAATCGCTTTACTCTATTAAACATACAAGATATAGAAATAACAAAATATTCTCATTTAAGAACATTGTCATAAGACCCTACAAAATTATTTAAAATTAAATGGTTAATGTTGAAAGAATAGTCTTCTTGCTAAATAAATCTAACTTGCAGAAGCTAAAGACTTGCTAAACATAAATCAGCAGATCAACCTTAGGTTTGGCATGGCCTTGTATACATAATCCCTCTATCCTTGATGTGCTGTCCTGTGAGAAAATACAACACATAAGGCTAGCCACATTGTACCAAGCTTGACTTTCATATCCCAGGCTGAATTTTCAAAGCTGTCAGGAAGTATAATAGATGTAAAATTATCATTTTTATATATAAATATGTGTATCTGTAAATAAACTGCACAGAAAAAGTGGAAGAATAACTTAGCTTTCACACTATGAAAGGCAAAGATACCCTTGAAAACTAAATCACTTGCTTCAGTAGTTTCAGGACTGAATGCCTTTACCTCCCCATGCTGCTCAACCACTCACGAAATGGGAATGGCTATCGCTTCCTGTCACGCAAACAGATTCACAGGATTAATTAACACGGAAAATTTTATTAAGCTAAAGGACTAATTATAAATGCAACACAAATCACTCACACCCACACCCTCCCACTGTCTTTCCCACCAGTCGAACTCTACATTCCAGCAAAAATTGCTTTTAAGGGTAACACAAATCTGACACTTAGCAAAACACAGTAAGACTGTTTGTTTGCTGTGGTATCTCCTAGAGAAACAGCTTTAGCCTTCCCAGCCCACCCTCTTTTAGAATTCCTCAAGGTCTGAAGTGAAGAAAGAGGTCCATAACCCAGCAGAATAAATATGGTTGGTGGAAGACTGCCTCATCCCATGAGTACAGAAATTTTGCTAAAGCAGCATACACACTGCTCTATGTAGAGAAAATCCTATGTACAGGGGAAACATGAAGAGAGTTAAACTGCCCATTCCTGTCTTTTACAGTTGGTGGCACCAATTTTCTGTGGTTCTTTTTTACTCTTCTATAAAATAAGTCTTCATTCTACAGAATCTCAGATTTTTCAGTGATCAAAACTGTTTGGATTTGGAAAGTACTATTTCACTTTTTTTTAGCTTTCCTTTTCTTAGTATAAGCACTGGGGAAGTGTTTCATGCCTCAAGACGCTTCTGTTGCCTTAACGCCTTAGCAGAAGTTAGGCACAGCAGGGACCCCCATATACTAAGTGAGCAAAGCCTGTAAACAGTTGTACAGCATGGGAAACCCTTACAGAAAAGTAAAGAGAAGAGCTGTGAACATCTCGCATCACAGGCAGTGCTCTCAGTACTCCACATTTATATTGTGCACTGCAGTAACTGCTTAACATCCCCTACAGCCTCCTGACACACAAACACCCAAGAGCAGTGAAAGGCTGCTGTTGCACCTTTCCAGGTTGACACTCCCCATGCAAATAAGCATTGTTATAGACAGCTTTTCATCTAGTGACCCTTCTGCCCCTGCTCACTGGTGCGGTTGTTTTATTCTTCTGGTTGAACGTACCTGCTTTGGGAATGGAGAGGAGCTGCAGAGGGGATACAAACAAATGTTGGCATTTCAAGGCGCTGCTAGAACAGCAGAGAGAGGTGTTATGGCTGCCCCAGACTCCTTCCCCACCTCCAAGTCCCTGGTTCATTGTAGAGTGCTCTCAACTCATACCCAATAGCATCGCAGGGGGTCATCCTTTGGAGATGCACATGCCATCGCACAGCTGCCCTTCATCTAGACCAAACAAACACATGTTCAAGCTAGGCATGACTGCCACATGTTCTGCCCACAGAGAAAATAATGCAAACAGTCCTGAGAGAAAACATACAAAATATTTCTATATATACATAATATTCATTTAATTATAACAAGCACTTTGTTTAATAGCCTGAATCCGAAAGAGGGAGAGAGGAGGGAATCACCAGATGTTGTGGGGGGTTTACAATCTTTATTTATTTATCTATTTATCTGAAATACCCATTGAAATTTGAAATCTCTCATGCATTTTGTCAGGAGCTGAACTTAGTTTGTATTTGAGATATATGCTTTTTCGATTGGTTTCCAGTCTTTGATGTGGAAAGTCTGTAAATAGATGATTGAAGAATGGAGTTTTTTGTTCTTCTTCATGCTGCATGAAAATTAGTGCAATATCAAATTGTTTCTCTGACAGTAAACAACACAACAGTACACTGCAAGACAAAATCTAATACCTAGAACCTTAGTGGTATGTAGGTACCTTACTTTCACTAATTTCTTTATAAAACAGGTCATTAATACTTTAGCGAATCAATTCTTACAATGCAAACTTGAATTCAGTCTAATTTTCTAGTGGTTCAGATAATTTTAGAGTATAAGCTGCAGCTTATATAAAGTTTGGATGAATGCAATAGAATTACAAAGTTTGCTCAAATTTTTCAAATATGCCAAAGTGAATAAAAAATGTAATTTGTGCAGGATATCCTGGAGACTTTCCACTCAGACCTAAGCTAATATCAAAACATCTATATTCACCTCACTGTATTCCTATATTATTTTCATGCTCTTTGTTTGACTTAGCAGGTACAGCAGAGTGAAGTTAAAAAGTGGATCAGATAAGTAAAGATCTATTTAAAAATATAAAAGCTATAAATAAGATTTGTTGATATTTATGTGGAACTGTCAGATATCCAAATAAAAGACTTTATTTCAACTTAAATGAAAACTTGAATTTATATGTAAGAAAACAAAACTAGACTGATGATTGAAATTCTATCTTCATAGTTGTTTAGAAATTTTGGTAGACTCTTGGTGGGAAGAGGAAGAAGAAAAGATTTCCCTCTTTGGGAACAGGTCTGTTGTCGTGGTGTGACCCTTTCTGTTTTTAATAAGGATCAATGCTGCACTTTCACTGGATCTTGTATAACCTGAAACACTTTTGGAGTATTTGCAGATGTAAAGCATGGGGGTGGAAGCCCTTTATTTGCTTCCTTAGAAAAGATTTTTGACATGAAAGAATCTTCTTTTCAGACTGTTGACTGCCAAATTCAGATTTAGGTTTCTTCTGGAAATCAAGTAGATTCTGGGCCTTCCACTTCAAAACACCTTCTCCCCTCCTTCCCATCCTCAGACAGATACCAGCCCTAAGACACCTTCTCCACAAATAATAGAATCATGGAACCCTTTGATAGGAAAAGACCTCTGAGATCATCGAGTCCATCCATACCTGTCCCCTTACTAAACCATGTCCCTAAGAAACTCATCTACTCATCTTTCAAAAACGTCCAGCGATGGCAACTCCACCACCTCCCTGGGCAGCCTGTTCCAGTGCCTGACCACCCTTGCAGTGAAGAAATTCTTACTAATGTGTAATCTGAACCTTCCCTAGCACAACTTGTGGCCATTTCCTCTCATCCTATCGCTGTCACTTGTGAGAAGAGACCAGCACACACCCTGTCACAGCCTCCTTTCAGGAAGCCTGTTAGGTATTAACTGGCTTGTCATAATCTACCGTTATCACAGGGTTGGACTCTTCAGGCTCTGGCAGACAACAGCATCAAAGCTGTGGTGACAATAAAATTTTAAATCTGAAAGTTACCCCTCTCCAGAGCTCATGCTCATTTCTGTGAGGCCTTGAGCGATGTGACTTCATTAAAAGTATGCAGTGCCCAGAGATTCAGTAGCAAAAGACATCAACGATAAACCACTGTTCCAAACCCTTCTGCAGTGCTAGTATCAAACCAGCACCACAATCCATTGGGTATTTCACAACCAGGCGGGCATACATTGCTGCTCCCAATTGCTGCACAAGACAACTTGCAAAATGAAGGAGAGAAGTGACAATGCTTAGTTTTCTTGCTGTGCAGGATGCTGCATCAGAGTGGGCAATTGTTGCCTACAGTCTACACAGCTGTGCTTCACATCTAAAAAGAAGAAAAATAAAGCAATCCCGGGGGGGGGTGGGTTCTGTTGGTCAAAAGTGATTCAGAGTGAGGATGACACTGTCTCTGAGCCAGACTGTGATCATTTGTCATTGGATGGTGAAGTTGCAGCTTTTCTGCAGGGAGAAGTGCTGATGGCGATATATTATTGAAGAAAAGCATGGCTTTGGCTCAGATGTCGATTCTCATTATAAAGCAATGTTGTGGCAGTGTTCTGGTATTACAGTGTATTTTGGTAGCATTTTGTTTCATTGCCTTTTTAGTAAAATAAGAGGAAAAAGAGTAATGATAAATCTACTTAGAGAATTAACTCAGGTTACAGTCCTGTTTCACATATTCAGATCACAGAAGAGCCCTCTTGACCTCCTGACTCTACATATGCTCCTTCTCTGTGACTTCTTCTGTTCCCTGAAAGACAACCTGATCTGCCTTGTAGATGATCCTCACATCCTACTGGATCATAGCACTACTTACAGCTGGCTTGACAGACACAACTGTTCAGCATGATTTGAGGCTGTGGACACATGTAACTCCTGGATCGAAGCATGATTGCATGTTTGGCCACGTCTCCCTTGTGTCACTGCTTTCTTGGAGTCTGACATCTCAGGTATTGTGCGAGTGTTTTCTGGTTTAAGCAAAATGAGCAATGATCCACTGCTTACATTTGGTAGCTCTGTTTTACTAACTGCAAGAGCTGGGAGGTCTCCTCAAGTGGCACAAACAACAAAGCTGAGGGAAAAGTCACTTTCCTCAGGGAGGTGTAGGCAGCAACCCAGGAGAGGTGGCCTCTATTCCCCACCAGCACCCAGTGCTGTCTGTGTCCCTTTTGTTGGTTGTCTTGGAGTTATTTGGTTAGAAACGCTGGCCTGTTCAAAAAACGCTGCAAGCATTTTTTGCAACATAATGAGCAAATTCAGCCCAGAAGACAGAGACAGAGCCCCACTAGTCTACAGGTGCTGGATTACTAGCTGCTGTAAAGCAGCCCCTCCTCCCTTTTTTTCTTCAGTCCCATGTTATGACACTTCTCAGACTGCACAAGTCTGGTGTTAGCTCTGTCTGGGGCTGATAGGAAGCCTCTGATGCCCAGGGAACAGTGCTTCGGCCCAGTTTACAGCAGTACAGATTTAATCCTCATCTACACCACATAAAGAAGTAATCCCCCTCAGACCAAGCTCTTTAACAAGAAAGAATGTGACAAGTCCAAGGCACTCTGAAGAGAAATGTGACATTATATACTACTGGTTTATTTCATCACTTACTCTTTTTGCCTAAAACCAATTAATTAAGCCATTAGTTAACCTGAATTATCTCCTCTGCCCCAGTAGTTACCCACGGGGAAAGGCTTTTTTTAAAAATCAGGGCATACATAAGCAAATTTATCCATCAGTCATTTCTCTAGAAAGAATAAATAGGATTTAGACTGCCCTCACAGTTTTATGGCCTGGTCTTTCCTCTGAAATAGAGTTAGATCTCTGGAGGTGAGGACAACAAAAAGCGCACTGAGTGAATCTCTTGGTTCTACTTCTCTTTGTCACGTTAGTCCCGTTTTGCAGCTAGATTCCCATGCTTCTGCATTGTTTGTCCAGTAGTCAGAGATTTGGCAGTGTAAATTATTTCCTTCCCAATCCTGAAAAAAGTACAGAATAATTTCTTGTGCTTTTAAAATTGTCTTTCATATGAATGAAATCCACCTTCTAACTGCCTGGTTCTCTTATTTGTGGTCAAATGTACACAAGAAGGAAAATCAGCACAGAGATTTTTGCATGGGTCACCTAGCAACCGAGTACTGAGCACAGAATCCATTTCCATCTGGGACTAAAGATCAAGTGTTGGAGAGAAAGATCTTTTTCAAACTGGAGCAGTTTGGATTAAAATTGTTGTAGTGTGTTCCTGAGATGAAAGTGGAAAAAGAGTATTTTTCCTACTTATTTTCTTTAAACTTCTGTTATATTCTGAAATGAGTCCCAGCAGGAAGAATAAAATGCACATCTGAGAAAGAGAAAGGTTTTTATACTAACATGGAATTTCTGTTGGTTATGATGCCTAGGGAGTTTGGGTCAGGGGTTTTTAGAGTCCTAGAATCTTTTTATAATCTTGGCATTTTGGGCTCAAAAGTGCAGCCTCTGCTTGGAAAAAAAGAAAACGGGGAGCTGATTTCATGAGTAAAATGACTAGAGAACAAGAAATAGGAAACACTGTGAGTTAGAGGGCACATTCAGAAGGCAAGAGGGCTCTCAGAGGTGCTCCTGTGAACTCCGGGAGGTGCACAGCTACTTCATCCATCCCCACCTCTCTGCACCCCTGGTGTAGTAATTCAGTAATGTCTCTCCTCACTGAAATTTCCACATTAGTAATTCACACAATATCAGTTGAGGTATGAGTGGCACTGCCTTGAAGAAAGGTGGAATATCAGAGGTCCCTCAGTCATACTGAAAGGTTATTTAAAAACATTGCATCTTTACACTTTCTGAATTGCCTTCAAATGTTTACAGCGAGCTGACTCTAGCACTACCTCTTTGTGAGACCCTGAACAACTCAAATATCAGCTCAGCAGAAGACAAGAGATAACATTTACTCCGTGGTGATCCTTTAACTCACCAGACCCTTGGAAGAAAGTGGATGGGGTACTTAGTGCCCTGGTTTAGACGATGAGTGGGTGTTGGTGTTGGGTCATAGGTTGGACTCGATGATCTCAAAGGTCTTTTCCAGCCTTGTGATACTGTGATACTGTGATACTGTGATGTGTGCACTCTGATTCAAATACCCATCACCATTTTTGAAGATCCATATATCTCTTACTCTGTGTTGTGAAAACAGGAGAAAGAAAAACTACCTTTAATTCAGTTTTATCAAGATAACCTCATCTTTTTTTTTAAGCAGCTCTCTGAGTAATTCTTTGCCTTTCATAATCTGAAAGGTCATTTTAATTCATAGCCCCTTCAACATTATTAAGGGGTTTTTCCCTGAAGGAAAAATCTTTTTTTCCCCACGTCATTCATTCCAAAACAAATGGATCTCTTTATGTTGAGATGATACTTTTTCATTGGTGTTGCTCTGGTGCTGCATTTAACTATACTGTCCATCCTAAATACCCTTAATAAAATTTCTATTTCTGTATTTATTAATACATTTCATCTAGCACTTCCCAAAAAGAGAAGAAAAAGGAATAGAAAAAGAAAAAATATTCAGAGAAATGAATGTTACGGCAAGACATTTAATTAATATTTTTCAACTTCAATGATACAGAGCCAGATGAAATTCAGTTAATGACAGGGAAATATTTCTGCCTCACATTATTATCCCTGAGCATAACTTTTATAATTGTGATTGCTGGGAATGTGATTGTTAAGTTCACAGATCTAATCATCATATCTGAATGAACAAATGCATTACACTGCCAACATTTAAATATGTTTAGGTATGCAACATCTTCCCCAAAAAATTATTCTGTTTCTGTAAATATGGTCAAAACCTCACAGACTATTATAGGTTATAAACTTGAAGATACCTAATGGATTACTCATAGCTTATATCTAGGTTTTTACTACTTCTAAGACTTGCATGGATTATACAGAAGTGTTGCTTCTAATCACCCTTTTTGAGAAAGACCTCTACACCATTATCAGACCACTCAGGATTCACCCGATTACTTTAAAATTTAAATATTTCCTTAAAATAAGTTTCAAGTAATTCTGCAGTGTCATAATTAGCCTGAATCTTCAAAAAGCTTGACATACTTACTCAATGCAGTATGCAGGCTGCAGAAAATCACTTAGTCTCACCAAATGCAAACTACTCATTTGAGTCTGTAAAAGGAAAGTAAAAGGAAAGATTTTTCACTGGCTGTCTCTGAGCATTAATTTAGGTGTAGCATGAAATTATAAACATTTGTAGAGCATCTCAGTTTAAGAAACATCACTTTCAAATGCCACCTACCCTAGAACTGCCATTATCTGTGGCAGGAACAGTAACTTTCTTAGTCTGACAAAACTTACAAGTGGGTTACCAGCTAAAAGTTCTGCTTGGAAGATACCCCTTGGCATCCTCAAGTCATCCATTCTATAACGTCAAAACTTTTTAGAGTGAAGTCATCTCATATCTACTCCTCTACTTTTACAGAAATGCTAACAGCTAAGCAGCAGTTCTCTGGGAGACAGTCAAAGTGCCAATGATGATGCATTTTGGCTGATCTTTCCCCTTTTAAGAAAAATCCAGCTGTTTCAAAGACAGCAACTCTTCTGAAATAGTAAATATGAACACTGATTTTTCCACTTCTCATTTTTTTGTCTTCCCCTTAACTTCATCCAGATAAAAGAATTTGACTTATTATAGGTCATTGCAAAACTCCTTCTTAACAAAAACCAGTTGCCTGCTAAGTGTTCTCTGATTATTTACCAGATTGCACTTGAATATCGGTGCGTTTCTCATTATCTATCACAACATAATGGCCTGCACAGCTTAGTAGATACAGAGCATTCTGTGCATATTCCGCACCTTTGTACAACCAGTTTTATTTTATATTCTGTAAAGAAAGTGCTGGCAGATGATGATTTTAAAGAACAATCCATATAAACACCATCAGTTTCTGTTCGATTGTGCCTGTGCTCTCCCACACTTCTTCTGCTTGTAAATAGAGAAGGAAACAGTGCAATCTGATTCAAATAACTGTAGTCAGTTACTCTGGGATAACTCCAGCTAGGGCTTCTTCTATTAAAAATAGATTGATATTGAGTTCAGTGTCCCACAGTATCATCTATTAAATCAAAAGAAATACTTGCTAGGGGAGTGAGAAGCAGAATGTAAGACGGTATTTTATTAGTTTGACAGTGGTATGATCAAGATGTCTGGGGCCAGGGTGGACAATCAGGCTCTCACAGTGGCCAGTTCAGCTTCTTGTCTCTTGTTTAAATTTCCAAGCCTCTAAAGAAGAGGTGATACTTAACTGCATCTACCTTATGGCTCTGCTTTAAGTCAGTTGAAGATCAAAAGACTCACCAAAAAAACTAAAGGCTAGGATGACAAACTGAATTTTTCAAATACAGTGTTGCAACTGAAGGTATACTTGCTGGACCTGGCGGCATTTTTATTTTCCTCCCCAAATCAATTTCAAGGAGCCCAAGCAGCCATCATTATACAACAACAGTAATGAGATTACAACAGAGATGAACTTGGCCCAGTGTGCAAATTCATGTGAAAATCCTATTTTATCAGTGTTATCTTGCCCTTAAGTTTTCTGAGTTTGTGTTTTATGATCTCTCCCTGCCTAGCTTTACAATGATTTCTTATGCAACCTTTTCCTACAAGTCCTCTCTGCCCTGTGCGTCTTCCATGAGGGGCTCGCAGGATGTCTTGTCATACATTGCCCTATCACCTAATGAGAGCCCAGACACTAGAACCTCAGACAATACTGGACTGGAGGTGACAATGCAGCTGGTAGAATACCACCTGAAAGACATGAAATATTATGCCATAAAACAGACACTGGGTAGCTTAGCCTGCTTATTCTGCATTTTAAGTGCCCGGGTCTGCAATTTTCATTACCCAGAACCAGGTGAGAACTGTTTGCTACTTGGACTGAGCCATGTTCACAACACCGGACATTACTTTCAAAAGCCTAACAAGGAAGGCCTAAAATGAAGACAAATGTCAAAAAGCATTTCTTTGTGGATTCTTGCAGTGGGGTGAAGCCCTCTCTCTGCTTCTTGCTTCTGTGACTCACTGCTGCTCACCACCCTCCCAGCTGTGCTCCACACTACTCTCTTCTGGCCATCAGCCCCTTCTCCTGCCTGCAACCACTCTCCTGGCTGCTGCAGCTGTCTACAGCAGCCTCTACAAAAAGTGTGTGTAATGCTGATACCAACCACAGCCAGTTGGTCACATAAGGCTCTTTGAAAGCTTCTGAAGTCTCTTACAAATCTTACAAAACACTCCAGATCTTTCCCCTCAGCCAGTCCAAATTTTGCATCTCAGTTACTATCAGGTAAGCTGTTCACTCAACCCAAGCACATTCAGAATTAATTGACCAAGACTTGCGTGTGCTACTAAACCCACAAACTTTCTGTTTTGCAGAGCAATGAGTTTCAAATGTAACGACAAAACACACATGATATGTACACAGCAGATGTGCCTCATGCTCATGTTTCTCACTGCGGTCCTTTCCCTTTCTCTCCATTTTGCTTTAATCAAGGTGAGCAAAACACACTTTGTCGTGTGGGATCTGATCATCACCATTAAAAATGTCATGAACTTTTTGTCTGTTAGAGCAATAGGGTAGTGTTTTTAATCCAAGACTTTAGCCATACATTTTAGGCAACAAAGCAGTAGGCAAATTGTATTTTGCAGAAAAAATTAGAGGATTAGCTGACTCCAAATGAAGGAATAAATTCTAGTTAATATTTCCAGGTACCAGATTTAACACTAGTAAAGTCCTTCCCCAACAGAGAAAAACTATTTTATCACAGTACCATTGTAAGAAGAAGAAGAAGGTTTCTTATTGCAGTGAAATTCTTCTTCTTCAAAGCCTAAATCAACTGCATGTTTCACTGGCAATGTGAGGAAATTGAGCTCTGATTATGCATGACAATAATTTGGCTAATGTTAGCACTTTTAGGAGCCCTCCTGCAAGTAGTTTGCCAGCTGCTGACATGCCATATGCAGTGAGAAAATTAGAGTAATTGCTTTGTCTGCGGCTGACATAATTCCTGGTTAGTATGTATGGTTTTGTGAAATGCACGTGTAATTTAGACTACAAGGATAACTGTGAGCATAAGTTATCTATCCATCCAGGGTGGCACCTAGGGGCCTTGCTTTCTTTGCATATCAAGCCCATTAAACTTGAGACTGCTCTATTCCCCTAGCAAGTCTTGTGCTGAATTTGGTTTAAGTAGTCCGTGTCTTTGCCACACTTTTACCTATCTGGCGAAAGATCAACACCACCTCTGCAAAGATGCTCCAACATAAATTCTGAATCATTTTCACTTCTAATATTGTGCAGGCTTGAAGGTGACCTTGCTTCCTTTTTAATTACAAGCTTATTATAAAACGTATTCGTATGCAAGCACAGGCAACTGTCCCTATGCACTGAGGAATGTAAAGAGCTTTATAGTTTTTTGCATAAAAATCTGCACTGTAAATAAATCCATACTTGGCAAAGGAAAGATATACAGAACAACATGCACAGTATCCAGTATATATTATCTTGATGAACAAATAAGCAATTATCGAACACTTTGAAAACATTACAAATGCTACAAGCAGCCCTACGTGACCAGTGAATTTGTTTTCAAGTAATGCAGGCTACTAATCATGAATAGTCCCAATCTCCACTTAGACTAAGGATCTCTCTAAGAAGAGGTTCTGTCATTTGACATACTGCATGATTTCACTTTTCTCCAAGCCCTCTACTGAGTCAGTGACTCAGTGTGATGTCAGAGGGCAAATGGTTTCCTGATGAGATTTAAAGCTGAGGTCCTGACCTGCTCTGATAATTAAAGATCCTCAAGTGATTTTAGTAAGTGCAGGCTTGTTTCCTGGCTAAATTGCACTTCAGGTAATGACACAGTACTGGCTTAAATCTCTCTGGCTCAAATAGGAGAGTTTCCATCCCAGACATAGTTTCAATTGGATACAACCAATTTTGCTTTCCGTACCGCTGGGTCAAACAGCATCAACATGTTCAGCCTTGCAGCATTCCACCTCACAGGCTGCAGAATTTCAAGCTACCTGGCACCGATCCCATTTCACAGCTTGCGTATTAATTAATAAGACTCTTTTGCTCAGGCCAGACACTGGAGGTTTAGTGTTGGCACTGAGGTGATACAGATCTGCCTGGTCTGCGGAAAAGTTGAGCCAAGATCCAAATTTCAGGTAAACAGAAGATCATTTCGTCTTCTTAAAGAGCTAGGAAATTGTGTTATAATGCCTACATTAAACTAATTTGAAAGGCTGCAGAAACAAAGTAAATACTAGAATAAGGTCAGATGATCAATCCAGCTTCCTTTCCTCAAACTGTTCTGGGAAGATCAAAATGTAAGATTTAATCTCATGGTCATATGATGGTCTCCTACAGAGGCCTCAGCAGTATCACAAGCAAGAGTGAGGGACTGGAAGGCTGTTGTGCAGACTCATGTTGGTCTAAGGCCAAGAGAGTATCTATAGCAGGCTCTGCCACCAGCCAGTCAGTTGCTACAAGATATCAGGGTGTTCAGCTCCCTTCTGCTCAGAACTACAGGGATCATGGGACTCTGGGTTTTCTTCTAGTCTTTAGAAAGAAGTACATTATAACAACTCAAGATCACTCCTGCTCTTATGTTACCAGGGTATCTCTGTTCTTCTTAGTTCCTTCCCTTTCTCTATCTGGTGCCCTCCTTCTCTTCCCTGCCAACCCTCTGCCATGCCATACTTTTTACTCAGTTCTCCCTAGGATTTTTATTTCTGTGCTCTCCTGCCTTCTCCCACATAAAATTGATTTGTTTTCTCAGCATTAAGATTTCCACTGAATTCCTTGCAGACACTAACATAGTAAGCATTTAAAAGCATAAGCCAAAACTTTCACTTCCAAAAAGACATATACAGAGACTTCTCAATACAATAAGTGTAGTATCCCAGTATGTACAGCAGAGGACAACACCATTGGCATCACAGAGATGATGGACCCTAGAGACCTACTTGTGCAGAAAGTAGATCAAATCTTCTCCTGAAGCTGGTATCAAGGACTTCTTCCAGCAGATCTTAGAGTAGCTTGCCTGATGCTGCAGATATGAAGATAAAATTCCTTTCTGTTTAACTCCATGGTCAATTCTGAGGTACATAAGACAGGTACAGACCCTCTCAGTTGCCCCCAGAATGAAAACTACAAACAACCATTAGCCTATAGCCACTGAGCTCTAAAGATGGATTCATTTCTTAGCAGAGTCTGTCAGCCAAAATCTGCAAGTGTGGTCTCATAATTTGCTTTTGACTGGCAAAACTGAAGTGGTAATTTGCTAAACAATTCGGTGTTAGATGAAATAAATCTAGGAAACGTGACCTTTCGATGTCACCTTCCTATATCCTGGTACTCTTACTATCCCATGCCATGAAGCCCAGGAAAAAAAAAATTAACCACAAGAATGAAACAGAAGAAAATATAGAATTACTCCATTTGCTCCTCCCCTCCCCATCCCACAGAATTACTTCATTTGTTAGTAGTCTGGAATACATTGAGCCAAAAATCTCTGAAGGAAAGCACCAGAGCAGTTTGCCGTAGAAAACACACAGCTCATATATCAAAATACCATGGGATGATGTGAGGATTAAGGAGGAGGGAACATTGCTGCTGCTTGTGTAAGAGCCGCACCAGATCACCTCATGTAAACAAAGCCTGCAAGGAGTTTCAAAGAAAAACATGCCCTCGTTCACCTCATGTGGGATACAGGTATTTTCCACTGAAGCTACATCTGCAGGAGCTTCTCCTGTCAGGTGGGAGAAAACTGAGCCCAAACAGTGCATAATGAACTCTGACTTTGACATGCAGCATTTTTTTCATCTTGTCTCAGGTAACATTGCTTTATGATTTATGTCACATATATTAAATAATTTACAATCAAGGGACCTGCTCAGCTGGCTGGTACCCTGTTTTTGTGCCAGGCACATAGCATAGATTATTTGAGTTTCTGTTCTTCTTTTTAGTATTCAAAAAAAAAAAGAGTTTGGATCCAGTTAACAAGTTTTGGTGTTTCCTGCTTGTGCTTTCATTTGGGGTATTTGTTTTTTGTTTTTTCTTGTAATTAGGGTAACACTGTTTATATTGCTTTTAATCACAGTATACACACTCTGTAATTACTCTGTAAATAGAAGCATATGAATTGTTTATATGTGTGGAGGTGGGAGAGCAAGAAAGTGGATGTAATTATGCATATAGGGAAATGTAATGATTAATTATCTGGAGTACATAATCTTACCAAGAGGCTTGATAAAGTGCAAGCACAACTGTCTCTCCTGTGTTTTAATTACTTACAGAGAGCTTGATCCAGCTGTTTTTACTCATGCAAATTCCTGTTCCAGTCTATCTGAAGGGGATTCCATTGACTGAAACCTGTCAATGTGTTCCCAGAGCAAACAGCTCACATCCATACTGGTTCACCCAGAACATGCAAAGTTGTTTTTAGGTTGTGGGATTTGATCTGCCTTTGGACCAGTTTAACTCTTCAGCCCTGGGCTAGCAAAGAATGAAATAAAGGGTGTCATTGTTGAAGCTCTTCAGGTTCAGAGGAAGCAGAAGAGAGCTGATCTGGCTGAGACACAGTTTCCTATGCTGCCTAACACAGAACATGTGAATCAGCACAGCACTTATGAATAGTAACCAAGCATGTGAAAGAAATCTTTCTGCTCCAGTGCCAAAGGAGGCAGAGCCAGATTTTCACACCATCCATAAAAAGCATCAAGGCAGCTTTCCAAAACAGCCCAGCAGGCAGCAGGCTGCATGGAGGAAATGCCTATTTTTCCTTCCAGAGTTCAATGCGTTAGCTAACAGTAGCTTTCTGAACTGTGTTGATGAAGAAGCTACCAGTTCACTTGCTCAAGTCAGCAGCAGCAGCAGCAGCATCTAATCTCTCTCTGAGACGAGCAGTGTGACTAAACACAGTATGGAGATGCTCTGCAGCAGGGAGCAGAGAAGGAGCAGAGAAAGTACCCCCAAACTCAACAAATATATGGTCATGCCCCCAGGCATGGTGCAGTGATACCTGATTGATATACATGATTTCTCGTACAAACTACTACAGAGGTTTTCTCTTTTGCTAACTACTTTTACTACAAAAGTTTTTCTTTTCTTGTCTTGTGAAAAAAACACACTTCATGGGTATTGAAACAAAGCTCACAGGCAGTCTTTTTCTTTCTCATTCTTGCTGTCACCAGAGGCCCCATTTTGCCACCACTTATAGTTATGAGCAGAGCTGGCATGAGGGTACTTTGACATGAGCTGGGGAAGTAAGTCCCAGCTTAGCTCATCACTCCCATAGCTCCTGCTTATGATGACTTTGGGGTCAATAAGTGGCCATTTGTGATAGTGCTTCTTTCCCCTCCCACTAAAGACCTCCAGATTTCCCCTCCACAAGTGCTGGCCTGATGCATCATCCACACAGCATTGTTAAGACTGACCTGTCTGCACGCACCCACTTCCTGATTCTTCTCTGTTTTTTCCTTTCAGTGACTCATCCTCTCTGTCATTTCTTCTACGAACAGACAACATAAGAAAAAAAAAGTTCCCATTGATTACTGCAAATCTAAATCTGTGGAGCAACAAGTGTGAATAACAGCTTTTTCTATCACTCCACTCCTACGTGCTCATCTTAACATTTAAAGAAAGCAAAAAGACCCAGCAGGAAAGAAATGTCATGAGACTTGTCTTGCACAAGGGCAGACATAGACATTGCTGTTCCAATGACACGCTTTTGCATTGCTGCTGCACTGCAGCAGTCCAATTCAAGGAACAGGATACAGGTATTTGGCTTTCTGTCACCAATTCATACCTAGTACCAGTGTTTGTATGAAGATGTCATTGCTTGGTTTGCCTGACTGAATGCAGCACTCACTTTACAGTGATCTTATTTCACTGGATTGCAATTATCCAATTTTTGTTTTTATACTAGCTCACTTCTCTCTTAAAACTTTCCAGCCCAGCCTACCTCTTACAGGTCATGTACCAGAACATAGTGCAACACTTGTATGTTTGAAAAGCATCTTGGCATAAAACTGAGACAGAATGTTAATGTTTGGTTGTTTTTATTACAAAATTGAGCACGATTTAACTTCAGTTAACTTCACCAAAACCAAACAGCTCCCAGAGAACGCAATCTGAGAATGGTTTACAAAACCTCATCAGAGGTTTGGTTAAGTACAGCTGAAGTTCCATTAATGTTTATAATTTCATTTAAATTCTGTACAAAGAGGAACACTTCAACGTCTCAGTCAAGCTGTACAGCGATATTGCCCTACCTTTTTATCATTACATATCTCTCTTGTAGCAGATAATGGATATAAACTTACAGTTTAAGACTTCTGCAATTCTGTTAGCTGTTCATTACAGAGTATAATGTTTCTTTTTAAATGTTACTTCCTTCTTGACAATCTGTCCTGTAAGTCAATAATATGAACATCAGAAAACATCAATAGCTATTGAATATTTCAGATCAATGCTACTCCCCTTTCTTCTCACAGTTAGAGAAGTCATTTATCCTAATGTTGCTGGTCTTACACAATAAGAGGATTTTAATTTCATAGCCCTGATACCTCCACAGCCAGAATATCTCAGCTGCAGCGACACCTATCAAAACAGCATGAGGTCCAGTCCACGATCAGAAGCTTTTTTTTAGTGGTTTAAAGTGAAAGATCTTTGCACTATTATCTCATTTATGCTAAGTACATACCTTAATACTTCAAACAACTGGACCACAGTCAGAACCATAGGCAAAGTGTCCAAATACCTATGAAACACACTGTCTAAAAGATAGTGCGGCAACCAAATACAAACTAAATTTCACCTTACTTTTCTACAAAAAATAACTAACTATGGTTCTTCCATAATAGGTGATAATTCGTATTATCCATGCCATCACGTAAGTTACTGGACTCAAAGTCAATCACTCAGGCTTTAGGTATGAATTACAGCAGAACTAGTTCAGGAACACTTGGAAAATTATGGTAACTTGTAGAAACATGACAAGTTCTTTGAACTGAAATTCAGTAACCTTAGCTTCACTAAGCACTTTCTTCCACTTCCAGAATAATACGCTAGCTTAAGATACAGTGAAGGCCTATAGATGCTATCACAAGATTTTCTAAGTTCGCCTTCTGCAGCCAGAGAGCACTGGCAGCTCACAGGGTAAACAAGTTCTAGATATGAAAATCTTTTCAGTTTTTGCAACAATGTGCAAAACCACATTTCATAAATCAAAGTATAATCTTTAGTTGTGTGAGCCTAAGTAAAAGCTTATTTAAGAAGCCATCATTAGAGTTCAGGCTTCTTAAATAATAGGTAGAACTTTATCTGGTATAAATAACATATAGGTAAAAAGCACAAAATAATTTAATTTAAGGTGTCATTAAAGGAGGCTCTTCATAACCTCAAGGGTGATGTTCAAGGTACAGTGGTTTTGGTTCCTCCCTGTGGTTGCATTAAGAAAGAGCATGTTTTTTAAAGACATTTGGATTATTTAATGAATTCTGCATATCTATCTGATTAGCAGTAACTTAATACAGTGCACAATTCAATAAATGATAACAGCATTGATATTTCTACAGAAAAGTTGAGAAGCTCACTGCAGTCGAAGGCTCACCAAAGACCTCCTACATAGACAGCCATCCTACATATCTCCCTGGGGAGAAAACAGAGGAGACCTCTAACAGGAAAACTATGAAGACTCTTCCTCCTATGGTTCCTTCAATGGACAAAGGGAACACTGATAAGTCCCATTTTTACTAAAAGTGCTCTACAGGGAGCGATAGAGACATTTTGTGGTGTCACACAATCTCTGGAGTGAAACCAGTCCTTCCAATGTTATACTGCCCAACTCTGCACATATCTAGTTCCCCTAGTTACTAGCCAGTGTTCTACACTCAAAGGTCAAAAATAAAGCTTCTCACACTCATAAGGTGGCATTTTATGCATGATTGTCCTGTTTATCAGAAAGCCAAGAATAAGGTTTGGAAAACTGACTGGGGTTACAGTGCTTTGTTGTTAAAACTTGACTGCTTAGTAGCATCTTGCATTAGTTTCATCTCCTAAACAGAAGCTGAGAGGCAACAAACGTGCTACTCAGCAAGAACAGCAGCATCCTGCAGAAATCCTGTATCTGCTTTCCTCTAGTTTAAATGCTTACGAAAGGTGAGGTGCAACTAATAACAACAACCAACCTTATCACATCTCACAGTTCTGAGATATCTATAAAATATTTATATAAAATTCTCTTCCTCCACTGATTTCACTTGGTTTATGCTGATACATGCTAATCCGTATCTTGGCTGTTCAAAAGAACAAAGAAAAATTATGTCAGTATTTTATTCTGCTGTATGGTTGTAATGTGTTATTGAAATACGATAAATGCAAACCTTAACCTGGATAAAGCATAAAATATAAACAGCATTTACAATAGGGCAGAAGGTAAGTACCTGTTGTGTTCCATTCCTGAATCAATGTAATTAATTTAAAATACGTGTGAAATGAAATTTTCAGTTGCCAAAAGCAACTTGTTTTAATTCAGAAGTGCAAGAAATCTACCAATACCCACTGCAGAATATTTGTGACAACTCTTGTTTTCGAATAAATTTAGTGTTAACGTATCAGATCAAAGAACAAATATTCTAATAGAAAAATAGTGCCAAGAAAGGAGAAGCCCATAAAATAGAGTTGATAAGAAGCACAGTTCCAAACATTAAACACCATTTTACAAATAATTTTTCTTGTTTTGAAAGATATATATACTTTCCCTCGTTACAGCTTACTTCGACCTCTTTGCTGTCCTTCAAACTCCTTTCATTCAGCTTTAAAGCATCCTTTGGGTTTGGTGGGCTTTGAATCAGGCCTCACAAGCTGCAGGCACTGTAATTAAACACCTTCTACTTTATAATTGGCATGATTATTAGTGAATCAAACCAAGTCATATATGAATGTCTGCATAAAAACAAGTCTGGAGCAGATCTTAGACTAACTACAAAGGGTTCCTGGAAAAATACTATGGCTTTTTCTGTGATAAAAATCAGTATATATATTAATGATGCTACACCTTTTAAGAAGGGATGCAACTGTGATAATGAAGTGTGGACTAGTACTGCTCTCTGTTATTTTTCAGTCACATAGGTATTGGTATCAGGACTCAGGAAGTTTATAAATGTTACTCAGGTACAATAAGAGGGTTTCACATTCAATTTTGTGTCTAGATAAATGATTGCCCAAGGTGCAAGGACCAGATCTCTTGCAAATCCTTGCAAAACAGATCCCTTGCACCCTGAGCATTGTGTCTGGAGTTGGTACACATCACTAGATTGAGTTCTGGAAAGGGCAAATAATGCAGATTGGAGTGAGGTTTGGTGCTTTTAGCAAACCTTGTACTTCATCACCTGAAAGAAGATGCTCTATTTTCAATCAAGCATTGCATATGTGGTCTATAGCTCCATTTGAGAAGGTTCACCCCGGATCTCTTTCACGGTTGAACTCATCTGCTTTAGCAAGATAAGTTGAAACACAGTGCAGCATTTCGTCTCTTGAGTTGGGTACTACTCAGGTCTACAGCAAGCACTGTACAGATACAGAGGAAAATGCCTAAATGAGTTTTTGAGCTCTTTATGAGTGCTAGAGAAAATATCAAAGCAATTACTACATGCTGTTGTTGAACATCCTATTGCAATTTGCTCGAATTTACCTTTATTTGCTAGAAGATTTAAATAGCAAATGTTAATGCGTTCTGTGGAGTGATAGTCGTGCTCTGCATGTATGTTACAATCCATGAGTCCCCAGCAATGCAGTGAACAACACACACACGTAGAAATATCCAGGAACGCAGCGAAAATGCCATCGAAGCAGTAGGAGCTTTTGAGGATGTAACGTCAGATTCAGACAAACAGGTGAACACATGCAAGTACATTGTCTAATTTTGGTGAAAAGCAGCTGAATACAGGAAGTACAGGAGCCATACCTACAAAATAAAGCAATAGAGCAAGTGATCAGTGTCCTCCTTCTCCCAGCTGAGCCACCCATCTGCACTAGGCCCTGGTTTTCATTTCTCTGCTATCCTCCCAAACCTGTGGTTTGCTTCCCGCATGGATGAGAGAACCAGTTTTAGTGGGGGTGGATGGGATGCTGACCCCAGTATGTCCTTGTTCTGGTAATTGGGAAACTACTTTGAGTCGTAGGAGTAAAACATCTAGGCTCCATATGCTGAGGAGGGCAATTTCATTGCATGGTGAAAAGAAAATACGGAAACACGATATGGAAGTGCATTGTGGACAGAAAACCAGCACCTATCTTTAATGGCAAAGGTGTTATCTCAGGCTTATTCTCTACCTTAGAGGGAGAATATTTATGGGAATTAGAGTAAATCCAGGCTTGAGTGCAACATCTTAAGTGCAATTGCCAAAATTTAGGAAAAAGGTAATTATTTTTTAATTTCTCTCAATTTTTTAATTTTCCTTGATATAGTGGTTGCTGCCTAAGCAAAAAGCTAGTCCTGTCTGTATTTTTAAGTGTATGTCAGGAGAAGAGTCTCCAAAATAACTTTGATGTGACAAAATGGCTAGAGCTGGCTGACAATCTTTGAATTTATGCCATTTCAATTAAAAAGGTTTTCCAAAAATGTCAGTTTTCACAAGAATCTTGTTCATTGCAAACAGCAGACAAAAGACAACATTCACCATGTTAATTAAATAGGAGAGAGTGAAAGAGAGAAAGTAGAAGTTAGGACTTAATTAGCATAACAAAGATAATGGGGAAATGAAATCCTAGAAATGCAAGACAGCAGAAAAGTAGCTCTTGCCAAGGACAAGATGGATAATACTTTTTTGTCTCTACTCAAAACACATTCTTGGCCATCACATTCTTTCCTATTTTTCAAAAGCAAAATGGAAATGTGAACTTTTTCGTCACTCACGGACTTCTGGAATTTTAGGGGGAAGGCTACTGGGAGATCAGTTGCTGAGACAGCTCTGTAAGAAGCTACAATTATTAAAAAAAATTAAAATCTTTGCAAGCAAAAGAAAGAGTTCTTTTTGGACTTCCATATCCCATGACAGTTGCTTGTCATCATGTACACTTCAGCAGCTCTCAGGCAGCTTAATTTCTTTTCCACAGAGCATTCCTGGAGGGGCTCCTACTTTTCTGGGCAGCAGGAAAGCCATACCGTGCAGCAAATTGCTGTGAAGTATCAGAGGAAGAAAGACTTAGCAGTGAAGTCGTTTATAGACAAGCTGGTAAAGAAAAGAAGTTAGAACACCATCCCAATTTATTTTCCCTCTCTTCCCATTAGAGGCTGATTTTCCATCAGAGAAGCCTGCAGTGGCAAACATAGCAACCATAAAGTTGTTCTTGCTTTGACTGTGGACCCCGGTTAGTTAGCTATACACTATTTCAAGGTGTGTTACAAGAAACTGATGGGTTTGTTTCCCAAAAAAACCCCTATTAACATTGTGTCCAAAACAAACTCACAAATTCTTTGCACCATTAGAGTAGAGGAGAACCCCAAGCTGATGCCTATGTAGGGGTTATGCTGCACCCTTAGTGTGATTAACATCAATTTAACCAACAGCTTTTCCGGTCTAATAATATATCTGAATAGGGATGGAGGGCTCATTCTTCACAGCTGCTAATTTTTGTGCGTCTTATGTATGATATTTCATTCATAGCCATAGAAGAGATCATTTACATGCTAGCCAATAGGCTACAGGTACACAGAAATGTTGATTTATTCTTCTGAAGTGAAACACTTGGCAGAAAAGAAAGCCATATTGCACACTAAATTGTATTGCTCTTAAAATAAACACAGCACTTGAATTTAACAAAATAACCACAGAATCATAGAATGGTTTGGGTTGGAAGGAACATTAAAAACCATCCAGTTCCAACCCCCCTGCCATGGACCACCAGCCCAGGCTACTCAAGGCCCCATCCAACCTGGCCTTGGACACTTCCAGGGAGGGGGCATCCACAGCTTCCCTGGGCAACCTGTGACAGTGCCTCACCACCCTCATTGTGGAGCATTTCTTCCTAATGTCCAATCTAAATCTTTCCCCTTCCAATCTAAAGCCATTCCCCTCATCCTGTCACTTCAAGGCCTTGTGAAAATTCCCTTCCCAGCTTCCCTGTAGCCTCTTCAGGCACTGGAAGGCTGCTATGAGGTCTCCCCAGAGCCTTCTCTTCTCCAGTTGAACAACTCCAACTCTCTCAGCCTGTCCTCACAGCAGAGACGCTCCAGCTCTCTGATCATCTTCATAACCCTCCTCTGGACCTATTCCAAGAGTTCCATATCCTTCTTATGCTGGGGTTTCCAGAACAGGACACAGCACTCCACGCTGCTTTTGATGCAGCCCAGGACATAATTTGCCTTCTGCACTGTGAGCACATGTTGCTTGCTTGTGTCAAGTTTCTCATCAATCAGCACCCCCAAGTCCTTCTCCACGGGGCTGCTCTCAATCACGTCATCTCCCATCCTGTATTGAAACTGCAGATTGCCCTGACCCAGGTGTAGGACTTTGCACCTGGCCTTGTTGAACCTCATGAGTGGGCCTCACAGGCCTACTTCACCAGCTTGTCCAGGTCCCTCTGGATGGACATCTCATCCTTCTGGTGTGACAGCTGTCCCACTCAGCTGGATGTCATTGCAAACTTGCTGAGGGTACACTCGATCTCACTTCCTGTATCATCAATGAAAATATTAAATAATACTGGTCCCAGTACAGACCACTGAGGGACACCATTGGTCAGAGGTCTCCATCTGGACATTGAGTCATTGACCATTATTCTCTGAGTGTGATTATCCATCCAATTCCTTATCCACAAAACAGTCCACCCACCTTTCAGTTTAGCCAAGCCATCACTTTTCTACACCTCTTTCTTCAGCAGTTTGAGAATCTAAAAGGCAAACTAGACTATAAGGTTGATCCCCCTGCCCAAAGGCGCAGTGCACTTTGAATTGTTTTGACAATGATTTGGTTCATTTTATTTCAACACAGTACAGAATAAAGTTCTCTGCACCAGAGAATATAGAGCAGGGAATCACAGTCAGGATTATAAGTATCAGTTTATGGAGGGGAAATTATTAGTTTGTCTCATTTCTGTTGAACCTTCTTGTTTTTCAGCTGTGGAACAGTATCTGAGTTGAAGCTGCTCAGGGGGGCAGACAGAGGCTGGAACCACAGCCCCTAGCACCTGCACAACCATTACTGAAAACATACAAAAGTCTTGAGCAGTGATTTCCATAATATTTGAAATCAACACTTCACGGGCTGGTGTTTCTTGTCAAAGAACTATCTTGAGAGCTAGCTGCATCCCACTGAGTTATGTTTTAATCACTAACACTGTAGCTACAATAAAGGGAACACTTGCTGCCTTTAACGTACCAGTTCTCTCCACTGTGCTTCATTCATTAGGAGCAGCATCTCCTGATTAGCTGCAGGGAGACCTCTGGAGTCACATTAATCCTGTCAATTCAGTCAGTCACTGCGGCTCTGCAGGATACAGCTGCTGACTGCAGGACTACTAATATGCTCTTCTGCTTGGTTTTAGCTCAGCACAGGGCTGGAGGAGAAAGAGGTGAACATCTCCCTGTTCGTGCTATGCTCAGAGGACTGCATGGAAACGTGCCAGTGCTCTCATCCACATGGCCAGCCCCTTGGCAGCTGGACAAGAGGGCTGAGGGAGTGTGCTCAGGAGCTGGGAATAGTCACCGCAATGCTCATAGTCTCAGTAGCTTTCCAGAATCAAGATTGCTTCTCCAGCTGCTCACCTATGGTTCATTCCTTTTGCCAGTGGGGTGGAGACCACACAACACACATGCACTCATAATTGTCACTGCAGCACCTGGATATCCAGGGAAATGGTCGTGGCTGTTCCTCAAGCACTACCGTGCGTTGAAGCTCGAGCAAGCAGCACATTGCGCATGTCCCAGGTTGGGGTACCTACCTGCATGTGCTCAAGAAGCCTGGTGTTTCCGGGCTGTGCCAACACACCTGGCCTGGAGATCAACTGGGCACATGTAAGGGGGACAGTGCTCCTGCACACTGTGGTGCCAATCAGCTAGATACTGTTTCTTCACCATACTGCTGCTGTCTGAAATTTGGTGAAGGTAGGAATTGATATCAAATGTAGCTGGGCAGTTCTCACTTCAGGGACATTTCCAAAGCAGAAAGCCAAGGGACACAAGTAAGCCTGTAGTTTTTCCAGGGAAGCTTCTATCAGGCCTTAAAATACTTTGCAGCATGAAGGACTAGTTAGCATTTTGTATAAGCCCAAATTGGTAGCAAGAAGGGTCAGGTTTGACTTTAAAATTAAGGTCCAGTGACTAGAATGAATATAATGTTAGGCACAAACCAGGACCCGAGCACAAGAGCAGTTTATGATTTCTGTTGCTTTTAACTGCATACACAATATCCCAGCAGCAAGCTCTCCTGTAAAGGTTTTCCTAGCACTGCCATCCTGATTGTAGATGAGTTTATTCACAGCACCACAGACCTCCAAAGATGGTTCATTTGAGCATGCTGGAACCTCCCAGAGACCAGTGCAGACACAGCACTGGAATGCACCACATTTAAGAGCTCCAGGCTGTACCCAGAGTGCATCAGCATTCACTGGTGACGTTGCCCTTATCCCAGGAAGATGATGACACAAAAAATGTAAAGATGTGGCCACTAAGAAATGTGAAAGAGACAGAGGAAAGCAAATATGAAGGCAAATGGTTGAGAAAAAGGGCCATGAGGAGGAAGGAGAATGAGCTGGGGATTTAAGTGAACCTGAAGAAAAAAAAAGTCTGAAAAGGAATGATGCAGAGAAGAGAGGAAAGAGGGTGAACCCAAAGTCACGGGTAAAGACATCAGTCAGCTTTAGAGGTTGAGTGTCTACAATGATGACACCAATGGAGGTCCCACCCCAAGAGCACTCCTGAATGAAGGGCGGTCCTATCTGCGTCTCTTCAGGCACTCAAGGAGGAGAATACCCTGTCATGTTCTATGCCACCCAGGGAAGTGGTCATCTACAGCCGCCTTGCAAGGCAATCTCACAAGGTGTCTAAGGATAAGCTCCTCTTTTCTTCTTCACAACACTTAGAAGGCACCCCAAGACCAATGTAATAAACAAATAGATGGCTAAACACTTCTGAGTACTAACCAGCTCGCTGAGTGGGAAAGATTTCCTTGGTAGTTTGCTTTCTTTGCTGCTGTTGAGCTTTGGACAGCAAGAGCTGGGCCTTGTGTTGATTGTTCTGCTTGAAGTTTAGCATAAACGCAAATGCATGTTGAGACCCAGTATGTTCTGCTTAGTAGAAATTATGAAAATAAAAGGAAATTACTATAAATTAACTGTTCTTGTCTCTTCAGGCATTGGGATGGGAATTTTCATTTATTTTACCTATTGCTGACAGAGGCAATAACAAAAACCATTTATTTGGTTAGGATTCACTAGAAACTTGCATCTGCAGCAAAACTTTTTATCTCAGTAAGCATAATAAAAGATTTTAAAATATTCTCAATGGATAGTAGTATAGATATACTTTGCAAATGAATGAGTGCAGTCATACATTTCAGACCACAAGTTCATCTAGTTCGCGATCCTGCCACCAGTTTGATTGTAAGATGAAGAGTAAAGACAAGGGATGTACACTTAGCATTTCACTCAAAAACTGGATCACACCTCTTTTTGCAGCGGTGGAATCTTCCTGAGCCTGATGTAGATATATCTTCTGATACCTCTTCGTATGCCTGATGGTTTCTGTACACCTGACTGCACATCTGACTTCAGTGTCCTGCCAGCCTGCGACTTCTGATGCAAACAGTTCTTCCACTACAAGCTCAGATTTATTTAAGGTGGAAGAGTCGTCTCCTTTCCACAAATGGCTTAGATCAGTGATCTCAACTCTCTCCATGTTTGATAGATTAGTGCTTAAACAAACCCTACAGATAGCAAAATGCCATTGAGAAAAGTAGTATTTAGAGAGGAGGTGAAAGCATTTCTTTGGAGATGCATGACTTTAAAATCTATTCCTACCCTTTAAAAGCTAGGGTGTGAATCCTCCACTTTTGTTGGAATTTTATTATAGAACTTTCTTAGCAGCAAAAAGAAGGCTGAATTGCTTTGGTTTATTATGATTTAGTCTCATCAGTACTGCAGAGTCATTATGAATACGGAAAAGGATCAGATTTTATTTTGGTTTGTACATCAATAAATGAATTATAAACCAAAAGAAGAAATATAGACTCAGCATACTTTCCCATATGAGAACAAAAATAAAGTTGAAAATAAGTAAACTGAGTTAAAACGTGCTAATCTATCTAAGGCTTTTGTGGTCTTCCACTTTATTACAGTATGAAAATTTACTGAACACAATAACATTAAGGAACAATACTCATTTACCTGGGCAATTCTGGCCTGGTTCTAGTGGTCTTGTACCAAAATCAGTAGATCAGTCTGATCCCTTCTGTTTTGTCACAAAACTGAGTGATCTCTAAATCAAATCGCACTGCAGAAACCAATGCAAAATTCAGAGAGCCAAAGCCCACAGCAAAAACAGAAAGAAAAATATCTTCTCACAATCCTTTATACCACCACAGTGGCATTTCTCAGTAGCAGCAGAGAAGTAAGGCTCAGAGTAAAATTAACCTTGTTGCCCTTTGCTGATAAGCCTGCCAAGTTGGCTTGTTACTGCTCTGATGCAAATAGCCTGGGCGGATCACCAGAAGTGTACCTGGATAGCAAGGTGACCTGCAGTAAAGCAAGGTGAGATGAGTCAGGCCATCGGCTAGAACTCCAAATCTTTGGAGAGCTATTGGGTATTTCCAGGGATGAGACAGGGATATGAGACAGGGATGCTGGATTCATGGAGTGGGCGCACCACTTCCTCGGGAATGCCTGGAGCTCTGGTGGAGACACTGAAGGATTTTGCAGCACTTTAGCCAAAAAGAAAAAGAAAAAAAGCCAAACACGTGAAAAAATTCCAAACACAGTACAAAACTCCAAAGCCCATAATCCTCTCCCTGAGTGAAATGAAGCGCAAGGTAACTCCTCAAAGCATAACTGCAGAGGCAGACACCCACAGCTACTATACTTCACCGCAGTCTGCATTGCTGCAGCACTTCAAACTCCATAGAATTATCACTCCTAAGCCTTTTGTAAAGCTTCAGGTCTAGGAGTCATACAATAAAAGTAGAATGAGTTCCCATTTTTGTAAAAACAAAGGCTTATAGCCTCCCTGAATGCTGAGGAAAAAAAATTAAAAATTGAAGCAGGAAAGGCAAAAATAGTTAAAATCCATGTACTTATTTTTCAGTCTCAGAACCAGGGCTCACAAGTTTTGACTACTTACAACCTGACATGTAATTGTGTTTGTTTGCCCAGATTTCCCTGGGGCTCATCTGGCATAATTTTATAAATGTCTGTGGCATTTATAATATTTAGGTTTTAGAAGTTTATTCTTTAGAAAGAGAAAGGGAACAGAAATAAAAACACAGGTAAAGCTGTTTTCAAACTCATAAAGATGTTGGAAACCAGTCACACCAGAGTTCAGTGCTGGATCCAGTCCTGTTCAATATCTTTATCAACAATCTGGAATAAGGGATCGAGTGCACCCTCAGCAAGTTTGCAGATGACACTAAGCGGGGTGGAAGTGTGGATCTACTTGAAGGAAGGGAGGCTCTGCAGAGGAATCTGGACAGGCTGGATCAATGCATTGAGACCAACAGGATGAGATTCAAGAAAGGCCAAGTGCAGAGTCCTCCATTTGGGACACAACAATCCCATGCAGCATTACAGGCTTGGGGAGGAGTGGCTGGAGAGCTGCCTGGCAAAGAAGGACCTGGGGGTGTTCGTTGACAGCAGCTGAACATGAGCCAGCAGTGTGCCCAGGTGGCCAAGAGGGCCAATGGCATCTTGGCCTGTATCAGACACAGCGTGGCCAGCAGGAGCAGGGAGGTGATTGTGCCCCTGTGCTCAGCACTGGTGAGGGTGCACCTGGAGTGCTGGGTTCAGTTTTGGGCCCCTCACTTCAGCCCCCCCGGGGTGGGTGCTGATCTCACAAGTAACAAGCGATAGGACGAGAGGAAATGGCCACAAGTTGCGCCAGGGGAGGTTTAGACTGGACATTAGGAAGAATTTCTTCACTGCAAGGGTGATCAGGGATTGGAACAGCCTGCTCAGGGAGGTGGTGGAGTTGTCATCCCTGGAGGTTTTCAAAAGGTGGGTGGATGATTTCCTTAGGGACTTGGTTTGGTAAGGGAACAGGCATGGTTGCCTCCATGATCTCAGAGGTCTCTTCCAACCTTATGATTCTATGATTCTACTTTTATAACGGAAGAGTAACAGTTTATTTAAATACCGTCTAAATTAAAAAATGGGAGCTGTTTTTCTCCAGTCATTAGGTCAGTGAGTGAGATGATGTAGGCTTGATTTCCCCCTCATCCTTTGAATGGTTATGTGAGGTTAGACAATCACTTCTCTCCTCCCCTTGAACAACTGGGTACCACTCTTCAGCTTTGCAGAGATGGGCACAGTAACCCCCAGGGCTGCCAGGGCTCCCACTGTGCAACTCATCTGGATCCCAAATGAGGATGGACCTGTGGTCTCAGATGAAGGGAAATGCTAAAAAAAACCCACCAACAAAAAAAGAGAAGCAAAGGAATTGGAAGCTTGCCTTTTACACGTCAATCTTTCTAACCCTACAGCTGCAGATTCCCCACATTTCTCTCCTGTTGCTGGAAACACTGCAGACATTTTCAGATCCCCAGTGACAGATCACTGAGCTCAGATTTGGGAAATTTGTTCCTTGCGCCACTGCAGTGCTTCATGGTTGGTTTACCTCTGCAAGCAAAGCCCCATCCCAGTGCCACAAACACTTCTCATGTGAAGCTGGGACTGCCAGTTCATAAAGTGAAATCTGAATGAAGACAAGCATCTTTAATGCAGCAGTTAAAATCTGCTGGTTTAGGACGTGCAGACTTTATCTTCACTCACAAAATGTCTGAAACTACATGCAGCACTGATAGCTTGGAAACATCTCATTTGACTTGAGTCACCATACTTACTGGTTTATTTAGGAGCACTGAGTTGGCCTTTGTTCAGTGAGATTTGGGACGGGATTGTATATTCTAAGTTACTTTTTACTTCCCTTTGTGACACCTGTCAGTTACTCAATAGTTGACAGCAAATGATGTTTTATTGATTTATTTTCTAAACCCTACAAATCATGCCAGAATATTTTAGTCTGTTAGAGTAAAAACGTTTCTTTAAAACAGAAAGAAAGAAAGAAAAAACAAAAACCAAAGCAATGAACCGAGCTCGCTTTCCCCTCTCCCCTAAGGTAAGTAGGTAGCTGCAAAAATGTGTGATTTTTTTTTTTCCCTTGGTTAAAGCTGCCATCTGGTGGAGTGAGACCAGATCACTACATTGCTTGGGGAAGAAAACACCCTCTTTCTTACAGAAACAATTGTCTGGTTTTCCTACAAGACAGAAGCTGGATCAATCAGACACACCTGACCTTGTCTGCCTGGAAAGCTAAACACAGAGCTGAAGAATAAATGTTGGCACATCAGTAGATTTTGAACCTTGACAGCACAAAAGCATTATTTAATTTGATCGGCTCACACAAGAGGTTTTAAATTGCCCTCAGCAAAGACACACTGCCATTTTCTCATAGATTTTTAAGAGATAACATTATTTATCGTATACAAGCTAACTATGTTTTATGACTTCAAATGAAATGAGAACCTCTTGTGACCAAGCACTGGATAAACATAAAGACTGTTGCTTTATCCCTGAATTAACCCTTGATGAAGCTTCTTACCAGTCAACTGGATTTTTCATTATCAAGAGGGAAGGGAAAAGAAAGGAGAAACAAAGAGCAACTGTGGCCAGGGGTGTGGCGGAGCAGGAAGTAAGAGAAAAAGATAAGGGAGGGGGGAGTGAAGGAAGGAGGGAGGGAGAGGAGGAGGAGGAGGAGGAGGAGAAGGAGAAAGAGAAGAAAGAGAGAGGGAGATCACACCTTCATATGCATTTCTATTTGACTGCAGCAGTCCTGGTCCCTTGAAGCAGCCATTTCAAAAAACTAGGTTATGGAGTTGCCAAGGAAATATGATCATATTCTCATTACTATTCTTCATCCTGTAAAAAAAAAGCAGATAAAATATACTTACCCAGGAATACTCTACAGCTATCTATCTCTCAATTGTCCTCAGACTACATACAATTTGTAATTAAAGTGAGGTTAATATGCTAAAATCTATTTTTAAAGCCAGCAGAAAAGCACTTTTGAATCCATGAAGCTTTTTTCTTTGTCCTTTATTAGGAGAAAGAAAAAACAATGGTGATAAGTTTAATTGCCCTTTTTTTTCAATTTCATGCTACTGGGAAGAAATGGGAACCGCAGTTGAGGAGCCTTCTACCGAGTGGCAGAGCTTTAAACCTATTTCTGCTAAAGCCAAAGCAAAAATCTCTAGCCAGGGAAATAAGGAAGGATAAGTGTTTTGTTGCTCCACCCTGCAAGATGCCAAACACCCTCCTTCCTGCCTTTCTCATCCTAATCACACTTTGAGGTTATCGGCTGAAGATACACATATTAATCGGTGCAGTATTTATGGGAACAAGAGCTAACTGTCTGTTCAGTTCCTTTCCTAAACTGTATAGCCATTCATTCCTTATAAAGAACAGGAAGAGATAAGGCAGGGAAAAGCAGAGGCCACAGGAGACTCCATCTGTCCTCCCATCTTCTTTTGCTGCAGCAGCCAAAAGCAGCTCTAAACCCATCCAGTTAAAAAAGCTGTGGAAATGCAGGACAGCTTGTACTCTGTCCTCTGCCTCTGGCTCAGAGAGTAGTTATGGCTGTGGCCACTACTCATTTACACTGCAGCTGGAGCCAGAGGGTGAATTACGATGTGATACAAAAATAGCCTTCCAAGAGAAAGGGTGTCCACATTCACCTCTCAGTGTGTGTGTGTGCGTGTTCCTGCTTAATTCACTTAATTCCCTGACAAGCATCTGTACTGAAGAACTAATTTCCTTCTTCTTTCTAAATTCCTGAAAACGCTGCCTGTCAGCATGGCTTGAGATGCCGGAACAGTGGCTGCAGACCAGAACTCACACTTCTTTCAAGACAGTGGAGCACTTCCTGGAAAGATGAGATGTTTTAACAGTTTATGAACTGTGCCTGTTGGGGACTATGTGATTGCTATCAACTTTTAGTTTTCTATCGCTCTGTGGCATAAACTGTGTTAGATTTTTCTCTGGTTGGTCTAAAGCAGAACACTTTCTCTGACTTTTCAGCCGGATATTTATCACCAAGGTAACAGGGCATTGGTGTGCAGAGAGGCCATTGCTGACACCTACTCGTATGTAAATTAAGGTCATCCCAGAGCTGGTGGTGAAGGTGGTACACCTGTGAGGAGGGACAGACTAAACAGGTGATCCAAACCTGACCAATGAAGTATTCCATACACATTAGAAAACCTTAGGCGTCGCAAGGTTGAGTTTTGTTGTTTGATGACCAACATTCAGGGAAGACCTGCCCTTGAAGCCATCTGCATGTCCCTGAGTGCAGTTCTTTAGTCCGGTTCCTGAGTCCAGCTCCCACCTGCCACTGAGTCCCATCAGGGACTTTCCCTGCACCTGCCCTGCAGCATCAGCATTGACATATTGGTCATTGGGGAACTGGGTTTGCATATTTGTATATATTTTATTATTCCCTTGTAATTATTACTATCTTCCCTTTTTTATTGTTGTTTCACTAAAGCTGTTTTAGTTTTCAATGCACAAGTATCTCTTTCTCATTTCCCTTTTCCTGTGGATCGGGAATTAGGACTAAAAGCTGTCCAGTTTTAGCTACTGACCTGGACAGAGGAGGTGTTAAACTGGGACATTTTTCAGGCTACACGGAAAATTAGTAATTACTAGAAAGAAAGGAGTCAAAATTCTTTTAAATTTATGTAAAGCCTCCAAAATGTGCATGGTTTCAAACTGAAAAAGATAACAGAATTAGATATAGGTTTATGAATAATTGGTGAAGGCAGTATTGTCAGTCTCCAGAATGACTAGCTGAATAGCCATGCTAGTGAAATTCCCATGTAAGTGACTTGTAAGATGTGTGAGTATTACAGGACCATCCAATGACAGAATGGTTGAGGTTGGAAGGGACCTCCGAAGGTGTTCTGGTCCAATCCCCATGCTCAAGCTGGACGACCTATAATATATTGCCCAGGACCATGTCCAGACAGCTGCAAAAGGTAGATATTCAAAATAAATGCAAAGATGGAGGCTAGACAGTCTCTCTGGGCAACCTGTGCAAGTGCTCAGTCACCCTCACAGCAAAAATATATTTCCTGATGTTCAGAGAAAACCTCCTATGTTTCATTTGTACCCATTGCCTCTGGTTCTGACACTGGGCACTACTGGAAAGAACATGGCTCCTCTTTGCACTCTCCCTTCACGTATTTGACTGTATTAGTAACATGCCCCCTGAGACCCCTGTTCTCTAGGCTAAACAGTCCCAGATCTCTCATTGTCCCCAGTCATTCAAAATTATTGTCCCCAGATAGAAAATTCCAAATAAACTTTTCAAATACACCTGACTTTTGCCCTTGAAGTTTGGCTCAGAGTTTTGAAGTCAATGAGACACTGAGGGTGATTCACAGTAAGGACCAGGCACATGGCTTCTCTTGAAACCTAGAAGCTCCCAGTCTGCCTATATATTCAGCAACCTTATTCCTTTGCAAATTTTGTACCTGGAACTCTAACAATTTTGTAATAGAAAATTACGTAAACAAGTGTTTGACAAGTGAATCTTAAAAGGAGACACTCAAAATCAATGCTTGAGTTAAGATAAAGAAACAACAAAAAATCATAGTAATGGATGGAAAGCCTGTCTAGTCTTCAGCATAAATGATTTTACTATAATTACTTCTGTGACATCTCTGAAAACATTTCATGGGACCCCTGAGCAAACCACAAGGCACTGAAAGTTCTCACAGACACAATCAATTCTGTGTGGTTCTTTCCTTGTGTTGTCAGCTGGTTTCAGCAGCCTAGCCTATCAGGACACAAGGAATGCAAAAAGGGGCAGAACTGCATTGTTCATAAGCCTTTTGCTTTTCCAAGGCTGCAGAAGGGCTACACATCCTGTAAAAAGCAATGCTCTCCTTACTTTCGAAGTTCAGAAGCTCTCCTCTCTCCTTGACACCAAGGAGAGGAACTGCAACAACTGGTACATGATCTAACCTTGACAAGGTACAGAGGCGAAGCAGAGACACACACCTCCATACCTCCTTCATAGCTGAGAATATGCTCAAAAGGCATCATGATAATACTCTTTGACCTGTCCTTAACTCCTTTCCCATTACTGTTACTGATCATTTGCATGTACCTTCGAACATGATTTCAGCTGAACATGGCAGTTCTTTTGAATTAGGCAGCTGACAAAGGGAGTTTTAAGCAACTTCACTCTTGTCACCTGAGCTTGTAGTCATGCAGTCAGATGTAGATCTGGCTTCTAGATCCGGAGACTCTAGAACAAAACTCTTGTGACACCAAATATACAACATCTTCCATCCACGCCTCTGCTTCCAAGGTCAGATCAAGAAATGTAAAGCTAATGCATTAAAATAATGAGTTCCAGGTGTATAAATATACTTTAAAATAAAATTACATTAGTGTGACAGTTCAAAGAGCTTTCTCCCTACAGCTTCCCATCTTAATTTTTACGTGTATACAATATTCTGACACAAATTCAGGCTCTCTGGAATCACAGAGGCAAAAGAAACTCTTTATGAAACAAAACATGATCAGAATACACTGAAACACTTTTCTACGTATGTACGTAGCAAGTATGTATTTAAAATTATGTGAAAGCAAGCAGGAGGGAAAGAGGACAGGGGCAAGTAAAGGCAGTTGTCTGCAATGAGATGATAAGAAAGCATGTCAGAGGAAGAAAATTGTGTCAAGTCATACAAGTAAAGGAAATATTAAAAAAGAAACAAAATATCTATGTTCAGAAGCCTAACACAGTAAGTAAAATAAACATAATGATTATTTCTTAATCATGTCACATGTTTGCTGAGTGATCGCTTTTATTTTTTCCGATTTCTAAAGACTCCTCATCACTACTGCATTTAGCCTGCACTGTCATTTGTAATCATTTCTTGTTCCCATCTGATTGCCACTCATCAGAACTTCTGCTGAGCACGGCTTAATAATTACCTGCTGCAGAGCGCAGGGGGGTTCCTAGTCCCAGGCACACATGAAAGGTGAGGAGGTAAACCTTTATGGGAAAAGAAGTTTTTAATTATTTAAAACAACAAGAGATTTTTCAGATAAGAACTCTTCTGTTATTCCTCTCAAACCCACTGACAGGCGAAAAAGATAATTTTTTCTCTCCTTCCCTACCTGACACACCGTGTTTCTACATATGAAACAAATTACTTAGATGCATCCACTCAGATGTGGATGCTGGATTAGATTGGTTTAGCTGTTGGGTGAAAACTTGATCACAACTTAGCAGCTGGGAATTTACCAGTAAGCAATATGTTGATAGATTAGTTATCCTCAGAGTCCTCCTATTCCCTTTGATTAACAAGGTCTGACTGACGAGTATTTTTGAAAGTTGTTTACCAAAGAGAAGGCAGATTTGATAGAATGGAGCTGGCACAAGAGAGCTGGCAGAGCTCAGAGGAAGGCAGCATCCACAGCCAGAGGAATCTCCCTGTTTGGTCAGAGATTTCAAAGACAGGTTCAAATGGGTAGAGAAGAGAGGTCAGTCAGCTGATGGAGAGACAGGCATGTGTTTCCAGTTACCATTCTGTGTATGGACACATTAGCCAGGAGCTTCAGGAATTATCCAGTATGCCACATACCTTAAACCCATAGTCACTCGGCACCATCACCCATTCCTCACCTGTCCATCAGACCACACAGTGTCACTGTGTTGTGAATGTTGATGTGATGACCGTGTTGAAGGGCCAGGAAGTGAAGGTTTTACCACTGAACTGAAAAGCAATCCATCAAAGTGGTGAGAAAGAGCAAGAGCTAGCTTGGGTATTCTTAAGAAAGGGCCTGGCTTCTCCCAAGTGATAGTGCTGTAGTGAATACCTCCTGTATCTACAGAAAATCATTTCTAGAGTTTTAATCACAAAATTGGTTGGAAAAAGTACTGTTACATAGACATCCCTATGAACCTAAGGAGCTGGAGAAACACAAGGGGACAGGAGAGGAAAGTTATGTCCTTACTTCTTCGTATTCTCTTAGTGAAAGGATCCTACTTTTGTAGCATCAAAACTTTAAAGATGATCACAAGATTCCAAAATTATGGTTTATCACTTACAGCAACGGTCTCAGACAAGATACATAATCACTCTCTTAGCTTTTTCTCTGACTGATGTCAGTGGGTCTTCTCTGTTCCCTTAGTCAGTGTCAAAGGAGACCTTCGATCTGTTGTCATCACACTTACCTCACCCACACAAAAATTAATTGTCATGTGCTGGATATGCTGTTTTGATAATATTAACAGATCATTATTGATCCAGATCTCCTGGAAATTAGGGCTGGTTCTTAGAAAACGTGTGGTAGAGCAGCAAGATTCTTAGCAACTGAATGGATAAAAATATCAAGATGGGGTAGTATAGCTGTGGTATGAAAAGTAACACTTTACTACCATAAGCTTATAGGATTACTATTCCTAGAAGGCTTTCCTATTTGATTGTTAAGGTAACAGAATTAAAGGGGGATGAAGGGAGAAAAGTCTTATTCTTGACAGCTGTAAAGATATAAAGATATTAGGTTTCTCTCTGCTGTTGTTGGATATTAAACTCTGCTTCATTATAACCAAGCAACAACACACCCAGTTATTTACGGATGAAAATGTTATGTAAAGTCATAGCTGCATTATTTTATACATCCAATTTTATTGATCGAGTCATCAGAAATATGAACACATTAATTAATGGTAGAAATAATTGAAGCAATCTTCGAAAAGCAACGTATCAAAATAAAATCACTCTAAGTCAGTGAAATACATGGATTTACATCAGGTTAAAGAAGAGAGAAACATTTCTTTATCTAATGTTACCCTCTGAATAACACTATTTCATGCGCCCTGCCACAAGTTCAGAACTTTCATTTGAACTGCAGCACACTTTGCAGACAGGTGTGAGATTAACCCCTTCCAGCAATGAGGAAATGGAGAATCCATAATGAACCTAGATATTTTGTTTGAAGCTTAATTAAAGTTTAAGAGCAGCGTGAATCATTTCCCCTGTAAAATGGCCTTGCTTCTCCATGCCAGATTATTTTATACATGGCATGTTTGATTTCATGAATAAATACAGGAGAATATGTTATGCCTCCAGCAATGGCTCCAAGCAGTTTTATGAGGAAATGGTTTCCTAGTCTCCATAATCACCCTCAAGAGATTTCACTGAAATATAATAAGTACAAATGGCAAACTGCCATTCAGCACCAAAGATTTTCCCAGCCTGATCACAGGGATCAGTATTTGTAAGCAGAGATGTTTGCATTTTCAAGCTCCACTCCATGGAAAGGAGGTTGTGGAGGGAAGGGGCAGTCATCAGACCTACAGAGATAAACAGACTGTAAAGAATCAACGGTTATTCCCCTACAGGGAAACCTGCATGCACAATTAGGTCTCTGAAATTCTTGAACACAAACACATGCAGTGTGGGAAATCAACAGGAAGAACTAAAGCTCTGTGTGCTGTCACAGGGCTAAGATCTCACTGCAATTACAGAGATATGGTGGAATAGCTCACATGACTTGAATGCTGTCACAGGTGGCTACATGCTTTTTAGGAAAGGCGGGAAAGCAAGGCAAGGTGGTGCAGTTGCTCTTTATGTAAGGGTGCAACTGTAATGTATTGTGCTTAGGAGTGGATGAAAAACAAATTGAGAGCTTATGGGCAAGAATTAAGGAGCAGGCTTTTGTGGGGCACAGTGTTGTGGGTGCTTATGACAGGCTATCTAATCAGGAAGAGGAACTCGACAAGGTCAGCGAGCTGGAAGCAGCCTCACAATCACAGGCCCTGCTTCTCACAGGGGACTTCAATCACCCAAATATTTGCTGGTAAGAAAACACAGGTAGACACACACAATCCAAGAGATACCTGAAAAGCACTTTCTGACAGGTGGTGGAGGAGTCAACAAGGGGAGTGCTGCTGGACCTTCTACTAACAAACAAAGAGGTTCTTGTTGGGGATGTGAGAGTGAGGGGCAGCCTTGGCTGCAGTGACCATGAGGTGGTTAAGTTCAGGATCTTGCATGATAGAGGCAGGGCAATAAGCAGAATTACAACCCTGAACTTCAGAAGACCTAGCTCTAGCCTCTTCAAAGACTTACTTGGAGGAATTCCATAGGATAGGGCTCTAGAGGCAGGAGGACTCAAATGTGCTAGGCAATATAGAATAAATTCTTCCTCCAAGCTCAAGATCAATACACGCCTAGGAGAAAGAAAGCCAACAAAGGAGGCAAAAGACTTGCATGGCTGAGCTGAAGCTTCTGGAAAGGCTCAAATGGCAGAAGGAAGTTTACAGAATGTGGAATAAGGGACTGACCACTTGGGAGGAACACTGTAGAAGTAGGCAAGGATGCAATGAAGAAGGCTAAGGCCCACTTGGAATTGAATCTGTCAGGGGACGTCTAGGACAACATAAAAGGTTTCTTGAAGTACATCAGTAGCAAAAGGAAGACTAGGGAAAGTGTGAGCCCTTCGCTGAATGAGCTGGGTGCCCTGGTGACAAAAGATGCAGTGAAGATGGAGTTACTCAATGCCACCTTTTCTTCAGTCTTTAATGCTAAGATTGGCCCTCAGAAATCCCAGACCCTGGAGAAAAGACAGAAAGTCTGGAGAAAGGAAGACTGTCTGTTGCTAGAGGAGGATCTGGTTAGAGACCATCTAGGCAAACTCAATACTCGCAAATCCATGCACCCTGATGGGATGCACCCATGAGTGCAGAGACAGGTGGCAGATGTTACTGCTAAGCTGTTCTCCATTATCTTCAAAATACAATGGAGAACAGTATCTGAGGACTGCAGAAGAACCAGTCTCACTCCAAACTTCAAAAAGGGCAAGAAGGAGGACCCAGGAAATTACATACCGGTCAGCCTCACCTCCATTCCTGGAAAGGTGAGGTTATCTCCAAGCCTCTGGAGGAAAAGAAGGTTACTGGAAGTGGTTAACATGGATTCACCACGGGAAAATCAAGTTGACTGATCTGATAGCCTTCTATGATGGCATAACTGTCTGAGTAGATGAGGGAAAAGCAGTGAATGCTGTCTTAACCTCAGCAAGGCTTTTGACACTGTCTCCCATAAGTAAGCTTAGGAAATGTGGGTTAAATGAGTAGACAGTGGTGGATGTAGAATTGGCTGGATGGCAGAAGTCAGAGTGTCGTGATCAGCAGCATAGTCTAGTTGCAAACCCGTGGCCACCATATCCAACAACTTTTCATGCATCCTCTCATGGTCTGTTCAATGAGGTTAAACTTCTTCCCAGTGGCTGGTAAGCTCCACACATGCAAGGACCACACCTGAAGTGTTTTTATACAAATTCACACAGCGTAAGAAATAAGCAGGAGGAGCTGGAAGCCTTGGACCTATCCCAAAGATACATCATTATTGGTGTTAGTGCAACATGGTGGGCTAGGCCCTGTGACTGGTGTGATGGGTGGTTACGGTCTCTTCAGGAGGGATAGACAGGGCTGGCAAGGAAGAGAGGTACCGTTGTATATAGCAGAAGAGCTGGAATGCATGGAGCTTGCAGTTGGAAATGGCACAGTTGAGAGCCTCTGGGTGAGAATTAAGGGACAGACAACTAAAACTGATGTCATTGTGTCAGTCTGCTATAGGCCAGCCAACCGGGATGATGCCACAGATGAGTTATTCTTCAAGGAACTAAGGGATGCCTCTAAGTCATCTGCCCTCATGGGGGACTTCAATTTGCCAGATATCAACTGCGAGTACCACACAGCTGGGACAAACCGGTCCAGAAGATTCCTAAACTGTCTGGATGAAAAGTTCATGGTACAGGTGCTCAGGGAACTGACCAAGCAAGGTGTCTTCCTTGATTCATTGCCAGCTAACAGAGAAGGCAACTGAGGACTGCCTTGGTCACAGGGACCATGAAGCAGTCAAGTTTCTATGGTAACAGGAGTAAACCATCAGCAAGATTTCAGCTCTGCATATAAGGAAAGGAGACTTAGGCTTGCTCAGAGAACTGCTTAGTAAGGCCTCCTGGGAAAAACCTTTTGAAGGTGTCGGGGTCCATCAGTGCTGGTCACTTTTGAAGTAGCTCCTCCTAAAAACACAAGACCAGGTAACTCCGAAATTATGGAAGTCAAGCAGGCCAGGCAGAAGGCCAGCCTGGCTGACCAGGGATCTTCTACTCAAACTGAGGCATAAAAGGAAGGTGTACAACCAGTGGAAACAAGGACAGATGATGTGGGAGGACTACAGGGATGCTCTTCACCATTGTAGTACAGAAATTCATGCAGTTAAAGCTCAAGTAGACTTGAAGCTGGCCAGCACTGTGAAGGATAATAAAAAGGACTTTTTCAAATATGTTAAGAACAAAAGGCAGGCCAGAAACAACATTGGACCATTACGTGATGAGCGTGGACACCTCATAAACAGTGATATACACAAAGCAGAGATATTTAATAGGTTTTTTGCCTCTGTCTTCAATACTAATGATGGGCTCAGCACCTCCCAGAGGACTAGAGGACTAAGACTGCGCAAATGATAAACTTTCAATTACCTCCAAACTTGTGCAGGATTTGCTGCTTCAGTTGGATCCCTACAAGTCAATGGGGCCTGACAGGATTCATTCAAGAGTACTTAAAGAGCTGGCTGATGTCATAGAAGACCTCTCTCAATGATTTTTCATTGCTTCTAGGACTCTGGAGAGGTACCAGCTGACTGGAAGCTAGCGAATGTTGTCCCAGTCTTCAAGAAGGTCAGCAGGGATGGCCCCAGTAACTACAGGCCTGTCAGTCTCACTTCAGTGCCTGGTTCTGCAGGGATCCATTGTGGGCCCAGTGCTCTTTAATATCTTCATAAATGACCTGTGCAGGACTTGAGGATTTAGTAACTAAGTTTGTCAATGACATGAAGCTGGGGGGAGCTGTTGATTCTCTTGAGAGCAAAGAGACCCTGCAGAGGGATCTGAACAAACTGGAAAGCTGGGCAATCACTGATCACATGAAGTTTAACAAGGTCAGGTGCTGGGTTTTGCACCTGGGACATGATAACCTTGGGTATACACACAGACTGGGGAGTGAGAGGCTGGAGAGCTCTCAGAAAGCCTGCAGAAAGGGAGGTGGGGGTTCTGGTTAATCACAAGTTGAACATGAACCAGCAGTGTGCCCTGGTAGCCAAGAGGGCTAACCAAGTCCTGGAGTGCATCAAGTATGGCACTGCCAGCTGGTCGAGGGAAGTGGTTGTCCCACTCTGCACTGTACTCGAGTACTGGGTGCGTTTTGGAGCAGTGCAGTATAAAAGGGGCATCAAGCTACTGGAGAGAGTCCAGAGGAGGCCACAAAGCTGGTGAAGGGTCTAGAGGGGAAATCATAGGGGGAGCAGCTGAAGCCACTTGTTCTGTTCAGCCTGGAGAAGAGGCGACCGAGAGGGGACCTCATAGCCATTTACTGCTTCCTCACAAGGGAAGGAGGAGGAGCAGACACTGGCCTCTTCTGTCTGGTGACCGATGACAGGATTCGAGGGAATAATGGCAGGAAGATGTGCCAGGGGAGGTTTCAGTTAGATCTTAGGAAAAGATTCTTCAACCAGAGGGTTATGAGGCACTGGAACAGCTCCCAGAGCAGGCAGTCATGGTGCCAGACCTATCAGTATTGGGGAAGCATTTGGACAATGCCCTCAAACATATGGTGTGAGTGTTGGGATCGTCCTGTGCAGGAGAGTAGTTGGACTCGATGATCCTTTTGGGTCCGTTCCAACTCAGGTCATTCTGTGATTCTGCTAACAATATTTTCTTCCACATCACCGACGAAAAAAATACTAGATGCAAGTTGCAACTCAGTCCCTGGAGACCTCAACCAGGAACAGTCAATTGGATGATGTGCCAACAGGATTAATTTCCACAGTCTTTTAATGAACTACTTCTAAATTAGGTTCATCTAGCATACATTGATTTTGAAAAATGCTGATCTTTTTACACAAGTATCATTCGGTACTGAGCAAAATACCTAACATTTATGTAAGCATATTATGTCAACACAATTCTCACCATAGAAATTAATGGAATTCATTTGTTGTATAACCACTTGTTTATTTCTCATTGACCATGCGACCTCAAAACTTTTCCCCTGATTATTTTAAGAGGTGGCTTCTAAATAATTAGGTTATTATATTTTCTGGTTTTGAGGTCTCTCACTTCTCTGTTTACTGAATGCTTCTTTCAAAAGAGCAAAGACTGATAAGCACACTATTGTATTACTGTCCTTTGTCCTGAAATGTGAGGAATTCTTGTATTTCTCCGTAGAACTCTACACAGAGATTTTGCAGGGAATTACAAAACCTAGTTTATGATTGTCTTTTCCCACAAACTCCTTCTTGGGAAAGACTACTGAAAGCTTCCCAAGTCTATGATGATTTTGGAATAAACCTTCACCAGTTCATGACTCTGCTTGATAATCACGAAATATGCAGACAGCACAATTTTACCAGAGCTGACAGAAATACTTTCAAAGATATGAAATTACATTAAAATATGCTACTTTCTGGAAGCCACATATTTTTTCAGAGACCTCTTCGTTGCAACAAAGTCCTTCTCTAAATTTACTTGCCACTGTCAAGAGTAGAGAGGGGAAACCCTGGGTATTTATGAATCAGTCTCAATAAAGGAAAATGAGCTCAGGCTTCTGCCTTCCTTGTGGGCATCTTCATTTGAAATTCTCTCTGGAAATAGCATTAGTTTCCTTATGAGAAAGTCCCTATAATTTGCCTAATTACCAGCCTGACAGCTTTACATACAGCTTATATGCAGAAAATGGAAGGAATGATGAGGGAATTTCATGGAAGAACTTTTATTTCCCCTGACATGAATATCATCTCAAGCTAATTTGCATGTTAACATTTCACACTGCCCTCCATATCTTACTGTTGGAAATATATCCACCCTCATCTATTTCCATAAAAACAGAAAATGAGAATTGACATTTGTTCATCTTGTTCCAGGAAAGCAGCTCCAAAAAGAATGAATTTGGGTCAGACTAAGACACTGCTTGTCACAGAGATATTCGCACTTTTAAAATCACGTGATTTATTTTAGAAGCAGACTTAAAAGGAGAAATACGATTACATTTCAGCATCAAAAAAATAAAAAAAAAAATCTGTGGGACAGCCTAGGTCTTACAGGCAAACAGATAATTACATGCCTTTCTTTTGGACTATGTCTTCATAAATAATCTGAGCCTGAGAGACAGGAAAACTGGGTCTCGCTAGTAAATTGCTGCTGCACATAGGTGGTTATTCCTTATCCAGATTTTTAGAAGTTTTAGATTTGCAAACTTTAGCAGCATTTGAACTTTTGAGAAGGCTGACAGCTATTGTAAACAAGTAAGACCTTATAATGCTCATATCTTCTGGACTGCTGAATGGAAAACTGAGTAATCAGAGGTTACTTGGAAAATTCTCCAGTCACACATTGCCACATTTCCTCCCTCTTTAAACTCCACAGTACACCCATGCACAGAGGAGGTGTTTGAGCACTTTGAATTAAAAGGAGAGTGCAATTGTAGAGATCTGTATTATTGATCACTTGATAGTGATTGACAGCATGTTTACAGAGCTGTAAACAGTTGATTCAGTCCCAGTATCAAGGCAACTGGGCTTTATCCTTTGCTGTACTTCAATGTGACAGAACATTTTGTGTAACACTGGACTAAAAATGGTATTGCCTCAGTCTCCTTCAATAAACTATTATCCATTCTATTTTAAATTAATACTACCTGGCTGGAAGATGCACCGATATTAAGAACTTTAAAATCTTGTATTCTGATCTAAAAAGCAAAAGTAGGAAGGACCATCTGGGATCTTGGCTTCTATGCTGCCTCATACTCTATTTAAACTGCAATGTGGGCTACTAGCATATATTTTTGTAGGTGACCAAGACACTATGAAAGAATTTGGATCCACATAACACAAAGTGAAAAGTTTAGCTATATATTCAACAATATTTTTCAGATTTCCTGATTTTTTTTTGTGCTTAAATATGCATATGTTAAATGCGTATGTTTCTACAAATGATACAACATACATTTTCTCTAACATTTTATTCTTTTCTGTTATGTACAGAGATTTCCCATCAGTTCTTTTAAACATGCAGTGTGCATTTAGTAGAAAAATTATTACAGACACATTCTGTTTCTTGACACAAACAGTACTGGAAATATTCAAATTCTCAAACTGAGATTTTCAAGTCAACTCAACAATAACACTTTAAGCATAATATACCTCATTTGTATACTTCTTTGAGGGAGTTGGGAACACAAACACCATATTAATTAATTCATAAAAGATAGATTTAGAGTTACCACTACATGTGTCTGCAAAATACCACTTGGGAAAATATAGGCAAGTGTTATTACACACGGAGCCAGCTATCAAGAGTAACTCCAGAAACCTACAAGTTTAAATCATATGCTGCACAGAGTAATTGCTATGCTACTGAGCTTCCAGTGTGAGAATGGAAAGTGCTGGTCCCAGTTTATATTCAGCACTGAAAACTATTCCAAAGGGAGCCTAAAAGAAATTTAATGAATGCTTTCAGAAAACTACCTCTGTTTCATATCTAAATAGACGGGTGAAAAAAGTTAATTTAACCACCATCCATATCATTATTTCAACCTCCGGAAAGATTTATGTATTATTTGGCTTCTTGACCCAATAATTAATCTAAAACACATATTATTTGGCTGCATTCAAGGTACAAAGTGAAAAACATCGTTGCTTTGAGTAGTTGTAGCAAGGCAAATACCATATAAATAAGATGCTGGGAAACACAAAGAAGCAGGTTAGGAGGAAAACCATCTCACGAAAAGCAACAATATTATTTGTTCTAGTCAAGTACTGAGCCTCTTGCAGAAAGAAATGTACATCCAACAGTGTTATATAGTCTTTCTGTAGGTATCACACATAAAAGAACTATTCTAGTTATTTGCAATTATTTAATTCCACTCCTCTCTTCAAAGCTTTACTTTGCTTTAAAGATTGGGAAACTCTAGTGTAAGTTATTATAACTGGTATTTTATCGTAAGTGTAAGCTTCCATTCCTGTTCCCACAGTGTTCAGAAACCTTGACAAACTGGCACACATCATGAACAGCAATGTTCATTTTAGATTGCTACTGTTCGAATCTCAAGTGAACCTTCATAAATAAATCTTTTTTAACTATGCATTCATTTCAACATATGTTCAGCACATAAGTGCTACTCATTAAAAATTTACCTGCATTCAATAAATTCTATTTGGTATTCAGTATTGTGTAACGTTCCCTGAAAAAAGACCTCCAGACCTTAGGTCTCACTGAATAGCTACAAAACAATTTTCTGACACTAGAAAATGCTTTTCTAAATTTACACATAAATACATGGTTGAACTCAAAGCACTAGCATTTCAGCTTTGTGAAGAAATCAGTGTTTCACAGCATGGAGAAAGGCTTGTTCAGTAATCCAAATGAGGTGATAGGAACTAGGCATCTTCAGGCAAGCATATCATCCCCTTAGAACAATTTCAACCTCAATTGCAGGCTCCTTACATGACATAAATCTGGGAGGTTCTATAGCCATTGTTAGAAAGAGGCTTCTGTGGTCACTACTGTCTTCTAAAGTCAGCAGAGAAATTTCTCATTAAGACATTAGAGGGGAAGAGCATAGAATCATAGAATGACAGAATAGCTTGTGTTGGAGGGGACCTTTAAGTGTCATCTAGTCCAACCTTTCTGCAATAAGCAGTGACATTTTCAACATGATCAGGTAGCTCAGAGTCCCATCCAACCTAACCTTGAATGTTTCCATGGATGAGGAATCCACAGCCTCTCTGGGCAACCAGTTCCAGTGTTTTACCACCCTCACTGTAAAAAATTTCTTCCTTGCCCTATCACTGCAAGCCCTACTAAAAAGACTGTCTCCATCATCTCCATGAGCCTTCTTTGAAAGACCACAATAAGATCTCCCCAGAGCCTTCTCTTTACTCCTCTGTCTGACAAGCTATCTGGGGCATGGAGGAGCACAGCCTGTAGGTATCAGTCCCCTCTCTCTCTATCCCCTGCCCAGATCTAGTAACTCTGATTTTTCCAGCCTACCCAGAGAAAAAATGGGGGTCCTGTCACAGCAAAATCCCATTTTAATGAGCTGGTTTAAAGTCATTTTTATTCTAAAAGCATGGGAGGATAAAGCTCTTGGCTTTAACACAAATCTATACAGTTTCAAGCGGAAAAGGTGTCTCTCCTACCAGTGCCTCTGTATATCATGCTGAACCTTACCCTCTGATCTGCCTGTGAAGTGAGTTATGATTATCCTGGGCTACCCACCATGGGAAACCTTCCTAGCAAGTCCTGTAAAAGCAGAATCAGGTGCCTGCTATGACTCTCCTACCAGTCAGGTATTAATCAACTAGGTACAGCAATCCACACAGACTTTTAAACAGATGAAGGAAAAGCTGTTTCACTCAACACCAAATTGCACAGAAGAGAAGAACCTACTGGTAATTTGTTGTAACTAATTAAGTAAGCTGCTAATGATAGCCAGTTGTTAAATAGCTGCTACTGTTAATTGTAAAAGTTTCTGGAGCCTTTTGACATGATCTCTGACAGGTTATAGGCAAAGCCACCAGGAGGAATAAATTAGTTGCAGCTTTGTCATGTCCAGAAAGAAAATGGGTAGAAAAATGCAATACAGCTTACAAATGAAAGGGTGGTTACCAGAATTATCAGTGTTGAATCCAGTTCTGCTCAATATCTTTATCAACAATCTGGATGAGGGGACTGAGTGCACTCTTAGAAAGTTTGCGGATGACACCAAGCTGGGTGGAAATGTGGATCTGCTTGAAGGAAGGGAGGCTCTGCGGAGGGACCTGGGCAGGCTGGATTGATGGGCTCAGACCAACAGGATGAGGTTCAACAAGGTCAAGTGCTGGGTCCTCCATTTGGGTCACAACAACCCTGTGCAGCTTTACAGGCTTGGGGAGGAGTGGCCGGAGAGCCACCTGGCAAAGATGGATCTGGGGGTGTGGGTTGACAGCCGGCTGAACATGAGCCAGCAGTGTGCCCAGGTGGCCAAGAGGGCCAATGGCATCTTGGCCTGTATCAGACACAGCATGGCCAGCAGGAGCAGGGAGGTGATTGTGCCCTTGAGTGTGGGGTTCAGTTTTGGGCCCCTCACTACAGGAAGGACATTGAGGGGCTGGAGCGCGTGCAGAGAAGGGCAACGAGGCTGGTGAGGGGGCTGGAGAACACGCCCTATGAGGAGCGGCTGAGGGAGCTGGGGTTGTTTAGCCTGGAGAAAGGAGGCTGAGGGGAGACCTCATCACTGTCTACAACTGCCTGAAAGGAGGTTGTGACGGGGTGGGTGCTGGTCTCTTCTCTCAAGTGACAAGCGATAGGACAAGAGGAAATGGCCGCAAGGGTGATCAGGAATTGGAACAGTCTGCCCAGGGAGCTGGTTGGGTTACCATCCCTGGAGATGTGTAAAAGACAGCTGAATGAGTTTCTCAGGGATGGTTTAGTAGCTGACAGGTACGGTCGGACTCAATGATCTCAAATGGCTTTTCCAAACATATGATTCTATGATTCTATGAATACTTTTCAAACAATCAAAATCAGAGAGAGGACTTGACCAGTCGATGTCTGGCAAAATGAGAGCAAGTGTTAGAGGGCTTGTCTTAAGAAAGCTCCCTTAAGAAAAAGGTGTCTTAAAAACAGCAAATGAAGCATCTTCAGTTACTCAGTATAATCACAGATGCTCTCTCCAACAGCAAAACAATGGTTCAGACTCTACAGACCTAGCAATAATTGCCAGGAAAAAATAACAAATCTTAAAATGAAACTCTGGGGCTTTTTCTAACAGGGAAATTCTATTTGAAGTCACAGGAAAATAAAACGAGAAACTAGATACTCCTAAGTGTCTTCCTGCATTCATCCTACATGCTACCCACATGTTTGTAAATCTGATATCTGATACATCAAAAGCAAGAAGAGATTCAGTACACTGGACTAGAGTCATAACCCAAGTGTCTGTCTGTCTAAATCCTTCCGCAGCAGGCACTTTGGTACTTTTAGAACACCTTAAGATTGTCCTTAGAAAAGAGTCAAAAACTTTCTCTACTTTCAACATTTTGTGTACACGTTATTTGAAAAAAATCACCTTTCTTTCCACTACAGATTCTATACCTTCAAGGTATTCTGGAAATTCATCTATTTTTTTGTTTGCTCCTGCTGCCCTAACAGATTATATTTTCTGAAAGATTTCATATGGTTACCCCTGTTACTCCATTAATGAGCTCAGAAACTTAAACTCTTTCAACTTGGTAAGCCACTATAATGGCCTCCATAATGATGGAAATATCAAACCAAGAAAAACTTAATTACATCTCAGGTTCAAGACCTGACAATGCTGCTTTCAATGTAGAAGAAATTCTAGCCTATGTTTCACAGTATATGGTCTGATCTGTTACATAGTAATAGAGAAAAGTCCCTGGAGGACACTGCACTGCGGGTCCTGTTAGCCAGAAAAAAAAACATTACGGAATGTGAGCAGCCAGGTGTAGTCTCTTGATGTTCCCTTGAAGGACTGAATTATCTAAAATAAGGAGTCTAAAGCCAAAAATCAGAGTTGAAATTTTTCTATTTTTGTTTCCTCCCTTTCTTCCTTCTTGTTACAGCTGAATATGGTTCACATTTTACCCGGTACACTTAACAGTTAGACATTCACAGCTACATTAGCATCCTAAAGCAGCTCACATTTCTAAACTGCTCTGAAACCTAGCAGCTCCCATTTCAACTAATATCTTAACTGAAGATAATCATTATTTTAAACTTCTGCCAAAAACTGTAAGGTTTAACTATAAGACAATCACCAAATCTCCTATCATTTACTCGTCTTCTGCAGTGCATGACATTTTATTTTAAAGTGTTCCCTTTACTTATAAGCGTGTGGTCAGGTGTTACCTTCTCTGAGGTATTACCATTCTGGCAAGGTTACATGAAAGCTATTGCTCTTTCTATAAGAAAAACAATTGCCTCCCACTATTTCAACATTTATACAATTGTCATAGAGCCTTTTAAGTAATTTGTGGACAGCAAACATTTTACCTCTTAGGAAAAGTGCGTGTATCCTCCACCCTTTGAAGAAGCTGGGAGATATCACATGACATGAGGATTTTGTATGATGATGTAAGTCTATCTTATTGTCCTTCAGCCACTCTGTTACAATCCAGGGAGTTATACTGAGTATCAGGATAGCAGATGATAACAGATTTTGCTTGGGTTATTCCTCCAAGTAAGCAATATAAACTCTTTGCCAAGTAATGCAAGGATGATAAATCTCTGGTCTTAATTTTTACAAATAATGTAACATTTATTTCAAAATGGTCATTCTTTGTAGGCATATTGTATTAGACATCTGAGTGCATATTTATTGCCCTCATGGCTTTTAATAGAATCACTTCTATGTTTGGAGGTCATCCTGGGTAGCAGGTTCACATTATCCAGTTACCTAGAATGAAAGACAGTGATTCTTTTTCATATTAAAATTGTTGGATGCTGCAATAGCTCTTTTTTGCTTATATCTCTCTGGAGATGATCAGTCATAATAGAGTTCTCCCCATTTCCTATAATGTAGTTGTCCCCATTTCTTATAATATAGTTTTCAGTCAATGTAATTGTAATGCTTTCCTGATTTTTTACCAGGTAGAATCATAGACTCAAAGTTGGAAGACACCTCTGAGATTACTGAGTTCAGCCGTACCTGACTCCCTACTAATCCATGTCCCTAGGGAAATCATCCACTCAACTTTTAAACACCTGCAGGGATGGCAACCCAACCACTTCCCTGGGCAAACTGTTCCAATTCCTGATCACCCTTGCAGTGAAGAAATTCTTCCTAATGTCTAAACCTCCCCTGGCACAACTTGTGGCCATTTCCTCTCGTCCTATCGCTTGTCACTTGCGAGAAGAGACCAGCACCCACCCCGTCACAACCTCCTTTCAGGTAGCAGTGATGTGGTCCCCCCTCAGCCTCCTCTTCTCCAGGCTAAATTACCCTAATTACCTCAGTGTTTCCTCATAGGGCTTATTCTCCAGCCCCCTCACCAGCCTCGCTGCCCTTCTCTGCACACGCCCCAGTCCCTCAATGTCCTTGTAGTGAGGGGCCCAAAACTGAACCCAGCACTCGAAGTGCGGCCTCACCAGTGCTGAGCACAGGGGCACAATCCCCTCCCTGCTCCTGCTGGCCACGCTGTGTCTGATACAGGCCAAGATGCCATTGGCCCTCTTGGCCACCTGGGCACACTGCTGGCTCATGTTCAGCCGGCTGTCAACCCACACCCCCAGATCCATCTTTGCCAGGTGGCTCTCCGGCCACTCCTCCCCAAGCCTGTAAAGCTGCACAGGGTTGTTGTGACCCAAATGGAGGACCCAGCACTTGACCTTGTTGAACCTCATCCTGTTGGTCTGAGCCCATCAATCCAGCCTGCCCAGGTCCCTCCACAGAGCCTCCCTTCCTTCAAGCAGATCCACATTTCCACCCAGCTTGGTGCCATCCGCAAACTTGCTGAGGGTGCACTCGATGGCTTCATTGAGATCATTGATAAAGATGTTGAACAGGACTGGACCCAGCACCAAACCCTGGGGAATACCACTCGTGACTGATTTCCAACTGCATTTACTTCCATTTACCACAACCCTTTGGGCCCGGCCATCCAGCCAGTTCTTAACCCAGCAGAGGCTGTGCCTGTCCACACCAATGGCAGCCAGTTTCTCCAGCAAGATACTGTGAGAAACAGTGTCAAAGGCCTGATCACCCGGTTGTCCTGCACATGCTGTGTGATAGTAGGCAAGACAATCTGCTCCATGACCTTCCCGAGTACCAAGGTCAGACTGACAGGCCTGTAGTTCCCCAGATCCTCCCTTCGACCCTTCTTGTAAATGGCCGCAACACTTACCAGTCTCCAGTTAAGCAGCACTTCCCCAGTCAGCCAGGACTGCTGGCAGGTGAGGGAAAGGGGTTTGCTGAGGACCGCTGCCAGTTCCCTTAATACCCTTGGATGGCTCCCATCTGGCCTCATAGACTTGTGTGCATCTAATTGGCCAAGCAGGTCTCTAACTGAGTCCTCCCAAACAGCTGGAGCTTCATTCACACTGTGTGTGAATGTGTGTTCACATTCAGCTGAGGGGGCTGAGTATCCCTAGGACATTCCTCCTTGGAGTTAAAGACCAAGGCAAAGAAGGCATTGAGTACCTCTGCCTTGTCCTCATCCCTCATCACTACTGTCCCTTCTGCCCCCAGCAAGGGAGGGAGAGTCTCCTTTGTCCTCCTGTTGCTGCTGATATATTTAAAGCAGTCCATTTTATTGTGTTTGACCGAAGTGGCCAGTTGAAGTTCTAGTTGGCCTTTAGCCCTTCTGATTTTTTCCCTACACAATCTCACCTCACCCTTGTAGTCCTCCTGGGATGCCTGCACCCTCATCCAAAGCTCATAAACTTTCTTCTTTTTTCTGAGATCAATTCTAAGCTCCCTACTCGGCCAACCTGGCTTTCTTCCCTGCCGACTCATTTTATGGCACATGGGTTTGGCTTGCTCTTGTGGCACCAGGGTTTCCTTCTTGAGGAGCGTCCAGCCCTATGGCACCCATTTGTCCTTTAGAGACACCTCTCAGTGAACTTCATCAGGCAGCCTTCTGAAGAGTTCCAAGTCTGCCCTACAGCAGTCCAGGGTGGCAGTTCTGCCGACCCCTCTCCTCACTGCCCCAAGAAGCAAGAATTTTCTCATCTCTTGATCACTGCGTTCCAGTCGTCCTCCGACCATCACCTCTCCCACAAGCCCTGCTCTGTTTGCAAACAGCAGATCCAGCTGGGCACCCTCTCTAGTCAGTTCACTCACCAATTGTGTTAGGATGTTATCATCCACACACTCCGTGAACCTTCTAGACTTCTTCCTTTCTGCTGTGTTGTACTTCCAGCAGACATCCGGAAAGTTGAAATCCCCCACAAGAAAGACAGGACAGGATCGTGAGACTTTTCCTAGGTGTTTATAGAAGAGTTCATCAGTCTCTTCATACTGGTTGGGTGGTCAATAGCAAACTCCCACCACAATATCTGGGTTACCATGCACACCACTGAATTTAACCCATAAACACTCTACCTTATCATTGCTAATACAGAGCTCTATACAGGTAAAACATTCTTTAATGTATAGAGCAACCGCACCACCTCTCTTTCCTAGTCTATCTCACCTAAATAGCTTATAGCCATCCATGGTAGTGCTCCAGTTGTGCGAGTCGTTCCACCGTGTTTCCGTGATGGCAATTATATCATAATTGTCCTGCCTTGCCACAGCTTCCAGTGCATCCTGTTTGTTCCCCATGCTGCATGCATTACCGTAAAGGCAATTCAGATGAGCTGTTGTTACCCCCTCTTTTACTGTCCATCTAGCTGGAGATCTTAGGCTATCGTGCCCCTCAGATCCTGGGGTGTTATCCCCATATTTAACTCTCTTAGCATGACAGATGTTCCCCTTCTCCTTCCAATCTAGTTTAAAGCTCTCTTAACTAGCCCTACCAGCTTCTTTGAGAGAGCCTTTAACAAATAAGAGCATGAGAGTGTACAATCCAAAATCCATGTGAGGACACTGAGAAATTGCCACATTGCTGTAGAAAACTGGGTTTGCTCTCTCCAAGTCTAATTGCTCTGGAATAATCATGTTTCTATCATAAGGAGTTGGCAAACATTTGCATTATGTGTAAGACAGTGAATGTGGTCTGAAACACTCTCTCTGAGCCTTAATGATGCAATTTGAAGCAATGGAAGTAAAGTTTCAAACTGATTTTGTAGAACTCATATCCAGAGCTGCGAATAGGAGTTACCAGTGAGACAGAGACACGGAGAAGGCATTATACTGATGCCTGGGACCTCACAGGACTTTCCATGGCTACGCAGAGCTGGCAGGTTAACACACCCCCTGGCACATCTAGCTCGACTGTCTGAAAAGACACAGCATAAACAGTGGAAAAGTGAGTGATGAGGTATCCACATAAGCCTTACTTTCAGCTTCCAGCAACTCCACACCATCCTCTGCAAATCCCCTGAGAACAGAGAGAGTATCACCCACTGTGCACCAGCAAGTCTTTTCTGCAGATCATGTGAACGTATGCAATATTAAAATAAACTGCCTTGGGAGCAACGTGGGGACTGATTTCCACTGAATTTGATTGTTTTGTCTGGCTGACTTTTAACTGAAGTATACTAAGGAAATCTGAGTGAAGTGTGTTCAGCCACGGCTCATTAGACAGCAGAGTATCTCTAGCACGGAGAAGGCATTACTGAGGAAATAGGCCCTCAGTTCCTTAAGCAACTGCCCCACACAAGTTCCTAATGTACCTGTTCTGGCCTATCTTAGGAGCTGAGTTCAAATCTCACCTTTTTTTTTTTCTCTCTTTCCATGATGGTATCAATGCTGTCTTTTCATTTACCAAGCAGATCTACTTCCATGAAATTTATAGGAATGTGTTGTCTTTGTCTACAACCATGCCAGTAACCTAAAGAGGGACAGAGGATAGGCTTAAGCATGGGCATATGTACATGCATGCATTTAATTATCAAGACATTATCTGGCACATTTTTTTCAGGTGGTAACTCCTACCAGGTAAAGTTTGGGTTTCATTTCAGAAAGGAGCAATTCCAAAATACAATGAAGGGACAAGCAAAAGAGAATTTAGCCATGTGAACATGGTATGTTTTAATTATTATTAAAAACTGAAGATTTTTAAATCACACCCCGTAAAGTTAAACAAAAAATTAAGAGGGTGGGATCACAGAGACTTTCAAAAGTTCTTCTGGCAATATATGTATGTAAAACCCAACTGTCTAAAAGCAGAAAAGAGTAGAAGCACTTCTTGGCAACCCAATATGAAGATGTGGGGATTTTCTTAATAAAAAATACTGAGCTCTCAGTGTTTCAGGAGGTCATTACACACCATTCCCAGATTTGCAGATCAGAATCACTAGCCTCAATATTTCAATGAATTATTGAAAAAAAAAAAAAGTTCCCCTGTAGCTCCTTTTATGTACAGTATTTTACTGAGTCCTTATTTATTTCATGGAAAAAAAAAAACAACAGAAAGAAAGTGAAATGTCATCCCAGAATTATCCAGATGACTTATCTGAAAGTAGATTATGTTCACCTCCATAGAGGTTTACTTTCTCTTGTTCTTCTAGGAGCTGACAATTTTTCTCTTCCACAATTACTAATTCCCTTTTGGGGGTTTATAACCACACTCCACTAATTCGACATGTATTGTTAGACCTGAAGCTACTTTTTTCAGTCTCTAGCTCCAAGTTTTCCATGTCTGCCTCAGCACTGAGTCAGGAGTAGTTCCTCTGTAAGCTTACATGTACTGCCCAGTTACATAAGTCAGTCTAAATGGCAAATGACAACGCTTCTCTACAGAACTCTCTTGTGGCCTTAGTTTAACACTGCTATCAACCTGCCAGAAAGCCTACTTAACAACTGAATATACAGCAGTGAAGATAGACCTAGAAAAAACATCAATATCCTTGATATTCTTTGGTGATCCTTGGCAGAAAAACCTAGACATCATGACTGAACACAGATTTGCAGAAGACCAGCTAGGATTTCAGTCATATAGTCAAGAATTCATCCCAGACCACAATCTGCAGTCTTAACCATAGGGATATCTGCTGTTCAACAGTGAAAAAGGAGAATAACCCTTTATCACTCCAGTCTTTTGTGAATCTCTCTCATTATGGTTTTGTGAAGAGAAGTGCTGGAAGCATTAGAAGCCAGAGAAATCTTGGTATGTTCCTTCTATAGTCAAGCAGAAAGACCTTGGCTCACATTAGAAAGCTGATTTTTAGAACAGCCAACCACATGCACAGTAGGTACAGGTAAGGCTGTAACAGCTGGAAGGCAGAACAAATGTGAACAAACCTCCAAAAACCTTTTGCCTTATTCTCACCCTTTCCCTTCTCCACCCATGCTTCCAGAAAGTTTGCTGATACCCAGTGTTGTGGTTTTGGACTTTTCCAAGGAATTTTTCTACCTCCTACCAACAAAGGGAATTGCAACAGGACACGAGAGGGGTGGGGGGAAGATGTTTCTGGGGAAACCGGGACAGAGATCATGCTCAGACATCTGTTTTTTCTCTAGGACAGCGACAGCGGCAATGGCAGTGGCAGTTACTGTGTGTGTGCATTTTGCAGTCTCTGAAGGAAGGATCGCTGGTCATCTAAACCTTCCACGAGTCCTGCAGAACTCACACATCTCCCCTTCCCTTGCCACCCTGGCCCATGGCCGTGGAGCCACACCAGGGACAGCAGCAGCAGCAGCAGCCCCAAACACACATACACATTCTTAAACAGACCTGCATCACAAGATTTTGGGTACAGGACTCAATCCATGTAAAGGTTTTAAGGTTTTAGTTACGATTAGTGTTGATTTTGTTCTGTATGTACATACATTTGTAGCTAAGAACTGTTATCTTTTCTGTACAATTTTTTTCTTTCTAATTAAAGATCTTTAATATCTGATAACATACCTTAGTTTTCATCTAAACTGAGACACCTAGTAAAGTGAAAAGGTGGGTTAAATCCTGTAATACTGATAAGTTTTTAGCAGCATAGAAGAAGTAATAAGAAAGTCAATACTGATCTTGTAAAGGTTCTGACCTAGCTTCTAGTTGCAGCCTGTGAGAGTACATATAATTGCACTTGCCAGTAATATGTGTGATTCATACTCTAGAAAAGTCCATTTCTTGAGAGATGGCTTATATTTGCCTTAAAAGGTACTTAAAGTATTGTATGACGTATTAGCTTCAGGAACATGATGCAGAACAAACTCATCATTGATATTTGTTTCCATTTCTTTCTGTTCAAACAACTGTGCGGTTGAAAATAGCGTAAGTACTACTCAGGTCAGCTGGGGAGAGAACTTTAATTACTTTCTGTGTCCAGTAATTCAGGGCATTTTTTCCTCATCACTTTACTTTACCTTGCATTTGAATACACACATAGCTAACCATTCTGTCCTGTAATTAGCAGCACTCCCTAGCCTTTATTTACATTTTTAGAGAAGCACTTCTTATAGATTCGGGAAAGAAATGAGCGTGTAAGGAAGTCAATAAGAGTTTTAACACACTCATTTTCAATAACGTTTAGAGAAGGCCGGGGTATTTCCCACAGAGAACTGGGATTAAAAGCTGCACCCATCAGTAAAGTCTCCCAGAGCACTATTGAACTGCTCCATTATAGAGAATATAAATCTAAAGTGACTCATGAAAAAAAAATTAAAGAAGACATGAGTGAAGAATAAGAAGCAACATGGCTCCCAGGACACCACTCCTAGCAGCAAAATTGAGGGAAGTGCTGTTTCTGTTACAACAGCCAGGCCAGTGCTTGCGATGACCCCACAGACCCTGCAATCCACACAGCAGCAGGATGGATAGAAAGCTGCGGCATATCACATATAACTCTCTATTTGTGTAAGACCAGCAGGAACAGACAACTCCACATACTTCACACAAGGAAAATCTGTCAATGCACAGCAATGTGATGTAAAATTTATAAAGGGTGAAGTAAGTACAAACCCAAGACAAAAGTTTTTTCATAACAACTGATGGCTTGTAAGGGATGCCAGAGGAATTTCCAAAAATTATCTTAATGTCTTCTATCAAGACCAACTACAAAAATCTGATGAGGACTTTACAGATGGTGCTCCTTGTTCCCTGTGTCAAGACCACATGGACTCACACATTTTTAATTTCATAAGCTTGTGAATATTGGAGAGTGAAATCACAAAATCAGCTTGCTTAAAGACTTTGTAAAAAAACATCATTCCTCTTCCAAAAGTTCTTGCACTGAATTTTGTTGTGTTAATTTCCCTGCAAGTCAGACCTGCATGCCTGGGATCCTTCTCCAATGTTTTTTAACATGCAAAGCAGGAAGACTGGAACAAATGTCTTCACAGTAATGCAGAGCCTGTTCCTTATGTGCAGAGAAGAATAGTATTGCCATCTCTTCATCCCTGTGGGTGTGAAACCACATAGATGCTGAAAAAAAAGGTAGATCTTGAGGCTGATTACTTCCAGGCTTGCCCTAAATTTCAAGAGGACATTCCTGCTCCTTTAATCTATCCTGTCACTTCAGGAAAAAATCTGAGTGCAAAAACACTTGGTCTAAACTCTCTTGTAGTAGACTTCTCTTCTTTATAGAGGGGAGCATAGAGTGTGGAGCCCCACACATCCTGCTTCTTACCACCTGGCAACAATCTCAGCAGAAAATCACCTGCAACATCCAGCTTTGGCACTGCTCATTTAAAGGGAGTTTTGTTAATGAGATTAATAATTTTGAGATTAATTGGCCTATATATAAAACTAATTCTGAGAATGAATACTGCAAATTCAGTCTCATTAAATCTCGCACTGAAATGAATCAGGAATATGCACATTTGTTCTAGTGCATGGGCTAAAATTTTCCTGTACATATCATTGTGTGTAGTTAAATAATGCTGTCCATCAAGAAGATTATATCCATTCCAATGTATTTCCTGGGAATATTTTTGTACTGACCATGGTGGGTTACAGTAAATAGAGTAAAAATCAACTGGGAAATCTACTTGATTCTGGGGTTTTTCTCCAGTTTCAACTAAAATGCCTCTATGAACATCCAGGTAACCCAAGGTAATAATTTTACACAATGTTAATGATTTCTTCATAAAAGCAAACTCTGCTGCTGCCTTTGTCATTTATGTTCTGCAGGAAAGGCTGGAACAAGCTGTATTTAGGAGGTTTGTGTGTAAAAATGTGAGATCCAGACATATACAGTGCTTGACAATGAGTTCTTGGTTTCTGTAACAGAAATATCATCTGTGTCGTATCATCCATTGGAGCTTCCTAAGACGGTAGTCCTTGTTTAGCTATGAAGTGGTTCTGTCTGCACTGGGTTACTGTGGAAAGTGTGGCTTATCCATTTTGCCTTCTCTGTGCTGCAGCTATCACATGAAATTGAAAAGCAACCATGAAAAGTGGCCTCAGGGCATGTAGCAGTAATGCAAGCAGTGAAGAAAGCCAGCAGTCAGACTAGAAGAGCCTACATTTTCAGGAAAGTTTCAAGGGAAATCTAGATCAAAACTAAAAATAGATTCAAAAACTTTTTAAAAAAAAAAGGTAAAAATTGCTGAGAATATTTGTACAGTGTTCTCAACTATCTTCTAACAGCTACAAAACAAAAAAGGCAAAAAAAATGGGTTTGTGTGATTATCAAACATGCTGATTTCCAGTAATTTTACAGAACTGAAAACTGCATCTCCATCTGTGCCAGCTAAATATGCTCTTCACCTGTTCCTCACAACCTCTATCCTTCTAAAATATCTTAAGGTCACGAGTCTCTAATCTGCTTGAAGACTCAATTGGTCTTAAAGGACAGGTAGAAATGCAGAAGTGAAAACCAAAAAGGAGTTTGCTCTGCTCTCTGACAGGTTATTGCCTAATTTGGGGGTCTTCTGAAATTCCTGTGTAGCTTGAGCTACCTTATCATCAGCATTTCAAAGGATGGAGGGCTTTTCCCCTCTTGGTCTCATAGTACTTCGGAAAACTTCTACTTATCCATGCAAGAGAGCGCAGCTGTGGCTGATGCTAAGCCCTGCCAGGCTTTCATCTTGCAAGCACAAGCTGTGATTTAGGCTACAGTTCCTTCCAACCATTCCTACATCTCTTTGCATGCTGCTTGGAGCTTCCATCTGCTCTTCAGAGGGAAACAGCTGGGGCTGTATGCTTCTGACCACTGCCAGTAGCAGCCAGTGCACGAGGGGCAGGGAGGAAGGGAGACAGGACTGGATGTGGTAACTGAATGACCAGCTCAGAGCAGGTGATTGCTCCTTACTGCTGCTTATTGAGAAGAAACTATTACTTCCTGATATTAAGTGGGCAGGGTTTTGGCTTCTTGGTATGTATTTACCACCAATAGGTTCATGTCATTCATTCTGATGGGAACCAGCTGCTTTAGGAACAAACAAGTTTCACTGCATTTGCCTTCACAGCACCCTGCGCAGGCAAGAATAGATGACAGTCCAAGGTCTGCAGCAAATCCACCACCTGACTGTTGGCCTCCTCCATGACAGTAGGTGCTTTTATGGCCTGTGACAGAAACCATGGAGGAAGGTTGGACCCTATGTTGTCTTTCCCACTCCTCTGACATTTTGGGTGATGTGGGAATACATTTACAGGCACCACAATCACACACTTGGTGACCATGCCACCCCTTACCAATCAGCTGACAAATTAATGCCTCTGACATTAACACAAACAGACAGGCTAACACAGAACACACCACGGCAGAACTCCACTCATATATTTCCTTCCAGATTTCTGACAAGTAACAGTGCTCCATCTGACAAACTCATGAAAAGTGGAATTAATTTACGCGTCTTGCACACATGAGGAACAGAGTTTGTGCAGGACTTGACTTTCAAGTTCAGGGAGATATACCTACCTCAAATTCAGCATTCACTACATATTAATATAATAGCTTTTACAATTCTCTATCTGGTAAATATGCAGCTGTTTTGCAGAGCACTACAACAGAGCAACATGCACATTTTGCCAGCTCACTAGCAATAAAATCAAATCAACAACTGAGAAGGAACATTAATTTAGTTTTTTCAAAATAAGACTTTTGCTGGAAGCCATAATAATCACCACTTCAAATCCCCAGCTTTTAGCAGGTGAAATTCCTGCCTGAAGAGATTGATCTGTGTAAAACGTCTTTCTTACTTTCTTTTTTCTTTTAAAATGGTATTAAACTCATTTCTCACTTTTCCTTTAAAAATAATTAAATGTAATTGCTTGTCAGTCTTATTTAAGATTTTTTTTCATTGTCTCTTTGCCTACCACCTCTCTCTGTCATTCTTTCCCTTTAGGTCTCAATTATTCGCAAGTATTATGTCATTAACGATGTTACTTATGCACCAATAGTAGTACAGACAAGTCTTGCTTTCTCCTATTTGCAAGCTGAATTATCAGAGTAAAAATAAATAAATAAAGGCTTACCAAAGGCTTCTTTCTTCCTGATCCTTCCTGTTGTTTTAATTAGTTTATGAGTGTAGATATTTATAAACAACAGCCTTCACGAGCTTTTGAGACTTAATGTGATGTTAGCTGTATTTCCCCACTGGAAAATAAAACAGTTCAGGACAGGGAGAAGCTTGCTTCTAGCTTATGTATTAAAGAACATGGCGACCCTGCCCTTACAGAAGCAGTCAGTCTGGATCTAGTGCGTAGTACACATGAGCTTTTGGGAACTGCTGCCCTACACTGAAAACAGACAGCTGATTAATGATGGCCTGTTCATGCAACACGTCTGCTTGTAAGCTGTTTGTGAACCTGTAGCTGTGGTCTTGCATACATCCAGTGTGTGAAGTGTTTCGTTTCATCAGTTCTCTTTGGATTCTTCCTGGGAAGACTTCTTGACATTTTATTTGGACACATTTTCTTTCTGCTTCCTGACTGGGTAGTGAGGAAAACACAGGTCCCCAAAGTGAAAATGTGTATTCACAAATGATCTTTCCACAGACCTCCCCCAATATTACTGCAGTGCAGAGAGCCACTCACCTACTTCCCTTCCTTCATTTTTTTGTTAGCTGGTATTCTTTGCACCATAAGAGTCTGTTGAAAGTCCAACCTAGATTGGGACTGTGTTTCACAAGATGGTGTACAAATACCTAAAGGGAGACAGTCTCTGCTCTCAGACTCTCAAATTTACACTGAAAACTTACAAGAAAAGGGGAAAGCACCACTGCTCATATATCACAGAAGCTATTGGTCCCAGGTAAGGCAACATGTGTCAGCTCTGAAGAATTAACCTCAGGCAGAATTTCACCATCATTTTAAGTGAGCATTGCCACTTGTCACTGCCACAAGCAGCCTTGTGTCTGCCCTTCCCCTGACCACTGAACTTGGTAGAACTTCAGCCCTTCGCATCCTAATAGAACAAACATTTTTACACCACAAAATGTAGTCTGAGATAATACTAAGAGGCAAAAGCAAGAAGGTGTTTAGTCCACTTCACAGAGAGGCCCACCAAGCAACCATACAATTGCTTTCACTGGCAGGAGGGAAGCAAGAGGGAGTGAGAAGCCAAGGGCAAAACTGTGTTTTCTAGAGGAAGTACCAGATCATGAAGGTTTGTGGCCATGGCCAAGCTACCCTCCATTGCCTGGTCTGCTTTCTTAGCCAGGAGATAAGCTATCTAACGCAAAGGAACATGAATTCTGCCTTGCCTTCTCGAAGTGTCTGCAACACAGCAAGGCAGACCTGTGACACCTTTAATCTGTACAAACTAAGCACCAGTAAGAGCAAAATTATGCAGTTCAGGGTAGAACTGAGCGTGTGATTATATAGGCTACATGCAAGCTTATAAATGGACTGTTTACTTCCACAGTGAACACACTAGGTTCCCACTGTAGAGTAGCTGTGCATGTAAATGTTCTGTTAAAGACTCACAGGGCTCTCACATAGTAAGGCAGTACTCACCAATAAGAAGAAATACCAGTATTCATGCCTTTCAAGGCTTTATCCTTAAAAATTGTCGAAGGAAATTTACGGTCTAAGTAAGAAAAAAAGCACAGAGGAGTTATTTGCAGAAATCATGTTGCCTGGTAGGACAGTTTATTAGCAGTCACTCCATGCAGGATCCACTTTATGGGTCTTGGCCACAGAATGCTGCAACCCAGCCCTAACCTTCATCTAAAGTCATTTATGTTCACAGGTGTCAAAGCAGCCTTATTCCTGCTACCAAAATGTAGTCATCTGTACTGCAGAGAATGACTGCACAAAAAATTATTTCACAAGCCTGCTGCAAAATCATACTTCTGTCCTGGGATTCACCACACTATATGTTAATGTAGTGCAAGACATCTGTTGCTGGGCTTGCTGCCAAGTACAGCAGGACTCAGTGCGAAAACAGAGCTGTGACAGATGCAGTCATGGAGCTATAACAATGTTATTTTCTGGATCCTGCATCATTCTGTTTCTTCAAGACCAGTGGGGACAGCAGTTTTTTGGAGGTAACCTACTGTTCTTCAGAAGGTTGTCACCTGGTGGGAATTCTGGATTTGCTTATTTTCATTTACTTGCTCTTTATCACTTCCACTTCCCTATGTAAGACACAAATCAATTCAGAAGAAATAAACAGGCTGTATGCAGCGCACAGAAAATATACATACCGTCTTTGCACACCCCTAGGATGAAATTGGTCATTTATAAAGTGAATGTTTGGTCAACAGCCCTTTACAAAGTGGACAGATGTCTTTCCATCATCTTGAGTGGGCTTCACAACAAGGCAGAAATTATTAGTGAACATGTACTATTGGGATGTATGAAAGGAGAACAGTAAATGCCCCAAGCATTTCCCAGAGTGTCCCACAAATTCCTGCTGAGGATGTGGTTCAGGCACAAGTTTCACAGATGGTAGATAATCTGCCTAAGTCCATGAGGACCCAGCACTCCACTAAACACATGGACATGAATTGCCTGTAGAATATTATTTCTTTTTTCATGCTTCCCTCTATTTTAGTAGCCTTTTTTCAAGACATTCAGTCATATAAGCAAGTTTACCTTTTCCACTGACCTCATCCTTCCAACCCCTCTCCAGCTGCTCACTTTAGTGCCAGTGAAATCATCTCCCAAAAATACAGATAGACAAACAGTACAGAGAGATGTGCAGACAAGCCATCTTGAACTATTATCTGAACCTGTTAGTATTCTGCAAAACACTACCACAACGAAAGACATTCAATAATGCTGTAATGCAGAGAAGAGATCAATTGAGCTACATGAAGCTTCTCCTTTTTGTCCTTCTGTGCTCATAAGCTTTTTCAGACAGAACAGCCTGGCCCCCATATTATGGTGCTTTAGGGCTTGGGCTTGTTCGCGTTTCCTGCAAATATGTCCAGAACAAAATGTGAGAAGGACTTAGTGCTCAGATTTGTACATGGTGCTGACTGGGAAACAGACAGGAGTGACCATGGAGGAAATAAACCAGTAAGTTCAAGGTGAATAAGGCCATCCACAAGTTGCATAAAGTGTCCATACAAGAGACCCAAACATAATCATCTCCTCTAGTTTGTAAAATCCTCTCCTTCCTGACAGTTCAGAGAGCTCAGAAGAGCATATTTATCAAATACAAACCCCAAAATGAAAGGGTGAGTGGAAAGTAGAGGAAAAAAAATGGAGTGTACAACTCTAAAACATAATGTAGTTCGGAGGTGCAGGATGCTTTTCAGGTGTTGCTTGAATAGTGGTTAATTTACAGCCAATGCTCAAACCAACATCTGCCATCTGGGACATTTAATTCTGCTGGGAATGTGAGAAATGAGAAAAGCTTTGTTAGTCTCAACATGCCTCTGTTATAATTTTCTTTTGAATCTTTGTGCTATAACATCTGTAACTTGTTGTGTTTGTCTTTTTTTTCCTAATCAAGGTAGTTAATAGCACAGTAGAATATCACATCAGCCTTACAAAATATCAAACATGAAGGAGTTGTTAATACCAGGTTACTGTAAAATATTTTTATGATGACTTGAGTAAAGCAATTCTTCTCTCCGCAAACAGCAGTATTTCTCCATTGCAAAATTTCCCACTATTCTTAATTCCTAAGAGCGGTGGAAAGAACTGTCAAAAGAAAAATGTATTTCATATTGCTGTGCAAGTGAGTTTCTAAAGTGATTCTTTTATCCAGAAATTAAGAACAAGCAGTTAAAAAGAAAAAATGCTCATCTTGCAGTCTCAGGACAAGCAAACTTATCAAAAGAACAATTTTATTTAAGTTGTTACACTGGTTCTGACCTCAGGCATGTTTAGACCAATACGTTGCTCAATATTGTAGACTTTAGATGAATGCTAGTGAACAAACTTTTAACATACTCTGTGATAAAATAATTTGCCTCCAATGGAAGGGTTTTTAACCCCATCCAGCTAAATTTAACTCATTTCCTACACTTTAGGACTTTCTATATGTGATCTCTCCATGTAACAACAAAAAAAGTCCTATCTTTCTAAGAACTCTATATATGAATTCATAAGCTTTAATTAATTAGTTATCATTCAAAAAGAAATTGTACCTTCCTGCTCACTTCAAATATATTGTGTCCAATTCCTTGGAATATCCCCTGTAACCACCTTCCCTTTGGAGGAAAAGGGGAATCATGAGCAGTGAGAATGCTTGTACCTTTTCATATGTTATTTCTATTAAGTGTTATTTGTGGCCTCTTTCAGCTACACAGCTGCAGTCTTTTACTGTATCTCCTTCTTAGGTTCCTTGTAAACTCATTCACATCTTATTCCCTGCTTCCCATAAACCACATGGGAGACTGGAGAGTGAGGAGAACACCGCCACCACCCTTTTTAACACATTTTACCATCCCTAGATTAGCTGGTCTCCAAAAACATGAGATAAAGAGGATTTCCAGAGCGCTCCTATAAATGAGAATGAGGTGCAAGTAAGGAGTAGTCTTGTGGGGTCTTTTATACTTTCTTCAAAGCCTCTGAAGTTGCTAGTGAGACAAAGTGCTACAGCTTCGCCTCGTAGGGAATTTCAGAATAAGTCATATAAAACTATACAAATAACTTACACTGAGCTACCTGTTCAAACATGAATATCGTGCATGCTGTTAAAAAAAAATATATATATTTCAAGCCTAGAGCTGCCACTGGTCAGAGATAGACTGGCATCACACTGTTCCCAGGAATGTGAAATATAGAAAAAATAATAATTCACAGTTCTAATTGGACAACATTCTAGTCAGTAATTTTTCAGGTTTTGGGATACAGTTTCTAAAAAAAGTGATGAAGCTGTGATATAGATATGCCCCGCAATGCTCCATTTAACACTACCAGTTATGAATACTGTTCAAAAAATTGTATAAAAGCACACTTACACATCTTAGGGGGATGTACTGGCTTAAACCATTTGAGGTTCTGGTCCCCTGGTTTGCACAGTTTTGCAATAAACCATAAATACCCCCTAGTCCTAGGTTTGATCTTGAAGAATGGATATACCAATCTGCTCTGTTCTTACTATCTACACAACCCACAGATGGGTTTGTTAGGGATGTGGCAACAGATTTCAGCTGAGATGTCAGGAGATATTATGGATCCAAGGTGCTTTGCTGCACTTCTTGAAACTCCAGAATATGTTTTGTGCTCATATGCTGCAAGTGAATTAATGCTTGTTAGGTGGAAATCACAAGAAATAAAGAGAGAAGTCAGCTATACTATTATAATAATTTTCTGCTTGATTTTCCAAGAGGCAGCAAATAAGGTGCTGGATGTAAGATGGGAATATAAGTAGTCTGGTTCTACAGCATTAGTAAAATATTCCGTTCATCACAGCTGAAGGGCAAAATGCTAAGAATGTCTCAAAACCAGGTAAAATCAGAGGTGCATCAGGAATGTACTTTGCTACTCTCTCATTAGTGTAAGACAATGCTAAATGAAAACTGAGAGAAAGACACTTTCTTCTGTTATTGTGGACCCACTGTGAAGAAGTACTCATTAATCATGAATGATATCACAGAACAGAGTAATTCTGTGAAACAGTCATCAGTTTCATAAGAGCAGGCATTTGATGAAAACCTGTTTCCTTCAAATGGTGTTATACAATTTTGCAACGATGGAGGATTTATCCCACCCTTTTAATGCTTTTTTTTTTTACAGGAGTTATTCAGTATTGTACATTTGCACAGATGTTACTCACTCCACCCTCCCTGCAATTATTTTAGCACATCTATAATCTTCACTTCAGGCAAGGCAAGACCTCAGTTTCTCTCTTGCCAAGTCTGTACTCTCTGATAGTGACAGACAGAGCACTGTGTTGCCCCACAGACAGGACAGTGCAAGTAAAAAATCAGTTCTTTCAGGGGTGATTACCATTTTTCCTCTGTGCTTTGGTGAGGTCTGTTCTTGCCTGCATGTCTGGTTTTGAATTGCAAGACACCACAGGAAGGTAAAGAGTTGTGGGCACGTATAGAGCTAACAGCATTGTCACCTAAGTTAGGAGTCCACTGTACCACAGTGTGAAGTAGGGACAAGAATTTCTTGTCAATGTGTAGATCCAAACTGGGAGGAAGGGCCTTTGTCTTTCAGTCACAGGCAGGTCCCAAATTATATTAGAAAGTTTCACCTTACTATGCTGCTGAAGCCCAAGTAACTTATCTAAAATGTCAGGTGCCATATGTTGGACTGTGACTGATAATTGCAGGAAGTGAACTGGCATGAAATTAGGAGGATGAAGCACTTCTAAAATTGACACTAGCTCCCTTATATACTCAACTTCTGTTTGAGTTGGTCTAACGATATTGTGTTGTCTTTATCTTACTTGCCTTGGCTGCAGGAAGGGGTTGTTCTGTAGAAACAACTGTATACCTGGCTTGACTTTTTTATTATACATACAGGGTTGAAATGTTGTGTGCGTGTTTTTACGCTGTTAATAGAGGTTTACTGCAGATACTTTGTAAGCTGAGAAGATGCATCCTTCATATGACAGAAGCAGCTGCAGGCTGAGGTCCAGGAACTAAGGCTGGCTCTAATCCAGTAGAAATGTGTGAGGAGAATCCACTTGCTAAGTTAGGTATAAGCAATGGAATGCTGACACCAGACCTGGGAAGAATTAGGAGTCATCCCAAATAAGCACATAAAAAAACTTTGTGCACTTAAGCGGAAATGGACCTCCTGTTGCTGAGGAACATTTCTTTGACCTTGTAATACCAAAATTAATATATCCATTTCAAAACTAACACCTCTTTGAAACAACAAGACTGACCTGCAGCTAGCTGTCAACTCTTCTGTCCAAATTCTTCCTTTTTAATACCCTTCATCAAATTTTCTACCTTTTTTTCCCACTATATGTCAGAATTGCTTTCCCATGAGTCAGCCAGTTTATAATCACTATGAATATCCATAGTCTCCATGATATACAGAGAGAATTAGTATTTTGCAAAGCATAGGACTGAGCTCACAAAACACTTTTTTTCTCAGCAACGTACTTTAACATTCAGCCTCTAAACCACCTCAGGAGTATGAAAGCTGGGAAGTAGTACGTCTAGGAATTGTTCACAGGGTGAAACTCTGCAGTCAGTCACTACAATGCAAAAAGCGCATGCAGATGACCTCTCCTAAACTGACACAGTCCAGATCTCATCAACATCCTTATTGTCACAATATTTCATTCTCTGGAGAACTTCTCTGCCACACAATGCACACTGCTTCCAGCTGGCTTCAATGATCTGTATGCACGTCTGCTACTGATTTCTTTCCACAGTTTTTATCCTTGTTGTCATGGGCAATGAAGTCACTGAGTCTGCAGTGGTTTTCCTGGGTCTTTTATAAAGACATAACACAGTGTCACAATTACAGCAACTGAGAAAAAAAATGGTGTGCATGCATGTATTATATTGCCTACAACAGCTTAGAGAATGATCAGTTCTCTCCATTTTCTCTCACTACCTCCTCCTCCATCTCTTCATTAAGTCAGTGAGCTTCTTCTGACCCTTCCCACCCTTTTGCTATGAATAAATGGAAAACCTCTTGAAAAGCTTGGTACTGACAGATTCTGCTTTCTCAAACACTAATGTGCATGTAACCTGCTGGGCAATGTTTTGTAGAAATAACGATGAAATATTCATGGGAGCGTGATGGCAACAAATAAATGGAGCAAAGAGAGACTACAAAGCAAGACAAGAGGTCATTTATCACATTATTGTAAGCCAGAAAATGAAATAACAATGCAGTCTTCCAAAGCCTGCTGGGTGAAGCATGAGCTTTCAGTTAGGCCTATTGCTATCAGGTTCCTTTCTATTGCCATAGCAAATCAATCTGCTGGCCTCTGCTTTCTCCTTAGTAGGACAGTTACCACTGTAAAATCTCCTGGGTACACCAAAATGGATAAACCGCGCACTATAGACAGGTCTCTATCTATATAAGGCTGAATTATGACATATGCAGAAAGAGTGATCTTTCAACACAAACACCAACATGAATGAGAAAACATTGTCTTGAAAATGATTCAGAAATTACTGTAACCATCATGCATCTTTGGCAAAGTCTGAAAGGGGTAGAGGATCTAGTTTCAGAAAGACAATTAAAAGTTTATTCCCCTGTATTTCTTCCAGTTTTAGGTAAGAAAAACATTGTCATTGGGGTATTTTTTTCTGAAAATTGCTAAAACTTCACAGTTGCCAGAGAATAGTGGGACTCCAATTGTTAAGTAGTGATTTCCACTCAAACAAAGTAGATTCAGAGCACTAAGCAATAAGGATGGTAACACTTTTACAATGGCTTTGCAGAGGTGTAAATGAGTCTAAATAAAGACCGTGGGACCTGAGGAGCAGACTGCAGTTAGCTGCGAGAATCTGAGCACAAATTGCACTTGTCTTTACTACTACAAAGTCACAGTGTTTTGATCATGGATTTGATTCATCTCATTTATTATCTAAAGTGATGATTTTTTTTTAGTAAAGCAAAGACTGAAAAAAAATGCAAAACCTTCACTTGCACTTCAAAAAACTGTGGTCTATTGTTCCCTGTTTCATGAAATCATAGAGTCACTTCCCAGAGTAGCAGCATGAGACAGGGGCCCCAGGTGGCCCCATCGTACACCATCGAGCAGATCGGCTCTGGGCTTGAAGCCTTCAAGGGAGGAGAACCCAGGGTCCTCAGGCCATCTCCTTCAGGGCTTTGTGGAAAACAAAAGTTCCCTATCTGCAGCTAGGCACTGCTGTAAAGAGCTTGTCCCTGTACCCACTTCATTGATCCCCTTCCTAGGCACTGAGGTGCTGCTAGGTGCCATGAAGTCCTCTCTGTTCCCAGCTGAATCAACATCAGATCCGTAGCCTTGGTGTTACCTGTCTCACTAGAAACAGTAACCAGGAGAGGCCCCAGAGCAGATCCTGCAGGACCCCACAAGGCACCAGCCTCCAGGCAGGTGTGGCCAAGTGGCCACCACCTCTGAGCTCAACCACCCAATCAAGTATTTACTCATGTTGGGGAATACCCACCCAGACACTTAAACCTAGCATGGATTTGAGAATATTGTGGAAGACTGCTGTAAGCCTTGCTGAAATCAAAGTAAATTATACCCACTGCTCTCCACTTGTCCACAAATCTGATCATTTTATCGCACAAGGTAACCAGCTGGTTCAGGCATAATTCACTCCTGGTCAACATGCCCACTGTCCCAATCACCTCACCTTCTTCTCCCTTATATACCTAGGGATGTGCTCCCAGAGGATGCACGCAAAAATTGTCTCAGGGAGAGAAGTGAGTCTGACTTGCTTAAAGTTCCATAGATCATGTTCTCTGTCCTTTTTGAAGAAAGGTGTTATATTTGCCTTTCTCCAGTTGTTGGGAATCTTCCCCCAGTCCTCACAACCTTTCTAAAGTGCTTGAGGATAACCTTACATCAACATTGGCCAGCTGTCTTGGCAGGCCTAGATTCAGCCTGTGGAATTCCATGGCCTTGCATAGGTTGAGCTTGTGCAAGTAATCCCTGACTCAGTCTTCGTTCCCTTGCTAGTTGTTCTCTGCTTCCTTGAATTCTCTCTCTGGGGAGTCCACCAAGGAAGACTGAGGCAAAGACAGAATGGAATATCTCAGTCTTATCTGTGCCTCTTTTCATGTAAACTGTTTGCCTTATTCAGCCCAGGTTTTCCTTGTTTTATCTTTCACTGCTCATACAGTGGCATGATTTAGAAGATTGGATTTTGATATTCATTTCATCCAAGATGGTAAAGAAACAACTGCTATAAAAATAAAAATGGCAATTTCATTAGTATTTTCTCACAATGACAAGTTTTGATGACAATAAGAGTCCATCATACCCTTAAATCATGCATTTACTATAGAAGTCTCCCATAAAACCATTATTTAATGAACTAAGGATCTCTTTTCCCATAGAGAAATTATTTCTGCAGATTTAAGGTTCATTTAATAGGAATCAGCTTTTCTATTTCCATTCTTTTTTCCTGATTTTCATTCCATCTAGTAGTCTTATCATATCATAGCTTTCTTTCAATTGAGATCCCTGGAGGTATTTTACCAGGAGATTGCCGTACTTAGACTTGATGTTCCTAGGAAAGCACATCAATGTAACATTTCTGAAAGGCCAAGTTGATTCCTGTTGTCCCTTAGGAGACAATATCACTTCGTGCTATCGTTGCTTAAATGTACCAAGAGCTTTTTGGCGCTGTGCCTGAACAGAGCTGTCAAGATTGTAAATTCAAGTTATAACCCAAGGAGCATTCACAATTTTATCTTATCCTGAGCTGCCTAACATCAAAAGAAATATTGAGAACACAACCAGCCTTCTGCATCCCTGAAATGTGCAGTTGCAGAAGCCTCTAATTTAGAGCAGTCAAAAGTAGAGCAGTTGTTTTTGGGAAGGTTATAAATGAAACTGTTCTCCTTGCAGTAGCTCTTGTGAGCCAGGGTAAGTCCGCATGGTAGGAATTTGTGTCAAGGTGAGCTGCTCTAAGAGGCAGAAATGGAGGCGTGCACATAAAGAGCATACTCTGACAAGGGACAGTGCAGGACTCAGTTCCTTACTGCTACCATTGCAGTGGCATCTTCCCTCTCTTCAAACATCAGTGGACTGGAGTCGTAAGACCCTATCAGTGATGTCTGTAGTCCAAACTCTTGGAGATGGAACTGGCACAGGCATATGGCAAACTGAACCTAAAGCTCTTGAAACTTTAGCCAGCCCTCCAGAGTTCCAGTCCATGGTTTGATGGAAAGAAAACTTGATTCGATTTTTGAGTGGCCAGGTTTGGATGCTGCCACCTTGGACAGACCTTTTGGGATGTATAACTTACTGTCCACCATTCCTCATAAAAATCCACTCTTTTAATAACAATTTTCACATTCCAAGGGCTTAAGCCTACAGTAATTGAAAATCATCCCAAAAGTAAGTAAAAGTGTGAAGTAGGACTGATCATTGGATAACAATTCCATCCAATGGCATATAAGTTTTGAAAGGAGATTTTTGTTCCCTGGTGGGAAAAGACCACTCAGAATCCTCTTATAAACACAGAAATCTGTTAATGCAATATTATTAAATCAGATTCTTATGTGTTCCAACTCAAGTATGCATATCTTTAACTGGGATATGGGCCAAACTTGGAACAAGCCAGAAGTTTTTTATGTCAGATAGCTCAGAAAGGAATAGAAGAGGGACATTAATACATTTCCTGTATTTCATATTTCCACTCTTTCAACAATGTTGTTGAGAAGCAGTATCTCCTGGTCTGTTTCTCCTTCCTTGCCTTAAAATGAAATGCATTGATCATTGAAACATCATTTGGTCATAAACATACTACCTAACTCTACCACCGCCTGTGTGCCATAACATGCAAAATATACATATTTATACCTAAGAACCAAAGTAACATTTTGTGTATGTGGGGTTTGCAAATGCTTAATGGCAAATGCACAGGCATATAAGCTAAAATATTTCTCACAAGTTCCATCTTTTCAAAAAGTTGTACATACATATATGTGCCAGTTACTACAGCGAAGAATCTGTACTTATTTCAGATTTCCTCAAAGGTGTGAAGTGAACAAGATTGCTGATATCTCTCTCACCCCTCCAGTAAGCGCAATAGGATTGATTCTCCATAGGACATCTTGGAAGAAATGTCCCAGCACCAGCATTCCCTGGAGAAGATACAGATTCACCAAAAGGTCTCCAGGGGCTTTAAGCCCCTGCATTAAGTCCCAGTGCTCCCTGTTTTGAAAGAAACTGAATTTGTGGCCACGGAGTGCAGCAACATGAGTCCTACTGATCCCACAGCCCCATACAAGGCTAATTTGTAGCAATGGAGAGGACCTGCAAACTGTGCAGAGCTGGGGTACATCTGCTTTCCCTATCTGCAGCCTTATGGTGCTGGTTGCCCATCTCCCACAGTATCTCTCTGCCATCCTGCAGCCACCAAGCCGGGCCCACACATGGCCCACGCATGGACTTCCCAACACCAAAATGCAATCTGTACAAGAGAGTTTGTTTTAAGGCTTCTGGCAAAAAGTCTGCATCCAGGTATTGAAGTGTTAAAACCCCTGTCCAAAAGTTGTTATGAGGAAGAGTTCATGTACTATAATAGATGCTGTTTCCAGAGTTGCTCCTTATTCCCATATTCCAATGACTCCAATAAAACTGGGAATGTTGAGTGGGTCTCTCATTAAAGATCAAAGCACCCATATAAATAATGGATTTAGGCTCCACAAGCAAATCTTCTCCCACCAGTGAGAAGATACCACTAGTTTAAAGAAAAAAAAAAAATAAAGAGTTATTTTTAAAATAATGTTTAGACACTTGGTTTGTTTGAAATCAGATGTTAAAACACAGTAATTTTTAGGAACCGACCAGAAGAGTACTTCCAAGATATAGTATACTCTGGCCTCTTTTCGGGTTCAGTGATATCGTTTAGAGGTGGGAACGACAAATTTCAGCTCCTTGATGCTTGATTCTCAGCAGAAGGGGCACAGATCCACAGCCTTGAGTCAGATCCCTCTCTTCAGTCAGTTACTTGTCCTATTTCTATTGAGTTTTCCACTGTATTCACAACAGGACTGTGATCCCAGCAAGAAAGTTTGTGTAATGCCAACACAGAACAATGGTATCAAAGTATCTAAAACGTAAAGCATGGCCTTAAGATTTCCCAGTGAGGCTCTCTGTCCACTTCCCAGCAGTTCTGTACATTGAAGGAATCCTGGACATACTAAAAGGCAAGTAGTACATTTTAGAAAATATTGGAGGGCTTCACTGGGTTGCGTTTGGATGACCAATTTAGACAAACAAGTCTATAAAATGGATTCACTTGACGGTTGTTCTTTCCCATTCCTTTCAGCACAATGAAGCAGTAAGCAAACCTCATATTTAAAGACTGTTTAAAGAATTAAAAATTACAACATCCAAAATGACATTAAGTGTTCTTTTCTAAAAGCAAAGATGCAGTAGAAATACACAAATCCAATGCCACAAAATGCATGAGTTGATTTAGAATACCCATATTATCAACAGCTCAGAAAATACTAGGACATAAAGTTTGAAAATGGGATTAGAGATAAAGTGGTTGTTCTCGTGGACACTATATTCTCATTTGAAACTGGAAACTTGACTAGCCTAAATTATAATGCTTCACATTGAACTTTTTTCCCCTTTAAGTCCCAGAAGTCAGATTTGAAAAACACACTAAGCAATGCAAGTTAATGACAATATACCCCTGCTGCCAAACAGGTTATTTTTGAAACAAATGTCATTACACCCAGAAAAAGGATTAAATGGCCCACAGAACCAACCTTCCCACATGTCAAAGTACGGAGAATCTTTACATAGTAGCACATTAAAAACATGCCTCGCCCTTGGGCACAAGTAGTATTTTCTGGTGCAAGTTTGCCTTACAGCTTGTGGAGTTTCAGAGGCCAAAGCCAGCTGTTGCGTTTTTTTCCAAAGCCCTATTATTTAGAATTCCTTCAGGTGAAGTAATGAATTAAAATCAGAGCATGAAGAGAGGACTCCTTCTCAAGAGCTAAACATCTAGCTAGGGTCATCATCTCAGCAACATGGACCACTGGAGGTCATGGAACAGTTCTTCTGCACAAGCACCGAGACAGGGTACATGCCACCCTGTGTAGGACCACTCATACCTAAATTCTTGCCCTTGTAAAACAGCAAAACTAGGGTCCAAATGTAAGATGAAGCTGACCTTCAGGTCAACCATGTAACTCTTTGCATCCTTCTGTTATTTGGGAGAGATCTAATCACAGAATCATAGAATGGTTTGGGTTGGAAGGGACATTCAATGGTCACCTGTTCCAACTCTGCTACAATAAGCAGGGACATCTTCAACTAGGTCAGTTTGCTCAGAGCCCATCCAGCACAACCTTGAACATTTTCAGGGATGGAGCCTCCACTATCTCCCTAGATAACCTGTTCCAGTGTTTCAACACCCTCACTGTAAAAAAATTCTTCTTTATATCTAGACTGAATCTACCCTCTTTTAGCTTAAAGGCATTATCCCTTGTCCTGTCACTACCTGGCCCCATAAAAAGTCCTTCCCCAGCTTTCTTGTAGGACCGCTTTAGGTGCTGAAAGGTTGCTATAAGGTCTCCCTTGGACCCTTTCTTCTCTAGGCTAAACAACCCCAACTCTCTCATTCTGTCTTCATAGAAGAGGTGTTCCAGCCTTCTGATCATTTTTGTGGCTCTTCTCTGGACCCACTCCAAAAGATCCATGCCTTTCCATGCTGAGAACTCCAGAGATGGATGCAGTACCCCCGCTGAAATTACCAGAGTGGAGTAGAGGGGCAAAATCACCTTCCTTTATTCATGCTTCTTTTCTTGTAGCCCAGGATACAGTTAGCTTTCTAGGCTGCCAGTGCACAGTGTTGGCTCATCACCAGTTTTGATGCCTACATTTTCTTCATCTTATTTAGGCTTTAGAGTAAATAAGGTACTACGTCATGTAAGAATAATCTATTCCTTTCAGAAAACTCATTTCAAGGAGCTGACTTCCAGTCTGTGAACTGCAAACCCTTTGGGGCCCACAGACTGCACCTAGTGCACTGAAAAAAATAATTAATAGAAGCAAGCTGCCAAATGTTGACTTGAATTCAGTATACAGACGTCTACTTCACCAATCTTCATGTATTTTAAGGACCTAAAAACTGAAGAAGGTTGAAAACCATTGCTTTTCTGACCCTGTCTATGCTTAATAAGGAAGACCTGACTTGACTGAAGAAGCCATATTTATCCTTGCTTTACCCCACAGAAATTTCCCTTTAGTTGAAGGACCTTTCACACATATGAAGCTGTGAGTATCTCTTTTGCCAACCACAAGCTGAAGGAACTGATGCTCAAACCTCAAAAGACTCAAAAGAAAACTTCCTCAAAAGGTTACCTAGACTTGTCACAGCTGGACTCCCTTGTAAGAAACTAAGGTGGATCTGGCCCTGGGAGGTACCTCAGCAGAACAACAACTGTTTACAACCTTACTAGCAACTCTTCTGTGATCCTCTGTGAGCATCACCACGAATTTCATAGAATCATATAATGGTTTGGGTTGGAAGGGACCTTAAAGATCATTCAGTTCCAACCCCCCTGCCTGGGCAGGGACACCTTCCCCTAGACAAGTTTGCTCAAAGCCTCATCCAACCTGGCGTTGAGCCATTTCAGGGATACCAGGTACCCACAAATTCTCTGGACAATGTGTTCCAATACCTAGCCACCCTTACAGTAAAAAAATTCTTCCTAATATCTAATCTAAATCTACCCTCTTTCAGTTTAAAACCATTAGCCCCTGTGCTACCACTGCTCTCCCTGATAAAGAGCCCCTCCCCAGCTTTCCTGCAGGCCCCCTTTAAGTACTGGAAGACTGCTATAAGGTCTGCCTGGAGTCTTCTCTTCTCTGGGCTAAGCAAGCCCAGCTTTTTCAGCCTGTCCTCTTATGGGAGGTGCTCCAGCCCTCTGATTACATTCATGGCCATCCTCTGGAGCCACTCTAACAGATCCGACAGGTCTAACACATCTTTCCAGTGCTGAGGAACCCAGAATGGAATACAGTAGTCCAGATGGGATCTCAAGAGAGCAGAGTACAAGTGCAGTACAGCAGAGTGCAGTGGAGTAAGGTAGAGTAGAAGGGGAGAATCACATCCCTTAGCCTTCTGGTCACACTTCTTTTGATGCAGTCTAGGATACAGTTGACTTTTTGGGCTGCAAGTGCACATTGGAGGCAACCTTTGAAATTTTCTCTCTCTTTGTAGTGACTTTAGAGCAAGTACGCAGACTTAAGTCCTAATTTGGGCAGCCCAACCCTTTCCCCAGTGTTATGAGTGACGGATCTGAGCAATGATCTGATCCTTGTCCTAGAACTGCAGCTGTACTGACTAGCCTCTGTCCACACTATAGATACATGTTTTGAGGGAAGGGGAAGGTGAAATTATTAACTGATGAAGACCTGTGTCGTGTGTTACACTTAATGTGCATCTTATGAAAGTAGTGTGCTCAACTGATTGACGCTGTAGGGAAACATGTACTTTCACTGTTCTTACTCTGCTGACACTGGAAGTTTAGCATTGTTAATTCATCTCACAGCCAGCCAGCTTGCAAGAGGCCTGATCAGAAAGCAAATTGAAGCCTTGCCCTTGACTTCAGCAGACTTTCAGTTGGGCTGTTTCACTGCTCTGTTTATGCTCTTGGACGAAATTGTCATATAATACCTTTCAGGCCAGAGTGAATGTTTTATTGCAGTACTATATTCTCTGGAGGAACAAGTTTTATAATGAAAGCACTGACATTGACCCTTAACTAAAACATAGCTTTAGATGCTGCTGCTGCTCTGCCTTAACAAGTCTCCTATCAGCTTCACAGCAATAAAGAAGAAAAAGCCAAGTCTCATGGTGCTGTCAGGGAGCATTTCAGTTATGTTCCGCACATATTATTTTTATTCAACCTTTATTTGCCAAATTTTAAAGTCTATTTCACATCCTTTCTGAATGCATCTGCTTTTGTCATGGCACTATAACTTCACTTGCTCTTCGTGCTACACAAGCCATTAGATTTATGTCATCATTAATTTGCTTCTGTGCATACAGCTCATAGGTTGATTCACAGCTTTAAAATAATTTCTGGTCATCAACACCTAGGCCAATTCCATCCCAAAATCAAGGCACAAAGTATAACCCTTCCCTCTATCCTAGATAACTCTTCTTCATGCTTATATGTGTATTAACTTTGAACAGCTCTGAGAGGCCAGGTACTGAAATGGTCTCACCTTCCCCACCTCTGCCATGGGCTTTGCTATTGCTTTCATCTGCTAAGGAAAAAACTGTGCAAATCTAGGCAAATTATTCCTGGTCAGGATCTCAAGGCTCAAGTCTGTGATTCAACACAATGTCTGCGCTTGCCCATTATACAGCGCAAGTAAAGCATGACAGAGAAGGCAGACTTTGAAAGCTGTGAATGTTTCAAGTGTCTCCTGCCAGCCAGCCCTCATCGCTGATCCATCATTTCACAGATGAAGCACTGCAGAGAGCTGTCAGTATTGCCATCACTATGATGAATGAGGCCACTAGCTACAATTTTCTCAAAAAATATATTGAGCCCATCTATTGTCAGCATTTATAACACCCATCTCCCAGGGCATTCCTGGGTAGCTACCACTTTACAAGTTGCTTTGTTTTTTTGAACTTGCTAGGGGTGTTCTTAGAATAAACGCCTTATAATTAGAAATACAGGGAGTGGCTTATAGATAAGAAAATAGATACAAGCATTGTTAGCAGTGAGCTGGCTACATACAAAGATGCTTAGAGATCACATGCTCAGCCATTTTAGCCTTCGCAAGCTATATTTTAACTATTTCACCCAGAAATCACATCTTTCATTATAAAATATGTTAACTATGAAATTATATACAAAGCCAGATTTTCCAAATGCCCTCACCATTGTGGTATCTGGTTCTGTGATAAGATAAAGTATTGCCTTCACAGCAGGATAGGCTTAAATCCTTTCCACCAGCTTATCTCCCACTGCTTTTCTATGTCTGCTTGTAGAATATTTAGTAAGGTGGAAGAGCAAACTCATCCGAGCCAGAACAAAGGAGTTGCTAAGCTGAAAACAATTGGATGCTAGAAGTTTCATGTATGCTTGCCCTGTTCCTATTTTCCTCTACGCATCTGGGTTTGTTTACTACTGAAGACAGAATACTACCTTAGACAGACCTTTGGTCCAGGTTACCGTGACCATTTTTATAGTTTCCATGGCAAAGTAATTTATCTGTGCTTTTGCATACTTAGTTTTATAGTGTCATCAGCTGACACACAGTGATGCACTGATAAACTCATAAGCATGGCTGAAACACTGAGGAGTTTCAAGTTTATGTGAACAGATATTTTTTGCAATAAAAGCCTTATAAAATGAATTTCTACATATGTTGATCCTTGCATCTTTGTTGCAAGATATTTTCTGCCGGTAATCACAGTAAGCACATATTTATTGTTCCTGTTTGCAAATAACTAGCTTCAGAAACAAAACTGAAATCATTCACTAATGTAATTCCAACTACAGAATAAGATTTTGTTGCACAATCCTAGGAGCTCAATAGCAGATCTCAGTCCCCTAGACTCCACAGTAATGATCTCCTACAGCTGCCTTCAAATGCAGCCGTTAATCACCAAGTACAAAATGTTAAGTGATGTATTTTGCCTTTGCTGTGGCTAAATGGAGACAGAAAAAGAGAAAACTCTCAACAGTTCTGAAAATAATACAATGATAAAAATAGCAATATCCAGCCTTCGTTACTGCTCACTTTGTTATTTGCTTTTTGAAGGAAGATCTATAAATCTTCTGCTCCCCTGAATCACAGTACAGAGTAACTTGTTGGAATGCTTTTCTGAGTCCGGAGGGGAGACAAGAGGGTGACTGTTACCCAAATCACTCCTACTCAGGCAATTCTTTAAGCCACCTCTTCCTGCCTTTCTTCAGACTTCACCCCTGTCTTGGCCAAAGGAGAATCAAGTCATGTAGCTGGAAGCAGGAAAATGTATGGAGCTATCCTTTATGAAGAAAGGGAAAGAAAAAGGGAACAACCTGGTTTTGATCTTTGGAAGGATATGAAAAGGACCTTTGACAAAATACAGCTCCAAAACCAAAAACTTAGTCTGCCTGTGTGTGGAGGCTGTCCTGTTTAGGCTGGGAGCACTGGCATTTTGTTTCAGTTCACGTAATCCACCTGTCCCTAATCCTGGGCAAGCAGGTGGAAGATAAACTGCCTATTCTGCTACCTCTGTAACTGCTGCTGGCAGCTGAGGATCACATTATCTGAAGCAGCTCTGGCATAAACTGCCAGAACTTCTCCAGAGGCATCCCTAGGACAATAAATTAGGCCTTTTCAAAATGCTGAGAAAAAAACTTATAGCACAGCCAAAGAAGCACTAATTATGAATACCTGCCACACAGCTGAAATGAGGCCCCAAGAATGAATGCCCCAGAAGGTGCTCTAAGGAAGTAACAAAAGCCAATTACTGTTGCATATATCTTTTCACAGGTTTTTGCAAATCTCCAATACCTACAGTGTGTTACTCTGAGATGCGAGCACCAACAGCATCTTTGTCCTCACTGACTTCCTTAGAAGTGTGAAAGGAAAATTCTCCTGTTGTGAGACTCATGCAGGTAGAAACTGAGACTGATCTATCTAAATGACACCTTTGATGAATCCTTTAGGTTCACTGTGGCACCTTATTCAGGATCTCCTCACCATGCACAGACTTCATTATTTTGAGAAACCAACTTTTCTTACCCAGACAAAGATATCCTTCTTTGGGAGCAGGCTGCTCCTCCTCTGACTCCATAGTCAATGTGACTTTGGTCTGGAGCTCAATATGTGCATCCCAGGTTCATACAGCTATAAATGGGATGAAATGCCATCCCAGAGGCCAGTCCAAAGTAACATATCCTCACAGGATCACAGAGTATAAAGTAGTTGTATGGCATCATCTTACCTGCTTATTCACTGCCATTCCTTACCAGCAAACACTCCGCCAATGCTTCAGAATAAAACCCAGAGTAGAGGGAAGGAAGATCTCTTCTCACAGGCAGAAGTTTAACATTTCTCTAAGGAATGCTTAGCTAATTTTCCAGGCACCAATGTATTAAATACCACCATAACTTTTTAAATATTCTGGGCTTAACAATTACCCAACATACCTCATCGACTTGTTTGCCTTTGTAAGCATTATTGCCTGCTCTTGGTAGACAGTTTGGGTTTTCCTTTTCAAGCCTATGATGTCATGACCTCAATGCAGTTTGAAAAGCACCATCACCATCACAGCTTCTGAACAAGCCTAATCTTTTTAGAGTGTTGTCTCTCTTATAGATTCTAAGGAAAGAACATTCGCAGTCCTTCCTTGAGTCCGTTTACTTCTGCCCTGGCTGCAACCTGAATGTTGTAATGTTCCCTGCCCTGTATTCTTTAAACAGCATTTTTTACTTTTTTTTTTTTCTCTATCTCTTAGATTACTATTTGCCTTTTCTCCCGTGAGTTAACCTGTCTTCCACTTGCACTTTCATAAGCTTGCATTTATTGTTTTGTCATATGTGGTACCTCCTCCAGAGTTAGTATACAAACACCATCACCTTGTACAGAAAGATTTAAAACAACAGGAAACCTCTTTTGCATTTTGTTGATGGAACTTCAGAAAAAATATTGCTCTGCTGGTCCATTAGAAGGTCTGTGTAAGTGTCTCCAGTTGCTCTCTGAGACTTTCCAGTCTTCATTGTCATGGCTAACTCAAGTATATTCCACAGAAAAGTAATGACAAACGTATATCTAATACACAACAATGTATTTTCCTCTCCCATTTCCCACCAAAGAGGATGAGTTTCTTGGTCACTGCCTAAAGGAAAGAGAGCTGACATTCCCTTCAGCTGGGGGGGGAGGGGAAGGGGAAGGGAAGGGAAGGGAAGGGAAGGGAAGGGAAGGGAAGGGAAGGGAAGGGAAGGGAAGGGAAGGGAAGGGAAGGGAAGGGAAGGGAAGGGAAGGGAAGGGAAGGGAAGAACTAACATAATGATACCTCATCACAGTCTTGAAGCCATCAAAGGACAGAGAGATCCCTCAGAAATGGTCCCATGAAGGGTAAAGATGATGGAAAACTGATGCTCCTTACAATACAGTGCAAGTCAGTGTCACACAGTGCCACAGCCTCTGCGGTTCTGTCTTCCCTGAGGCAGGAACTGCAAGGAGATGGACATCATGGACTGACTATCAGAGTAGCATAAGACTGATGGCAGCTGAGAAGATCAGCAAGAGCATAGAGAGTTGGAGGTGGACAGGTGGAAATGAGAAGGCAGGTTGCCAACCCTTAAAGAAGCATCCTGGCAAACAAGTCCCTGTATTAATGGCTCAGTTTCTGGGTGCATGAAAGTGTGAGAGCAAGTCCTGGTAAAAAATTTCCTGAAGCAAGTAAGCATGATGGTTGTTAATGCTGAACTAAGTGCATGCTTATTTCAAAGGCTCAGTGGCTGTTTAAGCTTTTCCTCCCTTCTGTCCCACAGCATCATTACAAATTAAATTCCTGGCCCTGAAACTGCAACAGTAAAAGCCTCTGTTTTGCAGTGTTATTCCAAAGAAGATTCACAGAAATGGGTCATGACACCTTCAGCTGCAGAGACAAACCATCATAATGCACTGTAGTTCCTACAAATTGCTGCCCCAGGGAGGTAATGGCAGGCATTTCCAGTAATCCCCAGATGGCTAATATGTGGCAATGGTAGCCTGCATATACTGGACCACCACAGCTGCTCTGTTGAGGGATCTTACAATATTGGTGGGTGCTCTTTTTGCCCCAGATCATTGAACACGTTTAATAGAGAAGTATTACCACCAAAATCATTCCCTTCTCTTCCTTTCCTCTACATCCCCAATACAAAGGTCAGAAGGAAAATCAAGCTCTATCAAAGCTGTCAGGTCTTCTCATTTTTGGAACAGATATTTGTGCTTTCATCTGACAGCTCAGTTGAAATGTTCTGTCCTATGCCAATAGAAAGAATGGTTCTGCACATTAGCAAGGAGCACACAAGTGAAATGACTCACACCTTTCCCATGGAAGTGCATAGGTTATCTTTGTGACAGAGTACATATCTGCTGCTTTCTCTGTCCCCAAACCTAAGATCTAGCTTTTATCTGAAATATGAAGCTGGTACGATGTTTAGGTTTTTTAAAAAGCTGATTCTTAATTTAATCTTTAAGAAAACCACAAATGCACAGAAAATAGCCAACCATTATCACCACACTTGGTACTGTGTTATGCATAGTAATTTCTTTCCCTCCTGGGCTGAAGACAACCCCATTTTCAAGTTCTGCCTGATAATCCTTCAAAAATATTGAAAAAAAAACAAAATTACTTAAAAGGGAATTAGTGGGTGTATACACGTGATGTGGTATGTACTTATGGTCACATGTGAGCTATGGACAGGTTAAGAACCCAGATCACAGAGTTTCTAAATCTGCATCAGCCTTCCATCTGACTCCAGCAGATGGAGTGGAACCTTCATTTTGTCATTTATTTTCCCTTCTTTAGAAACCATGTTGCTTACTAGTACTGAATTTGCCCCATTTTCTATTTTCATTTTTTATCCTCCCTTCCACAATGCTTGCCCTTGGCATACTTAACAATCTACATTCTTACTAATATTTTGCCCATTCAATTATTTTAAGTCTGAAGGGACAGTTAAATTGTCTGATCTGATCTCACCCAAGCTCACCCAAGTAAGTGACCCAGTGACACACATTTAGATGAAGCATTATTCAATAATCATCTTGTCATAATCTGAGGAAATCACAAGACAAAGAATTCACCACAGCCTTTTGTGATAGTGTCTTTGGGTGTCAGTATTTTAGAACTGAAAAGAAACTTATTTCTGGTTTGCTCTTTCCTACCTCCACCTTCTGTCAGCACTTTCTGATTTTTCTCCATTATTTTTGCATATTTGTAGTTTACACTTAATCTTCTTTCTTATGTGCAATGATGCGTAGTTCAATACAACAGGAAAACAGAAGACTTTTTGCCTATACTGAAAATTCAAGATTGAGGACTCATTATGATGAAGAGACCCCATTCTACAGTACCCTGTACTCAAAAAGATCATTCTTACACACTCTACCAGGCAACAAGATATCAAAACATCCAATCCTTTTATAAACAAGTATAATAGGAGCAAATGAAAGTAACGTTTCAGCCAGGGACAAACTCAGTCAACTCCATGAACAAAGTTATTGAGTACAGCTGAACAAGAATGACAGGATAACTGTTAATTGGTTTCCACTGATAATAATAGTAGGACTGCCAGGTATTGCAATTCAACATAACACTGTAACCTTCAGAAAAAGAATTTCGCTTGCTAATTCCTGGTGACACACTGATGAGGTGTAACCTCCCATTTCTTCATCCTCAGACATTTTTTTATTTCAAGGTGTTTAGAAAATACTTTCAACAAAGACATTTGAAATAGGACACATAGGCAGAAATCATCTGACAAATATGAGGAGAAAAGCACATACCACCTTTACAGGAATGGAGGTCAGGATTATGGTGAATATTTTGAGAAAGATTTCATTTCTGTAGGAAAGCAAGCATCTTACAAGTATTCAGAAACGGGGCTACAACCAAGATAACACATGAATGCATCCTTGTCCTCTGGGAGTCTGTGTTCAGTGTTGCATAGCAAGATTTGAGTAGACCACTTTGCAAGGACCCAGAAGATTATTGAGATTAACACAGTGAGGACATGGAGAATAAACTGAGGGTAGTTTCACCTACAGAGGAGGGACTTAGTGGTGTTCAACAGGGCAAAGAGCAATTGCAGAATAAAAAGGTTCTACACTTCCAGAAAATAGGACAAAAAGTAACAGCCTTAAGTTAAAGAAAACAAAAGCCAGGTAACACATTAGTGTAAAGCCTGCTGAGAGTGAAGATGGAAAAGCATTGGCACAGATTGTCTGAGGAGGACACACATCTCCATAGCTGAAGGTTTTTAATAGGCTAGACAAACAACTACCAGGAATGGCATGAGTGCAGTTAATCCTGCCTCAGACAGAGGGATGGATTGAGGGCCCCTTTATTCTTTCTGATCTCTACTCTATACCTGCCTGGAATCAAAAAAGCTAATAAGGAAGAGACAATGGAATTGACTGCACTTACTCGCCCCAGCGAGTTCATGATCATGTTTGCTTGGGTTTAGTAAGTCAGAAATATGTTATTTTGCTTATATAGCAAAAAGCTTTTATACAGATAATTTATAAAGCATTTCACATCATGGCAAATTACAGCTATAAATGCAAAGTCAAGTAATATGTGGAGAAAGATTATAAAATAGGTGTCATCTGGAGTCCTATCTGCTTAGCTTGTTGACAAAAGATAAACTACTCTAAACTGTCAGTGAATGTCTTGACATCTTACCTGCAAATTAAGCTGTATTCTTTTTATGTAGAATGCTGTCAATCAGTAAGTTCCAAGTGCTACAATTTAAATTGTGATTATTTTTGATGGTTCATTGGGCAAACCACTAAAACTGTCTTGCTACCACAGCACTACTCCTACAGAAAATGAAAAAATAAGTGAGAAGATATAAGGACTGATGAAGAGGAAGTTGAACAGAAGACAAAAAATGTACAGAATTAGATATTATTACTTAGAAAACACAGAAAAGGTGAGAACAAACTCATTACAAGTGGCCAAACTTGTCTCTTTCCAGCCACGGACTTTAAAAATTGGTATAGCTCTATTGCAAATTGCGGTGTTTACATACGGCACCTGAAAATCTGTCCCAATAATTTCATCTGGAGTTATCCAAGAAATTAATTTAGCTTATTGGTGGTAAACAGAAGTCATTGTATGGTGTCACATCCTAGACAGCCACTCTTAAAAATGTTTCATCAGTTTTACTTTTGTCAGCAAGAAGAACTGGTGATGGCTATGTGAGAAAGCAGACAAAGTCAGGCAAAATAGCTGCCAGCACCAGGCAACAAATCAGCAGGGCTGAAGACGAAGACTGATTTTATTGTTCTGAATATATGACCTTGTTGTTCAGCTGCAGCAATGAGAGTAATGGTGTGGTTTAACTGAAAAGCCATTAACTGGAATTTTAGGTAGTCCTCAGTTCCCTACTCAGATCTGATCAGAGATGCTAGTTAACATCATTGTGAATAGTTCAGCAGACCAACTTTCCTGTACACACTAATACTAAGAAGACCATACCTAGGGCATAATGTCCACATGTGCTGAAAGCAGTTAAAATAACATTCATTTCTTTTCTCAATTCCATATTGTATACCAGTCATAGGCTTCAAACAAGTTGTTGGTAGTTCCATGACTTCATGTTGTGCCTTCACTTATTGTTTGGAATTCATTTGCATGGTCTTACGCATGATGACAGCAACACGCAAAGTATGTCAGGATACAAATACCTCATTTAATGTTGAGCATACAGGCTAAACCCAACATAGCTAAAGATGGAAACATATCATCACTAAGCAGATATAAGAAAGGAGCTCCTTCTCCAAAGACAAATATTAGCTACAAGAGCACTTATTGTTAAATTGTCTCAGTATATACTTACAAGAAACAAATAACAAAACATTTTTTTAAAAAAAAAATCACTCCTAACAAGTTATTCTTAAAGAAATTGAGATATTTCTAATACTCAAGTTCCAAGTATCAGATTGTTCACTTAAAGGAATCCTTGTGGGAAGAAGAACACCCCTCTTTTCTGATTTCTGGCAATGGTTTATAGCAGAAAGCTGCAAATGAAAGGATTCATTTTTTAATAGTGCTTTTATTGTTCCCCAGAAAGGCTTAGGCATTGAATAGAAAATCAAATTAAACCCAGGTATGTTACCAAAGTAACCTGATTAACACAATTTATTTCACGTGCCAGAAAACAAGTAAGATCTCGGGTGTTCTTCTTTGTTGATAAACAGTTTAATTTAACCTACATATTTTTATATAAATCACCAATGTTAGAATACTCTAAAAGCAAAGAGATATGGAATTTGTACACTCCAATGTTTTGTTGCTTTGTGAAAATCTCTAAATAGCTCCGTTTTCACACTTCATCTTTTATTATCATTAGATAAACTCATTTTTGCAGTAGATGCTAGAATATTTCTAAACCGAATATTTTCTGGGCCTTGTCATACATGAAACAATAGTCCCCTCTTCTGGACTAAGGTAGTGTCGCACTTACTGCAAAGAAACCACTGCAGAATGGAATTCTTGTTAATGTTTACAAAGCTTTTAGTTTTATTTCATAATTAAACAGTATCAAGAGAATTTTTGAGATCTATACACAAAGAAGTAGAGCACATAAAGAAACAGAGGTAAAGAAATCAATAAAGTATTGGATTGTAGGGTTATGCATTCAATTTCAGCTGAAGGCATTGGTAGCTGCAACAGCTGTAACTAAGGATCTGTCAACATTTCAATAGAAGAACGTGAGTTGTCTAGAATGCATTGCCTCCAAACTCTGATTGTTTTACAAAATTTTACCTATCACTGAATTGAAAGGAGGAGTTTATTCTAAACAAGCGCTTAATTCAAGCTCTTGTGCTTTTGCACCTGAATATGGATAATACAACCAACGACCAGCTACAGACTTATTACAAATAACCACCCACTAAGAGAGGACATGCTAGACAGGGCAGAAAAATCTCAAGGACCTAAATTCACAAAACAAAATGGCCCACCAGAGACATAAGTCCTCATCCCCACCTCGAGCAAAGCATGAGGAAAAAAATTTTCAAAAGAGCACAAGTATCTGAAATCAGCTTTTGTTCCCTCCCATGTTCCCATTAGGAAAGCACCTTCTCTTTAAAATTCAGGTGCCCCATTGAAAGGAAAGAGACTCTGCAGAGATTCACACAGGCCAAGAAAGGACCAAAGCTATAAATCAGAGACCAACTCTGGAGCCTGTAATCTAGCAAATCAGAGATATTGTTAAGTATCAGAGAGATTTATTCAAAATTTTGTAAATACCAAATGATCACGGTATATTGGAAAACTTACCCTGAGCCCAGGCACACATGTCCTTCTAGCTAGGCAGGCAGAAAATACAGTTATACCTCTCTTCTGGTTTTTTGCCTGCTTGATTGGCTTAATAATTGGCTAAAAAAAGCCAGAGTGAGCTTTACTGGGGAACTGAGCAGCAGCCAACTTTTTCTGCTCTCAGTTATAAAAGATACTGCACCAAGAGATACATATTCCCAAAATTAGTAACACAATGCTTGTTGATGGGATATGCAATCAAAAGACCATTTCCACACATACAGAGGAGCCTAAGGCTACAATGACCCTGTGAAAGGAACGTCTTCTGTAACAACATGATCACCTTTAGCTAACTGAAGGAGGAGGGTTCAATAGTTGGGATACTGCACTGCTTCTTTCTAGTCTTGAATTAAAATGGATAGCCAAACACGTCTGCCACAGCTGGCTTCCAACAGGGAGAGAAGTAGAGGTGAAAGTCAAGTGGTTCTTTGTGTATTCTTTGTTTGAAAGAATGTCAGACATCTGTTCCACCACTGTAAGATGAACCAGGCTAGATGCAATGATTTTGCTCCTTTCCAGTGAGCAGTGGAACTGAAACTCAGCTTTTCTTCATCTTGTGCTGTTGGCACTTCCACCAACTGTGTCTGCTTTTCATAAAAACTTTGCTCGTTTTTGTTTGATTGTTTTTTTGAGCCCATCTACCTCTACTTCAAGAGACTTGCAAAGCTTCCTCTAGAATCATGACATCACCCTGCCCACAGGGCCAAGGACAAAAATGCTGTTTGTGTGTGTAGGTGCGAATTGCTATGATTCACTTCCATGGTCCTAAAAACAACTAAATCCTTTTCACTGCTCTTCTCAAATGAAAGACAGGCATTCTTATTTGCTCCTCATTTTCTCAGGGTGCTTGACTTCCTTAAAAGAGAGCTCTATATTTAGCTTGAGGACTGCACTTTTAACTTCACCACCACCAAAAGCAATTATGAGCTTACAGGCAGTCAAAGTTTATGGCTGCAGAAAAGAGTCTAGCACATCTCAGATCAGAATGCATCCAAGTCTTAGGATCACAAGTATATTCACAGTCCCTCCCTTGTATCTATTTTCAAGCAGTTTGAGCAGCAATGGAAAGTAAAATCAGTTCCTTATTTTGCAGCTGTTCATAACTGCTGATAGTTCCACCACTTTTCAGGCTCCAACTGGGACAAAGCATCTTTGATCAGTGTCCTTATTCAATAAAACAGTGCTTAAGCATAATTTCACTCAGATATTCTCAAAGATGTTGCTTCACAATGTGTGTATTAAATATTATTTTTGTTAAACGCTCAGATAAACTCACATGAAAAAAAATCCACAGGAACACCTTTGTGAAAACTAGTGAGAAAAATTCATGATCCCAACACCAGGCAAAAAAACCCTCCCTGCAATGATCAGGTTGATCCGGAACTTTCCAGCCTTATGCATACATGCTAGACTTGATGCTAAAATGTCCCTAAACATTTTGCATCACAAGAAGATATACATAAACTGATACAGAAATTAGGCTTTTGGAGCTGCGTTATGTCGAAGAAGCTGATCCCATCTGTAAAGGCTACCAGTAAGAGAAGAAAAGTTTGGATCAAAACATGTTGTATTCACATTTAGGCAATTTTACCCTACAGATTAGCTCTCAGGTTGTATTTTCAGTTCCTTACTCAAGTTTGCTCACATGTCTGTTTGTGCACTGAGTCCTGCTGAGATATAGAGTCAGGGTAAAGCTTTCACTTTGGTATGTAAAAAGCATAGACCTAAAGATAAGCCAAGGTACTGCTGATATTTTCCTGTAGACCTTGCAAGATCTAACTAAATATATCCATGGGTCAAGATGGTTAAAATATAATATGTTAAATTATACACAGAGCAGAAGGTCTGTGTAACCAGAAGCACAGTCACCCACTATTACCCAGAGGGAAGAATGTAACAGGCAACATTTAAAGTGATAAAGGACCAAGTTCTCTCCTATTAAAGGAAGTAAAAACTATAGTGACCTAGCTATCTCTAATGCCCCCCACCCGTGCCTTCTGTATCCAGTGGCTGAGTGCTAGGAAAGAGGCAAAACATGGATAAATACTTGTCCTGTTAAGTCCCTTCCTCTGTGGATCTTCAGGAGCCTTTGTGGTTAGATCAGAAGTTATTTGTTGTGCAAATTTCTTCTGAAGAATAAACATGCAAAAACAGGAGGAAAGAAAACCAGAAGAGGAAAAATTTTATGCATGTACTCACTTTAAGAACTCAATAGAACAGCTTGTTATGCATCGTTTTGTTGCAAACAAGGGTCTGAAAATAACTGAGCATAGTATTATTAGCCGTGTTGTTATGCTGAAAAATGAAATTCAGAAAGGTTTCTCCTCTACTTCTGCATGGGGACCTTATTCAGGAGAACTCGCTTTTCTAACAGAAGCAGCAATTGTCAGTGGCTTGGAGAAGCCGGTTTTTAAAGCCTGGTAGCTCTAGCCATGTGGCCTTGGTCCCAGCCTTGTCAGGGCCAACAAAAAGGAAATTTGTGGGTGCACATGAGATTCTCAGGAACACTAGAAGGAAGTGACAAGTGACAAGAAATAGTTAGAGAAGACTACTGTCAACCACAGGGCTCAGAAGCCCCATATCTGCCAAACAGATTAATCATTTAGGGAAGCTTTCTGCTTGCCTGGGGCTTTTATTAAAGATGCTGTGTAGAGGTTACTGAGGCTCATCTGGCCATCTACTATACAGTGCTGCTCTGTAATACAAATATTATATATTTATATATTTATATATTTATATATAAATATAAATACTGCCAGGAGGACCTGAGAAGTATCAAGTGTCACTAGCGGGTTCCAAGGGCACTGCTTCAAGCGCATCCAAGTGCTGATTTGTTCATCATACTAAGGACACAATAGATACTGCAGGTGAACCACTGGTTGTACAGGTGTTGTTCACAACAGGCTTTTGATTTCCACAACCACAGTAGCCATGGAAGGAGAGTGAAAGCTGGCAGAGAAAAACGGGTACTGTTGTGGTGGATATCTGCTATATACAAGATTAGGGCGGATCAGAATTGGGAGGACCAGGTTAGAAAATATTTCAACACCTTGGATGTTGTGGTTTGAGTTAAATTTAAGTCAGTTTTCTAACTTCAGCTAAGTCTTGTCTAAGTAACTTCATTTTCTGCAAGTTAACTGCATGTTTTTCAGACTGTGTTCCTCTCTAGAAGTGATGACACTTGGCACTGTACACAGAAAGGCCAATGCTTATGGGTTTCTCCAGTAATCAAGGCCACCCTTGAGCTGCTAGACTAAGACCACACCTGCAGGGAGGAGCAGACAGGACAGGTGGCCCCAAACTGATCACCAGAGTATTCTATCCCATACACGTCATACGCAATATAAAACTGAGAGATCATGAGGATTTCACTCACTTCTACAATGGCCAACTTTCAGTGAGGACCTCATCTGTCTGTTTGCCCCTAATCCCAGATACGTGCATTCCTGAATCCAGTCCCTAAGCCCAGCTCCCTCCTGCTGCTGACCCTTCCCTGTGTCTTCTCTGCAGCTTTTGTGATGACATATTGTCATTGAGGGGTGGGATGGGGAGCAATTTCATAAGTTTGTGTATATTTTATTACTTTGTTATTATTTTCTTCATTATTATGATTACTACTACTATTTCATTAAAGCTGTAGTTTTCGTTTCCAACTTGAAAGTCTTTCTCCTCTCATTTCCTTCTCCCCTTTCCCTGGGGGTGGTGGGGAAGGGAAATGGGATCCCAACTGCTCGGTTTTAGCTGCCGAAATTGGCGGCGCAGTCCTAAATCGTGACAGATGTACACCAGTCTGTGAGCCCAAATGGGCTGCAACCAAATGTGCTGAGGGAGAAAAAGGCTCATGGCATTGCAAGGCCACCCTCAATGCTCTTTGAAAGGTAGTGACAACTGGGAAATGTTGCAGATGACTGGCTCTCAGTCCTTTCTTCAAAACAAAGAACTATGGGTAACTCAGCCTCATGCAGACCTTTGGAAGATTCATTAGCAGCCCAAGTCTGGGTCATCAGGGGCCCAACTTGAGTGCCTCTATGCAAACACATGTAGCATGAGGAATAAACAAGAGACATGCACATACCTGCAGAGCTATGATCTCATTGACATCACAGAGATGTGGTGGGATGGATCTTATGGAGTGTTGGAGTGGAGGATACGGGCTCTTTAGGAAGGACAGGCAGTAGAGGCGAGGAGAGGGTGCACCCTCTATCTATGTCCATGACCAGCTGGAGTGCATGGAGCTCCGCCAGGGAATGAAAGAGAAGCCATCTGAAAGCTTATGGGTCACAAGTAAAGGAAGGGCAGGAGCAGGTGACATTATAGTGAAGTTCACTGTAGGCCTGTGGACCAGGAAGAGAAAAAGGATGAGGCCCTCTGTAGACAGACAGGCACAGCCCCGTATTCATGAGCCCTGGTCCTCCCACCACCCCAATATTTGTTGGAGGGACAACACAGCAGAGCATAAGCCATGCAGGAGGTTCCAGGAGTGCATCGATGGTCTTTCTCCAAGTGATAGAGAAGGCAATGAAGAGAGGGTCTTTGCTAAATCTCGTTCTCATCAACAAGGAAGGGCTGGTGGGGAATGTGAAGCTCAAGGGAAGCTTTGGCTATGGTGGCCATGACAGGGTGGAGTTCAAGTTCCTTAGGGCATCAAGGAGGGTGTAGAGCAAACTCACTGCTCTGGACTTCAGGAGAGCAGACTTCAGTCTCATCAGGGATCTGCTTGGTAGGTTACCACGACAAAAAGCCCTGGAGGGGAGAGAGGCCCAGGGAAAGCTGGTTAATATTCATGGATCACCTCCTCCAGGCTCAAAAGTGTTACATCTCAACAAAAAGGAAGTCAGGAAAAACACCAGAAGGCCTGCATGGATGAACAAGGAATACCTGGACAAACTTAAATATGAAAATGAAGCCTACAGAGGGTAGAAGCAAGGGCAGATAGCATGGAAGGAATACAGCAAAGTTGTCTGAGCAGCCAGGGATCAGGTTAGGAAAACTAAAGCCATGATAGAATTATATTTGGCCAGGGACAACAAGGAAAACAAGAAAAGCTTCTGTAGATACACCAGTGATAAAGGAAGACTAGGGAGAAATTGGGCCCCCTCCAGAAGGAAACAAGAGACATGGTTGCCCAGGATATGGACAAAGCTAAGGTACTCAACAATATTTTTTTGCCTCAGTCGTCACTGGCAAGGGCTCAAGCCACACCACCCAAGTCACAGAAGGTGAAGACAGGAACTGCGAGAATGAAGAAGTGCCCACGGTAGAAGATCATGTGTGAGACCATCTAAGGAACCTGAAGGTACACAAGTCCATGGGACCCAATGAGATGCATCTGCGAGTCCTGAGGAAAGTGGTGGTTGCAGTTGCTAAGCTACTATCTATCATATTTGAGAAGTCATGGCAGTCCAGTGAAGTTCCTACTGGCTAGAAAAGCGAAAATATAACTCCTATTTTTAAAAAAGGCAAAAAGTAAGACCCAGGAAACTACAGACTAGTCAGTCTCATCTCTGTACCTGGTCATATCATGGAGCAGATCCTCCCAGAAACTCTGCTGAGGCACACAGATATAAAAAGGCAATTGGTGACAGCCAAAATGGCTTCACTAAAGGCAAATCAAGCCTGATGAAATTTGGTGGCCTTCTGTTATGGGACTGCAGTGTTAGTGGATAAGGGAAGGTAACTGACATCATCTACCTGGACTTGTGCAAAGCATTTGACACGGTCCTGCATGACATTTTTATGCCTAAATTAGAAAGACATGGATTTGATGGATGGACCATCCGGTGGATAAGTAATTGGCTGGATTGTCACCCTCAGAGATTTGTGAACAACAGCTCAAAGTCCAAGTGGAGACCAGTAACAAGTGGTGTTCCGCAGGGGCTGGTATTAAGACTGATGTTTAACATCTTTGTTGGCGACATAGACAGTGGGATTGAGAGCACCCTCAGCAAGTTTGCCGATGATACCAAGCTGTGTGGTTTAGTCAATGATGTGCTATAGGAAATCCATAACATCTACAAGGACATTGACTGGCTTGAGAGGTGGGCCTATGCGAACATCGTGAAGTTCAGCAAGGACAAGTGCAAGGTCCTGCACATGGGTCACAGCAGTCCCAAGCACAAATGGAGGCTGGGAGGAGAACTGATTGAGAGCAGCCTTGAGGAGAAAGACTTGGGGGTGCTGGGGAATGGGAAGTTCAACATGAGCTGAGCTGGCAATGTGAGCTTGCAGCCCACAAAGCCAGCTGTATCCTGGGCTGCATCAAAAGAAGTGTGTCCAGCAGTTTGAGCAAGGTGATTTTTTCCCCCTCTACTCTGCACTGCTGAAACCTCACCTTGAGTACTGTGTTCAGTTCTGGAGCCCTCAGCACAGGAAGGACATGGATCTGTTAGAGTGAGTCCAGAGGAGGGCCAAGAAAATGACTGGAGGGCTGGAGCACCACCCATAAGAGGGCAGGCTGAGAGAGTTTGACTTATTTAGCCTGGAAAAGAGAAGGTTCTGGAGATAGGGGACCTTATAGAAGCCTTCCAGTACTTCCAGTGGCTTATAGGAAAGATGGAGGGGCTCTTTATCAAGGAGTGCAGTAATAGATGAGGGTAGATTTAGATTAGATATTAGGAAGATTATTTTTTCTGTAAGGGTGGTGAGGCACTGGAACGGGTTGCCCATAGAAGTCACAGATGATCCATCCCTGGAGGTGTTCCAAGGCCAGGTTGGAAGAGGCTCTGAGCAACTTGATCCAGTGGGAAGTGTTCCTGCCCATTGCAGTGGGGTTGGAACTGGATGATCTTTAAGATCTTCCAAATCAAACCATTCTACGACTCTATGATTCTAGGAAGATAGTGGAGAAAATCCTTCTGGAGTGTATTTCTGGAGTGCATGGAGAATCAGAAGGTACTCAGGAGCAGTCAGCCTAGATTTCTGAAGAAAACATAAAAAAATATTTACAAAATTAACTGAAAAGTGTTTACAAAACAGAGCCAAACCTGTTGAGTGTCTCCCTTAGTGACCTACAGGATGGGACAGAGTGCACCCTCAACAAGTGTGCAGATTACCCAAAAGTTTGAGAAATGGGAGGTGCAGCAGACAGTTATGCCACCCTCCAGGGGAACTTTCATAGGAGAAATGCGGAACTAGGTAAGGAGGAATGTGATGAAAATCAGCAAGGGCAACAGCACAGTCCTGCATCCGGTGGGGAGTCGTCCCATGCACCAGTGAAAACTGGGGGCTGCAGGACTGACAAGAAGCTTTGCTGAGAAGTTCCCTGGGGCCTGGCTGGACAATAAACTGAACTTGAGCCAGCAGTGCTGTCTTGTTGCAAAAATACCCAATGGTATCCTGGGCTGTATTTAAAAGAGCATTGCCAGCAGATCAAGGCAGGTTTTCCTCCCCTCACGCGCTGGTGAGGCCTTATGTGGAGGAGTGCTACATCCAGTTCTGAGCTGCCCAGTACCAGCAAATTGAGGACAGACTGGAGTGACCCCAGCACAGGTTCTGAGATCCTGCTCCAAAATGGTGCTGCAGGGTGTCCAAGAGGCTAGTCCTAGCACTGGGGCTTCGGTCTGGTTCTTCCTGCAGTTTGCAGCCACCCTGCTGCCAGGGATGAATGCCACCAGCCCAGGTCCAACAGAAGTGACCTGCTGCTTCTCCCTACAGGATGAATGACAGGGTGGTAGCTCCATGCTCACTTCTACTCACAGCCTCTTGAGTACACTAATGGTATAGACCCCCAGAGTAGGAAATGAAATGAGAATGACAATTATTGTGTAGGTTTGATTGAGGTTTATTTTGCAGGTGGCAGCTGGCCTAGAGTAGAGAAGTTGGAGCTGTGATGCACTGTGGCTCTAAATCCGGAACACAGTAGGGTTATGCTTTGCTCTTTTTTTGTGGTCCAGCAGCCGTAACTCCAGGACAGCAAAGATGTTGAAGGATATTTCCCTCCTTCCTTACCAACCTTCCTCCTGCTGCCTTTTCCTAGGCTTTGCTCAGAGCAGTGAGCCTCTGTTAGGGCCAGAGGAGGGACACAATGCCCTGGGACTTGCCCTAGAGCACTGCAAGCCTAGCTACCCTCCCCAGAACACAATGCTTACGAGACAAAGAAGTCAGGAGGTCACAGTGGCCTGACTGCATGGCTGGTGTACTAAGTTTCCAGCTCAGGCTTCCTCCAGCAATTTCCACCTTTGGGGTTTTTTTCCTAACATGGCCTGAAGTATGTTTTATCAAACAAAAGTTACATCCTAAATGCAGCCATGAACATCTCCGCACCCAAAGCTGTGTTTGACCAGCAAAACCCTCCCTGTTAGGAGGCTCAGAGGAGATGGCATAGGTGATGCACTCATGATGCTCAGGGAAGAATACACAGAGATGTCCTAAAGAAAGCTGAACTTATCTCAGTGGATAAGGGATCGGAGGATGGCTTTTGGTTTAGTTTAACTGCCATATCAGTTGAGTGATCAGCAGGTTGTGTAGGTGGCCTGAGTTAATCAAAATGTGTGAACATCTTCCTGAGCCAGCCAGACCAGCACGGAGCTCAGATCAGCATAAAGCATGAAAACTGAGCAATCAAGAAAACAAACTCTGAAGAGAGCTACATGTTTGAACTGGCTTCAACCCATGCATTTCTTCCCAGTTACTGGACATACATCATGACGTTCATGACATACGTCATGCATCATGATGATGAGCATATAGAGACTGGTAATGTGACACTTCGGACCCACCTGGATGTTGCAGCTGTTATATCGTGCTTGTACTGTGATTCCTGCTTCACTCTGCTTAATCAAAATCCCATTTAACATCAAATGTCTTATAATAAGTAAATTTGGTAATAACACATGAAATCTTCCTCATGTGGAAGAGCCTGGTCAGAGTGTATTGGACAAGAGAAGCACCAGGACTGCTAGGCAGTGTGGTCAGGAAACACCTCAGCACGTGGTATGCACCTCCAGGGGAGGCTCAGTTTACTCAAGACAACATACACAGCAGTATGACGCAGAACGGCTTGAAATGGACATCTCTTTGTGGCATCAAGGGCAGATAGGAAGGACATAAGAAGACAGGCCTATGTGCACAAGACTGTGTACAACCTTCCCACTGATGTAAGGCCACAACTTCTAGCAAGCAAAAATGAAAGCAGGTGAAATTCCTTTCTAACCTTGATTCAGCTTAATTTTTAACCACTTCAACAATAACTACAAACGAACAACCTTGCATGTATCAAAAAGTAAACTCGAAATATATTTATTATTCAGTTACATTTGCTTTTCATTGCACAAATTTGTTTTATATCCCCATGTTTTACAGTTTTTTACAAAGCTTTTAGGAGTTTTAGAAACTATTACAATGATCACTTTAGTCTATTTAGGCACAGTTCATTAACACGTAACTCCATTTCCTCCACTTTTTTCCTCTGTGTGAAAGACTTATGATCCAAATTGAAATACATTTCACAGTCTATGCTTTTACGAGCATACTGTCTAAAAAAGAAGTTTTGATTAAATAGTCTTGCCTTATCAAACGTTGTCAGCAAAGCCTAAATGAAAGCAACTTCTTTTCCAGAAGTGCTGAAATCAACACAACCCTAAGATAAGAACCATAGTGGCCAAACATTTTCTATGCTAGCCCGTCACAGGACAACAAACAGTCCTCAAGAAGATTTTAAAATCCCCTGGAAAAATTACTTTAACCTGGAAATAATTTAAATAATTTATTCTGTATGAAAAATGAGCAAAAAAAAAATCCTGCAAATAAAACACATATTGTGAAAAGGGAAGTGGCATATCCTCTGGACTGCTGACACTGTGTCAACAAAGTTCTCTCCCTTCTGAAAACAGTAGCTTGAAAACCAGAAAGTCATATCGCTGGAGCTATCCTCTGTGAAAATGGCTTTGAAGTTTGAAGCTGTCAGGCCTGTTTGACATGGCAAAAAAAATGTGAGCTTCTTGATTTCTTATGTAGCTCTTCTCTTTGGTGATAAAGCCTGACCACTTCTTGTTTAAGATTCATGTATTTGGACTAAAGCTCTGTGTCTGGGCTGAGCTGCTTTAGCACGTAACTGCATACTTCAAAGTGTTCCCAGGGCAGAGGAAAGTCCATTCTAGAGCATCTGACATGAGCTGAAATTTGTTTCAACAACTTTTTTATTAATTTATTGCTTTTTACAAAAAGCGTAGTATTAAAGAAGTGTTTCACGCTAAAGGACTTCCTGAAGAACGTAAACAACTGCCCCTCTCTGTAATGCTGTAGAAAGAAGTAACAATATTTGAATGAAATATTTTTGAAAGCTGGGTGAAGTCTTTGCAGTAGAGCAAAAGGGATGCCGAAGTTTTTGTGTGATTCTCATATAAGAGTGTCTAGTGCCCATCAGCTCCCTGCCAGCTATTGCTTTCAGGGATAACTTCAGGGCCATCTCACATGAGCACAGGCAGTGGACAGCTTTTAGTCCCCTTGCTAAGAAGTTCTGTTTGTGGGAATTTCTGATTACACCCTTTTTTTTTTCTCCTCCATTTTTAGACTTTGGGAAGTCAATGGCCTTCAAGGAACTAGCAGGGCACAGCAGTCATTCCAGCATGTCTCACAACAGAGGTGCACAACTACAGCTTAAATAGTGGTTGCTTAATCTTCTTCAGGTTAAGAGACATGTACAAGCTGTGCATTTGGGGCAAGAAAAACATTCCCCCTCCAGTGTTGCTGCTATGCTCTGACCCCAGGGCAACTGACAGTGCGCTCTCTTGCCTCACACCACAGAAACAAACGAAAAGAGTTCCCCAGACACCAATAAGGCAGGCAGGTCTATGCATTCCCTCAGTGTGCCACTGGCCCGGCTTGGCAGAGGCTGCAAGCAGCCTGCATAAAAGCTGGTCACAGCTGAAAACAAGGACAGGACCTGCATCCTGGAGCTCTTTGGGCCCTAAGCAAAGGGCTGGGGAAGGCAGTGAGCTAGAGAACTGGTGCTGAAGGGCACAGATGAGTGTGGCTGCAGGGCCTGGGGAGGTGGGGCAGCCCTGGAGGATCCAGGGGACTGGGCAACACAGCTGGGAAGAGGGAGCCTGCAGCTGTAGCTGGCTGCAGGCATGGGACATGGTACTGGTACCTTGCACCTAAGGAGGCAGCCGCTGTGGACACAAGGACAAGCAATACTCCAGCAAACAGGGAAGGGCTGTTCATAATTGGTCATGGTCCTAAGACCTTCCTGTGGCTGACATCACGCTTCTAGCACCACTGCTGAAAAATCTGAAGTTATTTGGGAGTCTAATTCCACTCTTTTAATGCTTCTTAGCAAACCTCCCACTGTCAACACTGCACAGTTTTAAATGTTGTCCTCCTATGTCTGATGACCACAGGACCACACAGCCCCCAAGTGACTGTGGCTGGTCTTTGGCAGAAGGAGAGAAAGAAGACCACTGACTCAAAGGACCCAGAGACCTCTGCTGCATCCATAGCTTCTCTGGTGGTGTAAAGACTGGCTATTTGTATTTGTCATTTGATCCACCACACCATCACCCTTTTAGAGTAAGACCTCCAAACACCAACTCTTCTTTATCACAAAAGTTCTAGTCCTTGACAGTCCCAATGTAGCCTCCCACTTGGAAAGGGCACTAGGGCAGGGCAGCCATGGCTTTGCCTAGCCAACCTAGCTATAGGACTAAGCTGTGAAGCAAGAGGGGTGTGTGAGGATCACTTTGGAAGTGGAGGTGCCTCTGAATCTTGGCTGCATGGTAGACTCTCAGGGCAGGAGGACTGCAGCCACAGGAGCTGCACTACTGGGTACAGGAATATAAGAAGGGTCAGAGGGAGGATCAAGGGCACTACAGGTCTGTCAGTCTGACCTCGGTAACAGGTAAGGTCATGGAGCAGATCATCTTGAGTGCTATCATACAGCATGTGCAGAACAACCAGGTGATCAGGTGCAGTCAACATGGTTCTATGAAAGGCAGCGGGTCCTGCCAGACCAATCCGGTCTCCTTCTATGACAAGGTTACCCATTTAAAGGATGAGGGAAAGGCTGTGGATGTGGTATACCCGGACTTTGGTAAAGACTTTGACACCGTTTCCCACAGCATTCTGCTGGAGAAACTGGCTGCCATCGGCCTGGACAGGCACAGCCTCTGCTGGGTTAAAAACTGGCTGGATGGCCGGGCCCAAAGCATTGTGGTAAATGGAAGTAAATCCAGTTGGAAACCAGTCAGGAGTGGTGTTCCCCAGGGTTCAGTACTGTTCAATATCTTCATCAATGATCTGGATGAGGGGATTGCGTGTATTCTTAGAAAGCTTGCAAGATGACACTAAGCTGGGTGGAAGTGTGGATCTACTTGAAGGAAAGGAGGCTCTGCAGAGGGGTCTGGACAGGCTGGATCGATGGACTGACGATGAGGTTCAACAAGGCCAAGTGCAGAGTACTCCATTTGGGACACAACAATCCCGTGCAGCGTCACAGACTTGGGGAGGAGTGGCTGGAGAGCTGCCTGGCAAAGAAGGACCTGGGGGTGTTGGTTGACAGCCGGCTGAACATGAGCCAGCAGTGTGCCCAGGTGGCCAAGAGGGCCAGTGGCATCTTGGCCTGTATCAGACACAGCGTGGCCAGCAGGAGCAGGGAGGTGATTGTGCCCCTGTGCTCAGCACTGGTGAGGCCGCACCTCGAGTGCTGGGTTCAGTTTTGGGCCCCTCACTACAGGAAGGACATTGAGGGGCTGGAGCGTGTGCAGAGAAGGGCCACGAGGCTGGTGAGGGGGCTGGAGAACACGCCCTGTGAGGAGCAACTGAGGGAACTGGGGTTGTTTAGCTTAGAGAAGAGGAGGCTGAGGGGAGACCTCATCACTCTCTATGACTACCTAAAAAGAGGTTGTGACGGGGTGGGTGCTGGTCTCTTCTCTCAAGTGACAAGTGATAGGACGAGAGGTAATGTCCACAAGTTGCACCACAGCAGGTTTAGACTGGATATTAGGAATAATTTCTTCACTGAATGAGTGGTCAGGCACTGGAATAAGCTACCCAGGGAGGTAGCTCAGTCACCATCCCTGGAGGTGTTTAAAGTATAGGTTGATGAGTTTCTTAGGGATATGGTTTAGTAGTGGAGAGGTACGGTTGGACTCGATCTCAAAGGTCTTTCCCAACCAGTTGATTCTATGATTCACTCTCCCATCCCTGCTGGATGGACAGCAAAACAGGTTGTTGCTAGAGGTTAACGTGGCTTCTCCAGGACCAGAAGAGTAATATTTTTTTAAAAGTCTTTCCCTAGCATTAATGCATGAGCTTCTGATGAGTGAGCAGGTAAGCAAGGGGAGCCTGAAGAAGTGCAGCAACTCCATCACTAACTGTCTGATGATGATTAGGGAAATATGACCACCAGAAACCAGGTAAGTCCATGTTGTCTGAAGCATCAATTTTTTTCCCCAAGCAAAGCCCTAGGAGGAGTCATCCGTAGAACTAGAGTCTGCTCCAGTGGCCAGAGGTGCAAAATGCTTCAGGACAGCACTCTCAGTAATGGCCTGTGTCCATGCAGGTGTTTCTGAGCTGAAGCTCCAGCTGTTTAATTTGGATATCTCTCTGGTTTACAATCTCACGTAGTCTACGGATTTCTTCCTGTTGCCGGTAAAACATCTGTAAAAGCTGTAAGAAAAGTCACATTTTACTGCCGTTGCACAAAGAAAACACAGACTTAACCTGTCAATTGCTACCAGTCCTGTCAAACCACTTCTGAGAAGAAACAGCATCTAACAAGGAGACCTCAACCAGCTGACTGGACATCAACAGTGCTCCTACTGTCCACTAGCTTGGGTAGTACGTGTGTTTCTCAGCACCATTTAGTAATGCTACATCTGCTTAATTCAAAGGCAAAAAATCAGGAAAAAGTAACTTTCATACCACTGATCACTCAAAGAAAGGATTCCTGGATCTGACACAACTCCTACTCTGAACTTCGGCAAGACCTTTTAATTCTCTTTTTTTTTTTTCCTGTTGATCATGCTCTGTTCTCTCCATTTGGGACTACTATGGCCTTTGACTATGCACACAAAAGAGTACCCAGCTCTGCATAGATTGCTTCGGTAACCTCGGTGCACCAGCTCAGAAACATGCAGAATATCCTTTTTCACACCACAGTGAAATTCAGCTGTGGAAATTCCTGCTCCATCAAGCTGCAGATGCTAAAATCTTGCAGAGCCAAAAAGAGGACCCAAGAGTGGCTATGGGAAGGAAATCTTTCCAAGGCTCCCAAAAACAAACAAGCTGCATCCCTGAGCTGCCAGTAATGGGGGGCTTGCAAATCAATACCAAGAGATCTACCACTGTTCAAGCTTTGGTTACAATACAAGGCGGGCATTGGTCATGCCTGAAGTCAAATCATGGAGCTGCCAGGACCTTTTCTGGGGCCATTTCCAGACTGCAACCAGCAGCCAGCCTCAATGGCACCACACTGCTTCGTCATCCCCCAGCAGTGAGCCACTGAGGCAGTAGCAGATCTAGCCCCTTTCCCATGTCAGGGCCGAGAGTACGGTTAGGCACTTAAGACTACACGGATGCACCATTGGCCAAGGGAGCAGAGTTACACCCACTCCTTACACAAGCATCCCTGCAGTATCACCAGGCAAATCTCATGGAAAGGTTGCCCTGCACAAACTTCTTGTTTCCTCCAAAACCTGGAAGTCACAAGGACCTCCTTGTCCCCAGCCAGCCACCAGCCAAGCCTTTATGGCAAGAATGTTTAAGAAGCAGGAATATCAATTACTCCCTCCTTTCCAGACCCCTTCAGCTGTGGTGCTGCTGGGTCACATTTCCACTTCCTGTATGCCAGTCAGGGCATGCAGAGCTTCTGCCTCCACAAGGACTCCTTCCTGGCCCACATGTGCAAAATAAACCCTCCCTGGATTCTGTCATCTCGCCAATGGCACCCTTGTGCCAGTCTACTCTGGGTTTACCCCCACAGGCCTAACTCCTCATCCCACACATTCACACCTCATTTTCAGTTTTTGGTGGTGGACACTCAAATACGTCAAAGCCATTGGAGAGGCACACTTGCTCATTTTTCGGCAATTTCTCCTCCACTTTCAGCTCTTTCCAGTGGTCTTCATCTTCAATTTTGCTTGGCTTCTGCATGTCTTCCACTGGCATCCTTCTTCCCTGACCCTGGTGCTGGCTCAGGTTGGTAGTATTGACAAGCGGCTCTGGCTCAAGAAACTGTGGTAAAGAATTCACAGCTCCAGAGCCTGGTCTCAAGGATACCAAGAGAGGCCCTAGGGAGGGAGGCAGATCATGGGTTAGCACTCACAAACCACACTCAGAAATCAGGTGTAAGCAATTAATTCAAACAACCTGCAAGGATGAAAATGGAGATACTTGAGTGGAGTGACTTCTAGAGTGCACAACAATGAATATTTTAGCCACTAAATTATTCTAGTTTAGAGTCTTATTTGTTATCTTTGCTTCCTCTTTCTCTGGCATTTAACAGGCCAGAGAACCAGGCAGCTTACCCAGGCCCTGGGGAGCTGAAGGGTTGGGGAGCTACCCATGTGCTGACCTTTGTTAACTCCTTTCAGCCACTCTAGTGCTGTCAGTGCTGGCTGGTCTCCTGTGGTCAAGGGGTAGATGTCTTCCTGGTATGACTCTGACTGCAAGCAAACAAAAGTCCAGAGTCACTATGTCAGTAAGGTTCTAGCTTAGAGGGATCATAATTGAGTGCGATGAAAAAGAAGTTTGTTACACCTCAGCACAGGGAGTGTCATCTGAACTCACCAGCATGGACATGCAATCTTTTCACATGTCCTGAGCCTCTCTCCATCTCACCTCAATTCATAAGAATTGCATCTGAAAGCCTATTTTAATTCCTGACAGAAAGATCTGTACACATCCAGACAACAGAGTATGGGAGGCTGGTGACCCAGGCTAGCCCAACTCTCAGAAACTCAGCATTCCTGAGGATGAAGAGGTGGGTACAGAGGATTGACACAAGTTCCAAATCATCAGCTGATCATCAGCTGACAGAAACGGGCCAAATGGTACAGGTGATGCTGGATGAACATGTCTGATTGGTAGCTGCAACGCACATTAGCTCTGTCTCTGAATTCAAGGCACTCACAGATTCCAGTGTTCCTGGAACTATAGAGCACAGCACTGACATTTCCCACATACCTTTGCTCACATGGTCACATGGGAGCTACCTTGGCTAGATACAGATTCATGGCCTCAATCATTCTGTAGCCACACCAGGTCTGAGACTTACTTCTACATCAGCCTCAGTGCAATGGGTCATGTCTTACATATTGCAGAACAACTGTCTGTAACACAACAGCCCTCACTGGACAGTGATCTGGAAAGCCATCGTTCCCTTTTTTCCCCGAGGTGATTCTTCCATCCTTCCATCAGGAGATTTTCATGTCTCCCAACGTCATCTCTACCCCCTCTCTCCCTTTTGCCATTATGTCAACTGAGGATGTTTATAGACAGCTAGTTGACTTGACAGAGAGACTCCTTGTTGCACCCAAGCAGTGAGAACATCTTAGAAAGTTATCATTACATAGAGACCTGGAGTTGCCCAGCTAGGGGGTTTTGGCAGAGATGCTGCACAAACTGACCAGCTTTGTCTCTCAGACCAGGAGAAAGAAAATCCCATGTTCTACCTACACTCCTGGCCCCAAGAGTCACAGAGAGGAGGCACTGCCCTCTTTTTCACTGGTATTTGTCCCAGACATGAACGTGATCTGAGGTTAACTTACTCGTCGAGGCACAATCATGGAGATGGGCTCAATCAGGCTTTTAGTTGGGATCAGTTTGTAGAAACGGAAAATCTCACAAGCTGACACTTCAAGGCCTCTCTTTGGCATCATTCCTGGTGGGACAGCACGAAACAAACAGGATATAAGTCTCCCTGGGAAAGTTAATGTCATCTCTTACAGAATAAGGGTCATCAAACAATAAAAGGAGTCACGGCATCAGCTTCACAGCAGGGTGGTCTCAAATCTGCACCCAAAACTGGCTTGGTAGCACAAGTGACAAGGCTAAATATTTTTTTTCTGTCAGATCACAGAGGGTCAACTGTTTTCATGCTAAAAGTCTCCTGGTTTTATTCATTCTCATGAGCTGCAAATGGAATGACTGAGCAGAATTGCTGATGCCACAGGATTTGACTATCAGGAGGAGCAGAAAGGGATTTCAGGACACCTAAACACCACCAGAATAGCTAAGATTCAGGCTGAAAGCCCCTCCAGCCCAATATCCTCCTCTCAACACTGTCCCAAAGCAAAATGGAGTACGAGAAAGGTGTGAACACCTACTCTGTCTGACAGCACCATTTGTGTTTCGGGAATTGGCTAAGTTACACAAGGTTTCTGTGTACCCAGTTACCTCAGTGGATTCCTCTCCCATGAGCTTGTACAGCCAACTATGTAAATTCCCTTAACAAAAGAGGTCGCTCTCCTTACTTCATGGTGTCATACAGAACCTTTGTTTTCTACTAATATCAAATGACTCCATTAAACAGTGTGTTCTATGTGTAGGACTGTTGCTCTTTACACTATACATTCATCAAAACGTGAATCTAAACTCCACTCCTCTACATTGTGTTTTGTTTTGGCAATATTGGAAAAGAAGCTTTTGCACAATAACCTTAGTAGTATGTTGGATCAGCAGGACAGATCAGGCTAGGGAAGTAGATTTGATTCACTAAGACCTTTTAAGACTACTCGTATAATTCATTTTCATGGAACAACTTTTAAAGAGACTATGACAACATGAAATCAGGATGTTGTATTTTGGAAGGATTATAAAGGCTGAATAACAGAGACATCTTCCAGTTGAGTTTTAAATAATTTATTCCTTTCTAATAGCAGCTTTGTAAGGAGACCTCCAGGCACAAAATCCAGTGCTGCTAAATATCTGTACCAAATTCCTGGAAGAATGGGAGTGTACACACGTAGACTGAAGGGGTGGCAAATGGTCCTAAACACATACCAGTCTATAGAAGGAAATGGCTTACAGAGTAGACTAGAGAAGGTTCGAGAAAGGACTACTAATAGAGGCTGAGGGCTGAAAGCCAAATTCTGTAGCTTGAATGACTCAAACAATGGGTAGTATGTGTACAGGTCAATAAGCATGCGTTTCCAAAGGAGGAGAGGTGACCTAATCACAACAGGTCTATCTCTAAATGGAAAATGCCAGTACAGGAGAAGGTAGGCAAGTGATAAGAGTGAAGGCATTAAGATGTGAAGCACCCATTACCAGAGAAATCCCAGAGTGGAAACAGTGTCAACAGAATTCAATGTCAAAAATCCTGGAGCAGATTCAGAAAGGGTAATGAACATTCTCCACCTTTAAATTCAGACTATCCTCCTTTCCACCTTGACCAATATGTTAGAGGAGATGCAGCAGTGGCTGTTAGAGCTGCCCAGCCCATGCTCTGCTAGTCAGAAGGGACCCCTCCAAGTTGTGACCCTGTGATAGGCGAGCTGGGCCAAACTGACTGCTGTGCATCTGTAAACCTGGGTGGAGACTGGAATCTGACCCACTCTTTTCTAAATTGTATTTTAGATAGCTCTGGACTCTCACAGTCCCTAAAACAAAGCAGCCACTATCCTTTTGTAATGGTAGACATACACTGCCACTCACCAACTCCCTTCTGTGGTAACTGAGAACGATATTCCATCAGGTAGTTCAGGTATGGTTTCTCAGGACTTATCTCATAGTACCGTATATTTCCATCACCCTAAAGGCAAAGAAAATGAACATAAGTCAGGCTCTGCTGTTCAGCATGAGAGTCTGAGAAGAATGTCTGACCCCAGATGCCATGCAGTGTCAAGAACGAACCAAACATTTACCCCCAAATTCCTTGTTGGATGGGTAAGGCTGTACAGTTTACCTTCCCACAGTAACTGTGGCACGCCTGCAGAGAAAAATGTGGCCCTTAGGTCCCATCCCATCAGCCCATATTCTTAAGTTAACACGCTTCAGGAGCACCTTTGACTTCAGTCTGACAGGCCAGAACAAGAATTAGACAGGCCAGCATTTGCTGACATGGAAAGCACTTACCTTTCCCACAACATAAAGCATGTGTGTGTCTGAGTCGTAGAAGGGAAATAGGAGTCCTGATGAGCCATCGAGATCCTCCTCTAGTAAAGGCACAGAAAGGTCATTCTGAACAGGACACAGGAAGAAAAGACAGCTGCAATCACCCATCAGTTACCTCAAGTCAGGGACACCCTACCTGAACCCACTTGGCAGTGACACATGAAAGCCATGCACAAAGTTTTTCAAAGTTCTATGGGTGAGAAATAGGTGCTGTATCCCCAGTTCTTGACTGAGTGCAGCACCTCAGGGACATCAGTTCCTCCTACTACATCTCAGGTACCTGATGACATTTCAGGGATAGATGGTATAAGAAACACTGCCTCTCTCAGGAACGTAGAGGGGCCTTCAGGGCATGTTTGCATCCCACACTGAATTACTCCTGTTCCCTCACTACCTCTGGGCAAGGCAATACCTTCACAACACTGCACAATCCACCACAAGACAGTCTACATCAGCTGAGCAGTCTCCACACTGCATGGTGGAAAGTCAAAAGGTCAGAAGCTCCCACTGGCATTTTGCATGTTGGGGGACATTGTACGCCATACACAATGCTGGCACACTAATCCAACCCTGCAAGGGATGAAGGGAGCAATGTCAGGAGGACCACTGGGGCGGAGTATGACATCCCATTGCTACCATTCTGGCCACTGTTACATAAATACACATTTAGCACAGGGTTAATACAGACTCTGCCCTGCAGAACTGTCCAGCTGCAGGCTCCATAAAGTCACAGCTTATTTTGACATGATGATGACCTGGGTGGATGTGGACCTCAGAAAGGTGCCTGCTGGGCAGGTCTTGTGCCAATGCCTGTCCCTAAGGAAGCTGCACATACCTGGCCTCACAGGCCTTCCCATCATGTTTCAAACTGAGTGTGGCCAGCTCCTCTAGCAGCTCTGAAGGCAGTGAAGCCTTGACATGAGATTCATGGTTTGTCAGAGCACCACTCAGCTTTGTGGCAAGCTTTCAGACAGCAGTACAGCACTCTGTCTCTCATACAGGCAAAGAAGCCATGTTCAAACATAGCCAAATGGCAAATCTTAGACTTGGTCTGCCAGCTTTGTCTGGTACAAAGGCACAACAGAGAGGAAGAAGACTGGGCTGCAAGGTGGTTGATACAGAAGAACAAAGTGAAATGCTGAGAAAGAAAAAGCATCTCAATGCATTTGAAAGGGGCAGAGGAGGGCAGTGTTCATCAGTCTAGCAGCTGTCATGATAGGAGATCATGTCTTAGAAGTGACCAATAAGTGCTACCTGAATACCCTACTGTAAGGAATCATCAGAAATCAAAAACATCCCACATCTTTTTCTCCATTGAGGGCTTCATCTGAGTAGGCTGCGTCTAGAGATCATCTTTCTTTCCAGTACCACTAACAATTCACCAGTAAGACTAGAAAGAGGTGGTTTTAATTCAGAACTACTGTGACCATCCAAAGGTTCTTTGCAGGCACAGCATTCTCTTTGTACTCACAGATTCCTATGCCAAAACCTTTGACAGCTTCCTCAGGAACTCTTACTCAGCCAAGAGTGCCATAGCAGTAAGACCTCTTACCCATTAGGAAGTTGACAGATCACTTCTGAATTGCTGTTAGAAACCAATTCTTGGATATCTGGCAGGTGAAAAAGTGACAGCAAAAGAGAGAAAACTGAAGCTGGCATGGTAAATGTTGCTGGTCAACTCACTTGATCCCATAACGCAATTTGCCTGTTATTCCACCGAGATGTTCCAGTAGAGAACAGCTTTTTCATATTTCCAAGGAACAAGACTTTATTGACTTTGTGAGACTTGTAGCTGGCTTCCTACAGGAAGAGAAAAGACACTTCATGAGTGAGAGATAGCACCTGTTGCACAAGTACATTTCATGATACATGAGACCTCTGATTCAGTCACATCTGAAAGATCTGCTCAGCCTGGCTGAACTACAGTGAGCCAGATTTCATGGGGATCTGAGAAGGGTGGACTAAACACTCATAGATCATTAAAAGCCTAGTCAATTTCTAACTATTGATTCACATATTTCCAAGAGGTCAATCCCTATCAGTTGTAGGCAGGACTTTCTGTGTACACAAATCTGTGCACATACTTAGGAAATGCAGTCAGTTTCATTGTGCCAACAGATATAAAGTATAGCCACCACTAACAACCCCAGCAGTGGATCACGTACATTTGCATCCACCTGTCCATTTGATCTCTACAAGCCCTCTCAAAGCACCCCACAGTGGACTGCAGGAGGAAGCTATGAAAAGAGTGCACTTCAAGAAAAGATTCAGGGAGCAAAGAGCATGGTAGCAAGATGCAGAAACTCTTTTCAACAAGGACAGCAAACATTCCACGAAAAGTATAAGGCAATAGCACCATCAGTTGTCTTGCGCAATGCAGGGCACAAACGCATCTTCTCTAATGGCAATAAGTCTACTCAGAAGACGAAACACTCCAAGGGGTGAGATTAGCTGCATCACAAACCTCTGAACCCAACCTACTTGCAGGACTGTTCCAGCACGAGGGTCTAGCAGACGTATCTTTCTGTCCCTGCAGGCTGTGGCAAGGAGACTGCCATCTGTGTTGAACGACATGGAGAGGACCACATCTTTGTGAGCATCAAGAATCTTCACCGGCTTTGAGATGACAGCACCTGTGTCGTCAAGGTTCCAGATCATTATCTAGGGCAAAATAACATAAAAATCAGCCCTTTGCTTCCTGATCAACTGGGGACTTCGTGTGTTCCCTAATCATTTCTTCCTCTTCTCTGCATGTATAGGTCTTCCTACGGTAAGTGGTTGTTCTCCTGCATTTAAAATAATTCCTGGTACTTACACCAATGTATCAGTGACACAGTGTCTGCTCAGAATGCCCAATATTCTAGTTTCCTTTGGAACCACATTTTATACATAAAAAAGGCCAGCATCAGTGCAGATATTTGCATTTGCACAAGAATGAAGCCAAACACAAGTGCATGGCTTTGCATGTTGTATCCAATCCAATAAAGCAGAAGGACAGAGTAGACAGAAATTCTTTAGAAGACTGGAAAATTAGCAAATCCTTTTGAAACTTGTAGCAATGTCCTTTTGCCTTTGAGGTCACCATGGAATTTGCCCCTGAAGAAGGCTTCTGAACTCTTTAGTATTACCTTACAGCTTAAAATTAAAACGCCCTGCCAAATAGGGTGTGTCAGGAGAAAAACTCCACAGAAAACAGACCCACCTTGTAGTCATAGCCAGAGCTGAAGAGGATGTTATTAGCAGTGGGATGCCATTCAATGAGGCCCACTCTTCGAGTATGCCCAAGAAGTTCCTTCTTCGGTCTGGTGATGTTTTCTGTCAGCAAGTGCTTGGGAATGTCCCATATTTTAACCTGAATGGCACAGGATGGGTTATCATGAGATTCTTGAGTAAGGAGCGATTTTTGAACTTACCAATAACTATTATTCCCTTAGTATTACTATCCCCTTGGTAGTGAATAGGAATGCTGCTGGCTTTATTGAATGCCAGTCTTTTAAATTAGTATAATTACTGCCAGCCTTAAGACTTCTCTTTGCTCTCTGTCCTTAGCCAGCAGTTCAATCAGTTTGTTTCAACTTGGCAATTCAACTCTTATACTTGGCCAAGTTGTCAGCACAATTGCAAAAAGTTATTCCCAAGGGGAAGAAGTAAATCACGGATCTTGCAGACCTTGCTTCCTAACAAACTTTGAGCAGGAACAAGCAAATATGAATTAGACTTCAGCAAAGAGTCCCAGAAGATGTTACAGCAGTGATTGATCTAAGTAGTCATCCACTCAACACTACCTGGTAAAAGAACTGAGAACTACCTCGGTCAGCTGACAGCTATTCTACTGTTTGTCCTATAGAAGACTGCACCAGTGCTGAATGCTTTGCAAATGACACAACCAGGTGGCCACACAGCAGATGCCATGAGCAAATAGACTCAGCAGCACTGCAATGAAGTCACCCAACACTGGGAGCATACTGTCTCATAACACATAGCCCTGGGTTCTTCCAGAAGGATGCTGCATGAAAATAAAAATCATCTGTCCTCCTCGGGTTGAAGAAGACAATAGAGGAAACCTGCAAAAGGGGATGAACCTATGCAGGTAAAACAAGAGAGTCTTCCTCAAATTAACCCTAGAAGCAGAAATATTTAGGATGCTAACATAACCATTTGTCTTAATAAAAATTACTATGTTTGTCATATTTCTTCTAAGACTTAGCCTGATGCAAAAGGGAAATGCTCTTTGAAGCAATCAGTTTTTGGAAATTAGCCATAGCTGTCTGAGTCTCCCACTGTTTGGCTGATGAGGATCACGCTTTTCTGCTAGGAAAGAACATAAGTACCCTTCTCAACAGTGTTTATCCCACTGTGGTATCAAACCCATCAGAAACCTAAGGTCTGTGGGGTCCAGTAGCCTACAGATGAACTTGAATAGTGGTAAGAGAAAGAGAGAAAGCACTGCACTCTACAGCTTCAAAAGCTATCCCTAAAGGAGTGGAGCTGAGAGAATAGGAGAGGGAAAAACAGTTTGTGTTCATGCTGAGAAAGACTCCTTAGAATGAACGATTCACTTCCCATGCTATGAAATGGTTGGTGGTAAAAGCAGGGAAAAGGCCCTGGCTGGAATCTCAGGATGAATTAAATGCCAGAAATTGACAGTGCTTAGAGTACAGAAGAAGCAGATCTTGGAGCCAGACCTGCCAGGCCAAGTAGGAACAATCCATGAGCTGTTTATCCTGCTGCATCTTGAAGAAAGTCTTCAGCAAGCTCAATTCAAGCATGCCTGATGATCTGCCAAAAGGAAAAGAAGGGGTACAAGGATAATGGCCAAGAAACCTCAGAGAATGTGGGTGATGGGAAATTACCACCATCCTCACAGAAGCTTGTGGCCTTCCTCAAAAGTTTCAGGGGACCCAGCCCAGCAAGAACAATCAGATGCATCCTTGCACTAGCAGAGAGCACCAGCCCTTTAACAACATACTGCAAGGAAGGTTTTGACTGTAATGTTCAGCCCAGTGGAAGTGGCGAATAATTCTGAAACCACAAAAAATTTCTCAGACTTCTTTCAGGAGAGAGAACGGGTTGCTGTGGAGATGCTCCAACAGTATGTCCAATCTAAGCTCTCCAGTACAGGCCAGGATGAGTAATACAGATGTTCATCCCATGGAGTGAGTCCAACAGCAGCCACTGAGATGAGGAAGGAATGGGAGAACAGCAAATCTGAGGAAGGTATGGGGAGCACAGCAAATCTGAGGAGAGCTGCAAAGGAAAGAATTTGTTCAGTCTGGGAGCAAGAAGGCAAAGATGACCTCTTCTGGCTGCCCTTTAGCTACGCTGTAGGAAGGCACAGAGAAGATGAAGCCTCTTTGAAGGTGCACAAGGGGAGCACCAGATGCAATGGACACACAAATGGCAATATGGGCACTCCCTGGAGATCAGAAGAGCCCTACAACCCCTAGAAGAAGGGCCCAGTGAGCCCATAGGATCTGTAGCCTTGGAGATCTTCACAACTCATCTGGACAAGACTTGGAGAAACCTGGCCTTCAACTGGCCTGCTTTGCGCATGGCTTGGACTAAGTGACCTCCACAAGTCTAGCTACCAGGTACCAGAAAAGACAGTAACACTAAGAAATATAGTCTGCTGTCCTCACTACTTAGCAGGGAGTGAACAGGTGACCTTACACTGTGCAGGAGACCCCTGAGATCCCATTTCCTCGTGCCAGGATGATGATAGAAGGGTAGTATCAAAGAAGAGAGTTCAGCAAGAACAGTAAGACATCTTAGAAAAATTTTTGGTGCTGAGACCAGTGGCAAGCTCAGTGTTTCCATTATTCAGCCTGGAGAGTGATTCAGTACCAAGTTTCAGCAGGACACTGGAAAAGAAAGCTGACAGAGCAGCCTTTCTGCATAGACAGACCGTGGGTCCTGGTGGACAATAGAATAAATATGACTCAGTAGTATGCCCTGGCAGGGGTGAAAGGTAGCAACAGCCTGGTCTGGAACCAGAGATGCTAGAAGAGAGCCACTAGATCAAGGGAAGTGATTTTACCCTCTACTCAGCAACCAATAAACAACAGCTGGAATACTGCATCCAGTTTTGGATCTCCCAGTACAAGAAAGATGTTGATCAATTTAAGTGAGTTCAATGGAGGCCACCAGGATGCTTAGGAGGCTGCAGCACTTGCTGTGTGAGCAAAGCTGAGAGAGATAGGCTTGCTCAGCCTAGGAAAGAGACAGCTTCAGGGAGAACTGATAGAAGGTTTCTATACTACAACACTACCAAAAAAAAAGAGCCAGTCCTCATCGTGAAGTGCAGGGTGGGAGGATTGACACAGCAGTTGCCAACCACATTGCAGAGGTTCAGATTGCATATAAGGACAAAAATTCCCCATGGAAGCAGTGAAGAACAGGAACAAGTTTCCCAGAGAGGTGGTGAAATCTCCATCCATGGAGGTTTTCAAGACTCAGCTCCATAGGCCTGCGCAGGAGGTATGAGCAGGAAAGAAACTCCCTTTCAACACAAATAGTTCTGAGATACTGTAACTGCAGCAGGAAGCTTTAAAGCTTGCGTTCATTCCTCACCTGAGGCTCAAAAGAAAGATCATGGTGGTGCCTTCCTGTCCCAAGTCCTTTCTGAGACAGCATGAAAACCCGGCATACGGGTTGGAAGATAAAATAAAACCATCAGAGGCAGCCCAGCAATCGAAAGAAGCTTCAAAAAAGGCATGACTATCCAAAGCAGCAAGGCAAGTCACTAAACAGGAAGATTAATTCAAAGAGTTTAGATTTCAAATTCAAGAGTGATTTTTGGCAGAGCTGAAATGGCAGAGGATGTGCATCAAGCCAATCTTGAGGAAATGACAAAGAAAACCTCTCTGATGTTATGTGAAAGAGGGTGAACGTACCCCGTGGGAGAAAACACATGTGGGATCTCTGGAAAAAAGCACAGCAGTTAGTCAGATGTCCTCACTATCACAGATGCAAACATCACTCTTTTGACAGGACATGAAAAGCAACCTTTCAGTGGGTAGATACGGAGTAAACTGTTCCTTACAAACACAAATTGAATCTTTCAATTCTTAATAAATAATCTGCACCTACACTAAAGTAAAATATGTGAGTACATCTTAATTATACTAACTTTAGCCAAACCACTTCTTGCCTAAAACTTAAATCTGATGCAATCCATTTGATATTTTTTATAGGTTTGCATTAGCATGAACCTTTCCATGTCCAGAGTTTTTCTGCAGTTTCAGTATGAAAATGCTCATTTCATTTGTGCGTTTTGCAGAAGAGTATGACGCAGATTCCTAAGCTACCCTATAACTGATTCAGCGTGACTTTACAGAGTAACTGAGTGCAAGAACAAGCACAAACTCGCTCTGCAGGGAATTCATATGAAGTAGCTGTTCCAGATTACATTATCTTGAAGCTTTTATTCTAAAGTAAAGGAAGAGCTTCACAGTGATTAAACTTGAATAGTCATTCACTATTTTAAATTCATATTCTGTTTTTCTTATGCAAATACACCCAAAAAGTCTCAAGCCTCTACAAAACTGATCTTCCTCTTCACACTGGTTTTGGTACATTATTTGGAAGAGACCACACAGGCCTAATCTTAAGAGAAAGAAGGAATTTTATTGTTACCTGACTTTTTTATAAGTATATATATGCTTTCACATCTCACTCATTGACCTTTTGGTTTCTTTTATTTATTTCCCCAAAAAGCACATAAGCCTAATAATAATGAAGAGTAGAGGCTGGTAAACTTACTGTGGCATCTTCTGAACATGAAGCTATGACAAAGTCATTGAATGGGTTCCACTTGATATCCAGGACATTCCCTTTGTGGCCACATATTTTGGGATGATTTGGGTTAAGTTTGCCTGTCTGGAAAAAACAAATATCAAACATAAGGTGAGTCATAGAATTAGAGGACACCTTTAAGGAAGATCCAAGTCAGCTTTAGCAAGAAATCTCTTTCTGCTTGTTATGCTCCAAATGCCCTGGGTGCTCTCTATCTGTTGACAATGGGATTTTGCTATCCCTGCAAGGCAAGTCTTAATGGTACTACCAAAAAGAAAGAAGTCATTAGGCCTTCCTAGGTACACACTACTATTGAGAGATTTGTACAAGTGCAGCAATCAAGATGGCTGGAGACAGAGGACAGTATTTAGTTCAGACATCAGAATAAACTTAGATGGGAAATACTACAAATTAGTTGAACCTTTCAGTTTTTTTAAAGCTCTTGGAGGAAAAAAAAGAGTCTTTCAGAAGACATTTCTCATAAGCAAGAAAAAAGTAATTCAGCTTTTATTTTTTAGCTTCATTCACTAGCATTTATTTTAATTTTTAAGCAAAAAAGACATTTGTGACACAAACTGTAGATGCAGTTTTTCTTTCAACAAGCTATCTATTTCTCTCTGACGGTGCTAAAATCCAGCTATTTACTAGATTCAGTAGACTCCAAAATGCCATATTTGGGCAGCATATTCACTGGTAAAAATCATCCATGAAGTGCACTAAGTAGTATTGAGGGCCTTGTGCCACATGGGGGCCATGTTGCATCAAGATAAACCGATACCTCAGGCATATCCTCTGATGAAAAGTCAAGTCGGTATACTTAGTATGAGCTAGGAAGGGTGCTGGGTATTTATTAATTCTGGAGCAGTACTTACTTCTCCCTCTAAGGGCAGGAGAAGGGTAGGGAGCTCTAGGAATCACTTTTCACCCCAGACATCTGTCCAACAGCAAAGGTCAGTTAAGGAGAGGGACATGGTGGCAAGCAGGTGATGTTTACCTTCTTACTTTTATCCCAACTGGAAGAATTGTAAATCAAATTGGATGTAAATATGAGCTTTCCCAGAAAGCAGACACTTCTGTTTGGTGTACTGCCTGCACTCGCCTACAGGTGGGCCTTAACAGTGCATAGCAGAGGGGAATTAGTTCTGCCCCTAACCTGTTATTTTCCCAGCCTTGAAAATCTGTACAGATCTGAATGCAGAACACGACACAATGTCTAGCTTCACTGGAAAGTTTGCCAGATAGACTAGGACTAACCTGCTTTAAATTGAACATCCAGAGGGCTTTGAAATGTAAAAGACTGCTTTTTTAGACTACAATCTAAAACAATTCCCTTTTATAACAGCAACAATACAAAGTGACTTGGGAAGGCAGAAGAGAGATAAAAAGCCTTTAATAAGCAGCGTTCCCCCGCCCACGGTGTCCTTTTGCAGGCTTCAGGGCTTGGTTTCAAGCTAGCAACTCAATGGGGTGGGCAGCCAGCTCTACAGGGAACCCTTGATCCCTGTGGGAACTCCGTGCCCTCCCAGAGTTGGCTGCTTGTCTGCTCCCCACTCCATCTGGGAAACTCCCAGGCTGCCCTGAGCCCACTCTGCCTGGCCCATCCTGCAAGGCTTTCCTACATCCATGTGCCCAGCAGGCTCAACTGGCCCTGGAAAAGCAGCTCCTGAAGTCCCAGCCACCAGTCTGAGCTGCTCCAGTGCAACCCTGCAGCCTTGGGACAGAGCAGGACGCACAACACATGAACACTCAGACTGCCAGTAAACATACGTGGCAGTTAGGGCTGTTGGTTTCAGACACGTATCTGCATGCAGGAGCAAACTGCTTCATATCTATGGTAAATGTCGAACACTGTTTCAGTAACTAGATGTATTGTCATTCATGCAGAAGTACCAGACTTTCACAGTTATTCACAGAGCTTGAAAATGAGTAATTTTTCAACCACTTGCTTTCTAAACTCCCAATATTTTTAAAAAGTAGCCAAACTTGGAGTTCCGTAATGAAAACCTCTTCTAGAGGGACAGCTGTTAAAACTCTCCCAGCAGATTCGTACAGGGTAGATTAGTGTGAAATGGATCAACCCCACTTCTCAGGTGTTCTCCAAAGGGCAGTAACACATCTTCTCACCACAATAAGACACAGCGCTCATACGTGGCATCAGTTAGGTAAGGCCTGAGGGGTCACCACAGGTTTCATTTCATAGTTCTTGTTGCCAGAGAAAAGGGAGCTTCATTTGTATCAAGGAGGTCCTATACAACCACCCTTTCACACTGGTGGTGACTGGAGACTACGACGACTTGATTGCAAGTATCTCCCTGTCTCTCAGGACTTTGTTCTCATCTTGCTATCCCTTTGCTTATGCTGCAAAAGAAGAAACAGATGCAGTTTCAACCAAGTCAGGTCATCACAGAACAAAAAAGACAGGCCTTTGTTTTTCAAAGGATGGTCACAAAATAGACCTCTGAGTCAAGATCCTTCCTTGGTATGATATACGTGCCCTTTCCTAGCACACCTGTGTCAGACACCAATCTACACCCAGTTCACACTGTGGGAAAGCAGCTCATCTCCCGTTTACAGTCACTGAGTCCATATCTTCCCAGACTTGCAAGATTTACAAAGACTTCAGCCTACTCTGGGCACGAGACAGCCCCTGCGGCCACAGTCACCTCCCACTCCGGTGAGATGTGTTACCGTTCCACCCAGCTGGCTTCAATGGCACAACTTCATGAGTATCCAGCTGAAACAAAGCGCAACAGAAGACCATTTTCCAAGTAGTGGCAAATATTCAACTAATTCCTCTTCAGGTTGAATCAAAGGCCTGCTGAAAGGAGGGTGTATCTAGGGCAAAGAGCCCTTTCCCTACATAACCCCTCCTGCTCCCAACCCTTCCTCACCCTCAGGCTCTCAGGGAGGAAGAATGGTACAGAAGGCAAGAAGTGGTATTTATTCAGAGAGATGAGAGAGCTTGGTGTCTGTGACTCAGCAGGAGAGGAGCACAACGAGTGATCAAGGAGGCATGGTTAAACAGAGCAAGGTTGAATTTGCATTCAAGCACATCCTGAAGCGAGCAGCCTCTCTAGTAGCACAATTCAAGCACATCCTGAAGCAGACAGCACATGCAGAATTCATTCAACAAAGCATTAGAGGGACAAGTGCAGCTGCTCAAGCAGGTCATTCATCCTTCCCAGAAAGTGCAGCTGTCCCTGTCCTGGCTACCATCTCCCACTTCGGTTAAACATGACATCCTGGCGTTTGAGCTTTTCCTCTGTGCTGTGGCATGCTTTGAGATGTGGCTGCTCCCTGTGAATCCAGTGAAAAGGAACTATGGATCTGCTGTTCATCATAAGAAGCAATACTGTCCTAAGCACATCTTCAGGGACGGCTGCCTTTGGTGCCCTGGCAGCTAGGGACACAAGCCAATAGCCCAGTACGCAATCTACGGGTCATCACCACAGGAGTAGGCAGCAACCACAAATAACACCACCAGGAGCATCAGTGGAAAGCTGCAGCTCCACCAGGCGGCACCAGTTTGGAAATGTATCATATGGCGAAAAAAAGGTAACTGGAAACACAGTCCTCGGGCACAGACCACGGCCCCCACAGGAGTGTGGGTGAATGAGGCCACTCTTCTGCCCCAGCACAGGAACAGGCATTCAGAGAACAGCTGTAAGAAGAACAGCACGTACAGAACCTTTCCCTGATCCACCACCAAAGGCCAACCCTCAAGGCACCTGCCTCTGAACAAACACACTTCGTAAACAAGCATAGCCCCATCCTGTTTTGAACTCTTAATTCTTCCAGGCTCATCAACATCCAGAGTAGAGAGTTCCACATATGAACTGCAGAAGCATTCATATCTGCTGCTAACAGTTTGCTCCCTGGTTTCCAAGATCCCTTTCAACATGCAAATCGAGAATTGTATCTTACACTTCTTCTCCACTTTCTTCACAGTTTTATATATCTCATTCGTTTGCACTTTTTCTCAGATGGATTGAGGCCTACCCCACAAAGTCTTTCCTCACATGAAAGCAATTTCACATTTTCATGGACATATTTTAATTATTTTTTTTTTTGTAACTTCTAGTTCTACCATGCCTTTAACTTCTGCAAGCAGTATTTCAAATCTGGGTGGAGTATCTGAGCATGTGTAAAGAATGCAAGAACTGCTACTAAAGACTAGCCAAGCTGAGAAGACAGAAAAATTAATAGTAAACAGTGCAAGCACCTTCAGTTCATTTTGCCAACACTTTGAGAGTTCAGTCCCACCCCATGTCCCACAGTTACCAGCTGCCTGCTTAAAGATGGAACTCTGTGATAAAAGACAAATTCTTCAGCCTCAACAGATCATGGTTGAGGGCGCAGAAGTGACTCAGTTAAGAAAAACAGGGTGGTGGTTACTCTTAGAAGGACCATCTCCAAACAGCACCAGCTCTGATGAGGGAGCTGAGTAAAGAAAGTCTAGAAGCGCGAGGAACTGTGCTAGGTTCTTCAAGCATAGTCACTTCACTTTGATCCTTAGCAAATATGTATTGAGAAAGTGGCATTGCAATAACACCATCAATTAACTTTTAATTAAAGGCTGAACTTTTGCCTTTCATCTGTTCTGCCCTGATTCCAGAGACCTCAATCTCACATTGAAGTGAAACCACATTAGTGCAAGCCTTATTTTTCTGAAGCAATAAACATCAGACAGCCAGCTTCTCCCTCTCATCAGGTCCCAAAGTCATCAAAATGCATAAACATGGCATTGGTTCTGAAAGCGAAGTTTTTCCAGCATCAGTGCTTGAAGCTTAAGAGCTTCATTTCCTGATAGCCATGTCTCCATTCTTTCCTAATGGATAAGGTAAAGTAAAACATACCATATTATCCTTTGGTCACAGCTGAAGCCATGCCACTAAAGCACCTTTCACTTCTTGCCCTCTGTATCTATAATGACTTTTTTATTTGCAATTGCTCCTAGGAGACAAACAACTAAACAGCATAGTTCCTGCTGGTTATAGAAGACAGGCAAATGAGATATGAAATTAAGAAAGGTGTTAGAAACCCACAAGAAGCAATGTAAACCATAAAAGGACACACATCACAGGAATCACATAACAGGGCATCTGGGACATCTTTCATAATTTTGCAATTCCAGCAACAGTATTAACTGAATATCCTCTGCGCAACCTGGCACCCAGCTCTCCTCCAGCATCTCAAACATGCTCACAAAAACCAGCTTGCCTCAGGAGAGCTCACCTGTTTGATGGGAATGACAAGGAAAGTCCCACCGCCTGCACACTCAGTCACTACAGCAATGAAGTAGGGATTCACAGCGCAGAAATGGTTGTCGTGGACATTGCGGGTGATGGGCACACAGTCGTAGCACTTCTCCTTGCTGGCAGCTTTGCCGTACACATGGCGGAACTTGGAGCTGCGGTACTGTGGATGCCACGACATCTGCAAGGGTAGAAACACAATGCCTCAAGACATAAGGACCAGCTATCCCAGCAAGGTCTGCAGACCACCACTCTCCCCTCCCCAGCATGGGTTCATCCTCTCCATTTAGTCTCCTCACACCAGTCCTCAGCCAGCAAGCAGTAGCTGCATTTTCCTCCACAGGTCTTTGCCCCTTGGCATAACCTGTCTCTGCAGCCATTGCACATCTCTGATGGAAAAAGGAGAGTACAGGGGAAAAAAGACAGCTCTCCATCACCAGCCAGCTGTGTGGTGCATGTGCCAGCAGTCCCTACTGCCGGGGCAAGGCCACATAGCACCAAGTTTAAGAGGAGATGAATCCCAGTAGCACAGTGCTCAGGAAGCATGAAATAAAGACTTTGGGTGTAGAAAGACTGAGAGGTGGCAAGTGAAGAAACCAGTCTGGATGCATGCTTCCTTTAGCCCTAAGGTGGTTTAGGACCAAAAATTAGTCTAAATTTTGCTCACTTGAAAGGAAAAAAGAAGTTTTACAGATCATAGGAACAGTTACAATCATGTTAGGGTTTTTTCCACTGACGTCCTGCATATCTGGTTTAAAACTGCATCACAGCCCTCTGACAGACAGCATTTTAAATGGTGTTTTAATAAGACACATGAAGTATGCTAAACACAAGAATCCCTTCCCACAGAGAGCAGTGAAACTCAATGGAACTGATACAACTGATTTCAAACAGGAAACTATCAGTGTTGAGCAAAAAAAAGGCAATTCATACTATTAACTCCTGATCTTTCCACTAGCCCTAGAAAGTAAAAGGCATAAGGTGGGGATGGTGAGAAGATCCTCCTGCCCAAAGGAAAAGAAATGCAGATGAGGCAATAAGGTTATAGGTGGAAGAGAACTCCATACAGTCAGCTGGGTATACAGGCAAAGACTGGGAGAAGGCTTGGTTCTGCCCCATTTCTGTCTGTTTAACATGCACTTGGTGAATGGTATTATAAGCAATGCTGGATCAACAATACTCCCGTTTGAGACAGGAGCCTAACCAAGCAGCTTTTGCATTACATCAAGACTTAAACTGCTCGCTCATGTGGGAAAGCATTTGAAAGGAAACATGCACTCAATGACAGGAAGCCAAGTGCATCACCACCTGACAAGCAGGGGCCTAAGCAATTCTAAACCAAAATGTCCTTGTTGCTAGCTTGGTGTTGCATCGTTACGGGATGACAATTAAATGCTAGGAATCTGTATTGCTTGACTCCTAGACAGTTGAACTGGAGCTTTACAAGCACCCATCAACACAAAGATCCACAGATCTCACATCCCACATCGCACTGGAAGATCTAGCGCTAACACACTAGTCCTACCCTATTCCCTGCCTCCCCCCAGTCTACAGCTTAGAGTGTTCCCACCTTGGACAAACAGACATGCTTGTAAATAATCAGTCCTGGCAGATCAGCGATTGCTTGCACAGTTTCTCACTTTTCCCTTGGCATGTTCTACATATGTTAACCCTGCATTTGTCCATATTCTTAGCTGACTGCGTTTCCTGAGCAGAAAACATTAATTGCACAGGATCTCTGATACAGCGAGGGCCACCTACCTCACATACAACAAAGAAATGTGAGCTATTTGAAAAAGAAAGCAGCAATGCTGGGAAGTTAATCTTGGAAGAAGGGATATTCATGGGCAGAAAGAAGGCTGAAGTTACATGCAACTGACTAGCTCTGCAAATATCCCCAGACGTGCAGTGTTCTCAAAGAACTTCACATTTCTTACAGCTTCGGTGGCTAGGTTTACTCACACGGGGGCTGGGTGGGGGGGAATCACTGTATTTTCTGGAGGCAGCCGTTCCTTCTTACAGCAAGAACATTATCTTTCCAAAAGAAAATCAATTGCCTGGTTCCAAGGAACTTACAGCTAAACTGTTCTTCAGGTGGGAGTGAGTATGTGGTCTGGAGATTCAAGGCTCTTCTGCAGAAAGGAGTCCGCAAGCACACAGGAGATACTCAGCAATAACTTTCCTATGGAGATCAGGAACACACAGCAAGATACTGACATCTCATGCAGATTACCTGTAAAATGTTTATAGCAAACAAGGAATAAAGGAATTAAATGCCCAAGCTCAGACTGCTTAGCAAGGACAGGTCTCTCCCATTTCCATTTATAGGATTAAGGTTCAGCTGCAACCAGGACAGACTTCAAAGCACCTACAATTCAAACACCAGGGCAAGATTTGAATGGGAATATCACAAAATGGTCAAAGCCAATCCCAGAAGAACAGTGACCTTCCTGACATGATTGCAGCCACAGCAGAAAGCTCAGCATTAAAAGAAAAAACTCCTGGATAAAATTTGGCAAAAATCAGCCTGAACAGGTGCAACAGCAGCAAACTGCACCTGGTGACACGCGGAGTAACGTCTTTACAAATCGTGGAGCTATAAAAAAGATATGCTTTAGCACACTGCAGCACGGGGAATAATTCCTCCAGAGACGTGCCCAACTCACAAGCCACTTGTCCTGGTTTATATGCAACCAAATAGTACCTATTCATGTGATTACATAATATGCCTATACATATGTATCACCTGTCCCTGCTTCATATTAAAATTAGGTCTCCTCCCCGCCATGCTTGCACAGTGTCCTCTGGTGGTGGTCTTTGGTGGTCATAAGGATGAAGTAAGTAGTCATCTTCAGGGTTGAACTTTTTACCTTTCTGCTTTGCTCATGCTCAGTCGTGCTTTAGTCCCTTGCCATTTCTGCATACTGGAGCTGACCAGTTTTCAGGCCTTGGTTCCTCCTTATCTAACGAGGTATTCTGCACTCTCTTTTCAAAGTTGTTCGCTTACTTCATTGGTTCTGGACAGTGTCCTTTTGTTAAAAGATACCTGGCTCCTATGTGAACGGTTACTTCAGTGGTTCTGCTTTTCAAAATTCATTTTAAAATTTAAAAGCCCAAGTCTAGAGACCCCAAAATCTAAATCTAAAGGCCCCCTCTCTTCACTGGTATAGTGGGAGACATTGATCCCAAATAAAGCAGACTCATGGACATTAGGGAAAACTAATTTGGAAGGAGTGTGGAGGAGTGTTCTGCACTAGAGGTTGCTGAAGTGGTGATAGGTCTCCGTCCCTGGAAATGCTTCCATCACTTGATTAGATGAAGCCATATCCTCCTTATCTAATGTTCATAATAGTCCTGCTCTGAACAGGAGACTGAACAGGAGAAAAACAAGGGAACGGTGCCACCAATTCATTCTGAAACCTTATGATTTGCAACGGAAAAAAGCTCGCATCTTCATTAAGTAAATGCCTCTGAGTATACACCCTGTCCACTACAAGCCATGCAGCAGACAAAACATGACTCCTCAGCAAGAGACAATCTTCCAGCTGGCCGTTAATGAGAACAACATGGCCAGCCAGGGCTTTGACAAATCTCAGCTATTAAACAGTGCAAGCTATAGCATCTACGAGACGATTCTTACAGAGGAAAGCGGTAACCATTCCTAGAAGTTCTCCATTAGAGCTCTCAACACACCAAATGCCATATTATGTATAAATGCAGGTCCAATACCAAATGCACAGCTTGGTTTATAGGTACTAAAAGAGCTATAGAGACACAGACCAGACAGGTCCACAGTGCAGTCTGTCTTCATGTAGCTTGCCCAGATCTGCCTTTCCACCGCTGTTAGGACAATGTAGGAACCAGTCACAGACCACTAGTAGCTCTTTTCCATCATCAGTCCTGGCCTAGCCTCTTTGCTCAGCTCCTGTGCTTGCCTGGTAGGGCAGAAGGGGCTTCAGTCTACAGCTTATGAGTGTCTTCCTTGGGTTTTTTTCAGCAGCGTGTTTTCCAGTCACCATTTCTCCTCCTTCTCCCTCTGCCTTCACAGAAGGAAGGGCTGGGTTTATTCACTCCTTGTCTGGTACTTCAACCATCTTGACCACCCTCCACTCTTTGTTCTCCTAGACAAAATACTACACTTGCTCCTGGGAAGGACAATAAGACTGCATGCCACGTCCACTCTCCAGGGCTGAAGGTAGAGCAGTGTCACGCCAGTGTCACAGACTGGCCAGAAGAAAGAGAGGTATTTGTACTCCTTCCTCTTAACAAGAAGAGCAGAAAGTATAACAAAGGCAGAGCCGGGCATAAAACACTTGTGACCAAGCAAGGGGAAGAAGCATAGTTGTTACAGCATCTCCCATCCAGGGCTCAAAGAAACTGTTCTGGTGCAGCTGGCAAAGAGCTGGCTTGCCTCTTTACACAGGTTCTGGAGAAGGCAGCTCTGTGAATGCTGTGTGGGAGACAAGGGTCTCCTCAGCTTACAAGTAGAAGGAGATGCCAGAAGGAGCTGTGGTGTGGCCCGAAACGCCACAACAGGTCTGTAACGCAAAAGTGTCAGATGCCACTTCCGAACACAGTCGCAGTGAAACACATGGAGAGCCAAGAAGCAGCCCAGAGACAGAGGCTAGGAAAAGCTGCGCAGAACAATTCTCTGCAGGGGTGTACTTGAGCTTCTCCCATTATATTGGTTTGGAAGAACAATGTAATATTATCTGCTGCACTCCTGTACCAGACAGAGATATCTGGTCTTTCCTCTTTTATCCTCTGCCTTGCAAGACTGTCAGCTAATCAAAACAGCTTCCTCAGAGAACATGAACAGCTTCCTGGCAATGAGCAGAGATGGTCACTTGGGCCACCAGTAGCATTTCCACCATTCACTCTCGGAGGAAAGCCCAACCTGAACCCTCTCCCATCTTGGGTGAGCCTTGCAGCGGAGCAGTCCCCACTTTATCCATAATAGCCTTTGAGTTCCCCTATGATCACCATGCTCCACTTCAGTTAATTTCACATCAAACTAGTTGGCCTAAGCCATCACACATTGACATGTTTCTACATTCAGCTCACCCTTCCCATGCCCCACCCTTGCTTACCACCCCAACATTAGGAGTCAGGTCCTCTCAATGCTGGTGGCAGGGGGCAGACGGGGCTACAGCATCATCTGAGCTGACTCCATGGGCCAAAGGGAGCTAGCTGCAAAATCCTCCCTAGAGCAGGAGGCAGAAGCACTTCCATAGGATCCCACTCTCCCCTATCTTTCCACGGCAAGCAGGAGACCTGGTGTACAAATAACTTTTCTCAGTTCTTCCAAACCTGCTGAGGCTCTGCTGCACTTCCCACCTACCTCCTCCATTCAAGGCCCAGCCACATTGCAGGACCTTCTCATCATCCTCCTCCAGGCCCTCATCACACCGGCTCCACTTGCAGAGGAAAAGGGAGCAGGGCAAGAAGATCCTGACAATAGCAGGGCTATATCTGCTCCCCGTATACTCACAGCATCAGGCAAAGCCCTGGGTATCCACTGCCTCCCCAGGCCAGTCGTGGGGGGCTAGGATCTGCCAGGAGGCTCTGCTCAGTGTTCCTTTCAGGCTTCTCCTTTACCATTTCACTTCTTTCTTCACTGTTTTCAGGTTTTGCCTGTCACAATTATTTTCTTTCCAGGTTTTCTCTCCTTCACTTCCATCCATAGTGCAGAAGAACAGGCAGGGACATAAGGCAAAAGAAGGTGATCACTACTAAAACAAGCAGGGTTCAGCTTAGAAAAGCTAAAGCCCATCTAAAGTTCAGTCTGCCGAGGGATGTGAAGGGCAACAAGAAAGGTTCCTACAGGTACCACAGCAGTAAAATTTTCCAGTAAACTGGGGAAATTTTCCCAGTAAACTGGGGAAAATGTACGCCTGCTGAAGACAGAAAAGGCTGAGGCACTGAATGCCTTTTTCACTTCAGCCATTATTGTTAAGATAGTCCTTAAGGTGTTCAGGCCCCTGAGACCTGTGGAAAGTCCAAGACAAGAAAGACTTGAATGTAGTTTATCTTGACATTAGCAAAGCTTTTCACATGGTCTCCCATAACAGCCTCATAGACAAACGGATGCAGTACAGACCAGATAAGCAGACACTGAGGTAGACTGTAAACTGGCTGAACTCCTCAGCTCAAAGGCTTGTGATCAGCAGCACAAAGTCCAGTCTCCACTCGTTTGCCCCAGGAGTGGGCATTGGGGTCAATGTTGGTCAACATTTTCATTAATAATCTGGATGATGAGGTAGAATATACTCTCAGCAAATTCGCAGATGACACAAAACTGAGAGGAGTAGCTGATACACCAGAAGGTTGTGCTGCCAACCAGAGGGACCTCAACAGGCTGGGCCCACAGGAATTTCATGAAGTTCAACAAGCAGAAGAGCCGAGTCGTGTACCCATGAAGGAATAACTTCATGCACTAGTATAAGCTGGGTGTTAACTCTCTGGAAAGCAGTTTTGCAGAAAATAACCTGTGGGTCCAGGTGGACAACAAACTGACCATGAGCCACCAGTGATATGCCCTTGGAGCAAAAGAAGTTAATGACCTCCTAGGCTAGGAGGAGTGTTGCCAGCAGGTTGAGGGAAGTGATTCTTCCCCTCTACTTGGCGCTAACGAGTCACAACTGGAGCACTGGGTCCAGTTCTGGGCTCCCCAATACAACAGAGACAAGGATATACTGGTCCAGTCAAGGTGCATGAAGATGATAAAGGAATTGCAAATATCCCTCACAGGAAAAGGGGCTCAGAGAGCTGGGACTGCTCACCCAGAGAACAACAGGCTCAGAAGGACTTTATCAATATGTAATACCTCAGGAGGCAAAGACAGAACCAGATTCTCCTCAGTGGTCCCCAACAACAGGACAAGGAGCAGTAAGTACAACGTGAAATACAGAAAATGCCATTTCGAGGCCAGGAAACAATTTTTTTTTCCATGAGAGCAGTCAGACATCGGCACATGTTGCCCAAAGAGGTTGTGGAATCTCCATCCTCAAAGATACTTAAAACCTGACCAGACATGGTCCTGGGCAACCTGCTCTAGTTGACCCTGCTTTAAGCAGGAAGATTGGACTAGATGATCTCAAGGGATCTGTTCCTACCTCAACTCTTCCATGATTCTGTGATTTTAGGGCCTCTGGATCTCAGCCATGTATATCTTGTACTGCCCTAAAAATGCCACTGGCAATATACCAAAATGCACACCTATATGATGTGGACTTTCAACCCAATAAACCTGAAGTTTGTATTGCAGGCTCAGCTGACCCATCTGTTCCTCTGACAGGAGGTGATGACAGCACATTCCTTCCACATTCTGTGAAAACTCTTGTTTGGAGGGGCAACCATTTTCAAAACTGTGCAAATAACAACTCGTATAAAAGACATGGGAGAGCAAGTGAGGGGAAATATATCAACATTGTCAACAAGACAGGATTGTTTTTTCATTGCAAAAACTTGCACAGTGATAGTGCCTCAGAAAAAAGGCATATTTATGCATTTTATGAAGCCCCAAAATTAAATGTTTTGCATAGTCCATTAACATATGGTTTCCCTGGGTGTTTTTTAGGATTAATAGCATTAGCTTCCTCCCTGCACTGAAGGACTGGTCCCTGTGTACAGAGGGTCTGTTCTTGCACAGCCATGCCTGAGCAAGGTAAGCCAGCATGGGAAGAGCCCAAGGCTCTGAAAATCCTAGGCATGCAGCACCAGACAAAGCATGCAGCGATAGCTCAGGGACCCCCAATTCATGTCACCTGTTTGTGGGGCAGCAAGGAGCCAGTGTGCTCACAGCAGGGGCATGCAGACCATCCCTGTGCACTGGGCAGTACATCCCCATCTTGAGAGCCAGCTGGAGCTGAGGTCTAAGTCCTCTCATCTGGTCAAGGAGGTAAAAGATTCCCCCCCTGCTTGCTGCTCAGGGCACTGATGCCGCTATTCCAGCACAGAGACCGATGCCGAATTGACAAAAGGGTGAAAGGTACTGATGAAGCACCAGCATGGCACAGAGTCCTCTGCATCCTGGAGAAAGGAAGAAGGCAGCACAGCCTATACAAGAATCAGCCTCCCTTCCCCATCAGTCTGACCTAATTCCCAGTATCACCTAATCACCCAGTACACCAGCCTCTCTGTGAGGGGAGAGGACTGGAATGGAGAGAGACACTGTAGATGGTATCTTACAGTTGATGCAAAGAATGTATTTAGCACTATCCTCCTCTCACTCAGCTCTCAAAGACCAAGTCCTGAGACCTCGTGGTTTTCATTCCCACCTCCTCCAACAAGATTTTTTTCTGAAGCTGCCAAGAGGTCCCAAAGTAGGATACAGAGATCCTTGCAAACACTCCTCGGATTTCTTCTTACCAGACTGCAGTAGGCAATCAGCACAAGATTCTTCAGGCTGGACAGCTTCTGCCCACTGTGATGTTCTGCCCTAGCACTGGGAGCACTATCATCACTGGAAAGGATACGCAGAGCTCTACATGAAATAGAGTAAAATTCATCCACATGCTTCCTAGTTTCTCACTGCTGGCAAAAACAGAGGAAGTAGCTGCTCTAACTCTCTAAACAGGACAATGCAACTGCAAGAAATATAGCAAGGACAGACAGATAGTTTTAAATGATTCCCTGAAGTGTCCTGTAGCAGGTATTTCTGGGTGCTTGGCTCTGAGATGAAAGAAGGAGGATACAATACGAACTGCCCTGAGAGACAGACCTGATCATGTGGGGCGTCCCAACTACAGCGCAGAGGAACATTCATGCAAGCTGATCTCAAAATAAAGATTCTCCTGTCTTGTCTGAGGTTCAGAATATAACAGGAGGCAAAGAAAGTGAGATTATGGCTGCAATTTCTCTTACCTGCTAAGAATTGCTAGAATTGCTAGTTCTCTGACTGTGAAATCTTTGCCTATTCCAGCCCCTTGCAAGTCATAGGGATTCAGACAACTGGCCCAGCCTAATGGAGACCTGAGCGTAAGCAGAGCAACCTCTGGAGGTGCATTCAATGTGCAGGACAGAGTGCAGGCTTCATTGAAAAATGAACCTGCAACTAGCCCTACTCTATCTGGGTTTCACAGGTTAAGCCACAAGTGCAGCAAGCACAATCAGCAACAGCTCATGCAAAAAAGTCCAGAAGGGAATCAACATAGAATTGAACTGTAAGTTTCCTGCTTGCACGACCTTTTTTTCCTCGTTTTTAAGACATAAACATTTTGTCCTTGGCTCAGCAGCTTGGTCTCATAAGACAAAACAGTAAAGTAGTAGCAGTTCCCAGCCCAGCACTCAGAACAGGTAGGACCACTCTTCCTTGCACCTGAAAACGTGCCCACTAGGCTGTAAGATCACCTTTATCCAAAGCTTTTTTTTACAAGTATAACCATGTACAAGTACAAGATTGTTGCCTGTAGAACATCACATTAGATGAAGTGTCTCTCAAAAGACTGTATTACAATCCTCATATGGAAGCAGGGCACATAAAGGCTGCATAGATTACAGAAACCACACTCAATTCAGCCAGTGCAGAACTTCTAGCCTGAAAAAGAACTTGTGAACTCTAACAAAATCTTTACAGCTCTGCCAGCCTTCAGGTAAGCAAGAGAAGAACAGACTGCCCATCTCTGCCTCCTGTCTCAGGACTAATGCATCAAGGGACAGCCGGAGTTCTTCTAGAGACCAAAATCTGGCACAGCATCCGCTGAAGAGACAGATTTGCATCCTCTTGTCACCCAAACACACACTGCGACACTCACACTCTTCTGAACACTCCATACACCTGGGCTGAGAGCCTTCCAGTTCACCATGCACAAAGTACATGCTCTCACCAAAAAATTCCTTTCCATTTTCTTGTGCTGCTCACCTCTGAATACGGTACAAATACATGCCAATTAATTAATAACAGTTATGTTTCCTTCACATTCCCCCAGTTCCACATAAGAAGGTTTCCTTCTACCTGACAGCTGTGCTCCACGTAGCATATACTGCACTCCTGTCTGAAGACTGCCTTGGCGTGGGGATACACAGGCTGAAACTCAGCCATACCTCCAAAGACCTCACCCCAGTACACTCCTGTGAAACTACATAACATGACAATCTTCCAAAACACTTTTAAATACTGTTTTATATTGTTTATAGGTAGGTTTCCAAATTCTGTCTACACCTTATCTGCCACTCTGAGAAGCACTTCATATGTTCAGGTGAACCCGCCTGGCAAGTTGGACTCTTCTCTTCCCCTGTCCTTGTGGGTAGGGAATCAAGAGAATTTCCAATTCTGAAGGACTTTTCTGTGGTCTTGAAAGCTAGTGATAATTTGAAAAGCAGAGGGATCAACAGAAAAAAATAAATTACTCTTCATCCCTTCTCTTGCATGTAGGGTCAAAAAGAGATAAGAAGAGGAGAAAAGAAGGAATGTAAATGCTAATAAGGGAGATTTTAAAAATTACAATCAACATTTCAATCTGAAATGCCTTGAAAACTTTTCATTTCCCTTTTAATTTTCTCTCTTGGAATGCTAAACGTGTATTGCTTAGCTAATGCCTTTTCCATTTCAATCTCATCATTTTCAGGTGATGTTTCTATGGACAAAAAGTCCACAGGGCAGCCTTGCTAGTCTCTTGAGAGAACTGTTTGCAAGTATCCAAGGAGAGCACCATAAGAGAATCAAAATTCCAACTCCATGCAAATAAGCAGTCTGAAACTGGCATAACATTACACAACAAGAAGGCTCTAGGGAAGACACACATACACTTTTCAGTCCTGCATCAGCAGTCCATCCAATAGAGTCCTTGCATGCACTCAACACCAAGTAATAAAACCAAACAAAAGCAAGAATCACATGCCTAGGTCCATGATTTTCTCTGGCTCCTTCTCTGCTACTGTCTTCAGTTCAGTTTCATTCATGATTCTCTCAAAACTCGCCCCTTCCCATTCAAAAATGAATAATGTAACTCGCTGCCAAAAAACACAAAGAATCACTCTGGGAGATCCGAAAAGCCCTTTTGGCTATCTTGTCTCTGACAATGGCAATAAGATCATGCTTAGAGACAGACGACAAGAGCAAGATGTACATGAAGTCAGCTTCAACACTGTCCTGCACTGAACAACAAGTTGCATGGGGGAAATAGGAGAGACATTCCCCTTCCCATTACCTCAGGACTTGTAGAAAGGAAGCAGTTAAATGTGTCATTTTAAGAAAGGCAATTAATATATTATGAAGTACCACTGGTCTTCTGCCAGAAAGCCAGCTACTTGCACTGCAGATTTCATGACATGACTCCATATATAGCAGACTGTACAAGAACGCTCCACAAAAAAGTACTCCCCCTGTCCTCGCTCTGCTGTCCCCACAATAGATTTAGGTTGAAGCAGGAAGACACCTGCTACCTGCTCCCAAACCAGATTTGTGCAATCTTCATGCAGGCAAATGGTCTTGGCTTCAGTATCTCCACTTCACAGAGACTCTTCTTCCGGTCAGAGAGAGGCATGCTTCTTGCTGCATCTTGCTGCTTGCTGACTCTCAGCAGAGGAACAGCTGTGGAGCAGTCTTCTCCAAAACTTTCTTTTCGTACTTAGCCAGCTCCAGGGAACAGCTGGGGAGCAGTGCAGTACATACAGTGGGTTAGCAAGGCAAATATTCTTCACACCTCCTGCAGAAGATATGTCACTTGGATGCAATACACTAGCAAGACTCACATATAAGCACATTTCACCAGGAAATGCCTGATCTTAGCAGCTGACTAATGAACCAAGCCAACTAAGTTCCAGGGTCCACCCAGCTAGACTGGAACAGTTTTGGCAAAGACAAATATATCACATCATTATATTTACTCTGAATAATGCTACTAATGCTTCTCCCCCGTGGCAAAGACCTCTCCCCTTGAGACCTGGTCCAGCAGGCCATGCACTCCAATACACCCTGCCACTGCAGTTAAACGTGAAATTTTGGAGTGAGAGATATCAAAAAAAAAAAAAAAGAATGTGCAGAGGAACTTGCAACTTCCTGATGGCTTTAAAACTTCAAACCTCACAAAGCTCCACGTGCATTTCTCACCACTTCTTCTTGGCTTCGGCAGAGAAAAGGCTGTTGGCTGCAACCCTGACAGAAGCACAGGGATCACAAAACAATCAAGTAGCAATAAAGGTGTCTGCTTGTTTTGCTAGTCTGCAGGTGCTACCTTCTAGCTATAAGCAATCAGTTTTGGGTTTAAATTTCCCATCCTGTGCATGGTTTTTTGCCACAAGTTTTCATGGCAATGAACAGGGCTTTGTTAGGAAACAGAAGACTGGGCAAACATATCCATCTTACTAAATCAAATATTGTAATAAGATACAATTTTCCGCAAGTAGCAAACTCTCATTCCAGGAGGGTTTTGTAAGATGGGACTCTCTCATTCTAACATGGACTGGACTCAGGCATGCTCCAGCCTGCCGGAGCACAGTTTGGTCCAGCCATCTTTCACTCTACCCCACACAAATTTTATTCCTGAGTGCTTTCACCAGACAAATTAGTTCTTCTCACCTCAACCTGTTCCCACCCTCCCTTTTCCTCTTCCATCTGAAGCAGCAGAAAGGTAACAGTTTATCACAGATGTCAGTGAGCAATCCTGCTTCAGAGCACAGCCACTCCCAGTGACACATTGGTATAGCTGCAGCGTTCTCCAGCCGTGCCTTGTAAAACCTCAGGAGAGAGACCACCTCCATCTCCAAGTGCCCTGTACCATCCTCTTTAGGTTGACCCACCTATGTAGAGCGGGGAGCACTTTCAGAGATACCTGCTTCCTGGCCGCTGAGAGGACTCTCTAGCAGGTAGGGGAAGCTGCTTCTGGGTTGGGCTTGTAAGTCAAGGTCAATGATATGAATGTACTCATGAACACCACATCCTATGTATGAACAGGCAGATGGAGAGGCAGCTTCTGGCTTGTAGCCTGCAAAGAAACTACAGGAGACCTTTCAAAACACCAAGGGAATTATTGCTCTGGTGGACTGTTAAGAGCATATGCAGGCTTTGCCGAGACACTCCTCTGCTCCATTTGTTTTGGGACCACCCGCATCTCATCCTATTAGCAGCTCTTTCTTCCTCATGATGATTCACAAAGGTGAATGCTCCTCTCTCGGGTGCTCTCCTGCTTGGTGACACCTCATTTATATCAAGCTCTTCCCAAAAGAATGTATATCGATAAACTAAAGCCGAAACCTCATACAGCCAACTAAACCTTGTGTTGAAAGGGTCACGCTGCCCTTTCATGTTAAGCATTTCTTGTCTTGGGGTGTGAAAGTTTTTGGTAAGATTGTATGAAATACACTGCTGTCACTATGGGGGAAGTATTGCTAATAACTGATCACAGAGTCGAACATTTAATGGGTTGTCTTGTCCTCAGCAACCATGAACAGCAGTCAGAGGTACTGTATAGGCCATCCTCCAGTCCTCTGGTACCTAGGAGGCTGCTCACTGGTGCAACAGAAAGAAGCAGTTGTTGTAACAGAGTTTTAGGATTTCAGCTCCTTTCTTAAAGGAAATACAAAGTTTTTCTTCTGCCCAGATAATGTATAAAGCCCAAACACTAACTGCATCTCTGTTTTGACTCAGGAAGTAGTTACAAGCACAAACGAGAAATCTTGTTGCAAAAGGAGCAATAGAAGAATGAAGAAAATAGAAAGAGGCTCATAAGTTCAGGCAAATTTAATATGAAACAGTGCAACTAAGGGGATGAAGAACACTGTCTAAATGGCATAAAAGCTACTAAACTTTCTTAAACACAACCACAGCAGGATTTTCAAGGTTCACCTCCTCCAAATTCATAATGGTCCATCTCAAAATGCAAGAAAAAAAACAAGCAAAAGCAACATGAGATCTGCATGGATGAACATTCTCATAAAACTTAGTAATGAAAATGATACACACAGGTAAGATGGAAGCAGGGACAAGTATCCTGGTAGATACATTGTCCAAAGATGCAGGGCTGACCTTAGGAAAGCTAACACCCAGCTGGCAAAGAATCTGGCAAGCAATTTACATCATCAGCAAAAGGATGACTAGGGAAAACATGGGCCTGCTGAGGAATGTGAATGAGGACTTGGTCAAAAAAGTATATCAGAAAGCCTGAGGCAGTGAATGCCTTCTTCACCCCAGTCTTACTGCTAAGAGCAGTCTGCAGATAACCATGGGCTTCTCAGAGGTGTGGGAAGGAAGACTTGTTCTTGGTGGAGGAGGATCAGGTCATGGAACACTTAAACAGACTGGACATGCACGAGATCTTGTCAGGATGCACCCACAGGAACTGAGGAAGCTGTCCCATGTTGTTGCAGGGTCATTCTTGGCTTTCTCTGATTGTCCTGATGGCAATCAGGGGATATCCCTGACAAACGGAAGAAAGCAAATGTCACTCTTATCTTTCAAAAGAGCACAACAAAATCTGGGGAGCCACAGGCCCTTCAGCCTGAGCTTGATACGGCAGTTAAGCGTAAGAAGAAACTTTTTTAATGTGAAGATGATCAGACACTGGCATGGGTTGCTAAGGAAGGCTGTGGTGTCTCCATCCTTAGAGATACTCAGAACCCCACCAGATAATGCCCTGAGCAACTTGCTGTAGGTAAACCTGCTTTGGCCTGGCAGTTGGACTTGCTGATGCTCAGAGGTGCCTACACCCTCAGCCATGCTATGACCCCGTGAAATGTGCACAGTGATCTCTAGAAAGCGCGTCCCAAGCGGATACAGCGAAAGCAGACTGAAATTTCTCTGCACACTCACCATGCAGGAGATGGGAGAAGTTTCTCTTACATGACACTGACTGTCAGGTACTTGTCAGAGAGTCCATACTCAGGGGAAAGAAAAAGAAGCAGCCACTCAACCACCTGACTTAAAGCAACAAAAATAGGTGGCCTTCAGTGTGCACTTTCTCATTTGAATCCAATTATATGAGGAAAGCAAGAAAGCAATGTTAGAAGGTTTTCAGGGAAGTCTGGGAAAAGAAAAATTACATCAGAGAAGTGAAAAAGAGGACAAAGTTGGCAGACAACATAGAAAAAAGTTAGAAAGCACAGGTACCCTTGCCAGGCCTCACAAGCCACACTGCACCAACAAAAGCAAAAATCTTTGTAACGCAGCATACTTAGTTTCCAGTACTAGCATGGGTCCTCACCACGGCGATAAGGCGGTATGAGGTTAGCAAGAAAGTCCTCAGATGGATGTGGTTTTTGAAAACACAGGAAATAGCTACTTTTTGAATGCTGCAGACTTAAATTTGAAATAGACTCTTACTCTATTCATATGCCTAGATGTCTCCTAGGAAGGATAAATTTGTGGAGCAGGGGCAGACCATCACAGGTCTTGGGAGTCTATCTTTTTCCTATTCTTCTCATTCATTTCTCTACATCCTTGCCTAAGGATCTTTTTCTGAAATTCTCCAGTAATGGACAGTCATCTTCCTGTGAAACTTATCCCAGCACTCCACTGCATTTATGGTTACAAAGCTTTTCCCTGCTTTCAAAATTAAATCTCCTTCTGTGCAAAAAATGTTCCTCGCTCCTTATCTTACGTAGCCAGATCCCAAGAAAAAGACTATTCCCTTCTTCCTGCAGCAAGTTTTCCTCTGAAGCTGTCACATGGCTTTCCAGCCTTCTCCAGTTTTCATTTCATTCTCCTTCTGTCGACAGCGTTCTCTCAACAGCTGATGAATTTGTCCTTCTCATTTCCACTGTCTTTGGTTGATCTGTATTCTTCCAGAGCAGTTGCACCTAAAACTGGCATAAATTTATTTTAGTAACATGGATGAGCACATGCATCCTTTATAACTTATTAGATACTCTCCTGTTCATATTTACCATTTTCTTGTTACAGCATGTCACTGGATTGTACTCATACTCGAATGAATTGGACACTCTTCTGCAGAATTGTACTTAGTTTGACAGTACTGTATCATCTGAAGACCTGAATCACTTGCTACTGAACTGCATCCTGATTTTCCCATGCCATTTCTCCAGCTCATCAGTGCAATTTCAAACCAGAGCACTGCTCTTCTGCAGGCTTCCTGTTCCTCCTGGTTTCTTTTTATTATTTATTCCTTTGTCCTAATTACTAACAAAAATACTAAACAGCACCAGATGGCAGGAAGAACCCTGCAAAACTCTTCTCAATAAATCTTGAAATTTTGATAATTAACTGTCACATAATCTGTCCTGTATAGTTCCCTCACCAGATTTACAAGTACCTTACCACAGAAAGGTAGGAAGGTGTATCTAGTGCATATTCCCTTATGTCCCAGTGTGGAACAGCCCTGAACATTTTTCAGAAGTCAAGATAAATAACAACTCACATCTTCTGCTTCTCCAGTTCCACCAAGCTCACCATCCTTTAGAAGAAGAAATTAGAATGTGTTGACATGATTGCGTTTGCCATGCTCATTCTGACTCTTTCAATCCATTATTTCTCCTATGTGTTCTTCTTTTTCTTGTTGTTCTGATATTTCCCTGATGGAGAGGCTCAAGCTCCCCTCTGTCTAGACTCCAGGAATCTCTGTGGTCTTCTGCAAAGCCCTCCAAGACAACTTGCTGATTGCTCTGAGTGAATTTCTGACAGTTCTTCATGTGTTCTGCAGCCTGCACTGACTGGGGTCCCTACACATCTGCCATGAGCACTGCCTAACCTCACCTACCTCACTGTAGCCCAAATTACTATTTACCCCTTCTTGCTGTTGAAGAAGAATTTAGCCAGGTTTGGGGAGGGATCTGCATTTGTCCCTCCAGTAAGCCAATATGACTGTAAGCCGTGATCCCTGCCAGCCATGACTGCGCTGTTGGGCAGATCACAGGGCACCCCAAGCCTGCTAGGTGGCAACTCACTGGTTAAGCAGCCAGTACCCCAGTATCTACTGGGGTCCATGGACTGGATTGCATGCAGGCCAGAAAACTGCTGTTGTTCCAAACAGAGGTGCAATTTCTTCAGGACCGCCAAGCTTTTGTTCTTAAGGGGCTTCAGAAACCGTTTTTTTTTCAAAATGCAAAACTGACCTCCAGGTCCAGCACACCAAGTATCTGTATCATCAGCAGGTTTCTCACGGGAAGTCTTACACGCAGCAGGAGGAGGGCTCCTGTCTCACCCATGACTGGAGGTCTGGAGCAACACCCAAATTCAAAACCAGTGACCCTGGCTGCCTCCCATCACAGCACACATTCTCAGGCTGCACAAAGTCTTACCGTGGAAATTCAGGCCCCTAGCACTGTGCATCCTTGGCAGCTCACTGCATGAAAGGCTCTCACATCCTTGCCTGCACTGGGTTTTTCTCAGCACACCGATAAATGCCCCTGTGGAGGCAGGCTTATCTACAGGCAAGTCAGAGGTAAAGAACATCTTCACCTGTTTCCCTGTGAGAAGTACCCCCTTTTGGATTAGTTTCTGCATGTCAAGGTGGACAAGAGACACTGGTGTGATTGTGTTTATATAATTACAGGCTATAGTGTCTACTGGAAAAGTATTCCCACATAAACAGGCCTGGAAAGCCCAGTGGTAGTAAAAAGATATATAAAGGCATCTGTGCTTTGCAGTACATGGAATGCAACAGCTCTAGAAATTCAGAGAGCAATAACAGCTCACACTTTTACTTCTCAGCAAATAACATGTTCGATCCCATTTTCTTTTCTTCTTCCTTTTATTCTAGCCATAGTTCTTTAATTTCAAAACAGAAATTGTTTTTTCCTGACAGAGATAATTTTATTTCAAAAAATTATGCATTCCTGGCAATTTGATTGCTTTTGCAAGTAATCCATCATCTACCTTTTAGGTTCAATGCGTCTGACTGTGGCCCTTCACCAGTAATTTCGTTGCACCCAGCAGCACAGCCAGAGTACAGGCATATGCACATAGTAGCTATGCCAAAGGGCCCTGCTGGTTTGTGCTAGGAATTTCACTTGCCCTGGTGCATGGATTTGCCACAGCCCTGTTACAGGCTGGCATGCTCACTCTGACTCTCATGTAGGCAACATATTTCACTAATTCAGGTCTAGATTTTTGAATTTGCCTTTTCTTAAAAAAAAAATAAATAAATCCACCCACATGCTTCCATCCTCAAAGTTTCAAAATGTAATATGAATACATACACAAGAAGGCAATCCTAAGCGCAAACAGAGGAATGTCAGTGTTATCTACAATTTGTAAGACACACAGATATGAAACAGTCTCCTACCTTTTACAGATGTTTTATCACAATTTTTGTTGAGCTACTGCTTCAAGACAAAATCAGAACTCTCAAAACCTTGTCACTAGCCATCAGCATCCTGGGTCAGGTGTCAAATAAGCACAAATCATTTCATTCTTGGTCCAGCTTCTCTCAAAGTTACCACACCAAATGGTTTGTGAGCCTCAAGAGTTTAAGCTGGGCTCCCCTCCAAGCCATGGACACTCTCTTAGGCACATCTGCAAGAGAGCAGATCACATACCACCAGACACACTTTGCTGTGCAAATTCCACTTCTGCTGTGTAATAACACTATCAAGGAGAAATTATCAGTAACAAATTCTTTTTGATCCAACAACATCATTATGCAGCAGCCCAGAGCTTTAAATACCATCTGCATGTGTCATTTCAAACAACACTACAAGCTCAGAGGCTACAGATTTATTGTTACAAGAGTCATGAACAGTCCAGATAGATACAGTGGTTTTCACCTCTTGGTATACAGCTTATTTCCACCTAACATAGGGCAAACAGAGGCAGTTGCCTCTTCCACAACTGTACAGTGAACTATAAGGATGTTGTCTTGGAGGCGAGGTTTGTCAGTTCTGACCCCAGATGGACAACCTGCACTCTGGACCACGGCCTTGACCATGTCACTTGACAGCCAGTTGCTAAAAGACAGTGAAGCGATCTACAGAGAGAGCTCTGTTCCCAGGCTGGCTTTTTATACATTCGGACCACAGACTACTGCACCAACAGTCAGTGGCCACAACTGGGAAACAAAGTCTGCCCTGCTGAATCCAGCAAGGCATGGTGCAAGCAAGAAAATCACTTCCGATGTTCAGCTCCAAGCTTGCAGTATGATTTAAAGCTGTTTCAGCAAGAAGTACGCATTGCTAGCTGCAAGCAGCTGAGAAGGGGATCTCTGGGGGCTCAGGCAGTCCAGGTACAAGCATGCATGCTGCACGTGTGCTTCTTCACACAAAAAGAGGGCCCCATATCTCAGAGCACGGCACCCCAAACCCTGTGTGTTGGCCTCCCACTGTGGCCAGCATGCAGAAACACAGGGGCTGTCGCACACAGCCCTGCTGCTGGTGGTGGGTGCCCCAGGACCTACATTCAACAGCAGGAATCTTCATGGGTAACACTAGTGAATACGCATTAAAGGCAGTTACTGCACACACTGGGTTTTCAAACAGTGCATTGGCATGCATACTACACCTCAGACACTTGAGCCCCGTCCGGGAAGCAGTGTAAGTTGGTGCCACAAGAAAACTGAGTTACCAGTGATGTCGCACAAGCAGGACTAGTCTAGCAAGCAGTTTTGTATGAATAATGCATTAAAAAAAAAAAAAAAAAGGGCTGGGAATAGTTTGTAAACGGAACCACTAGCTAAGTGATTTCACATTCCTCGATTTGCTTTATCAATCTCAGTATTCAGAAACAAGCTTAAGAGCAGTCCAGGCTCTCCAGTGAATCAACAAAATCACACAAAGGACTGTACCACTTCTCACAGCCTTCAGGCTGTGCATTAGCTTTTAGCAAAGGTATCTACCACATGAATAATGCAGCACGTCTTCTCGAGCATCTGTACTCCAATCAATCCACAATAGCAAATAAAAACCTTTCAGTGCGCCTTTCTATCAGGCAGCAGGACCTTTTTACAGCTGCTCTGGGGCATATCCCTGGAAAAACAACCCTATCTGCTATCAGAGCTGGAAGCCTTTTACATTAGCCAGCTGGGAACCAGCCTTTTAAATCAGCCATCCTTCGACGGGATTTGATTTTATCAATTGCCTGCCTGTGGTTTTTGTTTTTAAAGGATCCACACCCACCATTAGGGAACTCAGATTAAGGAAACTCAGAATAAGGTGTCAGTCAATTTTCAGAAAAGGACATGTGCCACCTTCCAAAAGCAGCACCTCACAGCCTGCCCAGGTGCCTTCTCCTTCCTGAGAGGGACAAGGTAGAATTATCAGCCTCAGAGCACACAGGGTACATCCATCTCCTGGGCTGTAAAGCACCCTCGTAGACAAACTACCCTTTAGGGGTACAGGCAAAGAGCCTTCACCGGTCACAGGCTCAGACCTCTGTGTTTTCAGAGGCAAAGTAGATGACGGAAAGTGGTGCTTTGTCCATGTCTGTCACTAGCAGCAGTTTGAGTATCAGTCCTCTGCACAAGCACTAAGGTCCTTTCTTCTTGGCAGCCCACCTTGGAACTTTGGGAATTGCTTCTGTCACCTCGTTTCAGCAGCAAAACCTGCAGGCTACTGGCTACCTGAGGGAGGACATGCTACTGGTGCAGATGGATTAGGATGTGCAGAGGTGGTGTGGGACAAAATGGCAAGAGTGAGCAAGATCTCAAAGGAGGCGATATTCTAGAGATGTGTTACCAGAAAATCTAGCTCTAAATAACTCTTCAAAATACTTGCAGTTCTCCAGCATGACAAAGATACTTAACTATAGTGCTCTTGAAAGCTGGTTGTGAAAAAACACCTCTGCCTGTAGTATAAACATTGCACGAATACAGAGGATGTGAAGCAGGGGGTAAAGGAGTCAATCAAGATGGAAATGGGCTGATTTCCTTATCCACAAAACAGCAAGGCCCAAATCTTTCTTCAGCAGGGACACAGGCTCCTCCACTTACAGAGGCATTATCTTGGACTGCAAGCCGGAGTGGTTTCCAGAACTTTTGCCTCTCCCAAATATCCACTTATGCCAGGGAAGGCATTGCATAGAGACCGGGCCTATACTGAACAGCAAGACTCCAGTAGCCCACCGCAGCCCTGCGCCCCACAATCGTCTTTACCAGCTAGTACCACATTGTCTCACCCTTCTAGTGAGGGAACCCAAAGCAGCCCACCAAGGGCCAAGGACATATCAAAGCCCTAAACCTGGCAAAATACACGTTGTGCAAATTCTGTTCACATTAGAAGATGTACCAAGCACTGTGAACCTCAAAACAATTTTTAGCACCTATGTCCAGGAGTAGGTTAGGGATGTCAGGGGAGAAAGAAGACCACTTTCCACAAGGCAAAGTTGAGACAGCAAAAATCCAGTGGCCACCCTCAATGAGGTTTCTGACTGCATTTGTGTTCAGTCACAGCTAAAACCACAATGCACTCCTGAGGCAGGCAGCAACACCCACCCAACGTGGTCCAGCATAAAACCCAGTGATACCTGCTCACAATATTGTCAGATCCCCAACACCTGCTATTACTCCATGGCTGTGCTTTTCTGTCACGGTGGCACAGCCAGGAAATGAACAAGGGAACATATGTACCTCACGAAAATAGCTCAGCCAGGGTATTTTTAACTGGGTCATCCCAGCACAGCCAGCAGCAATGGCCAGAAGCAGGGAAGCAAGCAAAGAGAAAAAACGGTAAAGACCACAGCCTCAGTCAGCTCCCTGGAGGCTCAGAGTTTCATATCATCTGACCTGATAAGGAGCCCAAGACTCCATTTTGGGTAAGATCTCCCAGAACACTGTAGTGAAGCCGCATCACAAAGTATTGTCACCCATTCTTTGTTTTATTGATGGACTTACTCCCAAGCCTGGCACTGAATGTGTACTGGAGCCTCCTCTGGGACAAGTGGTGGTGGAGTCACCGTCCCTGGAGGTGATTAAAGAGAGATTGGATGAGGCACTTAGTGCCGTGGTTTAGATGATGAGTGGGTGTAGGTGTTGGGTCATAGGCTGCACTCAATGATCTCAAAGGTCTTTTCCAGCCTTGCTATACTGTGAAGTGGGAAAAGCAAAAAAAAACTACAAGAATAAGGCATACAGAATCACAGGGAAAAACTATGCCAGAAGGCAGTCCTGGAGGTCTTGAGTCCTATCCTTAGCCCCCAGAAACACTCACTACAAAAGCAGGTCATGTTGCTTGGACAGCTAAATTTGGAAGACTAACGAGGATGGAGATCCCACAGTCCCCTTGGGAAACCTGTCTTCCTACAGTCTTGTGGAGAGGTCCAGGCTGCAGCTGGCTTGCAAAGACTTACAAAGTTACCCAGATGGCTCCAGTTTAACTTCCGGGCCATCAGGACCCTTGTGGCTTTCACTGAAGAGCTGCTGTCTTGCCAGTCAGACCTAGTCTGCACCACTGCAGGGAGCTGCTGCAAATCAGGGGCAGAAGTTGACATTTATCTTTATTTAAGTTCATGAGCGGCTGTCTTTCCCTTTCCCCTTATGAGACGCATAAAGCAGGCCGGGAGATTCCAGGTTGCTTAGGAAGCCCAGGGGCTGGGAAGTGCCCATGGGGGGTTTGTTGCCAGACCTTAGAGTTCCTTGCAGTAGCCAGACCAGCAACGCTCTTCCTATGAGCAACCAAAGTGTTTTACCCTAAAGCAAGGGAGCCTTAGGCACCTGTGGCACCAACACAGTCACTCCCCTGCCAGCAGCGCCCGGAGCTCCACTTCCTGAAGGTTCACCTCTCACTCAGGCACAGGGAGTGAAACATCTTGCTGCACACGAATTTCCCCAGGCACCAGAAGATGCTTCATGAATATTTTTAAGCCAACATCAACTAGAAATCAAGCTGAAGGCATGACCCATCCTCTAATGAATGCAAAGAAACCGGTGCTCTGTCAACGCAAAGTCAGTTTGTGCATCCCAGGAGGGACAGAGGAATCCTCCAGGGATGATCCTACAATTGGTGGCCAACCAGTTTTCTGGAAGTTCAGTTTCCCCCTTCACCATGTCTCCCATGTCTGCTTCATGTGGTATCCCTACCCTGCAAGCTCTGGCAGAAAGGAAGATGATATGCTGAGGACACAAATAGCTTCAGTCAACACGACCTTTAGAAAACACAGCAGTGGGTCAAGGGGGTGTGAAAGGCTGGCAAAACCCAAAATGAGCCCAAAACTCAATTCAGTTTCATTAGGATTATTAGAGCTCCCAGGGGGGGTTGGAGGCAGTATGACTGTAACAGAGGATGGGGCCACCTTAGCCTCTTTGTAGAGCGAGCCCCTCCTTCCTTTGGTTCACCTCCAGCCTTCTAAGATAGCCTGTGTACTCCAGCAGAAAGATAAAGCTGACTTGCCTGCATTCTCCAGAGACAATACTCTCTTTCACTCTGCTGGTTACCTGGGCAACAAGGAAAATATTATTGCTTATCAACTTCCTTGTGAGTACTAATGTGCTTCTGAATTCAATGAGAGGGCAAATTCCACCTTAGAGAGCTTTTCTAACCTGGCAAGATCCTGCTCTGTTACGAAAGAAAAGCAAATAAAACAATCCCAGTTCAAAGAACAATAAAAACTAGAAGCCTCCCCTGCCACCTCCCTGTGCATAAAACTCATTACAAAAAGGAAGTGGTGAAATGCACAAACTTTGAGAGATGTTGTCAGAAAGGTAGCCTTAAAAAACTCATCATTTGACCTTCTGCAAGCCCAGCAGTTTCTCCTGAAACCAGAACACTATGCTTTCGCTCTCCTATTTCACAGGAAGAAGCTTCCTGCTAGTCAAGGCCAAGCTGGCTTCTGAGTTTCAGGAAGCAAAATTTAGCTCCCCAACTGAAAAGACTCAGCTGTGTCTCAGTCACCTACTGTGTTGTTTGGGAAGATAGAGATGCTTGGTCCCACTGCTCTGTATCATGAGGTCTAAGCTCACCTGTAGACATCTGGCAGATGGGCTATCTCTGCTAAAGGCTACCCTACAGAAGGCTTTTCATGCAGCAAAGTTCCACATTATTGGTTTGGGGGATTATGATCACATTCAGAGACTCCCAAGACCTTGGTTAGACACCCACAGGAGTCCAAGTGGGGTCCTCTGGGCTAGCCAGAGTTCTTACCAAACCTTTTCTGCCTAGCTCAGGAGTTGTGGCTGCCACCAGGACACAGATAGGTAAGGAAACCCGAAGTGTCCAAGTTTGGGAGGGGCTTAGAGAATACTGAGGGCAAAACTAGAATTAATACTGTCTTGTTGTAAAAGTAGAGTAAAAGGGCAGGTTTGATCCAATTTGATGCACGTTTTTTTTCAATTAGAAGGGCCACGAGGCTGGTGAGGGGGCTGGAGAATAAGCTCTATGAGGAGCGACTGAGGAAACTGGGGTTGTTTAGCTTGGGGAAGAGGAAGCTGAGAGGAGATCTCATCCCTGCCTGAAAGGAGGTTGTGACAGGGTGGGTGCTGGTCTCTTCTCGCAAGTGACAGCGATAGGACAAGAGGAAATGGCCGCAGGTTGCACCAGGGGAGCTTTAGACTGGACATTAAGAAGAATTTCTTCCCTGAAAGGGTGGTCAAGGATTGGAACAGGCTGCCCAGGGATTCTATGATTCTATGACAGAAAGGCAATGGAAATACAAGTGCAGATTTTTCTTCTTAGTTCTGTGAAGATTTGAGGCTACATCCTTCACTTGAATATCTGAAGATACATCCCTTATATATAATGTGATCTAATGTAACCACATTCCTCCATGACTGAAGATTCGTGGACTAAACAGTGCATAGGCTAGAATGCATGCAGGATATGATAAGATTCTGGTGAGTGAGACCAAGCCTGGCCTTAGAATCTTCTCTTCAAAGCTACACAGAAAAACTGACTCTGATCTCCCAGGTGGAAGTGGAAACTGCTACAGGGCACCAACCAGGCTCTGACTGTCTGGGCAGGAAAGCGCAAGTACAGACACAGCCCAAAGGACCTCGCCGTGGTGGTCTCCAATTCAGCCTCACAGTGAACCTGTCCATAGCTCTAAATTGAGGGCAGATGTGGAGCCTTCAAAACTCCCAAAGATGAAGGCCTCCCCCTGCCTGGTTCCAAGGCTGCAATGCCCTCCCAGGGATGCAGTTTTCTCTGATGTCTGACCTACTTCCCTGCAGCCGCAGCTTGTGTCCTTTTCTCCTTATTACACTAACAGTTACTGACCAGAAGAGCCTGGCTCTGTAACTGCCCTTCCAAGAGCTGCACCCTCTGTTAGTAAATCGATTCAGCAGCAAAAGACACAGGTACCTGCTACCATGGACTAGAGAAGAAATGGTTGGTTTCCCAAGCATGAGCCAGGAGCAAGGGGAGAGTCCTTGTCCTTCTGGAAGAAATTACAGCAGGACTTCTTTTATTATGAAAGGTGGCGGGCAGCATCAGAGGTCTCTGAAGGCCATAGCTGCAGAGCTCTTCCACCTCCTCTGCAGCATCATCTGCATGCAAAAAACATTTAGGGGCCAACACCCATATAGCACCTGTGGAATTACTTTATGATTCCAGATGAGGCTTTTCTCTTTGACTGGCTGATTAAATCAGAATTGGCATCTCTCTGTTCTCCAGAAAACTACTAATACACTTTTGAGCCCTCTAACAGCAGGACCCATTTAACTGATGCATGACAAGCCAGAAAGAGTGTGGCAAATGCAGGTATTACAGACACACCAGCCAATGCTTTCTTCTGCCACACCACAAGTTTCAAAATTGATTCACCATTTAGAGCAGAGATAGCAGGCTTAGTTTTTCTCTTTTTGGATCTTAGTTTGTCTTTAATTGATGATGACTAAGTGGGAGGACTACCCATGCTTTCATTGCCAGGGAAATGAGATCCTGTGCCCATTCATTCACCCACTGAGTTTGGCAAATGCACAGTCTCTGGGAAACCAGTGGCATCACTCTGAATCAAATCCATCGCTGCAAGTGGATCAAATTAGGAGCATGCTTTTGAAGCAAATCTCCTCTTGCTGTCATTTACTGCACTCCAGTTTGCATTCCAAAGCCATCTTGGAGCATGTAAAATCATTAAAATCATGTAAAATCATTAGTATCATTCCAGGATCAGCATCCAGTGCACTCCATCTGCTAATGGGACCAGCTGTGCCAAATGAAAACTGCCAGAATGGTTGTGGATATGAAGTCCCGGTACCACCTATTGCACTCCACAAGTCTACTCTCTTGCGCTGCAGATGTGGCTACAATTAAACGAGAGGTAATGCCAGTCACTGCACAGACAGATTTGCACGCATATCCTCCGTTTGACCTTCAGCTTTGCCTGTCTTCAGATAGCCTCTTTTCTTTACCTTCTCTCCTCTAAGTATTGCTCTCTCCTACTGGTTTTGGGTGTTCCTCGATCTCTGATCATTTCTTCTAGCATCACTGCTTTCCTCTGTGACCAGTCCCCTTCTTCACATCTGCCTATCTGTGATGAAGATCAATCTCTCCTCCCACATGGTAGTTTATTTCCTACATACTTCATTCCTGTCAGCATCTTTGCATATCTCCTCCAGTACGAGTTCTGATCATCTTCCAGCTCTGTCCCTTGGCATCACCCCTCTCTCCAGCCTTTCCATCTGGAGAGCATCCCTGGCAGAACCTCCACATCCCAGCTGAGCAATCCTCTACAGGCTCACTCTCCCTCCACCTCTGCTACTTTCCATGCCAGTCTCTCTCCCCAGAATAGCTGATATCCATGTCAACAAGCTGATCTTTTCTCTGCCTCTGAATCAGCTCTGGGCATCTATATGTCAGGAACTTTTAGGGGCAAAAAGCTTATCTGTCTGTTTAGCCCGCCCTAATGGATTTTCCACCTGCAGATTCATCTAATAACTTTTCTTGAACCACATCACCAACATCCTGTGTCAATGAGACCCACTGTTTATTTGTTTCCTGTAGTTCCTGGGCAGTGATAAAAAGACAGTCACTCCCTATCTGAACTCTTCATCTCATCATTCTACAATATGTCAAAGGCCACATATCGTATCCCTTTTCAGGCATCCCTTTTCCAAGCTAAACAGCCTTCTCTTTTGCACTACCAGGTCCTAAAATGAGCTGCAGAAAGCTAGCATCACATGAGGAATTCAAGACACACCTGCACTGTAGATGTATCCAGACAGTATTTGATCTTTTCACAGTGGCAGTGGAAAGAAAAAAAAAAAAAAAAAAAAAAAAAAAAAAAAAAAAGAAAGGTAGTACAGCCCTTGAAGTCTGGCTGTGAATTTGTGAATTAAAGTAGCATTTGGACTCCTGACATAATGCAGGCTAGGCAGCTTGGGGACGACATTTCCACGCTTTAGGCACCAAAAACAAAGACTGTCTGTGTGAAGATGAGAGAGAAGAGCACTGAATAAGACACAGTGGGCCACACTGCACCTGACTGAATATGCAGTTTTCTCTGGATATCTTCTATGTGTTCATGAAATTTCATCTGCATCTAGGGCTTTTCAGTATCAGCTAAAGTCTCCAGGCTCCAGGAAGTTTCTGCAGATTGCTCAGAGCCAGCAGAAAGTCAACACCATGCTCCCAGCTCTCGCTCAGCCAGAGACAACAACATATGGCAACAGTCCCACAGAAGGGTCCCCAGCAGGCTTGAGGTGAGTGCGATTGCTGCCTCACCCTAGGTGCCCCACAATGGCAGGGAACTCCAGGCATCAAAGCCTCAAAAGCTGGAAGCTCTCAAAATAAATAAACTCTGAGAAAGAACTCAACATAAAGGTCTGAATTTCCTGAGGAAGACTTGCCTTTCTGCATGAGTCTAACACATTTGTAGATTTCCACATTTGTAGTCTTTCCACATTTGTAGACTAGGACACCATGCAATCATCTGCCTGTATTGCTGGTGGCCAGTGGCACCAGTGGCAGTAGGACTCCACAACAGTGAAAGATGTGTGAAACTCTTGTAGTACCACATATGGTGTCTGTGCCATTCATCTTCCAAACCCCTACAACTGAGTTCGACTGCAAGACATTTAGAAACAAAAGTATAAACACCGCTATATTTTTGTGTGTGTCTAAGACATAAGCTTTCATGAAGCCACAGAAAAGTTCGTGTTGCAAGCCATTTTGTCAGGGAAGGAAGAATGGGTAAGACACTGGAAAGCTCTTCTGAAACACACACAAAACTGTACACAAGTTAATGACTGGTTACAGTGGTTTCTCAAAATTGAAAGAAAGAAACAGTAGAGAAATTATCACTTGGGTTCCGTCTTTACACATCAAACAGATCTATTCTCAATTAATCTTAAGAAGTCCTGTTTTACTAACAGCCCACAAAGGGCTGAACACCAAAACCAAGCTTTCAACAACAGGAGATTCCCCAAGCTAACAGCAAGACGTGCTTTATTAGAATGTTTTTCAAAACTTCAAGGATGACCATAATATACTCAACAAGAAATGCTGATAATTTGCCTCCACCCAGCAGATGGACCAATAAAGCAGATATGAGTGCCACAGCAGAAAGTTAGGGATCCTCACCACCCATCCAAGTTCACCATTCAGCATAAGTGCTGGGAAAGAAGCATGGGAGATACGAACCAAGGTAGACTTTCCAAGTTGACTTTAGGTATGGGTTTTCTAGGTTTAACTCCTTAGAACTTTGGCTCCACTATGAGGTTTTCATCTCTACATTCATCACAGAAGCACAGGCAGATTTAGGCTGGAAGCGGCCTCTCAGTCTCCGTAGCCTGAACTCCTGGTGAAAGTAGGGTCAGACTCTAAATCGGCCCAGGTTTCTCAAGGCCTCATCCACATGAATTCTGAAAACCTCCAAAAGTGGAGGTACTACAGACAAGCAAATCACCCTACAAAGCCCCTCTGTGGCTCATAACTGTGACCTCGGTCAGTCAATACATACCAGCAGCAGAGGCAAGTACGAGCCCTACACAGTGCTCTGCCTCCATGAAGATGAGTCACCTAACCCTCCCTCTCCAGATCTCCAGCCATCACAGTGTCTATCCCCGCTTACAGTCAATGTCCAAAGTGGCCCAGGGAACGCCAGCCATCAAATTGTCGCCCCTCCAATGATCACAAAACAAAACTTAGGAGATTAAATTTAGCTGTTGTGTTGGGAAAAAACAATACCACTTCGGGGCCCTAAAGGCAAAGCCCAGCAGAACATACTGAGAGCTTGGAGAGAGGAATGAATACCCTCCATCATGGAGAGATGGGATGCTTTGAGGGTGACAAGCCAGAGAAAGAAATCTCTGCAGGATGCCAGGTTGCGGCTGCTGTTCAGCTAATGGCAGGCTGAGAGATATCACCTACTTCCAGAGAACACTGCTGTCTGCACTGAGTCACATTGTTTAGAAGATCATCCTGTTCAAGTGTCTAGCAATGCATCATCCCAGCAAGTTCTACTCAGGATTCCTATTCTTTGCTGCTAAAAACACAACTGCCTTATTATTTTGCCAAATAATAACTCCTGCTTCCAGTTACTGGCTCGCATTCTGGTTTCTCAGCCAGACTGAAGAACATATTATCTGTACAATACATGAGGTTTCTGATCTTTTCAGCTCCACGGGTTCAAGAGCTCACTATAACACAACCTGGACACCAAGAAGGACAATAGTGTCAACTTTCCGCTTAAGCTTATAAAAACTCAGTAAGAGGTTGGGTTTTTCTGCTCCATGACTTGGTTTGCCTTGTGGATGCATCACACCCATGGCTATAACACAGGGCTTAATGTATGGTCAGGGAACAAGCCTCAAATAGATGCAACAGGCCATAAAGTCAAGCCCTTAAATGCCAATCAAGCCTCTAAATGACTGCCATGATTTTTTAAATTGTGAGACACCAAACTCCTATTGGTTTCTATGGAAGCTGTCCGATGCCAGGCTATCATTACCAAAATCTATCTTTTCAATTAAGACTTCAGGCATCAGTTACTGACACCAAGAACTTTGCAAATTCAAAGAGAAACATGAGTCACAGCCACGACCACAGGCAGGAGGGGTCAGAAGAGGGACTATGATCCTCCCTGACTGCAAGGAAAATAGCTTCTATACGTAGGAGGTAATGAATATCATGAGAGCAGGAACTCGGAGCAATGCTATTCTGATCTTGTTTTTGTTCTTCTGTGTGTGTATTTTGGTATTCAAATTAAATTAGAGAAAATGGCAGAGAAAAATTATGTGAACTAATTACATTTAAGTAGATGTTGGCAAGACAATCTTTGACTTCTTCGATTTGTATATTGCAATTAATGAGCTGTCTGCCTTCTCTGTGCCTATTACCCTGCAATTTTGTTGTCAGCGCGGCTTCCTTTTAGGGGCTTGATAGAGTGAAAGAAACTAGAGGATGAAAAGGAAGACTGGCCCTTCCTGGTAGCTTTCCCATTACCAGACAGTGTTCCCAATAACATCAATGTGAGGTTCCTTAGACAGGAGCACAGCAACTGTGACAGTGGTTCAAGCAAAATGGTATCTACATTTTCTAAGTTTTTAGGTTTTCTGGTTTTCAAGACTTGTGTATTCTTGCTCAGAACAAACACTGTGAAACACTGTTTTAAATAACTGTTTTTAAAAAACCTCGCAAATAACCATATGGAAGGTAGCTGAGAAATAAATGGCACTGACAGAGATGAACTTCCCACAGCCCAGAAAGCAAAACTCCACAGACATCTGATGCAAGAGGAACTATCATGTCAGTGAAAAGTCCATCCTTGGATTCAATGCAGACTGCCAGTGTGACAATGACACTGGGTGGCACTCAGAGACAGCACTACTTCAGGGGGCCTTCTGGAAGTCAGGCAAGTGTGCTATATGCACATTTAGCTCCCTGGCTAAATGAGACCCAGGTGAGGCTGAAGTAGGCCAGCCAGCTTTTGGAGAGATTTGCTGCTCCCAGTCCTGTGCTTGCACATGCCCTCGTTCGCCTGCTGCATCAGTCCATAGCCCAACTCAAGGAGAGGGCAACGTCTGAGAAAATAGCACTGATGTACTGAACATTATCCATGCACCCTGCCCATTGTTCCCCGAAAAGCTGGGGTGGGATCCAGAGCTTTCTGACTCTTTTAAGGAGGCTTTCAGTCCTCTGCATAGGCACCCTGCAAGAAGAGTTTAAGTAATGGTAATCCCAGTGCAAGGATTGCTCGATTTCTGCTCTAAGGAGGAGGCACAGTTCTTGCCTTGGCTCCTGCCTGCACCTTTTTTCTAATTGTCCTGCTTTCCTCTAGGTACAAGGTGGAGCCATGAGGCTTTTATTTGCTTTACTCATGCAACCCTGACCTGGAGAGCTTTTTCCAGACACCTTTTCTTGGGAGAAGTTCTCCCTCAACTTTGCCTGCCCTCCTGATTAAGCACAACTGCGAGAGCTACAGGAGGGAAATAAGATAGTTTGGCTTCTCCTGCTTTCCTGGAAGCTATCTAATCAGTTTCCAAGGACTTTGTCTCAATCTCAGAAATAAAAATATCACAAATGCTGGGAGTTCCTGCTGGTTTTATCTTCATTATCATTTTCCTCAGTGACTTTGTCCCAGAAAGGGAGAGAGGCAGTGCAGAGTAATTGGTGTAGAAGACCTCCTCTCTCCAAGTAGGAATGTCCATGTTTCCTGGCACAGGGATAAGAGCACAGTGACTCACCAGACTGGAAAGAAACCCTTCCAAAAAACAGAAGCCAGAAGGATGCCCAGAAGAGAGAGAAAGAGAAAAGCTAAATTTTGGGCACTGCTCTGGAAAATGTGAAACCATGTGAAAGAGAGCAAGGAGCGGGTCAGAAGGAGAAGAGAGAATAGGGCTTGTTAGTGCACACTACTATTGGTCCTACCATGGGCAGCAGCATGTCTCCAGGCTTTAGAAAAGGCTTTGCTTGGCTGAGGGTCAGAAAGTCCTATTTGTGAATTGGAAAATGCTTTGGAAATAGTAAGCGTCAGCACTACCCTAATAGAGCCCTGCAGGGTGTATTTTCAAAATGGAGAATTGCTGGCAAGCCTGTAATACCACAGAGGGGAAATCCCTGGAAATACTAGGCCAGTCTGGCTTCTACTTGCAAGGCAGTATAACCCTGTGAGTGTTAAAATCCTCAGCCCATACAGCCTCCCGGATGATGTGAAGGTCTTTCCTGTTCCTCCTGCAGAGAGGCAGAAGGCGCGTCAGCGTAATTGCTGTGTGCTGCAGGCAGCTCTCTGCTGCCAGAGCATCTTAACATGCACTTAAGTGAAGCCAGGCAATGACTACATGTGAAACACCTCACTGTGCTATCACTCCAGTGTCTTCTTGCCACGGCAGCAAGAGACCAGACCGTCTATGGCCCTGTTGTGCATCAAGACGAGGTCAGCCCTGGCTGTTTCAAAGAGCAGCTGCTGTCCAGCCTCACCAGGGATGGATTCGTAGGTCCCTTTGGGTCTGAGCAGGAGATTTACCAGCAAGTTCCTCAGCAGCCACTCAGACATCAGCCCACCCGCCAATTGTACTGGCTACTATTTTATTGCCAAAAAAAGACTGCTGCTGTTTATAACTGCCAGGTGAGAACATGCAGAGAAGGTGGGGGTGGGTTTTTTGTTGAAATAAACACTTCAAGCAAACTCTCTTGGAGAAGGTTTATTTCTTAGAGCGGAGGACAGGGCCTGGCCACTAAGGATCAGGACTCTGCTGAGGTCCTCTTGGACCAAGCAAGAGCAGATAGTGGGGAACTATCTGGGACAGTCTCCCTCCACCTTGTTTCTCCACAGAAGGTCTCAGTCATAACCCACCTTCCAACAGTTTCCCCATCAAAACCCCTGCTGTGGAAATAAGGGCCCATCAGCATGGGATGAAGACTTCATAATGTGCAGCTGCTGTGGGAAGGAATACAAAAACATCAGAGGCGGGGAACTGACCAAAACATGTGAGGAGCCTGCGAGGTCATGCTCAAAATCTATCTTATCTTGCCCTTGAGGCAGCTGTCTCATAGTCCAAAACATCACCTTCACTTCAGTTCTCTCCCAAGGTCTCTGTAACACTGAAGCACCTGTGTGCCTGGGCACCTGCAGCTCACAGCACAGGGACCTGCTCCATACTTGAGTGTACACACCCAAAACACAGTCTGCACAGCACTCGGGCATCCAGCAGTCCAGACAGCCCACAGGCGATGGAGAACTGCTCTTGCACAGGAACTACAAACCAGTTCCAAAGACCACTGCCCTCCCCAGTGCCAACCCACCTAGAAAGAGACTCGCAGAAACCTGTCAGTGCCAACCCACCTAGAAAGAGACTCACAGAGTCAGATAACCCAAAATACACTTGTTATCCAGCTACTAACAAATGTACCAGGCACACAAACATTCAAAATTTTGTCCAATATTGACATTTTCTGAGCAAGAAATCTGCTCAGCAGGAACAAAACAAAATACTTGAGAGACAAGCAGAAATTACCCTGGGGGGAAAAGGAGAGTGAGAAACCCGCCACATCAGGAGATACCCTGACCTGCTATCAGGAAACCCACCTGCTGCACAGAGAGAGCCAGGAACTGATCTGATCAATGGGACAGAGGGTCAGGCTGATGCAGCTGGTGCACAGAGGGCAGCAGTCTCCCTCTTCCCCTGGGCTTGCAAAACAGGAACACTCATGCAGAGCTGCTTGGCCTCCAAGGAAGAAGGATCCCAAGGATTTCAGGTCAGAGCTGAGGCGCAAGCAACAGAATTGTCTAGTTCCTTGTCCAAACTACTCTAGTGCCTGGGCCTCATGTTTACCAGGTCTATGGTAGATCTATGGAGATGACGGGATTTGACTTGTTGCTAGGTCAAGTGGATTGAATTAATTTGAAATACCTTTCATTCATGGAGCTCTACCTTGTCTCCAATAATGCTAATTCACCAAACAACGACACAGATGAAAACTCCTCTTTGCATTGTCTCTGAGAAGCAACCTGCTCCCCTCTATCCCGCCTCCCAAAGCTTTGCTGTAGAATTTCTTGAAATGCTCACACCAAAACCTGAACTCCTTGTGTGCCTTCATCAGTCACCCCCTATCTCTGATCAAGCCAGGAGAGATCTAAGCTCTCCAAAGAGAGCACAGCCAGTGGGAGAACAAAGGGAACAGCAAGGCTACACAGGCTGCTCCTTTGTTAACCCACCGGGAAGCCTGCACTGGGAAGCTTATAAAGCAACCAACACCAATGTCCCTGCAAGCGTTCTCCAAATTCTCTGCAGAAACCACCTTCCTTGAGCACCCAAGAGGCCAGAAGGGATTAAGTCTGTCCAGGCGAACTTCCTTTGCAGCAAATACGGTGCCTTCTTAGGAAGTGTAAGTGAACAAGGAGATCAGGAACAGCTAGGATGCTGCAAGGCTGGTTTTCTACACTCCAGAGCAAGACAAGGAGGGCACCACTCCCTGCAGGGTGAACAATGGATGTTCTGCAAGACACTGCACAGAGCTGGCCTCCGCAGGCCACCAGGGACTTGTTTGCAGAGTGCTGTCATCATTGGATATCCCTCTGCCACAGCCTGCCTTTGCCCCTCCAAAGCTGCACGGTCAAAGCCAGACTTGTGAGAAAAAGCCGCACTCCAAAGCTGTGCTTGCCTGTAACCGAGAACCCCTTCAAGGGCAGCTGGCACCAGGAAACCCTGCTGCTGGAGAGCACAGCCCAGGTGTCATTTACATGGCTGTCACCGTGCTCGGTGCCCTGGCACGAAGCACCCAGAATGCCCAGCACAAAGGGTCAGACCGAACCGCCGACACACCCGGGGCCAAAGATGCGGCTTTCCTCTGTGCCACACGCAAAGTTACACAGGTGCCACCCCGTGCCACCCGTTGCAGGCGGGGCTGGCGGGAAGGAGCACAGCCTTCCTGGCATGCAGGATGCTGTCTCCCACCCGCCCGAGCACGGGAAGCAGCCCTGCTGCTCCGCGTACCCCGCAGCGGAGCCCGGCGGCTGCAGTCCCCACCGTGCCACGCAGGGAACACCCTCCGCAGCCACCTGCAGCAGGGCAGGGGCGGGGGTGCCGCCCGGGGGGGCGCCTCCAGCACCGCCAGCCCTCCCGCCGAGGATGCCCGAGCGGCACCGGGCGGCCCCGCATCCCCAGCGGCGGCTCCGGCTCCGCACAAAGCGGGGCGGGGCCGGCGAGAGCTGCGGGTGCCCGGGCACGGCAGGAGCTCCCGCGCCGCTCCCCGGCACCGCCGAGCTCCGCAGCCCCGGGGATACCCCTACCCACGCGTGCCCCGCGACCCCTACCGCCGCACCTCGCCAGGTACCGTTCCGCGCCGTTCTGTTCCGTGCCGCGCCGCGCCGTGCTGTGCCAGATGAACCCTGCCGCGTCCCCGCCCCGGCCCGCCCCCCGCGCCGCGCCCTGCACGGGAGGGGCCGGCGGGATCGGGGGTGCCCTCACCGGCACCCACCACCCCGTTGCAGTCCACTGAGCCAGAATCAGCGGTGCCCCCCGCTGCCTGATACGGGAGCTGCCGGCAGGACCGGGGTGCCCCCGCCCCCTGATGCGGTAGGTGCTGGCACTATCGGGGTGCCCCCTGCCCCCTAATGCGAGAGGCTGAGCCGGGAGGGGCCGGCAGGATTTGGGGTGCCGCCCACCCCCTTGATGCTGGAGGTGCCGGCAGGCTCGGGGGTGCCCGCAGCCCCTGGTGCAGGAGGCTGAGCCTGCAGAGCGCTTGCCCGGAGGGGTCCAGTCCGATCCAGACCGATGCCCGTCTGCCCTGGGAAGTGCGGGGTTCTCTCCGCTGCTGCAGAGAAATGGCAGGAAGATGTGCCAGGGGAGGTTTGGGTTAGATATTAGGAAAAGGTTCTTCACCCAGAGGGTGATGGAGCACTGGAACAGCTCCCCAGGGAAGCAGTCATGGTGCCAAGCCTGACAATATTTAGGAAGCCCTTGGACAATGCCCTCAGACACACACTGTGAATGTTTGCGTTGTCCTGTGCAGGGACAGGAGCTGGACTTGATGATCCTTGTGGGTCCCCTCCAACTCAGGTGATTCTGTGATTCTGTGAAGTGCTCAAGGACCTCCTTTCCCTCAGGTCGGAGAGCAGCCCACTTGGCCTGAAATGCCCCATTCCCCAACGCCATCACTGCTGCAGACAGGTGCCTCAAGTCTGTGCTGGGAGGTACCTTGCAAAGGCTAGGTGCCTTTCCCTAGGAAATGATCCAACAGCATCAGGACTTTGCCATCATCTGTACAGAGGCAACCCACAGGCCTTGCCTTTACTCACAGAGCTGCTGAGGACATGGCAGCATGTCCATACACTCGGTGCAGCCACCAGGTGCTGTGTATGCTGAACGCACTCCTACAACATGTATTAGCATGGCAGCCTTAGCTTCCAGCCTCTGGATGGCTCTGCAGCCCCTGGCAGATGGAGAGACACTGGCCCTCTTGGACCCAAAACTGCAAGGCATTCACTGGTGGCAAATGGCTGTAGAAAGTTTCTCATGCCTGCAAACCTCACACTTGGACATTGCAGGTAGTTGGTACCTAACAGACACCCCTGCTCAAGTGGAAGCAATACTGGACCTGATGGCCATCAGTGCAGGTGAGCTCATCAGTGGGATCCAGACCGGAAGCAGCCTGGGCTGCAGTGATCACGCATTGGTGGAGTTCACAGTCCTGGGACATATGGGACAGGCAAGGAGTATAATCGGGACCCTAAATTTTAGGAAAGCAAACTTTCAGTGCTTCAGGAAGTTAGTCAGTAGGACCCTCTGGGGAATGGTCCTCAGGGACAGGGGAGGAGAACAGAGATAGCAGATCTTTAAGGATGCTTTCCACAGACTGCAAGAGTTCTCAGTCCCCACATGTAGGAAATCAGGAAGGAAAGAGACCAGCGCGGCTGAGTCAAGACCTGCTGGTCAAACCGAAGGGCAAGGGAACTGCACAGACAGTTCAAGCAGGGACAGGTAACTTGGGAAGAGTATTGGGATGCTCCCCAGCTGTGTAGGGATAGGGTCAACATTTTTGCCACAGTCTTCACTAGGAACCACTCTCCTCACCTTTCCTGACTCAATGGACAAAAAAATGGGGATCAGGGGCATGAAGTCCCCCCCACTGTAGGGGAAGATCAGGTTTGTAACCACCTGAGGAACTTGAACATATATAAGTCAATGGGGCTTGGTGAGATGCATCCCAGAGTCCTGAGGGAATTGTCTGGTGTGATTGCCAAACCACTCTCTATGATATTTGAAAAGTCATGGCAGTCAAGTGAAGTCCCTGGTGGCTGGAAGAAGGGAAATATTGTGCCCACCTTTAAAAAGTGTAGAAAGGATGCTCCTGTGAACTACCAGCCTGTCAGTGTCACCTCTGAGCCTGAGAAGGATCGTGGAACAGTTCCTCCTAGAAACTATGCTAAAGCACATGGAAGGCAGGGAGGTAATTTGAGACAGCAAGCATGGCTTCACCAAGGGCAAGTCCTGCCTGACCAACATTTCTATGATGGAGTGACCACATCAGTGGACACAGGAAAAGTAATGGATGTCCTCTATCTGGCCATTCTGTAATGGCCTTTGACACAGCTCCTGTCAACACTCTTCTATATAAACTGGAAAAATACAAATTTGATGGATGTTCTGCTTGGTAAATATGGAATTGGTTGGATGGTCACATCGAGAGGGTAGCGGTCAACAGCTTGATTTCCAAATACAGACTGTTGACCAGTGATGTCCCTCTGGGGCCCCTACTGGAACCAGTACTGTTTAATATTTTCATTATGATATAGACAGCAAGGTCAAGTGCACCTCAGCGAGTCTGCAAATGATACAAAGTTGAGTGGTGCAGTTGACACGCCAGAAGGCCAGGATGTCATCCAGAGGGATTTGAACAAGCTGGAGAAGTGGGCCTGTGTGAACCTCATGAGGATGAACAAGGCCAACTGCAACGTCCAACACCTGGGTTGGGGCAATCCACAGTTTCAGAACAGGATGAGGGATGATGTAATTGAGAGCAGCCCTGTAGAGTAGGACTTGGGGGTATTGACGGATGAAAAGCTGGACATGAGCCAACAATGTGTACTCCGAAGGCTGGAGCACCTCTCCTACGAGGCTGAAAAAGTTGGCCTGGAGAAGATGAGGCTGCAGCCTTCAAATACTTAAAGGAGGCCTACATGAAAGATGTGGAGAGACTTTTTAGCAAGGCCTGTTGTGACAGGACAAGGACTAATGGTTCTAAACTAAGGCAGGATAGATTTAGACTGAATAAAGAGAAGAAATTTTTTACAATGAGGGTAGTGAACCATCAGAACTGGTTGCCCAGGGAGGTAGTGGAGGACCCATTCCTGGAAACATTCAGCATCAGGTTGGATGGGGCTGTGAGCAACCTGATCAAGTTGAAGGTGTCCCTGCTTCTGCAGGGGACGTGGACTAGATGACTTGTGAAGGTCCCTTCCAACCCAAAGCATTCTATGATTCTATACCTTGGCAGCACTACAAGCCGACCTGGTACCCTGTATGAGGAACTTGGCAAGCAGACAGCAATGCCCAAGATCAAAGGTCAGATGAGATTCCTCAGCCAGGTCTCCCACTCAGCTAACACCACTGTAGTCCTGTCTGAACAGAACCTAAGGCAGCTGGGTCATCTCCATGCTTTAGTCGTACCAGTCTTTGGGTAGCAGTGGCAGCTCTGGGTTGAGCCAGCAGGTGTGAGAAGACTGTGAGACTGGGTAGCCTCCACAGGTGAGATGCTGCACTTCAGGTGTGTCTGCTTTGGTTTTGCGGTTGTGAGACAGGAGTCTTCCAGTCCCTCAGGGCAGCTGAAGTCCTTTTGGGGAAAGAAAAGCAGGCCTTTAACAAGAGCGATCCCATCAGATCCTTTGAGGGAATTGAGCAGAATTTCAGAAGCAACCAGAAGGCCCCAAGAGTGATCTCCATGCCTTGCTGCCAGGTGTGAGGCTAGGACAGTCCAGAAGTCTAAGGCAGTCAAGCAGAGACATGATTGTTGAGAAGACATGAAGCACAGGAAGCATTCCAGCTGTGAACACAAATTGTGGCTGCACGTGCAGGAGCTGACCTGGACCGCTCTGCCTATAGGAATTGAGATGACTTCTGGAACCCCTCAAGACCCTCACAGTACATGCTTACATCTGCACCATGGAGAATCACAAGAGAAATCAGACACTGATACACAGATGATCTCCAATGCTTCCTTTCACACATGCTGTGCTCCAGCCCTGATTGAGCTGTAGAAGATTACATGCAGGAACTAATGGGGGAAAAAAGGTGCTTTGTTTGAGGCTATTGGCGGGAACTATTTCTACTGCCTACAGCCCCGTTCACTGTAGGAACCTAGCTATGCTGGTTGTGCACAAGTGCCATTCCTTAGAGCTGTTTTAGGTAGCTGACAAATTGAATGGTTTTGCTGCCCATTCCCCTTTGCAGTCTAAGACTGGGTGGCTGGGAGTGGTGTCTGTACTGGGGTGTCCTTGGTGACGGGGGGGAACTCTATTCTCTGTCTTTTTCCACTGGACTTCTCAATTGGATATCCAACAGCAAGGGCCTGGTTGAGCAACTGCTGCTGATAGTCTGTACCCATGGAGGTGGCTTGTGGCAAAAAGCACTCACACACACACTTGTCCCACTGTGTAAAGGTTTTCCAGCAGCCCCACCCCCCCCCAAAAAAATGTTGTTAATGCTTTGTGTCGGGATCCATCAGTAGAAGCCAGAGCAATGTGCCCTGTAACTCTCTGCCATTCCATATCCTTAACTGCCACAAATCAGGTGTTACGGTTTGGGTTAATTGGGGTGCTTCTGACTCTGGCTCGCCTTAGTCTAAAGTAACTGCTTGTTTTTCGGACAGTTTCTCTCTAGCAGTGGTAACACAGAAAACTGGTATGCAGAGAGGCTAATATTTGTACTTATTCCTCTAGTAACCAGGACCATCCTTGAGCTAGTGAAAAACGAGAGCACCAGCAGGGAGGGCGGGCAGGACAGTTGACCCCAAACTGACCAACACGAGTATTCCATCCCATAAACATCATACTTGGTATCAAATTGAGAGATCACAAGGGTTTCTCTTTCTCTTTTGCAATGGCCGACATCCAGTGAGGACTTCTTTTGTTTGATTGTTCCTGATCCCAGATACATGCGTCCCTGAATCCTATTCCTAAGTTCAACACCCTCCTAGCTGTGGACCCATTCCCTCGTGACTGCTCTACAGCAGTTGTGGTGACCTATGGTCATTGAGGGGTGGAGTCGGGGTGTGATGTCAGATATTTGTACTTACTTTCGTTACTTTCTGATTATTTTAACCATTATTACTGTTATTATGATCATTTCATTGAAGTTGTAGGTTTAGTTTCCAATCTGCAAGCCTCTTCCCTCTCATTTTCCTCTCCTTTCCCCTGGGGGTGGGGGTTGGAATCTGGGAGTCCAACTGCACAAGTTTAGCCAAAAATTTAGCTGGGTCGAGGGTAAACTGTGACATTGGGTCAGAGGGAGGCTAGTATAACCTCTGGACATTGCTTCCCAGCCAGTGCAAATTAAAAAAAGGTGGAAAGCTGCCACCATAGAGAGCAGAATTCATCATGGAGGGGAGCCTGACAGCACTGCAGTTGACTAGCATTGGCCCACTGCTAGCCACATGCAGCACTGCAACCTGCCGCAAGCCACTGGGAAAAGCAGAGCTGGCACCTGTTGTGGCCAGTCTGGGCCTCAGGAGCTACACTGATGCAGCTGTATTCATGGTGCCCGTGCAGCTATGGCATAAAGCATCTCTCACCTAGCTGGGAATGGCTCCCAGGGAGCAAAGTCTTACCTTGCAGGGAACAGCTGTGGAAGTGGATGAGATGGAAGGAAAACAGCTTTATGTTTGGTGATATGCTTTACAACCCTAGGAAGGGCACAACTGGGTTGCAGATCCTCAAGCAGATTTAACTCAAGGCCATGTTATACCAGCACACAGCTCAGTGTATCTGCACTGAAGGGGAAGTGCTGCAGCAAACGTTGCTCTCTACTTTATCCCAGTCTGCTGAGGACAAGCGGACTGACATGCCCATGGTAGGTTTGGATGAAGCAATATAGAGGAAGCCGCTGATTAGTTATACCAAATCAGCCTTACATTTAACAAGAACTTCCCTCCTGCTGTAACTATTTCCAGCCCTGCAAAGTACAAGATCACTGACTGTGCCACATCTATGGGGGCGGGTACCATGGTGATGTGGGGCGGAAGATGGTCCCAGGCAACATCACCAGCTTTGAAGGTGGATTTAAAACACCATCACAGTGGCAGTGTCAAAACCGGAAGTCTTTTCAGAGTCTGTGCCATTGGCATTCCCCTTCAATGTGCCAGAGCTTTTATCATGCTGAAAAATGTTAAATTACCAGAATATGAAGCAAAATATCCATTGGTTTTAATTTCTTTTTGAAACTTTTCCTTCCTGCAAAACACTGCTATAAACAATACTTTTGTTCTAACAGAATCACTTTATAAAGGAAAAAATAAAGGTATTATTTTCAGCAGGGGGCTGTGGTATTGGGCTCAGTACTACTTTTTCCCAAGGGACATTTAAATTTAATTTTACTTACCTTGGATGTTGCCTCAAGCCTCAAAACTTCCTACCAGCTTGACACCAGAATGTGCCAGAATGTGTATTTAAACCAGAGCAGGTACTGATCCACCAGGTGGAACTTCAAAGCCAGACTTTGCACCTGTCTAGAAGCCATCAGCTAATAACAAGATGAGATGGGGACTTTGTCTCGGTGGTAGCTGTGTGAGCTGAACACAGGCAGAATGCACGAACAACCACAAAGCCACAGATTAAATAAAAAGAATAAATTTACTTCCATTTCCTCATGTTCTGGGGCACTCCAAAAGAGCACCCAGGCAGAGGAAATGCAAGCCAGGAACACAGGCACAATGGGGCCTGGTCCTTTTTAGAAAGTGCAAATCCCAAAAGTGCTGGTTTGCCTGTATTTTATCAGAGAAAAGGCAGATTTTCCCACCACATTTTGATCTTTCCCACAGCAGGTCAGAAATTGCAAGCCTGTTTTCTGGGATGGCCTTGAATTTACCTAAACACAAAAGGCTGTAAGCACACAGCACCAGGCAATGATTAGCACGACTGAGGTGTTTTTCTACATCCCAGCTACAAGATCAGTTGAGTGTTTTCCAATTCCTCCTCATCAATCTTACTTTATATTCCCTGAGTAGTTGACCATGTTCCTAAAGCAAGCATTTGGCAGCAGCAGGACAGGGACATCTTGCCCCAGGTGTGCTTGCCACAGTTAGTGATTTCTGGTGTGCTGTTTTCCTCTCTAGAGATCTCCTGAAGCGAAGCAGGAATCACACAGAAGTATTCTCACAATTTAGTATCTCAGTGCAGGCTGAAGCCACTGACTGAACTCCAGGAAAGGGGTTGAATTACCTCCGAGTGCATTAAATTACATCAGCTCCACTGCTAAGGCCCTGGCATGGGAAAGTGGCTTGTCTTCTTGCACATGGTAGAGTTAATGTTTTGTAGAGGAGCTCTTAGGACTGAGAGAAGCCCCAGAGAATGGTTTGAGATGCCCCAACTTTGGCTTAGGCCACTGAAGGGAGCTCTTAAATGGGAAGAAAGCCAGCCCCAAGTCTTGTGTCTGTGACAATGGCAGGAGGTGGCCCATCCTGCAAGCTGGAAGAGAAACTCATCGCTGTAGGATAGCTCCTGCTACACAGTGTTACTGCTTCCTTCTCACAGGCAATGCCTTGTCGCTTAGCTCTCTGATTCACTCTGGACGAGAGGCTCGACCTTGGGATAAACATTAACCCAATATACAAGTAGAAAAAACCTCCCCAGGAATGCCTCTTTCTGGGCAGTGTGCCAAGGACACAGGAGCAGATCAAGTGTCTTTGCTGTGTTCTAGCACTTTCACATACAAAGGCATGGCTGCAGCATGTAGAGTTAATGGTAGTTCAGACCGAAGATCCTACCAGCTTTATACAAAGGATAAAAAGCAGGTGAAGAAGGGAAGACTCTCAGTGTCTACCTGTTTGGGTTTCCGTGTGTTTGGCCACCCTCACCAATTTGTCCTCTCAAAAACATGTAAGCATTTGGTGGCTCCAAAGTCCTGCAACAAGGTGATCTACAGATTAATTGCAGATTTAGCAAGGAGTGGGATGGGATCAAAACCATCCCTTTTAGGGTTGAAGCTGGTAAACCAAGGTTTAAATTAATGCAGACGTAGAAGGCTTAATTTAACAAGTAATGTCGTGTGTACAGCAAAGCTCAGCACAGGCTGGCTTTGGGGTGGAGAGACATTTGTTTTATGCACAGGGATTGGCACAGGCAGAGGGAGCTACTGGGCTGTGCAATCAGGCCAGACTGTTTTCCAACCACAACAGTTGACCGTGGCAGCACAAATTATCCTTATGCACTTCATGCAGGGGTAACTTCTGTTCAAAACATCCCCAGCACTATCTAATACTCACTGTAGGTCTTGCAGAGGCCCATTGGACTTGTGTAGGTTTAAGCTAACCTCTGTGTCCAGCTGGTATCTTGTAACACAAATTCAGTGCTTTTCAGCAGACCTGAAGTTTGTAGAACAGCAGGGGAGTAGAGTAGGGCCCATGAGGATATGTCAGCTTGGCTCCAAGGCACAGGTCTGCACCAGCTTTGCAGATCTTGCGTCCACCACATTTTAGTAAAGAATGGCCACAACTGACTGGCTGGTGGTATAACCAGAGGAAATGGCCCCCAGCAAATACACACATGGAACAAAACCAAAAGCTGGTAAAGATACAACAGAAGAGAAACAGAAAAGAAACAGCTCAGTCCTTATATCTTCTCCAGAAAAGTTTATTTTTAATGAGTCATTATACACCACATAGACCAATGTTTATTTATATCCTGATATAAATGGTGATGTCAGATTATGTCAGTCATTCCTCCCCCCCTCTACTGCTGTAACCCTCTTGTAGAAGGCCACTAAACTTGTCAGGCACAATTTTCCCTTAGTGAGGCCATTTTGGCTGTCACCAGTCACCTCTCTTTTTATCTTTGTGTCTTAGAATATTTTCCAGCAGGATCTGCTCCATGATCTTGCCAGGCAGAGAGGTGAGGCTCAGCAGCTAGTCACTGGGCACTTCACCAGTCTGCCACAACTTTTCAAATATGATGGATAATGTCGCAATGACTTCATCTGCCAGTTCCCTCAGGACCATCAGGTGCATCTCATCAAGTCCCATGGACTTGTGCACCACCAGGTTCCTTAGACGATCTCAAACTTGGTCTTCTGTGGTAGGCAGTACTTCATTGTCTGTACACTGGAGAATGTGGGTCTTGCAGGGTAGAGTAAAACATCAAAGTGATAGACCTAATCTGTTTCGATCATGAGTTTAATCAGCTTTCAAGTAAACATGTTTAAAATCAACCACATCATGCTGAGTTATGCAAGTGACCAGTCCTGACCTTTAGTATATGGACAAGTCAACATGAGAAATTACAGATCCTTGCAGACAGGAAAAGGCGAGTAATATATGAGGTCCTACATAAAAAAAACTCGAGTCTTTGCCTGTAACTCTTTTTATTTAACAAATTAAGAAAACCAACTATTATCATCTTCAAGAGATTTCCATTTCCATATGCTGGTGCACAGAATAGCTGCCAGACAACCCATTCCTTTCAAAGCTGGTTTGGACAACTGCATTTCAAAAAGCAGACCTGCTTTTTCACGCACAACAGTGTACTTATAATTTTGTGAACTAGATGACGTTTTTAGTCATATTCTGTCTAATCACGAGTACAAAAGATAATGAAACAAAGAGTAAATTTCAGCTTGTTCTATACCATTAACAACTTCTTGTTTCCAAAGGAAACATCTCATTATAATCCTGCATCAATAACAATTTTGGCTAATAAAAGAATAACCAGATTTCACATAATATTAACTGATGCTGATGTGATAGAACAGATAAAGGCTTATTCAATAAAACTTTAATGTCTTATTACTCCTTCTGCCTGTTCTGGGTCATTGAAACCTGTCTCTGAATGTTACAGAACAATAAACAATCTTGTAATTTTGGATAAAACCATATATCCTCCTACATTGCATGGCGATGTGTGCGTGATTTTAAGTTCAAGTCATGTAAGCAAGTAAAAACTCAGGAGAATTATAGTTAAAAATTTTTAAAATTGTTTCTGGTGGAGTTCAGAAGAAAAGCAAAATTGCCACTGAGCTGACGTTAAGATGATGAAGCTGTCCTATGTCTCCTAATACAACATAACCCTAGTATCACAAGCAAAATGTGTTACTCTTACGAAGAAGAAAATGATGCTGAAATCAGCTTAGAGGAACTGTTGAAGGACAGACAACAAGACAATCAATAATATCTCTTTCTGGTTGCTTCATTTCCATTTTCAATTTTAAAAGGGTATACAATAAGCTATTTTTCTTCTCAGGAAAATTTAATCAAAATGTATTCAGAGCTCTTAATGCAACTTTTAACAGAAACAAGAAAAGAAGAAAGTTCCAGGAAGCAAAGTATGGAAAGAAGTTAAAATAAATAAAAGTATGCTTTTTTGGCTGTGTGTTCAAGCAGCATAAATTCTATTCCAAACAGTCAGGACATGTAAAAAGCCAAACATTTTATTCCTTCTGTTTCATTATGTGATAGAGATTCTGCAAATAAGTAACAAACGTTCTGCAAAGGGAATAAACAGTGAAAAAGTGTTTTGCACTGTGTGGTATGACCCGAAATAGTCATGTATACAGAAAAAAACCCAAACCTTTGGATCTCCTCCACAACTCTGTCCTCCATGCCATAGGTATCACTTATGGATAATTGTTTCTTATGTCATTATAAAGCCAGAAGATTGGCCTGATACATGCTTTAAGCAAAGGTCACCTATGGATAACAGTACTCACGCTCCATGGTGCCTGTGCTCTAAGCCACACTGCGCAAGTACAAAATCCTGACTTGTGCTATGGTTCTCTTTGCACCAGAAGAAGTCTGAGGCCTTCAAATAAAAGCGTTATAACATAACCCTTTTGGTAAGTGATGTGATACGATATACTTACCAAAGGAAAAAAACCCACCTGCATCAATGATGAAGTCCTGGCAATGTTAAAGCTCATCTGCCTGTTATTTCTGGCATACAGCAAGGAGAGATTTATCAAACAGAGGCTTGCACTGCTCCTGAAAGAGGTCTTAAACTTTCTGTTACCCTTATTTAACTGATATGCTGAATAGGAAATGTAATTATAAGACTTTCCTCCATAAACAAACCCTTGTTGAAAGATGTGTTATAACTATTCACAGTTTGGAAGAGTTCTGTTTGCTTAGAGAAACTGTTTACTTGTTAACCTTAACACTGTGTCCCTCTCCATAACTTTGCATCCATTTCAACACCTGATGCTGAAGCTCTGTTATTTTGGGATTTGTTTCATGCTTTTTCTGGCTGCTGTACTGTACGATCGTCAGCTGCCTCCAGATGTTATTCAAACAGTATTCTAAGATGGTTTTATAGATATGCATTGTCTTAGACAAATAAACTGTTAATAAAGCAACAAAAGAAGTAATTGCAGTGACAAAAGACAATTGCCGAGATGTATGTTTAATCTACACATAAATTAAAATTTATGTGTCCTATGTCTCCTAGTACAACATAGCCCTAGTATCACAAAGCAAAATGTGTTACTCTTATGAAGAAGAAAATAATGCTGAAATCAGCTTAGAGGGACTATTGAAGGACAGACAATGTGAAGGTGTCTTGAACAAAAAAGATGAAAATTTAATGGCTCGCCAGTATGGAAGGACACTATTGCTGCTAACCAGGTAGGTAACTTGCCTTTATAAAACTGCTTTATTTCTTGTGGTATCTGCTGTGTGAGTCCAGCTAGGCATTGCATTCCGTAGCTGCAGATGACAGCAGCAGCACTGTTATATTTGAGTAGTCTGTATGGTTTATACTAAATGGAATCATAGAATCACAGAATCATAAAACGGTTTGGGTTTGAAGGGATCTCAAAGCCCATCCAGTTCCAACCCCCCTGCCATGGGCAGGGACACCTCCCACCAACCCAGGCTGCTCAAGGCCCCATCCAATCTGGCCTTGAACACTTCCAGGGAGGGGGAGGGGGCATCCTCAGCTTCCCTCGGTGACCTGTGTCTCACCACCCTTATTGTGAAGAATTCTTCCTAATGTCTAATTTAAATCTTCCCCCTTCCAGTTTAAAGTCCCTCCCTGGCTTTCCTGTTGCCCCCTTTAGGTACTGGAAAGCCGCTATAAGGTCCCCCCAGAGCCTTCTCTTCTCCAGGCTGAACAATCCCAGCTCTCTCAGCCTGTCCTCACAGCAATGGTGTCAAGAACAACTTCATCTATATTTTGCTGTCCAAAGCTTAACTTGTCCTGTGTTTTCTCCATTGTTCCTATTATCACAACTATTTCTTAAGCCTGAGTCATGCCTTTTTTTTATAAACAGTGAACGATGCTGGAGTTATTTGATAATGCATGAAGAAAAAAATATATATAAGAAAACTATGTGATGAGTCATACAGCACAGCACATCACAACCGCAGTGAGGACAACAAGGTTGACTTAGTATTCAGCTCAGTTTTCTAAGTTTATTCAGATCTTTTTTACGTGTGCAGTTTCCTGCGTGAGGTGTCACTAGGATATGGAAGGAGGGGTGCTATGTAACTTTGAAATATCATCTAGGAGTGCTTTTGCTGCAGTAGAACAGACGAGGAACAACTGTTCATTTGTCTTCATCCCATCCCCCTACAGTGTTTATAGTAATTGCAGAAAAGAATTCTACTTATTATTCTACTTACATACTCATTCTGCATTTTTCTTCTTATTCTGTTATTGCTAGAACTATTTAAGTGAACATACAATAGTCTCTTTTCCCCAAATTTCTCTTTATGGCAGATGGTTTTCATTTTATATCAGTTTTAAGGGAACATCTTTCAAGGATAATTCAGAGTGACAGAGGTTAGATGCTCTGAACTACCTTATCTGCTATGAAGACATAGAGAGCCTCATTTGTCTAGGGCATTCATAAAAGCCAGTTTCAGCTCCTTAGGAATCCATTCCAACAGATGTATCTGAGAATTCACAATACACAACTATGGGAACTTGTCAAGCATGGCATTACCATTCCAGGCACAAAAATGCTTGAGGTGAATGTTCGTATTCCAAATCTGAATAGCATAAAACCAGAAAAACTCAAAAAATTAATTTGTGAGAGTCCAGTCCTAAGTATTGGACTGTAACTTCAAACTAGTTGCACTATGAGATGTTAGACACTATTTCAGATTTTGCTTAAAATGCCCTCAGCTTCAAGTATCTCAAGAAGTCTAAGAATAGTTTTAGGTGGAAATTGTTCCAAACTTGCAGAAGACGGATTGTAAACAACAAATGACTTGTCATTTTTGCATGTTTCTACGTTTCCACACTGAGGTTCCAATGAAAATTTCCCATTCTGAGATACAAGACAACACATTACACATGTGGAAGTTCGTATGCATGTTTTTCAGGCCAATGCATGTAATAACATAAACGATGGTATCCTAGCTGTGAAATGAGCACATACACTAACAAAGTGTAATTTGCACTGAATTGATTTATAATGACAGAACTGAAATAAGGAAGCAAAGGGGGATGAACATCTTATTGAAGCTACACTGGAGGTATACCAATGGCAAAGAATCACAGCCTACGAACACAAAGGATGGGCTTCAGGATACACCGAAAGCACTCGGTTTCTGGCTATCACTATTCACTACTAAAAACAAACCCAGTGCTGTGTCCAAGTCCCATGTTAGCAGATGTCAAACTGCCACCAGCAGGTGCATCAGAGCAGCGTGTCTGAACAGCATGATGTCCTTGTCCTCCACTTTACCTTTACCTTTACAAAGAGAAGACAGAGGTCATGCTGTACGTACATAAACAATTCAAAAGATTCTGCTATCTCAGAATTTTCATTAAACATATGTAGATAGGCATGAACTTGAAAGTTGGATCCAGTGGTCTCAGCAAATAGCTTACGGTATAGCATAGCTCAGGGGTGTCAAATTCAACAGCCTGCAGGCCGAGTCTGGCCCTCCACCTTGTTTAATCCAGTCTGGCAGGTTGTTTGTACCTGGCGGTGGCGCTGAACTCCCTGTCCCTACGCTCCTCCCAGTGCACTGGTCACATGTGTGGCGTGTGTGACACTGCAGGAGCAGAAGCAGGAGAGTGGTGGGAGCTGTGAGTTTGACACCCCTGGCATAACTTCTCCCATGCCATGTGACCCAGAGCAAGTGGCACACAGGGGAGTGTTTTTGAAAGGTGTGTAGGGATAGATGGTGCTTGCTGGAGGAGGGCATAACAATTCCCCTGGGCGTGCCAGTAAATTCACACTGCATTACTGATTCTAGTACTGCAGTCTTTGAAAATTGCAGGAAATAGCATGGAAGACAAAGGTCTTGTAACTGGTTTGTATCAAAAGACAGAAAGTGACTGCTGATCTCTGTCAGTGACAGTGCTGAAACTAAGGGCTACGTCCAGTTCTTGACACCACTCACCATGAAAACTCAGTGAGTAGAACAGGTCATTTAGAAACAAAGCAAGACAATAAGAAACTACATTTTATGACCAAAGACTGGAGCATTTGGTGATATGGGGTTAGGATATAAAAGACCAGCAGGGGAATAACAATCTTGTAATAAACCAGTATTGTCATAGTAAGTGATGTTTTTCTCTGTTCACTGTGGGATTAATGAGAAAATGCATCAGCTTGCTCTGGAGTGAAGTACACTGAGATTGGATACTGTGGAAGTATTTAAAACCAGGAAGGTAATAAGAGTGAACCAAGTTACCACGGAGATTTGAAATCTCCTGTACAATTAGAGAAACTTTCATTAGGCATTGATTGGATATGTTAGAGTCTTCCTAATTTCTAAGTTTCCATGGACCTTCCAGCAAGAAAATTCTTATCTCCCTCTGCTTCTTCAATTGAGGACAAAATACAAGACCTCCCTCACACTTTTCTGTTTCTTTTTTCAGTGCAGACAACAGTAGCTCAATCAACCTGACTTTTTTTTCAGTATCATAAACCAAGACTAAAAAGGTTTTACTGCTTTCCTTGAGCTGTAGTCCAAAGAACCACCTATTTCACAGGTCAATTTTGTGTTCAAACCCAGTTATTTTTGTGTAACAAGGGATGTGCAAATGTTATCCATTTCTCAGAAAACACTTGCCCTTCAAAACAATTTCTGACAGATGAGCATCTGCCTCATCAGTGTTTCAGCCATTACACATTTTAATTGATTTTGTTGCTGTAATTTTAGCAATTGGTAATGCACTGCATAGCTCATCTACAAGTAAAGGAGGGCCCTGAAATTTGAATAAACATGCCATTCAGCTCAGCTTCTACTCCAGGCTACATTTCTACAGCATGTAAACATCATTTGAAAGGATATAAGATTTCTTAAATTAACTTTGAATTAAAATGCAGACCCTTCTGTATTTTTTTCCTTGATATTGAGAAGCAGTAATAGTTCTTTATACTTCTCTTAGCGATGCTTTCCCTTCTGTGATTCACTGCAACAGGTTAAGATTCTGATTTTCTCCCTTATGTCTGGGAAGATGGTTTTTGCTTTTTGGTAAGCTCCGTCAAATTAAAAGAATCCTGTTGCTGACAATTTTAATATGGTAATTCTATAGACCATAGGCTGTCATTCTGCAGAGACCACTGAAATATTTCTCACTCATTTGTAATTTCATTACTGTTAATTTTATTTTGAGAAGATGAATTCAGCACAGAAAGCAATAATGTTTAGATACTTTAATGAATAACTTGAGACATAACATAAAATCTTGGCAGGCCATGGCCAGCCTGCTGTATTTATCCTTACAACTCGTTCTCTGCTATGAACAGTACAACTCAAAAAATAATCCAAAATACACAATAGCTTTCTAAATCTTCCTCAAACACAGTCTGTATTTTGCTGTGAGGTTTTCCTGACCCTCTGTCTATATATAACCAGAAATCTTCACAGGGGTTACTGATTTTGCTGGTTTGTATGATCAAATTTAATGCTGTCAAAGCTCTAATTTACAGAAGCAAGTACAACCAGGTCTGTCAAATCTTTTAGAACAGGAGTGGCTGCTTCTTCTAAGAGGCAGTATGCCTGGCACTGGCTTTCTGGACAGTACAATTAAAAAAACCATGATAGTAAGGTTTGGTTTCATATACTACTACTACTGGACAAAAATATTCAAAAAAACCCTAGCAAAACCCAAACAACACTGTCTTCTTAATGAAAACTGTGGCATTGACAGAAAACCAGTTTCTCACCAGGGATTCTCTTGTGTGGCAGAATTAAGCTGAACCTCATAGCAGGCAACCTTGTTATTACAGTATAATGTATCACAAGTTTGGAAAATACCTTTGAGATCATGGAGTCCAACCTATGACCCAACCCCAACACCTACTCATCATCTAAACCATGGCACTAAGTGCCTCATTCAATCTCCTTTTAAACACCTCCAGGGACGGTGACTCCACTACCTCCCCAGGAAGCGCATTCCAATGGCCAATCACTCTTTATTCCATGCATTTCATAAACCGAGCCAATTCCATGAAGAAAAGTTAGGATTTTCTACTCACGGTAAGACTATACTATTATTCCATTGTTCTACAGCCGCCTTCTACTTTGAACTTAGACTTAGTACCTCTACATCCACTTGTTTATAACTTCAACTGAAACTGCCCTTCTTCTTCCCTGGTATTTAACTTCTAATGTCATTGTCTAGCAAGGCTAAACAATCCAACCTGTTTTTCCTTTGTGCTCTCATACTAATAATTCTTAATAGCTGCTGGGTGAATGTCTGAAATTCCTTCCAAATTACAACTGAGTTTCTTGTTATTAGCATCACGACAAAGGTGCCAACCATTGAATGAGTTGAAAAGGATGTTCTTTTTCTCAGGTAAGAAGGTGAAACTCTTATATACTAATTTTTTAAAACTATAGTTGTGTTGGTCACATTAACAAGGTGAGAACTCTGCAGTTCTTCATTTTGAAAGATTTACTATTCCTTTTCAGGACTAATTTCAACTGATCTACATAAATTGTTTAATTTGGTTAGCAGCAGCTGTCTTCACTTAGTCACTGCACCATTTTGTAAGAGCAACTAATAACTTCATATTTTTAAGCAATCTACAAAAAGGTATACTACATCCAGTTTTTCAGCCTTCATGCAAATAGGTCAGGTACTACAGTACTTTGGATGCACATTGTATAAATTCATTCAGGCATTCCTGTATTAATGCAACATTTGCTTTTTAAAGTGTATTTCTAATAATGCACTTTCCATGTTCCACTGTAGAGTAAAATGCTCATGTGAATTTTTCTGATCTTTGTTTTGGCTATAGCTTCATTTTGAGAAAGTTTCCTTTCCTTCACATACAAGGTTGCCATGCTGAAACATGCATTATTTCAAAGTCTGTAACAGGACATTCAGCCCCAACAAGCACTACCTTTGCAAAACACTGATTTTTGTTTAGACTGCAGAAAATCTTTTTTTTTTTTTTTTCAATTTGCATTAAAAAAGTCTTGCTTGAAAGTTCATGAAGAAAAACATCTTAAGAAAAGCTTTTATGTGATTCCCACCTTAGATGGGAACAGATAAAAACACTGCTCTACTCTTTCACTGATTCTGCAAAACAGGCTCCCATAAAGCACATGTCTGAAGTAAATAAATTTCCATGGAGAACCAAACTCATTTGTGACAGGCCCTTTCTAGCACTGGGTGTGCTTAATTTCAGGCTGTAAAATAACTTAGATAAATATCTTCTAGGCTCTTTTCTACTGCTGGATGAAATAGTTATCAGTGCATGTTCTTTGATGCTACACCTTGAAAAGTACAACTGCATGAGTTCACAGGGTAAGGCTCAGTCATGATTTATTAGATAAATCCACAGTGGATTATTACTGTATTAAAGACATTTCCTACCAAAATGACTGCCAAGCCCTTCTATCTCCAATTACTGTGTCAGAATAAAACAATGCAGATCAATAATCTGAGGATACTGATTGGAGGAGAAGAAAAGACTCTGGGGAGACCTCATAGCGGCCTTCCAGTATCTGAAGGGTCTACAGGAAAGCTGGGGAGGGACCTTTTACAAGGGCAAGCAGTGATAGGACGAGTGGGAATGGCTTTAAACTGGAAGGGGGAAGATTGAGATCAGTCATTAGAAAGAAATTTCTCATGATAAGGGTGGTGAGACACTGGCACAGGTTGCCCACGGAAGCTGTGGATGCCCCCTCCCTGGAAGTGTTCAAGGCGAGGCTGGATGGGGCCTTGAGCAGCCTGGTCCGGTGGGAGGTGTCCCTGTCCATGGCAGGGGGTTGGAACTGGATGGGCTTTGAGGTCCCTTCTGACCTAAACCATTCAATGATTCTGTGATTCTATGGATGGCATGAAGAGATTTAGATAAGACAAAATTCAAAGGGTGTACTTTTTAGTTTGTATGCAGATGGGTTTTGCATTAAGACAGAATTCCACAGCCTGCTGTCAACACCTGTGTCAAAATAAGCATCCACCTATTTGGAATGTTTTCAATACAATGAGCAGAGAACAAGCCTAATAATGTCCATATTTGTCTCACTAGTACTTTTTAATATAAAAATACATTGCATGTCAATACAAAGTAAAGCATATCCAAAAATAGTGTACCTGATGCTTGAATATCGACTGTGATGCTGTTCTCGCTCTCTTGGGTTTCTAACCCTGTTCTCACAGTCTCACGAACAGAATTGTCCTCAGTGTGAACATTCTTAGGCAGTTCTTCAGGTTGTAGCACTAAATCATTAAACCACAAGCAAACATTTAGATACAAATATCACAAAGCCAGTTCAATGAATAAATTATTCTACATGCAAAAATATTTTCAGATTCAGTAGTTTCTAGGACACACACATTTTCTTTTCATGAACTTCTTTGTTGTTTTCATGGGCTGATATAGTAGGGAAAAATACATCTAGACACAGCGTTGTCAGCCTCCACAGCCTGAGGAGTCAGGTATTATCGGGTTCCTCTTCCTTACGGTGCAAATACAGGGCTGGGAAAATTAAGGGGCTGGTACAATAGCTCTGTAACAGAGTTTCATACAAAAGCTCACATGCCTTTATATCAGGGGTGTCAAATTCACGGCTCCCGCTCTTCTCCTGCTCCTGCTTCTACAGTGTAACATGCGTTACACAGGCTTGCACACACAGTATGCTGGAAGGAGCGTAGGGGCAAGGAGCTCAGCACTGCTGCCAGGTAGAAACAAGGTGCCAGGCTTTATAAAACACAGTGTAGGGCAGGATTCAGCCCACGGGCCGTGAGTTTGGCACTCCTGCTTTGTATGGAGGAAAACCATGTATGAAAGGAAAGATGCTGTGGGCTACAAGGAGCTCCAGCTATGAAAAATACCCCAGTGAGTGTGAGTAGAAAAGGTTAGATACTGTAAGTGAACCAGAAAGAGCATGGAACTTGCAACTGGAAGAAGCAAAAGAAAAAAAATTATTTATTGCCAAGAACTTTTCTCCTGACTCATTGCTATCTTTTGTGACTTGTTAGTAATGCCAAGTCTCTTTCCCTTCTTCCTTATAAATACTGATGCATGAGCTACAGCTTCCGGCTACAAGGCTTCCTTTGGCAGCTCTGCCTCTGTTTCTGAGAGGGATTCTGGCTAAATAGGTGACTCCTAAATATTGTTGATTTTTTCCTAGTTAAGAATAGAATTTTCCTCAGACATCAAACTGATCATACAGAGGCAAAAAGAAAAGTATTTTTTTCTAGGTAAGTTAAAAAAAATTCCTAATTTTGAAAAACTACACAGCTTTCAAAATTAGATCAATTAATTGTTTCCACTACTTCCCTTCTGTGTATTTTCTGAATTAAATATTATACATAACAGCATCTTTAAAAAAATAAGCCAAACAATGAAGCCAATAGAGAAAGAGCCCTACAAGTACTGCTGGTGTTTCTTATTTTTAGGTAAATTTAGAATGACCCTTAATAAAATCTTCATTATTACAAGTATACAGTATTTCACATAATTTCTACATGAATGTGCTTAACATCTATACATTTTATTGGGTTCTCTATATATCAGACATAACTGATTTGCAACACTGGGATCTACTTGCAAACATATTCTAAACTGCATTTAACTTAAACTTTTGCAAGTCTATTCGTAAATGTAACACAACTTGCCTTTCAATACATTTGGATTTCTTGTAAGGAGACAGAGTTCTACAGAGTTCACTAGATGGTGACATAAAACTTCAGCTCAGTTTCTTGAGCTCCTGCTTTAAAACTGGAACTGTTGCTTTCTGAGGTCATGAAAGCATTTTATGTTTGTTTACCTGTGTCAGTAACAGATCAATTCTACCAAGAACTAATCTCCTTCACAAGATTACATCATCTTGCAAATAAATAAGCCTGGGGGAGACTGAGGGGGGACCTCATGGCAGTTCAATGCTTCCTCACAACAGGAGGAGAAGAAGCAGGTGCTGATCTCTTCTCTCTGGTGATCAATGATAGGACCTACGGAAATGGCAGGAAGATGTGTCAGGGGAGCTTTAGGTTGGATATTAGGGAAAGATTCTTCACCCAGAGGGAAGTGGAGCCCTGGAACAGCTCCCCGGGAAGGCAGACAGGGCACCAAGCCTGGCCATGTTCAAGAAGCATTTGGACAATGCCCTCAGACACACAGTGTGAGTGTTGAGGTTATCTTATGCCGGGACAGGAGCTGGACTTGATGATCCTTATGGGTTCCTTTCAACTCAGGTCATTCTATGATCCCAGTTCTACTCTACAGTAAATATTGCTGAAAATTTTTATGCAACGATTTTATTTGGTTTTTGCATGCTGGGATGTATAACTGAGACACAGATAAAAGTTATTGTCAAAATTCTGACATACAAGTCCAAACAATGAAAGCTACCATTTTTAAATAAAACTGTATCCTGAAAAATGAATCTGGAAAAACATCACTGTCTCACAATATTTTATGTCACAAATATTTCTTTTCAAAAACGAACAAGAACTTTCTTCTACATCTTTTCCCTCTCTGCTGTTTTGCATTTCTGCAATGCTCAACGCACAAAGACACTATCTCAGCAGTGTTAGCAACAAAAACAGGGCTACCGGCAACTTTCTGTTTTCCCTAAGACTTACTCTGACTCATTTCTTGATGAGGTTTGCACTGAGGTAACTGGCGCAAATGGTTCTTTCCAGATAAGAACTTTAACACTTGGTCATTGTCTAGGCTATGTTCGCTCTGCAAAAGTAAGAGTATTGATAGCTACTATTTGATAACTACAACTAATTTGATATCTGCAATTGATAACTACTATTTCTCCAAAGAGGACAGGAGTTCTTATTCAGGACATACAGACTGCTGAGACCTTCTGGAGTAAGTGCCATTCAGAAGTATTTTATCAGAATAGGAATAAACTCATCTGTTCATTAAAAAAACATTTCAACCATCAAACAAAACCCCAAGCCCCAAACCAAAACACCCCCTGCAATCAAAAAAACCTAACAAAATTTCCTAAGATATTTAAAGGAAAAAAGAAAAGGTAAGATTCTTAACTGAAAATTCAGCTACACTAAACATCATTAAAATGTTCCCATTGACTTCAAATTATTTTTTCCCAATAAATCTACAAGCATGAACTAGCACCTATCTTAACTAAGACAGCAGAAATAAACTTGGAAAAATGACAGGATAAACTGGTTCACATACCCTTCCCAGGACTATCTACATAATTTGTTTCCTCTCTTTGGGTGAGTGTATGTTTATATCTCAGCATTACAAAATTGCTCAGATCAGAATCATCCTTGTCCCATTTTGTAGCAAGTGCAAGAGATGCAGGCACTTGATTACTGGATGAGTTGTCTTGTTTAATAAACGACGCATCTTTACAGCTGACTGATTCAGATGGTTTGAGGGTTTTCTTCTCTTGGCTTACGGAATAAATAGCCTCTTCCACCTTATTCTTTTTTATGCTTCCTCCAGTAAACTCCTCCACAGATGTATTTGCACTGTGAATTTTGGCGGATGATGCAGCACTCATATGCAGGGCAAAGCACTGCCTTTGAGTCTGTGGTGACGTGTAAAGATTAATTACTTTTTCTGGCCAATGTCTTTCAGCAGAATGCAGCTGCTGGTTTGTCAAGGAACTTTTCTCTTCAAGCCATCCTAAAAAATAAAACGTAATTTATCTGTTGCCCCTTCTATATTTTTATATTTTCCTTTTCTTCTTCCTCGTTGGATTTAATTATTTTTTATAATTATAGAAAAAAAATTAAAAAAATTTATCCTTTCTTTTTTCCCAGAACATTAGCATCCATCTTTAGAAAATTTGTACTTATCAGTTCTAGGTAAAAATGAACCATGCTAAGAAACAGCATGCCATGCTACTGTTTGGAGAAGGTTTCACCATCTGCATGGTGCTCACTGGTGTTAGATTTCTAGGAAGTGAGATGCAATACATTACATTAAGAAGAAAGATTAAAAGATTAACAGATTTTTTTAAGAAGAAAAAAAAGAAGCATGTAGTTTGCTCCCTTTAAGATGTGCGTCACTAGAACTCGTTTTTTGCACTGCTGCTGCACATTCATGTTAAACACAGTCACTGAACACTTTACAATATGTAAAATGTAGTTAAGTTAAAATGTTCTTTCATGAGCAGCGCCTGCTGTTTCACAATATTACACGTTACTGCCAATCTTTGGGGTTCCACAATCACAACTGGTGACTTGTAGTCAGGCCATAGTCATATAATGAAATCTGAATAAATTTTTTGCTGTTAAATTTTCTGTTGAAGTATGCACAGTTGTCCATGAGAAAATCTGAACTTTGTAAGTGGTTCACATGTGAAACCACAGGCAGCATAAAAATGCCCCTCTGAATAGCATGGCAAAATAAAGAATTTTCACTGTAACACACTCTACCCACTGACCTTCCTCAGACAGGAACATACAAACATCTGCTTTATTTAAAAATTTCAATGAAAATTACTATTTGTTAAGCAATTCCCCTGTGTGAAGCTATTGCATTAAAAAAATAGCATGGCCAGTGGAGGTTACTTTTCTTCTGCACATTCATGGAAAAGGTAACTTTGTGCAGTTAAACACTTTCATTCATGCAATTTGTTCTAAGTTTGTGAAAGTGCACCTTGATTGTATAATAGTGGTGTTGCTACTTCGTGTTGCTATCAAACATTTTGTTCTTAAGAGTAAGAAATCTTCCATACATGGAGAGATGTAACAGCCATCACTGTGAGTCTGTTAAAGTAAATATCGTTGCCTTTTTGTGACTTTTGTAAAGAAGATACTTTCCAACATATGATGTAAATTTTGTGAATGCTTCTACTTCAGTTGGAAGCAAACTGTTTTCATCACTGGTATCTGTATTTAATTGTTAAATTAATTAATCCAAATGAAGCCACCATCCCTCCTTTAGTGAGCCAAGTTCTAGTGCTTCTATCTCAGCTCGTAGCATTTCTTTCAGTTCTGTAAGCAAATGATGCTGACAAGCAAGTTTATCAGTCTGACGCTCTACAAAAGCAGAAATCAATGTATAATATTAATAATCTAGAACCACAAAAACAGAATGCTTCATTACCAAAGTTACAAATTATCTTGTTCATTAGCTGTGGGTTTACTTGCCATGCTTACAAAGAGTTAACATAAACCTTATTTGAAACAAATATGAACTTCAGCTGTAATGAGTCTACTATACATTATTTTCCACTATAAATGAATGTACAGATGAACTGGACACCATAAGAAGTCAATATACAACACTTAATCCCGAGATTTGTAAAATGAAGCCAAATGAAATGAAAGGATAGCAGTAGTGCATGTTCTGGTGCTGTCAGAAATAACTTTCAGCTTAGTCTGGGTTTGTATACTTCACTTCCTAACATGAACTCTTCCTCTTGTCGAGTGATAACATTGCTTTCCATTAACCATACTTTTCTACTGATTGACATGAACTGTGAAACATTATTTAAGGAAAAACAGTGCACAGAAGAGTACCAGTCACTACACTTACTGAACATAATTAGCAGTAGCCAGCTTAATATTTTCACAATGAAACAAAACACTTAATTCAAATTACCTCCTTAGAAGGATATACGACATACCAACTTCTGCCATACTGTAACTTTTTGTATGTACTAAAAGAATCACATAATGTGAATTTCAGAAGCCTAAATTAATTGGATAAACTTCAATAGCTCAAAAGATGTGCTCTGTAATATAATATTATCTTTTTCTCTATATTTTCTCCATATACATGGAACTTTTTAACGTCAATTAGAAATAATTATCAACTAGAAATCCTTACCGATAAACAAAAGAGAGTCTCTGACTGCCATACCAAAGATTGTGAGTATTCCCTAGAGTGCTTTGTAATCAAAATACTAAGAAGAACATAAAATACGACTTGGAGGTATGAAATTTAACATAATATTTTGTTGAATTTTGATTTACAGAAAACTATCTTTAAATATCTACTTTCTCAGTTTTTCAGTTCATTAATTCACTCGCTCATTCATTAACATTTTGCCCAGGTACAGGAAATCCTCCACTTAGTGACAGAGCTCCAGGAGGAGGTGTGTAGGTTCAGGGGTATTCAGAACTGTGAGAGACAGACAACTGGAATTGCCCCTGCCTTCCCTGAGACAGCCCAACAGGCAAAAGGGATGTGTGATACGGAGGGTTCCTATCCTCTCTCTGCCTGGCTGAACACAGTGACTTAAAGGACAGGGGACAATGGAAGTCCATGCCCAGCACAACAGGCACGTCCCCTCCATGACTACATCATCTTCCCTGGTGCCCTTGCGAGGCTCTGCAAGTGGAACCAAACAGTAAGAACCTCTAGCTAGGAGGTGTCACTGAGGTTAAGTCGACCTACATCCTGCTTCAAAACTGCTTCCATGACGGCAAAAATATGAGTCATTGTCATAGGGGACTCCCTTCTGAAAGGAAGAGAATGCTCAATATGCAGACTGGACCCATTTCGCAGGGAAGTCTTTTGCCTCCCTGTTACCTGGATTAAAGATGTGAAGAGAAAGCTTCTTACCCTGGTACAGCCTTCAGGTTATTACCCATTATTAATTTTGTAGTTAGGCAGCCATAAAGTTTTAACAAGAAGTCCAAGGGCAAACATGACAGACTTCAGGGTCTTGGGACAACTGGTTATGGGATCAGCAGTACAAGTAGTGTTCTCCTCTGTCCTTTCAGTTGCAGGGAATGACTGGGGAATAAACAGGAATAGCCAGCAGATCAATATCTGGCCCTGAGATTGGTGTCACCAGCAGAACTTGGGGGTTTTTGATCCTGGTTCAGTTCACATGACACCAGGCCTCCTGCCAATTGGCAGGGCACACCTGTCTCAATGGGGGAAAAGAATCTTTGCATAGGATTTAGCAAGGCTCATTGAAAGAATTTTAAACTAGTTTTGTAGGGGGAAGGGGATAAAACCAGGCTCACTAAAGATAAGTCTGAGGGCCGCACAGCTATGTTTGAGGGACCTTGTAACGAGGTCCCTTGGTTTGTGGTCTCAGTGGAGGCAAGGGATGGAATTCCATGCAGCAGCAAAGACACAAGGGTTATGGGTGTGTGAAAAAGTGTGGAAGCACCTGAGAATGCTCATGTAGGAACTACAGCTTCTCCACCCAAAAATGTGGTAGGATCAATAAGCCAAATAGAAGTGCATCTACACCAATGCACACAAACAGGCGAAGCTGGAAATCATTTTACAGCTGGAAAACTAGGATGCAGTTGCAACCATGGAAACACTGTGGGATGACTCATACAACTGGAGAGCTGCAATGAAAGGCTATAAGCTCTTCAGAAGGGATAGGCAATGAAGCAAAGCAGTGGGGTATCCCTATATGTTAGGAAGAGTTTTGACTGGAGCTTGACAATGATGCTGGGGTTGAATTTTTATGGGATAGAATCGGGGGAAAGCAAACAAGGTAGATATCATTGTGGGAGTCTTTTACAGACCACCTAACCAGGATGAAGAGACAGACTAATTATTCTATAAGAAGCTGGAAGAAATCTTACAGTCTTTAATGTTTGTTCTTGTTATTCTTGAAAACAAGATGAGAAGGAGAGGGTGAAGCAATCTTGATCCAATGTTAGCACGAAAAGATGTAAGTACCGCTCTACTCCACTCTCATGAGACCCCACCTGGAGTCCTGTGTCCAGTTCTGGAATTCCCAACATAAAAAGGATATGGAACTGTTGGAGCAGGTCCAGAGGAGGGCTACAAAGATGCTCAGAGGGCTGGAGCACCTCTGCTACAAGAACAAGCTGAGAGAGTTGAGGTTGTTCAGCCTGAAGAAGAGAAGGCTCCAGGGAACCTCATAGCAGCCTTCCAGTACCTGAAGGGGCTACAGGAAAGATAGGGAGGGACTTCTTACAAGAGTAAATAGCGACAGGACAAGGGGGAATGGCTTTAAACTGGAAGGGGAAAGATTTAGATTAGACATTAGGAAGAAATTCTTCACAATGAGGCTGGTGAGACACTGGCACAGGTTGCCCAGGGAAGCTGTGGATGCCCCCTCCCTGGAAGTGTTCAAGGTCAGGTGGGATGGGGCCTTGAGCAGCCTGGTCTGGTGGGAGGTGTCCCTGTCTGTGGCAGGGGGGTGGAACTGGATGGGCTTTAAGTTCCCTTCCAATCCAAAGCATCCTCTTATTCTGTTATTCCAAGTTCCATTGATGGAGGATATCCTTAAAACAAAGCCAATACTTTCTCCCTGTACCTCTTCTGGAGATTTTGTAGGTGGTTTTTGCTCAACATAGGTATTTGCCATATGCATAAATACATGCATATACACACACGCAGATGTGCTATATACATAAATATTTAGTGTTGCCTACTGAAAAAACAAAAAAAGGAGATTGGATTTCCAGGCTACTAATCCCCAAGAAGAAAGGGGACTACAGTAGCAACTCTAATTTAATTTTTCTAGCCCCCCGAGAAGCCATAGACATGGACCATGCACTCTGCTTGCTCTTTCACAAAATCACAGAATATATGCAGCTGTCTCAAACAATTAATCTACCAATTCAGAAACAGACTAAAGTTATTTTTGCACTAATTTTGAGGATTTATGACAGAATTTATCACTACGAAGATTTCATTACCTGTTACCAGAGGAAAAGGTTCTTCTTGAAGTTCTGGGAACAGAAAATGAACCCATGATCTTTGTTGTCTGCATGGAGGACTTAAAGCTATTTACCTTTCAGGTACGGAATATATTTAGCTAGAAATTGTATAAAGCCCCACCCAAAACAAAAACAAAAAGTCTGAATCACAAGGCTATTCATGAATGAAGCACACACACACTTAGATATTTTACACTAGTGACATTTTACATTAAAATACAAGATATTTTAATTGGACAATTCACTATTTAAGCAATAAAACCCAGATACTTCACTTTTAATTTCCAGATAGAAACACTCCTTTATTCATCCTGTAATGTACTTCTGGCTACATATTCTTCCCATGCAAGATGACTTTTATGATTAAACCACCAGGTAGCATGGCTAAGGTTTTTTGTATTAAGTATTCATCTCTCTTGGCCTTCTTAGATAGTTCTGACATAAATGAAGTTAATTAGGTGGGAAAGAGACTTTAGACAATATTGTGGTGGATGTAACATTCAAGTGAATGGCTCAGGAACTTCAGAAATAGACAGGCAAGATTTTAAAGACAAAATTACTCTTTGATGCAGAATTAGCATTCATTGTAATTTCTAGAGATGGCCACTGAAATTAATTACAACACCAGGTTTCTTTTAAACCAGCACATGAACAAATCTGACATGTTTTAAGTCCCCTACAAGTCACTTTTCACATCTTTTCACACTTCATATTGAATGTGGACATTTCACACAGTATCACAGTATCACAAGGTTGGAAAAGACCTTTGAGATCATCGAGTCCAACCTATGACCCAACACCTACACCTACACCTACACCTACTCCTACTTGTCAACTACACCATGGCACTAAGTGCCTCATCCAAATTCTCTTTGAACACCTCCAGGGATGGTGACTCGACCACCTCCCTAGGCAGCGCATTCCAACGAACAATTACCCTCTCAGTGAAGAATTTCTTCCTAATGTCAATCCTAAACCTCCCCTGGCGAAGCTTGAGACCGTGTCCTCTCGTGCTGCCACTGGTCGCCTGAGAGAAAAGTCCAACTCCTGCCTCACCACAACCTCCCTTTAGGTAGTTGTAGAGAGCAATAAGGTCTTCCCTGAGTCTCCTCTTCTCCAGGCTGAACAACCCCAGCTCCCTCAGTCGCTCCTCATAGGGCTTGTGCTCCAGCCCCTTCACCATCCTCGTCACCCTCCTCTGGACACACTCCAGCATCTCAACATCCTTCTTAAACTGAGGGGTCCAGAACTGGACACAGCACTCAAGGTGCAGCCTGACCAGTGCCGAGTATAAGGGGATGATGACGTCTCTAGTCCTGCTGGCCACACTGTTCCTGATGCAGGCCAAGATACCATTGGCCTTCTTTGCCACTTGAGCGCACTGCTGGCTCATGTTGAGTTTCCTGTCCACCACCACTCCCAAGTCCCTTTCCACCTGACTACTCTCCAGCCACTCTGTACCCAGTCTATAGCTCTGCATGGGGTTGTTGTGTCCAAAGTGTAGAACCCAGCACTTGGACTTGTTAAACCTCATGCTATTGGAGTCAGCCCATCTCTCCAGCCTGTCAAGGTCCCTCTGTAGGGCCCTCCTACCTTCTAGCAGATCGACACTTCCTCCCAGCTTGGTGTCATCTGCCAACTTGCTGATGAAGGACTCGATCCCCTCATCCAGATCATCAATAAAGATATTAAACAGGACCAGGCCCAGCACCGAACCCTGGGGGACGCCACTAGTGACCAGCCGCCAGCTGGATGGGACACCATTCACTACCACCCTTTGGGCTCGGCCATCCAACCAAGTCCTAACCCAGCACAGTACATTCCCATCCAAGCCACGGTCTCCCAGCTTGTCCAGTAGTCTACTATGGGAGACAGTGTCAAAGGCCTTGCTGAAGTCCAGGTACACCACATCCACAGCCTTCCTCTCATCCACCAGGCGAGTCACGCGGTTGTAAAAAGAAATCAGGTTGGTCAGGCAGGACCTTCCTCTCCTAAAACCATGCTGGCTGGGCCGGATCTCTCCCTCATTCCTCAGGTGCCACATGATCGCATCCAGGATTATCCGTTCCATAATTTTGCCTGGGACCGAGGTCAGGCTGACAGGTCTGTAGTTACCTGGATCATCCCTATGGCCCTTCTTGTGGATGGGCATCACGTTGGCCAGCTTCCAGTCTTCTGGGACCTCTCCAGTGAGCCAGGACTGCTGATAAATGATGGAAAGTGGCTTAGCAAGCTCGTCCGCCAGCTCTCTCATCACCCTAGGGTGGATCCCATCAGGCCCCATAGACTTATGAGGATCCAAGTGGCTCAGCAGGTCTCTAACTTCTTCCTCCTTACGACAGGGGGGCTGTATTGCACCCCTCCCCTATCCACCACTTCAGTAGACCAGTTGTCCAGAGAACAATCTGCCTTACTGTTGAAAACCGAGGTGAAGAAGGCATTAAGCACCTCAGCCTTTTCCTCATCTTTAGTTACTATATTTCCCTCAGTGATCGATAAGGATTGAAGGTTGTTGCCGCCCTTTTTTCTGCCGTTAATATATTTGAAAAAGCTCTTCTTGTTGTCCTTAACACAAGTGGCCAATTTAAGCTCCAGCTGGGCTTTTGCCTCCCTAATTTTCTTCCTACACGACTTGACAATATTTTTGACCACAACCTGACTCACCTGCCCTTCTTTCCAAAGGCGATACACCCTCTTTTTTTCACTGAGCTCCTTCAAAAGCTCCTTACTCATCCAGGCCGGCCGTCTGCCCCTGCGGCTCATCTTAGAGCACATCAGGATAGCCTGCTCCTGCGCCTTGAAGACTTCATTCTTAAAGTACGTCCAGCCTTCCTGGACCCCCTTGCTTTTAAGGTTTTTTTTAGGTTGCCTTTGCACAGGCTCTCCTGGCCCTTGCCACCCAGTGCTAATAGCTCCCCTACTTAACAGAGTGGTTGCCCTGACAGACAAGACTGCTGCCAATGGCCTCGGGGGTTGCTCACAGCTCCTTGGTGCGTCTGCCAGTCCCTGGGCCTTCCAATGGCACTCCAACAGCCTGGTCTTCTCCCGCCTGTGTCTTAGTTTGGATGAAAAAAAACCCAACCAAACCAACCAAAGTATGCTCAGTGATTTTAATCAGAGATTGTGAGATTGTACAGAACAGATAACAGTTCTTTGCTCTAAGTGTATGTGTGCACAGAACAGAACAAAGCCAACAACAAGTGCGATTAAGTTGTTAATACGGATCGAGTCCTGTACCCGAGCTCTGGTGGTGTCGTCACTTTAAGCTGCAGCTCCGCTCCGGGCAGCCCTGGCGCGGGGCGCACAGCTTCTCCCAGGCCGCAGCTCCGCTCCGGGCAGCCCTGGCGTGGGGCGCACAGCTTCTCCCAGGCCGCAGCTCCGCTCCAGGCAGCCTCCTCCTCAGCGCCGATCCAGATGGTTATCGGTCACACTCGCACTCACACACACACACAGGGAAAGGAAATAAAGATAGAGAGATAGAGAATACAGCAACGCAAGCAGAGGTAGCAAAGCGCGACTATTCTCTAGGTAGCAAGATGGAGAAAGAGGCGGAGACCGGGAAGTAGCCAGTGAAAGGAAATGTCCGGGCAAACGGGACACAACCTCTGCCCCGGTCTCCCCGGAAATGGCCCCTGCCCCCCCCCACCCCCCCCGCACTGCCAGCAGAGGAAGAAAAAATGCTCTGAAAGAGGAGGGAAAAAAAAAAAAAAACAAACCAAGCTGAAACTATAACATTATCCACCCTGAATTTTTTCTTCCATGCCCACACCTCATATAAAACTTAAACTTAACTCATCCAAAGATAAGGTCCCCTTGAGTTATACATCGTGTTTGTCCATCCTCTTGCATTACCCACCAGGTACAACCAGATCCTTGAGCAAACACAATCCCACGAATGGGTTTGCCTTTGCTCGAGACAGGCTTAACCCAGATGGCTTTCCCTAACACACCTCTCAGGTGGACCACAGGGACCTTATCTCCATCTATAGTGTGAAGTGATTCTGATTGGGCAGGGCCGGCTCCATTGACAGAGCCTTTAATATTGACCAGCCATGTAGCCTTTGCTAGATGCTGATCCCAGTGTTTAAAAGTCCCTCCACCTAACGCCCTCAAAGTGGTTTTTAACAATCCATTGCACCGTTCAACCTTCCCGGCAGCTGGTGCGTGGTAGGGGTTATGGTACACCCACTCAATGCCGTGCTCTCTTGCCCAGGTGGTAACTAAACTGTTCTTGAAATGAGTCCCATTATCAGACTCTATCCATTCTGGAGTGCCATGTCGCCACAAGACTTGCTTTTCCAGGCCTAGGATGGTGTTCCGGGCAGTGGCGTGAGGCACTGGGTATGTCTCCAGCCATCCGGTAGTTGCTTCCACCATGGTGAGCACATAGCGCTTACCTTGGCGGGTCTGCGGCAGGGTGATAAAATCAACCTGCCAGGCCTCTCCATATTTATACTTATCCCAACGTCCACCATACCATAAGGGTTTCACTTTCTTAGCCTGTTTGATGGCAGCACATGTCTCACAGTCATGGATAACCTGGGAGACAATGTCCATGGTTAAATCCACCCCTTGGTCTTGTGCCCGTCTATAAGTAGCATCTCTGCCCTGATGGCCTGAGGCATCATGGGCCCATCGAGCCAGGAACAACTCTCCTTTATGCTGCCAATCCAGATCTACCTGTGACACTTTGACTTGTGCAGCTCGGTCTGCCTGTTTGTTGTTGCGATGTTCCTCATTGGCTCGATCCTTGGGCACGTGTGCATCCACATGGCGGACTCTCACAATCAACTTCTCCACTCGGGCAGCGATATCTTGCCATATATCTGCAGCCCAGATGGGTTTCCCTCTGCGTTCCCAGTTGGCTTTCTTCCATTGATCTAACCATCCCCACAGTGCATTTGCCACCATCCATGAATCAGTATAAACGTAAAGTCTTGGCCACTTCTCTCGTTCGGCAATGTTTAGAGCCAATTGGACAGCTTTAAGCTCTGCAAATTGACTTGACCCTCCTTCACCCTCAATAGCTTCCGCAACTTGTGGTGTGGGACTCCACACGGCCGCTTTCCATTTTCGATTTGTCCCCACGATACGACAGGAACCATCAATGAAAAGTGCATAGCATATTTCTTCTTTAGGCAATTGACTGTATGGTACAGCTTCCTCTGCCCGTGTTACCTGTTCTTCCTCTGCTAAATCAAAGTTCTCACCTTCAGGCCAGTTTGTAATAATCTCCAGGATCCCAGGGCGATTTAGTTTTCCCATACGGGCACGTTGTGTGATCAAAGCAGCCCATTTGCTCCAGGTAGCATCAGTGGCATGATGTGTGGGGGCAGCCCGTCCACTGAACATCCACCTTAGCACTGGTAATCGCGGTGCCAGGAGGAGCTGAGCCTCTGTCCCTATTACCTCTGAGGCAGCTTGAACTCCTTCATAAGCAGCTAAGATCTCTTTCTCTGTCGGGGTGTATTTGGCTTCAGATCCCCTGCAGCCTCGACTCCAGAATCCTAGCGGTCGACCTCGAGTTTCATCAGGCATTTTCTGCCAAAGGCTCCATGAAACACCATTATTCCCAGATGCGGAGTACAGCACGTTCTTCACATCTGGTCCTGACCTGGCTGGTCCAAGGGCTACAGCATGAGCAATCTCCCGCTTAATTTGCTCAAAAGCTTGCTTTTGTTCAGGGCCCCTGTGGAAATCGTTCTTCTTACAGGTTACCAAGTAGGGAGGGCTTATGATCTGACTATATTCTGGGATATGCATCCTCCAGAAACCTATGGCACCCAGAAAGGCTTGTGTTGCCTTCTTGCTGGTCGGTGGAGACATTGCTGTAATCTTATTAATAACTTCTGTTGGAATTTGGCGACGTCCATCCTGCCACTTCACCCCCAGGAACTGGATTTCCTGGGCAGGCCCCTTAACTTTATTCCGTTTGATAGCAAAACCAGCTCCCAGAAGAATCTGAATTATTTTTTTCCCTTTCTCAAAAACCTCTCCTGCTGTGTACCCCCACACGATGATGTCATCAATATATTGCAGATGTTCTGGAGCCTCACCTTTCTCTAGTACTTCATGAATCAATCCATGACAGATGGTAGGACTATGTTTCCACCCCTGGGTTATGCCTCCCAGCGGCCTGGGAGATGACTGAATGAAAATTTGAGATGAGACACTCTCCTGTGTCCTTCCCTGAGGATAAGTATCATTATCATTAACCCCCCAGACATAACAACTTAGGCTGGTACAGAAGTACAACCTTGAAAACATATTCCAGATAATACCAACAGGCACTGAATCCATGACACTATAAACCCAAAACAAGAATTCAATAATAATTACAGCCCTCTGAGTCTTACTGGCTGAGGCACTGAGATGAATTAAACCTGCAAGACCCTTTGGCATAGTTTTATACCAACAGAAAGCAAAAATATAATACAGAATGGTCTGTATTGACCCCAAACTCACAACACACATCATGATGCTAAGAACTGTTATCTTTCCTCCCCATACGGGCCACCAAAAACAATGTCTTACTTTGGATGAAAAAAAAAACCAACCAAACCAACCAAAGTATGCTTAGTGATTTTAATCAAAGATTGTGAGATTGTACAGAACAGATAACAGTTCTTTGCTCTAAGTGTATGTGTGCACAGAACAGAACAAAGCCAACAACAAGTGCGATTAAGTTGTTGATACGGATCGAGTCCCGTACCCAAGCTCTGGTGGTGTCGCCACTTTAAGCTGCAGCTCCGCTCCGGGCAGCCCTGGCGCGGGGCGCACAGCTTCTCCCAGGCCGCAGCTCCGCTCCGGGCAGCCTCCTCCTCAGCGCCGATCCAGATGGTTATCGGTCACACTCGCACTCACACACACAGAGAGGGAAAAGAAATAAAGATAGAGAGATAGAGAATACAGCAACGCATGCAGAGGTAGCAAAGCACGACTATTCTCTAGGTAGCGAGATGGAGAAAGAGGCGGAGACCGGGAAGTAGCCAGTGAAAGGAAATGTCCGGGCAAACGGGACACAACCTCTGCCCCGGTCTCCCCGGAAATGGCCCCTGCCCCCCCCCACCCCCCCCGCACTGCCAGCAGAGGAAGAAAAAATGCTCTGAAAGAGGAGGGAAAAAAAAAAAAAAACAAGCTGAAACTATAACAGCCTGCCAAAGGACAAGGGAGAACGGGCCTCAGCTCCGTGGCTGGGGAGAAGGACCCTCAGCCACTCCAGCAGCTGAGCCCGTCTTCTGACTTCAGCCTGCCTGGTCCGCGGGTCCCCCGCTGAAATGCTGTGCTGAGCACCTCCTGAGGTGGAGGATGCCAAGCCGCGCGGCCTGGGGAAGCCTGGACTCCTCTAGGGCTCGCAGCCCCCCGAGCTTTCCCCAGCCTTTGCAGGAGCCTGAATATACTTACTCTTGCTGTGCTGTGCCTTGGAGGTGCAGCTCTGCCTGCCTCTCTGATGCCCTTTGCCTTGTGAGGCTTTGGCACCTCTCCTTCTCCTGCAGCCTCTCCTTTCGCAGTTTGTCAGCATAGGCCTTTCTCAGGAGGTGGGGAGGGCGATGGGGATCCTCAAAGAGGTAGCGACAGCGGCTCTGCAAAGGCAGAAGGGATTCTCCTAAAGTGGCACCAACGAGAGCTGGGGCTGCTGCCAAGGATTCAGCCGAGGGGTGAGGCTTGCACAGCCTTGGCTTAGTGTTGAGGGCAAGTGTTGCTGAGCCCTCGCAGGGAGGTGCAGGCATGGAACCACCTGCCCGTGCCGCAGCTCCTGCGTGCTTTGGCCTGTGGCCTTTGCGGGGTGCTTCTTCTGCAGGGCCATGTGCAGACCGGTGGGCAGACAGAAGACTCCTGCCTGGTCAATTGGCCACAGCGTCACTGCCATGCCTGTGCCGGGAGAAATGTCCTTTTCCTGGGGGCTGGGAAGGGTCTGCCATACCTGGCCTAGCTGCACGTGCTGGTACATTCTGTCTGCCCGGTATTGGCGCCTCACTTCCGCTTCCACCTCTTGGCACTGGGCTACTGACAGCAGCGGGAACTGGTCCTCCTCCCTCCAAATGCAGAGGGACCTAATTCCCCAGGGGCTGTTTTCCCGCCAGGCCATTTCCCTCTTCTGGCCCCGCGCAGGGCCCACAGGGTGACTCAGGGCTGGCAGATGCCTACGACGTGCCGTTCCCAAGGGCCGTGGCTGATCAGGAGGTCTGGGCTGCTTTAGCTTCTGTGGGACAAGTGGTGGCAACCTAGAAGAGACAGAGCAAGACTAAGCTCGTGGGAGCCCAGGCTGAGCAGGTTGCTCCAGCCGGGCTCGCAACCTGCCCCCCGGCGCCAGCACCGGGCGGTGGTTGGGCAGGAGGAGCCCATGTCCATCAGGAAAGGGCTGCCAGGGCCTTGTGGCATCAGCACAGGCACTCCTGGCCAAGGGAAGCATCTCACTCACAGCACCACCAGCCGCCTGGAGGCTCACCTGACTGCATCAGCTGTCGTCTCGTTGTCCCCCTTGCTCTCCAGTGACGCCTTCCTGGAGGTACTTACCCTCTTCCGAGCCAAGTAAACGGGATCCATTACGCTACCTGCGAGTGGGAGGCAAGAGAAAAGCACAGCAGTGTCTTTGGGAGCCTGCAAGCCAGAGAGGAGTGCCCATCAGCCCCGGCCAGCACTCAGCTGGGACATTACCTTTGCGGCCACCCTTGCCCCTCTGTGCCAGCTCTTGCTTGGGCTTCTGAGGAACCACAGGGACCGATCCTTTATGCGGGGTCTCAACTTGAAACCTGGACACAAAAAGGCAGGAGATGGGCAGAAGGGCTGCATGCTCCCTTGCTGGGGGTTGGTGCTGCTAAGCAGACCCTCCCGGCCCTCTCGCGCTCTCAGGGAACACCGAGAGCGGACGGGCCGCCTCATCTGTGCTCTGACAGCCCTGGAGGAGCCAGCAGTGGGCAGGGCAGGAAACTCTCCTGCGAAAGAGCTGGTCTTGTCCATGTCTGGCAGGAGAGCAGTGTTGGCAAGAGGCTGCCCCTCAGCAGGAGCTGAGCAGCTGCTCCCCAGACCAGATGGCAGAAGCCATCCTGCTCACCTGGGCAGCACGATGACCCCATCTTGACTGAGGCGACTGAACTTGCTTTTGCCCGGGAAGTCGACGATACGCCTCATACTCGAGTCCTGCGAGGGGACAGAGACACGTCAGCAGATGCCCAGGACACGTCCTGGCTGCTCAAGAAAGCAGCTGCTTAAAGACAAGAAGGACACCTATCAGAAACCTCTCCCTGGAAGGGGCCGAGGCTCTCCTGAGACTTGGCACAGCTCACAGAGAGCGTGTGTAGGCCACGTGGTGAAGCAGCCAAGAGAAAGCAAGTGGCAAGAGCTTGGACAACACAGCCAAGGGGCCATGAGGAGGAGCTGCAGAGACATGAGAAGCTCACCTCAACAAGAGCTGTCAGCATGTTCCCGGTGGTGTCCAGCTCCAACAGGAAGTCAGCAGAGAAGGTCATGCTGAGCACTTCTTTTCGCACAGCAAGGATGCCAATGCCCTCGAAGGAGAACTCCACCTCCTTCTTTTCTGAGAGGGTCCCAGTGAAGAAACGCAGGGTCTCCTGTATGCACTGCACCACAATTTGGGGGCGGAAGTGGATGTTGGCAGCAATCTGCTTAAAGTCCAGCGGAACGGAGGGCATGTCCTCTAGGAAAGGAGCACAAAACAACCAGGTCAGGCCCAGAGCGGTTGGGCCGGCTCCGAGAGAGAGCAGGTGCTATCAGCACCCAGCCCTCGGGCACCACTCTGCCAAAGAGTGCTTCCCTTTCAGCTTCAACCATGTCTCCAGAACAGGAGAAGGCAGGGACGAGCTTTACCCCCTGCTGTGAGCAGCCATCTGGAGCGCAGGGTGGGCTGGGGAGGTGGGGCTGGCTCCATGGGGAGTGGCAGGGTGCTGGGCTGCCATACGTGTGCCCACACTCAGCCCTGTCCAGGCTGGACGAGCCTTTGCCCGGCTGTGTGACAGAGGTGCCGACACCAAGCCCAGGCCAAAAGCAAGGGCTGTGCAGGGTGAAGCATCCCTCTTCTTACCGGGAATTGTGGTCTTGGCGCACTTGACCTTGTAAAATCTCTTCACTACGTTGCACAGCTGGAACACAGGTCTCTCGACAGGCAGAACCTTGTCCTCTCCCACGGTAGCGAGTGCAGGGACAACTGCAAATGTCCCCATTCCGATCTCCACTGCCTGCCAAGGCAAACAAGAAGAGGGAGTATTGGCGGGGCTGCGGCAGGACTCGCATGGCCCTGGAGATGGAGCTTTGTGCCCTTCAGGAGGTGGCGAGAAGCACAATGGGCCACAATCAGGAGGCCAGGCTCACCCTCTTCTGTAAGAGCTGTCTCCGGATATACGCAGACGTGGCAGCCCAGACTTTGCAGATTTCTGGAAAGCAAAGGACAGACACACCATGCTCTGCATCAGCAGCGCCCACCATCCAGCACCCCACTATCCACGGAGGGGGCAGCGGAGCACTCGAGCTCCCCCTCGCCTCGAATGAACCACAGGGGTGCCCAGCTGTGTTGTTGATCACCCCCAGCGTCCATGAAGCCCATCCTGGGTGTAGGGTGAGCCTGGGGAGGAAAGGCAGGCCTGCCCACTGTTCCGGGGAAGGAGATCCTGCCTTGTGACATGGGCAGTGGCAAGGTCAGTGCCTGTGAAAGCCACTCTCGAGCCCCAGGGCACCAGGAGGCAGAGCTCTCCTTGTCGCTGCTGGTCCATTCCAGAAGACCCCCACTACCGCCCCAGCCTCAGGGTTTCCACAGCTCATCTCCACTTCATTGTGGCTCCTGCAAGGGCTCCCAAGGGCCTTACCACTGATGGTGAGATCCGTGAAGATGCTAAGATTCTCGGGTTCCAGGGGTTTAAGGAGCAGGTGCTTCATCTTTGCTCCTCAACACTGCGGCAGCTGGGGAAGAGGTGCTAGTCCTGCTATAACCCCCCTCTGGCCCTATCGTCCTCCCCCCTCCTCGTCCCTTCCCAAAGCAAGGTCTCCAACGCTCTCCTGTTGCCTCTCGTTTTCTGCTCCTGGTGCAGGGCAGCTCCTGCAGAGCAGAGCTGTGCCAAGAACAGTCCTGGCGTTCCCCAGGCCTGGTCAGGAGTGTTGCCGCGGGCACAGTGTGGAGAGGGAGCTGTGGTTGTGATGGGAGTGTCCCACTGTGACCACGGCGTGATGTCACAAAGGGCTGTGAGGACCTGCCACCTTGCAAGCCCCTCCCCCCATTTTGCTCCATCATGAGCCGGGCAGCCCCACTGGGCACCTGAGGTTTTGTGATCCCCCTGCCCTTCACTGCCGGCTTCCTGGCCAGAGCAATCCTCTGATGAACCAGGAAGACCAAATCAGGCTGGGTTTAAGATCAGGAGTTTTTCCTCTCCATAGCACCGTGGGGTTGGGAGTGATGGGCATAAGGCCACTCTGGGCCTCCCTGTAAGGCTGCCCATACACTTTTTGACTGTTGAAACCCTCATTCCCTGCCCCCTGCTGAGGTGGAGGGCAGAGGCAGAGAACTGTTACCAGGCTTAACAGCCTCAGAAGGTGTTGGTCCCCAGCCAGTCAACGAGCGCAGATCACTCAACTGTGGTATAAAATGGGGTCCCACCGGAGTGCCAGTTTGAGCCAGTTGCTGCTCAGAGCTGCAGCTCAGCAGCTGGGCCTCTCCCCGTGGGACAGGGACATCACTCATGGTAGCTTCTCCGGGACTGAGTGCCCTCACTCTCCTGTCAGGGAGTGGTTATTTCTTCTGAACGTACCCTTGAGTGTGCCCCCAGCCCTTTGGTGACTGACGCTGTATTCTGGGTGCCCTTGAGAAAGAGATTTCCTTTTCTGAGAGCAATGTTACACATTTTGGATCATCCTCTCGAAGGAGCATTTGCAGAACTTTGGAACTGTTAAGGCAGCTGCGTAGTAATAATTCCTAATTGACATTGGAACCTGTGGTTTATTTTTGCTTCTCAGTATTTTTTGTGGCCGATTGTCTCCTTTGTAGTTGCCTCCGCAACGAGTGGGCAGAATCTTTTCAGGATCTCCGGAGGGTCTTAGCTCCTTAGGGAAGGAAAATCCCCAAAGAATCCTCTCTCCCCCTGGGTCAGGGACCTATCTGAGCACTGTTGTAGACCAGCATCACCTGTGGCACTGCCAATCAGACTGGTTGTCCCCGGGCTGTCCTGTCCAACCACCGCTGGTTTACGACCAGGATGTTGTCTGGTTTGTCCAGGGAGAGTCACATTTCTGCTTATTGGCAGAGCAACATGAGGCTGCTTAAATTGAAATTGGAAGGATTACATCTCTGCAAGGTGAGGCTGTTCCCCTGCAGCTGTGCATTTCCCTTTCCTACTCAGTTCTGCAGAAATTCAGAGCCTCTCATGTTCCATCCCACTTTATAGCCAGTGTTAGAATGGATTTGGTAGGTGGAAGCGATTTGTTACTTAGTGGAGCTCTCACACATCTTTTGGTGAACCTCTCTTCTCATCTCTCAAACTACAAACCCTAGTTCCCTGCCCTGCAGACCGAGCCACTCACTCCTCTTGGTGACCTCCTCGTGCTCTGGAAACGCCTCGAGACCCAATTGTCCCCATTAAATCAAGGATTCACCAGCACAGGTCCCCTTCGTCTTGGTTTATTGTCTTCAAGGGAACAGCAAAGTGGTCGTTTGTCCCAGTGAAATGGACAATTTCCCCATTCCTGTGCTGTGACTAGGGCACTTGGAGCCTGTCACAGAACCCAGAAAATCTCTGACTATTGAGGATGGAACAAGTAGCGACAAGAACTCATTTCAAACGAGAATGTCTGTGTAGGTCCAAGGCAGGTCTGTCACAGGAGTTGGTCTGCCCTCAGCTACAACCTAGTAAGGATCAGGAGTGGGGAAAACACTACCATGAGGGTAACCAGAATATCTTGAGGGTTTAACTGGGAGGATGCTACAGCACACCCCTCACCCGCTGAAGGGAGGACACTCAGCCTCAAGGAGAACACGGTTTTATGTATCCCTACCATTTATTGCCTCACAGAACTGCTATCCAACATGGAGGTCTAGAGGGACTCCAGTGGCTCGCCAGAACTCTGCTGCATCCCAGTACTGCCCTAAGGCTGGGGATAACTACACACTGCCTGAAACACTACTAAAAGACACAGCGTTCGCAGCTACGTGTAGTCACGCAGGAGGAAACAATGCTCGCCAGTGGTGAAGGATCCAAGATGAGTTTTTTCTCCTTGTACCTTTATTATTTCAGCTGTGCTTGCACCTTTACTCCCTTTCCCTAAATAGAGCACAACTGCAAAATCAAAGTGGGCTGGGAACGGCCTTCTGCTTCCCAGCCCATCAGGACAGAGAACCCCAGGAGGGCAGAGTTTGTGTTCCCCACAATCCCATTTACTCCCATACTCCCATACAGTCGTGAAAGAGAGGCAATTAGGAGACTGTCTGCAAAATCTGAATCATCGCACCGTGGAGGAGGGCAAGCAATGTGCAAGTGTATTAAAAACAGAAACATGCAAAAACACATATGGTTTTGTCTAAAAATGCGTGTTTCAAACAGTTTTTTTTAAAAAGATAAGGGCAGGATGGGAGAAGATTTTTTAAGCTGTTGCAAAATGCTCCATGAAAAATACAATTGGAAGTATACTTCTAATTTCCACGGTCTTGATTTAAAAGATAATGTCTTTCAAAAGTCCGTAACAGTAGCAAAAATCTGCACTTGTGTGCACTCATTCACATAACAGCATAAGTAAATTAGATTAGCAATATCATCTGTAAAGAATAATCTTCTGCCTTTTGAGCTTCTCTAGCCAGGTGACATAATCTTAAAACCACTGCATTTTTTGAGATATTGTGGCAAGATTCCACTAACATTTTCTTCTCATCCCACACTTGCAATATGGGCAGCTGTCAGTGACATGCGGTGGATCTACCTCACTCTTGCCCATCTATCCACTCTTCCCAAAACCTCATCTCTACTTTGATTACTTCCATACTGTTTGGCTGGCCTCCACAGCTCTCTCCCGACTCAGACTTGTATAACCCGTTGAAACTGGCTGATCTGGCCAGTTGTGCCTGAGGCAGACCATGTGTCTCAGGTGAACAGAGGCTGCGACGGTTTCCACTAGAGTCTGTGATTTATGACCCACCTGCCTGAGGACAGTACGGACTATGAATGCTTTTTTTGCCTTCCTCTGCAAGCGCTTACAACTTTATACCACAAGAGGCTTAAAGGAGCCATTGTCCAGTGAATGGGATGGTCTCAAGGTCAGTCAAAAAATGTAGAGCAGAGCCGCTGTTTCACTCTTTCACTGTCTGCTGCACGCTGTCAGTGCCAGTACTGCAGGTGCAATAAAGCACCGGTCAGCAGGAAAGCAGGGCAGTAGGATCTGGCACCAAGTCAGGGAAAAGAATTTGTATGACTCCTCTTGGGTCTGTAGAGGACCAAAGCGCACAGACAAGCTCACAGGATGGGCGAGCCTGAGAGGCAGGGGACAAGACTTTCAAACCCCATTCTCAGAGGCAGAATTTCTCCTGGGTTCAGGGGAAATCAATGTTTTTTCTAAAGAATGTCAAGCCCCAGTGAGCCATATTCCACAGGTCAAACTTCTTCAATATCAAAAACTCCTACAGAAAACATCTCCTCCCTCCAATTATGAATGGAAGTCAGAGACAGATATCAATGTAGAAACCCACCACAGGGGGTAGCCTAACTGTAAGGGGGAGAGAGGTGGTCACAGACTCATCCTGGCCATGTTTGAGGTGATCAGAAGATCCAGCTGCCCCCAGTAGTTGCAAAATGCTCCATGAATGCTTCCATAACATTAGGCCCTGCCTGCAGCAAAGTTACAATAGGTTTCACACTGAATTGAGAGTTCCTCTATGAAGTAGACTAACCTTCGGAAAGCACAGTACTGCCAGGGTCAGGGCAACCCATAGGTGGCTCTGCTCTCCCGAAACCCCTTTCACTTGTCCCATCGGAAAACATTCTCCATCTCCCAGAACTCCACAGGCAGAACACTCACTTGGAGACAGTGGTCATGACTCAGTAACTTGCATTGTTAAAAACATGCTCTCCTGGCAGGCTAGCCACCAAAGGCACTGTGGCTTCAAAGTGTAGGTCTCCTTCATGACCAATTCAGAAACTTTAGCCGCCAAGGAGGTACCTAAAGCTCCTGGTTCATTATTTTCCCTGTACATAAAGACCTCTTTCAAGCCATTAGAAAAGGTAGAAAAGTTCTGTCTGACTGGATCTTTTGCAACTATGTCAACTTCTGTCATGGTACCACAACAGATTTCATATGGCCCTTCAGCTGTAATCCTGAAATGCGCAGGAGGGAGAGACTGAATGGGGAGAAGTACAGGTAGAATTCATTTGACATCTTTCAATACATAACAAAATCTGACTTGGTCCCTAAATGGTCCTATACCTACAGCCTTGCTTTCTAGGGCACACGAACTCCTGCTTTGACCACCTTTACCTGCTCTACTCCATCTCTTCCTGATAGTTGGTACCAAAGACCTTCTACAAGGTGGGAAGGAAGTGATGAATAACTCTGTTTTTGTTAAATCTCTTCTTCCTCTTCACTAACAACATCATTCAGGTCCTGAGGCCCCTGCTCCGCTTTCTCCTTTACATATGCTGCCTTGATTTGTTCCAGCTTGTGCAACTCTCGTTCCAGCTCTTCCCTGTGCATTGATCGCCGGTTCCTTAGCAGTTTCATGGGGAAGGGGTTTAAGTCATTGAAGGCAATGTTCGTCAGCTTCCTATGATGGAAAAGACAGATCTGGTGAACTGATTTACTGGCTGGTAACAGATGCATCCTAGGGTAGGCAAAGAGCAGGGCCTTAGATTTCAGCTCAAAGGTCACCAAGCAGCAGAGTCTTAAAGGAATGACAGGCAGCGTCCAGCTGCTGTAAAAAGGAAATTGGTCTAGACTTTGTGGCCTGCTCTGCTGTAGCATGACTTAGCTTGAGCCAAAAAGACTGCAAGTAACACTATTAGGGGAAAGTCAAAACAGAGGCAAACTGACTTATGCCCTGTGGACCTACCAATGCGCATCTCACAACAGACTGGCCACAAGTTTTTTCAGGCTGACCTAACAGGCAAGGAAGTACAAACCCAGATGGAAGGCTGTCTGCACCCCACAGTCCTACCTGCCATCCATGATCATTCTTGTGAAAAAGCGTAGGTACTGGTAGATCTCCACACTGTCATGAATTCTTAGGATTTCCTCCTCATTGTATTTAAAAATCGCAAGAGCATAGCGGAATATCACCTGGAGGGTTGAAAGGTATTTGAGTTGACAAAGTCTTAGGCAGTTGAGGGACAAAGCCCTCTTGGCATAAAACATGGGATGAGGCACATAGCATTGCAATACAGCCTGGACACTGGGCTTCTCCTACTCTTAATTGGCTGCATTAGAGCAGGTCAAAAGAAGCACAGAGTTAATCCCAAGAAAATAACCCTCTGTAAGTTCATTTGCGACTCCAGAGCATATAAAGTCCTCCAAAAGGAGCCCATAGGGATTGGCCATGGATTCTCCACTTCTCCCTAGCCACAGGGGCAACACAAGACTCATGTTTTCAGATAGTAACTCTCTGCTGCTCTTCTGCTCCCTGAATCTCTCATACTCTCAGGTGTGTCTGGGTCACAGAGCAGAAGACACCATGGCCTGTCAGGGAGCTGCTTCTTAGCAGGGCTGCCTGCTAAAAAGTGTCAGGGATATTGTGTACAGTATCAGGGCCTAAGTCTGCTTACTGGCAGCAAGTACCCAGACAACACAAAGACTGGGAGGCATCAAGATACCCCATCAAACAGGCAGGATAGGAGAAGAGGCTCAGCCCCACATCTCTAACACATGAGTATGTTCATTGCCCTGCTACCATGTCACACAGAGGCGGTACAGATGGAAGGAAGGCCTAGGTTGAGAGTTGCACCTTAGTTCCTTCGTACAAGAAGGCATCCCACACTCGCAGAAGGATGTCGCTGACTAGGCTGTCCACAAAGGCCACCAGAAACCAATTGAAGGTGATGAGTGAGACATCAATCCGATACTGCTCAAAATGAGCCATGAGGCGAGGCAGCTTCTCTGACAGGAAGTCTTTGAAGACCCTCTGATCTACCTAAAGTTGATAAAAAAGAATACAATCAAGTCCTAGTCAAGAGCAGTCCTGGTGTGGGAGAGAAGGGGAGAGAAGCGGCGCAACAGATCATTGCCACAGTAATCACTCGTACTGCCTTCTAGCCTAAACCATGCTCTAGTAAGAGCATCCTTTGTCTCCCAACCCTTCAAAGTTACTGAGCAGTGTAGTTGTATGCTGTACCCAGTGCAAGGTGAGGAGCTGAAAGAGTGCCAAGACACAAGCCAAGACACCTACAGTCTTCCCACTCAGAGGATCATATTTCTGCCTGACCTCCAAGTCACGAGGGAAAATCCTGCCACATCATCCTGCATCAGTCCTACTGGGATTTTCTGTGATGTCATGAGGATCCAACTGAATGACAGGATTAAAACCTGCCCAGGTCTGAATGACTGCACATGGCCCAAGAGAACAAACACCTAGAATCCCTCTGACTTCACAAGCAGGACCTGATCTTTTTACTTCACTTCACCTTATGGTCTGAGTACTGTCTGTGCTCTGCTTCAGGTTGCTTGAGCTTAGACAGAAATGCAGCTGATGAAGTCCTTGACCCAGGTTTATAAACCCTCATATATGAGGCTTCATCTCCGGGAAGCCATAGCTTCATGAGGGGAAGCACTGAGGAGCAAGATCATGGTTAGGTCTTCCCCTATGCCATTTCATACTACTCCCATAGCTTTATCAGCTTACTTAGCTGTGGCACAGTGGTACAAACCAGATGAGGTGATACTCTTGGTCTTTAAAATCTGCAAAACCTAAACCTTAAGTTTTCCAGCCAACTTTATCAAGCCAACCCATAAAGCACCACCCTAGACCTTCCTCTTTACATGGGTATCAGCTAGGCTTTCAGAAACCAAACATGAGGTCAGGAAGTCTTCCTAAAAAAGGTTCCCCGGGGTGACAATCTTTCCTCACCAAATGCAGGGGAGCCTGTCTTCAGTCTGCCATGTTTTCCCTGTCAATCGCTATTTGTCAAGTATTGATTACTGCCTGTTAAAACTCACAATGAACACCACCTGCTACAGATAGACATTTTGCTATCTGCACACCAATTTGGCTGCTTCCTCAGACTGTGGGCTGGCCTCTCCACCAGCATATCACTGTAGCAGCAAACATCAGTCAATCAATTAAGTGGCAAAATCAGTCATTTTCAGCTACTGATGCTTTTAGCCTGATGTATTGGAGGCCCACAGATAAAAACTTCTTCTCTCTGAAAGGACCACGCACAATAAAGACACCAAGGTCACAGCCTGGCTCACCAGACTGAACACTACTGGGTGTAGGTGATATGGACACACAATTACAATTACATGGAAGATACAGAATTCTTCTTGGCTCTGTGTTTGCCTGGGAAGACATAGTATATCTGACACAAGACAACACATCTTGAAAACCTTGAAATCCAGTGACTGAACCAGGAAGATAAGTTATTCACAGAGCATTTTACATTAAAAGGCCAGAGGGATCTGATCTGAAGGGAACCCTAAAGCCAGAACTAACACTGTATTTGATCAGGAACTGAGGCAAATACAGCAAATATAAAAATCTCAGTATTTTCTTCCATCTGCACATGGCACTCCAAAGACAGGGTGCAGTTTCCAAAGGAAAATCTGAAGGGCTGCGGAATGGTGTCTTCTTCATACTTGGTTCTACACTTTGGAGCTTGCTGCTTCACCTCTACTAGGCCCTCTTTACAATAAATAACTGTGCAATTAAGGGGCACTTTCCTTCTAACTAACCCGACCTTCAAGGGATCACCAGGTGTGCTGCCCAGTTTCCTAGTGTTGTGGACCCATTTTGCTCCTCCTGCGTGTGTAACAACTTTGTACTCTCAGGTCTACAACACCTCGGTAATGGAAAGGATTGTAAGGTGGTATCACTGTCCTGTGAGAAATCAAACACACTGCAAGCTGACTGCAAGCTTTTAAATCTTTACTGTAAATGTGAGCGTGCCCAGCTCACCTGTGACGTTATCAGTGTGTCACTGTAGTAGTCTGCTGGCATTAGATTCTCCACAATATGGACCAGGCACCAGAAAGCACTTTCCTCATCTTCCAGGACCAAGAGGGCAACAGCTGCCAATCTGTGATAGACAAGACATGGTGAACCATGGAGGGAAGACACAGGTCAGCACAGGAACTGGAAAAGTCAAGATTCCTCTTGGCATCTTTCTAGCTCTTTTATTTGGTGGCACACTTGTAAGAAGTCTGGTTTTATCTTTGATACAGCTATCTTTGGGAAGTGAAAGAAGCTTTTAGATGCCTTGAACCTTCTCTCCTCCAGAGAGAACAAGTCCAATTTCCTCAGCCTCTCCTCATGCCATCTGCTGCAACTCACTCATCTCTAACACTTCCCAACATTTCCTCCAACTCTTCTCAGCAAAAAACGGGGAATCACCACGGTGTTCTTCTGCTGAGCATATTAAGACTTAGAAATTCATCCCCAGATTCATGCTGTTATTCTGGGATTGCCTCACTTTACCTCCTATAGTTGCTCCTTCCTGTTCTGTAACGATGGAGATGTCAAACAAGCGCATCCTGCTGCTTGCTTGATCTCAGCAATAACACTGGGTGAAAAAATCTTAGAATCACAGAATCATAGAATTACCCAAGTTGGAAGGGACCCAACTCCTATCCCTACATAGGACACTCCCAACATTCACACCATGTGACTGAGAGCATTGTCCAAATGCTTCTTGAATACTGAGAGACTCAGTGCCATGACTCATGACTACTTCCCTGGGGAGCTGTTCCAGTGCTCCACCACCCACTGGGTGAAGAGCCCCTTCCTAATAGCCAATCTAAACCTCCCCTGGCACATCTTCCCATCGTTACCTCTACTCCTATCAAAGGTCGCAAGAGAGAAGAGATCAGCATCTATTTCACCTCCCTCCCTTGCGAGAAGGCAATAAACAGCTATGAGATCCCCTCACAGTCTCCTCTTCTCCAGGCTGAACAGACCAAGTGACCTCAGCCACTCTTCATATGACTTCCCCTCTAGACCCTTGACCAGCTTTGTGGCCTCCTCTGGACACTCTCCAGTAGTTTGATGTCCTTTTTATACCAAGACACTCAAAACTGCACCCAGTACTTGAGGTGGGGCCGCACTAGTGCAGAGTGGAGCTGGACAATCACCTCCCTTGACCGGCTGGCAATGCCGTGCTTGATGCATCCCAGGACACAGTTGGCCCTCTTGACTGCCAGGATACACTGTTGGCTCTTGTTCAACTTGCCGTCGACCAGCACTCCCACGTCCCTCTCTGCAGAACTGCTCCCAAGCATCTCAGATCCCAGTCTGTACCCTGTATCCAGGGTTGCCGTGTCCCAGATGCAGAACCCAGCACTTAAATTTCATGAAGTTGGTGACTGGCCAGCTCTCCAGTCTGTCAAGTTCTCCCTGCAGGCCCTCTTTGCCCCCAAGAGTGTCGGCACCAAATGTAAAATTCTGCAGGAAAATACCTAGAGCCAGGACAGAACTCTAAGAGGCAAGAGCCTGGGGCTGCCTGAATCACAGGCTAGAGTATGTGACTATATCTTCTCAGCAACAGCATACCTGGTTCCTCACCTGTTCAGTCCCTGGCAGTAACCAATGGCTGGATTATGCCAGGAGAATGCCAGCAACACCCTGCGGAGCTTTGGAATGAGCTGGGAAGTGGGAGAGGAAAAATGTTTGTTGTTGGTCAGTGTGCGGGGCAGGTCGAGCTCAATCTGCCGGCAGGCAGGATGCTCAGTGCTCTTGCTCTGCCGTAACAGCCCTTGGTAGTGGTCAGGCAGATGGCTGCAGTGTCGGCTGACAATCCACCTCCAGACTCGTTGCCGATGCTCTACTGGAATGCCATTTCGGATCAGATTCTTCAGCTCTGCAGAAGGGCTCAGCTCTCCAGTGCTGTTCCACTTGTCACGAAGGGGCTTCTCCACTACTACCTGGCTCCGCAGGTTGTTGGACTTTATTTCTAAGGCTTGAATTTTGGCCAGAAGTTTCCAGTCCTCAACTTCATAGTCAGGTACAGTCATAAACCCATACTCATCATACTCGCTGAAGAGACACAAGGCAGAGGTTAGTTCAAAGGACAGTGTTGGTACCTGTGTCAATGATGACTGCTTGGGGTCATGCCAGCTACAGACTGTTGCCTGGTTCCTGTCGCCCATACCAGAGCACAGGTACTCCTCGCTCACTTCTCTGGCAGCTGCATGTGAGAGCCTGCCATGCCCACTGTCTCAGAGCCTTGAAGACAAATGAAAGCCTGCAGCAATGGCGTATACAGAACAATTCATATATAACTTTGCTCTGAGCTACAGTGCAACCTCATCAGACCTCTCTCACCTTGTCCCCAGTCCCTAAAGCAGCATCTAGCCCAACCTGTGTACCTTGTCCCTACCGTGTCCTAGTAAAGAGGCAGTTCTGTAGGAAAGAACTGCAAACACTTTGGGGCATCAGACCAACAGAGACCCACAGTCCCTTCTGATGCTTCCCTGTACATAGGGCAAATCTCCTACTGATGAGAAAGCACCAGGAGCGCAGACAGTACAGCTTGCTGAAGATATGTGCATCATGAGTCCACAGACTGGGATACTTGTAAGATATCATTCTGTTCTTGACAGAGAGTCCAAGCTTGAACTTGAAGTCTTATCTCCAAAACCACCTGGACAACCTGCAAGTCTGACCAGCCAGATGAAATGGAAACTGAGACAGAACTGGGGCACTAACTGGGCAGGAAAGCATAAACACAAATGCAAGGACCCTAGCAGCACAAGTGGCAAGGCTCCCTGACGGTCTCCATTCCAGCCCTCCTTCACTGCATGATTGTCCCCAGCACCAGAACAAGCCAATGGTGGCTTTTTATGGCCGGGACTAGAAAACCTCAAACGGTAGAGATCTTCTACCTCCCAGGTGCCACCCTCTTCTACAGAAGGAGTTAATCCTCACGACCAGTGTTTATCTTCCAGGCACACCATGGCTGTTGTTACTTGCCACACCGTTTGCCACTGCCAAGAAAGGTTTAGCTGCACCATCTTTAACTTGCCCTTCTTACAGTGATATGCTGCTACCAGATGTGGCCTCCATACCACCCAACTAAACCAGCCTCCTCAGCCTCTACTCTAAGGTCACGGCTCCAGGTCCCACACACAGAAATATCTCAGGATCTTTCTTGCCTGCACATCATCCTCCACTGCCAGATGCCTACAAGGGTCTGAATATTCCCATGCTTTTGCCTCTTACCTTACAGGGTTCAGGTTAGAACCTTCCTCTGCTTCTTCCTTCACATCCCACTGAAGCGCTTCCTGGATGAGGCTCCTCACCAACTCAGCATGGGAGCTGGGCAGGCCAGGCACAGCCTCCTGCAGCTTCCGCAAGACTGTCAGGTATTTGCTTTCCATCTGGCAGTTTCGTGCTTGCAGGCAGGCACACTGATGGGGAAATAAGAGGGCTTATTGATGGTTCTTCCTGCACTGTTACTGCTCTCTACTGGCCTGGTCTGCACATAAAGTGAAGACTCCTAAACAGCAAAGCCCCAGAAAAGACAGCCAGCAATTTTCTACAGTCACTGGAATCGCACCCATGAATGAGGCACTGTGGCCTACGAACAAGCACAAGCGACATATGATGCAACAGAAATTGCTTACTGAGTGGGATAACCTACTACAGCATCACCTGCTTCAGATATTGCATGGCATCAGTGGATGTCCATATCCCAGCCAGCTCAGCTCAGGACAAAACCTAAGAGCTGCTACTGCAGCTGAGCTCTCTGCAGGCTTTCCCTGCTCCTTAAACAGTTTTCTATCCCATATAGACCTGTACCCTGATAAAACACCCTGGGACTGAACTATAACCATAACAGTAGCACCACAGACAAGAGCACCACACACCCCTCAGCAACCCAAGTCCCATTGCAATGATACACAACATTTTTAAAGCACAGGAATCCCAACTGAGTTCAAACAGCATGACATTCCTTGCCACCACCATACTGCTGGGAACACAAAGGAGAAAATAGGAATGAGGACTGTTACCCACACTCCACAAATGGGGAACTGAGGCCACACAGGTGACAAGACTCACCCACTGCCTCACAGGAAGCTCAGTGAAGACTGCTGCTCAGTGGGAAGCAGCAGTTGAAAACAAAACCAAAATAAACCACAGACAATATTAGGTTGCACACAGAGGGAACAAAAACCAGTGTGGAGTACTGTCCTATTACTACTGTAATCAGCATTCTGCCTCACATTGAATGTGTTGGTCTGATTACTTCCTTTCTGAAGGTTACAGCAGTTTCAGCATCAGAGAAGGGCAGTAAGTTAGACAGCAGACAGGGTTCCAAAGGGCTAGAAAGCAAACAGACATTTAAGAAGCAGCTTTTTGCCCTGCTCCAGAATCCAAGACTGTGGAGACATACCTTAAAACCCACAGAAGTAAAACCCAGGGAAAACCCACAGAATAAATGCCAGCACATACCACCAGTGTACATTTACAAGGCTAGAAATAAAAACACAGCTTAAGAAAACATAAGAACTCTGATCTAGCTGCAGAACCCAAGAATGTTGTCACCTAGTAGTGGCGAGCCTGGTCGTGAAATCAAGAGTAGATGGAGCCAGGGCTGAGTCAGTCTGCCAGCTCTCAGAGAAATTTTTTTTATTCCCTACACACAGTGTTGCTTTTTATTTGTGTTGTGGTTTGGGATTTTTCCTAGGAATTTTTCTTCCTTTTGCCAATAAAGGGAATTTCAGCAGACGCGAGGGGGCATGGGGGGAGGACGTTTCCGGGGAAACCGGGGCAGAGGTCGTGACCGGACATCCGTTTTCCTCTCGGACGGCAGTGGCGGCAACGGCGGCAACGGCAGCGGCAGCGGCAGCCCCTGAGTGCATACGTTTTGCAATCTCTGAAGGGAAGATCACGGGTCATCTGAATCTTCCACAACTCCGGCAGAACTCGCACTAAGTTTCCATCTCCCTCCCCCGCCCTTCCCCGGCTGCGGGGGAGGGGGGCCGTGCTTCCCTGTGCAGGGCAGCGACTGCTGGCCAGCTTTAAAAGAGACCTGCATCGCAAGATTTTGGGTACAGGACTCAATCTATTTCTTAAGACTTTTAGGTTTTAGTTGTGAGTAGTGTTGATTCTGGTTTGTACACACATATATTTGTAGCTAAGAACTGTTATCTCTTCTATACAATTTTTTTTTACTGAAGATCTTTAATATCTGATAACATATCTTAGTTTTCATCTAAACTAAGACAATTTGTAACCAAAACTATAGATGAAATGTAGAAATCTGGGTTAAGTTTCAGCATTCCTAAGACTGAGCTTTGCAGGTATTTAACTTTTATTGAAGAATGAAAATGATTATATCTAATTTGGCAACAACACAAAGCAGAAAAAAAAAAGAAACCCACACTAAAAAAAAACACATGGGGAAAAAAGCTTATTCCTGGTGTGCTTTGGACCAAAATTCATTCCAGTACAGTCTTTGGAAAGAAATTAGTAACAACCCTCACCAATTAAAAAAAGCCACTTTGCCTTACCTTCATCAGAAGGGCTTTTTCATTCTCGGCAACGCTTGTCCAAAGTCGAGTAACCTGGTGGATCTCTGAGTTGAGAAACTGATTCTGGGTTTTGTATGCATCAATATCATCCTGCCAGGAAGTAAAACGGTCACACAAGGAGAGCTCCTGAGGACTTGGAATTCCCTCCCAGTTCAGGGACCTCAGATGTGGATTGTGTTAAGGAAAAGAAAACAGCTCAACAATTTTTTGTTCTAGGGAGAAGAACAAAACGTGGACAAACATTTCCCGCAACGGAAATCAAGGCACAACATGAAACAGAAGTGTCACGTATAGACAAGATTCTTGAAAACGCTCAGCACATTGCATAGATGTGCTTAGAAAACACAGAAACATCTGGGTGATATAAAGCTAGAGATCCCCATAAGGAACACTCTCCCATTGAACCATAGAGCACAGAAATGGGAACCCCCAAATGACCAGTGCCACCTCACACACCTTCAGGTGCTCGATCTCCTCCTGCTGCTTATACAATGTCTCTGCCATGATAGTGTTGGCTTCTTGCAGGGGATCAGAGAGCTCTCGGGCCATCTGCTCTGTCAAGGCCATGATGACTTCCTGTTTGGCGTGATTCTTCTCCATCAGAAGCTGCACGTGCTCCCTGAGTTCCTGGATGTGACCATCTCTCAGAGTCAGCATCTGCTCCAGTTCCTTCTTTTCTTGCTCAAGAGTTTCCAGTCGACTGGTGAGATCTGCAATTTGTCTCACTTTGTGGCGCACCAGTTCCAGCCTGTCCTTATCTTCTGCTGCAGTAAGATACATGCTAGATACTCGCTTCTCCTGCTGGGCTGCCTCTAGAGCTTTGTGGAGAAGCTTAACCAGCTCCTGGAAAGAAACTGCAAATGCATCAGAGTGTTGCCCGTGCTAATGGCAGTATGGACAGCACAGACACAAACAGGACTGACTAAAGAGTGAAAAGTCCTCAGAATTGTGAAACTGACTCCTTTCAGACACAAAACTGACTGCAGCAATCTTGAAATCAGTGCTTGCCCAGTAGAGAAGTTCCTCTCTCAGAGCTGGGCCTGGAAGATCTCTGCAGCAGACCTCAGATGACCTGACTTTAAGTGGATTGCTAACAGAGAAGCTCCTGTCCACAGTCTGAACAGTCTTTCTACAGGTATCCTTCCTGGGAGGCCCAGCAGACACTAGAGAAGCCAAAGACTTGGTCAAGTGTAGCAACATATGAGGGAGGTAAATAATGCAGTCTGCATCTGTCTGTGCTACCGTAAGAAATAGCTGCATTCTTTTTAATCTTTCCTCTGCCAGAGTCCTCCCTCCATCCCACATGAAAGCACAAAAGCTTGCCCCAGCAACATGCTGCTGACTCAGGCTCTGCTATCTCAGCCATTTAAGGAATCAAACCAAGGATGTAACTGATTGCCTGCCGTGGGACCCAGCTCTCCCGCCATCTTTCTGCTGGAAAAGCTACCAGCTGAGCCCAGCATTGCTCCATGCTTGTGAAGAACAACAGCAGCATTCAGGATAGACAGCCCTTGCTGTGAACCGTGCACTTACTTCTGCGATCAAATCACCTCTTAATGGTAGATCACTATTCAAAAAGAATGACCTGCTGTTAACAATATGACTCAGTCTGTGGTTCCTGCCAGTGTCATGGGACTTATTCAGGACTGCACTTGTACATTCACTGAGCAATACAGATGTGCCAGCAAGACATCTACTGAGTGTTCGTGGATTTGTTTTACCTCCCTTTTGCAGCCCATCTGCTAGCTGCACTTCCTAGCAATGGCTGAAGTACAGCCCATTCTTCTTTGTGTCTGGGCACAATCAGACACATACCAAGGGGTAACACCAGGAGTGGTCCCCACTGACTGCCTTCTGAGCACTTCTCAGCCTAACACCAAGGTATAACAGAATCCCTATGACCAATCTCAGGACCCTGCCCTTAGAAGCAGCAAACTCTTTACCACACTCACCTTCTGTGACTTGACTTCTTCTGTGAGTGTCAGGATCTGTTGCTGTAGGACACTCACTTTATCCATTGGGTTCCTCTCCCCAGATCGTTCATCAGGCAAGCCTGGGAAGCCACTGTTCATCCACCTGGCTTTCCTAACCCAGTTCAGCCTGTGCTCCATCCTTCCATTCTCTGGGACCCCCTCCTTAACTGAAGGGAAACAGAGTTAATTTACACAGAATCAGGTTGCTGCTATGGGGGAGTCTTGTGAGTCTTGCTATGGGGGACTCACAATAGCTCAGCACAGAAATCCAACACACGGGACAAGAAAAACTGGCATGCTGTTACCCACAGTGTTGAAGCACAGACAGCACAGACAGGTACCCCCAGAATATCCAAAGCCATGATGTTTCATGCTGCCTGTTAACACACTTCTCAACCCAGTCTTGCACACAGCAAATTCAAGTTACCGTCATTGAGAGGTAACTTCACAAGCATGCAGTGCAGCTGCTGGGCTTAGCCTGTGACATGCAGCAATTTAAGTTCTGCCTCAAAGAAATACCAGTATGGGCTGGCACCGTGGACGGTATTGGCTGAAGCCAAGCCAAAAAGAGTCAGTCTTATGACAACAACCAGAAAGGGACTTGAGACAATGTGAAAGTTTACACATTTCATGACAACTTGTTCATCCTCTCCCTCCCTTTCCTGCTAAGTCTAATTCTCTGCTAGAAGGCATCATATTCAGACCAGCTCACACAGCTCAGTAACAAGCACCTGCATGCCCTGCCTCCACTTCTGCCTCTTGCTCCTCATCCGGGTTGTCAGGATGCTCCTGGAATTCACTGAAGCTAAAGATGTTCCCACTGTCCCCCCAGAGCTGCTTGGAGCCACAGATATTGTAGACAGTGTTTCTGAAACAAGAAGAGATCAAGATAGCTCAGTGAAAAGGCGAAGCCATGTTCACTGCAGTCAGTGCATATTCAAACTATACAACGTCTTGTCCCTCCTGATATCCCAGCCCTCCTCCCAAAACATATCACCTTATGTCCTGAGAAAATGAATTGTCCACAGCACTGGTGGATCTGAGTGGAACAAAGTTGTAACTGGTGTAAATCAGGAATATGCCACAAAATCAGTAGTAGCACAGCAATGTAAGTCAGTTGGACATCCTTCCCTTTGTGCTTGAGCCCCCTGCACATAAATGTATCAAGCTGAACAGAGGGATCAAAGGTAAGAGCAAAACTGCATCTCTTCCTTCCCTCTCTCCCTCCCTGTCCTCCTTCTTCTTCCTTCCCCCCCCACTCCATTCCCTTAGCTCAATGCAGAAATCTGTAGGTGCCAAGAAAAGCTCAGCTATCTACAGCACAGCCAAAACTGTCACAATGGTCACATCTGAAGTAGCCACAGATCCTGTGCTCTAAACCGCATCTAATAATTTCGTTACGAACTCAATAGACTTTGAGGCGGTAAAGAGATTCAGGAACAGATTGCAATCAGACCCAGAAGCAGATATTGCCAGAAGCACTAAGAGGTGATTTTACAGCATCACTCAGAACCATAAATGCATGACTATTTTCTGTAAAACCTATACAGGAAAGTGAGACTGTTGCCTATCTTTATACAGGTCTTTTCCCTTCTCCTCCTGTGCTGTCCATTAGATGAAAGAAAAAAAAGAAAAAAGCCTCTTGCTTTAAGGCCTACAAAAGACTCAGTGTCAGCTACTTCCTAACCATAAATGAAGTTGGCATTTAAATCTTGTTCTCCTTTTGGCTTGTTACTGTAAGGCTCCACAGTAGAAGACTAGACATTTCTGACCTCAAAGAACATTCTGGCACATAAGACCAGCAGACCTCCACGCCCTGTAGTCTGCAGTTGGCACTCATCCAATGCAGCTTTCCTACTTGTCTCTGCCTCATGCTGCACTTTGTTTTTCCTCTGAGACAGCAGCAGCTCAGTGATCTGATGAACTTAGCTGAAATCAGGTACATTACACTCATGAAGACCCACCCTTACAGTGCCAGCACCTGAAGAAATGTTCACAGAACCAGGGGAACAAAACAATTTGAATCTGAAAAGAGGCAGTTGTTATTCAAGCTAACAAAAGCAGGGCTAGGGAAGGAGAAGGAGATATGATCATATTATTTTTAATCAAATTAAGAATTAATAGCCTACAAAATACTTCAGCTGACTCTGATCCTCTTTGTTCCCATGACGAATCTTTCCTTCCTGTTGGCATCAGATTGTAGCCACATTAGTGGCAGGAAAAAATTATAGACAACCTTCCCATCAAAAACATTTGGCATGTGCACAGCTACCCACCACACCTATGGCCGCTGACACATTTTTGGTTACATGTAAATAACTGACTAGGACAGACCTTAGGAGATATTGAAGGGGTTCTCTGAGCAACTGTATCTGCCCAAGGCTTGTAACTTACACCCCTAATGGAGCTACATGTTGCAGCAGCAGATAGCAGCACCACTACAGTGGGAATATTCACATACTTGAAACTGAGAAAGGAGTAGTAAGCTGTGCAGCACCGGGCCACATTACAGCCTCAAGCACCTTTTGCTTGGACTTCCTGCTTTAAAGAACACACTGCATTTAAAGTCCTTTGAAACCCCTGGAAAATGCTAATGGGCTTCTGTCACTAGCTTACTGAGTACAAATCAGCGTGCCCAAGTACAGATCAATGTGCCTGTGGGCCTTTCCAAGAGTGATGTGCAAATGCACTGCAGTAGGCAGGCAAACCTCCACCCACACTGAAGAAAAGTAAACCAAGCCCTAGGTCTGCCACTAGGATCTTCGGTAAAAGAGCTAGATGATACAAAATGCATTTGAACAGGGGGATGTGAAGTCCTCTCTGGCAGGAAGTTTACTTTTGCCTGGAATATCCTTCAGAAAACTGCTTTTTGTTCTTCCACCTAGGCAAGAGTCCCATTTCCCCAGAACACGTGACAGGTAAGAAAGTCACAGAGTGGCAGGCTAGCACATCAAACGCACTGCAGCTCTCCTCTTGCACCTACTGTATCTCTGTCCAAGGGTGCTTAAGGGAAATGTTCTGCAAAGCAGTAGATGTTTGGGGTGCAGGCAAGGATGCTGCCTTTAAACCCACTGCTTCTGTTGGTGTTTTCACTGGAGGCAGGAAGTCTTCGTTGTCAACATCTACATAAAAAAAAAAAACAAAAAAAACAAACAAACAGGACACAGAAGCAAGCGAGCAAGATAGAATTCCATTGGACTTCGGCTCCTTCATGTAACTTGAAAGACACAACATTTTGTTATAGGTATACCTTTCATTTTCAAGAGTCCAGGTGGAACATAGACAGCAGAGCAACTTTCCTTAGTTTTAGGTCAAGTTACAGAAGGTTCTATGTGCAACTAGTCATCTATTCAAGGACAATCAAGTGACTTGAACCATTTTTATATGAGAACGACTAATCCTAAATAATCAAACTTTAACCACCTAAAGGAATAAGGAAGGAAGCTCTTGCTGTTCTTTTTCCCTCTCCCAAGCAGTGTCTGATAGTTTTAGTGTGCGAACAGCACTCCACAGTTTGTTACCAAATTATTGCCTGCTGTAGCAAAATTACAAGGTACCCATAACCTTTTAAAGCAGACACTTACTAGGGATAGGGTTATTTGTTTCAAACAAAATGTGCATCTAGTCATAACTAAACAGGTGGACACCCTGCTTATACTCTCTCCTGATCCACCAGCCTCTGTACTCCCACTATTAGGAATGCACATCTTTCATCCCACCACTGCTGAAAAAAAATCCTTGCTTGTTCTAAATTTCACAGCCCTGACAAGAGGAAGGGGATATACCAAACGTACACACATTACCTGCGTGAGAAAAATCAAGAGAGAATCCATGATCACAGGATACCTGAGCATCCCCAACCATATGCTGTGGATTAGAAAGCAGCCCATTCACATTCATCCATAAAAAGACCAGAAGTTCCAAACACTGACCAAGTATTGATAGTTGGCACCTGCATTTAAAAACCCGGCCAGAACCTCTGCCCACTTACAGATAAGGACCACCATTCATCACTGGGGGACTGAAAGCAGAAGAAAGTCTAACATGTGTGACACCTACTTGTTCTGCCAGCCAGAGGTTCATTCACAAGCTGGGAGCTGCCCACAGGACATCTGCTTTGAGTGTTGCAAAATTCCCAACGTCTTATTTGTAGCTGCTGCAGCCAGTACATCATTGCCTGTTTGTTGATTGCCTAACATAATACAATACAGGAAGGGGAAGGGGGATAATCTCATCAACATGAGACACATCCTGAAGGGCTGACCACCACTTCAGTGCCCAAGTCAGCAGAAATACAAGTTGCCCGTGTCAAGCCTATGCTATATCCCCTGCTTCGAGAGGACAGCAAACCTTCAGCTTGGCTGTAGCAACAGAACCTCACTGGACCACTGACCTCATTTTAATAATTTTTGGTTTATTATGCTACAAGGCTAAGCAAAAATGACATGATTATTTTAGCTAGGAATGACCCACAGAGCTTCTTAGTAATGATTTTCACAGAGACGCAAATCGAGCGAAGGTTCCTGCTGGAGCAACCATTTTAGACAGGAACTCATTTTTGTTCAGCAAATTACATGTGGACTGCAGGACTCCTCAATAATTTAATTAAGTACCTGTTTCAACTTTTACTGCTATTCTGTTAAACAACAGCCATATCACAGTTAATGGAGGCCCAGTCTTGCAAAAAAACAATGCAAGCAGTTTAGGTCCAAAGAGTAACAGCCCAGGCTGGGAGGACTAAAGTGAAAGTCAAGCTAAGAGGTGTCTTAGCAGAGATGTGTCCATCCTGATCACGAATGTTTCATAACAGCACCCACAAGAAGATACTGCCTCTTACCTTCAGAGTAAAAACTCTGCTTGGTGTTCTGATCTCAAAAATCCCTTCCCCATTTTCCACCTTGCAGTCAAAGCTGGCACTGGAGAGTTCGATAGACCCCAAAGGGTTGATGTCCTGTGCAGTTCTGTAGTATAGTAAATTACATTTGTTTTCATCATAAAAGAACCAGCGAGACTTCCAGGTCTTGATTGGCCCCTTGATGCCCAGCTTATTTAAATAGCCACAGAGCTTTTTTCTAGGTGTTTCTCTGCTGGGTTTCAGCTGTATGTTTTCTGGTTCTCCAGAAGAGGAAAGCATGTCTTTCTCTTTCGCTGAGGCTCTACTGCTGCTGTTATTGCCTGGATTTGACTCCACTAAATTGCCTGGAGCAGCAATAGAACAAGCTCCACTTTCTGGTCCTTTTTTCATTTCTTTCAGGAAATACACTCAGAATCAAATTGAAACAGGAAAATCTCTAGGTAAATAAGTAACAGCAGATCCCAGCTAGGTCATAACTTTTATAAAACCTGCAGCAAATGAAAAAACAAAAACAAAAAACAAGAGAGGAATAAGCTCAGGTATCACAAAAAAACATTTCCTAGCTTTTAAATTGTCCAGCCAATGTCTCCAATTACTACTTTTTGGTCATTGCTGCCTGCCTTCCTCAGGTCAGATGACCTCTATGTATCTGTTTTCTCCCTCTTCTATTCCTAAATTTATCTCAACTAGTAGCCAGGAAGCAGTTCCACCATCTCTTGAGTGGAAAATAAGTACAGTCTGTGGGCATACCAAATCAAAAGCAATAATCAGGGCATTTGAAGCTACAGGCAACCATGGTAAGTAACAGTTGCAGAAAACATGGCACAATAACAAAACGGGGCAGGGTGAGGGGGAGAACATACTTGAGTCAAAAGATTTCAGATAAGTGTATCCTAGCATTTCCACTGAATGTTCAGCTAATATTTTAAAACATAGTGTCTGAAGAAAAATCCAGCCTTATGCAGCATCCTTTTAAATAATTTGTGTCAGCTGCAAATTGCTGTTAAAAAGCTTGTATGCCATGTGTTAGGTCTCCATCCAGTAGGCCTCATGTGATGCATGATGCACCAGAGAATGTAATTCCGTGATCCTTTTGAAACAGACTTTGTTGCTTAGTGGCCAAAGCAATCCACTGGGTTCCCAAGAAGAATACAATGTGCAAGCAAAATATAGAAAAATACGGCTGGAAGGGAAATGCAGAGATCTCTAGTACAACTTCCCTCTCAGAGAAGAGGCCAACTTCAAAGCTATAGCCAGCTACTCAGGTCTACATTCAGATGAATTTTGATTATATGCAAAGATGGCAGTTCTGCCACTCTTCTGGGAATATTTTCAAGTGCCTAACCATATGGCAGGTGTGATTTTTTGCTCAGAGCAGCAGACAGCCATGGCCCTTGCATAAAGAAAGCTCATAATGCTGCAGAAAAATACCTATAAATAATTTCTTGCATTTTTTTCTTTAGTAAAAACATAGTTTAAAGATCAATAAATGAAAAGAGTGCCAAATACACTAACATACCTGAAGCAACTCTCCAGGCAAAGAAATCATCACAGTGTTAAGTTAGTGGGAATTCGACTGCAGACACAAAACTACTGAACACAATAGCCAGCTGTGTGACAATGGATGAAAGAAGACTAATCAGCAGAGCACACAGAGATGTCCCCCAAGCTCACACACTTCAGAATGACTTATCCTCACGACACAAAGAGCTCTTACCCATCCTAGTGCTGACTAAGTCCCATCATGTTTATCACTGCCCTCTCCTGTTCACACATTAGCTTTTTAGACAATTATAATGTTTGTTCTTTTGGAAGACTACTGACCATCTTTTAGTTCACTTCCCTGACACCATGGATCCTGCTGCTGAACACATTCACGAATGCCAGGAACAAGCATCCTTCATGAAGGTGGCATCTCAGCTAAGTTTCTGAAATACCCAAACCCTTCATTCCAAGCTAATTTTCTTGTCACAAAGAAACCATCATATGGCAGCCTCACCTCTCCCTAACAGACCCTAGGGGTTTTATGGCCACACCAGCAATAAGGACCTCCTGTATTATATTTGTGCCTCTTACCAGCATGATGGTCAAGATTTTTAATAGGATCAAGTAAGATTTTTGGGTTCAGGCACCAAGTCATAACGAGTCACGTCAGTTCTGCATTGCAAAGCACTCTAGAGGAGAAGAACTCACCTCCTTACGAGAAACAGAGAGATGCCCCTGGAAGTCACCGTCTGTTGGCTTAGAGCTGCAGCTGCAGGCACCACCAGGCAGGTAACGACCGCCTCCAAAACAAATCCAACAGCAACAGAAGAGGAGCTTCTGCTTCGAGTTTCCTTTGGCCAGGTCGCTGCCTGGGAACCGTCTGAAAGAGATATTTAGCTGAAAACAACTCTGACACTGACTCATTAATGAAAAGAGAAGATCAGCGTGAATCCTGCACAGACCTTCCTGAAGCTGCTGCCGTAAGCAGCAGAGGGCAGCCCCTCCCAGCCCAGCTGCACCATGCCAGGGCACAGCGAAGGCTGCTGGCGCCTGGCACAGGGCTCCGCTGTCCGGCACCGCGGCGACGAGACCTGGCACCGCTTGTACTGAGGCGGGGGGGCGGATCCGGGCCGCGGTCCGAGCGCTGCGGAGGGGCCCCTGCGCTGGCTGCCCCGGCCCCGCCGCCCAGCGCTTCCTGCCCGGCCGGTCTGGCGGGCGGGGCGGGACGGGGTGGAGGGGGGGCGGCAGCTGCGCCGGCGGAGTAAATAATTACAAGAGGTCATCTACAATCATAGAACGGTTTGGGTTGGAAGGGAGCTTAAGGCCCAGGAGTGACTTCTGTCAAACACAACCGCCCTCTCGAAGCACGCTTAGCATTTTAAAAGCCAAGCAAAACTCTCCACCCACGGCGATCATACAATGGTTTGAGGTGGAAGGGACCCCAAATATCATCCAGTTCTAACCCCCCTGCCATGGACAGGGACACCTCCCACCAACCCAGGCTGCTCAAGGCCCCATCCAACCTGGCCCTGAGCACTTCCAGGGAGGGGGCATCCACAGCTTCCCTGGGCAACCTGTGCCAATGCCTCACCACCCTCATGGTGAGGAATTTCTTCCTAATGTCTAATCTAAATCTTTCCCTTTCTAGTTTAAAGCCATTCCCGCTCATCCTGTCAGCATTTGCCCTCATAAACTGTGTCTGCCCCCAGCCTTCTTGTAGCTGAAGGCTACTGGAAGGCCACTTTAAGATCTCCTCAGAGCCTTCTCTTCTCCAGGCTTAACCAACCCCAACTCTCTCTGCTGCCTCTCCTCCTGCCAAACCCTGCCGGATTTGGCAGGCACTGGCCTGGCCTGGGAAGACTTCTTACACCCCAGGATAAGTAGTCTCTATGGCTTTGACCTTCTCTGCTTGCAGAGATAGCTAAGCCTTTATGGTAGGGCTCATTTCTGCTGACTCAAGAAATCATTGTCCACGCTTAAGCCAAATTTACCAAGTTCTATCACCAACTTTAAACAAGTTTAGTACCTGAGCAGCAATAAGCAAAACCATCCAGATGTCCAGTGGCCCATCCTTCCACTGGGCTAAGCTCCCAATCTGTTGCAAACACGAAGCTGATTACAGCAAACTCTAAACATTTCCATAGCCAAAAATTTTGTCCCCAATTCAGCTTGCAGTCTCTGATATCCTAGTTCCCTGCAATACCTCTTTTGGACACTTTTTCAGAGATAAGTTGAGACTCTTTTGCCAGCTCGACCCTTGAAGTCTCCTGTGGCACTAAATAGCACTGTTTTTACTGTGTGAAATTTGTTTACCTTATCAGTACTATGACAGCACGGCCATGTCTCTTGCACTGTGGGCTCTGCAGAGCAGCAGGTCTGCACCCCTTGCCCCTGTGGTTTTGCAGGCTTGGGGTGCAGCCCTCCTGGATGGGACCTGCAAGTTGCCTCCAGCCCATGACCCCCCCACTCTGGACTTGGTGTTGGTGTGCCACATCACCCTGGTGAATTGTTTTCTTTCCAATACCTGTCTGAAAGAGGCCTATGAAGATGTTCAGAGGACTGGAGCACCTTTGCTGTGGGGACAGGCTGAGAGAGTTGGGCTTGTTCAGCCTGGAGAAGAGAGGGCTCCGAGGACACCTTATAGCAGCCTTTCAGTACCTTAAGGGGCCCTAAAAGAATGTGCTCCTTTTACAAAAGCAAATAGTGACAGGATGCGGGGGAATGTCTTTTAACTGGAAGGAGGAAGGTTTAGATTAGACATTAGGAAGAAATTCTTCATGATGTGAGTGGTGAGGCCCTGGCACAGGTTGCCCAGGGAAGCTGTGGGTGCCCCCTCCCTGGAAGTGCTCAGGGCCAGGTTGAATGGGGCCTTGAGCAGCCTGGGTTGGTGGGAGGTGTCCCTGTCCATGGCAGGGGGGTTGGAACTGGATGGACTTGAAGGTCCCTTCCAACCCAGACTATTCTAATTCTATGATCTCCGTGGCTGGAGAGTTTTGCTTGGCTTTTAAAATACTAAGCATGCTTCGAGAGGGCGGTTGTGTTTGAGAGCGACCGCTCTCCTGGGCTTTAATCTTAAGCACAGAATCATAGAATGGTTTGGGTTGGAAGGGACCTTAAAAGATCACCCAGTTCCAACCTAGGATGATCTTTGAGGTCCCTTCCAGCCTAGACCATTCTGTGGTTCTATGCTTCTATGATTCCATGAGACTATGCTCTACATGACTCCACGACTGCGGTATGGACGCAGCCGAGCCCCAGCCGCTGCTTTCCGGCTCCCGTCAGGCAAGCGGGACGCGCCCTCTGCGTCGCCGCCTGCGCCTGCGCCCCCGCGGTCGCGGAGAGAAGATGGCGGCGCCGTGAGCCGAGGGCTGCGTGGATCCTGTCCCTCCGCCATGAGGAACCTGCGGCTGCTGCGCACGGGCGGGCGCCGCTCCGCCACCGCCGCGGGCACCCCGCAGTGTTTCTGTCTCAGCGCCGAGCGCGGCGCCGTCCTGGTGGGCTCCCAGCACGGCGTGGTGGAGCTGGGCCCCGGCGGGGACTCGGTGAGTGCGGCACTCGGGTGTACTCGCGGTACAGGGGTGGCGCTTGCTGCGGGGTTGGCGCGGAGCGCTGGGCAGGGGAGTGGTTGGCGGCTCTCGCTGGCGCCGCTCGGGCTTTGCAGCGGCCTCTGCGGGGTCTGGGAGCCTCCCGCCCTCGCTGCTGTCGCACGGTGCCCGGGAGCCTGTGAGGGTGCGCGGAAATTGGCACGAGCCGGCCATGTGCGCTCGCAGCCTAGTAGGCCACCGTGGCCTGGGCCGCATCAGGAGAAGCATGACCAGCAGGGCGAGGGGGGGGATTCCCCCCTCTGCTCCACTGTCGTGAGACCCCACCTGGTGTCTTGTGTCCAGTTCTGGAATCCCCAGTATAAGAAGGATGTGGAACTGTTGGAACACGTCCAGAGGAGGTCACGAAGATGATCAGAGGACTGGAGCACCTCTGATGTGAGTATAGGCTGAGAGAGTTGGAGTTGTTCAGCCTGAAGAAAAGAAGGCTCCAGGGAGACCTCGTAGTGGCTTTCCAGTACCTGAAGGGGGCCTACAGGAAAGATAGGAAGGGTCTTTTTACAAGGAGAAATAGTGATAGGATGAGTCAGAACGGCTTTGAATTGAAAGGGAGAAGATTTAGGTTATACATTAGGAAGAAATTCTTTACCGTGAGAGTGGTGAGGCCCTGACACACGTTGCCCAGGGAAGCGGTGGATGCTCCCTCCCTGGAAGTGTTTGAGGTCTGATTGGATGGGACCTTGAGCAGCCTGGTCTGGTGGGAGGTGTCCCTGCCCGTGGCAGGGGCGTTTGGAACTGGATGGTCTCTGGGATCCCTTCCAACGCAACCCATTCCATTACTCTGTGATCTCCGTGACTGGAGAGGTTTGCTGGGCTTTTAAAATACTAAGCATTCTTTCAAGAAGGTGCTTGTCTTTGACAGGGGTCATTCTTGGGCTTTAATCTTAAGCATAGAATCATAGAATGGTTTGGATTGGAAGGGACCTCAAACGGCATACAGTTCCAAACCACCTGCCATGGGCAGAGACACATTCCACTTGGTCAGGTTGCCCAAGCCCCATCCAACCTGGCCTTGAACATGTCCAGGTATGGGACATCAGTTATTTCTCTGGGCCACCTCTTACAGTGCCTCATCACCATCACAGTAAAACAGTTCTTTCTAATGTAATATCTAATATAAATATTCCCGTTTAGCTTAAAATCATTCCCTCTTGTCCTGTCACGGCACTGCCTGATAATGCATGATGCAGTGAACAACTGCTTCACAGATGTATGGGGGTTTTGCTGATGACTGGATATGTCGAACTTGCAGCTAAGTTAAAGAGAGCTATTTTAGCAAAAGGTTTCTTGTTTTGCTGTACTTGAATGTACATCCAAATGGATTTTTCTCTGAATTTTTTTATGCTGCATCAGTAAGTTTTGAATGACCCCTTAAAAGCATTGGGACACTTTAGGCAGCTACCCATTCACCTCTTAATGTTGACTTTATATGGAGAAACATGAAAAGGGGGTTGAAACATAGTTAGTAAGACAGATAGGAAGTTGTAGTATTGCCATTTATAGTTTTCTCCCTTATGTGAGTTTTCTCATTGTCAGTCTAGCACTTTTAACATAAGAGGGCCTTCATAGTTCGCTGTGGATAAATAAAGACAGGTACGTGCCCATAGATTATTTCCTGCTGCTGTTCACATACTCTTTTCTGCTGTGTAACTTTGTATTTGCAGCAGAATGAAATGTACACATGGATGTTAATTTGTTATTTCTGCAAAATTCCCAGTGAGGTGATATGTTGTTAATTACCTCTCTATGTCAAGGTGAAAAGAGAAGTTTCTTTGACTGCAGAGGGCTGCATTGTGGGTATCGAAGATCTTCCGGAGCAGGAGTGCGTTTGTGTTGCTACAGCAGCTGGAGACATCCTACTTTGCAATCTCAGCACAGAGCAGGTAATGTGGCAGGAAAGACACAACAATACTTAGGGATTTCAAAGAAAGGGATAACACTGTTTTAATTTTTTCAGAGGGCAGTTGTATGTTTATTATATGCTGAGGTGTCATTAGTCTCCCATTTCTGGGCAGATGAGCGGTTTTTTTGTGGGAGCCTTGAGCAGGATTAGGAACAAGATACACTCCGTAAAAGAAGAGAAACTGAAACACAGGCTTGCCTGTCAGCAGACCTAGTCCTGTGTGTTTGCACAGCAGCATATGTTCCACTGGAACAGTCTAACAGAAATACAGATATTGCTAGGGCTAGAAACAGAATAAAGTAGGCTATTAGTAGCTTACAGTTTGCTACTTTTTGTTATTATGAGTCAAGACAGAGCATCCTGCTGATGTGACTTAACTGAAGGGTGGAGAAAGTGTTGTGTGATTTGAAGAACATTTGGTTTAAAAAAGCCTTAGAAAACACTAGAGGGAAACCAGAATATCTTAGCTAAGTAGGTGTGACAGAAACTAAGATACTTGCTTCGTGTTGCTTCCTTAGTGTAAGATTTGTGCAATCTTCAGCAAGACATTTAAACACCACAGCAGCACCCTCTGAAATTTGCATCAGCTCCCACAAGACTAGCCCAGCAGGGCAGGTTTAGGTAGGCATGAGATGAAAGTGATCTCTCTGGGTTAGCTGTCAGATTGGGGTTACCTTCATTGTTGTTTGGGTGTGATTTGCGTCCCATAAGGCAACTTAAAACATGTCATAAGGTAATAGACATTAACAAAAGGTGTGACACACGAGACTTTTCTTGCGCTGATAGCTCAGAGTTGAGGTTTAACTCCTGATCCTTCGTCTTAAGGTGCTTTGACTTACTTTCTCAGTTTTAAAGTCGTGTTCTTTTGGTGTGGTCTGGGAGCTGAGAAGTCTTGGAGGTTGCTCAGCTTGTTCTGAAACCTTTTGCATATGGATAGCAGTTACTCTGCCCACTGGTACCCAGTCCCACTTTCTTTACCTAAAAAGATTGTGACATCTAAGTTTAATGCCTTGAATGACATCTTCTTGCTCTATATCATAATTGTTCTGTTTCGTGTCTGCTTCAAATCGGGTAATAGCACATAAGAGAAGTTCTCTGCCTGCTACTGTTACTTATATGTTCATGATGACCCAGAAAAACTGGCCAAGTTTTTCATAAACTTTGAAGTTAGTGCATCAGTATACAAGTCAAGTTCAGCCTGCATGTGCTAAGAGTTTTAATGGATATAGTGTCCCTTAACTGCTTGTTAGAAGTCTCTAGGTAAGAGCCTTTACGTCTGTGTTTTGTGACTTCAGTGTGTTTATACACACAAGACTGAGATTTGCAGAATAAAGCTCTTATTAAACTGTGTACAGCAGAAAATGCTCATTTCTAGATTATCTGGGCTCTCATACATAAGCATACTGGAATCATCTTTGGTTATAAATGTTTCATTTGTTGCATTGAACACATGGTAAAGTAAGACAGGACTTTTCTAAGTACAAGAGGATTTTGCTGCCTTGGTTTCGTGCTGGGATGGTACTGCACTGAATTTCTGCATTCTGTTATCCTATTTTTGTCTTGCAGGTGGAATGTGTTGGAAGTGTGGACAGTGGTCTGAGTACCATGAGCTGGAGTCCTGACCAAGAGCTTGTTTTGCTTGTGACAGGTATCAACAACAGCCTGTAACATTCCTGCTTTAGGAGTGAAACTTGCTATGGTTGAAATGTAAAATGCTGTTAAGTTTAAAATAAAAGAAGCAAAGTGCAAAGTTATGGAATTGGACTTAAGAGAGAAAAATACCACCTGATCCTATATATGAAAACCTGTTTCACAATCCGTGAAGTGCTTTGGTGATCCAAGTAGAAGCTGTTCAGACCCAGAATGCTGAGTTTTATGGAACTGTAATTAGTCCTTCAGATCTTCCAAGGAAGTATATTAGATTTTGTCGCTAAAACATAAAGACTGTTACTTTATTTCCCCATTTGATTTCTTAGTAACAAAAACTGCTTCTTGTCATTTGGTAGAAAAAGTATGAGTCACTGGCTCAACTTAGCTACAGATGTTTATCACCTGGAAGACAAAGTTAGCCTCAAACCAAACAGAATCACAGAATCTTTGAGGCAGAAACATCTCTGGAGATCACCTATTCCTTGCTCAGAGCAGGTTATCTGGAGGAAGTTGCTAGGAGCCATGCACAATCAGATTTTTGGATATCTCCGAGGATGGAGATCCTACACCCTCTGGTCCACTCTGATAGTCAAAATTAATTTTCTTAAGTTCTAATTGAGCCTTAGTTTGTGCTCATTGCCTCTTGTGCCTGCACTCAGCCCCACTAACAGTCTGGTGCTGCCTCCTTTACTGTACCCCACCTCCCACATAAAGTATTTACACAGACATGAGATTCCCCTGGAGTCTTGTCTCCAGAGCAGTCTGATGACTCTGAGCCTCCTCTCATGTGACAGATTCTTCAAGCCCTTAATCATCTGTGTGGCCCTTTGCTGGACTTGTTCCAGTGGGTCCTTGTCTCTGTTGTTACTGGGGAGCCTAAAACTGGGGGCAGCATTGCACATATGTCTGACAAGCACTGAGCAAAGGAGAAGGATGCCCTACCTGAACCTGCTGGCAACACTCCCAGTGCAGCCTAGGATGTTGTTGGCCGCCTGTGCAGCAGGGACATACTGCTGGTTCATGTTGAACTTAGTGTCTCTCGGGAAACACAGGTCTTTTTATTTTTTTGCCAACCTGCTCTGCCACTGCTTAGCTCCCAGTCTGTCCTGGTGCCTGAAATTACTATTTTCCAGGTGCAGGACATGGCTTTTTCCCCTGTTGAGCCCATCTTGCCTACCTTACAAGGTCCCCAAGGACAGCAGCACAACCTTCTGGTGTCCAGATTTGTATCATCTACAAACTTCATGAGTGTCCCATCCTCCATCTTCTTAATGAAGACGTAAAACCATGGCCCTAGTATCCAGGGTCATGCCACTGGTGATGAACCTCAAGTTGGACTTTTTGCTACATGTTTTTGAGCTTAGCAGTTCAGCTGAATTTCAGTCCACTTCACTATCCTTTTTATCTATCCCATCTTTCATGAATTTGTAGATGATGATGTTATGGAAGACAGTGTCAAATGACTTATTAGAATCAAGATGAATGACATCCAGTGGTCTTCCCATATTCATAAGTTACTTGTCTTACTGTAGAAGGCTATCAGAGAGGTCAGGTATGATTTCCCTTTCATAAATCTGTGCCAACTGCTCCTTGTTACCTTGTCCTTCATACCTCAAGAGAAAATGTTTAAGGATGCCACATACTTGTTTTGAAGGTTGAAAGAACTTTTTAAGGTTAGACCAGGAAACATGTTTTTGAAGACAGAGACTTGAAAGTGTTCTTCTGTTCCAGCTGGACATTTTCTGCTTTGAAGGGTGTATTCTCTTTGGTATTCTAATACCACTAGAAATATTTGTATGTTCAAGCCCATGTCAAAACAATAGGACGACACAGGAGAACATGGAGTTTTTATTTGCTGGAGATACAATTACCAGTACTGTATTTGATGTCTGCCCTGCAGGTCAGCAAACACTCATCATGATGACAAGGGATTTTGAACCAATTACTGAGAAGCAAATTCACCAAGATGAGTTTGGGGAAGGTGAGAGATGCCTTGAAATGAATTTGTTCAAACTGATGCCATTGGTGTTTTTTAAGTGTGTAGAAAGTCAGGAAATGGAGCTAAGTGCTTACTGAGCCCCAGGAGACATTTTATGCTATAATGCTGCTGGACAGCTGAAGGGGAATGCAGGTGTTTTACTTGGCAGCATAAATTCAAGAAAGTTCTCTGTGCTGGAGGACTTTCTGGGCTATGTAAATGTCCTGCAGGTTTTTAGAATTAAACTGGGGTGGAAGGTGTGAGAGGCTTGGAGCCATGGTTGTGGTGAATAGAATAGCTCTGTAAATTCTGCACTACAATGATTATTTCTTCCTCAGGGAAGTTTGTTGCTCTTGGCTGGGGTAAAAAGGAGACGCAGTTCCATGGATCAGAGGGAAAACAGGCAGCACATCGCAAACAGACGGTATTATACTGGTTCTTTTATGTTAGGCCCATGCTGTCTCTGGGAAAATTTCTGTTATTCCTGCAGTGCCAGTTTGCCACTGTCTTTCTGTTACTTGTCTTCATACAGCTCTTCTGTTTGTTTCTGTTATCTGAAATGCAGCAGTTTTACCCTCCTAATTCAAGACAGCAGCTGGGTGTATTTAAGACTGTTCATGCACAGCTCTAAACAAGATTTGCAAGCCCTGGTGCTTGCAGAGGTAACGCCACCCTTTAATCAGCATGACAGATTTTGCTGAATCTGTGCTATATACTGAAGTGTTCACATGACAAAAAGAAATAGTGTGAGGTTTGGCTGAGAGAAGCAGAAATAACAGTAGTTTTAGCTCGCAGACGGCAAGAGTCGAAGGATTTGGGATACTGAGCATCACCAGTCATGTGAGACAGCTCTATATGCCTGCAGATTTTAGCTGTTTGCTCCTTTAACACTTCGCTGTCTTGAGTCTTGTTTTCTCCACTTTTTGTTTGGTGAAAAGTCAGGTAGCTAAAACCACTTGTCTACTGGATTTTCTTCTTGTGTTTTAAGTTTCAAAATTAAAACTGTCCTGCTGAAACTTTGCAGGCTAGAGTGTGGGAACGTGAAATTTGGCCTGTTCCAGCTTTCCTGTTAGGAGGGGCAGGACAAGGCTTGGCTGGACCAGGGAAAATATACCTAGTCTGACAAAGTTAAATCTTTGAACAGCTGCCTTTTCATGTGTGTTCTGTTGAGACTTTTTTTTCCTGTGTTGTTCTGTAATGAAGCTGTTTGTCTCAAAGAACACTGCTTCTCATGCTAGCTTCTGTCTGCTATACAGACTGCCTGGATGGCACATCTTTCTCACCTTTCTCCTCCCAAGAGTTGTGACTCCAGGCATTGGTCATGAACAAATCCTGGCTCACCCTGTGTCCAGCTTATGCACAGCTGGTCTGTAAGCAGAGACCCTGGTGGGTGGGAAGGGTGGTGTGTGATCATGTGAATAAACAGTCATATGCACTTGCAGAAGGAGCAGACTGAGTCTAGAGGCAGATTTAATTCTAGTATTTCATAAGGTAGCATTCTGAGTAATGAATTTTTAACTTTGTAGACTTAAGGTATTTTTATTGATTGATATCATGCCAAGGCTTTTCAAAGACCTGGCTTAGCCATTCAGTCTGTTTAGACAAAGACAGCAGTTGCCTTTGCAAGCTTTGATGCAACTTTATTTTGTGTGACTCCAGGAAGTGTCACCTACTTCAGCCTGGGATGACGGCAGGCCTCGGGTCACATGGAGAGGAGATGGCCAGTTTGTTGCAGTGAGTGCTGTCTGTCCAGAAACAGGTATGGGACCAAACTTCTGTGAAATACCAACACATGTAAGAGGTTTCTTAAGGAGAAACTGGGCAAGGCAAGAACTACCTGGTGTTCATAGTCTCCTGGACACTTACAACAGGGTGAACTAAGGTACATAATTGCCCTTTTCTCTGTTTTGGTGTTCTCAGAGGCATTTTACGTCCACAATCTTTTGAACACTTTGTTTGCAGTTTGATTTTCAGTCCAGTGAAAAGCCAGAAGAGGTTACTACTGAGTAGTTACTGTCTGAACTTCTTTCGTCAGTGTTAAATCACCACTCAAGCTCTAAGCAACCTCTGATGGGCTCCCAGTGCCAAATGGACAAATCTTTTTGGGTTACCATAACCACTGTCCCTCATACTAGCATTTTGGCCTTGCACACTTTTGTGTAAATACTGGTAATACTTTTCTGTTTTTTTCCCTAAAGCCGAAGTGGTGATTAGCACATACATTTGTTGTACGATAATTTATCTTCCATGAGCAGTTTAAATGTATTGGTCAGCATACTGAACTACACCAAACTTCACTCCACTAGTTTGGGTTTTTACCTTCAGAATTTCATATTAGAGAGGATCTTGCATTTTTGGGAAGATTTTAACATTTCTATGGCAAAAGATGGAGAGGGACATGTCTATGACTGGGCTAGATCAGACTGAAATTCTGTTTTGCTTTAGAGTCATTCAGTTGCTATGGGAAAACTGCCTGAGGCAGAATAAGTTCTTATCCCTTAAGGTATACAAGAGAAATCTCCTTTTTATTCATGTGCATCAAAATTTGCACTCCTACCCTCAAAAGAATAAGAAAACTCTCTTCTCAGTGCTTTGTTACACTTTTGTCTCATTACTGTCTCAACCTGTAGGTGCTCGGAAGATCCGAGTATGGAACCGAGAGCTTGTGCTGCAGTCAACAAGTGAGCCTATCTCGGGATTAGAACAAGCACTGTCCTGGAAGTAAGTAGCAAAGCAGTCTTCACACTAGCAGCTGTCTGTGGCTTTTTATTGCCTGGTTACAGTCTTTGATCAGCATCAGTTTAACTTCTCCTGCATTTGTTTATTTTCCCCCAAACTTGAAGAAAGCTTCTTTTTGATCAAGCATAAGGAAGAGTAGGCCTTTAAACCCTGAAAAGCCCAATACCTGCATTACATGTGGGAAGAAGGGATAGATTCTCTACAGTCTCAATGTTGAGTATTTTTCAACTTGACTGTATAAGTAGGAATATTACAGGTCTGTTTGCCAGTTCTGACATTTACTTGCTCACCTGTGGATGTCATGAGCCCTTGAAAACGTGTGTGGTGGACCTGTGACTGTCTGAACACTGCTGAGGAAAACACATCCTCTGCTGCCATTTTCTTCATGTCTCTGGAGAAATTGCAAGATGATTGGTTTTAGCAACAGGTAATGATTATGTAAGCAACTGCTCTTCATTTGGCTTTTTCTTAAGGCCCTCTGGAAACCTGATTGCTTCCACACAAGAAAAACCCAATAGATATGATGTGATTTTCTTGGAAAAGAATGGACTTCTTCACGGGGAATTCACCCTCCCATTCCAGAAAGGGCAGGTCAAAGTAAGTGCTGTGTCTGGGCTTCTTTGATTGGAGTGCAATGGAGAGGAGGACTAGATCTTTTCTAGGTTCTAGGAGGGAGTTTTTGACTTAACACTTGGTGCTAGTCCTAATGGGAAAAGTGACCTAACAAGAATATGATGAAGAAGCCTGTGGAGAAGACGCAAAGCCCTCTGCAGGCCCACAGACAAGTACAGGGGTATTGTAGCCCAGCGGTGCTTCTGGCCTCTGTATACTTTCTACCAGGCAAATGCTTTGAAAATGCTGTTCAGGCTGTCAGCTGTTGCAAAGAGTGAGGTGAAATACTCACATTATCCCAAATAAGATGTGAGATGCTATTTATTGATAGAGTGTTCAACTGCTGCCTTTGGATGCTGAGAGGTCTTTGAGCAGATGCTTCCTCGATCCAAGGAAAGCAAAGAGACCACTACTGTCATGTTAGTGGCTATATCACCTCTTCAGCTGTTGGGAGCTTTGCAATACATTAGGACTATGTTAGTATGTTAATCCATGCACCTTACATAGTTGAAAATAAGGAGCAGCTCATGGTCTTGCATACCGATTTGGAGTGTAAGATCCATGTTTGTTTCTGCAGGTTAATGAACTGCTTTGGAATGCAGATTCTACAATCCTGGCTATATGGCTGGAAGAACTGAAGGTGGAAAGCTCCAACCCAAACACTTACGGTGAGAGCACTGCACAAGGTGCTGGCTCTTAAACTTGCCTGCAAATGTGATTAGCAGTGGGTATTCCTCTGCAACTTAGGAGACACTGGGGTGGTTTACCTTCAGCTTTGAGACCCCTGAGCAGGTCAGGAAGAACTGGTAATTCATCCTGAACTCAAAGCGTCCTCCAGGTTGCTTTAACTGGAAGTGGTGTTAATGGAAGACTAAAGGTGTGAGCCCTTTCTGTAACATGGGTGCCTTCTCAGAAGGGGACCTCAGAGAATTTTGGGATTGACTCTTTTGCATGAAGCCAGTGGGTGGTGTTAAGCCCATGGGCTGTAGGCTAGAACTATTGTTTTCATTGTACTTAACCCAACTGTAGAAGAGCAGTGGTGGTGAGGAGGGTTTGGGATGGGTCTCAAGTAGTAGTCTGTAGTAACCATTTTTTTTCCTGTAGTTCAGCTGTGGACCACAGGGAACTATCACTGGTACCTGAAACAAAGTCTACATTTTGGTGACCTGGAGGAAAATCAGTTGGTGTCACTGCTGTGGGACCAAGAGAACCCATATAGACTGCATGTACTCTGCAAGGGTTGGCATTACCTCTTCTATGACTGGCATTGGACAACCAATCATGGGATGGGAGAGAATAGCCAGCATGTGGCAAATGTGGCTGTCATAGATGGAGGTAAGCAGTGGGATTGCTTTGCAGCTTTAGCATTAGAAGAGGTAGTGTAGCCTTTTGGATGGAAACTGCACTGGGTCATGGTAGTTCTTCTGTTAGCTGCTGTTTTAATGAAGTTGTTAATGAGGGGGACCGTAAAATTGGTGGAAGCTTCAGAGGTGATTCAATTGGTTTAACTGCTAAGGGCATAGCAACTGTGTTTTCCTTTAACTTGTTCTGACTTTTATTAGAGAACCTAACAAGACCTTCACTAACAGTTGGACTGGGTTACAGCTTTTCCTCTTCTCTTCCACAGATAAAGTGCTTGTCACAGCATTCCAGCATGCTGTGGTGCCTCCACCCATGTGTACCTATGAGCTCCAGCTGAAACAGGCAGTTAATCAGGTTGCATTTCACACAGATCCCAAACATAGTGGAGACATGGCCATCCTGGATTCTAATAACAAGATCTCTGTGTACAGATACGGTGAGAGCGCATTGCACTGTCCTGTTAAAGGAAACCCTCTGTCCCTTGAGAGCAGTGCCTTGGGGGACTAGTATGGTCATGGTCTTTCAAGAAGCTTTTCAGTAGTCAGGAGCAAGATTTTTGAGGTTCAACTGTGAGTTCAAGCTCAATGTGGTGGTGCATTGACTTTATGAGAAGGCAGCATTCAGCACTTGGCTATATGCTTAAGCAGGTAATATCCCACTGCCTGGTTAAGTGTAGTGCAGCAAGTGGTATCTTGGGTAATGTGTTCTAATGGCATATTCCTGACTGACACTGAAAATGTCTGGAAATAACTGCCTAGGGTCTATCTGATGCACCTAGCACTTGTCAAAGCAGTCCTATGTACAGTGTAATATTCAGTGTACTGTCAGACGAGGCTGTTTCTGCTGTCTCTGAGTTCTGTACTGTGACATTACAAGGTAGCTGTGTTCCTCAGGGTAAGTGTTAATGATGATGAGATGTTGACTGTACATGTAGTGATAGTGGTTTCTGACTTTTATAATAGTTTCCTGTAGCATTTAATTTTGGGTAAAAATAGAAGATGGAAGAGGCTCTGTTTGCAGGATCTCTAAATTCCACTTTGTTCTGTGTTTGCTAGGACAGAGCACAATGATTGACCCCACTCTCAGGTTTGGAGCTGTGGGTGGAAATGGATTTAAAGCAGCTGTGGAAACACCATACCTGAATAAAACATACAGGTAATATAGAACTAGTTCAGCTGTAGTGGGGAGAAAACAATAGTGCCTGGCTTTAGAGATGACAGCTCTGACTACTTGCCTGAATATTTTTGAAGAAGTTGTCAGGTAATATGGTTCCATTGTGCTGGCAGTGTGACTGCAAATAGTGCTAAAGACTGGGCAATACAGTGAGCCATTTATCCTGTGCCCTTAACTGAGGTCTTGATCCTAAAAGGAGCAGTGACTGTCAGTAACAACACTGACATAGCCTTTCCTGTGCCTGGTGCTTTTGGCATTGTGGTTGTGCACTTTGTGCTTCTATTCCCAGAGCCAAAGGAATGGCTGTTCATTGCCCGGGCCCATGATCACGACACACTGAGCAACAGAGCTGCTTGTATGGCCAGGACAGTGGTAAAAAACCACCCTGCTCTACATTTGTTCATATATACAGTTGGCATGGAAGCAGTACTACCTCAGGAATACAAATGGGCCTCCCTGGGTCTCATCCTTCATCTCCTGTGGCAGGATTCATGCTTTGGGTGATACTGTGTTTGTGCACTGAAGCCCTTCTCGCCATGCTGTATGTCTAGACAGCCATGCTGTTCTTAGGAAGACCTTCACCTCTCTGGTGAAGTGGCGTACTGAAATCAGGTTCTGTATGCTTCCCAGTCTCTCTTACTTTGTGACAGAGTTGACGTGAGCAGTGACAACGAAGTGATGAATCCTCTGGGGCTCCGATTTCTCACCTGGCTGCCAGATGACAGCTTCCTAGTGGTTGGTCAGGGTCAGCTTGCTTCTCGGTCTGTCCTTCACCATCTGACTGCAGGCCCTCACGTGGCTGGAGCTGAAGAAGAGCGCTTAAATTTACGGTACTAGACATCCTTGAGTTGTGGATGAAGTCAGAGAGCACTGTGGGACAACACCTAGAAGAAATTAAGTCTCCCAGGAGACATGTAGCCTGGAGGCTCTGGTTTGGGGAATTTGGCTCTCTTTGTGCAAGAGAAGCAAACAGCTTATGAAACTTCCTACTGGTCAGTGCTTGTGTGTAGTCCTTATACGTACAATGAGCCTGACAAGAGGGTATGTACTAGTTTGCCCATGTCAGTAAAGGACAGCTCTGTTCCTTTGTCTGAATTTCAAGCCCTTGGAGGGACTAAATTCCTCTATTGTACCCTTTGCCCACCAAAGGTTCAGAAAAGGATTGGTAACCTTTATTTGTCCTGTCCTCCTCATGTGCTGGACTTCGTGGGTTCATTTGAACTAAAACCAGATCACAGAAGGAGGCCAGCTGTGATACAGAAATCTGCTTCCCAAAGGGATCCCGAGAGCTGTGTTCTGCAGCACTCACAGCAAATACAAGCTGATTTGCATATGAACTGCAGATTAGAACAAAGGAAGTGTGGGCTCTGCAGAGGGCTGTTATGTATGCAGACACTAGTGCAGTTAAAAAATGCCTGTTGGCTGGCTGGTGCTCTGTGGTGCCAGTGTCAGCTGACACAGGTGTGAAAAGACTGCAGAAAGTCTTTACATGAAAAGGGTATCTGTCCACGTTGGAGATGTGCATCCTTCCAGCTGACCACAAGAAGGCAGGATCTAGGTCATATGTTTATCTTCTGTGACTGATGTTCTTTGTCTTCTGTGTCTTGCTGCAGGTTTTCTGTGCCTGTAGATGGAGAAGTTATCAGCCTGTGCTGCAGCCCAGTGACCAAAACTGTAGCTCTGCAGCTAGATGATAGACGGGTCCTGAAATATGTTTGGGGTAAGCTGGGCCCTGTCAAAGTACCTAATCTGGGGTGTAGTTATTACAAATTTCTCAAAAGGATCGATGAGATGATTTGACTTCCAGGGACGTGGGTGACTATTGCTGGTGGTTGGTCCTGTCTTTCATGCTCCCTCTGCTCCCAGAAATGGGCCAAAATTAGTGATTTGTGTCAAAAAGTGGTTAATTTTGTTGAGACTTTAACATTTGAAAGGTAATTGAGTGGTTCAGTGATTTCAGAAGTACTCACTGACTGGCACCTTCTTGCTACTTCTCTCTTGTTCCACAGTAGAATAAAGATGCTGCTGAGCCCCTAGAAGTTACAGCCTTCTTGTCTGCTGTGTCCTGGACTTCTGTGTCAGCATTCCTTCTCTCTGTCAGATACTGTAGCTTATTTCCAGCTCTAGTTTTCTTGTGGTTGTAATGTCTGAGTCTTTAACTGGAAAACAGTTTCATCTTTTGCTCTTCAGAGGCTTCTACTCCAGTTCTTGAGCCCTGGCAGACTAGCAGTGGTTCTGCTGTTCGGTTTCCCTACACTTGTGTGGAGACTTTTATCACAAGGATCAGTGGTGAAGTAAGTAAGAGTAAGACTATGAGTAAAGTAAACTCCCTGCTCAGTTGTTCTGCGTCAAATGTGCCCCATGGTACTCTGCCCAGTGTCCAGCGGTACTTCTTAACGGTGTTCTTGGCTGACAGCATATCTTTCCTTGTCTTGTAGAGCATTTCTGATGGCTTGCAGTTAACACCCAATCTCCCTTTTCTATGCATACAGTGAATTGAAGAGTAAGAAATTTCAGATTTAAAATTTCGAGCAGTCTTTACCCTGCTCTTTTTCAAGACAGCATTTTGCCTTGTTTTATCTGAATTTGTCCTCTTACTAACTATAGCTACATTGAGTTACTGCAGATCTCCTACTACAGGTGTTTCCTGCTGGTGATTGTTTCTTGATAGTTAAAATAGCTTAAGGAACAACTAGCTATTTTCCTGGTAATTTAAGGGTTTCTTTCCTTTAGTGTACATCTGGGTGAGTCATGTACAGAGTTGCTTTGCTCCACTCTGTACTATTGCCTTTCCTCTGGTATTTTGGACCAAAAGCTGCTGAATAAAAAAGTAAATAATCTGGTGTGGTTTCTACTTCTGTTTTGTTACTATGCAGTTTCTGTTAGAGCATATACCAAGCTGCGTTTCTAGCCACAAGTGTTTAGAGACTCTTAAGTCTATACTGCCCGGGACAGAGGTTGCATGTCTTCCTGTCCAGCTTCTCTAAGTAGTTCACATGAGGTACTCAGTACGTAACTGTAAGGTACTTCAGTCCAGTGCTAGTCAGTATTGTGAAACACTGGAGATTGTGTCACTGACAGCTTATACTTGTCATCCTTTTTATTTACAGGAGGTGATCTTGGGCCTCACGGATCGATGCCGGTTTTTTGTTAACGATACTGAGGTACCAAAGTTTTTGCCCCTCATTGCATCCCCTTTTCCTCTGCCACAGACAGCTTTCCTGTTCCACTCTATGCAGCAATAAACTTGATTTTTCTGCAGGTTGCTTCCAACATCACTTCATTTGCAACATACAATGAGTTTTTATTGGTGACAACCAACTCCCACACCTGTCAGTGCTTCTGCTTGAAGAACATATCAGTGAAAGGTAAATGCCAGCTCATGGCCTTTGTCTTGGAGCCACGATATATCCTCTTTTTTCACATCCAAATCTGTTGTATTTGGGTCACTCAGAGCAACTACTTAGAAGACAGAGGAAGAGAGCTGCTTTCAGAGATTTGTCAGAGAGCAAGGAGCACAGGGAACTTACTTTAAATATTACATGTTCCTCCCAGGGAGCTGGATTTGTCCTGCAGCTGTTGTTTGTCCTTTCACTGTTTTCAACAGCTTTTAGTCCTGTGTTCTTTTTCCTCCCCTCCACATCCAAAAAATATGTACATCTTTCAGTGCTCCTCTCATTGTGATCCTCTTGTATAGAGGACGTATAAAGTAGTGCATAGTACTAAGGGGTCCTCTTCCTGTCTGGAACCATTGAAGATCACTGTTGACTCAGTTGGTCCAGTATGACCTTGCAGGGCCACATAAGAAAGCCTGACTGGAGCACTGTGCTGCAGTGTAACGTGTGCTGATTAATCTGTCTTCAGCCCTTCAAGCTTGCCTGAGCAGTGCTGCCACTCCTAACAGCGAGACCCTGCGCAAGGTGGAGCGAGGTTCACGTATTATCACCGTGGTGCCACAGGACACAAAGGTGGTGCTGCAGGTCAGTGCTCTGCCTGTGTCTGCTGAGGTCTGCTGTCGGGGCAGGTAGAGGGGCCCTCTCAGTGGGCAGCTGGCCAACCTGCAAACAATGTGTGCAGTGCTACAGAGCTGCAGCACAGCTACTCACAGGTCTCCAGCTGCCTGTCTGGATGCAGAGGGACTTTGAGCATGCCTGTGCTGTACCTGTTAGGTACAGCACAGGCAGCTGAGTATGTATGGAACTGGGAAGCAATACTGAAATTCTTAATGGCTGAGATAGCATAGGGCTGTGTATAATGGCCTCTTGCTGTGATTCTCAGACTCAACTCTGGTTTTGCTACCAGCAAAAGTAGCCTTGGCACTGAGTTTATCTGAAGTGCTGAGCTCACTCTTCAGAACTAACAGAGGTTCACAGAATAAAGAAGGATGTCATTTGAAAGACATCTCTGGAGATGTGTAGCCCAACGTCCTCCTCAAAGCGGGCCTAACCTGAAAGCTTGATGAGTTTTCTCTGGAACTTGCCTGGTTGAGTCCAGCCTCCAAAGGAAGGAATGTTTGTGAGCTGAGAGAGTTTTCAGATAATTTTCCCTCGTCATTGAAATTGCACATCCTTTGAAGTGAATAAATAGGCCCATGCACCTGCAGGTAGCAGGCATGCCTAGAAAACTGGCCAATCCTCACTTTACCTTCAATGTAGGCAGAGTAACTACAAGTTTAAATATTGGTTTGGATCTTATGTTATAGATGCCAAGAGGAAATCTGGAGACTGTTCACCACCGAGCTCTGGTTCTTGCCCAGATACGCAAGTGGCTAGACAGGTAAACGATGCAGGTGTATTCTGGTTTTCCCTTCCTGAGTCTGAGCTGTTAGAGGCTGGTCGGCATGTTTTTTGTTGTGCTGGAGAAGGGAGGAAGGCTAAACTCAAAGGAATTGATTTTGTTAGTGGGAATGAAACTTTATGAGGCTCCCAGCTAGAAGTCGAGCTTTCAGCACTCTCAGGTGCTTCTTACTTCACCACTGAAAGCTTATATGTGCCCTGAGACTCTCTGCCTAGAAGAAGTCTTCATCTGCTCCATTCTCCAGACATTTCAATCACTTAATAATAAAGCTTGCTTACTTTCATGTTTTATTTGTTTAATTGATTGACTTTGAATTTTTCGGAAACAAAAGTTAATCCATTAGGTTATAATGTAGTTCCCTGTTTTGGGAGAGGAAAAACATATTGCAAGACCTGTATTACTTCGTCAACCTGGCGTGCTGGTCTGTCCCACTGCAAAGGCTGGCAATGAACATTTTTTCTGGAAGACAATCTACACGGGTTGTTGCATAGACTATTGCCTTCCCAGGGGGTCTGTGCTTACCTCTGGTAGTTGCCTTAATTTGCCGATATTGCACCTATCCATTATGTAAACTATCCCACTTGACTCCTTCCTCCAGGCTTATGTTCAGGGAAGCATTTCAGTGTATGAGGAAGCTGCGAATCAACCTCAATCTCCTCTATGACCACAATCCTAAGGCAAGTATGCCCAGTTCTACTTTGCTATTTTCCGTATCTGTCTATCCTGGAATCCATTGACATTGAGCAGTGAGCTCAGAGGAGTAAGCAGTGCTGTCAGTTCTGCTTTTAGCAGAGATGGCTGCTCTGCTCTGCTGCATACTCATGCAGGCAGATTAGCATTTCCTTAATCGTGTACATTCAGAGAAGGTAATCGAATTTGATCTTTTATTTAATGTACTTGTTCAGAATAACAGTGGTTGTGCTTCTGTTCGTTTCAGGTGTTTCTGGAAAATGCAGAAGCCTTTATCAGGCAAATAGATTCTGTGAACTGTATCAACTTGTTTTTCACAGAACTGAAGTGAGTATAGTTCAACAAACGGAAGCTGAGGTTGTACATGATTTTGTCAAAATATTGGTGTCTCTTCAGTGTGGATGCAAGGAGTTAGTCAGAAGTCTGGCACGTTGGGTCATAAAGGCTTGAGTAAGCTCAGTAGCTTCAGGGACAGTCAGTATGTCTTTTGGGGAATTCCAGCTTGCAGGCAGCCATTAGATTTTTCCAGCAAGGGACATCATCTGACTGCTTTGATTTGTCCTCTGGTTTCTGTACAGGGATGAATGTGAACAGAGAAAGTTTTGTTCCCTAATGAAGAAGAGCAGGACAATAGTGCTTATCTGAAGCCTGAGGCCAAGATGCTTAGATTCCCAAATCAGCCTCTTTGGCTTCCTTCTCCAAGTTTTAATGTCAAGAGGTCTTAGGACATTTGTAGCTTCAGGACTTCTTAAGCTTGCTGAAGTAAATAATTATTCAGGAGCTGGAGCTATCACTTAGTATTTCTATTTTTGATTTTGACATAACCTTAAATCTTTGTCTAGAAATAAAAGCAAATGGCTTAATTTTCAGAAGTGCTCTGTGCCAAGTGTCTCCATAGAGGATTTAGTAGAAGACTGCTGTATCTTGAAAATCTTGCCTTCTGTTTTTTTGGGGCAACTAAAGTAGTTCTTCTGACCAGTTTATTTTCAATGCCTTTCTGTTTTGCCTCCTATTCAATGCTGATAATCAGTTGGAACAGATGAGAGATATTGGAGAGCTTTCTGGTAGCGTGGCAGGTTGTGTGTCAGTCCTGAATGACATATGAGCTATTTTGTTGAGTAGTTATTTGCTGCATGCATTTTGTTTCTTAATGTTATTGTCTTTGTGCTGGGCTATGTAAAGGACTGTGCTGGTGTTCATAGTGTCTGTTGTTATTTAGAGAAGAAGATTTCACGAAGACTATGTATCCGTCTCTGAATGGTAGCAGTAATGCTCAACCATGCCAGCATTCTGATCAGAAAAAAGTAAACCTCGTATGTGACGTGATGAGAGTTGCCATGGAACACATTGACCCTCAAAAGTAAGCATCTTCTTGTTGTAGGTGAAGGAATCATTAGAGAGATTTCTAGTAAGTCATTTGCAGAAAGTGAAGCTGTTCTTAACATGGGTTGTTTTGCTTCTGAACCTCTGAGGTGAGCCTGTGCTTCACGAAGCTTACATAGCCATACCTTCCATCTGCGGAGGGTGCTGTCCTGAAAACAACAATATCAAATAATTCTAAAGATGTCAGAAAAACTTTTTACTACAAGAATTAAAGTAATAGATAAAGGATGCTTATAAGAGTTTAAGAAATACACTCTATTTAGGAAGTTTGTGTGACCTAGGGGACAGAGTGACATGAGCAAGATTGTCATTTCAGGGAGATGTTGATTTGTTGGAGCAGTTGGGCTTTTGGAAGGATCTCAGCTGTTTGAAACTGTATTACTTTTGTAAATCTTCAACTTCGTATTTCTGAATGATTACCTCTTTGGTAACCATACTCCTTTGATAAATCAACACCAGACAAGGGTAAAGGGTGGGAAAATAGGATAATAACAGTCATTAGTGAAGCCATTGTTTAACCATTGGCAGCTTATATGAGAAACAGTGGCTAGAGGTGCAACCAACTGTGGATTGCTGCTAAACCGTGAAAATTTAGACACTTTTCAGCAAACAATTTCAGAGAACAAAGCATCCCCTTACCTGGGAAGGCTCTTTTGAAATAGTAGGCATAAAACGTGTGAAAGTGGAAATAAACTCCTAGAAAGCTTTTTTTCTATATAAAAAGGACCATTTTCATGCCAATTTTGGTTTGGAAAGCAGTGTCCAGCTATCTGAGCTTTTCAGAGAGAGATGTCCTCTCTCTGTTATGCTGGCTGGCATGGTAAGGAAACTCATTCTACTCAAAGCACAGCTCCAGTCTCATGACGTGGTTGGGGACACATGCTGAGTAGACAAACCTTCGTGTAGTCTGTTCTCCTCATGGTTTTGCTGCCTTGCTTTCAGATGATTGGAATACTCAAGAAGATTGAAATACTTGAGAAGATTGAAATACTCGAGAAGATTGAGGGGGTTTTTCTTAACATCTAAACTAGAACTTGCGCAAACTGTGCTGAACTAGAAATAAGCAATGTTTCTGCCTTCTTGCCTTTTCATTTGCTGTTTCTGTTTTCTTCAGATACTGCCTGTCAATATTGACAGCACACGTAAAGAAAAGTCCTCCAGAACTGGAAACTGCTCTCCAGAAGGTTCATAATCTTAGAGGTGTTGTATCAGGAACTCAAAAGTTTTGAAAATGGGTAGTTTACAAGAGCTTGCATTGTTAGCATGGTTCATTCATGATTTTAAGGTGGTTGTTCACAGAGTCATCCAGAAAACAGAAACGTACTCGAAAGTTTCTGTATGTTAATGGAACAACAGCATATCAGCTAAGATACACTGCTGTGCATGCTCTCAGCTCATCCTTTTGTCTAGGTGTGAGAGCACATAGCCCAGAGGTGGAGCTGTTTTCTCTCTCCAGCCAGTATTCTAGTTCTCCCAGCCTGGAATAGAGGGTTCCCTTTCTGGGGTTGTGCTGTCTGGAACTAGCAAACTTTGGTTTTATTCTGTGGTAATACTTCAGACTTGCTACTCTTGCATACTGAAAAGTTACTATGCTTGGACTGATCCTTGAAGTTCGCCAGAAAAGGCAAAAATAACTGTGCCTGCAAGACAGAATGAGCTGTTATTTTGATGGCCCCTGTTGGATGTTAAGAGTGTGCTTGATAATGTATCCCTCCCTCAAAACAGAGTTTCACACTGATGTTGTAACTGATCCTAGGCTGCTTTACCTTGTTGCAGAAAGCGTTACTCCAGACGTCAAAGCTGTGAGTGCAGAGGAAGCACTGAAGTACCTGGTTTTCCTTGTGGATGTCAATGAACTTTATGATTATTCCTTGGGGACATATGACTTTGATTTAGTCATCATGGTGGCAGAAAAGTCTCAAAAGGTCTGGGTTTATAGTTCCAGCCAAGGAACTATTTCCAAAGGTTTTCCAAATGTTCTTTGTAGTCTGCAGATCAGCCCACATTTTTTTATTAGTCATAGTTCTCTATGCAGGCTCAGAGGTCCTTTGTGTGCTTGGGATGGTGCTGGGAAGGTGGCATGTCTCTGTAGTACTTTCTTGAGGACGGCTTTGGAAACTTGCTTGTGCTCAAGGTGAAATGGAGCAGTACTGCAAATAAGCTTTGGGGAAGAGGGGCACTGTGGTCTGAAGTGTTGTGACTGCATGCCTTATGTACCCAGTTCTGTAGTCTTACAATTCTTGCTTGTTTGGTGGTGGCCATAGTAGTGGTTTGTATCTTCCAGCAAGTTTAATTTCAAATCTCTGGATAGAAATGCACATTGGGATCTTCAGAGCTTTCTAATGTTACAGCAGAGTCTGATGTCTGTTGCTTAAAACACCCTATTCAGGTTAACAGGGTTTACGATCTTTGGTGTGGGGGAAATTTATCAGCTTTACAGCTGCAAGTTAATACATGGTAACAGCTAATGGAACACAATATTTCATGTAATACATAGCCTTGAATTTTAAATGTCATCAGCCTTTAGATACTGCTGTAGTCCATGTAGAAGGCTGGCAATTTAAATTAATAATTCCTGGCCAGAGTACATACACAAAACCAATTTTTTTAAGATGGCTTCCTTTTTTTAAAAAATAAGCCTTTTAGTATATTATCATACAGTTTCAAATATGGAGATGTCTGTTGGTGAAGATGGGGGCAAATAAGGATCTTAACCACCTCAACTGCAGTTTTCATTATTCTCTGCAGGACCCAAAAGAATACTTGCCCTTCTTAAATACTCTCCGGAAAATGGAAACCAATTATCAGCGATATACAATAGATAGGCACTTGAAGAGATACACAAAAGCTCTTGGGCACCTCAGCAAATGTGGTAGGTCTCCTGCATATGCAGTATCTTTATGCAGAAATTCTGTTGTGGAACATTTCCATTTAGAGAGCCTTGGGGGAAGTAGCTGAAGAAAGAGAAGGATTGCACCAGGTCATCTTCCCTCCTAGTAGAACACAGTTAAATTAATTCTGGTACATGGTTTTTGTAGTGTAGCTTGGCACAGGGAGAAAGGGGTGAGAATGTTTACTGCTCTGTGGTCATGAAGCATAAGTCTTGTTTTATTCCTGTTGTGACTTGTGTCCCCCTCCATTAATAATGCTGGTAAAACTGGAGCATCTCTAGTTGCTTCTTAATGCGGTGAACCCAGACTGGGTGGGAGCTATGAGAGCCATGTGCTTTGTCACTTCTTTGCTGTGAAAAATTAATTATTTCTGCAGGTCCTGAACACTTCTCTGAATTTCTGAACTTGGTGAAGGATCAGAATCTGTATTGTGAGGCCTTGAAGCTGTACCCCTCTGGCACTCAGGAGTACCAGGTATGTAAGCACATGGCACTGCAGCATGTCAACTTTTTATTCTCTCGCTCATGTGTTTATACATCCTTGGCATCTTGAGTGAGGACAGGTATGTGACAGCATCCGCTTGCGTTCTGCAGGTCATTGCTATTCTTTGTGTTTTCTGAGACCGTACTCAGAGATAATAACTGGAATTATTCTCAGCACTGACCCTGCAAGGTCTGGTCATCGAAGGAGTGGCTGTTATGTTTTTTGATCCTGTGACCAGCACCTGAGATTCTGGTTTCTGCTGCATTATCTTGTGGCGTGCTGGAGAACTCCTGTTACTACAAAAAGACTGTTCTTCATGTCTTGATTCTATGATACCAGCTTTCTGTCTGTCACTTGCAGCTTGTGTGGGGATACTTTATTATACTTAAACTGTTCTGAAGAGTGCTAGAGGGCCAAGGTCCCTTGTAGATGTGCTGTTTCCTAGCATAATATTGTCCCTTGTTTGTCTTGGTATTACTGAATAACTTCAACTTGCCCAAGGCTGATGTAAAATGTAAATGACTGCATTCAGTATGACTTCGGTATTGTAAATACACGACATACAAACCTTGGTGAAAGAAGGAGATGAAGAAGTAAGAGCGGAAAAATAGAAGCTCAGACTGTTTTTTGCAACATGGTGAAAGCAGAAAGGACTCTCCTCATGAGGGAGATGTGTTCCTGATTCTAGCTCATTGAGAGTCTTTCTTCATTCTTTCTGTATTCTTCCAGTCAAATCCACCTGCCCCTTCATGATGGACATTCTGAGCTTTGAATAGCAAATAGCTTTTAATAGCATGGTGAGGCTCAGGATGTTGATTAACAGCCTGTGTCTGTAGAGGTGCAGGGCTTGCATCCTCCCTTATGGACTCCTGGAGTAAGTTGTTTCAGGGAGACATTCTAACAAAAAACACTTAGGTGAGTGGGGAGCAGGGGCTGATTTCCTACAGTATGTAGTTTACCCAGCCTTTGTCTTGGAGAGTTAAGTACCTCCTGTGTTTCTTGATTTAGCTCTGTGAAGTGTACCTATATGCTAATCATCAGCCTCTGACTTGGTATAAAGTTCGAAATGTGGTAGGAACATTGTGCTTGGAGGTTCCTTGGGGAAGAAGAATAGGCTTTTGTTGATGGGGTTGTAATTTTTACTAATGGAGGACTGCTACTGACTCTTCAGTTGATTTCTTATTTCTCTTTTGTCCTTTTCTTGCAGGATATCAGTGATGCGTATGGGGAGTACTTTATTCAGAAGCAGCTATATGAACAGGCTGCATTAATATTTGCTCGTGCTAGCATCTTTGGAAAGGCACTTGATGCTTTTCAGAACAGTGGCAGCTGGCAGCAAGCCCTGTGCATGGCGTCACAGCTTGGTTACACAAAGGATAAGTTGTCCACCCTGGCACAGAGTATGGCAGGTAGGGCTTGAGGAGGTGGAAGTGTGCAGAGCAAAACTGGCTGCTGTTATTTTTACTTCATTTTGATTTTTCCTAAAATTCACTGAAAACCTCAGTCTTCAGCAGCATTTTTCTTAAAGGTAGACAAAGATCCTGTGTTTCCTGAAGGTTTGTATGATTGCACATCACCTTTGTTTCTCAAAGGAACCAAAAGATGTTGGAGCTGAGCTGGGGTAGGCACCCAGGGGTTAACCAAGCTAGTTGTGGCCTTGGCTGCCCCATGCTGATTGCTTCTGCAGTTTTTCTGTTGCAACCTGTTGCTAAACTGCTGTTCCAAATTGCCTCTCTGGTTAACCTCATGGAATAGAGATTCTTTGAAATATCTGTCATTACTGAGCCTTCTAGACATGATTGCCCTAAGTACTGTGCTTAGTCACAGATCTCAGAGGCTACTGGGTAATTCAAAGCTGAGTCTGCATGTGTTTTCCTTAAAGCTAGGACCAACTGGTACCATTAAAGCTGTGTGCTGTCCTGCTGCAGGAGAAAAAGGTAGCTGTCTCAGAATGTGTGCTTACTAGGACCTGTCAGACTGTACGCATGAGATGTGTTGTGGACCTGGCATGTATTTCAACAAGAGAAATGGAGCATCATCCTGACTTCTGCCTTACTCAGAGGCAGAGTTAATGAAGGGCCCGCTTATGCAATGGGAATATGGCTCCTGGGGGTGTAGTCTTCCAGAGTCTGATATTCCAGTATCTTCTTTTTCTGTCACTTAATGTAATTTGGATCCTTCATGCCTCGCCTTTCATACATTTTCTGGTGCCCCTATAAAATCACAACTGAAATTTAGCAAAATGAGGAGACACAGGCTCTCTTGGATGAGACTGCTTTCCTTGGGTAATTTAATCTTTTTTTTTTTTTTTTCTGATGTTTTGTATCACTTGCTGTCTTACATTGCATCCTGGCATAGTAACTAGTGCTAAAGCTGGTTCTGACTTTCAGGGGACTGGAAGCCCTGAATCCCACAATCTTGATGGCCATCATACCACAGAGAGCAGGAGGCAGAGTGCTCCCTGCAGACATCAAGGCTGCAATACACTGTAGCTTTCAGGAGAGATTTTCTTTTTACATTCTGGCCCCCTCCTATGAAGAGTCTCTTCAATATTTCTGTTTGAGTGAAATCAGAAAGTTCTCCAGTTCGCCTTGAGGGACATGCATGTGCAGTTTCACAAGCAACTGCCTGGTGATGTTGCAAGTTAAAGAATTCTTGGCATCAGGCAGCTCTTGTTTTTACTGGGCAGGTCGAATAAGTGTGTGAGCAAGTAGAAAGTGCCCCAGTGAGTGGAATTTTCCTGTCTTATAGGTTTGTGGCATAAAATCTAGCTGCTTCTGAAAAGCTAAACTGTACCATTTCTTGTAGGAAAACTAGTTGAACAGAGAAAGCATGCAGAGGCAGCTGTACTCCTGGAGCAGTACACTCAGGTAATGTCATCACCCTCCTGTCTGTGCCCCAGTAATATCCTCTGCCAAAGATAGACCATCTGTGTGTTTTTTACTCTCCGGGGCTATACATGACTCCATGCAAGCTGACAGAAAAAAAGCCTGTGCCATGGGCTCTCTTGAAAAGGGCAGAGCAAATCCAGGTGATGCAGTGAGCAGAGTAGGGATGAATGCTATCTCCCTGAATTTTTCCATTCATGAATTTGTCTCTGTTTGGTATGAAAAGCTCTTTCATGGATAGCAGAAGCCTGAGGGCCAGAGATAAGAGTTCCAGAGGGATTTCCCCTCCAGCATGGGAGAAGTAACATAGTTTCAGGGCTTTTTTTATCTCAGCACTTCAAAGTACTTGGCAGAGTAATGGTTTCCTGTCCTGTCTGTTACACTGTTGTGTACAAAGATGCATCAAAATAGGTGCTGCCTGAATGTGTATTACTAGCACCAGTAGCAGCACCTGATTACTCTTTCCTTGTAGGACTATGAAGAGGCTCTTCTCCTGCTCTTAGAAGGGGCTCTGTGGGAAGAGGCTTTAAGACTGGTAAGACATTTCAGAGCACAAGAACCAGAGCGGTAATATTTCTTTAGAGTGCAAAGACAGAGAGATGGGATCTAGATTAGATCCTTAAATAATACCTTATTTCCTTTCCCTGATTCAGATTCACAGGTACGGTAGACTGGATATCTTGGAAACAAACTTCAAACCTGCTATTCTGGAAGGTGAGTCTGTGCAATAATCAGACACTTCTCTGTGTTGTAGAGGCTGAAGAACTTGACAGCATCTGTGGGAAGACAGAGCACTCCAGTACTGGAAGCTGTATGGAAGGATGCTTTGATTCTTCATAATTGATGCTGCCCATTTAGCTGCATTTGGCTCTCCTCAACACAGCCTGAAGCCCTACAGTGTCAGGTGCACTTTTTAGTTCGGTTAGGCTCCTTTAGAGCCTTTCCAGACCTCACAGTCACAAACTGCAAAGGGATCTATGTCTGCATGTCCATGAACAAGCAGGACTGTTCTTGTTCCAAAGCACATGTGCAGCAGGACTATGGACTAAGAAAATGGCTGGCTGATGTTTTTCCTTTTCATGCTATGGGCAGTAGGCGTTATGAGTTGAGATTTTTTTTTCTTTAATTCAAACCTAGTTAATGTTAATAGATTTGGCCACAGAGCTTTCTGCTCTTCCTGTATCAGAAACACTCTTCTTCTAGAAAATGCTTGTCTGGCAGGTTAATTCACTCTGCATCTAGGTGCATCTAATTTGGTCGGCTCTTTTATTAAGAGCTTTGAATACCCTTCTACTTGAGTACTTTTGTGTGCTTTCTGAGCTTGTTGAAGGACTATGCTCCTTCAGACTAATGGTGTAACAAATGCTCTTCAGGTTCTTGAACACAAACATTCATGTTCTGATTTTCTTATTGAGCAGCTCAGAAAAGTCAGCTAATCTTCCTGGATTCTCAGAAAACGTCTTTTGTTCGCCATAAGAGTCGCCTGCAAGTGGTCCGAGAACTAAAGGAAAAGGCTTTTGAGAGCATGCAGGGTTGGTATTGAAGTGCATAATGACTTTCTTCTGCCTAAGTTACGGTGAACATCTTTTTCTTTATGATTTCCATTTGTCTTGGTGGAGCTGTGCTCTCTTCTGGCTCCAGTGTAATCTACGACAAACCGAACAGCATTCTTCTCACCCCCTCCTCACACAATACTTGAACTGTGATTGTTTGACCTTGCTCATTCTGTGAAGACATATTTATTGTCAGCGGTATCTGTGTCACTGCTTTCATGGGATTAAAATGCACCTGAAAGCTCTTCAAAATGACACAGCATTGTCTCCACAGTGCTAGCTTTGCTCAGTCAGGCAGTGCTCAGCATATCCTTTGTGCTGAGTGCCTCGTAGACACATTTACCTGCCAACTTATGTAGGCTCCGGGAGGTTTTCTGAAAGCAGGATACTTCGTCCTGGTCTAGATTTGCTGCAGTGAGATTATCAACTCTTTGATTGTGCTCAGAATCACAAATCACAATATCACAATCCTCGCCAGGGCAGAGAGGCAGTGGTGTTCTCACAATTGGTGTTTCTTCTTGTGTGCTGGCTGTGTGGAGTTGAGAGCCATAAGGCTTCACGGTGCCAGCAGGTAGAATGAATCTGCCTAAGATGCTTCTCCAAGAAGCTACATAGGTTACCCAGAGGGAAAACTTGGAATGATAACTGTGACCTTTTTCCATACAGTGACAGGTGTTAACATGTTTTGCAGATTATGAAATGCCACATTGCCCGGAATCGGACCTTTTCTCTGAAACCAGTAGTGTTGTGACAGCCAGCGACATGAACAGCAAATATTCACACAGCAATTCAAGAATATCAGCGTAGGTATCTGCCTCCAAATTAGGTAGTGGCTGCCCTGGCATTGGCATTTGGGAGGGCAGCTCGCTTATGCTTGGCATGCTTCTCCTCACAGCTGTGCCTGCCTTGAAGCTGCTTTAATTACAGGCATTTCTTGGTTATTTTAACTCTTATTAAGGGGAAGGGAAAGAAAAGAAAATGCCAGAAGCTACTAGTATAACAGGAACTGAGTGCCCAGCAGAGGAGCTGTGAACAAAGACTCTGTGCTGGGGCTGGCTCTTAGGGATATTGGGCATGTTGCCAGAATAGTTGGCTGTAAGAAGCTTGACACAGAATATAGGCAGAGCTCCTCAAACATTAGCAGCTTGTGCACATGGCTTGTGTTCTTTTTACGTGGTTTTCCACTTGATGGGTGGAGATTGCTACTGAATCTTGTGCTGATGTCTTCCCACAATGAGCATCTGTATTGCTTTTAGTGGTCTTAAGAATGTGCGCTGCAGTGTAGGGTGGGATGTGTTAGAGGCCAGTGTAGTCTGTGGGACTGCCTCTGAATTCCCTAGCTGAAAGGTGGGAAAATACAATTTAAGGAAGAGTGTGGACTTCTAGAGGCATTTTCTGTTCCCCAGATGAGAAGAGGAAGAGAATGCAACCTGACAGTATATCTGTGTCAGAGTGAGCTGACACATTTGGGGACATTATGAAACTAGCACTGGCCTGCGATTAGAAATGGTGTTCCTGTGATAAGGAGCTGAGCTGTATTAACGCACAGCTTGTGGAGTTCAGGGGACTGGAGTATCTCTCATAAGGAGAGGCTGAGTGAGCTTGGTCTTTTTAGACTGGAGGAGACCAAGAGAGGATTTCCTTAATGCTTACAAATACCAATAGGATGAGAGGAAGTGGCCGCACGTTGTGCCAGCAGAGGTTTAGACTGGACATTGGGAAGAATTTCTTCACTAAGAGAGTGGTCAGGGATTGGAACAGACTGCCCAGGGAGGTGGTGGAGTCGCCATCCCTGGAGGTGTTTAAAAGACAGGTAGATGAGTCTCTTAGGGATATGGTTTAGTAGGGAGACAGGCATGGTTGGACTCGATGATCTCAGAGGTCTCTTCCAACCTTATGATTCTATGATTCTACCTAAAAGGTGAGATGTCAGTTGGATGGGACCACGCTCTTCTCAATGGTGTCCAGCGACAGGACAAGGGGCAGCAGGCACAAACTAGAACATAGGAAGTTCTACCTCAACATGAGGGAAAACTTCCTTACTGTGCAGGTGACAGAGCACTGGAACAGGCTGCCCAGGCTGTGGAGTCTCCTTCTCTGGAGATATTCAGAACCTGCCTGGATGCATTGGTGTACAGCCTGCTGTAGGTGAACCTGCTTTAGCAGAGGGGTTGGACTGAATGATCTCCAGAAGTCCCTTCCAATCCAAACCATTCTGTCATTCTGTAATTCTGTGAAATAGCACAAATGAAAATGTGCACAGGAAAGCACAGACCCTGGCACCAAATTGTTCTAAGCAGAGCTCAGCTTTGCCATTAGGCTATTAAGCAGCTACTGCCTAACAATTTACTCTCCTTTGTGCTTAAAGCAATGCTTTAACCTTGTTGGAGCACAGAGCAGTCCTTTTTTGTAGTAGAGAAACAGCCAAAGTACTGACTTGTGTTTCAGACCACAAAGGATATTGGTTGAGTAGCATTGAAAACATTAACACAAAGATATATAAACTTACATGCAGTCCACTGTCACTGAGGAGAGTAAGGACTTGAGTAACAAGTTTCGTGTACACTGTTGATGTTCCTTCAGACTTGCCCTGTTACAGCTAATCCTGTTGAGCACACTGTAATTAAGCGTCCTCCTTTACAGGCGATCTTCAAAGAACCGGCGCAAGGCTGAGCGCAAGAGATACAGCTTGAAGGAGGGGAGTCCTTTTGAAGATATGGCCCTTCTGGAAGCTCTGGGAGAAAATGTTCGTGCTGTTGAGACTGTGAAGGGTAGGAGACTTGATCTTAATCCACTCTGCACCTTGTGAGGACAGCTGGAGGCAATGTGTCCCCTCTTGTTCATGATGAGTGTGCTGGGGAGGGAAGCTGCTCATCGATAAGACCATCTATGTTGGACCTGGATTTGGTTCATCTGCCTCTGTGCCTGGAAGAACACGTTTGAAGTTGAGGAGCAGAGAAGTGAGGCCCTGTCAGTGCCATAACAATTTGTCTCACATTTATACTTAAATACTGCAGAGGCTAGGTGAGGGCAGAACCAGTTCTGGTTTGCTGCTCTTTCTGTGCCCTGATACTAGAGAAATACAGCTGCTTATTTAGCATACCAGTGTTAATTACTATTGCTTGTGCTTCTGTTCCCTCATGCAGGAGACGTACACATCCTTCTAAAGCAGCTTGTGCTTTTTGGTTATGATGAGCAAGCTAAGGCACTGCAGCGAGTCCTGGACGAGGTTTTGCAGTTGATGGAGACTTCCATCCCAGAAATCTGGACTCCAGTCCTGCAGCAGAGCTCTGTCAATCCGGTCTGTGCCCATCTGCAATACCTATTATGCCTGCTGTACAATACTAAGTATTTAGCAGAATTTTGCATTCTCCAGCAAAGAGTCCAGAATCCTTCCTTGGCCTTCTGGATGTCCTTTTTTTTTCTGTAGAGGTCAAATAGATATTCTGTGCATTCGTCTGCCAAGTCAGTACACTCTAGATGTTTACAACAGGTATAGCCTGCTGTGTCACTTGCGCTGAATGCCACATCAGACATGGTGAGGTCTCATAAGGCTTGTGTTACCTTATCCTTCCTAGTAGTGACTTCTTTTTGTAAGCTCTGTCTTAAGGAATTTGTAGAATATAAGAACAGGGTATTCTTTTTTAGGCCTGATGGCTGAAGTATTAGCATAGCTTTTGTGTACTGTACAGTGTTTGTCCAGCTTGGTGTTGTGAAGTGGAAAGCTTACCATACTGGTAAGTTTAATCCAAATCAGAATATCATAAGGAGTATATTGCAAACCCAAGATTGGGTTATGTCAGATTTCTAAGCCTCAGCTTGATGCAGAATAAGGAAATCACAAGGACTGCACTTAGTTCCCTTCCAAAGTAGAAGTCTTTATTTCTAATAAGTAGTTTCTGAACATTGATGAATATGATATTCTGCAGCATCTTCTCCCTAACTACCGATTAGCAAGACTCATAAGGACAGTTTAGAACTGCTGTATGTGCTAGGGAGCTAGGACTCTCAGATGAACTTTAAATACTGCTGGCATTGCAATGAAAGTAGTCACAGCAAGTCATGACATTTACGGTGCTGTGAAGGGGTAGGTGCTGGCCTAAGGGTCATGAGAAGCTGTCCAAAAGCAGTTCTGTCTTTCTGCCTCTCTGTTAACTTTTCTGAGACATCACTAGGTTTTGATCACATATTCCTGTTCACTTGTACTGTGAGATCTGCCCTCAGCTGCTTCTACTTTTGGAAACTAATAGCAGAGTTTTCTTTGTATATATCTCTGCTCTTAGCCTTGCTTTGTGCAGATTGGAACACATGTATTGCTTCTTCATACAGGTGCTGGGACCAAATTCAACTGCAAACAGCATTATGGCTGCCTATCAGCAGAAGATTTTGACTCCTGTTGTGCAAGGTTAGTTCAGGTTCTGAGTTAGGTATGCATGTGAAACTTCAGTGAGGTCATTGGGCTTTGAGGCTTTCCAGGCACTGTTACTTGCCAACATTTGTAACATTTCAGTTGTAGGAGTTCCTTGCCTTTTTTTTTATGGTGTCCCCTCCCACCTTGTGGAAAGTGAGCAGCCTTCTTAATAAGGTTTTACTTGATCTGAAGTCTTGAGCTAAAACTGCTGTCTGAACTGTGCACCTGGCTTCCTGTATGTGTGGTGTCTGTCTTTTGTGTGGGAACAGGAAGTCTGATTCTGCAGGGAAAGTGTCAGATATTTCTGCTTGTAACTTACCTGCTGAATTTTTCTGTCTGGCTTTGACAGGCAGACCAGGCTCTTGACCAGGCCAGACTACAGCCTGTTATGGTCTGTTGCCATCTTCAGGTTGTTGCAGCTAATGTAAACTTAGGGTTGAGAGACCTGGTAAGGGCTAGTCCTGCTTCCCCTCTGTCTTCCCTCTTCCCCACTAGTCCTGCAGTCTCTTCCCCTAATAGTCTTGGAATTGTCTGGGGGAATCCTCTAATAATCTTCTAGTTGTGGCCTGTTGCCATTTGCTAGGGCTGGTTCCAGAGAAAACCTTGTGCCTCTTGTTCACACTTAAGAGAGACAGCTGGCTGTTTTGTATGATGTCCCAGTTACAGGTGTATGAACAGAGTTCTGCTTTCTGCCGTTGATTGTTGCTTCCTTATTCTGAAAGATAACACTTAACAGAAAGGGGATGATTTGCCCCAGAGATTTATTTCTGTAAGCAGTTGTGCTAACAGTCTTCCATGAAGGCTGGTGATCAGTCACAGAAACGAAATGCTGTGTGTCACAGACTTCTCTGTGCCCTTTGATATAAAGAAAAGTAAACTAAGTTGACAGCTCCTAAGAAACTGTATTGCCATTACTCTCTGTTCTGACAGTTGTCCTGTTTGCATTTCAGATCCAGAATTGCTTATTCCACCAAAACTCAATAAAAATCTACAGTGGAAACTGCATCTTCTTCAATAGTTAAAAGCCAAGGAATCCCAGTGGACTCTGAACTGTAACGTTTTGTGTAATTTCATTACACCTTTACAGAAAACACAGTTGTCCTGGTGTTTCTGATACATTGTTCTTAGGGCTGTGCAAGTGAACATTCCTTCCACCTGATGGAACTATGGTGTGACGCGTACAGTGTCACACTGATGGGGACGGCCACTCTCATCCTACTGCAGAGGTGACTTGTGAGGCTGGCAGCTATTCGGGTGTGTGGCTCTGGATGCTGCTGGTTGAATCCAACATCTCCCACCACAGTTCTCTCCCTTCTGGATGAAGTGGCCACACCAGTGCAGGGTAGGCTATTTCATTGGCTGTCACTCCCTTCCGTGGATGATGCCTGCCATGATGATGAGTCAGATTTTAAGCTATGCAGCCTGGTTTAAAGATATCACAACTAGGTTGGTACCAATATCAAATTGTTGTGGTTGCTAAACAAAGGAATTATGTTTTCTCTGTTGAAACTGGGTGTTGCTAGTACCAGATGTATTACATCAGAGGGAACTCTGCCAAACCAACAGCCATTACTGTCCTGAAAGTGTGCCCATTTGCACCAAGGATATCTTGGGTAAAGGAAAACATGAATAAAAATGGAGGGGGGGTGGGTGCTGCGGTGGGAGGTGTCAGCATCATGCACAGCTAGATAATTCTACCCTAACTATCTGAGTTTAAAGAAGATCAGATAATGCCTCTGCATTGCATATGGCAGGTCAGCAGCTGTACCCTGGCTGCGCAGTGCACTGTTGCAGGACTGTTTCAGTTGAAAACTGATCTAACCTTATACCTGAGAATTAGGATTTACCTCAGAATATCTCCATGATATGACTGGAGAAGTAACAGCAGCAGTCCTAGGAGCAGAAGAAGGGGATAAGCTTTGCAGGTGCAGCTGGAAATGCTTCAAGGGTAGTCACGCCCCTTTCCCTCAGTTAATTTTGGCCTGGCAGCTGCTATGTTCAATGCAAGCCATTTCAGATAGGTGCTTTGGAAAAATGCCAGCACAAACACAGCACTTCCTGTCTGTTGGAGGTATGTAATGACACAGCAGTGGGCTATGCTCTTGCTGTGCAGTAGTAGCATGTGTCTAGTGCTGCTGGTTTGGTGATGCAAGATCTTCATTGTATTTGGGATGGCCATGTGGGTGTGCACTGAGCTGTGCTGGCTTGCGTGGTTGGAGGGCAGTGGTAAAACAATCCTTTGTCAGTGCTGCGTGTAGTACTGGAGTGGTCTTACTTCCAGCTGTTCTGAGATACATAGCCTTTTCTGGGTGGTGTGAGGATGGCTTAAGCCTATTGTCAAGAACTGTGACTATACTGGAAAGAGTTTCTCCAAGAGTAAAGCCATGAGACACCAAAACAAATGAAAAAATGCGGAGGGTAGGAGTTTTTTCCTGGATCTGAGTCTTCAGAATGGTAGCAGAACATGTTTACTGCTTTCTCACAAAGGAAGTAGGTGAAACAGGTGCTGATCTCAAGTTCGCTCTTGTGACTTATGATAGGACTAGAGGTAATGGTGGGAAGATGTGCCAGGGGAGGTTTAGATTGGCTATTAGGAAGAGGTTCTTCTCCCAGTGGGTGGTGGTGCACTGGAACAGCTCCCCAGAAAAGTAGTCATGGCACCGAGTCTGTCAGTATTCAAGAAGCATTTGGACAATGCTCTCAGTCACATGGTGTGAATGTTGGGAGTGTCCTATGTAGGGACAGGAGTTGGATTCAGTGATCCTTTTGGCTCCCTTCCAACTCACGTAATTCTGTTAACATAGTCCAAGATGAAATACAGAAACCATCTTTCAGATCTGGAGGAAGGGGTCATGAGGGAGTGTGCAGTCCTCTCCAGGGCATGGAGAGCTCTGGCCATGCAACTGAAATGCAACACTGACACTGCTAGTTTTCAGCATTCCTAAACCTGATGCCAGGAAATGCTGAGGTCTTGTGCAGCCTAATCTATTGTCTAGAAATAGATTCCCTCTTTAAAGAACCAAAGAAAAGGTAAAACTCCTGCCATCTTACTGTGAGTTCATACTTGTGCCTAAACACATCATTTCCTTTAATGTATAGCTTCTGCTTCTTTGTCATGGTGATGGTCAAAGCTAAAGACCTTCTGGTCTTAGACATGCTTTCCTGTTCTATCAAGGCAAAATCACTCTAAGTCTGCCATCCAGGTGGAAGACCAGGCTTCTGAATCGTTCATATGGTAATTCATTACTGAACTCCACTGTCTTCCCCTACACCTCTCCATCCTGAGTTAACTTTGACTTAGAAGCCATAGAGCTGGAAGCAGCACCTAGTGTCCCCAGCCCCCAGAGGCGATGTCCTCCCTCCTGCTTCCTACTTCTGCATTTGCTGAACCTCAGTTTCTTGTCAACAGCAGCCAAGAGTCTACTTTCCCTTGATTTCTACTAGGATGCTCTTATACTTTCTAAGTTATGCATGTCCTCTTGAAATATATTCTACCTTGTCTTTACAGACATTGAATTTCCTCTTCTGAGTTCTGTGGAGGCCCTTACAAATAGATGCAGTTATCAGGAGTTGAAGTGAGCCACAAATGCTGAAATACTCAGTTGGCTTAAGAAATGTCCCATTTCTAAGCAAACATGCCTATATGGAAGCTTGATTCTCTCGTTAGAGTTCAAGTTGCTGTCTAGCTTCATTCAATCAAGCATTGGCACTACTTCATCTCTGTGTCAAAAGTGAATCCCTAGACTGGCTGTGCTTCTGTCATTGTTTCTCCTCTTTAAGTTTTGCTTTCTAAATTAAGGCATAGTATTACTAATGTCAGCAAAACCAGTGTGACTAGTGTTTGAAATTAGGCCACAGCCAGCCCCTCACCCTCACTGCCCATTGTTCCACTACAGGAACAGCTTTGTTCTTTTGCAGCAGCAACAGATCACTGTTTGCCCCATCAGTGTGTGTAATAACACACTGCTGCATGGGGGCTTGGAAGAAGAGTACGTTATCAAGGGTTACACACAGCTTTTTTCCTTACATAATAGAAGCTTTGTCTTCTCTTTAACTGAAAGCCCTTTCACCCAGCGGGTATCTCACATGACAAGTCAAAGATGGGCTCAAGAATGAAACCAAACCCTACAAACAAGTTCTGGACCCAGAAATAGATTACTACTGCTGCTCTGCTGCCTACTTGGGCTCACCAAAACCCTGATGTGGAGAAACCACAGCATTAGAAACGAATTCTGTGCCAACCTCAATGCATGCAGCCAAGCAACAGCAAGCTATGATAGTTCATTACTCTCAGGAGCAGTAAAGCTGGTCATTGTGTGTTATACATGTATTTTCATATATAATTTATATATAATAAATTCATCCCTTTATGTGAGAGAGAGTGCCCCTCTTGGAGCCTGAGCAGTGGCTACCCTGACACCCCAGTGAGAGGTGAGGCCTGCTCTGCAGCAAAAGGAAAGTTCAGCCACACTGAAACCTTCAGTCCGTGCTGTGCCACAGTAATATGGGGAGGTTGGAGCTGATGCTGCTTCCCGTATGCTATCGTACATTCCAGTTTTGCTGTCAGCCACATCAGCCTCTGCAACTTGATAGCTTCAGAGAAACTTCAGTGACAGGCAGAAGACATCTAAATCATTGTTTGTTTCTTTCCTTTCTCAGTAGAAACCTAGTTCTGAGCTCAATGCCTCAGCTTCTGAATTAATATAAAGCAGGGACATCAAACTTACAGCTCCTGCCATGCTCCTGCTACTGCAGCGTAGTGCACATCACACACGCTGCACACGTGACAAGCACGCTGGCAGGAGCATAGGGGCAAGGAGCTCAGCACTGCCACCAGGTAGACAAGGTGCCAGGCCATACAAAATAAGGCGGAGGGCTGGATTCAGCCCACAGGCTGTGAGTTTGACACCTTGAAATAAATCCTTTCAACCAAACACAACACTTCTCCCAGACTTTAGTTCACACACAAATTAGTGTGGCAGTACCACAACAAAGCTGCAAACACACCTTCAGTTTCAGAAGTTGCTTTATTTTGTGGTTGACAAAGTTAGTACACTGCTGTTCCCAGGTAGCCCATGTCCCATTTGTCATTGCAATTAACAAAAAGATACATGTCTGCTAACATTTTTAGTCTGAAAGCTGAAGACAGGTTGTAAGAGGATTTTTCACAGTCATTTTGGCCAATGTTTGCTGAGATGTTCCTTTAACTGTGGGATACTGGACAGCTGTTGTTCGCAGCGATGGCATCTGAGGGGCAATTTGAGAAGTTCAGCAACATTATCTTTCACCATCACTTTTCCCTTGATTTTTACCATCTCTATCACATCTGAGAAATAAAAGAAAAAAGAGACCAGAGGTATTTAGACCATGTGGCATCATGAAACACATGACACTGCAGAATCTCTGTGCACTGCTCTGCATGCACAGTACATCGCCACTGCATTCCATTTCAAACCAGTCACAACATTAAGTTGACTTTTAGTTAGTGCTATTCCCCAAAATCAGAAATTACATAAAACCCTTCACTTATTACAATAGAATTTATGGCTTACACATTTGTTTGGAAAAACAGCCCACAGCCAGAACCCACAAGCAGGATTATATGTTATGAAATAGCTTTTCTAATCATTACCTTGAGAGTTTAAGAAGTAGTCTGTAGTAAAAGAGTTCCAGTGCTTTTTGGTTTTCAAGGCTGGAGAATCAAAATCCTGGCTGATTATGTGCAAATGTAGCTGACTGAAACAAGTGTATTATGTAGATAGAAGAAGAATGTTAATGTTCTAAATTATTTTGCAGCAGCATCAGTTGCAAACACAATTCAGCAGCCAGACGGCTAGCCTTATGGGTCAATCCCACCCTGTTTGACCCACAGGCCTGTGACAGAGGAAACACAGTCTGCTCTGGAAGCACTTAAACAGCTAAGGTCACCCGTCTGCATATTCCTCTGGCCCCTAAATATAGTCTATATTCCTGCTAGTTTCAAAAAGAAAGAGCCAGTGGTTTTCATAAACCAAAGCTTTAAACTTTGTAAAGTACCTAAATGGGACTTGATCAGTGACTCAAAGCTTCATCCAAGAACTGGAGAACAACATAGGGACACTGACTGAAAAATCCACAGGTGTCTGGACACTGCGGCATCTGGTCTTGCACACAAGATTCGAGTCCTTGCTCAGTATCAGGCAGGACTTGATAGGCTCACGAGTCACTCCCTGATCCCATGTCGGTGCTGTAAGAGGGGAGATGCCCTAGCACTCGTCCATCAGCAGCACTGCCTCTTCCACTGGGACTGTACCACAGGCACATTACAGCCCCAACTACAGATGTCTGCTAGGGGAACTCACCAGGCGTTTCCCATCGGGCCCAAGACATAGCCCACTGGCACGCACACAGCAGCGTGGCACAGCTGCACTCAAATAACGTGGACACAAAACTGCTGGTAGTGTCTAGGAGGATCAGTTGTTCTTCAGCAACATCAGATTATGTTACAGATTGAGCCCCAAATCTGTATAACCAGAAGAACAAAGTCTCCACCTGATGACTGATGGTAGGTCTTACCTCATGCTGGGGATAGCGTGGTAACCCAGTCTGAACTCCAGACTCTCTCTGTCAGGGCACTGTCCAATCATTTTTTGCCCAACTGCATGCATGTGTTCCAGGAGTTCAAGATGGTCCCTGGTGACTGACTTCAGGCTTGAAATAGGGTCCCATGGCAAGATAAGCCAGTGGTAACGTGCTTTGGGGTACTTATCCTTGATGACTACTGTCTTGTCATCTTTGTAAACCTTGCAAAATAAATAACTAGATTATTTACTGATTGAAAGTTAAAGGTCTTATTCCTATAAACACTAAATATTCAGTGGATTTTGAGATGTTATCAATTTACACATCCCGTTGCAGCTGCAGAAGTCCCAATCACACTCGTATGTATTGCTAGTGCAACTAGGACTGCTAGGAAAAAAAACAGGAAGATTACTAGATGGGGAGAAATATCAAACAGCAGAACATTCCACTTCAAGGACTTCTGCTGGAAATTTTGGTCCAGGATATGCGCCCTCTGCCATACCATGCACCAGGCAGCTACAGAGAGATGTTCCACATCCCTCTTATTTTTTTAAAGAAAAAACTTTCTATTCTTACACAACAATAAGTTAAAGCATTGCTACAGGTGGATATGAAATCCTGAAAATCACCTCAACTCAGATACCAGTAAAGTCTAGGAGACTCTCCTTTCATCAGGCTACATACAAGCTTTGCGGTCACTGAAACAAAAATCATGGCACTGTGCTCAGTACAGAGCACGTAACACTGCACTGGAGTAACTCATCCACAGATTTCTGGAGACTTCACAAGTCTCAGAGCTGTTACAAACAGTATGCTCAGCACTGCAAACCTCTGCCGGCATTACAAAGACAAAAACATTCAAGTCTGAGCTATTTCAGCTCATGCTACACATCATGCTACTTTGTAAGATCATTAACAAAAAGGAGAACAAGTTTGTGTCCATCATGCTGTTCTTTCCCGTTTTCACTCTGGTTTGCCTTCCGCAACAATTTGATGCTGCTGATCAAGAGAAACAGTAGCAAAGCACGTGCAGAACAGGATGGGGCAACCTGGCCCACGGGATAAAAATCTCTCACATTCTGAAACAGAAACTGTGCTATGTCTCTGTTCTCTTTGTTGTGCATCTATTGGTCAGAGGTGGATAATATCTTTGTCATTTTTGCTAATTATTCTCATATGTTTATATACAGAGCCATTTAGTCTTGCTCTACAGGAAGGAAGATTAAAATTTTATCAGCACACAAATCATAGGACAGATTCTTGTAGCAGCAAGACTGGTTGATGCGGTCATATTTTTACATACTCACGTTAGTTCCTGCATGTGCAGCCAGTGGGAATGGAATGATAATCAAGTGTTTTCAGAAGAAAGAAATATTGCCATTTATTTAATATTTGATTAAAACCCAAAGAGATGAGTTCTATTGTTTGCATATCTATTTCAGAACCACAATAATAAAGCTAATACTACCTCAACAAATAGATATTTCTGTACTAACATTCAAAGAACAGTTTTAGAGATCCAGCTTATCTTGGGTCAAAACCAGCACCATCTTGCTAAATGCTATATGAAATTCTGTTTAAAGGAGGAAGAGAAGGTTTCGTGTTTAAAAGGTAAGCAAATATTTCAATAGCTTTATCATTCCCTGCAGAAAGACTCATTTGAACCTGCTTGCATTTCCAGGAGAATGGGCATCCCGTTGTCCTACAACTCTATGCAGTTCAACACTTCAGACGTGAATTTAAAAAAAATAATTAAAAAAAAAGTTTTAAAAAATCAATTATCGTGGAGCTTCTGATTAGTTCTCAAGGAAATTTTCAGCCTGAGAGTGACCATCACCTGAAGAGGCCCGGTGAGGCTGTGGGATCATCACTCTTGGAGATTATCTCAATTCATATGGACAAAGGCTGGAACAATCACACTGAGTGCAAGTGGACACCCTGGGTGACCTCTGAAGGTCTTTTCCAAAAACTAGAATTATTCAGTGTTTTTAAGAATCGAGTATCACAGCTGCCTGTGGTATTTGTCTTTCTGAACACATACTCTCACTGAGAAATACAAAGGGAAAAACACATCTATAACGTTAAGCAGCCATGCAGTAGTCAGCCAACCAAAACTCAAGCTACAACTCTGCCAGATAGTGGAATTTTGACATTCTCCCTATTTTGGAGTTGAGCTAAAAATCCTGGTTTTCAGAAGGAGTTGTCTATGTATTCACCATAACTTAAAAATAAAATGAAATTAGTTTTTATACATGGATAGGAAAGATTCTCTCTCAGAATACAGTGATGAGACAGTCTTTATACACTGCACATTTCTGCTTCTTGTCTGACCTCCCAAAAAGAAAAAGAGAGCTCAAGGAAAACCAATTATGCAGCCACAGGGAAGCAGAGGGAAAGAGGTTTATCTGGAGCATCTGCAGAAGGTTAAAAGAAACCAAGCAGGAAATTCCCGCTGCCACAAAGAAACCAGGAGGAGGAGGAGCTAGGGCTCACATCCTGTCAGCTGGCACGGAGGTGCTGCGGTTCAGGAAACTGCATCACACTTGGAAACAAGGCAGTGCTGACTGCCAGAAAACAGGATCCTCCATTGCCTGCTCAGCTTCAAACCACACCCCCATTTCAATTGGATTCCCTAAGGAAACAAAACAACTGGACTGTTCCCCTGCTCTCCCAACAACTTTTTGGAAATTTGTTGGCCAAATTTGACAGAGAGCTCGAAGAAAACTAAGATAATGATATGCTGCAAAAGCAGTATAGTAGAGATAACACAAATTAATGCTACTAGAGAGAGAGTTGCACGAGCAATTCAGCCCTTATGTGGTATTCCACTGGTTAATCAGATCATTAAAGTAAACTGCCCAAGGAAGAAAGCAGGCTCCTTCAACTTTGTTAGACAGGAACTACTGTGAAGAACAAGTGTACAGCTCTCACCTGCATTTTTGGATCTTGCATGGAGCTCTTTAGACCCTGACTCCAGTGTCCCGAATGGTCCTAAAGCACAGAAGGAAAAAAAAAAAATCTATAAGAGAATTAGGAAACTAATCACATGTTTTAAGGCATTCAGTTCTTTCATTAGTATACAACAGTAAAATAAGAGCTGAATGAGAGCTGAATTATTTCCTTTCTATAAATGCCAGCACACCTGCTACAACTGTCCCTACAAAGCTACTTTTGAAAACTTTTAACAAGGTTCTCTTAAGATTCAAAGTCAAGTGTCTTAAATGTCGTAAATTTAACAACAAGGAGCTCTAGATCTGTTTGAATGTAATAATTTGCATGCCCATTATGGTACACTCCTTGATTACTATCAATGACAGATTACTTCCTAAAAAGACTATCTTCATGGATCACAAGGGCCAGAGAAAGTGTAATGATAAACATGAACTGTCCTATCACATGCTGCTCTCAGATGTATTTATTTATGTATTGATATTGTGCAAGGCATGGCTTGCACAGAAAACAGAAAAGACACAGGCAGATGAAGACAGCGCTAGCAGATATCTCTTAACTTGGCTATTGAAGATGCCTCAAGTACCCTTTTCTCAAAACATATAATATTTTATCTGTTCAGATCAATTCACAGGCATTACCAATGATGATCTTCATCATATTCTTACAGAGGAAGATGTTCAAACAGTATTCTAGTGCTGACAGAGAAACAGTGTGAATTTCCTTGTCTCCCTGCCCATACCACCACAAACCTGGCCCTAGTCCTGGCCATAGTAAAATTAGCTTGAATTCACAAAATAAATAATTGGTCAATCCCCCCCCCAGCCTGGCAATGAAATCTTGTCCTGAGGGGTTTCATTTCTGTGCCTTCACTTCCACCAACTACACTGTTATAGTTCCAGATGCACTAAACAGTCTTTTTATTTTATCTGTGTCAGCAGAGCTAAAACCTCCCTTTCAAAAGATTTTGCCTGGTAACATTCATTACTGTAAACATGGTTCTACCATAAGGAATGGCCAAAGCAGAAGTGGGGGGAGGAAGAGAATAAAAAAGAAAAAAAATAAAGAGAAAGAAGGTCAAGGTGTTCCATTCTCTGTGTATAAGCTTTTCGATAACCACTGCTCTATTTGTAACACAGCAGATTTTATGTCAAGCGCCAGCACAGTATCCTTGTGCGAATCCAGCTAAACTGAGCTCACATGGACTGTCTTCCAGCAGAAACCGCAGCGGGGACCAGCTCACTTGCTACAAGCCAGCCCCTTCACACAAACACACAACAACATCTCAGGTGAGAACAGGTCCCAGGTAACTTTCTTGGTACCTGGGTGATGTCAGGAGCAGAGCCTTTGCTTCAGCACACGTGCTCCAAATACTCTGAGTATCTGTGTTAACCTCAAACATTTCCCCACCAGTAGTACCCACTAAAGCAGAAGACTAAAGCCCTGACAGAGGAGACAACCCCAGGAGAAACAGAACACAACCTCAGGAGAAACAGCACAAGTACCAATGCCAATACACTTGCCTTTTTGCTTGAAGTTCCTCCAGGGGGAGACACACCAGTATTGCTTAGCTTGAGATTTGCAGCACCATCTTGTGTATCCTCCACCTCCATCTTCATAGTTTTTCTGGGAACAAGCTCTGCATCATCCTTCTCGCAGGACTGCTCACATAGCGCCTTCTCAGTCTGTAATTTCTTTTTCACTTCTCTCACAGTTTTCCCTAATTCTTCACCAAATTGCACTGTGTAGGGGTAAAGCTGATTCACAATATGCAGAACTTGGCCTGGCTTCATTTTCACCTCTTCATCCTTGCCAACAGTCACAAGATCAACACTCGTTGGGTTGACTCCTATCTTTGGTAGGGAGAAATAGGAAAAAAAAGCCACCAAAAATATCGTAACTGGAGTCACCAACTACTACTCCATATAACTATCCTGGAAAGCAAATACATTTTGGACTTACGGCACCTCCTCCCCAAGCCATGTGGCGCTAGGGGATCAGAGAATTTCAACACTGGAGACACCTCTCTATGGCCCAGTCTTGCACTCGCAGCTGCCATCACACAACTCCCAGGGGCACGGTAGGGACATCGCAGCTCTGCAGCAGCTGGCTGAAGAGTTACAGCAGACCCTGTACTGCACTTGGTCCCAAAACATTAACAAGACATTGAACAGCTGTTAAAATGGTAACAGCTGTGGTAACAACTGTATCTGAAGAATAACAATAGTTTTAACAAATTATCTCAGTTCAATCATCCCCAGGAAGTTCCCTGCTTTCAAATTATTTTCTTCTCCCTTTTACTGCACTTTGTTTTTTCTGTTTCTACCAAATGCTCTCCTATCAACACGTTTGCCTTCAAATACACAAGCACACTGTTCTGGCTCATTTCAAGAGAAAGAAGTTCAAGCTCGCAACTGCTGGCTCACCCAGCATAGCCCACTGCTAAAATATGCAACACGCTCCCTCCTGGGTACGCAAAAAAAAAAAAAAAAAGGGAAGAAAGAAAAACCAGGAAAAAAAGTCTTCTGAGCCCCCAGAAGGATCCGCTACATGGGGATCCACTCCTCGCTTGCCTTTTTTTCCTTTCCTAAGCCAAATGTGATAACCCTTCTCCAGGCCACAGAAGACTGTGTTCAAACATGGTGAAAACAATTGCCTGTTCCTTCAAGAGCAGCTAAACCTGTCTATCTCAGCTTCTGCAAAGTATATACCAGCCTATATGTATTTTAATGCCTTTATTTTCATTTTGCCTCTTACACTTTCACAAAACCAACTCTGTTATTTATTCCATTCTAGCAGAACATGAGGACAGGAAGGTCAAATTTTTACCTGCCCCATCTCATTGCATCAGCTCTATGCAACTCTATAAACAGTTTTTACCCCAAAACAGTGTCTTAAAGACTGAGAAGTTACCTGAAGTTCAGCTGGTAATTTAAAAACAATACATTTCCTCTGCCTCGGGCATAAGGGATAACACAAAGTAGCATGGGAAGCCTACAGTGACTGCTTGATAGACAGATTTTTCCTGATCATGAGGGTGACCATAGGGAAATTAGGAGCCTCTGACTTCAGCAAAGTGCTTTGGGTTAATGTTCGTGCAACAAACAAGCTTTAGGAAACCAGTTCTTCCCTGGGACTGATACACTCCATCACAGACTGTTTCTTCAGCTACAATACCTACTTCATGAGACGGTACTTTGCCTCTCATCAGCCCGATTCCAGCCAGGATCTCTTTAGTCTACAGTTCTGCAGTTTCACTCACAAGCACCCTTCCCATCCCCTGGCCAATATGCCATCAAACAACTGATCCCTGGGACCCTGTGCTACACAGATATCACTTGCAAAGCAGCTTCAGAGCAAGCAGGGCAAACATGCTAGCACCCACAGCCAGAAAGTATTCCCAGCCATGAGATTCTAGTAACGCTATTGAAATGGTGACTCAGGCTGACTTCTGTGAAAAACTGTCTGAGAAATCTTTGCTGGATTCACTGGATGCTGGTGGGGTCCCTGTGCTTACTGAGCTCTGGAGGCATTTCAGTGGAAGACTACTCCTCAGGAAGCAGAACACATGGGTGTCTTGTACTCGCATACCGATGCTGCAGGCACATACATATGCCCTGAAGCCAGAGAATCTCCTCTTCCTGTTATCTCAGAGATACTGGTCCTCTTAAGTATGAGACAGCAGGCCTACTCCATCCAGTTAGTAACATGAGAATGCCTTCAGGGCTGTCTCACGTCCCACCCTTTCCCAGAGCTGACCCAGGCACCTTTGGCCCCATCAGCCATCAAAATAAAAGCCTTCCACAACAGCCCAGACCCATTAGCACAAGAACCAGCTTGACCTTAAATGAAGGGCTGCCTCAGCTTTAGAAGTTAACGGCTCAGAAGGCAGATCAGCAATTTTGGATCAAAAACTCCTATATCTCCCAAATGCAGCACCTGGAACAACAGGTTGAGAATTCACAGCAGTTTCCTGATGCTGCATGTCTGGCTGTCGTCCAACACTGAGTATATCTGGAAGCAGTGCCATCTTTCCATTGAGGTACACCCAAAAAAAAGGAAAAGACAGATATCTTCCCAGAGCAGTTCAAACACTCCTTGGTCACAAAACAGATTCAGGCCTCTAAGATTCGGGGATCAGAATCATCACTGGCAGCATTTGTGGAGTTTAAGTACAACAACCATCCCAGTAAGTATTGTACACCCATTTAAAAACATACCTGTTTCACTGTGACATAGCCCTTGTTACAGTCTGCTTTTAACTGAACTGGAAAGAAAGAACAGTGTGTCACAAAAAGCATAAACAAAAAGGCCAGAACTCGGCAGAAAACACTCCTGTTTTTTAAGATCTGCCACCCTCTGAAGCTGATCTCTGTGAACATACGCAAAGAATTACTTCTGCCTCACCCTCTGTTTCCAGGACTACAGGTAAAATGGAACCAGCTCGTATAACTGAGTCACACTGCATATTTCACTTCATGGATCAGCAAAATTACTTCAGAATAAAGATGAAATATATACAAGTTTTCTACTTGTTCTTGCTATTCTCACAAGGTCTCTGTGATAACACGGCATGGATCAGGTCTGTGACCAGAGGGAAGAAATGTAAGGTACGGAAGATGTGAAAGGGAGATTTTATAGGTAAGAGGTATTTCTATATATTCTCCCAGCACATCTGTAAGATAACAAGTGGTGGAAGATTAGGGAGATAAAGCACTATTTATAATGTGAGTGTGCAGGCAGTGGAACAGAAGGGCAGGGCCTGTGGACTCATGTTAAGGCTCAACGCCATAGTCTACAAAGATGAACTGCCATTAATAGGTGTCTCCTCTGATTTTTAGGTACCAGAGTTCTCCACAAGTGCTTACAAAAGAAGCTCAATGATTTCAAGAATCAGGCAACACTATGGATGATGCAGAGATATGAGACCATAAGCCAGGGGTGTTAAACTCACAGGTCCTGCTGTTCTTCTGCTCCTGCAGTGTAATACACGCCACACATACTGCACACGTGACCAGTGTCCTGGCAAGAGCATAGGGGCAAAGAGCTCAGCGCTGCCACTGGGTAGAAACAAGGTCCTGGGCCAGATAAAACAAGGTGGAGGGCTGGATTCCGCCCACAGGCTGCAAGACTGACACCCCTGCTATAAGCCAGTGACTGCAAAAGCAAGCTTAAGGAAAGCCTGCTTAGATTTCAAGGAAAGACTGTAATTTCCCATTCAGACTCTGCTCAATGCAGGCTTGCAAATTAGGCCAAAACGTTGGTCCCTTACTTCACTGTAATTCAGACAAATAGAAAAAATATGTTGATTGATAAATACAAGTGCTGTACTTGTCCCTCACACCCTTCACAAGTGTCGTTGCTGCTGCATGTAAAAAGTGGGATTTGAGCCAAACCTTACCTTGCTTCCTTGAACACTTCTTATCTGTTATCCCAGTCTCTGGGCCACGTCCAATTACCACCACTTCCAAGTGTGGCAGTTTCACTCGCTGGCCGCATTTCTCTTTCCCCACAAGCCAGCACACACGCATCACTGTGCTACAGAGCAAAACAAGCCGTATGTTACTAACATGCAGCTTCCCCATGGGTCACATTCCTGCAGAACAGGTTCCAGGAGATCCTGCTGCCCGCCCATTCCTCATCTCAGTCATTCCTGCTAACTGGGGTCATGTTTCTGAAACTCAAAGTGAAGAAGATATATATTTGCACAACCTGGGAGCAAGTTGTGAAAGGGCAATCCTGTTTCCCTTCCTTCTACATCATCATGTGTTCTCAAATCCACGTCATACCAGCGGAATCAGCAGTTTCATCCAACTGAGAAGCCGACACACAAAACCAGTGATGCTTTTCCCACTGAATTAAGAGTTGACCGGAGCAATTAATTTACCCACTGAAACAAAGAGAGCGATAGAAGGCAGAGAGGGCAAGACAGAAACACAAAATCGCCTGTTTGGAAAAGATCATCGAGTCCAACCGTACCTGTCCGCTACTAAACCATCCCTGAGCACCTCATTCACCCATCTTTTAAACACACCCAGGGATGGGGACTCAACCACCCCGAGCAGCTGTTCCAGTGCCCCACAGCCCTTTCAATGAAAAAAAATTTTCTTGATGTCTGATCTGAACCTCCCCTGGAGCAACTCGAGGCCATTTCGGTTTGTCCTATGTCACTTGGGAGAACAGACCAACTCGCACCTCGCTACAACCTCCTTTCAGGGAGCTGCACACAGCGATAAGGTCTCCCCTCAGTCTTCTCTTCTCCAGACTGAACAGCCCCAGTTCCCTAGGATGCAGCAGAGGAGCGGCTGCATCCACCAGCAGCCTGCAGTGGGACACGCTACCAAACTCGACCCTCCTTTTAGAACCACAGAATCGTGGAATGGTTTGGATTGGAAAGGACCTTAAAGCCCCTCCAGTTCAAACCTCCCTACCATTGGCAGAGACACCTCCCACTGGATCAGGGTGCTCACAGTCTCCTAAACACCCCAAAGACAGAATCACGGAATGGGTTAGGTTGGAAGGGACCCTAAAGACCCATCCAGTTCCACTCCCGCCACACCAGGCACCACCAATCTGGCCCTGGGCAGCAAAGACCCCGCACGCCACGGCTGCCCGGTGGCCCTCCCCCCACCTCCCTGTTGGGCTGATCCCGGCGGGAAATGCCTCCCGTGCCCGCGGCGCTGCCAGACCCCGCGGTGCCGCGCGTCCCCGGGGCCGAGGCGGGGCGCCCCCTCCTCTCCGCCCCCTGCCGCGCCGGGAGAGGGCGCCGCTGATTGGCTGATGGCCCCCCACCGCCCATTTCTATTGGCTGCCCACCCCTCAGAGCCCGCCTCCATTAACTGCACTCGCCCCAGAGCCCTTGAGCCCGACGGGCGGTGCTGATTGGCTAACCAGCTCCCAAACGCCCATTTCTATTGTCTGTCCGCCCCTCCGAGCCCGCCTCTATTAGCTGTCCTCGTCCTGGAGTCCGACGGGCGGTGCTGATTGGCTAACCAGCTCCCAACAGCCCATTTCTATTGGCTGTCCGCCCCTCCGAGCCCGGTGGGACCGCTGATTGGCCATCCGATCTCCACAGCCCGCCCCTTAAACTCTGGCGGGGCGGCTGCGCGCCGGGAGCGCGGGTTAAGAGAGGACGCTGATTGGTCACCTTCCCTCTACCGCTCCTCTATTGGCTGTCTTCTCCTCAGAGCCCGCCTCGATAGACCGCCCGCCCCGTAGAGCCCGCGCGTGGCCTCTGCGCTCAGGGCAAGGGCGGTGCTGATTGGCCGCCCAACCCCCTCCCCCCCGACCGTTTCTATGAGCCACCCGGCCCCCAGAGACCAGTGGGCGAGGAGCAGCGCTGATTGATCGTCCATCCCTCAGAGCCCACGCGTGGCGGCTGCGCGCCGGGCGAGGGCGCTGATTGGCTATCCACCCCCCCCCCCCCCCGCTTCTATTGGCTTTCCGCCTCTCAGAGCCCGGTGGGGCGGGACTTCCGGGGTGGGGCGGTGCCGGCTCAAAAGTGCCCGGATGCGGGGCTGGCGCGGAACTTTCCAGAACGGTCCGCGCGGGTGCTGGGCAAGGAGGCGCCGCCGCCGCGGGGTCCGGGACCGGGGCCGCCCGCCGCCGCCATGGTGAAGGAGACGACCTACTACGATGTGCTGGGGGTGAAGCCCAACGCCTCCGCCGAGGAGCTAAAGAAGGCGTACCGAAAGCTGGCGCTGAAGTACCACCCCGACAAGAACCCCAACGAGGGAGAAAGGGTGCGGCGCGGAACCGGGAGGGATATCAGGGCCCCAGTTCTGAGGGGAGTTGGGGTGTCAGAGTCCCATTTTTGGGGGTAACTGGGGTGTCAGAATTCCAGTGGCTGAGGGGGGTGGAGATATCAGGGTCCCGGTGTCTGAGGGAGCTTGCCCAGGTTACCAAGGTCTTGGTGTCGGAGAGGTATGAGGGTTGGTCGGGATATCGAGCCCCCGGTGCCTGAGGGGGATTGGGGTATCAGGAGTACTGGGAGCAGTCGGGGTATCAAGGTCCTGTTTCTGAAGGGCCAGGGAGCTGTCACAGTATCAAGGTCTTCTTGTCCCAGGGAGCCTGCCCAGGATATCAGGGTCCTGGTGTCTCAGGGTCCAAGGGGCTGGTTAGCGTATCGGGGTCCTGGTGTCAGAGGGAGCCCACTCACGGTATCAGCGTCCCAGTTTTGAGGGGGGTTGGGGTATCAGTGTCTTAGGGGGATGGGGGTATCAGGATCCTGGTGGCTGAGAGGCTGGGAGCAGTTAGAGTATCACAGCCCCGGTGTCTAAGGGAGCACACCCAGGATATCAAGGTTCTGCTGTCTGACAGGAATCCGTGGTATCAGGGTGGCTGAGAGGGGCCAGAGAGTGCTCACGTTATCAAGCCCCTGGTGTCTTAGGGGTCTGGGGGGCGATTGGGGTGTCATGGCTGGAATGTCTGAGGCATGGTGCATGTCTCTTGCAGTTTAAGCAGATCTCCCAAGCCTATGAAGTACTGTCAGACCCGAAGAAGAGAGACCTCTATGACAAAGGCGGCGAGCAGGCCATCAAAGAGGGTGGCTCTGGTGGGGGCTTTGGGTCACCCATGGACATATTTGATATGTTCTTTGGTGGCGGTGGGAGGATGCAAAGAGAGAGACGAGGTAACATGCCATTTTCTGACACTTTCCCAGACTTTGCATGATTGCAGTGGTAGGTGGGATCGGAGTCTCTGAGGAGAACTCCAGAGATTTAAGGTGTTAGATAGTGTTGAAATTAAGTTACAGGCTTGATCTCGATATCATTGTATCAAGCCCTTCACACTGAAAGAAGCAGGGGCGGGCATTTCGCTCATCCGGTGGTAGTTTGAACTCTCAAGCGTTGTGTACTGTTAATAGCTAACCACATTCTGTGTTTGCAAAACTTGTAGCTGAGCATAAGCCCAGCTGCTAATAAGCTGAAGAGGAAATGGAATAGTAACATACCTTAAATTTTCTTTTTAACTAAGTTACAACGATGTCCAAAGATAAATTTGGTCTTTAATTGCCAGTACCTATGTCCAAGTAAGATAGCCAAATCAAATTCAGTCTGTGAAGCCTTTTTGTTTTCCTGTGGTGTTCAGTGAAATTGAGTTGAAGCTGCAATAAAATGCTGCTCAGAAAGTGAAGTCAAGATGAATCATGATAGGAAAGACTCTTAATGTTGATTAAATGGATGGAGTGATGCTGACCCAATCACTTCTTAGTGTAGACCTGGTATCAAAAGGAAGAAAAAAGGGTTTGTATGACAATGCTAGTCTTGTAGAGAAGTAAGGCAGAACTTAGTATCCTTCACAAAATTAAGCTGGCAGTAGCTAAAGTTCTAGTTAGTTCCTGATTGTAAGAATCTAATTATTCAATTCATTTTCTGGGAAATCCCCGAGTCAGAGGAAAAAGGTACTCTGCTGGCTCTAGGCAGTGTATCCTGCTTCCTTGTAGGGTACGCTTTCAGTGACTTCTTGAAACGTGATGTCCTGCATTGTAAAACCTGAGTGTCTGTGGTCTACATGTTTTATTTCTATTATTGTTTCTGCTGTCACAGAAGAGTCTGACTAATTCTATGAGAGAAGTATTACTGATGAAGCCATTAGAACTGTTACATTAGAATGGAAGGGGCTAATACCAGCAAAACAAGTTAAAATGATATTAAAGGAGAATGTTAAAGGTATAGACTTGGTTTATAGTGACATAGGAAGTTTACTGTTACTCAAAGACCGGGCTTTTAAACTTGTATAAATATTGTTTTCTTTTCTGTAGGCAAAAATGTTGTCCATCCATTGTCAGTAAGTTTAGAAGATCTGTACAATGGTGCAACAAGGAAACTTGCACTGCAGAAGAATGTTATTTGTGACAAATGTGAAGGTAACTGTGAAACTGAAAATAAGCAGAAATAGCTTCTAAAGCTCTCAGGTATTTTTTTATGGTGACGCATAACCATCTGTTTCAAATTTTCATTCTCCTCAGGTCGTGGTGGTAAGAAAGGTGCAGTAGAATGCTGTCCTAATTGCAGAGGAACAGGCATGCAGATTAGAATTCACCAGATCGGGCCAGGAATGGTGCAACAAATCCAGTCTGTGTGTATGGAGTGTCAAGGGCACGGGGAGCGTATCAGCCCCAAGGACCGGTGTAAGAGCTGCACTGGCAGAAAAATTGTTAGAGAGAAGAAGATACTAGAAGTTCACATTGACAAAGGTGAGTTGTCCTACTAAGGTGAAATATTGAACTTGGGTGTACTGACTGACTTTGCAGCACTAAAACTTAGCAAACGCTGGTGAGTAACACTACAGAGTACATCTACGGTAAAATTGCCTGTTGCTACCTTTAAAAAGTAGGAGATTTGTTTTTAAGGAAGTTTGATTACTTCTGTGTTCTCATTTCGTATCTATGCACATAAGTAAGAATGAGTTCTGAAGCATGCAGTATTTTAAGTGGTGAATTATTCTTGAGCAGCCTTACAAGTGTGAGTCCTGATCAGGTGGCTGGGCTGTTTATAGTAGAACTCACCACTTGTTGGCTCACGTTCTGTCATGAGTTTTCCCTGCAGACTCCGATCACTTCTACTGTGTTTCAGTGTGAAGGGGAACCAGGTCTGCTATAGTAATAGGGTGCAGAGAGAGTGCTAAGCCTCTCATGCTTAGAACTCTGTTTGCTGCACAACCCTGACAGTGCTGTGCCGTACAGGTACTCTGTGCTTGACAAAATGGAAGTTGATATGCCAGCTATCACAGTGATTGAAAAATGCAACCGCAAGCAGTTACTAGTGCATCTCAGTTGAGGAGGCAGCCCAGAAGCTTGTGGGAGAGGTCTCTGGAGTAGTTTAGCTTGTCAGGCTGACAAGCATGTGGCTTCTACAGACTTGTGCCAGGTTATCACCTGCAACCACTGTATGTGTAAACACACCTTATACACTGCCTGGATTTGTTTTTAACAGGGAAAATCCTACAGTCACATTAAATGACAGCTAGTAGGAATATATTACTGACACTTTAAGCAGGGAAATAGGGGAAATCACTGTGAAGAGTTTCTTTTTTTGTTACAGAGAAATAGACTCTGAGCTGGCATGAGGCTGCTAAAATTTCTGGTAGAGACTATTGTGTGGGTGAAATGGGTTTCTTGTGTGACAGTTATAGTCCTAGGGAGAGTGTTGCTTGCACTCAGCAGGCACCGAGGGCATGTTTCATAAGTAGCTGTGGCACATATTTATAAAACTGAAGAAGCTGGTCACTTGCTCTCAATGTTTTGTGCATAGTGTTTCTGGGGTGGTTTTTTTTAGCTGTTTTGATCATGTTTCCCTTAAGGACTTTTTGATAGATAGCTGGTTTGCACTACAGTTAGGCTTAATGATCTTGAGACGTAGTTCAGGTTGGCACCACTAAAATTGGTTGGACATTGTGAGTGGATTTAAAGTATGAATGTTTCAAGGGAAGGTTGTGGTGTTCTAATTTAAAGATCCAGAGTTCTCCTGGTAGCAGTTTGTGCCTGTAAATGTTTCTTATTCCTGCTTTTCACTTAGATGAAAAATGTTTGTTTTCTAGGAATGAAGGATGGTCAGAAAATCACATTCCATGGTGAAGGGGACCAAGAGCCAGGACTAGAGCCAGGGGATATTATTATTGTCCTGGATCAAAAAGACCACTCTGTATTTACAAGGTAAAAGCTCTGGAAATCCTTTGTGTTAACTCCAGAGATGTTTGTCTACGTGCTTCCTTGGTTACCACTCACCTTTTCTCTATTGGAAAGATCAGCAGATAGGACCATGTGGCTAGAATTCACCTGCAAGTTCGTTTGGATGGCCAGAGGAGCCCTGGGGTGTGCAGGAGTCCTGGTACAACCAGTCCCAGCCTCTGTGTTCCAGTAGCACAAGATTCTTACGTGAGCTTTGCCAGTGGAAGGGGATGGAAGGCAAACAAAACCAGCTACAGTTACAAAGAGCTTACAAATCTTGAATTTTAAGAACCCCTAAATATTGAAATTTTGTTTAGTAGACATGAATCATTTGTAATTATTTCCTTGCTCTTTCCAGGATAGCATTTCATCACTTAACTCGGAAAATTACTATTTAGTGTAGGCAGCCATTCATTGCCCACTTGGCTTCAAGACACAGAAAGCATCTTGTGTACTCTTGTGCTCAGGGATCTTAATTGTGACAAACTTACTGAACATAGCATGCATGCTTCTGACCAGAGGTGGTTTCCTGCACTTAATTTTCTGCCTCGGTGCCCTGGGCACGGTAATCAGTCCTGTCTGTTCTTCCTTGTGAAAGCAAAAGTGACTTATGCAGCACTGACGATGTCTCACGTATTTAATGTGACAGTACTGCTTGGTGTTGCAGGCCTCCTTGTTATAAGTCCCTGTTTATGGAATGACTGTCCAGTATATTTTGGTGCAATCAGAAGCAGCACTGGTCATCTTGTAGAAATGTGTTGCACTTGGTGTCTCACTGCTTCTGTTTGGAGCAGTGACAAGGGAATCAATTGATTCAGAAAAAGCATTTGTCTCAACACCAACCACTGATACTGTACTTAAAAATACGCACGATAGTTCTTGGGGAAACCTGCAGCTCGTCTGCTTGACTGTCCTGTGTGGTGCTAAGCTCTGGAAGTTGGTGCCAGAACTCTGTGCCAAATAACACTGAGCTCACAGGTTAAGAATCAGTTCTGTTTGCTTTGGATAAGCTTACTCAGCTGATTTTTCTTAACTTCCAGTGAAACTAGATACTGAAACAGCTATGCCAGAGTAACAGTCTGGGCCAAACTGTTTGAATGGTTGCCTAGGACTTGAATTCACAACTCTGCTGGCTTATTTTTGTACATCTTTCTGCCCTCTGCCTTCAGTTCTAGTGTCCTTAGATAACCCTTGATATTAATGGTCTTGTGGGGTTATGCTGAGGTCATGCTGCTCTGGAACAAGTGGCATGTTCCCCCTCTCTTGTCAGAATCTAAACTTAACTTTTCAGCCAACTATTCTTCCAGAGACCTTTAAAACTGGGTGAGTGAAATAACTAAGTTCTCTGAAAAGGCTGGAGGATTTTGTAGCTCTTGAATGTGTAATGCATGCAGACATCACTAGCACTGCTGTACTGTAAAGTCAGAACAGACAATTAAAACAGTTAATTATTGCTTCCAGATACTTCTTGCTGCTTTCTGTAATGTGCTTTTATCATAACCCAGAGGGATCATCAACTGTTCAAACAACCAGATATTCAGAAAGAGTGTAACAGAATAATGTACATCTAGCTGATGCACCTAAGAAAGTATTAATCCACATAAATGAAAGGGATTAGTTGTGCCAATTGCAATCTTTAGGAGTGCTGAGAGAATTGGGAAGGAGCAGTGCAGTGAAACAATGCAGTTGAACCTTGCTGTAGTTAGTTATTTTCAATAAACACTTCTATGCTTTGGATAGCTAGACTTGATCAGTAGTGGCTCTCAGTGTGGGTGTCGTTCCTGTAATTGCTGGTTTGAGATGCTGAATGGATATTCAGTATTATTTCTTTAGTTGCCTGGGCTGCTATTAGAATCACACTTTTATGGTCCTTGCCAAATTAAACTCTGATGTTATTATCTTTTACTGCTTCTCCATCTCTGTGACTGGTTTTGATTGTTTTTACCTTAGACGAGATGAAGACCTTCTTATGTCTATGGATATTCAATTGGTTGAAGCACTTTGTGGCTTTCAAAAGCCTATCACAACGCTGGATAACAGAACCATTATCATTACCTCCCATCCTGGTAAGTGTCGCTTTGCTTTCTGCTAAGAGTCCAAGCATACAAGGAATGTAAGCTGGAAGTTAAAGGAACAGAACATCCCATCTTGATGTACAAGGGATGTGTGCTTGTATCAAGCTTTATTTCATAGTCTTTGCAGTACAAATCTTTAAACAAAAAAGGGATTCTGGATAGCAGTCAGCAGTAACTTTCTCTTTGCATGATATAGTAACAGACCTTACCTCATGGACATACTTGTATCCTGAGGATACCTCATGAGAATTGAAGGCCGTGGGTCTCTGAACCACTTTTTCAACCTTGGAACTGATGGAGCACTTAATAAATTTGTAAGTATGCTTCCTTTGGGAAGCATAACAAGGTTACAAGAATGTAATGTAGATGTCAACCTACTTCCCTGCTCAGAAGTTACCAGACAGTGAGTCCCAGTGAGACTATTACATATTGGTGTAGCTGTCAAACCACCACGTAGAAGGTTTACATACATATTGAAGGAAGTTAAGACTGAAGCTGCCTCTGTTCCCTTGAATGAATTAATTCCATTTATTGGGTTTTGGTTTCTCTCTTTTTTTTTTTTTTTTTTTTTTTAGGTCAGGTTGTCAAACATGGGGCTATTAAGTGTGTGTTGAATGAAGGTATGCCAATTTATCGCAGACCATATGAAAAAGGACGTCTGGTCATAGAGTTCAGGGTAAGTGGATCATGTTTACTTTTGTGGCACAATTCAGCACTGGATATTCATCCAGAATTTAACCTCTAAGCATTACCTCAATCAAGAAGATATATCCGTTATCAGATGTCCTGTTGCAATATTTGTTGTTGACAACAGTGAGAACATGCAATGTATCAAGCAGAATTACAGTTTGAAACAAAGAAGAAACTTCAGGAACACTGCTGAAAGTCTCTTAAGTACCAAAAGAACTTCTTTTGGGCAGCTTGTGAATTTCAGTTTGTTTGGCATGTTCTTTAGTTTCTGTCATCCTGAAGGATGGATTAGTGACTTCCCCTGTGCTGAAGCAAAGAAGTAGGCTGGAAAATGCTGATTTCTTCTCAAGAGAAGCTAATACTGGGAGCTGTGACAGAGGCTCTGCTGCAGTTTTAGAGGAGGTTGAACCATATCTCTAATGCTGACATATCCTGTACTTTGCTTCTACAGTGATTCCAGGGGCTGTTGGGTAAGACTAAGTTGCCAGAATTAGAAGTTCACTTCTTGGAGGCATTAAAAAATAGTCTAATGACTTAGATTTAAACAACAGGCTTAAGTTATCTGTTATGATAAAGCTGACTTTGGCAGATAGTTGAGCTGTAGTGGGATGGAAAAAGGCCAAGTCAAGTACGCTACAGTAACCCCAGTTCTTGATGATTTCAGGTGAACTTCCCAGAGAGTGGCTTCCTCCTCTCAGATAAGCTATCTTTACTTGAAAAACTGCTACCTGCAAGGCAGGAAATAGAAGAAACTGAGGAAATGGAACAAGTGGATTTAGTGGACTTTGATCCAGCTCAAAAAAGAAGACACCACTATAATGGAGAAGTCTATGAAGATGATGAGCATCACCCTAGAGGCGGGGTTCAATGTCAGACATCGTAAATGGGCCAGTGAATAACTTGTGATGCTTGTTTTTTATGCATTAGGGGATAAGTGAAGGACTATGAGCTGTGCACCCTTCTTGCTGTTTGTTGTTCTTTCAGCCATAGTTGTTTCTAAAAGCATAAAGAAATAAACTAAGTAATTAAACTGACTTTGCAATTTGTATAAAGCTCCAGGATGCAAGCTCAGATGAAGCTGATTGCACTTCACCACAGCCTTTTGGTTAAGAACTTAATACCCTTACCTGCTTGTCTTTCATTCCAAGCCTTGTAATTTCTGTATGTGTGCAATTGCCCAGGCTTAGATTAAGACTCTGTGGTGTTCTTTGTAGGACTTCTAGATCTTATACTCTGTTAATAAAGTATGCACAAGTACTTTTAAATATATCTTACCATGAATTATGTTTTGTACCAGTTAGGATACCATGTTAATGTTACAGGCTTGTACTGCTGACAAGGATGTGGTCAATCTTCACAGGCCCATTGAAGTCATGTGATCCACAAGCTCCCTGCAGCTACTGCACTTAAGGTCAAATAGACCTTCCCTTGCCAGCTTTGGTCCTGTCTGTGAAGCTTGATGTGAAGCTTGCTATGGTTCATCGCTGACTAGTGTGTGGCTGCTGTCCTGCACCATGCTGCATAGAGAGCCAACAATTGCTTGGCTGGTGCAGAAGCTTCTTTTGCTACCACACATGGGCAAAGACCTCTATGCTTTATCAGCACATGTGCAGTTTGGAATCTGTCATCCTGCTGGTATGTGAAGCTTGACTTCCACCTTGGTTACTGGAATCAGGTAACCCTCAGTGGTGTATCATAGAAAGCAGTACCAGCCCTGTTGGTAGGCATGGTGAACCTGCAGAGGAGAAACTTGCTGCCAGTGAATACAATCAACTGGTGCAGCTGGGGTGTCCTGAAATTAATGTATTGTGTGCATTATTTTAAGCTGACTCTTAAAGTTCTGTATGAATGTTCTAATTATTGTAGATGGAGCATTTCCAATATAATTACAAAATTGTTCATTGCCTCTTTTCTTAGACCAGATGTTGGTTTAAAGACATCACCCCCTTTTGAGACAGCTATTCACAGAAAAATCTTAGTGAAAAAAACTTCCTTCAGAAAATATGCTGAGAAGACAGGTCCACATTTAACCTCTAGGGTGGCAGTTTAGTCTTGTTCTACCATCTGGCTTGGGACAGAGCTTACACTTTCCATACTGCTTTGAAGCAGAAATGTCATGAACAGAGCTTGGGTTTTGTTCCTGGAAATAGCTGCTACATGACAGTATGTATGTTGTAACTTGAATATCTGGAAACTTAAAATCTTAGACAACATCTCTGGCTCAACTGGAGTTCCGATTCAGGTACCTCTGGAATAGTTGTCCCCTGTGTGTTTCCCCTTCTTTTTTTTTTTTTTCCTGCTTTCTCTGCCTCAGCAAGAATAAAATTCTAGATGCAAAGTGGCTTTCCAAATTCTACTTGAATGAGCTCATCAGTGAGCTGTACACAAGTGACCAGCAGGAGCCTTTGCTCAAGCAGAGAACAGCCTCACTGAACCAAGGGTAGGAAAGAAGTAATCCAACCTCTGGCTAGGGCTGAGGCTGCTGCCCAGCTGTCCTCAGGCTACAGAGCAGTGAAACAGGCTACTGGTTTTCAATTCAGTAAGCAATGTTGTTTCTTTTTTTCCTTAACCACTGGGTCAAAACAGCTTGGGGAAACCAAGCTCAGTTCAGTGCCTTGAGGGTGGCCACAAGACTTTTTTCTTCACATGACTGTATTACACAAACATTCCTTGGCCTTTTTTTCTGCAGGGAGACTTTAGTTTTCCTCTCACCACACCCATAGCTGTTGTCAATGCAGTTGAGGCAGTGTTTCTGTCCTTAACTCACAAGACCGTGGTGGCCAGGTCTGTGCCATGGCTTGATGCCACACCCAGCCTAGAAGACAGGACAAGCCTAACTTCTGGGAGGACAGTTGAAGAAGGCTTTGCAGAGCAGCCCTGTAGCCTGTTGCTACCCCCAATGCAGAAAGAGTGGCAGAAACGCCACTGGTTAATAAGAATTCTGCTTTGAAATGAGCTGTGACTGCTGGGAAAGCCAAAGAAATAGGTGTCAGCAGAGTAAGCCTTCAGCAAAATGCACTAGCAAACGTATTAAAGAGCTAGCAAGAAGGATCCAGCCTTTAGACCTTCAAGTAGGATATTGAGGACAAGGTATTGTCCTCATTCCCCTTGATATTCTGGGTTTCAAACAGCTACGGGAAGCAGCAAAACATGTTCTGTGCCTCTGAAAAATTAAATAAGACATTTTTTTCTGACTTCTTTTTGCTCTGTGTGGGATGCAGTTTCCCATTTGGGGGAATGAACTGAATGGACACCTGTAGAAATCAAGGACACAGTAACACAAAATAGCTGCTTCCATTAACTACCAGCGTAGTAATCCAACCTATCATATGAGCTGATGTTTGCTGTTGCTGCCAGCGTTTCAGTTTCAACAAAAAATTCATACCATAAAGCTTATAGTCCAGTCCATTACAATTTTTCTTCCCACTGTGTGCAAAGCATGTAGGACTTGGGTTTTCCCCTCCCAGAAATCTAGCAGCTCTACAAAACCGAGAACGCCCACTGCAGACTCATTTAAAAGCTTGCTCTCATTTTTTTTTGCTTTTCCTTGTAAGAAGTCAGGGCCTTAACTGTGCTTGCCTCTCTGCGCTTTTTTCTACCTGCCACTGAGCAGCAGAGAATGAAGTTTACTCAGCCCCAGGGAATTAAACTCAATGATCCCAAGACTGCTTTGGACTTGCAGTGGGACACAAGGTCAAGTGAAGCAAGCAACTCGCCCTATGACTTTTTCATCAGTAACTTCACCTGGGAAGACCTGTTCCTGCATCCGTTCGTGATTGACTGGTGCTCAGATCATCAGTGAGGTACATTGAGTGACACGAGGTTTGATTTATGCCATCCTTTCTCACACCCACAGATAAAGAAATGTGAGGTTCTAACATTTATTCCTGTTGAAAGACAAGCGCTATTCTAGTGCTCAAAGGATGGGGGACTTCATCTGCTGGCAGGGCAAAACAGCAGGATGTAGTCAATCTAGGGTGGTTCTGGAGTGCATCAATGAGGACTTCCTGACCCAAGTGATACAATAGCCAGTGAGGAGAGGCACTCTGATGGACTTCATCAGAGGTCCATCATCAAGGTTCTTGTTGAGACTGTGAAGGTCAAAGGCAGCCTTGGATACAGTGACCATGAGATGATAAGAGTTCAGGATGCTGATAAAGAGGAAGTTAAAAAGCAAGCTCTGAACCCTGGACTTCAGGAGAGCAGACTCCAGTCTCTTCAAAGATCTGCTTGGAAGCATACCATGGGATATGGCCCTAGAGAGAAGATAAGCCCGAGAAAGCTGGTTAATACTGAAAGATCACTTCTTCCAAGCTCAAGAGTGATACCTCCCACTGAAGAAGTCAGGCAAAAATGCCAGGATGTCTGTGTGGATCAACAAGGAACTCATGGCCAAATTCAACATCTTTTTGGAAAGAAAGCTAATGGTATCCCAGTTGCCAGCAAGTTCCGGAAGATAATCCTTTCCCTCTCCTCAGCACTGATGAGGCCACACTTGGAGTTCTGTCTTCTTTTGGGTTCCCCAGTATCACAGTATCACAAGGTAGGAAAAGACTTCTGAGATCTTTGAGTCCAACCTATGACCCAACACCTACACCTACTCCTACTTGTCAACTACACCATGGCACTAAGTGCCTCATCCAGTCTTTCCTTAAACACCTCCAGGGACGGTGACTCCACCACCTCTCCAGGCAGCGCATTCCAATGGCCAATCACCCTCTCGGTAAAGAACTTTTCCCTAATGTCAAGCCTGAACTCCCCTGGCGAAGCTTGAGACCATGTCCTCTTGTTCTGTTGCCAGTCACCTGAGAGAAGAGACCAACCCCTGTCTGACTACAACCTCCTTTTAGGTAGTTGTAGAGAGTTGTACAAGAACTACTGGAGAGGGTCCATCAAAGGCCACAGAGATGCTGAAGGGACTGGAACATCTCTCCTTGTGAGGAAAGGCTGAGAGAGCTGGGACTGCTCAGCCTGGAGCAAAGAGGGCTCAAGAGGGATCTCATTGATGTGTATAAATACTTGAAGGGAGGGTGCAAAGAGACAGAACCAGGCTCCTTCCAGTGGTCTCCAGTGACAGGACAGGAGGCAGTGGGCACAAACTGAAACACAGTAGGCTCCTCCTGAACATCAGGGAACACTTTTTACAGTGAAGATGACTGAGCACTGGCACAAGTTGTCTACAGAAGGGGTGGAGTTTCAAACCATTCCAACCTCAGCTATCCGGTCATTCTGTGAATAAAATCTGCAAGAACACATATTTCTTTATTTGGCTTACAAAGCTTCTAATTTGGGAAGACAGAAAAGGAAGCTTGTGCCTGTTCCCCGCCAAGCATATTCCATTTCCTGCCCAACGAAGCAGAGGCAGTATCAGAAGAACTTCTTACTATGCAGGGAGCGGTTTATAGTCTAAGGGACACAAGGAAACTGAGGAGGTCTTGTTAACCTACTTCATACTGCAAGCAGCACCTGTTAAATCTAAAATTGGTAGGCTCCCATCCCTTCAGCAGCATCCATCTCCTTGTTATCTTGCTGCACGAGGAGACAAAGTATTCCCACGTACGATTCCTACTCTGCCCCTGAAATAAAGTGTTCAGCCACCTTTCTACTTAGGATTCATCTGAAGCCTGTGATTTTCCCCTTGACATTCAGATCCAAGTTCGCTCAGCCTGTCTCTCACAAGTTGCCATGATCCAGAAGGTTGTAGGGTTTATTTACAGCCATCCAGGGAACACACTGAGACCCACATCATCAACAGGAACTGGAGATTGGAGTAACCTTGCTTAAGAAGGACTCCCAGAATGCTTGCAGACACTAGGCAGAAAGTGAGGAAAAGCTGTACTTCAAGGGCATTTACAACTGACTTTTAGCATCCTCTTTCCTGTAAATCTCTGCTACCTATTTTGCTTCTCTTACCTCAGACTGAAACTGGTGTCTATCACACTGCCCACAGTCAGAGGCAGGCCCTCTCTCCCAAGCTCACGGTTTAAAATCCTTGGCAATATGCAGAACCGTGAATTCATAAGGGCTGGCAGGCACCCATGGGGACTGACTAGTCTCTCAGACCTCCTGAGAATTTGGCTGCTCTGTAAGACATTCACAAAGGATCTGTTCCTTTTGAGATCAAGTCTTCAGTTTTCAGCTAGTCTCTCCAAATTTCACTAGGGCTCAAGGGATGGTTTGATTTTTCTTTACAGGTGGAAAGCTGGTGGTGGTATCATAGCAGGATGGCACCTGTATTTACAGGCCCACCTGCTACTTGACACAGTATTTCCTCAATAACATTAAAACAAACAAACAAAAATGCTACACACACTGTGCAGGAATCTGAGCTTGCTTAGTTTTTGCTGAGATGGCAGTAGCTCTTCCACATATATTCTGCAAGCATATAGAGACAGGCAGCAGATTCCACCTGAGCAAGGCTGAAATCCATTGATCCCCAGTTCAGAAAGTGGATGATAAACTGACATATAAGACCTTCATCACACCCTAGCAAAGCATTCTGCACTCCTTGATGCATAATGGAACTTGCCAGCTCCAAGCAAAATAATTCAAGCATAAAGCAAGGCCCATGGTGAACAATGCTTTCTTTAATATTAATTAAAGCACTAGATGTTGCCTTGTTCAAGTCTTACACACAGGTAGGTAAGTGGCACAACAATTGGCTGATCCTTCAGAAAGAAAATGTCTTCCTAGATTACATTAAAAAAATTAAAAGTTACATTAAAAAAAAAATTACATTTTACTTTTTAAAAAATCAACATTTTCAAGATTATCATAGTTCTGTGCCAACTGCCAGCTCTTTCACAGATTACAGCTGCAGCCCAGGAGGTAAATTTTACCATTGCCCTTTTGTAAGTACTAGTACATTTTGGGTTTTTTTTTATCTCAAATACTTCAATCAGGAAACTCTGAAACTCTTAAATAGAAAGGATAAGAAATGCCACATTTTCAAGCTAGAGAATGTATTTCAATCTTTAAACATTCAGGACTCTGATAGTTTTATTTGCTATGACTGCTTTCTTTCAAGAAAGCATAAGATGTAGTTTATATTGAGGATTAGCAGTTCTGTGAAATCTGAAGGCAAAATTAGTCATATTTTTCCAAGATCACCTCCTGCATCAGAAGTACTAATTGCCAATGGAGGTTGTCGGATGTATTATTGTCAGATGTTTCTGATATATCACTATGATTTCAAGCAGGAAAAATAATCACTTTTTGCTATCTAAAAATAACTTTATTGCCACATCTAAGGAAGTAAAAAGCAACTTAGGAATTAAAACATTACAGCAAAACACAGAACTAAACAGTACAGTGGTAGTGAAGAAGCAATGCTACTTGAGAAGTTAAACTCAAATTTTTCTGTATCCCCTTAGAACAATATGAAGAGATGAGTCCAGTACTTCAGATGAAAAAAATGGTAAGGTTATTTAAACTGGGATTAATTTATTAAATCAAAGAGAAGTTATTGCTGTGGCAAAGATTACTGTGGCAGGGAAGCATTCTACCACAGATGAGGACAGGCAACAGTGCAGCAGATTCAAACCTACATGCACTTGTCTCATCACTACTGACAACACCTGAGTTTTTTGCTGCATCCAAAAAAAACTATGGTCAGACTGTAGAAGATCCCAGTGCATATGCACAACAGTGTGCATTAGTCAGGATCTCAAATGGAATCATCATCTGCTCTCACCTGAAGAGACCAAAATCACCCTTTTGTCATAGTGTGGGACCTAAAAATCACTTTAATTGGGTCCACGGGTATGTGAAATTTTTTTAAAAAAAAATTTTACAGATAATTATTTAAAGCATAAGTCTGGCATGCCCTTTCAGCAAAACAGGAAGTCAAACTGAGTAAACTGAAAAAAAATACAACTGCAGCATGTGTGACATCACAGCATTAGGAACTCAGCTGACGTAAACCAGCTGTTGCATGTTGAACCTTTGAGGCCTGCTTCAGTTAAAGCTGGTATGATGACACTATGCACTTACAGGAAGAGGGCTCAGGTGAGAATTCCTTTCAGCCTCGAAGTGAAGTAAACAAAAGATAAAAACAAAAAAAGCCCACAAACAAACAAACAAAACATGCATACACCCCTCAAAACCAACCAACCAAATCTCCAAAACCCCAACTGTATCTCACTGCCACATGAGGCAAGTTTCTAGCAGGAAGTGATACTGTTATACTGTGAAGTGCTGGGACACAGGGAGAACAATTTTCTTTTAAGGAAGCTGTGTGACACTACTTAATATGTATAATTGGAAAAATTATAGTGAAAATTGAACACAGCAAAACCCACTGGACTAGAAAAGGCTCAGCCTTCAAGCCTCACCTGCATTCCATTAAAACTGTGCTTTGTTTCAGCAGTGGAGAAGAGACAGTCTTCCCATTCCACAGAATCCCTTCAAATACAAAAAGCATTTTACTGTATTCTAGGAAGTCAGCAACCACTGGTAAGTGTGTATAGTTCCTAGCTTGTTCAACCCTTATAAACACTGTAGAAAGAGTACAGACTTCAGGAGACAAAAAAACCACTCTCACTGAAGTTGCTTCAGCAACTCTGGTAAAATTAAAAGTATCTGAAATTAACTTGTGCCATATTTAAGCACAAATCTACCTAACTTTTTGGTCTACTTATTGGTCTAAGTAAAAATGTCGTTCTCCAGAGTCCCAAACTGAAAATTGAGCGAGTATCACACTCTGTGCATTTAGACCTCATTAAAGCACAAACACCAATAGCCTGCAACTAACAGACACGCTTCACAGCTCACTGTAAAACCAAGCTATGGCTTCCAGAGCTTGAGGAGGCCATCTTCGCTGTACGTGGCAATCAGGTTCTGGTGAGGGTGATGAGCAATGCCGATGACATCTTTTTCATGAACCTAGAGAATAAGCAGAAAGATGCATCAGGATATCCTTCCTCTAGCAGATTCAAGCCAAATAACCTTCTTCAAACAGGGACTACAGGAAAGCTGGACTGATGTTTAGCATACTCTGTGCGTACAACAAAAGCATAGGAACATACCCTTCCAATATTACGTTTCAGTACAAACCACTTTTGTGATGTAGCAGTTACTTTTTCTTGGGCAAGAGAAGGTTCAGTGAAGCTTTATATCCACTGAAATCCAATCTAAGTGCTCCCCATTAAATTTAGACACTCAAGCTGATATCCCCCTTTAGTTTAATCCAAGGCAAATTTAAGCCTGACAGCTTTAAAACTGAAAGATTCCTTGGTACGGGACTTCTTACGGATTTCACAAATAACAAACACTACAGCAAACTTGCGTTTAGAACTCTATGAAAGCTCAAAGGTAAAAACTTACAGTCAGAGTTCTCTCCAGCTTGCCGGTCACTGTGCTAAAGCAATATAGCACAAAATCTTCACCAACACAGTAGATCCATTCACCACGAGGTGAAAGCGCACAGCAGACAAAGTCACCACCTTCTCTTTTACCAGAGCTAAAACTTCTTACAATCTGTAAAGATAGCCCCCAAAAAATATTTTTCAGGATTAAACTACAGCATGACATTACTACATTGAGGGTGAAAATATTCAAGCAGTACTAGGTCTCTTTAGAACACAAGACCTCTGCACATCTGCTTGACTGACAGCCAAGCTGTTCTATAAACCCATGTACCGCTCAGTTTGTCATGAAAGCAAAGCAGAGGAAGGAATCAGGTTCCAGCCAAGGATAGATTATTAACTAGTTCTTTGGTATTCTTAAAATGACTGAGAGGCATGACAAGACACCAGTAAGATCACATACCTGTCCTTGCATATTCATAATGACGACTGTATTTGATCTGTTGCAAACAACAAAGTGTTCTGGGTTTTTAGGCAGCAGGATGACACTGTTCACAGTAATGTCTGTTCCAGCAGTGCTGCCAAGAGATTTAAAGGTGTTTGAGCACTCTGTTGTCTTCACATTCCAAACCTATTATGAAAAAAAAAATGTAAAACCAATTAGCTTTAAAAAAATAAACAAAGAGCTGATTCAGGATACAGGCTCAGATTTTTTTTAAGGCTCCCAAAGGAAAATATGAATTCCATAAACTGCAGCTTAAAGCAGACTTTAAAAAAAAATAAATTATCACATCTATTCTGAAACATGGACACCACAAACAATTCCACTATGACTGAACTGAAAGTGAATTTCCATTATCCAAATTCAGCCTGGCTCCCTTTCATTAAACTTATTCCCTGAGGGACGAGTCCAGATTGTCTTTCTGGTTTTAGCTGGTAACTGAATACACGTGCAGCCTCTGTACACGCAATTTGCCTTACACAAGACAGGCAGGAAACTCACTGAAAAGGCAAAGCTTCACTGATATTGGTGGGAGAGATGTTCCAGCTTAGAGCTGCTTCAGGTTCAACAACAGGCTGTTCCTGCTGTTTAGAAACAGGAAAAAGGAACTGCTTGTTTAATATTTAATACAAAATGTAATTCACCACCTGTGTAATATTTTTGCTGTGTAAATAGTAGGAACTAAAATGAAGGATACCACCTTCTTATGCTACTTCCATGACTGGGGTAGTCTAGCAAAGAGTATAAGTCTGAAGTAATGCACCATTTAATCTAAGTAAAATCTATCATGCTCATTTAGGCCACGTCTATAAACCAGACACGTCTACCCACTCCCCATGCACTGCATCGATGCCCTACTTAACATGGCTGTTTCTGTACTCATTTATTTATTCATTATTCGTCCGTAATGCCCCATGCAGCAACGCTTTACTCCTCTTAACACATTAAGTACTTCCACTCTTCGCTACGACTAGAAGCCGAATCTATCACATCTATCATCAGTTTCCATTACTGCCAGATTACCCAGCTTCCACGGCAAGGGACTCCTAAGCATCCAAAAAAAACCAAACAGGTGTCCCACACAGTAAACAAGAAAACACCATTACTTCAGAAAAGGAAATCCCCACATTCTAGCACAACTCTGGTCAACTCTAGTTCAAGAATAAAGCAGGAAAAAGCAAGTAAGTACTGTGCTCATGACCTCCTTTCATCAGTACAGCAGAAACAGGCTCTGAGGCAGTCTGTAAACACTGTGTGAAACTTCATCTGTTGTCATTTACACCAACCTATAGCAAAGGTCACAAGCAGAAAGACTTACTATTGCAGATAACCCCAGGTCCTTCTTCAATGACCACAGAAGTGCCTCAGCTAAAACATGCAAAAGGTCTGAATCTGTTACTTAAAAAAGGGTAAATGCTGCCTTACCTTCACCGTGCCATCAGAGGATGCACTGATAATATAGTGGCCATCCTGGGTAAAAGTAGCTTCATTGACGAATGAAGAATGACCACGGAATTCCTTTAAAGTTTTCCCAGATTTTAAACCATGAATCCTGTCACAAAACAGAGGTCACAACTGAGTAAGCAACTGGGGTAGTCTGAACCATCCTCTGGCTTCAGTGTATTTTAAATATGAGATACATTTGACAGGCAACAATAAGAAGTGCTAAAAATCCACATGCCATTAAGTCTTTACCACATGCCCTATTCATCAAAAATATTATGTGTTGCTGTGAAAAGCTTAGGGAAAAACCATCAACCTTCAGCCTCAAGGTCCTGTATGTTTAGAAGACAGGAACATGAACAGGGAAACTATGAAGCTGACAAAACAAAAAATACAAAAATACACTTGGAAGTCTCTAGTCCAATGGTCTCCTCAATGTTAAGAGAGGTCACTTTGCTCAGGGCCTTGACCAAGGCCTTGTCCGGTTTAGAAAAATTTCTTCCTTACACTCAGTCACAATTTTTCTCCTTTGCAAAGTGTTGCCATTACTTCTTCCTGTGCACCTCTGTGAAGATTTTGCTCAGACATCTAAAAGGAAATTAGACCGCTAATCTGTATCAGCCTTAAATTGTAGCACCTAGTGGCTACAGAAGTAGAGTTTTCAAGCAGAATTCTGAAGCCTTGAGAATGAAATTCCTTACTCCGTTTGAAGCTTGCTGTCCTTGTTTCAACATCCAACCTTACATAATTTCAATTAAAATGCTTATGCTACAGTTCATATATGTACCAGGATTTAAATATATAACATGTCTCATTAAGATGTTTTGTAGTGCCTGTTGGCTGTGCAGTTGCCTCCAGATCCACACATTTCTTTTTCTGTCTAAAGTAGTTCCACTGGTACCACTTGGTTTTATAGCACAGGCAAGAGCCTGAAGCTATTAACCATTATTACATAATCCCAGTTGATGAAACAAAAAGCTCATACAGGCATGAAGCTCTGGATCAATCTGATTCACACACTCACAGAATGGTTTGGGTTGGAAGTGACCTTAAAGATCATTCAGTTCCAACCACCCCTGCCTGGACACCTCCCACTGGATCAGGTTGCTCAAAAGCTTCATTCAAACTAGCCTTGAACACCTTGGGGGATGGCACAGCCATGACTTCTCTGGGCAACCTGTGCCAGTGTCTCACTGCTCTGACTGTAAAATATTTCTTCCTAATGTCTGATATAAACATCCCCTTTTTCAGCTTAAGACCACTACCTCCCACCCTAACGCTGCACTCCCTGATAAAGAGCCCCTCCCCAGCTTTCCTGCAGGTCCCCTTTAAGTAACAGAAGGCTTCTACAAGGTCTGCCTGGAGCCTCCAGTTCTCTAGGCTAAATAAGCACAACTCTCTCAGCCTGCCCTGGAGGAGAGGTGCTCCAGCTCTCAGATCATCTTCACGGCCTCCTCTGGACTCTAATAGGTCTGTGTCCTTCCTGTGCTGAGGATTCCAGAACTGAACACAGCACTCCACAGGCCTAGAGGAGGAGAATCACCTCCCCTGGCCTTCTGGTCACACTTCTTTTGATGCAGCCCAGGACACATCTGGCTTTCTGGGATGCAGACCAAGGTTGTGGCCCATGTGGTGACTTAGATTAGAGCAGAGTTTGAATAGTTTTGTGACTATTTGTTAGTATTAGAAGTTAAAACTAATGTCCATTCTTGCTGTCATCCACTCTGTAATGATGGGAAAAAAAGAGGGGGGGGTGCGAAAGAAAGATGGGGGCGGGGGGGAAGAGAGAAAGAAGAGGGGGGGAAGAGAGAAAGAAGAGGGGGGGAAGAGAGAAAGAAAGAAGGGGCGGGGAAGGGGAGGAAGAAGGGGGGAGGGGGAGAAAGAAGGGGGGGAGGGGAGAGAGAAGGGGGGGAGGGGAGAGAGAAGGGGGGGGAGGGGAGAGAGAAGGGGGGGAGGGGAGAGAGAAGGGGGGGAGGGGAGAGAGAAGAGTGGGGGAGGGGAGAGAGAAGAGTGGGGGAGGGGAGAGAGAAGAGTGGGGGAGGGGAGAGAGAAGAGTGGGGGAGGGGAGAGAGAAGAGTGGGGGAGGGGAGAGAGAAGAGTGGGGGAGGGGAGAGAGAAGAGGGGGGGAGGGGAGAGAGAAGAGGGGGGGAGGGGAGAGAGAAGGGGGGGAGGGGAGAGAGAAGGGGGGGGAGGGGAGAGAGAAGAGTGGGGGAGGGGAGAGAGAAGAGTGGGGGAGGGGAGAGAGAAGAGTGGGGGAGGGGAGAGAGAAGAGTGGGGGAGGGGAGAGAGAAGAGTGGGGGAGGGGAGAGAGAAGAGTGGGGGAGGGGAGAGAGAAGAGTGGGGGAGGGGAGAGAGAAGAGTGGGGGAGGGGAGAGAGAAGAGTGGGGGAGGGGAGAGAGAAGAGTGGGGGAGGGGAGAGAGAAGAGTGGGGGAGGGGAGAGAGAAGAGTGGGGGAGGGGAGAGAGAAGAGTGGGGGAGGGGAGAGAGAAGAGTGGGGGAGGGGAGAGAGAAGAGTGGGGGAGGGGAGAGAGAAGAGTGGGGGAGGGGAGAGAGAAGAGTGGGGGAGGGGAGAGAGAAGAGTGGGGGAGGGGAGAGAGAAGAGTGGGGGAGGGGAGAGAGAAGAGTGGGGGAGGGGAGAGAGAAGAGTGGGGGAGGGGAGAGAGAAGAGTGGGGGAGGGGAGAGAGAAGAGTGGGGGAGGGGAGAGAGAAGAGTGGGGGAGGGGAGAGAGAAGAGTGGGGGAGGGGAGAGAGAAGAGTGGGGGAGGGGAGAGAGAAGAGTGGGGGAGGGGAGAGAGAAGAGTGGGGGAGGGGAGAGAGAAGAGTGGGGGAGGGGAGAGAGAAGAGTGGGGGAGGGGAGAGAGAAGAGTGGGGGAGGGGAGAGAGAAGAGTGGGGGAGGGGAGAGAGAAGGGGGGGAGGGAAGGAAGAAGGGGGGAGGGAAGGACGAAAGAAGAAGGGGGGAAGGACGAGAGAAGAAGGGGGGAAGGACGAGAGAAGAAGGGGGGAAGGACGAGAGAAGAAGGGGGGAAGGACGAGAGAAGAAGGGGGGAAGGACGAGAGAAGAAGGGGGGAAGGACGAGAGAAGAAGGGGGGAAGGACGAGAGAAGAAGGGGGGAAGGACGAGAGAAGAAGGGGGGACGAGAGAAGAAGGGGGGACGAGAGAAGAAGGGGGGAAGAGAGAAGAAGGGTGGAAGAGAGAAGAAGGGGGGAAGAGAGAAGAAGGGGGGAAGAGAGAAGAAGGGTGGAAGAGAGAAGAAGGGGGGAAGAGAGAAGAAGGGTGGAAGAGAGAAGAAGGGGGGAAGGACGAGAGAAGAAGGGGGGACGAGAGAAGAAGGGGGGAAGGACGAGAGAAGAAGGGGGGAAGGACGAGAGAAGGGGGTGGAAGAAAGAAGAAGGGGGGACGAGAGAAGAAGGGGGAAGAAAGAAGAAGAAGAAGGGGGGGAAGAAAGAAGAAGGGGGGGAAGAAAGAAGAAGAAGAAGGGGGGAAGAAAGAAGAAGAAGAAGGGGGGGAAGAAAGAAGAAGAAGAAGGGGGGGAAGAAAGAAGAAGAAGAAGGGGGGGAAGAAAGAAGAAGAAGAAGGGGGGGAAGAAAGAAGAAGAAGAAGGGGGGGAAGAAAGAAGAAGAAGAAGGGGGGGAAGAAAGAAGAAGAAGAAGGGGGGGAAGAAAGAAGAAGAAGAAGGGGGAGGAAGAAAGAAGAAGGGGGAGGAAGAAAGAAGAAGGGGGAGGAAGAAAGAAGAAGGGGGAGGAAGAAAGAAAGAGGGAGGCGGAAGAAAGAAAGAGGGAGGCGGAAGAAAGAAAGAGGGAGGCGGAAAGAAAGAAGGGGGCGGAAAGAAAGAAGGGGGCGGAAAGAAAAGGGGGTGCACAGCTAAAGGAGAGGAGGCAAAGGCCACAAGTTACAAAACAAAACATCTTTCCTTATGTTCAAACAGAATTATCTCTAAGAGGACTGTAGAATCCTAGGACAGATGCCCAGAGGAACAGTGGGGTTTCTACACATGGAGATTTTGAGAACTCAGATCAACAAGGTCCTGAGCAACCTGTCCTAACTGAAAGGCTAGTTGAAAAGCATGTTGAACTAGAGACCTCTAGAGGTATCTTCTATATTAAAATTATTCCATAATTTATGCCCTGTCTACCTTCTCCAGGCTGCATAGATGCTTGGGCTTTCTTAGAGCACAGATGCAAACCTAATTACCCTCATACCTGCTGCGCAAGAATTCAATGCTGTATTACGATGTTGATTAACAACAGCAGACATGGTGTAGTGGCAGTATGCTTCTAAGTGTTAGCACGTGGAAAGCATCAATACCAAGTTTATTCAATTCAGCACAACCACATTAACAGGGATGTACTTCCTTGGGTTTTCTGCAGACAGACCTCATCCAACTGCTATAACTGAGCTGACACACTGGTAACTTGAACTACACTACCTAAGCTGCGCACCAAAGCAACTCTGAAGTTTGTAGAAAGACTCAGCTCCCATTTCTGGGTTCCCAAGATCTCAGCTTGTGGGCCTTCAACATCATGAACTGTTTCATTGTCCAAAAGAAATGCCACATATATTGGCAAACTTAACTATACAGACTGGCTCAAGAAGCCCATGGTTCATCTCCCAACATACTGATAGTGCTGCAGAGCAAGAGGTGGTTTGTATGAGAAGTGGAATGAACTTCCATGCCCAAAAGTAGAACTGCAGAGACAGCCTGGAGGAATGCGAATTATCTTTTGGGAGTGAAGAGAAGAATGAGAAGTTTTATGCTCTTGCCCGCATAAATGCATAAACATCTGGCCACGTGATTTTTCTCTAACAGAGATTCCGAAACATGTCAAAGAATCACAGAATAACTTAGGCTGGAGAAGACATCAGAAGACCTCTATTCTACTGCTCTCCTCAAAGCTACATCAACTTCCAAGTCATTCACAGTCTTGTTCAATTTAAGACTTCAAGGGCTGAGGTCTCACACCCAACCCTGACCCAAGCCTCTTGGCATTGTCCAAGCACTGCTTCTTTCTCAAAGGAAAAACGTTTTTCCTTATATACAATCAGAATTTCAGTTCCTGGAGGTTGTCCCTTGTACAAACTGTGCACTTCAGAAGAGTTTGGCTTTGTCTTATCTAGAACTACCTCTAGGTCCTTTCTTGGCCTTCTTTTTCCAGGCTGATCAGGCCCAGCTCTCTCAGCCTTTCCTTATATATGGTAATGTACATCTGAAGAGATACTCAGATCAAAACCCAGCAGCCTAATGTACAGGAAAGGCTATAATGCAAGCTCTCAGGGGCTATCAGCTTAGCTGACTTCCAGGGTTGGATCTCTAGTGTTCCATGTCAGACTGCTGGGAAGAACAGATGTCCATAGAACATTTCATTTGGGTCCTCCTTTCTCTTGCTCCCACTCTAAAGGGAGTTCTCTGGATCCAAGAGAGACAGAAGGGTGCATCTGGGATTAGAGTGATGGATAGGTAGCAGAAGAAGCAGAGCTCACGATACGATACTGCTTCACAAGGAAAATAACCTGGATGGAATCAACTACTGTCTTGTCGTTCATTAAAGCTAGTGAGTATGATTAGGCTGGTTTGGCTGTTTCAAAAAATGTCATCATCCTGTTATCCTCAGGTCTTTTTTTAACCCTTTAACCTTTTTTTACCCCGTACTTATAAAAATGTTAACTTCTGAAGGTTGACACACTGTTTCTTAACCTAGGAACCACCCAGAAAGAAAATGTGCAAGGTCAATGTAAATGACAACAGAACAAAAGATGTATTTGGCCCTTAGCTCTGCAGCAATGCAAGTTAAGCAAGGTGAAAGACTCAAACTTTCAAACATTTCTTCTACAACCTTCAGCAGACATGCTCTCCTTTTAGTACTAAAAATCAATGCAAAAGGATCAAATCCCAGGTCAAATGAACCTATATTCAAAAGTTTAACTGTTTAATGTGAAAATTCTGTTTTCTTTTCTCTGGCACTGTAGCTCACACATTCTTAGTTTATTTACCTGATTGTCTGATCAAAAGAAGCACTAAGAATTTGGCTGCTGTCTTTAGAGAAACTGAGGCACGTAACACCTTTACTATGTGCTCGTTCAAATCTTCTCAGACACTGACCACTCTGGATTTTCCACACCTGGAGAGGAAACAGCAAATGAATCAAGAGTTTGTTACTCTGTTACGAGATCACAGATGCTCAGACTTCAGAGACAATATGTATCTGCTTGTGAACCACACTAAACTTAAATTGTTTTTATATGGAATCGCAACATTACTGCAAATTGCAAGTGAATCTTTCTGGTCACCACCTCCACGATCATACCACACAAAAAGATTTGTACCTTGATCTTTCCATCCTGTGCTCCAGTTGCAAGCATTTCTGTATCTCTACTGAAGCACATACACAGCACCGCATCATCCATCATCATAAAATTATCTTGTGCCTGGTACTTCAGATCCTAAATGAAAGCAGAAGATCCACCAGTCAAAACACTGAATTCAATAAAACATTTTTCAAGGCAAAGTGCAAAAATACTATTAGTTTTAACTTCAATTATAGTTTATAACCTATCATCAAGCATGCGGCACAGCCTTATAACATGATGTGATACTGTCACCAACTTAGTGGTAACAACAGTGATCCAGAAAGGCAAAACAAATGTCACTGCAGAGGGAATTCTATGACAAACCATACAGTTAAAGCCATATAACAATTCCAGACCAATATTTGAATCACCTAAGCAGACATACCTTTCAGATTCACAGTCCCTGAGAAATTAAAACAAAGTATAATACTGAAGAATAAAATCAGGTGCTCTGGCAAATGAACTATCTGTGTGAAGTAAGGCTCAACTTACTTTCCTGATCTTTCCAGTAGTGAAGTTCCATACTTCAATGAAACCATCGACAGAGCCAGTAACCAGATACTGTCCATCCGGGGAAAACCGAGCACATTCCACATGCGACTTCTGCCCAAACTGTTTTATAGAAGAATGTGAATTAAGCCTAATAAGCATTCTTAAAGTAGCAACTCGTTAAAACAAAACTGTAGTTTCACTTTGGTGACAAAAATACAGTATCTTCTAGAGGTATGCATTCACAAATTTAATCTCAAGGTACAAGTAAAACCTGTCAATACCCACATGCTAGTGCTTAAAAAAACAAACAAACAAAAATCCCCTCTCCTTTTGATCCAGTAATATCTGTGAATCTTATATCAAACACTCCATGCTTACAGCAGCAGTTTGGTTGCTTTCCCTCATATTTTGGTTCTTGCAGTGAATTGTGTACATTAACAAACACCTTTTCAGTACCCAACATATATCCCTGGCAGATCTAATAAATTTCTGAAGTAGTATGAGTTGCTTCACTTGGAATGGAGTTTCTCCAGTGAAATTTTCACAGTGAACATTTGGTATTTTTCTATATACAATTTTTAATTTTTTAACTTTTAAATACAAGTGACCGTGACAACTGAGTATGCAAAAAAGTTTTCACTAATCAACACAAAAATCCAATATCAGTAGCGGTAAACAGAAGTTCTAATAAAACATTTTTACCAAGCTGATACTGAACACAAAGTGATTTCCAAAGTCCCAACTCATGACTTCAAAAAAACATTATTTTCCATTCACTATGAGAACATTTACAGTTACTACAGTGGTACAGTTACTACCGTGAAATAACACTTCTGACTCTACAGAACTGCTTGGGGAAGCTGGAAAGTCTTTACCAGAGGAAACTGCCTACTCCACTGTGAGTGCTGCAGGACAACTATGTCATTACAGCAGTTTTCTTTCTCATTTGAAAGTGGTAAGAAAATCATTCAAAAGGAGGTAATGATCGCATTAGTAGACCTGGTATGTAGCAGTTCCTGATCAAAATTTAAGTGGTTCACAGAAACAAATATGCATGCACAGAAGTTAAAAACATGACTATTTCTTTGTGGAAACAAATGGGACTAAGCAAACCACTTCTGAACACTGATTCTGGACAGTGAAGTGGAAGAAAATGTTTATTATATTCATAAACATCATGACCATCAAATCTTCTAAAGTGACCTAATTTCAGACTTTCATGAAAGTCTCCTGATAAGGTAAAGCATGGAGAAGAAATTAAAAAAATAAACAGAGTGAGGGAAATTACTTACAAAAAAAGAGAACAGAAAATTCAGAAGATTTATCTTCCAACACAAGGTACAGGAAGGAAAAAGAAGCAGTAACACACATAAAAGCAAGTACAACATCACCTTGATGTGTCTGCTCAGCTGTGTGGGGAACTTTTCTTCTTCTACGTCTTTCACGGCTGCTTTGCCTCTGAACAAGTCGATTGTCATGCCAGGAGGAAGCAGGCCCTGATGCTGCTGCCATTTCAGTGCCTTTTAAGGAGTTCAAAGCCATTCAGTCAGGTACCAGTTAAGATATATCTTCCCCATTAAAATTTGTTTCTAATTAATACCATACAGCAATTGTTTCTTGTACCCTTACAAGTTGTACACCTGTACAGTTTAAGACAAATATGCTGCAAACAATTACTTGAAACAAGACTGATCAGACCATGCCTAACTCATGATCCCAAACAGAACATTATCTCCAAACAACTTTTGGAAGCGAGAATGACACAGACCCCCTCTTCTCATTCTACCTTCAGAACACGGTACGCAGAAACATAAACAGTTTGAGTTCAATCTTGTGTTAATTTAAATTACCTGACCTGTTGTCTATTTGTGTAGAACTGCATACGTAGAAATTAAAAATGGTACAGGGGATTTCTTGCAAGGCACAAGTGAACTCTACTCAAAAGACAGAATCTATTACAACTCATACAGCAGAGAGATGCCTTCAGCCACAAGACACACTTGTTACACTGGATGAATTTATACTTACATGCTTAATAAGCAAGATGTAAGCCATAAACAGCAAACATGAAATACTGTCTGCATAGAATACCACTAGCTACATTCTAAGAATCGAAAAAACCGCTACAACAATGGTAACAGTATGCGTTACTACATACTTTGGAAATAATCTCTATATGTTGTGTATTTATTCTATGAGAAGAAACCAGAGCTGACTTCTCCTACAACCACTAAATCCTTGCCATGCAGACAAAATATCATTTTTAACTCTGCTACATGTAAATGTACAATATTTAAGCTTTTTTTTTTATAGAGTTGGAGAACCAACTACATCATAGTTTAATGCAGCAAAGACAGACAGAAACAGACACAGCTATTAAAATATTTGTCAACAATTACCTGCCCCAGCAATGCCATAAGACGAGACGGAGGTACCACGCTGACTTCTCCAGCTAAAGCTTGTGCAATAGCAGCTCTCCGCTTCTCTTTGCTACTTCCATCTGGGTATGCCTAGAGAGAAGTTATTTTTATGAAGTGATCCTTCTAAAATGTTTTCCATAAAAACATTCACTGCTCTGAACTGAAGTCCCTTCCATATTAATTTTCTAGTAGGCCTTCAAAACAGCCCTTCTCTTTATCATATCCCTTAAAACATATGAAATATGCTTTCAATAAAAATGTTAGGCTGACACAACCTGTCCCAGATCATGCCTTCCTATTATTATTATATAACAACTTTATTTACAAGATGTAAACTTTCTTCTGCATCTGTAAAGCAGAAAAGCAAGGTACTGATGTCATCCTGTGGCAGGATACAGACATATATCCCAAAATTCCCACCTGCAGTATACTTCAAAATCACCGATCTGCTGCCCTGTGATCCAGCGTTACACATCACCTCCCAAACACTTCATAAAATATTTTAAATCATCAGACTGGAAAGCTGCAGGTTTTTGCTCCCACAATGGAAAAGAAACAATGCTGTGAGCCATTAGCAGCTTAAATCGATGCTAGTGGTAATTCACCACAGCATCGTGAGCCTTCCAGGAACAACATAACATACCTCACGAGGATCAAAATATGACCTGGCCAGAAGGTTTTCAAGGTGGATGTACCTCTCTGGCTGAGTCTGTTTTAGCATGATCATGGGATCTGTTTGTCTCAGGAGCGACCTGGCAGCACCTAGTTCCCGGAGCTCAATCAGCTCCAGCACAACCTGCACCAAGAGACAAAAAAACAAGCAAAGGTGTCTTAGTTTAGATGAAAACTAAGATATGTTATCAGATATTAAAGATCTTTAATCAGAAAATATTTGTATAGAAAAGATAACAATTCTTAGCTACAAATATATGTATATACAGAACAGAATCAACACTCATCGTAACTAAAACCTTAAAATGGATCGAGTCCTGTACCCAAAATGTTGCGATGCGGGTCTCTTTAAGAAATGGCAATTGATTGCTGCCCTGCACGGTGGAGGGGGGGAGCGGGCGGGGGAGGGGCTGTCCCTGTCTGAGAGGAAGACGGATGCACAGGCAAAGCCGGCCACGATCTCTGTCCCGGTTTCCCCGGAAACGTCCTCCCCCCATCCCTCTCCCGTCCCACTGAAAGTCCCTTTGATGGCAAGAGGAAGAAAAATTCCTCGAAAAAATCCAACCACAACAAAAGAGTAAGCAGAACCCCGCAGAGTGGGTCTCCTGCCCAGACCAGGAAAACCCCTAATAAGCAGCTCATGCTCACTCACCTGCTCGTAGAGATCAATGAGTGTCTTGTCAGGCAGCTTCAGAGACTGTATGGCTTGCAGCACTGTGTCCCAATGTCCACTATTGATGTCAGCCACAAAGCTCTCGATGCTGTCCACAGTGTTGAGGGACACAGTGGTTTCTTCCTGAAGGGTGGCGAGGGCTCGGTGGAGGCTGTTCTCCTTCAGGTACTGCATGATCAGCCGGATCACGCTGCCGGGGAACAACGCGCGGTCACATCCCAGCCATCCCCGTCCCGCCCGGGGGCCCAGTCGTGGCGTGACAGACTCTCCCATACAACCGCGCCGCCCCGCGCTGGTCCTATCCCAGCACCAGCCTGCACCCTGAGACCGGGATGGGACTGAGATGGGATGGGACCGGACCCGCAACCCTCTCCCCTCCCCTCCCCTCCCCACCGCCATACGCACTCGGAGGACTCGATTTCGATCGACATCTTGAGCCGCCGTCACCGCTGCCGACAAAGCCTCCACCACCGCCTGCTCCTCCGCCACTTCCGGCCCCAGCTCAGCGCCCTCCACTTCCGCTTCCGGTGCTCACCGCGCCGCGCCGCGCCCCTCCCACTTCACAGGGGCCAGGGGCGGGCCCGCCGGGCCCGCGCGAGGGCCGGGCCCAGCGCCCCCTGGCGGTGGCGGCCGTCATTGCGGGGGGTGATGGTGGTGGGGAGGCCATGATGGTGGGGGAGGAGGGTGGTGGTGGCAGGGAGGAGGTCGTGGAGGTAATGGTAGAAGAGGGGGTAATGGTGGCGAGGGGGAGTGATGGTGATGGGGAAGTGATGGTTGCAAGGAGGGTGACGGTGATAGGGAGTCATGGTGGTGGAAAGGGAGTTGTGGTGGCGATGGCGGCGAGGGGATAACCGTGGCAGGGGGGTCACAGTGACATTGGCAAAGCCTGTGTTGTAGTAGGGTGAGTGCGCTCCAGTGAGGTACTTTGGCAGGGTAGTTCCCTAGGCGTGTTGTTGATGTATGGTCTGCACCTTCAGCATAAGCCTTGTTTGAGTGTTTTACGGTTAGAACACAGACGTGCAAGGTCCTACACCTGGGTCAGGGCAATCTGCAGTTTCAATACAGGATGGGGGATGACATGATTGAAAGCAGCCCTGTCGAGGGAAGTTATTCTCCCCCTCTCGTCTGCTCTTATGAGGCCCTACCTGGAGTATTGTGTCCAGTTCTGCAATCCCCAACATAAGGCAGATGTGGAACTGTTGCGAGTGGGTCCAGAGGAGACTACAGAAATGATCACAGGGCTGGAGCACCTATGCTGTGAGGACAGGCTGAGAGAGTTGTGGTTGTTCAGTCTGGAGAAGAGAAGGCTCTAGGCAGACCTCGTAAGCGGCCTTCCAGTGCCTGAAGTGGGCCTACAAGAAAGCTGGGGAGGGACTTTTTACAAGGGCAAGAAGTGATAAGATGAGGGAGAATAGCTTTAAATTGGAAAAGGGAAAATTTAGATTGGACATTAGGAAGAAATCCTTTGCAGTGAGGGTGGTGAGACACTGGCACAGGTTGCCCAGGGAAACTGTGGGTGCCCCCTCCCTGGAAGTGTTCAAGGCCTGGTTAGATGGGTCCTTAAGCAGCCTGGTCTGGTGGGAGGTGTCCCTGTCCATGGCAGGGGGATGGAACTGGATGATCTCTGGGAGCCATTCCAACCCAAACCATTCTATAATTCTATGAACTTAGGTCTCCTAAAGAGCTGCAGGCCACACACTGTCTTTCACTCATCAGCATTTCTGAAGATGCCCTTGCAGTGACACAGACAAGTCAGATTGCACGTCAGGCAGGGCATGATGTGGAACTGCCCCTTGGCCACTGGCTTCTTCACTTGTGCAGTTTTGCAGATGCCAACTGGAGATCTCACTGGCTGTTTGCAAGCCTTAAGTTAGTTTGAACTCTGCATTCAAGAGTGTGGTTGAATGCGAGCGAATGACACTGCATAAAATATTTCATTAGTAAAGAAATCAATAGTGTGTCTGGCTGCTTTAATGACAGACTAAGGTTTGGAAGAATGCTGCTGTACCAGGCAGAGCCCTCCAGTGCAAGAGGGGACATGAGAGACAACTCTCCTTCAAACAAACAAAAGGTGGCTGTAGCAGTCCACACATGCGGCTTTGGCTCTGACCAAGGCCACAAGTCTTGAAGCTCCAGTTAATGCTAGAAGGTGAGTAAAGCTGACTGTCCCTCCTGGCTGCGTATAGTCATAGGTGGCCTTGCTGAGAAGGGAGCTCCTTTCTCCCTGGGCAGCGCTAAAGATTGTGGCTGCTCATGTCTTCCCAGTATGGGGCACTTCCCACTTGCTCCCAGTAAGTGCCCAATATTGGTGCTAGACTGCCAGCACACGGGGATGGGAAATCTGCCAGGCTCAGCCCCTTTTGGACAGACTTGTTCCTTGCTGTGTTTTTAGGCTTAGTATACAATTTGCTGGATGAGCCATGGAAAATAGAGCTGTGTGTGAGAAACCGCCTGCCTTTGCCAACGAAAGCTGTTCTTCGCAATCTCTGTCCCCAGAGTGCTTAAGAAAGTAATTCAATAGCATAAAGTCAAAAAAATAGCAAGTGAGGCACATGGCTAACATTTTGCATGCTGTTGTTTTCTCTCCAGATCCCAACTCTTTTTTTACTACTATTACAAAGGTGCAAGGGTTACTGCCAGGAAGTATCAGTCAATCATTCCAGGCGTATTTGTTTTCAATTACAGGTGTGTTTATGTCTATTGAGGATTGTTTTGAAAATAAGTCTGATCTGGACTGCAACAAAGAAAAAGCCATAGAATGCAAAGATGGCAGCTATTTTTGTGCTGGCAGCCTGTAGGAATCTGGCTCAATCCATCAGGAAATTCAGCTGGTGCTTTCCTGACTGCCTTCCCTCCGTGTTCCTGGCCTTTAGCAGGAAAAGCCAAACAGACAGGCTACCTGCTCCTGAACCATCACAGTCCTCATAACGGCATTTTTCTAAAAGACGAAACTGGCCCAGGAATGTGCTGACAGACTGGAGGGATGCTGGTGAGATATATCCTTCATTCCCTGATAGCTGCAGAGGGAGGTGGACACCCCAGCTATACCTCCCTGTGCTGTGAGTCAGAGCTTGCTGTGAACTTCATCAAAGAAGAGTCCCAGTGCACCAAGTGCTGTGCAAGCACATGAGGAGCAGACTTTGGCTTTGTGGCCAGACACAGCTGCAGCCAACCTGATCTCATGCTGGCAGCAGTCTTGCATCTAAAGACCTCCAAAGATCTTTCCAGTCAATGCTCGGAGAATCCAAAGCCCTAGCAGAGCTTTATGTAAGGAAGGAGAAGGTTTCCATTTTATATTTTGGCTTCAATGGGGAATGCATGCAAGGGGAGATAAACAGCGTTGCTGAAGTTAGGCAGCATGGATGATCTGCAGTAAAATCAGGAGCTGAATCCAGTCCTCATTAGTCACTGTCCAGCTCTTTAAATGAGAGCTGAGTGAGTGCTTTGGAATCACAGTTTCTAAGGAAAGAATTTTACCATTTTTTCCTGGCAGAAAATTTAATAAAACAATGTTCAGATCCCTCCCAATTCAAATGTAGTCAGTTTTCTGCACTCCCCTCATGCATTCCTCCTCCTGTCTCACTTCCCTAAGAGAGCAGTTTGAGCACCAGGCCAGGAGTGAGCCATGCCTCATACTGATCAAGTCACCCATCTGCAGTGGCTGGGAAGCGGGATCCAGTTGCTGGCTGGGGTGCAGAATCACAGCCCACCACTTAGGGTAGCTGTACGCCGTAAGGACCTCACGTCCCCTGCCAGACAGCTGTCTGGCTCCATGTGCAACTGTCCACTGCCTTCCAAGCTGCAAGGCTTAGTTTCCTGTGCTCCAGAGCTGTGCTGTGGCCCCAGGAGTCCACGTAAGCTTACGGTGACGATGATGTCCTTTCCCTGTTCACCGAATTGCAGTCTAGTGGCCTGCAGCAGAGTTTTGCTTTTATCAGCTTTCAGACCACAAGGCCGGAAATGAGTCTTTCCGTTGAAGCGCGTTTGCTGTACTGTCAAAATAAGATGCACTCCTCTGAGGCCAGAGAGATACTGTGAAGGGGAAGCAGCCCATGTCATTTCTGTCTTTCAGTTATTGAGAATACTTTTTATGGGTCCTGAAAAAAACCCCACCCTAGGACCCATGTCTTGCAGGGAGAGACTGGTGACTTGAAATGCAGAGATTCTGAAATCCGGGTTTCAGAGAGTCCTTAAACCTCTGTGAAACCAAGCATTGTTTCTCCTTGCAAACCACATGCAGGACCATGTGAGAAGATGAAGATCAAGGGACATTATTATCCACTCTGCTGGCATCCATTGGAAAGGCAGTTAGAGGAGCTGGAGAGGCGCCAGCAAACAGCCGCAAGGCAGGAAGGGGCATGGGGCACGTGGTCTGGGCTTGGCTCCCTGGCTGAGGGGAAGCAGAGGGAGGGTTTGACATCAGCATAAAAATACTGGAAGGGCAGTTGCAAATGGCTGAAGGCTCTTTGCTAGCTTCTGCTGATGAAAAGAGGAGCAATAGCCATGTGGCACTGGAGGGATTTAGTTGGTGCAGGTCCTTCACCAGAAGTCCTGGGACAATACATCAAGGAGGTGGGAATGATCTTTGTCCTGGGGACGGGATTTTTAGCTGTGGCCATGCAAAGCCTGGGGGTCTGGGAGAGCCTTGCCACCGGTGGGTTTGCACTGAGACACTCCTAGAGTCCTGCTGCTACTGAGCCCCTGCAAACTGCTGACCATGCTCTGGCTTTATCCAACCCTTGGCAGCACAGCAGGGAGGATAATGTAGGCCTGTCTCTGAGAGATATCCAATGAAAAGTATCTTGGACTAATTAGGATTTAGGGCTCAGTTGCCTGGCCTCTGTTTTGACCCCTCTTTTCTTTGAAGTTCCTAGAGAAGAAGGGAAAGGAAATGAGAAGAGAGGCCCTGGTTTTCCTGTAAAATGCCTCATTCCTTATAAAATTGTTTGGCAGAAATCTCTTTCAGCTGGACAAGCTGAATACTTTAATACATGCCTGCAGTCATTTTCCTCCTTTGCTCATTCCTCTGGCTGCTCTGCATTGGTAAAACTGTGGATGCACTGCTAGAACTAGCTCTTGAAGAGACAGCAGAGAAGATCTCCAAAAGTGGTTTAGGGGGACTCTGAGTTGCAGTAGCTGTGTTATTTCCTAGGCTGGCTGGAAGTGCACAGCCCTGCACACTACAGTGGTGGAGCTCCATCTCAGCTCTGGGTTTTCAGGCCTTTCTCCTAGACAAGCCTGCTGGGACACACAGCTTCCAGCCTTTGCCAGACCTTGGAGAAACCACACCAAACATCCTTCATCTGGCCTTAACATTGCATGAGGAGGAAAGCAGCCCAGGTATGGTAAGAGAGAGGCATGCAGTGTCTCAGATCTTTCGTGGGAGCTAGGGATGTTTCAGAGCAGGGGACAGCAAAAAGCCCCAGAGGAAGGCAGCTGTATTCCGTCCCTCCCACCACAACACAGAATTGCTGGGAGGCCTTGTTAGGAAGGCATCTGCAAGCCTATAGTCCAACTCCCCGGTCCAAAGCTAGATTAGGTTGTGCTGGGCCTTGTCAAATAGAGTACTGTGCTTTCCAAGGACAGAGGTCTTGCACTACCCTCACATGGAAGAATTTTCTCATGCCCAGTTGGAACACTCCATGCTGCACCACGTACCCATTGCCCCATGTCCTGCCTGGCTCCTTTTTTTCCATAACCACCATCAAGGGCAGTGGATGGCCCCTATGAGGACCCCCTAGTTGTCTCTTCTGCAGGCTGGGGAAGCCAAATTCCCTCAGCATGTCTTCATATGCCCTGTGCTGCAGCCTCATCAACACCTTAGCGTTCACTGATGGACTCTCTCCAATCTGTTTGTGTCTCCCTTGTATGTGATAGCCCTGAACTGGGTGCAGTGTAGCGGTGAGTCGTCAGCAGAACTAACTGGTGAGGAAAGATCACCTCTCTTGTGCCAAATTTCACAAAATTGCTTCTGGCCTGTTGGGGTCACACCAGGTAGCAGGCTTCCATCCCAAAATATAGTGACTGCTCCCATAGTTGACATTAGCTATGGGCTTTTTCTCATCTTTTCTTGGGATGAGACGTAATCCACCCTTCCACCAGATGTGTGCAATGGGGTCAGCCAGGGACCTGAGCACTGCCCAGGGTTTCCTCCTTTCTCAGCTGTGCATCCAGGGTGAGCTGTGGGAACTGCCATTTCCCTGGAAGATGGCCTTGCTGCAAAAAACAGCTCACACAGAGTGTGGTTAGAGCTGTGGCCACTCTTACTTCTCCTTTTGATAGGTGAAAGAACAGCCTGAGTGTGGTCAGAGATTTTCTGCACTTACATTCGGCGGTGGGCCACCTGCAGTCCTTAAGCTACAAGTTTCATATCCTCTTTTGGACCAAGCCTACCCATTTCTGTGGGGATAAGGACAAAATCTGGCCACAGTGGGGGCTGAGCTCTGGTTTGGATGAACAGCTGGTGATGAGGAGTCTCCAGCTTACCTGGTGCTTGTTGCATGTTCCTGGAGGTTTGCAGCACTATGTAAAGGGCCCATTCTCAGGCTGTCCACCAAACTCATCTCAGCCTTCTGACTTCTGGCTTGGGCATCCTGGAAGCATTGGCACCTTCCCCAGGCTGCAAGGAGTGGCTAGCCTAAGGTTGATTAGGGAAGGAAGATGCTGGAAGGAGGCCAGGGAAGGTGATGCTAGCACTGAGTACTGTAGGGAAGTTTTCTGCCACTGTCAGCGAGGAGCATCAGCTGAGGAGCATGGGGTGATCCAGCACAGCTTGCAGACAGCTGAACAGTTGCTGGAGATCCCATGGAGGACAGATTCCAGGTTCCAGCTCCACAGTGTTTCTGCTTGCAATTAGGACAGAGCATCTGCAAAACCCACATGTGCAGCTATGCACCGGTGCAGGGGCACGGGGCTGCATTAAACCAATAGAGCCGCAAGCCCCACTGCACAGTTTTCACAGAGGTACCTGCTATGCTTTGTATCTGCATGGTTTTTGAAGCCCTAAACAATTTGTGGTATGAGGACAGCCAGGCATTTATTTGGGTGCATACAAAGCAGAGGACACCTCCTTAAAGCAAAAGATATCTGGCTTAAGCTGCATCATCTTGGAGAGTGGAGAGAGAGACCACATTACAGATTTATTTCTGAAACTGGACCTTGCAGCCCACTGGAGTGATTTTTAACATGTGACTCCTGTAAAAACTTCTTCAGAGTTAGAAGTGAAATTAGAAATTAGGCTGAAAAGGCTATTATTTGCAGGCAGAAAATGATTCAATACGTTTGCCTTTCATTTTTAAGGACTGCAGGTAGGAGAGAACTGTAAGAAAAATAATTTCCATGTAGCTGGGGATTAATCATGAATAATGACACTCCCTGGTGACGTTAAATAGGATTGATTATATTTAACTTACAGGCTGCGTTATATTTCCAAGTCCTAATCTTGGGCTGGGCTCTTGAACACTTTTACAAATGAGGTGAGATGTGATAACTTGAACATTAGGAATAAGGAAGGGGAAAGGGAATGGTGTTTGTGGCTTGGCAGGTGGCAGCCTTTCTTCAGGATTAGCCCCAGCCCAGGTCCCTGCTTGGGGATCTTCTCGGGAGCCATGGTCTCGCTGCTCCATCGCCAGTGTGGAACACCTTTGTCCATAACTGAGGCTTGGCTCTGGAGCAAAATAAACCATCTGACAGAATGGCAAGGCTCACCTGTGCCTGGGCTTCAGGCTTGAAAGGCTGGGGTTTGATGTTATACACTGGCGACTGTGCTTTCCTATGTGGCATGGCAGGAAGGCATTCAGGTGGCTGGAATTTCAGGTGTCAGCAGTGTGAGCAAGAGCTCTCTTCAGGCTGTTAGGCCATGACACTCCGAACAAAAGCGGTTTAGATGCCTCAAACTGTCCGTGTCTCCATTTGCGGGTTTCTCTTGGGGGTACAGTACAGGGGACCAGCCGCTGTCCCTTCGAAAAAGCAGTGTCTCACTAGAGAAGGATGCTTTCTCCCAGGTTAACTGGGAGACCACAACTCCTCTCATCCTTCTGTGCAGACGCCTGAGCGGAGGGAAACCTCACCAGTCTTTTTCCCCAGCTGGTAAGGGAGGGCTAGGCTGATGGGAGGAACTGCCACTGGAATGGAGAGGTACTGCTGCCAGGCTTGTGAGAGCTGGTGTCCTCTTTCTGCTTTGTGTGCAGTCTGGCCATAAGGAACCTCAGAGTAGACAAGGCACCCTTTGGACACAAGAAGAATCCTCCAATTAGAAGTGTTCTATTTTGAGGGAGGCGGGGTGTGTTGTTAGTTTGTTTGTTTGTTTTTTTCAGTTGGCATCCACAATCTCAGCAAGCAGCAGGGTGGCCGGATTAGATCCCAAAGTATCATCTCTCTGTCACTTGGGAGCACACACTTCACAGGAGCCGAGTTTCAGAGTCTTGGAAATATCTGGCCTTGCTGTTTTAATAGGCAGGACCACAACCTGAGTGAGGGGAAAACCAGCTCCTCCTGGCAAAAGGAGGAGAGGCAGCTACATGACATTCCGAAAAAGCAAAGCTGTCTGAGTTGTCTTATTTGCCTATAGAATACTCTCTAGTCCAAGACAGGAGTGCCACAGCTCCAAGATGGGTCAGGTTGCACCTGTGTGTCATAACAGACAGATTTAGCAGATATTTTCACCTGAGCAGTATTTTCTTTTGTTTGTGACAACATGAGAATCTGTAGGCATTGCTTGGTGGTTTAGTTTCATTTGTGTACCATAGACCATGTTTTGTGCTTCAGTGAGTAACTTAGTAAAGCACCTTCAGCCACTGCTGTTCATGAGCAAATGTGCCTTACCGACATGGTTTTGGATCCCCAGCAGAGCCTCTGGGGGTCTTCAGTTCATCCGCGCCCTTCAGACCGTGTCTGAATTTGCTGAAACAGCTCAGCTTGGAGGTAGCAGGGGCTGAAGATGGCCCTAGGGTAGTGAAGGTGAACACCCAGTGCAGATCCCAGTGCACCTCAGGTGGTGCGTGTGCGCACACCTCCTCCGGGGAACAGGGCTGAGCCCAGGGTGGCATGCAGGGTTGCACAGAGCACCAGAGCACAGCAGCCAGCAGGGCCCTCAGAAGTTCTCCAATTCCAGCACTCAGCAGGTCTCTCTGCATCACGAGGACAGGACAGCTGTGTCTCTGTGCAGCCATGTCTAGAAATGCCCTCTCCTGAAGGAGGGAGACCTCCTTCAGTGGCTCCCTAGTGCCTCGTCCCCCTCCCCCCCAAAATGAGGTGGCTCAGGTGGGAGATCCTTGTACTTGTAACAGTGTCACTAAACACACTTACAGTACCTGCCAGTGCTGAGGTTGTCTATCTGTGGAGACACACGGTGCAGTGAGTGCTAATATGGGTCTGATGTTTCCACTACAAGGAAGGGAGATATTTCCCAGCTTGGCTGTATAAGCCCTTGATGCTGTTCTTGCTATAAGCAGGCATTTGGAGCTGAACACTCCAGAGGTCACTCCCAACCTAAACTTTCCTGTGATTCTGCTGTCCTTGCAGGTTTGCTTGGCTTTTGTTCTCATTCCTCTAAACAAGAATTTTTTGAGAACAAGTTTTCCATAGCTCAAGCGCCATTGTGGTGAGAATGCTGTATAGAGCCTGCTTCCTTCAGTTGCCACCTCAGGAGAACTTTATCCTGCCTCATTCCAAAAAGGCAGGTTGCAATCCAGTGTCAGACTCCTGCTGCCCACAAAAGCTGCTCACAAAATACCACATTGTGTCTTTCAGATTGTTTTGCCAGATCACCACATCACACCAACACACAGAGGCCATGGACTCAGCAGAGAATTCAAGGATAGTCCAGAAACTTGTTGTGGCATTTACTGAAGAGTTTTGTATATCTGTGGTATGTATCTCATCCTGATGTTCCTCTCATGGATAGCACCATAACGGAGCACTCCATGCTCCAAAACTCTGCTCCAAGAATCGGGGAAAGCCTCTCCACAAATGAGATGCATGGCTGTTTTCTGAAGGCCGTGATGCACTCTCATTCACATGCCTGAACCAAGAAAAATGTTACAAGAAATACCTGTGCTGGCTGTGCTTCCCTGTGGAAAGGATTGTAACTTCTTTCAAGATGTGTTTCAGCCTCTGGCATCTGTTTGCTGCACTTTTACTGGAGCCTTTTTGAGTGTAACAAAAAGGCCTGGATAAGGAACCATCCCATGTCTGGAGAAACTCTGCGGACACCTTTGTGAAGTAAAAAGGAAAACAAAAGCCACCTAGGATACACCCAATGATGAGTTTGTTCAGTTACATGCTGGCTTCAGGGTGGGTGATAGCAAATGTTGGAAAAAGTATTATGGTAACCATTTCAACTTGTTGCTTTACAGTTGCTTACGTAAATAGCTGACAATGTCACATCTCAGCACAAACCCTGTTATTTGAAGTTTGACCAGACAGGGAAATTATTATGACCGTCACAAGAAGAAAACTCCTGCTCCCATTGTTTTCCTCTTTTGTAGATTGGGTAGTTCTATATTTATTGCTTTTAGTAAAAGTCTTTCTTTGCCCAGAAGCATAAAAAACCGGTAATGCAGCAACACATGACTGCAGACAAAAGATTAAGTTCTAGAAAACAAGAATTTTGTGTGTGTATATATACATACACACACAAATGTACATACATATATACATAGTTTTTTCTTTTGTTTTTTTTTTTTTCCCACAGTGCTGGCAATAATCATTGTCAGGGAATGGCTGATACAGTGTCAGGCAAAGCCTGAGTCCAGAGGCACCTCTCAAAATGGGAGGACTAGACCACCAGGATCTTCACAAAGCCCAGCCAGTAGTTGTGTCAGTGGTGCCTGAGGCACAGGGCCAAGCGAGGGATAACCTTGAGCATCAGTCCAGGCTAGGAAGTGACTGGTGGAGCTGCTGGATAGGACTCTGAAGTAACTGTGACCATGAGCTTCAATGTGGACCAATAGTGATTCTCATTGTGAATAATGCAAACTGCTTACTGGGCTGCATGAGAAGCACCATGGCCAGCCCAGGGGAGGGGTATTGGAGACTCATGTTCTTGTGAGTCCAAAAAGCTCTTCAAGACAATTCATTATAGCGAGGAGAAATGGATGATGATACTGGCAAAGTGCAAGAGAGGTTCCTTCGTAAACCTCCATGGACCTGCTGAGGTTGCAGGTTGTCAGACTGTTGGAAACCCAAGTGTTTCAGCAAGGAGACCAAAACAGTCAGGCATGCTGGCAGAAGACGTCAGGCAAGGTGTTTCGCCTTGTGTTAGACACTAGAGTGAACATTATACAACTTTCTGGCATGACCTTAATAACTCATGGTCTGGATGGAGTAGCCATGAGAGACACACCAAGGTGCAGGGTGCCAGCAGCACAGCCCCTCGTGCTTCCTCATGGGGCCATTGCTGCCAGCATGCCAGAAAGGCAGACAATAGGATGTGTCTTGCAACATGGCCTGTTCCTTTCTCAGTTAAAGTGGCACTGTCTGCTCTCCTTCAGATTATTCTTATGCTCTGAATTTGCTGGGCCTTGTTTGCTCTGGAGGCCTGGGATCCCTGGGCACATCATGTTTCCACTGTTTCTCTTGCTGATACTACAGTGGTTTCTGCTGGGTGGGTTTCTGACTATCGAACCATCTTGTGTTAGCAGAGTAGGGGCTACGGAAATGCATGAGCAGTATCCACCCTGAACTGTTGGTGCAACAGCAGCCCATGGAGTTAAGCATTAGCAGAAGTTACTTATTTCCCCTAAAGGAAGATCTTTATAGCTCTGCCCTTATTTTGTATTGTAGTCCCAGCAATACTGTAACACTGACAGCAGGGGTTAGAACTTTGATTTGTTAAGACATTGCAATGTCATTATGTCTGGCACTTTTTCAGTGTTTCCTGGATGTTACTTGAAACAGGATAATCACTTACTCATGTGCAACCCACGGCCACATGGAAGCTGCTCACAAAAGAAGCCACAGCCTTTCCTTTCTGTTTTGTTTTTCCAACGAAAATTCCCTGAACAAAGTAATTCAGTTTCTCACTTTGTTCTGGCTTTTGTGTTTGCTCTCACTTACAAGCAACCCCAGTGGGGGTCTGGAAGATAGAGGATATTGGTCTTGGGATAAGGACCTTGATCTGAAGTTTTTCCTGTAGGTAATTATTCCTACTCCAGAAAGGTCAGAATGGGGAAGATTTTTCTTGTTTGGACTCATTTGTCTAGTGCATTCACATTGCCATAGATGGAATACTTCGGAGAACATGCAAGAGAAGGATTTCAGTTTAATCAGGTCCAGGCACAAATTTTGGACCAAAAGCTAATATAACAGAGCCTCAGCAACATCTGTCTTGTCTCTGCACTCAGATCCAAGAGGACTCAAGAATTGTTCGGGCTTTTTTATGACAGAAACATTTGCATATTCCAGAACCGCCTCCCTTTTTCTCCTCTTCAGTTTTCCTCTTGTTCTCCCAAATGCAAATCAATAACCGTTATTAACACCAGGTCTGAAAAGCATTTCTATGTTTAAATGTGAACACAGATGGGTGTTGTTTTTAGGAATGTCAATCAGTCAATCAGGAATGCATAATCAACATGAGTAGTGAATTGCACCCAGCATCTCCATCTGCTTGGGCATCCCTGGGAATCCAGAGCTAGACCGGGTCAGGATTCTTGAGAGCCCAAAGTCAGGGCACACCAGGGATGAGTCAACTTCCCCACGGGGAATGAAGCTCTGGTGAGCTGGGGTAGAGTGGTCAGTACATGGCCACAGATGAAGCATAGGAGACATGGCAGGAAGAAATGCTGGTGCAGGGAGATATTACCTGGCAGTTGATCTAGTCTGGAATACAGGTAGAGGGGCTGGACTGGGTCTCTGGCCGTGGGAAGGTTTGGTGTAAGAGGTGGACCTGTGATGGAGTAGAGGGGTGGAGAGTGCTGCACACCAATGGCTCAGCCTGAGACACATCAATGGGAGCCAGCCCAGAGCGAAGGGCAAGACCCTACTGGGACCAGACCACTTTCCACCAATTATGGTTTTGGAAACTGGGCAAAGAAAAACAGACAATACCTCATGCAGCACAGCCTTTGTTCATCTCCTGTGTTTTCAGGCAGAAGAAATGGAAAGGAGGGGTTCAGTCTGCCCTAAGGCTGTACCTGAGATTTGAATTGACTATGGGAGGTGCCCAGGTTACCTTTTTATAGCCTCAGCCCCTGGGAATGATGTTTTATGGCCTTTTGTCTATCTTTCCACCCTCACCTTTGCAGACCACTCATGGGCCATTGCCAGAGGCAGCCAAGACTAGATTGATCTGGTATTAATGACCCAACTCAGGTCCCAGAGATGCAGGACCCTGCAGGTTGGGCTTTTGCAGCCACTGTGAGCCACTTTTCTTTCTTGGCCACATCCTCATACAGTTAAATGTTACATCATCGGACATCAGTTGTTGTCTCTTATTTGTCTCTTTAGGGAAGGTCACCAGGCTAAATCATGTCCACTCATGAGGCCCTCTCTCTTGGTAGGTTTGCTGTGACTGGCACCTTCAGCAGCCACCATGGGACAGTCATTCGGTGGGATGTGTCCTGAAACTTTGCAATGGCACAAGTGACTCATGCAATATTTGATCACCACAGTGGGAGGGACTACTCAGCTGGGTGTTGCACAAGTCACTGTGCAGTCCTGATCCTAGAGAATAGGGTATCATTCATAGGATGTGTCCTTCAGATGTCCTGTGAGACTTAGATACCCAGCTGGCTCTGGAAATGAGACGAACACTCAAATCAGAAGGGATCTCTGGAATGCCCCTGTCCCTTGTTCAAAGTAGGCTAATCCCAAGGCCAAGTCTGCTTGCTCTGAGATTTATCACTTTGGGTTTGGAGTATCTCTCAATACAAGAGACTCTGCCAGCCCTCAGGTCCCTGGCTGGACCCCTCCTGCAGGAAAGCAACTTTCCTTTGCATCCAAACAGCTTCTCCCCTGCGGCAACCATTTCCCAGATGATGGTAAAGTAAGCATGTACTTCCACGTCCTCCTCCTTGGACACACAGGGACAGGAGCGAGACATGAGGTCACGAAGCACTGTGTGCTCTTTGGGAAGGGGTCTTTGGAGCAGGGAGAGAGCTACAGGCTGACTCACTGTATGGAGAAACGGCAAGGAAACCCAGTCCCTGAGTCTGTGGTGGGAGCTGGAGACAAAACAAAAGGAAGGAGCTTCCTGCGTGTGAGGCCTGCCTCATTTGCCCTCAAGATCTGCCTGTCTGCTGTGGGGCTGGCAGGAGTGACAGCAACAGGCATGAGGCTTCCTCACTGCCTTCCAGAAGCACCAGTGCCAGGGTGAGATTTTTCCTGTGGTCTCAGCTGCTGGCAGTGGGTTAGAGCTGTCTCCCTGGCAGTGGTTTGGCACACAGCTGAATTTTTCCAGGCCTGGCAGAGAGTGACTTGCAGAAGAAAGTATGACGGCATTTCAGATGTGATGGCTGCAGTTTCCATGGTAACCTGCAGGTGTGAGTTAGCATCTCCTGGAGGAGGTGGCTGCGAGCTGCTTGTCCCCAGCTTCACTCTGGGTACAGCACATGAAAAGGTAATGCTAGGGCAGAGGAGGGGAAGGCGTGTAAGTGCTGAGCTACCCTGAGAGCAGGAAATACGTCAAAGAGGATCAAATCAGGTTTTCTGCCAGCTCAGTGTGGGATTCCCTTTTGCAGAATGGGGATTGCCCATGCTCACTTGAAGGACACATGCTGTGCTTAGTTTGAAGCTCCTCTTAGCTTCCTCCAAGCATATCTGCTTGTGCTCTTGCCTTGTGCTGCCTGAGACTGATCGAGTGTGCAAAATGCTGTCTCAGGATGCACACTGGCTGGGTGACCTGTAGACAAGAGCAACAAGAGACCTGAAGCATTGTTCTTCCCAAGACACAGAGAGAAGTGTCTTGGTCTTTGCAGCTGCAACTCATGAGCAGGAGCCGCCTCTGAAGCAGGATAGCAAGCACTGCTGTGTGCTCTGTACATGACCCACTGCAGCACAGAGCAGGGAGCCGCAAACTGCCATTAGCAGCAGCGATGCAAACTCTAGCTTCTGTGTCTGTGGGTATGAGAGGACATAAAAGCTTCCAGGCAGTTCACCATGCAGCTCTGGCCTGTTAGCATCTCCTTATAATGAGGGTCAAGGAAGGTCAGGAGAACGGGAGAACATATGGCTGGAAAGACGGGACTTAACCCAGCACACATCCTCCCATGCTGAGCTTCCCTACCTGCACTGTGCACCCAGTGAGTGTTCTCCATAGTCACTGTGCAGGGTCTGGGTGCCAGGAGAGATTTAGTGTCTCTCCTCAGGATGTCCAAGGAGCCCAAGTCAATCCAATAAGAAATGGAGACTCTATTTCCCATCCCTGGGCCAGGATAAGTTATAATGCTGCTAGTTGTGAGAGCAGACTATATGAACAGATTCACATTATCAGTTCATTGTCCTCACGTGGACAGTGGGTCTAGGTGACAAATAGCGCTGTGAGGATGTGGGGAGTCCTTCAGAGTTTCTTTAAGTGCTCTGCTTTGAGACAAGTAAGTGCTGTGTGAATACTGGTGTGCTGGGAGCAAGTTGTGCTTGAAACGTGAAACTCCTCTGAGAAAGGTTGTGTGCTTTCTCCAGGTGTATTGTAGGATTTCTAGCAAGAACCAGCACAATTAGAAGCTCAAGATGGAAGAACTTGTCCCACATTCATTCCCCAAGACATTGTTGCCCCTCGGCCCCAGCTGCCCTTCTTGGCTGTCTGGTCCCTGTTCCTCTGGTATACACATATTGGTATCTCACTTTTAAGGGACCATTACCCCCAACGTGCTGGTTTCACACTTTCCCATGTCCAAAACTGTGGCCAAACTGCTTTGAACTCCTATAACCTGCAAGCTGTCTCCTTGCCCCATCTGCTGCAGAGGATAACTGTCCAAAACAACAGCATAGCCTGCCCTTGGGGACAGAACAGCCTGAGCTCCTTTTCCTAATGCGGCCGCAACTCCCAGGACTCATAAGCTCTCTCGCAATAGGTTTGTAAATCTCTGTGTTTGCAAGTGAAGCAAAGCTAATTTATTTCCTGGGGATTGTCCAAAGAATGTTGCAACTCAGGCTTTCTCTGCCATAGGATTCTGGTGTTGTGCAGGGTGTTGTTTCTTTTTTATGTGTTGACCCACAGGACAGACCCTCCTGTGTGGGGGTTTGACACTCCGCAACTACACAGATTTGCCCAGAGCCATAAAAATGACAGCTTCCTAGTCCAGCAGCCTTATTGTCTGTCAAATCATCTATGCAAAATGTCTCTGCTGCATTTTTATGTACTAGGACCCTGCAGAAAACCATACGTGAACAGAGACATACATGATCCTCAGGATGATGTACAGTAAGTCCAGGGTAAGATATATGCAGACATTGCTCCGGACACAGTATGGACCCACAGCACAATGCAATATTTGGGCAAGTGAGAGTGTGGGCATGACCAAGGATTTTCAACCACTGTTCCATGTCCATGCTGCTTACCTTTTCGGGCATCATGCATACTGTTTCCCTTCTCCTCTTGCCTTATCAATGGAGTCAGTCTGCAGTTCAAAGAACTTACCCTCTTACTTTAAGGGCCTTCCTGGTGGATTAAGTACCTCTATGGCTGAAGGAAAAACCTACTGCCCACTGGAAGCAGCACAACTTTTCAGGAGGCAAATTCTGGGGATCCTCGCAGCAGTGGCTCCAGGCTGGCTGACATCTGCACAGTCTCTGCCAGCAAGAGGTGTGCACTCATTGCATGCACATAGTGACAGACCTGGATGTCCCTCCTTCAGCTTGCGTAGGATTTCAGAGGTGGGGAAGTGTTTTGTATATGCTGTGACAGGGCTTTTTCCTGTGCATGAGCACATTCGACTGTCTTCTGTTCCCCAGAAACGTGGCAGATATGTTCTTGATCTGTGACACCGATAGGCTCTCAAGTCAGGCAAGCTATTGCTAGCATCAGGCTGAGGTTAAGACCACAGCTGCTCTGTTCAGTGCCAATGATCCTTTCCTCCATCCAGTCCTCTTTGGGTCAGGATGTTCCCTATGTTCTTCATTTGCAACTGTCTCTTGAGGCAGCCAGCACAACAAGCAGCTATCCAGGGCTGAAAACTATACAACCAAGTCTCCAGCCTCTTTCCTTCTCTTCATTCTTAGCTTGCTATTATGTGGTTTTCAGCCCACGGACTAGTCTTCCTCTCACTGTGTTCGAACACATGCCAGGAGCCCCTTCAACACCAGCTGTCCTCTGAAACACCCATGCTCACAGACTCACCAGCGATTGCATGGCTTCCCTCAACCAGCACAGCCATGAATGTTTTATTGGGCAATAACGTCCAATAGGGTATGGGGGCAAAGAGAGAGAAGAAAACATGCCTAAGATCTTGATAGCACTGCTGCCAGATCCCTCCTATTGAGATACAATCCTTCTGCCATAGGAAGAACTTCCTTCTTCAGCTTGCACAGTCCCAAAGCCAGAGCTGGGACTGGAATTTAGGGCAGTGGGAGTGGAGGGAGTGGGGTGCTTTGCAGTGCCACCACTGCTGTGTTGCAAAGTGCTGAAAACACAGAGCGAATGTAAGTGATGAGACAACATAAGCCACATGCTTAACAGCTGTGTGTCTGGGGCATGGCTTCCCTCAGCTACTCTGGTAGGTGTAACACAAGTAAACATGGGCAGCCTGTCACACAGGACCAGAGCAACTTCTGTCCCTATCCCACACCACTCTACCATCCTCCCAGGTTTCCAGTCTGAAACTGTTCAGAGCGGAATTTCCAAAACAAGTGTTGCTATTTGAGGAATGCAGCAGGGAGGAGGAAGTAATCACAGTAGAGATAAGGAGAAGCCCATCGACTTTACAACTGCACCAAGCCAGCTCCTCTGGCTCTGGCTGGTTTCTGATGGGACTCTGTAACCTACTTTCCACTGCCCGTGGTGGCTGGTGCTGCATTACTATCAGTTTTGCTGGTCAGGGCTGGGAAGGCAGCTCTGGGGCAGACACAGGAAAAGAAGAAATAACCAGAGGGATCAGGGCAGTAGGGCAGAATATATCCCCCCTCCCCTCTGCATATGAGTGACCCCAACTCCTCTCCTCTGTGGCTGTCCACTGGGCTTTCCTCTGGCTTTGCGATTGCAAGTCTGTTTCACAAAGAGCACGTGTAACTTTCAGATATCTCCTCAGAGAGCCAGGCAGTTGTCCTACCCTGTCTTCCCAGCAAGATTTTGGGGGCCTACCTGCTTTCCTCCCTGTCCTGGGCTGTGTTTCACTCAGCTGCCAAGATTCCCAATCCTTGCTACTGCTCCCCTCAGGGACCAGCTCTGTTTAATGTTTCTCTGGCCACGTGGCACTCTGGCAGAATGCTGAAGGCCTTGTATAAATGTTCTGCTGGAAAACATCCAGGGTCCGGGGTTTAGCCCCCTCCTCCCAGGAACAGAAAAAAAGCTGAATTGCTCTTGTCGTGTAGTTGAGGAAGAACTGGATTGCTAAAACCAGATGTCTGCATCCACTTTTGCTGACCCCACACTGGGACTTTTGCACCTGATGCTTGTGGAGAGGCTTTTCTCATACTGACAGGCGTTATCAAATTTGGCAGGGCTAAGGTCACTCTCCCAGGACTGTGCATATCTGTGGCTTGGCAAATAAATGGTAAGAGAAAATAGGTCCCCTGGCTGGGCAACCTGCAGAAGGAAAGATGGATGGACAGTACTTGGGCAGGTGGATTGCACAGTGTTCACCTTGCTGATCCTGACACAGTCACGTCATGAGGTTCATGCTGTGCACCCAGAAACAGAAGGGATGCCCTAAGTGTTGAGACCTGGCAAGAGCCTATGGAGACAAGATTAGGAATTAAAAGTTTCGGCTCTTCAAGATGAAACCATCCACTCAGAGGAATGGCCTCAGATGTGCAGGTCTAACCCAGCTCACAGGTGTGCTGAGCTTTGCTTGTCCGCCCTGTGCCATTTGAGCATCCTGCAAACAGTGGTTATTTTAGCTCACCACTGTGCCATACTTCCTCAATGTTTCCATCTCTGATAAAAACTGTTGTGAAGGTTTAAACCAGAAAATGCAGCTGGCCAGGTAAAGCGGTATTCTTCCTGACCCCTGCAAGCAACCAGCTCTGCAGCCTGAGTCCTGTTTTATAGTCTCTGTCACAATGCAGAGCTGCAGAAGTTACCTGCAAAGCTGTTGGTACCTCCTCCCCAGAGACATACTCAGGGAAAAAAAGAAAAGGAAAGCAGAGACCTTGCTGATGGAAAGACTGAAGGCCAGAGGGACTATCAGAGCCTTCCATTTTGCTGCACTGTACCTCTGAGCAGGGCTCTCTCCCTTTAAGGTGTGCAGCACAAGGTGATCTTCCTGCTGTAGCACTCCTTGCTAATTTCTGCAGCTTCTTTGAATATGCATGTTTCCCTGTTCCTCTGGAAGTATTATACAAACAGCAATTGGGTGCTTTTCCTGCCAGGGCTGTGCACAGAAGCAACATCCCTCTGCTTCTGATGTTGCTATCCACTTGCTTAACAGCTGGAGGTTGCATTATCCCTATTAACTGCAGCACAAAGAGCTCATGGTGTTATCCACAGATACACTTCAGTCTCTCTGCAACACTGCTCTCCAAGGCACATCTCACTGCTGACATTACTGGCCTCCGGCTGAATTTCTGTCATTTATTTATTAAAGTTAATTTCACCAGACTGCAGTGATTTATTCAGATGCAGACCCTCCTGTAAGAGAGCCATTATTTACTGTGCCGCCATGTTTCTGCCATCTGCAAACTTTGTAAAGGTTTTGTAACAGCTACTTTTTGAAATGTCACAGAATGACTTTTCAAGCTCTGTATCTTTTGCATAAGGCATGGGTCTTACCAAAGCATCAAGTGATATTACGTCCAAAATGTTTTGAGGAAATCTGATTATGTAAAAGAAATACCATTCCCTTTATTGGATTGAAGCAATAATCCTGTGCTGATTTCATTTTTTTAAAGGAAAAAAATAGAAATAAACAAGCATATTTAACAATGCTGTGCCTGACTGCTGGCTTCAATAGCAGTTTCCAGCCTCTTTGTTGATCCTCATTGCCTAACTGATGTTTGGATAAGTGCCCAACTATTCCCTTGCCCTCACTTCTTTATCTTCATGCTGGAAGTGCTGTGCTGGTTTTCTTTTTCTGCAAGGGACTGCAATGAAAACATTGGCTGGTGTGGACAGAGAGTGCATGGGTACAGGAGCACTCGCAAGCAAGCACAAGTGGAAGGAGCAACCGCATGGCAGCCAGCTGTGGACAGCACCTGCATTAGCTGATTACAGTGGTCCTACTACTTCACAGAATACCTCAAAACCAGGTATAGCCTGAAACATGTGTCAGCCTAAAACAGGTCATACTGAAGCCATTAAAAGTAGTGATGAGAAGACAGGGAGCAGAGTAGGAGACATGAAGCATCCTAATAAGGAGATGAAGGGCAGTAAGTATATCTTAATGGTTCCCAGACGAGGAAGAGAATGAAGAGACAGAAAACCACGATCACCATCAGCTCCTAATGTGTACGAAAAGCCAAGACTCAAAAGCAGCCCCCAGTTCCTGAGGTAACAACTCAGGAGTAAACTTAAACCCTTTTACTCTGCATTGCCATTAAGTGTCCCTGAACAGACTGCTTATATTATGATGCTTGCATCCTCGACAGACCACTTAGATGCTCCCATCTTGGATGTTCTTGTGAGTAAAGGGATGCAGGGGGGTGGGAGTGAGCAAACAGGCTTAGTTTCAGAATAAGTATTCCCCCTTCTTGTATCCTTTGCAGAGAGCTTTGCTGCATTGTTGCAAGATGAGCTTTTGCCAGCATTTTCACAGTGCTTTGAGACTTCTGGTTTGCTTTTCTACCATCTGCTGCTGTCACTGGGGGCTCCACCAGGTAGGGCATTGCCATGACTGGTAACAGCCCTAGTCCTTACACTAAAACAGTGGATGTCTAACACACCAGGACCCTATCCTGGCCTGTTGTACTTGTTGTCAGCTTGTCATGAGTGCTGGTGTGTGAACTGGCCCATGGCACCAGGTGTGTCTTGTTATCAATGTATGATGTAGAGGCAGTATAGGCCTTGAAATTTTTGGAACAAGTCAAAAGCAGAAGCTTCAGGACTATAAATAAGTCACTGGCAGTCAGTTAAGTGTGCAGCCTCAAAAGGTGGGAAAAGCCTGCATTAAGTGTACCAAAAAAAAAGCAGCAGCAGCTGAGCAATGAGAAAGACCTCTGTGCAACGAGGTCAGCCACCTGCTGTAGTCTGGGAAAGCAGTACCAGTGCAGGGAAGGGGGTGAAATATGAGGGCTAAGAGCTGTCTAGAAACTTAGACACAGTGCCAGGATGCTCAATGTGTTGTGTTTCTGGGGGGTTCTGTCACTAGAATTAGTGCTTCAGGAAGACTGTGGGGCTGTGAGTGCCCTTGCTCCGCACGCTCTGCTGTCCTGGAGACCACACAGAGCCTCGAAGCAGTGGAGGTGGGAAGGAATCTCTGCAGATCTCCTGGTCTAATTGTCCTGTGCTTACAAGGCTGAAAATTGCGTCTAATCACAATTTTGGGCAGCATTATAATCTAGCACCTGTGGAACAGAGCACTCCTTAGCAAAATACTTCAAAGTCAGGCCAGTGCCCTGTTCTGGTCATACTGCAGTCAGAGAAGAAAAGAAATCAGACCTGCAATAAAAACCCAATCTTTTTTCCCCCTCAAAGCTGTGTGTAGTGCATTTCTCTTAGAGTGGCCACTGAATCCCATGGGAAAGGGATATGGTGATGATTAATTTTTTTTTCAATGTTTTTAATTTTGTTTTAAATGAGATTTTTTTGTTGTTCCAGATTTTGAGTTGGAAAACAAGAACTGTGGCATTTGCTCGGTGGGGTCCTGCTAGAGGGATGAGTTTACAACCTGTCTCTGTTTCATGTGGGAATTTGCCAATGTTTTACATTTTTGACCAAGCTGTTTCTCTCCCTCTCAAAAGAAAGTTGAAGAATCTAAAAAAAACCCAGTCACTTAGCTCTTATTGAAATGTCCTATGTGCCAGCAGTCAGCACCTCCACAGACGCTTGGAAGAAACACTCCCAGACATGGGCTCAGTCTCACTTTGCGAGCTCTGGATAAGTTGGACCCAAGCATGGAAAGCTTCCCTCTTGCAGCTGGGCAGATGCTCACTGGTAGTAAATACCGCACGAAGTTTCGGCTTTCGAAACATAGTGCAAAGTGGGTTTGGAAAGCACAGAGAACTCTTCCGCTCCACGCTTTTTTCTGACAATACCCTGCAGGCTTCCCCAGGCTTGCTAACATCATGCATGGCCCTAGTTCCTGGCCACCAAGTAGAAGAGTCCTTTTTCACAGGGACTGCACATTCCTGCTGCTCCACTGGCTCCAGCTTTGAGCTTCCAAGGGGCTGGTTTGTTGCTATATTGATCACACAGCTGGGGAAACACTGACTGACCCTTGAAATCTCCTAAGGACAGAAACTCACCACCACCTCAGTACACTGTCCCAAAGCTGCACTACCTTCCTGGGGAAGGGGTTTCTCACGGTGTCCATCTTGAATCTTTCAAGCCTTCCCTTCTGCAGGAAGACAAGAAATTTCAATAGAAGTCCTGCTTGGGTAAAAAGGGAGCTTCTTGCACTAAAATGCAAAAAAAAAAAATAAAAAATATGCATGTAAGAATGGGAAATACAGTAGACAGCAAAAGAATATGGTAAACATTGCTTGCTTTGGTACTTAGAGGTGTTATTAGGCAGGTCCAAGATCACCTTCATCGAGGGCATTACAACAGGACTTCATAGGCATGCTAGAATTTGGGGAAAATGCATGCCTGCTGACAGATGTAGGGAGCTGTGCTGGGCCATATGAAAAAGACTTTAATGATCAATGGATTTTTGTATCATCATCACAGACAAAACCTGCTACCAGGTCTCTGCATGCACTAGTATGATTTCGGAATAAGATGCATGGCACAAATGTGGGGTTTTAAGACTGCCTAGAGAAGCTTGATGTACTTACATCCGCTGGAATGGGTGGTACTCGCCCGTAGGAGCTAACAGAGCTAGTTGATATGAATGAAGCTGTTGCCAATCACAGCAGAATATCATGGCAAGTGGGAAAGGGCTGATTGAAAAGACTAATATTATGCCCATCTCTAGGAAAGACAATTAGAAGAATCTGTGAAACAACAGTCTGTAAGCAATACCCTCATCCTTGGAAAAAACATGGAGCAAGACTTCTTGGAGAAGTCATTTCCCAGCATGCAGGAAGGTGACCAGGAAGAGTCCACAGGTCCACGCTTTCGACTTAACACTAGTCCCTTGTTTTCCCTGCTCAACTCTTCACTGCAGGATCTGGTGAAGGCTTGAGAAGTCAGTCACCTCTGACACTGCTGAGATCTTGTCTCTGTGCTCTAACTCTGTTACTGCTAGTAAGACTGATAGCAGTAGATGGAAAATGAAAAAATACATTCCATGAGCAGGGCTGCTGCCTCGGGTAGACAGAAAACAGAGGTCTCGTACGGGTGCATTGTCCCCCAGTGCACAGACATCCTGCAAACAGGATGTAGGCAAATAAGAATGTATCCAGTGTCAGCACTGCTGTGCTAAGACAGAACAAGAGCAAAGGGCAATCACACCCCCTTCATACTCCTTCCAAGGAGGTGAAAAGCAAAGACCAGCTTAATCCTTTTCTTCCTTCTAACAGCAGCCCCTTTTAGTTGTCTTTTGTTTTGGGGTGGGGTTTAGGGGTTTTTTTTGTTTTTTTTACCACGGGCTGGAGAACAGGAAGGTGTAGGAAGGTAAACACGTGGGATAAATATCAGAGGCCTTCTCTCACCCGTATTGGCCTTTGGCAGGCAGGTGGGGCTGGAGGTGGGAAAGGAAGCTTTGCTAGAGCAAGTATGGTCCCAGCAAAAGAGTCAAGGGACAAGCCACATGCTGATATGGTCCAGGGAAGCCCTGGCAACCAGTGGGGAGAAGAGTGAAATCCTACTGATGCAACTCAGATTCTTCTTTCAGCAAGGGACAAAATTTCCATACAGGGATTCTTCCAGCCACTAAGCTGTGTGACTCCTGCCCATTCCTAACCCACATGAGCAAAAGAGGGGAGGAACAGTTGAATCCTCTAGGGCAGAAGTAGGAGAAAGTGGCAAGCACCTCTCAAACTGCTTTCTGCCCATATATATCAAACTTGGCACCGTAAGAAGAAAATGGCCACGATTCCTGTGCAATGCATTTCAGGGTCCAAAAGCCAAAGAAAGATGGCAGAGGGACCACCCACCCTCCCCAGCTACATCCCTGTCCAAACCCTCTCCTGCACCCTGGTCTGCTGACAACTTCCATGTAGTGATGCTCCTGCACTGCCTATAGTGCCCCTGAAGTCAGTTCTGGAGGGATGAAACAGGCAGAGGTTAGTGCCCTCTTCCAAGACCCCTCTGTTATTATGGTCTTCAGAGCGTTCCTCCAAGCAACTGCAGGGACTTGGGGACATCCTGTCCACTGCGCCAGGCTGGGCCCCAGGGGCTTGTAGCTGTTCCCAGCTGGGAACAGGACCACCTCTCCCTGGAGAGCGGTGAGGACCTCACGCTAGCTCCCTAGCCTTAGCCACAACCTTACCGCCAGAAAGATCTATTCCATGGAAACCGTTTTCATGAGAAAGTGCCAAGGAACACAGAGAAACATCTGAATCAGTTTCCCAGGAATGATTTCTCCATTTCCACATTCTAGCCAAACCCACAAGCATCCAGGGAGAAGGCAGTGGCCCATTTCCCCCAAGAAACCAACAGTCTGGGTGAGGGCTTGCATCCCCTGCCTGGTTTCAAGAGGGATTTGCATGCTGTCCCCATAGCCACAGGTAAACAAACCACCTTAAGGTTTTCTAGTTTCATCTAGGGACTCTTGGATCTGTTTCTCTAAGGCCAGTGAAAGTTTTGCAGTGCAGAGAGAGAAATTCATCCAGGGGGCAGCCAAATTGAGGAAATGTGCCCCTATATATTTGGCATTTGCCCCTATATTTGGCACTGGTGAGGCCACACCGTGAATCCTGTGTTCAGTTTTGGGCCCCTCACTACAAGAAAGACATTGATGGGCTCGAGCGTGTCCAGAGAAGGGCAACGGAGCTGTGTAAGGGTCTGGTGCACAAGTGTTAGGGGGGAGCAGCTGAGAGAACTGGTGTTATTCAGCCTGGAGAAAAGGAGGCTGAGGGGTGACCTTATTGTTATCTATAGCTCCCTGAAAGGAGGTTGTAGCGAGGTGGGTGTTGGCCACTTCAACTAAGCACCAAGTGTCAGGACAAGAAATGGCCTCAAGTTGCACCAGGGGAGGTTTAGATTGAATAGTAGGGAAAACTTCTTTATTGAAAGAGTGGTCAAGCATTGGAAAAAGCTGCCCAGGGAAGAGGTGGAGTCAACATCCCTGGAGGTGTTCAAAAAGCGTGTAGATATGGTGTTTCAGGATATGGTTTAGTAGGCATGATGATACTGTGTTGAAGAATGGACTGGATGAGCTCAGAGGTCTTTTCCAACCTTAACAATTCTATGATTCTATAAGCTGAAGAAAGTTAATGCAAGGAGGCTAAGGCACAGCCCTGCCCATCCCATCAGCCAGAAACCAATGCAGTTGGAGGGGTAATTTAGAATAAGGTTGACAGGTGTTGTAACTGAAAATACTTTATTTGACATCAATAGTAAAGTAGAAACATCGGATTATGCACCCATTGATATATAAATGATAAAAATGCAGAAGCAAAACCATCTACAGGAAACCCATAAGCAGTCCAGTACAAAAGTAACATCCCAGGGAAAAGCTGCATGTCAGGACCCTCTCACATCCTAACAAGCAAACAACAATCCCAAGAAAATTAAGCATTAGCATTTCCTTTGTAGCTATTTGTTTTGGGTTTCAAGTGTTACACACAGTATCATTTTGAATGTTGTTGCCAGAACCAGAGAGGAAGAACACCACCCATCTCAGGTCATGGCCAGAATTCGCTTCCGTGCAACATGAACCTTTGTAGAAAAAGCCCCCAGAAATCCCAGGGAGAGAATTTTCATGATCAGGTTGAGTCAAGAGTGTTTCGTGAGTTTGACAAATACAGTTTACACAGGGACAGTGAGAACTGGAAGTCACGGGTCAGCACCAAAGGGTGAAACAAGCAATGAAAGGTAGCTTCGGCTTTTACATGGCTTGCGGCTTTAGTAGTAGAAGAGAAACTAAACAACAGTTTCTTGCATTGCTTGGGTGTCTCCGCTGAAAATGGTTTTGCAGGGTTCCTGGTTTTCCAGTTTCCATTTCTCTCCTCTTTCAAGGCACATGTGTAAGAAACTTTTGATTGTTAATAGCCAGAAACAAGTGCTCAGACTACCTCCATAATACTCAGTGATTTCAGCATACAGAGAAACAGTCAGTTGTTACCAATATTCTGAGAATCCTAAGGCAATGAAGCCCCCCTTCCCAACCACTGAATTACAACAGGTAGCCCCTTTGCATAGCCTGTTAGCAGACACCACTACAACTCAAGGTTTCAATACTTCAGCTTACAAAAGGCTCATCACAAAATCCAAGTGCTCTCTGCAGAGACATGGGATTTCCAGGGGAGCCCTGATGAGTTTTCGTGCTTATCTGCCACACATGGGAGCAGGGCCCTGCTTCTAAGGCACCTTTGAAAAATAAAAAGTAAAGGCCTTGCCTGTGTCCCCATTCCAGGTGTGGATAACAGCTGCACAGATGTTTTACAGGTAGATATTTGACCTGATTTCTGTAATGCATCCTCTTCTTGTACCCTTTCATGTCTGCAAGAGCTGGAGCCTGATCTGCCAAAAGGAGTAGGTTTTTTAAATACAATGGGGAGCACAAGACAGCAGCTCTCAAACAGAACCCTGCTTCCTTGCGCTTCACTCCTGCTCCACGCAAGCCCACCCTTGCTCAGCAGCCAGCACAACTGAAGCAGCAAGTCTGGCCAGCAACAGCTTTTAAGCAAGGAGGTCGAACACTTTTTCAAAGTGAGACTGAAAAGACAGCTATTAATTAAAGTCTCCGTGCATGCTTTGAGACACTGCTGGCCTAAGAAGAAAAGCACTGTTCCCCAGCCCCTGCAGGATCCCACCCCTGCAGCGCAAGGGTTCAGCAAAACCTTCAGGTCTCAACAAAACAAAGCAAAACAAAGCAAAACAAAACATCAACAGAAAAAGGCAGTGCTGAAGATGATCCCCAATACAATGAGTGTCCCTGATTTCAACAGCCTTCAGCACAGGCCAAGGAAGTGCAAATTGCTGTGGTCAGAGCTGGTGGGAAGGTACTCCCCAGACGGAATTCAGTTCTCAGTTCTGGCTGAGAGCTTTAAATCACTTCAGCCAGCTCCCATGGCGTCAGTGCTTGAGGCTTTCACACAGTCACAGGAAGGAAAAGCGGGGTGTCTGTACAGGTGGTGCCCTGGTACACTGACAAGAAGTAGTACTCCAAAACATGCATGTCCCTCCAAGCCTGAGAAAATCAGAAGGGAGTTTCCCGGTAGAGGACACACATTGCAACAGGCTTTAGGCAAAGAAAAATCTATTGGATGTCAGCCCTGCTGTGAATATTTCAGCACTGCAGGAGATTTCATGAACAAATATGCAGAGCAAATATAGTACATGGCTTACATATAATGATGCACATAAAAAGCCTACTAGTCTGAAGATAAAGGAGGCCTTGAATCATATCCTATTATGCTGCACCCTAGTTTAATCTGGTATTAAATACACTGCTTATGATATACAAATTACTTTAAAAAGTTATTAAAATGTTACAACAACTACAAAAGTAATATGTGAATTCAAGTTTTACACATGACCTTGCAAGAAAAATTTTGGTTTTAGGAAGCTTCAGACAATGTTTAAATAGCTTTCTACCACTGTTAACAAGCGTCAACAATTTTTAAGGCCATAATTTCATCGCACAATTAAATTCAATCATTTTTATTTCAGGAAAAAAAAAAAAACAAAACAACAAACCAAAACCAGCCCCCTCTGCCCCACCTCCCAAAAAACTGGTGGTGTAGTGCTGAGGCAAAAAGTCACTATCATATCCAGAAGTATGGTTATCTGAAGTCAGCAGTTTTTGCAGACGTCATCTGTGTTGTTCCCACCCTATGTAGAGAGCTCCCTGGCTAATTCTGACAAACTGGCGCAAGTCACTCAAAGCCTCCTTTGAGATTAAAAGAAATAATGACATTCATTGAATTCGGGCTTGATTGTTCAACACTTGCTCTGCACACAGAGAAGATGTTTGTTTTGGTCACTATGAGAAAAAAATATGATATTGTCTCCATTAAAAAAAAACTTAACGCAAAGCGTAAACTTTTACAATTTTAGCAGCATTTTACAGTCCTTCATAAAGTAAAACCAGCAATGAATTAAAACGAATGTTTTCATCCACCTCATTTAAAATATCAAAACATGATGGGCAGTAACTGCTGATGCATCACATTTGTTACCAGTAAAATTTGGGTCCAGCAATTAACTCATCTTGGGGAGCACTGTAGCAAATAGATCAGATTCAACATTTTCCAGCAAAGTAAATATTTACAACTCTTATGTACAGCTTCTGGACTTACAAAACAATGGAGAGCTAGAAAGTTGTGTAAAGTCAAGTTTGGAATTGGAAAAAAAAAAGAAAATAAAAAGTACTTGTCTAACCGATTTGGAAATGCTTTGGCATGCCAAAAGAGGTCTTGTTTTGTTCACTGCAACTGTTATAAAACCAGCAGATATAAAGCATCCGTGAGGCCAGATGTAGAAAACACAGGCAAAGTCTCTCTTGTGTCTGTGATGTTAGCTTTTTGGCGAGCCAATATCCACTGTGATCTTTGTATACAGAGGGTACTTGTCAGTTCTTAACACCTTGTAGGATAGTGAATTCAAGCCGTCAGAGCTCATTGTCTCCCTTGTGTGAGCAATTCGGTCAAACCTGCGGAAGGAAGGGAAAAAATAAATAAACAAGGGAGGGGCAGAGGGAAAGCCACAAAGAAAGAAGGAAAAAGACCCAAAGAAAGGGAAAAAAAAAAAGGGGGGGGGGGGGGGAGAATATTTAAATACACAAACTTCACATGACATTTTTATAGCCTTTTAGGCAGTATCTCTGGTGTTCTAAGAACAACCTGAGTGTCAGTACAGATCCCATAAACTCCCACATTTGGCCAGCCAGTAGGCAAAGGCATCCCTATGGGGTCAAATTTTAGCCAGGAAAAAGCAGCCAAGCTTTTAAATCACAGAGGTCCTTTTCCAGCTCTGCAGTAGAGAGCAGCCAAAGACAAGCTGGAAAGAATTGCTATTTGATTTGCTGTGTTTAAGAAAAAGAAAAAAAGGCGAGAGGTGTTCATGCCACAGTGAAATCTTGGGTAGATGATCTGTAATACAGCAATAAACTGGCAAGAGGAAGGGGTGAGCTTACAGCAAAGGGATGAGAAAGGACAGCAAGGGAGATGGCCACAGGCTTTCGGCGACCATTTTTTTGCACGGCAAAGAAAAAGCCAAGTAGCCAGAGCAGCAAGTGCTGGAGGCACCCCTTGAATCTGTTGAGGGACTGGGGAGACACACCTCTCAGGATTGGGTTCGTTTTTCCGGTCTCGGGTATGCCGAATCATTCTGCACTTCCCAATGATGGCATCTGGACGGGATATGCCCATGCCTTTAAACACCAGCCTGTAAAACGCAAATACATTAAAATGGTAGTTGAAGGGTCTGGGATGCTCCACCACAACCTTCCACAAAGTACCATCGGTTTGAGGGGGTTGCATTTTGGGGGGGGGGGTGATGTCCCTAGTGTGATTCCAGGCTTGCTAACAATGAAGGGGGGAAAGCCAGTCCCTTTACACAGAGGCATGTCTCCTGCCAACCCAAGGATCTGCTAATTCACCACGCCCTTACTTGCACCACCAGCTCCTCCAACCCCCGTATTAACCTTGCTCCAGGCTGTAGACTGGAATTTGAATGGCAGGCATCTAGTTTTTAACCCATCTGGAAAGGAGCCAGAAGAGTATTCATGTTCTTAGGATGTGAAAGCTGCAGTGGTGGTAGAAACTGAAGTGAATGGTGGTGAGGCAGCACGGTGGGGACACATGGTTAGAGCCACAGCAGTCCCAGCGGGGACCTGCCTGTCTTTCTTTGCATGCTTCTCTGCAAGGCACCTGCAGTTCATGGACAATAATGCTTAAAAAGTTCCTGGTTTCTTCCTCTTTGTGTCTCCCTTTTTATTTCTATATAGCAACTTCTGCTTCTCAAAACCTAAGTGCTATAAAAAGAGAGGACTGTCACCTTGCTCTGAATTCCCTTCCCCACTGGAAGGTTGTCCTGCATTTGGTTCCTGAACACTCAAAGAGCTCATAAAGCCCAGAGAAAATACCATTCAGAGTGTTTTTGCCATTAAGAAACGTGAAAAGAGCTTCCCAAATCCAAGCTCACAATAAGGATTTCTCACAGTGACTGACTTTGCATCCCTGAGGATGCGAAGCTGTAAGGTAGCACAACCCCACGTCCACCCTCTGACTCAGTCTTCCAGCCAGGGTGGTCCTAGCCCACCTTCTGCAAACACCTTCCTCCTCTCTTGCAGTTCTCAGCCTTCTTTGGCTCCTCCTGGGCAGGAAGCAATGGCTCAGTGTTATTTAGAGATGCTTACAGCCTGAAGCTCTCCTGGGAACAAAGGGACCTGCTACCAGGCTGCAGATCCAGGCAAGCCTGGGGCTATGTTGGGTTAGGTGGGTCAAGGTCTTCTCCACTCAGCTGCATGCCCCAAATTCCCTTCTTTCGGCCAGTGCTGGGAGACCCAGAAGTGTGCTGCTCCAACCTGCTCACTGGTGTGGATGCTTGCAAGGTTTCATGGCAAACAAGCAATGTGTGGGGGGGCAGGGGTGGGATTTTCCCAGCCAGACCCACTCCCCAGCACACCTTGCGAGCTGTGAAATGAGATGCCAGGACCCAGAAGGAACAGTCGGAGGTGAGGCTCCCACCATCTGGGTGAAAAGACACCCTGCACCCCCAGTGACCTGGCTTAGAGCAGCAAGTCTGTGCTCAAACCCACCCTGGAGGCACTCTGGGTGCCAAGGCAAGTATTTATTTACCTGTTATAAATGTCGTCATCTTCACCACCCCAGCCCCAGTAATTGTTTGGGAACCCATTGATCTTTGTGAACTGCTCTTTGCTTAAGGCAGACACACCTCCAAAATACTGATTGTAAGGCAACCTGGAAGCAGAGAGAAAAGGCCATTAGAGAAGAAGTGCTAGCCAAGGAGCAGCCTCTACACCCAAAAAGGGGTTGCCATGGCCCTTCACCCCAAACCACAGCAAGCCAGCACCTTGCTCAGCCAAGGCAAAGGGAGCTGGTGGGCTTGGTCCCAAATACAGCTGGGAAGTATTTTGCAACTGGCAATAGCTGCAGCCTTTTATAAAGAAGCACACTATCCTCAAAGTACAGCCTGGTGAGATGCACATCACCTGAACACAGGACGGACAGGTGACACGCATGCCCCAGGAGTGGCAAGAATTCAGCGAGGCATCGGAGGTGCCACACTGCCCTCTCTTCCTGCAGCTCCATCACTTGCCTCCATGTTCCCCAGTGTCCCAAAGGAAGGCTCGCAGCCCAAAACTGGGCCGTCAGTGTGACCTTGCACACACAAAGCCAACCAGATACTGCTTGAAAACAGGGGACGATTCACTTGGGGAGCAGGGATAGATGAAGTTCAGACCCATAGCACCAGGACAGGGCACATTCAGGGATTAGCAGGACCTACTGCAGATCTTGGTTTTGCTTCAACAAGGAGAAGAAACCGCAGGGGTATGCATTTCTGCTCTAAGCTTTACCTAGCTGCAAGAAAAAAACGTAGCTTCTGTGGTGGCAGTAACAGTCCTGCTCTGAGCAGGGCTTGATCTGGAGTGGAGACATACAGTGGTCCTGCCACGAACACCACTGCTGCATCTTTAGCACTACTGGCCACCATGGGACTGTGACCACTTTTCACTTTTAAACATGGCTTTGAGGATTTGGGATAGGAAAAAAAAAAAAAAGAAAGGAAAAGCAAGACACATTTTTGTTTGCAGCAACTTGCTGAACCCAAATGTATGCTGAAAGGCATTTCATTTTGTGCTGCCCTCAGATGCCAGGCTAGGTCCCTCAATGGTCCAAAATTGAACAGCCAAAAATATTTTATTTTGCTCTTAAAATAGCGTCTGATGCAGTCTTTATAAAGCTGCACATAATTCTCACTGTGTGAGCGTCTCACTTTTCAGACTGGGTGGAAACACTAGCTGTCTTCCAGCTTCCAGCCTGAAACACAAGAAGAGATACATGGTCATCTGCAAAATGATGGGCTTCTAGTTTTTCCTTACCCTATGTTTCACTTTCCAGACATTGTGAATTTTAATAAACTGCTCAGCTGCATTTCTCCCCCTTCCTCCCCTTCAGCCAATCCTGCTTGCAGCCACTCGCTCCCTGCAGGGACTCACACGCCAAGACAGGCTTTTGCCAGAGACATTTTCCCATGCTTTCAAAGGTGGGTGGGGATATGTAACGCTGTGCCTGGCCTGCTAGGCTTAACAGTGACATCAGGAACAAAAAGCCTTTCCAAAAGGTGTCTCACCGAAATCCAAATTTATCCATGGATACTGAGAGGTGCCGTGGCTGGCTGTAGCATTTGTAGGTGTTCCGGTCATCCATTGGGATGAGGTCTACGTCACTAAACACAAAGCAATCATAATCATACTCCTTCAAAGCCTCTGCAAATCCTATATTCAGCAGCTTAGCACGGTTAAATTCTTCTTCTCCATCCTAATTTAAAAAAAAAACAACAAAAAAAAAACAGTTAAGTGACTTAAATTTAAGAGTTGACATCAACAGTTTCTTACCTGATGCTGGACACCACTGTTACTGCACTGGGTTGGCGTGCCTGTGATAGACTAAGCTCAAGCCCAGGCACCATCCCCACAGCATGCACAGGGCATCCACAGTGAGTTCCCCCCCAGATACCACCTGCAGGACAACAGCATCTGAGCCAGGTGCAAGCCATAAGGACTGCTGAAATTACTGAAGAAAGTCTGGACCCGGCTCCACTCCCTTCTCTGGGCTATAGGCTCTGAGAGGACAGGTTTGGTGCTGAGTAGTCCCCCCATCCCACCCCACACACAGGCACTTCAACACAGAATTTTGTGATAAAGTTTACAGTCTGCCAGGTAAACAGCAGAGAATGACAAGCTCCTCTGGAAGCACGAACCCTTGCTATGGAGAGAAACCTTGGCAGTGCTTTAGCTTACAACCAAGACAAGGACCATGGATCATAACCTTTCTGTGGCCAGTATTTTGGCACCCTCTCCCTAAGCTTTACCACAAGACAGCTGTGGGACCATGCTGTGGCCTCTGCTCAGTGGCAGGCGTGACCACACATCCAATTTGCAAAGCAGGGAGTAGCACCAGGAGCTAAGGTCTGACACTCTGATGCTCCCTCCTGCTTCCATGCCAAGCCCTGGGCACTTGTGCACGCACGGGAGCAGGACGTTCCCTGGGCCCTGGAAAGGGCACTGGTGGTTTGGCATGTGGCTGTGACACACGGCCTTGTTTACTGGATGGAAGGCTGGTGAGAGCTGCTTCCTTCAAGGGCTACAGCTAGCGTGCTGGCCACCACTGTCTGCTGTGGTGCACAGCCCCTTCTTTGCTGCTCCTCTGCCAGCTGGCGCTCCACACGACACACCATCCATCCTGGAGCCTCTCCAGGAAACGAAACCAGGAGGGCTGTCACCACGATGGGAAGGACCTGAAAAGAGCTGACACCACAGCATTCATCCCAGGGCAGGCACAGTTAACAAAGGGACCTGCAGAGAGTGTGGCAGGAAACTCTCCACTCTCCTCCCTAAGCAAGGAGGTGCCTGAGGAAAAATCAGTTTGGCTTCTCTCAGGCAAAAACATCTCAAAAGCACACGTGACGTTGAGCACAAGTATGGGCTCGCAAATTGCTTGAGTACTTTTGAAAAACAGGATCATAGCCACTAAGCCGAGAACACTAGTGGTTTGAGAGCAAGGGTTTCCAATCCAGGACCCAACTTTGCAGCAGCAGCTTCTAACCCAAATGCTGTGCAGGGGAACAGTGCAGGCAGAAGGGCACTAACATGGCATCACCAAAAGAGGCTTTAGTTTTTCGGCAGTCTGAAAACCATGACTACCAAATCCTTTGTCTTCTGCCACATCCTACATTTCCCCTTCCACCATCTCAGAGCAGTGTTAAGCCAAAGGACTCTCCTGCTATGCAAGCCATCCCCCCACCGTGTGGTACCCACATCCAGTGTGGGACATGAACCAAGGACAGAGAAAATACTATGCCCAAGGAGCAGCGGCTTAAAATATCACCTCCCCCCAAATGGTTTTGCCTGGTTAATAAACAAGCTGTTTGGAAACTGTTTAATCCAGACTCGTTAATGGATCTACGGTGGGAAAGTCAACAGGTTCTTGAAATAGCCACAAATATCTTTCAAATGAAGGTTTTAACAAGCAAGTGTCAAACCAAGGTTTTCAAAAGCATTTATCACCTGCCTCGGGCGTAAATGACTTCACAGGGAGGAGTGAGCTTTCGTGGAGGAGGATCTGAGCAAATTCTCAGTATCCTCACCCGAAACAAAAGAGTTCATGTAATAACTAGGGTGGTGGGAAGATGATCACCATCATGCATAAGGAAAACCAGTGAAAACTTGAGTGCAAGCCAATCAAAGAGGCTGGGGAGAGGGAGTGGCTGAGTCTGTAAGATCAGAGGGTTTTCTTCCCCCATCCACAGGGGCTGCCCTGCCCCAGCTTCCAGATGCTTCTCAGGTCCCACAGCATTAAATCCAGGCTCAGCTCCATAGTCCCAAGGGCGACTTTTTCCTGTGCTGGCGCAAAGTGTAATGTGATCACACCTCAAAGCACCTGCTGGATACAGTCTAGGAGTACTTCACACCCTCTGGCTGCTCTTCTCATAGTGAAATTTCAAAGCAAAGGGCACTTTGCACCGATTTTGTTACTAGCAGAGACTCAGCCATAACCAACCCACACTTTTAGGTAGCCTCAAACTCCTCTGAGTGACACTTAGGGATTAACAATTTCACTACAAGATGCATTTTTATACCTCTCCCTGAAAAAACCCAAAGCACAGCGCAGTGATTAGACCAGGAGCATGAAGAATCCTTCCTGTTGCCTCACCCACGGGACCCTGGCACAGCCCACACTGTGGCCCTGGACACGGAAAAGGACCAGACATACAGCAAACACTTCATGTGTACACTGCCACTCTCCTCCCAAAGGACCACATAGCAGGGATCCAAAAGGCATGGGGAGCGGGGAGGAAATCTCAAGAAAACAAAAACTGCACTCCAAGCTGTTTTTAAGTAACTTCTCAGCAAGTAGGTAGCTCATGCAACAAGCCTTGCAATGCTGTTATTAACTGCAACTTCTTTGAGGGCAGGACACTGGTTTTCTGTCCTAGGAGGTATGCAGGTCTTTATAGTGTGTATCAGAGCCAAAAAAAAGACTGACGAGGTTTCGTTTTCTGCAGAAAGCTGTTTCTTCACGTAAGGCAACGTGGAATTGCTGATGTGCTTGTAGTATCTAGTATCCAGATCTCTCAAAACCCACAAACGTGCTGCAGGCTTCTGTCTTTGACTGATCCCAAACTTTTTCAAAGAAAAAAGATAAAAGTAGAGTTGGGAAATCTTCCTGTGCTGCTGCTGTCCCTTCCCAGTCACCGCAGCACAGTACCTCAGGGAACCCTCAAAAGAACCAATAAAGCAGAATGGAAGAAGTCTCCACAGCTCTTGCCTATGCTTGGAAGCTCTTCAGCCCACAGAGGCTCCCTGTTATTTGTCACAAGGAAATGCATCCGTTTGGACTTGCTTGGACACCATCCTGAAGAGTGAGGCAGCACACAGGGGACTACTGCTTTGACAATGTTGCTAAACTCTAGAGGTAGCCCGCACACTTATTTTCTAGGCTTTCAACTAGAAAAGATTTAGTGCAAGCATTTTTTTTGTTTTATTTTTGTTTGTTTGTTTGTTTAACTTGACAGTTTTTTTCCCTGTGTTCTCCCATCCTGAAACTAAACCCAAGCTGGCAGCTAGCACCTGCTTCTGGCTCCTAATCTCACTCTCTGTGCCTCTCCCAGGATGTCCAAGTCCATCTCCATTCCCTGGTCCATGAGACACTGGCTGACAGGGGACAACCTGCTGTCTCAGTCCTGCAGGGTTTGATGTCGAGTTCTTCTCAGACCTGGAGATGATCAGTCTAAATAAAAGAACGTTCAAGCTTTTTTACTTCTCATCCCTTACCTATGCCGAATCTGGTTTGCGCAGCCAGACCTACCAAAGGATGCTACTTTCTGCTAGTGCTAGACAGATAAAATGCAGGTTTTTGGAACTGTCACTCAAGCTGGCCAACCAGCAAGAAGCCATCTCTACCAATTTCGTCCTGACTCCCGTTTCCATGTAGGGAGCAAGTCTGTGATTCCTCCTGCAAACAGCACAGCAGAGGACCCATAGCTGCATCTCTCTTACTTGGATCTTAAACTTGCCAGGTCTCAGGGACATAACAATCAAGATACATGTTTCTTGTTGGCTAGGAGAGAGACATCACCTTCAACAGAAGGTTGCTAGCTAAGTCAAGGATTCCCCAAAACTGCCTGAACCATATGCACTGTATCCATGTGTAAGTTCATGCGCCAGTGGACTTGAGCAGATAGAAATGTATTTCCAGGGCCATGAAGAGACAAGAGGAGACACTTTGTTGTTTCTGTGTCAGAGGGTGTTTTGAGGCCTCAACACCATCACAAGAGGCAGAAGGAGAGAGCAGTCACAGGGGAAACTCGCCTCCCCCACCACTGTGAGACTAAGCAGGAGCCAAGCACAATTCCTTCCTTTGCCCACATACATCAGGGGTCCTGTTACCCCCTGCAAAATAACACAAATAAGTGCAACATCCAACCACTCCACACTCACACACAAAAATTGTTATTGAGGATACTGCAGCTAACATCAGGGGCCAGTGGAAAACTGTTGAATAACTACACAGTTCTCAGGGAACTTGCTAAGTCTCCTCTTTCCCACACTTTACTTTCGCTGTACAGGTATTTGCACAGGCTGAACTGGAGCGAGAACATTCATTTCTAGACCTGAGCACCCAGGTGGCCGTGGCTGAAGGCACCGGAGAGCCTATGCGTGACAGCAGGAGTGGGACTGAAAAAGATGCCACAAATTCGTCCCTGTTTTCTCATTTGATGAAGTCAAGCTTGCACAGCATCAAACGTGTGCTACAAAAAGCATACCCAGCTGTGTGCCCTCATCTCAGATTTATCTAAAAGATCCCACAACTACTACTCCATGTGCCAAGTTTGAGTTTTGCTGTGGGTGGGGTACAGAGGGTGAAGAACAACATATATTTTCCACTGGCTCCTGCTACACATGGGACATTTTTCAAACATCATCCCCCTGACTTCAGTCAAGTCCTACTCTGAGGCATTCAGGCACGCAAGAACAGCACGGTGGAGACACAATGGACTCATGACGGAAACACATTGCGCTGAAAGGAAGAAGTTTGACATTACCAGTGCAGCAGTAGCAGGGCTCAGCGCTCCTCTTTCTTTCTATGAGATGCAGAGCACAGAAGAGCACGTAGGCAGCGTGTAAGAACCAGATCACACAGTAATTCTCCTTGCTTCAGTGATTGCTTTGCTATAGACAGGATTAACAAGTAAAGGTAATATTTCCCCACTAGAAGGAAAAAGAAAATAAAAAAAAGGAGGGCAGATGCAAAGGGAAGGACAGACAAGAAAAAGAGAAAAGCAATTGTCAAGACAGCAGAGAAATACAGACCTTCTTCCTACTGTACTTCTGGTAGAACTAAAACTTTTTTTGCAACTCTTTCTATTCAGTGTTCCCACTCACTGGATGCATCCAGTGGGTTTACTACCACTGACCACTCTGCCTCTTCCAGACACAGCTTGTTAGAGGCATGCAGAAGGAGCATGTTTATTTTACAGACCAAGTAGTATCACTTGCTAACCTACATCTGACTGTTGGATGTGTATTGGATGTCATTCCCACTCCAACTTTGCTCAAAGGATGTGTCTGAAACAAACATTTGCTTCAATAATTTTTGTGAGAGTTAACTTTAGAGCACACAGACAGCCCTAGCACTGGAGGACAGGACCAGAGTAGAGGAGGAGCCAGCAACGCAGGGCAATGCAAGCCAGCATGCACCAGCACAGCAGCAGGAGGAACTCAAACCAGACTTTGGACACTGTATGCCTTTACGGGTGCCGGCGCTGCTCCACATGATCGGGCTTCTCACTTTCCTTACCCTTGAACACCACTGACTGGGAAATACCAGCCCTAGCTGCACCACTAGGTCTTTGTGATGGAGATGGCCACTCATGCACAAGCGGTGCCCCTGGACTGTGGGTGGGCAGCTCTTCCCAGTCCTCCACAGAGCTTGCTGGTGAGCCATGCCTGGCTGGGAAAGCAGCAGGTCCATCACAGAATCCCTGCTGGAACCCACATTGCATCCTCGTTTCTGAGCCACGCTCAGAAAAAGGAGGCATGCTGCTTTGTCACCTTCACCCACCTGCACCCCAGTGACCAGTGGGGACCATGGCTCAAGCAACTTTGTGTCACCAGTAACTTGCACAGACACTGTAACGTGCAAGGGCATGCAGTCTGAAGGACAAAGGGCTGGGGTTGGCCCCATACTGCTGGCAGTGGCACCAGCTGCTCTTAGCATCGCATAGGATGGGTTTCCTTACACGTTTTAATTTCAGGGCACAGCGTGCCAGTCCACATGCTGCTGAAACACCTTGTGCTCTTAGCATCATGGCCACCAGGCCACAAGCACAGTTGGCTGCGGAGACTGGAGCATCTTGGCTGCTATGCTTGGAAGCTACTGCTAATCGCTTTTGCCCAGATCACTGGCACCCTGGAAATGAGCAAAGTAAGAGAAATAATAGTAATCGAGTATTGGGTTTCTCTCTAGAAAAACGTCTCCCTCTACTTTCAGTTCTGGAAGAAAATTCATCGCTTGGAAGACCATTTTAAATATTCATGGTGCTCGACATGCCCAAGCACATCAGCTCATCTGCATACTTAAGAAATTACATTTAAAAATGCATGTTCTTTCATCTCAGTTTTACAGATCTGAGAAAACAGAATATAAATACATATCCAAGAGAGAAACTGTGCTGTGAGATTGTCCAGCTGGCATTCTCTGCTGGGGCTCTCAGAACTGCATCCGCCCTTTCACAATGCAGCTCATGCAAACACCTACACATTTTAAGCTTTTCCAAGTGAGAAAAGCACCCACTTATTTAGCCACCATTATGGTATAAATTAAGTCAGCTTGTTTTGAGCGAAGCATGCCTCTTTTTTTATTTAAAGACAGGTATAAAGTCATGAGATACCGAGGGAAAAAAAACCAACAACCCCTCCCCTCATCACTACCTGTTTCTCTTCACCTAAAGACACTCACTCATCTGCTTCACTCCCACAGCTTTGTTCATCCTGACACTTGGTGCATTACTACTAACATGAACGGAAGTTGGTCAAGAAAGTAAGTGAAATCCTACAGCTTACGGGATATCCAAAGCAAATTAGGTATTCATGCTACCTTGTCACCTTAAAGATCTCTGTATGCAATTCCTGCAGCAGCTGGGAGAAAGGAACATTTGGAAAGAGAAACTAGATTAAGATGTGCTACTAGGGATATTTTCCCTCCTCACCAAGCGGTTTCTTTATGTAAAAGACCTTTAGAGTGAATCGTGCCTGACCAGAGAAGGGGATCCCAGGTTTTCCATCAAAATCATTGAAGCAAAATTGCTCATGTTCATTTCCACTTTCTTTTTGAGGTGCTACAATCATTGTAGCTTTTTTTAAAGCAACGTTATCCCTGCCTGCCAGCCTATTGTCGTTCAGGATAAAGCAACCTCTCCTCTGTTTTAGGGGGTACGAGTATTGTTACAAGAGTGTTATGAAGTCCTCTGTCTTTAGCATCTTACCTGGTTGATAACATACACTCCATAATCTAGCTGCTGTCTTTGCAGAATTGGGTGCAGGTAATAAAGCCAGTACTTCAGGTGTTCCTCTCGGTTCCTGAATGGTATGATTATTGCTACTTTCTGAAGTGCTACACAGTCCTTTGGAGTAAAACGACCTCCTGCTTTGACCTCTGGGTTTGTTCTTGCGACTTCTTCCAGGTTCACAGGTTGGGAGAACTCCACACGCAGTGCACCAACTGGAAGAAAGGCACAGCAGAAAGCGAGTTAGCACACACAACCTGTTTCTCTGAGCACACGTCCTTTACACACGTTGGTCTTTTGTTTTCGTTTGATTTTAAAATCAGAGGTTTGGATCCAAACAAAATCCCGTCAGTACATGGAGGTTTTGAAGCCTGGACCAGCTGTACCCAAAGCAACCACACAACACCACCCAGAGCAAACCTGCAAACACTGTGGCCTCTTGGAATCAGACCCCGACCAAGTCACTGACACCAAACGAGTTTTGAAAACCCTCCTAACTGCATGGCAAACCAACAACTGCACTCCCACTGGCACGTGCACCACAAAACCAGGCTAGAGAAAAGCATCTCTGTGCTCTCACACACCTCACACAGCATGAAAGCTGAGCAATACAAAAATAGCCCTGCTCTCTTACCAATGAAATTACTCACACCAAGGCTAGCCACATGCAAAGTGAACAAAAACCCCTTTCTTGGGTTTTTTTTGGTTTGGATTTTTTGGTTGTGTTTTTTTCTTTTCTTATAGATACTTTCAGCATGCAGTAGGCATGCCCATTATTTATTAAAAGTCCTGTATCAGAACTGCTAAAAAAACTCATATCCAGATTTGCATGTAGGTTGGCAATTCCTGTGCAGAGTTTCAATGGCAGCAGGTTTTGAAACTGCGAAAATAATCTGTGCCAAAATTGGTGTGTAAAACTGAGATGCCCCCCTAGCACCACAGAGAGGATAGCAGCCTCTGGGCTGGTCAAGACTGAGCTCAGGGAGAGAGGGCAGTGAACATCCAAGACACTCATATGACTCAAATGGCCGCAAGTTGTGCCAGGGGAGGTTTAGACTACACATTAGGAAGAATTTCTTCACTGAGAGAGTGGTCAGCCATTGGAACAGACTGCCCAGGGAGGTGGTGGAGTTCCCATCCCTGGAGGTGTTTAAAAAATGGGTGGATGAGTGTCTTAGGGACATGATTTAGTAAGGAGACAGGCATGGTTGGACTCGGTGATCTCAGAGGTCTCTTCCAACCGAGTAATTCTATGATTCTGTGATTATATGACTGATGAGACCTCTAAGACCTACTTTGCAAGACTTAGCTCATACATCTACATGTAATGTGCTTGCCAGGGCTTCTTTCCTCTGCCACACTGGCTCCGAATCAACCCCTCCTCAAGCTGTCCATGGGTATGAGTCTAGACACAGCAATGCTGACCACAGCCACTTTTGCGGATGCCCTCTCTTAACATCCAGGCTGGCATTTCTGTAGTATTTGCCTCCAGCTACTCCAGCCCTGATGAAGACACTTGCTGCAAAAACCTCATGAGCACAGTAGCTGTCCTCAGAAGGAGCTCTCTTGCTGCCAGGACCTCTTCTCAGCAATGGTGAGCTTTGCACGCATGCTCAGCTCCCAACAAAACCTCTGCAGCGGGTGGGGATGCTGAGGCCCTTGCGCATAAAGCAGAAGCCCTTCAACATAAACACATGGCTGAGGTTCACTCCTTAAAGATTTGGCTGCTGTACCCTGCCCCTCCATGTGGGTGTGAACACACACATTTGTGTGTATGCATGTACTTGCACACATATTCTAGGGCTACTGTCTCCTCTTTGCATTGGCTGATGAGATCCCCAGGTCCCTTCGAGGGCACACACAGCATACCACGGCACATGCAGATGGAAGTGTGCCTGTATGCTGCACTTATGGAGCCTCACATGAGTGACTTTTAGAGCTCTAAAAGACAGTAGCAGTCACAATCAACCTTGTGGAGAAATAATGCTCTAGGCTCATAATGCATTCCTTGGTTATTTATCTAGAATAAGCTGATTTAGCTCAGTTGTGCTGCTCCAAAACCTGTGCTCACTCAGGCAGGAGATGACAAGGAGACTGGCCACGCAGGCAGAGGTGCCCAGTGTACCCCTGGAGGAAGCTTAGCTGCCTGATTCACTGCCTCCAGAGTGGAGGCAAGACCCTGCAGAAACCAGCATCACGAGCAGGATGCCTAGGGATCTCCCAACCTCTACATTTTGCACAGGTTAAACAGGCAAGTTTGCATGTTTCCCTCTCACACAAGGAGAAGGCAGCGATTTCTTAGAGCTCAGGCACTGGGATCAGCCTGCCCACGCTCTCAGCACTCCCAAGGTTCCCAAGTACACCCCCGATATGCCTACCCAGCTGCCCCATGGCGCAAACTGTGTTCTGTGTTCTGCAGCTGCATGGCTGGGGCCAAAGCCTCTCTGGCTGAAAAGCAGCTTGCAGGGAGAGCTGGAAGGGCTCTCTGCAGCGGGAGGAAGAGGCAAGAATGGGAGGAACTGGGGCAGGAAGGAACATGCAGCAGTACGACTGGGACCAGATCTCAGTGGTGGCAGGATTGGGCCAGGCATGGCCATCCCCAGCCAGTGAGTCAGGCAGGGGACAGGTATCAGAGCAGTGAGGCCAGCAGGGGCGGGAGAGGGAGAGGGTGCAGAATTCCTCTGAATTTGGTTATTGCTTCCCTGTCATGCTGGTGATCGCTCTCCTAGAATGGGCTCTGGCTTTGATCCGCCTCCATGCCTGCTTCCCCTTGCCCATTCCTCTGCCCCTCAGTGTCACTCCACTAGCAAACTGGCACTCACAGTTTGGATGACACTGCACTTTTGTGCATTTAAATCAGCAAAGGTATTGTGCTGGCCATGGCCAGGAACCAGGATTATGCTGGGCAGCCATGCTCAGGGATGTTATTTTACTGCTTTGCTCACACCCCACCACCAGCAGCACAACCAGCCTGGTGGGATGCTGCAGGAAGCAGCGGGGCGGAAGCAGCACATCCCTTCATGAGGCCCTGCCAGCCCAGCCTGCTTCCCAGGCGCTGGCCAACCGCCGTCCCATTGAGCACAAGGGCATGCTGCTCCCAAGAAAGAACTGTGAACCCCACCAGCCCAACCCATGCTTTCTAGTTTAATGAACAAAGACTCCCTTAATGTCTCGCACTCCCATGCAGCATAAGGGGGTAGGAAACAAAAGTGTGCCATTTAGGTGAATTTACAGGGGAAATCTCCACTGGCGGCTTGTGAGCTCCCGCTGGGCAAGGACAACCACAAGCTTCTGGACACTTCGAGCAGGTTATTTTGCAGGCTGGCACTCACCAGCCCCCAGGGCAAAACATAGGCCTCTTATCCCACCAGCACTTCCTCTTGTTTACCTTCAGGAGGCTGGAACCTCAACAAGGAAAAGATGGGAGAGGAAAATGCATTCATGATAAAAAACAGCTGCGGAAGAGACAGATTTAACAGTTTCAGAGACTTGACGGATACTGGTGAGAAATAATCTGTACTCCTCCAACTCTTCCGACAATCAAACCAGTTTCAAAGGCAGCGCATCTCCTTGCAAAAGCTGCCCCAAGGGACATGGCCAACATGCAGGTCAGTAAGGAGAGCCCAGGCACTGGTGTCACTCATGTACAGCAAGGCAGCCACCTCCAAGACAGGTTTGACGTGAATCACCTCATTAATACATTCACTGGTGTCAGTAAGAATATGAAAACGTAAAAAACTTGAATAGGCTGAACAGCTAAAAGAAATTAGACTTCATAAAGCCATGTGGCTGACTAAAGCAAAAGGCACATACTACCCACTACAAACTAACACTTTGAGTTCATTTCCCAGGTAGGATGAGGATAAAGCCAAACCTGCAACACAGGATTTCCAACCGCTGAGGAGTCACGGTTTCAGTTGCTTACTTTAAAACATTTTGACCAAAATTTGACTACCTGGATAGCAAGCAGCCCTAAAGGCAGTTCCAGTCTCCCATGGACACTGCCTCGGGACATCATCTGCCAATGCCAAGAAAATGTATGAAGTCTGCTGTGAGCACTGTCCCACCAGCCGAAATTGTATCCCTATCCATGTTTATTAGGCAAACTTTCCAGCCCGATTCACTCCATCTCAATATTTTCTGCTTCTGTTCCAGGTGACTGCTTGACATAGGAGCCACTGTATATTGAGTCCCTGCTAAAAACAGACAAGCGAGACAGAGCTATGTGGACTTGCAGCTCCAGTAACCCATTCCGCCCCAGATTTGTAGGCAGACACCTTTCGGGTTCAGAGCTACAAAGCTTCAAAAGAGCAGCTTCAAAAGCCTCCACCGTACATTTTTAGAAAAATAAAACCTCGAAAACATGAATAAGCAACTGCCGGAAACTTGCAAAAGCACAGCATGACATCGAAACACTTCAGAGATTGTCAAAAGAAGGTTGAGGTGGCAGTGGTAGGGTAAGAGAGACACACACACACAAAAAAGCCAAACCCCTCCTGGCCTCCATTCCTGACACTCAGAAGCATTTCTGCTGAAAGGGAAGGTGTACAGGAAAAGTGTTGTGCAGGCACAAATGCTGACCACAGCGCACACAAACAGGAAGCAGCTTCTCACATGAAGCAAAAGGTGAGGCTTGCAAAAAGCCAGAGGCAGCGGAGCACTCAAGCCTCAGGAACCTGGCTCACAACACCAGTGATCTCCTCATACCCCACTACCCAACAGCCATATACGCTTGCCACAACAGCTAAAACTCTTGCTGTGTGAGGCTGCCAGCATGTGTCTTCCCTGGTGATCATCTTGCTGACCTAAACGAGGGGACCTTCACACTGAAAACCCAGAATTTGCTTGGCCTGATGCTATAATGAATCTAGGTGCTGCTCCAGCCTCCTTAGAGTACAGGTACTGGAAGTGTTAGGAAAACTCAAGCAGAAATGCCCTGCAGAGCCAGAATTGTGTTTTTGCATCCACAGGAGAGATATGAACAGGATGGTGCCATGTTCCATCCAAGAAGCTGGTAGCAAGTGATGGGGCAGTATGGGGCAGCAGCCATAAAGGGCAGCCCTGGGGTGTTCAGGTGGGATGAGTTGAGGGGGAAACCTCTTCCCCAGGAGGGCAGTTCAGCCCTAGCAGATGGGGATGGGCAGAAGGGCAGCTGAGTACATGGGCAGTTTGGAAAGGTGATCCAGCAGACTGAATTGCCCTCCCAAGCACTTCACTGGGAAAAATGGCAAAACTCACCTGCAGGCTTTAAGCTGGGTACAAATCTTAGATATTTAATTTAGTGAGAACGAAAGCAAAAATGTGTAGCACAGAGGGTGTAAAAAATCTTTCCCCAAACAGAGCAGAAAAGAATATTTCCATTGCCCTGGCCAAGAGCCGGGCACTGCTCTGTAGCCACCAAGCCACGTGCACACTCGCACTGCCATGCTCATACAAACCTCATGCAAAAGGAAAGCTGGAAGAGAAAAGCAGAACTCACAGAAGGGGAAAAAAACCCAACCCTCTCTCTTCGCAGGGGCCCAGCAGAAAAGGGAAGGGCCCATTGGCCACACCAAGTCCACCCTGGCTGGGAAAACTAAAACCAGCTGCACCCGGAAAATGCAGGGGCAAGTCCCCCCCACCCCAGGCTGTGAAGCAGGGGTGGCCTCAGCCCCTAGACCCATGTGGCAGCTCCAGGGCAGGCAGGTAGCTGCATCCCCCGGCTCAGCAAAGCAAGCATTTCTTTTCAAAATGAGCTAAACTCCACAACCGTGCCAGCGCCCACGCAGCGGCACCAGCCAAGCTTGAATTGGGGTTCAGCCCCACGTGGATAGATAGGATCAACAGAACGGATGGTCTTAGCACACCTCACTCAGCTGGGTCCTCCGAACAGCCTTCTGTCCTGGCATGTGACCCACCAGCCAAAACAACCACAGGGACATCTCTGTCTCCTTGCAAACTGGCTGGCAGCTGTTGTCTGCAGCTCTTAATCCCTGATGAATACTTAAAAAAAAAAAAATAAATCCTTGCATCTGGCTAGAAACGTCACAGTGAAGGAAAAAAACTGCTTCCCAAGGAGTAGGATACGTTTTCTTTAGCTGGTCTACACTTGCAAAATTTCATCCTCTTACATATGCCTGCTATGCCAATGCAAGAGTCTTGGGTGGGCTCACACAGCATCTGGCATCTGCAACCGTGGACCTCAAAGAGAAACAGGCTGAAAAATGTGAGGATGCATCACACGCACTGGCAACACAGGGTCTGCAAAATGGTAGGTTTGCACAATTAACTGAGCAACTACAGCTGGAGAACAAAATTTTTTAATCCAGTCCCAAAGGCTACCTATTCCAACGCAAGGTCTCACACCAGCATATGGCGTCTTTAAAAAAAAGTAAGAAAGATTGTTGTTTCCACAAGAAGGTACTTTTAGGAGAGAAGCAAAGTCCTCATCAGTGGCTCAAATCCAGCACATGCTCACTGAAGTGGGTTTGAACTGTCTCCCTTTGAGCCGAGCAATCTGCATGCGATTAGCGCTGCTCGCTGCTGCCACAAAATTAAATTCCAGGCCCTCAAACAGCAAACTCAAAACAAATAAACAGAGAGGCTCGGATCAAAAAAAGACTGAGCTGCCTCCCACCAGGAATCCCCGACACTAACACAGGGCAGGATGGGCAGACAGCCGCTCTCCTGGGCTGAGTGGCATCCCAGGGACCTGGCTTTGCCAGGCACAGCTCCAAGTCACAAGGCAGCCCCCAGCCCCCCTGCCCCATCCCATCCCACTGGTGGTGGCTGCACCTGGATCCTAGTGCTGCCCCGGGGCTGGGGTGCGCTCCCCAGACAGGGCAAGCGAGCACCAGGAGCCAGGTGAGGCAGAGGTGTGTCTGGCTGGCTGAAACTCAGCCAGAGTTTGCACACCCCCAAAAGCACAGGGTGCTGCCAGCAGTGGAGAGGGTGGGAGGCGAAGACAGGAGCTTTGCATCCTGCAGGAAATGGCTGCTGAAACACTGCTGCTCCCAAGAGCACAGGTTAGCGGAAAGTCACCCCGTTAAAGTCTTTACAAGGATGTTTCCAGCATCAGCAAGACATGTTTGTGGGTAAGTGCCCCCAAAGCAAGTCCAGTGACACCCCAACCCTGGGGACTGGCAGCGGAGGAGGTGATAAAAGCAGCCCTCTTTCAGACAAACATCCACAGGGGCTTGGGGACTGCCCCAAGCTCCTGCAAGTCAGCTGCAGCCAGGAGGCAGCTGGAAGGGCTGTTTGCTATACCCCAGGATCACCAGCGGCCATGGCTGCTGCTTGACTGTGTCTGGAGAACACTAATCCATGCGTCTGGAGATGCTAATCCACACATGGCTCACCAAGTACATCTTCTTGCAGGCAGGGGCTCTCGGCACTGATTTGCACAAAGGAAAACACTGTTATAGTGAGGACGGGCTCAGCACTGAGACTTTCTCTCACCTGGAGAGACAGGCAAGCTGGACACTGACAGCTCCATCCATGTCCCAGAAAAAACAGATCTTTGACCCTGCCACTGCAGCACTGCTATAAAATTGACGGCTCTGTCCTTAAAACCTCTGCAACCAAAATCCCTCCTGCCTTGCAGAGAAGGGTGCACCAGAGAGAGGGAGGGGAGGTGTAGATGCAGGATGCTGGCTGGAAAGTCCACTGCTGAGGAGGTGAGCAGTGGAGTCCAACAGCCCAGCACCTCAGGCTCACTCGTTAGGCCACCAGTCCCAGAGTACTTCCCTGCTCAGGACCGTGTAGCCCCCACCCACTACCCTTTGGGGTAGTGGGGCTCCTCATTACAGCGACAATGTCTTGCATCTGCTAAGTGAAGTTAGACTAAGCAGCTCCACACCACAAGAGGAAAGTTGCAAGCTTAACTGAATTCTACATCCAAGTGCAGTTCGGGAAGCTGCAAGCATCTGTCTCTTTCTAAACACAAACTTGGCTCAGTTTCCAAAGAAACTAGCTGTTGCCTTAGATCAACACTGGCAGTGAAACAAACATGTTATAAAACACTAGATGCACGAGACGGAAAACTTTCCTTTTCACCCCAGCACATCCCGTCTGTTGTACCATGACCATGAAACAGCTGCTTTCCAGGAAGGCACAGTACCTTTCTGAGTGAGTGTGCAAGCCCAATTAACAGTCCTTGACCTTCACTTTGACCAGAGAAGAGGATGCTCAGGATGCTTTCACCAGAGAGTCTGCTCCCTGCGCACTGAGAAAGCCTGTGCTTCAGAAGCACAATGTGCTCCCAGTACGCGGGTAGCGGTGGAGCTGTCGGCAATGCTGCCAGGATCGTGCATCTGCTCCCCGCCAAATATCTTTCGGAAAAGTTTAACACAGTTTCTCAACCTCTCTTTAGAGGCCAAGAAAGACTAACTTTCAGCAATCTGGTCCATGTGTTACCTCCCCTTCCCCCAGCTCTCTCCATGCTCTTCCCTTTGAGCTTCTGTTTTACTTTTTTGAAACAAAGCAGCGGAGGGACAGAGCAAAACCCCAGGTTGCAGCCATGAGCAAAGCAATGCCTACAGCACCCTGGCTGTAAGGGAGGCAGGAGCGAGCAGAGACAGCGGCTGCATCGGAAAGGTTCAAAAAAACCAAAAATAAAGCAAAGCAGACAAGACTAAGTTCAGATGAGAGGAGGGGGAGATGCCGTACGTAAGCAAATGCTTTCTCCACTGCTTGGTATTGTTAACTCACCCACAGATTCAGAGGCCCCTGGTTTCCAAGGCAGAAACTCCCTACAGGGAGACAGAGAGCCCCTGAATGCAGGTGGGCAATGACAGAAACCACAGCATGCCAAACCTACCAAACTCCTCTGGCATGGCCAACACCAGAAGTCTTCTTAAAAATTGTTTTCACTGCCTCTTAAGTTTTCACTCTGTTGTCCCAAATCATGCTCTGCTAGGACTCTACCAGTACTAAAACATGCTCTACTCCTGCCTATGCAATGTCCGCATATACAGGAGGGTCAAATCAGATAATTTGTAAACTCACTGATCTCTCAAGCAGCACATAACCTCTAAAAGCTTCTGTTAGTACAGGAACTAAATAAACATCACCATTGATTCGACAGGCTACCTCTGTCTCTGAACAAACTTGAAAGAATCAGAATACCCTCAGCAACAATCTTCAGCTTCTCAGTTTATACCGATTGCTTGCACTGACTGCACAGGCATCAGAAGTCGTACACTGAAGAGAAAGTCCATGCTCTAAGTCCTCCCGACTCCCAACTGACCAAAGGTTGCTCATCCAAAAGCTGCCCAAAGGAGCTTCTTTCTCTTGATGCTCAGTTTTATAAACACGACTTACTAACAGTGGGAAGCATCCGTTTCTATGCAGGGCTCTAGCATCTCAAAGAAAGAGTTGTTTTCCTTGCATGCCCAAGATCTCCCAGCAAATACCGATTTGGAAACTGTATTCCTTTTAAACATTAGTGAAAAAGAGTGCCTCTCTACTGGTTTGTGCTTCAGATGGTTCACTGGTTCATATATTAACCTAAGCTTTTTTTTAGTTTTGTTGATATCCCTTAATTATTAGGTTGCCAGTTGTCTAAACTTAAACCTAGGGGTGAAAAGCTATTGAGCCAGACACCCGACTGCAATGCGTTTGGCGCAGTTGAGCCATCTTTGCCATGAAAGTGTAAGAACGCCTCTCTTCAGTCTGTCATCCCTTACCAGTCGCACCTGGCATCTAAACAAAGGTCAAAAATGGTAAAGGAGACAGCTGTATTCTAAAATAACCTGCATAAACAACACATGTTTTCGATCAGGCAGGACTTGAAAATGGATATCCCTGCAATACAGACAAACCCGTCCATGAGATTCTGCTTTGCAGATTTATGGCACCAAAAGATAATGCGCTACTTTAAGATGAGCTCTTCTGGAGGGGGATCTTTGTACCAAAGAACCTGCCCACTTCTGCACTCCCTCCTAAGAACAGCAGGCACACCATCACCAAATCATCAAGACCTCATGGAAAAGACAAAAGAAAAGCATTTCACTGTTCTAAAAGCACTGAGGCCATCATATATACCACTTGTAAAAGGCGATTTCTTAAACACACAATATTTTTTTACAGCTCCTAAAGACCATAACAGTTTGGGGAATGGACACCTGCAGGATCTATATGGATTTACTTGCTTTTTGTCTTCTCAGAGGCTGGAATTTCATGGCAGCAAGCAGGCTCTGCTTTTCAATACCCCATTTAAGACACCCATTGGCACACAGCTCTAAACTAGAGCACAAATCCAAAATGCTTATATTATCTTGTATTAGAGCATTTCGTAGCTCTTATGGACTTCTAATTCAAGGTTGAATTATGGTATTATTTCCCCAGCCCTGATTTATGGTTTTAAATTATAAATAAAGGCAAGTGAACCATAAAAACATTTTAAATTTGGCAGCTTCTTGTAGAGATTAAACCTCATTCAGCTAATGTATTTTCTGCAGAGCCAGACAGCAGGGACTGTAAACTACTCTCTCCAAACATCGCTATAAAGAAAACTCGGGGGCCTCTAAAATGAGTACCGGGCGGTTTGACCATTCAAAAAGGCTCGAGCAGCTCAGTCACACACATCCTGCGTGATTCATCACATGCTTCCCAACAACAAGGGGGACGATGGGGGCAGAAAATTAAAAAAAAAAGGATGAGGTATATTTCAATATATTTATGTTTATGCATAGGGAATGGGGCAGTTGGAGCTACCTGCTCCCATCAGAGCACTTCTTCATGGCTTTGAGAAGGTGGGAATCACAGGAAGGTTCTTGCTGTTTCCCGCTTACTATGTTCATTTATGGTTATACTGTTAAGGAGCTTTGTACCCCAAAAGAAGAGGGTTATCAATTCTGGGTGGGTGAATTATGTGTCGGAAATGCCTGTGGAGTGTATATCTCTCCACCCTCCATGCTGGCCTTGGAGATACACGAGATGCTGATCAGGGCAGACTGGGCTCTGACCAACATCTGAGGCATGACAGGGTTTTACAAATGCTGTTTGCTACCAAAACCTGGAAAGAGCTGGAAAAAAATTATATACCCATCAGTTTTCTCATCTACATGCTGGCTACAAACCTTTAAGCCAGGACAGTGCCAGCCTGCATCTGACTGCACCACTCCACAAGTCCTGCAGGTAACACAGCTAGAATGTATTTGCCTAGTACACTGTGAAAAGCCACTTTCTACATGGCCCTGTAGTTCTCTAAACATCTGTAACCACTTTCATTTGGCCTTTGGCGGATTCCACAAATTGCACTAAAGATGTTACTTAGATGGTATAAAATATTTTAATTCATCCTTCAGCAACAACTAACTCTGATAATGCTTTGAATCTTGGGGACACTAAGAGCATTTCTCTAAACTCCAGGCATTTCAATAGCACATGACTTACTTCTGAGAGGATCAGGATAAGTGGACACAATTTAAAGTAAAGCCATATGCATAAAGGGCTCCCACAGTCACCCCATGAGGTCAGGCTTGCACAGCCACTTTCAGCTTCAAAGTGATTTAAGGAGCAAAAAGTGAAAGATATGAATCAAAAATAATAACAACAACAACAAAAAAAACACAGCACAGTTCCTTTTAGCGACCTCAAAACCGCCTTCCTAAAATAACAAACCAATCATTCGTAATTTACATGCCCTGATCCATAAACAGCTGACTAGCAAGAAATGGGAGAAACTCTGAATTTCTGTGTCGGTTTCATAAATTGAAAACCACAGGTAGCTTTTCAAAAGTCTCTTCCCTCATGGTCTCTGGTAATAAAGGTGCCTGTGCTAACTTGGAATGAGATTATCCCCAGTCTCCAGACCCAGATCAGCTCGTGGCCAGGTCACTGTCAACTGGGATGGCAGCAGGTCACAGTATCGAATTCTACCTACACCATAGGTAAAGTCTGTTCAAGGAGCAGCAAGGTACCAACAACAAGGTGGGTGGCAGCCTGGGAAAGGGAGGAAAAAAGCTGAGAGTCACCTCGCTCCCACCTCTGCCTTGTGACAGAGCCAGCAGATCAAACAGCTACAGGTGACTTGTGTAAAAATTAAAATCAGAAGTAGGCTGCCACCCTGAAACAGTCTGCCTGTCTCCCAACATCCCAGCAGTCCTGGGAAAGGCCTGCGGGGAGCACAGCTCTGGTGCAGATAAAATACACACCAGGCTGCCACGTATCAGGATACTGCATTACAGGGCCAAAAACGTGGGAAGCGCCGCTGGGATGCATTGCAACTGCATTCATGACCCTGCCTCACAGCGCTTTTTTAAATCCATGCTGCTCATGCAGCAGGTCTGCACACACAAAAGGCTGCAAAAGCCTGCCTGGCGCAAACAGCCCATCTGACCTTTTCTGTGGGATTGTGCAAGAGAAGTATTTGGGGTAGAGTTCCCAGAGGAAATTACCCAATCTCTTCTCTGGCAACCTGAAAGCAAACCCAGCTGGGAAGGAACCCCGGGGCTTGCCTCTGCCTTCCCCAAGTGAGCATCCTTGCCTCGGTCCCCCCAGCATCGCTGGGGATTCTCCCAGAATGCCCCTGTGCCACTGTCACACCCGTGGAAGGGGGACAGAAGACACTGGCACAGATTGCCCAGGGAAGCTGCGGATACCCCCTCTCTGTAAGTGTTCAAGGTGAGGTTGGATGGGGCCTTGATCACCCTGGGCTGGTGAGAGGTGTCCCTGTCCATGGCAGGGGAGATGGAACTGGATGGGCTTCAAGGTCCCTTCCAACCCAGACCAAGCTGCTGAAGGTCCCATCCAACCTGGTCCTGAGCACCTCCAGGGAGGGGCTGGAACCCTGGTGTAAAATTGAGCTGGATGGAGTTGGACCTGGATGATCTTTGCTGGAGCTGAATGGTGTTTGTTGGGACTGGATGATCCTTAAGGTCCCTTCCCACTAAAATTATTCCATGATCCCATGACACGAAGGACCCTCCCCAAGGACACCGGCACCCGCCGTCGGGGCAGCTCGGTCTCCGGGCAGGAGGGGATGCAGCGCAGCCCCCCGCCCCTCCCCTTCCCGGCGCGGCGGCACTCACCGAGCAGCGGGGAGGTGTCGGGGCAGGGTGTCGGCACAGCGGGCGGGGACCGGAGCCGGGCGGCGGGCGGCGGCGGGCGGGACGGCGGCAGCGAGAGGTTGGCGGGCGGCGGGCGGCGCGGCGGCGGCTCGGGGCTGCCCGGCGGCCCCAGCGCGCTGCCCGCCAGGTAGTACAGCAGCGTGGCCGAGAGGTGCAGCGCGCAGAACGCCACGAGGAGGCGGCAGGCCCGCTGCAGCGAGGTGCCGGGCAGCGACGGCTCCTTCATGCCGCTGCGCTGCCGGGGAGCGCCGCCCGCCCCGTTCCGCGGCGACGACGACGACGACGACGACGGGGAACGGGGACGGGGCGGGGGCAGCTCCGCCCGCCGGGGGCGTCTCCGAGCACTGCGCTCCGCCCGCAGCCACGGCGGGACCACCCTCCCCCGGCATCCCGCCCGGCATCTTCCTCCTCTCCGGCTCCCCACCCCGCGTCATCCCTCCCCTCCCCCAGCATCCCGCCCCGGCATCCCCCTCCTCCCTGGCTTTCCTCCGACATCCCGCCCCCGGCATCTCCCACCCCGACCTCGGCATCCCGCCCAGTATACCCCCGCCCCAGCAACTCTCTCCGGCATCCTCCTCCTTCCCGGCTTCCCTCCCCCGTCATCCCGCCTCAGCATCCCACCCCGTCCTCGGCATCCCGCACGTTATCCACCGTCCTCGGCATCCCGCACGTTATCCACCGTCCCCAGCATCCCGCACTACATCCTTTTCGCCCCGTGCTTCCCCTGCCCTAGCATCCTGCCCCGGCATCCCCATACTCCCCGACTTCCCTCCCTCGGCATCCCGCTCCGGCATCCCGCCCGGTATCACCCCCCCTCTCCCCTCCCACCCTCAGCATCCCAACTTGGCATCATTCTCCTCCTCCCCGGCATCCCTCCCGGCATCCCACCCCGTGCTCAGCATCCCTCCCGGAATCCCCCTCCTCCCGCCCCCAGCATCCTTCTCCGGCACCCTCCTCCTCCCTAGCTTCCTCCCCGTCTCCCCCTCGACATTCCCCCCCAACATCCCATCCCAGCATCCCGCCCGCCTCCGCGCGCGGTGACTGAGGCACGGCTGCCCGTGCAGTGGCGCTGGCCGTGCGCGCGCATCTCTCTGGCTTTCCAGCGGGATACCTGGCAACACGGCACACAACACTGGCTGCAGGTTCGTGCGGGTCGCTGTAGCACCGTGCACGAGCGCTCGGCTTTAGCAGAGGGCGTAAGGGGCAGCTGCGAGCTCCTGCGGGGCCGGGTAGGTTGTGTTCGTATTCATGCCCCTTGGAGCGCTACGGATGGTCTTCACTTGGCACGACTAAGCATAAGCTGTAGTTTTCTGTTAGCCCAGCGAAGGTTGTTTCAACACGTTTTTGGCAAAGTGAGAAGGGCCAAGACCACCTTTCTGTTGAACAATCACAGGACCCCAGCAGCGGCAGGGCCTTCTGCAGAAGGTCTCCAAGCCAAACATCCTGCTCAGAGCAAGACTGTTGTCAGCAGTAAGTGATGTCAGCTCTGGTTTTGTTCCCCTGAGCCTTGAAAGCTGCCCAGCATTTGGATCTCCACCTCCCTGGTGCCCTGTCCCAGAGCTGCCTCACATTCCTGAGGAAGGAGTTTCCTCATGTCCATCATTAAGCCAGTAATGTCTGGGCAAGCAGGTCTGGGCACCATCCAGTGTCTTTCCATGGGCCTGGAAAGAAACCTTCTTGGAGCTGCCCTGTAACCCTGTCTTAGCAGCAGTGATGGTAGGAGGGTTTAGTGTTGTGCCTCAGTGAGAGCAGCAACAGTCAGGTAGCCAGGACTAATCTTGCTGTTTCCCTGGGTGCTGCAGGCACCTTGCTCACAGCTGGCTGGAGAGGGGTCAGTGGGCATTAGTGACTCACAAGGTAAGCAAGACTGACAGCTGGCCAGGCAAAATCCTGCTGGCGGTCTGGCAGGCTCACATGGATCTGGTTAGCCCCGTGAGCCTCAAGTGCTTCAGGGACACCGGGTGACACTCAAGTGGTTTTCAAGTGCAATAAATAACTCTTGCCAGTAGTCCTTAATGCTGTTCTTTAATGTTACTGTTTATTTTGTCTCATGAACGAAAAGTCACTGCAAGGAAAAGTGAATCTATGTTCTTCTCATCGTTTAAAACTACTTCCCAACACACCCAGGCACCACTCCCATTTTCCTCAGCCCTTGTGGTCTGCTGATTTCAGCGGTCTCCAGTGCTGCTTGGTGGGCCGCCAAAGTGCTGGTTTGTGGGGCTGGGCTGTTTTCCAGCATCTCTGGATGCTGCTTCAATATTCATTCAATGACTGCTCACAGGTACTCTTCCAGATTCATATGCTGTTGGCAGTCTTTGAAGACTGTGTCCTATTCTTTGGCCTCCAACAGCACCACTGTTGCTTAGACTCAAAACTGGCACTCTTCTGTGAGATCAGATGCTGCACATGCCTGTTTCTCTTAATTCCTATTGAGTTTTGGACCAAGTGGTCAATTGTTTTGTCATCTGATCCTGTGAACTACAGCTGTTCACTGCTACGCACAAGCAAGTACACATGCCTTTTAATTACTGCCTGTGGTGAAAACTAGCAGGGCATAGTTTCAGTTTGTGATGGTGTGCTGAGAAAGCAGGAACAGGAAGAGAATGACCAGAAAGAATGGCTATTGCTATCAGTGGGAGAGTCTGCACTCACCTTTTAAAACTGAAACGGCCAGTGATCTTCGGGAGCAATCTTAAATCTGGACAAATCTACATTGCTCTGGGGCAAAGGAGTTTCCTTTTTCAGGCAGGACAAGGAGCTGACTTCAGGTCTAAGGGTCTCTTTGCCCTTCCCAAGTGGCTTCCACTAACCACCTGAAAACTTCTTTGGGAAAATGGACATCACTTTCACCATGAGGAAGCTCATTATCCTGTAGTCAAGGTGCATGACTGGAGACGTCTACTACCTCTTTTCTGTTCAACTACACATTTCTCAGTTCTTCTTGATGCCCTCTGCAAGTCAATCCAATAATCACCTTGTGCCCCGAATAAACCCAATGCTGTAAGCATTTACAACGACAATGCTGGTGTTTATAACACAAATGACATCACTGCTTCTGTTATTAGTCAACTTTCAACCAAGGATGCGCTCATAAATTGCCTTTTTCAATGAGAAGGCCCAGCTTTATGGATCTTCTATGGTCAGCAAAAGGGAACACAGCAATGTGACCTTCAGCAGACAATTCATTCTTCAGAACTTAAAGGTCAGTCCAGAGTTTCCGTGTTTCACTGCCATCAGCAAATACCTGGACTTGTGCTAGTAAAATTTGGCTTTCTTTTCTTTCAGCTTTGAAACGGGCACTTGTAGGGAGAGCTCCTTGTAGTGCATTGAGAGTCTGACCTCAATTGTTACTCAAGGTAGACTCAGTTTCATTTGCTGTGACACTATTATGTGTGTCACGTTTTAAATTTCGCAGGCAATAGCAAAAGAAGTTTGTGTTCAGCACAACGCTCAAGACAAATATCAGAGGGTTAGGAAGAGTCTAACACATTTTTCCTGTAGGTCTGTTGTAGCACCCTACCATGAATGTCTACTATGTTTTTTGTGAGTGGTATAAAAATATTACCATTTTTTCCATGGGACCACTGTCTGTCTTCCACTCAGTACAGCTCTGGAAGTAGAGCAGGACTTCGTGATCAAAGAAGCTTCTGTTTCAGCCAGGAATTGTTTGCATTTTGCGCACACGGAAGCATGCAATCATTTGTGTGTGTGTAAATATAGGTATTTAAATCTAAGTAGGTAATGGCACACCTATTTTTTGGAGTGTAAGGTAAGGTGTCTCACTGAAACCATGAACGAGAAAATAGAAATATAGGCCTTAAAGGAAAAATGCATATGTGCGTGTCCTTGGTCAAGGTCCAGTCAGGATGACTGCATGTCAGTCCTCTCCATCTTTTTGCCATCACCATCTCCACCCCAGCCCAACCTGTGAAAATACCTTAGAGATCTTACTTTACCAGACATACCTGAATCTGCTTCTGGTTTCCTGGTTTCATTGTGGTGGTGACATTTTCTTTTGCTTAGCTATTTTTTAACCTTTTTCTCCCTACAAAAAGCTGCTGTGTGACTACGCTGTTTTGCTGCACATGAATACATCTGTCCATCCACCATATCTAATGACTTGGAAGTCTGATGTTAATCAAACTTGGCAGTTGGAATATATCATAAACACCCAAAATACTTGCTGAAACAAGCCACCACGGTGTAACAGAGCAAAAGTTCACTGGTTATGTGGCAAGGCTTTTGTAGCCAGGCATGAAAGCATGAGAGGGAAGAGGGAATTTTTAAAGCCTGTACTCTTAGAAGAAACGCAAAGTTCTGAAGAAACATGACAGAATCCAGGAAAGGATATGAATATAAGCCAAATGTAGGAGTTTGAATCCTGCAGCTCATGGAAGGATTTGTTTCAGTGTGATCTATCTTCCAAGATCCATGCTGAGGACAGTGCTTTAGCCATGGGGGTAGCTATGGGGCAACTGCTCCTTTCCTGAAGAGCAGTGTGTGGTCTTCACCAGCAGTGCAGGGCTGTATCTGCACAGGGCTGTATCTGCCCTGTGCCCTGCTCTACAGCAAAACATGGCCCCTCTGAATTCATGGCTTTGTAGAGTTGAAGGTGACTGGGACAAAAAGGGTGGAGGAACTGGTCTAGCCCTTCCAAGGATCTCTTTGTCAAGCCTCACAAGCCCTTAAAGCACAGCTCCCACAGCAGTTCTCCTACCAGTTTACCCCAAGCTCAGCATGCATCATATTGTCGGTTTCTCCAGAGAGAGTGGGAGTTTGGGCTTGTGACCCTGCTTGTCAGTGTGGTCATAGCAGCCCTGAGCATCCCTGAGGACAGCATCAGGACCTGCATGTGTGAGCAGCCTCAGATTGCACTGGGGTGAAGCCCCCAGCCCCCAGTTGATCACAGGAGCAAAACCATCCAGCACATATCCCCATGGCATGAAAATGGTGCCTGGCTCAGGTAAGAAGCAGAGCAGATGAGAGGTAGGAAAGTAAGGTCGGGATCTGGGGAAGAGCCAGTCTATGAGGGCCAGAGGACACTGGCGGGTGGGAGCAGGGCCATGCACCACGCTGCGTGGTGTCTGTGCGTGAGGCACCTTAGTTCACAGTGCCCTTTGGAGCACACAGAGTGCGGATATGGACTCTGCGTGTGCACTGGGTTCCAGTAGTGCGCTGCACTGTGCAGCTACCTCCACTCTTGCACTGATTTAGTGCAACTCCCTTCATAGAAACGCTGCATCCAGGAATGCCAGCAGGACAGATGTGTGCTCCCTCTCAGTAGTGTGGGATGGGGGGGACCCTCTTTGAGATCATCGCTCTCATCAAGTCACGCAAAACCCAAGTGCTTTGTTTCTCTGTCCCCCTGTCTCTGCCTCACTCTGGGGCATGCTGAGGAGGTGAATGGGTGAGCACCACACCAGACAGGCATATTCCTCTGTTTTTTTCCAGTGCAGCAGTGTGGAGCTGCATGTTTACACAGGGCAGAAGTCAGAGGCAAAGGCATGACTCTGTACTGCCTGGAGGTCACCCTGCCGCAGAGCCATGAGGCTCAGTGTACTGGCATGGGTCACTGCTCTCAGGGTCCTGCTCCATGAGGCCACCGCTTGCTGTTATGTGGGCCGCAGAGCTCTTCTGTCAAGATGCTGGTTTAGGAAGAGTGCTGGGAAGAGCTGGCTTCAGCTGGAAGGACAGGTAGCAGCAATGCAGGCAAACAGCAGAGGAACCAGTCAAGAGAGGCAAGACCAACAGCAACATCCAGCTGCCTTTTGCTGAAAGCCCAGAAGAGTCAAATAAGGAACAGCAGCACTATCTCTGTGGAAAGAAGGCTCATGAGGCATCAGAGAAAAAGCTTTGTCTACAATTTGCAATGCTCATTACTTGGAACAAAGGCTTGAAACTAGTCCAGCTTGGCACAGTGTGAAACTCACATTTGATATCATATTACAAACCTAGAAGTCTTTTTGCATTGTTCCTCTTTAATTTCTGCTGCTTACAGTGACTCAGGTTTCTGGGGTGGTTTTGCACAGCGCGGCAATTTGGGAAGGGTGCTGAACAGCCCTGAAATAGCAGTTGTTGACATAGACCAGTTCCTGCTAACTTTCTTGCATCCTGAACAGTGCTGGCGGGTCCTGCTGCAGATTTAGGGTACCCCATGCTTGTGGCAGGAAATGTGCATGGCCCTGTGCCTCTCCGCCAGCCCTATCGACTGACTTCTCCTTTCATTTCAGTTGTAGCTGATCCTTTGACAAATGTACACATGCCTCTTTTTAACTGGATAGTGCAAAGCGGTGTTGCATGTCTTAGGTCCCATTTTGTGTGCTCACCTTGACAGAGAAGTGAGGATAATCCTCCAAAGTCAGGGCTGTCAGAGTACAGGGAGAAGTCTGTAAAGCTTTGGTTGTGAGTGGGCTGAGGAGTGCAAGAATAAGAAAACAACTTCATCTGCCAGAATCTGAACTCCAAAGCCAGCTCAAGTTGGGTTACTGCCGCATTTGCCCAGTTCCTTACAAGACTCATCTGTTGGTTTGGATGGCTCCTTCTATAGTGCTTCCTATAACAAACAGCCCAAATCATGTGTTACAGTAATTTAAACAAAAATCCATTACAATGGTGGTCAGGCTTTGTGCATGTCATTATCAGCAGTGCGTTTCTTCTTTATGCACTGCTTTGCAGCCCAGGAGAGGTAGCAGCAAGAATAGCATCTGTGCAGAGGTACCAGGACCTGGCTGGGCTCTTGAACAGTGTATTTTCCAGAGCAGAATTTAGGAAGAAAGTTACACAAAAAGATGTTGTTTGGTGCCACTGTTAAGCTTATTTTGCCTGTCGGGTTCACAGGGGAGAAAATCTGCATTATAATCTGGCTACTCAAAAGTAAGCTGCTTGCAAAGCTTATATTTCTGCTCTGATCCACCAGAACAGATGTAGATGGGCATAGTGTGAGAGTAAAAAATAGAGATATGAGTTAACTGAGCATATTGCTATCTCGACACGAATGAGATGTCTCAGAGAGAGCTTTGCTCTGCAAACTTCAATTCATCCCACAACTTTTAAGAGGAATAGGAACCAAAACCTGCAGGAACATACTGGAAGAAATGGCATCAGTTTCACTGAGGTGACGGTGCCCTTCTGTTCCATGATACTTGTTGTGGCTCCCTGCTGGTGTTAATTTGTACATACCCAAGCAGTTATTACATCATTTGGAAAAAATCATACCTGCACAGCAGGTGGACTCTCAAGTCAGAAATAGCAGGCAACCTCAAGGACGCACAGTTCTGCTTTTAACATCTGTGTGTGAGACCTGCTTTTTCTTTCTCTGGCAATTTAGTGAAAGGGAAAGTGTGCATACCTGCACGTTTTTTGTATAAACAGCACGCTGAAGAGTGTTTCATTCCTTGAATTTTCTTCAGATGGATTCTGCACCTCTGGACATGTAGAAGAAAATGGAGACAAGTCTGAATGTTACCAGCATCCACACGGAAAGTTGACCAGGCATGAGTGGGTGACCCTGCTCCCAAAGGCCCATGCAAACACAGCATCACTGAACAACATCCCTCTAATGCACAGAGAAACAAACACACTTCCCTTATTCTCTTTGTAGTTATTCCTCCGGGCATGTCTTTGGGGACTTTAACAACTGGGAGGCTGGGAAGACCAAGTCTTTCCTGGAATAGCCAATGGATCTCCTCCACAAACACTTGCTAAGAGCAGCTGTCACTTTGAAGGGCAGAGATGGCATACAGGCTACCCATTTTCCTCCAGCGTGGTGCTAAGTTCAGGAGGATGACAGCTTTCAGTTCTAGACAAGATGTATTTAGCAACACTGAGAAAAAAGAAGGTAAAAGGACTGAGGCCCAGTGCCGGTTTGTTCATCCAGAAACAAATTTCAGAGGGGAAGACACTTTGAAATCTGTGGGTTTTTTGTAAATTACAGTGGGTGCAAGTTCCTAGAAAAACAAGAGTGAACGTCACTATGCTTGGGATAGACAATATACCTACCCTTGATAACAGCATCCCAGTTAACCGTGCCAGTTCACAGCAGGAGGACATAGTCCCACAGTGGTGCATCCACTCCCTTACACCAGCACAGTAGCTTGGTTTACCCCATAATGAGCATTTACCGGGGCAAAAAGTAAATCCATTGTGTTCTGCTCTTTTATCTGCTGAGGATTTGGACACCTGTTTTTCGTGTGGGAACACATGGGAAAAGGAAGGTCAACACTGTCCTCAAGCTGCCAAGGAGCTGCAGGGTGTTTGTAGACCGCAGGTGCATTCAGAGCCTGTCTTGCAGTCCAGAGCCCCAAACTGGCAGAGACAAATCCTGCGAGAGGAGAGGCCGGTGTCCTTGGGGTGAGCTGCAGCACCTTCTGCTCAGCTACAGTGACTCCTGCTGGTAGATGAAGCAGAGGTAAAGGGTGTGCAGTTGTTTCCCCCCTCCTCACCTGCTGCACCTCCAAAGTTCAGGGCACAGCCTGGCTTGGTGGGAAGCTCTGATCTTCTCCAGACCAACACCGCTTTGGCCCTGTCCCCTCTGCTGATGGGAGTGTTCACAAGCAGGAGGACTCGTCCGTGTGTTCACCCTGTTTTATGCTTTCACAGCCGAAGGTGTCACTGGGACATTTTTGAATTATTAGAGAAATAATGAGCATTACTCACAGCCTGCCACGTGGGAGTATTTACCCACAGTATTAAACTGAGCAGGGAGGCAGCCAAAGGTGTGGTCTGGATCCAGAAGGTCTGGCGAAACTGCCAGGAAGTGGTGGTGGCTGATCCCTGCCACAGTTACGCAAGGAGACCTCCTCATATGTGAGGGTTTGGCTCCCCTGTATATCCAAAGGAAAACCTCTGGTCATCTGCATCTCCACTGGTTTTGCATGCAAAGGAAAAGAATAAATTGAGCCTTCTCCTTCACACCTCAGAGTGAGTGGAGAGGCAGAACAAGACTGTCATCATCTCTGTAAAACCCATCTGGAGGCAGGAAGGGAGCTAAAGTGGAAAACAAGTGTGGCACTTGCCCTGCTGTTTTTGACTTGTCCCCTCATACAACGGGAGGTGAAAGTGTGGGCTCTCGGCTTGGACTGCATGAGCAAGGCAGATCTCTGTTCCCAAGGTACTGGAGTGCTCGTGTGTCCCTGGCGTTTGCTAGTATGCAAAAACCCTGTGAGGAGCAGCAGAATAGGAGTTAAAATATCGGTGTGAGGGCAGCAAGCTAGGAAGCTGAGAACAGCTGTGAAATCCAGGAAAGGCAACCGATAACAGAAAGGAACAGGCAGGTGCTGGGTGGAGCAGTGACGACACCAAGGCCACACCACAGATAAGGCCACCCACCAGACACAGAGCAAGAGCTATGTGAAGCAATCCAGTGTGGCCTCCTGCCATCGGTGCCCAGCCAGATAGAAAGCCTGCAAACAGCATCACAGTCACCCAGGAGGGAAAGGCATGATAAGGGCTCACAATGCAATGAGTGAACCCAGGCACGTGTCATGGACATGGGCAGCTGCATGCTGGTGAGTGTACGGAAACAAGAGCAAAGACAGGGGCAATGCCACAAGGGAACAAGCATGAGATTGATTTTGGCAGCAGAAGTCTCCTTCCTTGTAATTTTTATCTCCAGCATAGTTTTTCTGCCTTCCTGGCTGAGAGACTCAGTCTCTCGCTCCGCAAGCAAGTCCAGGACATTTATACTTGCCCTTCTTTCCCTTCTTCCAGGGCTCTGGCTGGCAGGAGTGCGGGGAGGATGCAACAGAGCCAGGACACTTGCCCCTGCCCTGGGAGAAGCTGGAGAGGAGTCCAAAGACAACCCAGACAGAGAGGAGGTGGAGCAGCTCCCCTGTGTGCTGCCATACTGCTGGGAGCCTGGGTACCTGCCGCAGACAGCAGACGGGTGCCCTTCTTCATGATACCTGCAACACGGAGAAGGAAAGCCCAGGCTCAAATGCACGACTGTCTCAGACATAGCTGGAGTTGCATGACCAACATAGGGGTGAGAAGCCAAGAGAAAACTTCCTGTCCCACCCAAGGAAGAATTTCCCCACCTGTTCTTCAAGGGGGACAGTAGGAAGAACGCTCATTAGGGGCTGCAAGCCTGTGCTTGAGAGGCAGGGAGGAAAAAACAAAACCAGTTTGCAAGATGTGAATTCCCCTTTGTCATCTCTTACCACGTCATTTTAATTTGCTCTGTGAAGGCAACAGCATTTGAATACCACAGAGGAACTGGGTGGAGGAAGATCAGCCAACAGGTTTTACCCAGCACTACATAACATAGTGCCTTTGGTACAGAGAGGATGCAGACATTTTCTGCTGCCCTCTATCTGAGGAGAGCAATCTGGAGCATACAACATACCCCAGCTGCCTAGCCCCAGCTTGTCACTCCTGCACTGCTGCCAGTATGACCAGAAGAACCAGGCAATGTTTAGGACCAGTGATACATCATGGTTCTCTGCCACAGCAGCACTGGAGGCATTATGATCAGCATTTGGGTGGGTTTTGGTCTAGTAGAAATGTTGAGGAATACCATAAACGCCCATCACAGTTACCATTGAGGGCTGTGATGAGTGTTAGAGTGGAATCAGCTTACAAGGGCTGGCCCCATAACATCCACATAGTTGAGTATTGGCTGGGACCAGATTTACAAGGTTGGGTGTGCAAGGAAATACACCTGTGTAAACTGGAGAGTGAGAGCTGCTGTGTCGCTAGGATCCAGTGTGCTGGCGGCAGAGTCCTCCAGGATTTGCCCACCAAACCTCGTGCACAGCAGGGACTGATCAGGGCATCCATGGCTTTGTACATGGCCCACCGAGGACGGAGATCTCCTGCCTCCCTGCTGGTCAGTATTGCTCACCCTTCAGGGTAAGTTTTCTTTCCTAACTCTCAACCTAAAGATCTTGAGATTGCGGTTTGTGCCTGTTGCTTTTTATTCTGTCATCTGGCACTAGCAAGAAGAAGTTGGCTCCATCAACTGCCCTTCTTGCTGTTGTAGGCTGCTGTTAGGTCCCCTGATATCCTCCCCTCTGCTAGACTATACAAGCCCAGCATGCCCCCATGTGCCTCAGGAACAACTGCTAATGCAGTTAAATACTTACTTTAGTTGAGGGATTTCCAAAGTGGAATAATAAAAAAAGGTAAAGGTTGTTGAACTGTGTAAACTCCATAAAGAGAGACTATAAAAGATGTGTACAACCACGTTGGTGGAGCAGAGGAATGGGTCTGCAAGGGGAACCCTAAACTGGTCACTTTCCCCCTTCCCAAACCCCAGTTGCAGCCCTGTTGAGTTGAGTGGAAGGACCCCCCAAGGGCACCCCTGTGCAGGGTCCATACCCCTGCGGCCACAGGGGATGCTCACAAAGTTGTTCCCTCTTGTTTCAGCCAGTTGGGGCTACTGTGTAGCTTCCTAAGCCTTGGGTAAGGCTGTGGAGGAGAAATGTCTGAGCATGGCCATGGTTAGGTCCTCAGCAAGTGCAAATGTGCGTGCTGTGGATGTCTGAAGCTCTCCCAGCCTGCTGGTGGTTTCTGTAGGACACCAGCCCCTTTCTATAGGACAGAAACCCCCTTGGCTGCCCCTTGTACAAGCAGCACCTCCTACCTGCCCCTACGGTGAAGGAGGCCCTCAGTCACTTCTGGCCCAGATTTTGTCTCAGCAAGCCTACCCTGAAGGAGATGTTTGTCAACACTGGTATTCAGCTACAACACCAACTTACCACCCAGTGGTCCTCTTTTCCATTCTTCATCCTTCCCAATTGATTTTAATTCACCAGAGGAAGGTTGGGACAGATATGGAAAATTCATCTTCTCAGAAAGAGATGGAGAGGATACTTGGAAAGACGAATGCAGAAAAGCCAGTCTTGTAGGCGATGTGTCTGGCATCTTCTGGGGTGGTGACATTTGCTGAGAAGTCCTTCACTGAAAAGCTGGCATCTCTTACCACTGAGGATTCTCTGCAGTTTCTCTGTCCTCTCCCTCCTGCATTTACCACCTCTGTGTATTTAAAACAGGCATCCATAGCCCACTTTTGTCAGACTGAATCTTAAGATAAAATAATTTGACTTTGTTGATCTCAGCTGCAACCATCAATGTGACCAAGCTGGTAAGCATAGCAAGGTATTAAACTGCCCATGATGATGGGTAGGGAAGCACTGGCAGTGACTGCACCTGCCCCACTCTGCTGAATTTTGTTCCCTCCAGCCCCTCTGCTACCCCAGCCTGTCCCATCCCACCCAGTGATGGGGTGGGCTTGCCACAGCATGGTAGGCCTCCTGTGTATTTGAGATATCACTCCTGGTGTCCCGCCCAGTGCGCCAGGCAGCTGAGTATCTGCCTGACCAGATCTCATGGGATAATCCTCAGGCCACAGCACAGCGATCCAAATCAGCCTGGATATCCTGACTTTTCTACGTGAAGTCTCCCAATCCAAGTGAAGATATCTGCCATGTAGAAGAGCAGCAGCTGCAAAGTTCGATAGCTGATTGGGATGAGATCACCCAGTGAAAAGAGATTGTAAAGCAGCCAGCAGTGCTGGCAATTGGAGATGGCAGGTCGCACTGGGGTGGCTTATCAGTTGTGTGAAAGTGCCCAAATAATCCTTCTGAGTGCACAGTCCAGCTGTTCCCAGTGCCAATCAAATGCTGTGCAAAATGCTGCTTTTCCCAGTGCTGCTGAGATAAGCTTGTGCCCTTCCCTATAAATGCAGCCACGAGTGGAGCAAGGCGTGTGAGCGTGTGCAGTGGAACCAGCCATGTCTGCAAGGGACCTGATAGCGGCGATGGTGGTGGCGGTGGCACTGATGACTCTTGTCTCTGCTGGTGGTAAGTCCACTCTGCTGCTGGCTCTTCAGTGGTGTGTTGGAAGGACAAAAAATGGATGGGAGGGAGGAAAGACTGAGAAATTCTGGTTTAGAAAGTAGGCAAGGAAGGCAAGAAAATACAGCAGCAGCGTGGTGGGAAATAAGGACTGGAGCAAAGACACTGTGCCTTATTAACAGTGTGGAGCAAGGGTTACAGGCTGGTTCACTGCCGGTATTGCACTTGGGAGAGGAATAGGATAAGGAACAGCCTCTGATATGAATGGCAACTGGAACCTGAGAGGACAACACATACAGTGGGGTCACAACTACTGTGTTCCTGCCTCCATGAAGACTTGCAAGCCTTGGCAAGAACAATACAGGCTCAGTGTACTCAGGTGGGAAGCAGCTGTTCATAGTGTCTGGAATAATGGTGTTACCTAGGTGCACGTAAGGGCTGGTGATCCTGCAGCAGCTTGTGTGGAAGCACTCACGTTCCCAGGACATCCATGTACCACACAGTTGTGTTGTGAAATGTTGCTACTGCTCTGCCTGACTGCAGGAAATGAACCTTTAGGATGCAGCTTTTCCTGGGGGTGACTGTTGTCTGGTTGTGCAGCACCACCCAGTCTCAGCCCTCCACATATACCCCATGCCCCCAAGCAGCACTGCATGGGTTAATTTCCTGGAATGTGTTGGATGTCCTGTAGGTCTCCTGGTCCAGAGACTAGGAGAGAGGGCTGTTAGGAAAGAGATTAGGGAGTAAGAACAGGCAATCCTAGCTTTGTCTCAGGCAGCTCAGCTGTGGATGGAAGCTGTGCACTGTGCTGTGGGGATCGTGGGAGGTGGCATGCAGCAAACCGATCCACCCTCATGAAACCCACACAGCTGGTTCCAGGTCCTGAGCAGGCCCTGCACAACCCTGCCTTCCCTTTGGTTTGGACATGATGCCCTGTTGATACCTCACGTTCCTGCCACCAGTCACAGGTGCGCCACGCTCATGGGTCTCTGCTCTGTTTTAGGGGCAGAGCTGAGTGAAGGGGATGGCCTGAGAAAGGTAAGACGTTTCTGATTTACCTCATTCATGGCTTGAGATGGGATTTAGTGCCTGGCGTGCCTGGGGGAAAGGCTTATGGGTATTGGGGCACCAGCATCAAACCTACATCAAAGGCTGGGCTTTGTGTTCCACTGAGGGATGCAGTGTCCTCTCCTCCCTGCTTTCGCATTCGGTGTGTAGGCCCTGCCCTGTCTGGGACAGAAGGAATCAGATCACCAGTGACACTTACTCCTGCCCAGGGGCTGTGGGACAGAGAGACAATTGCTGTTGGCACTGAAGTGTGTGCTGCGGTTTCTCCTTTCCAGCCAGTGTGTGGAGACATGGTCGAGTTGCAGGCCTGTCCCCTCCTGCACTTGCCTGTCTGCGGGACCGACGGGAACACCTACGCCAATGAATGCCAGCTCTGTGTGCAGAAAATGTAAGCTCATGCCTCTGACAGAGACCCCCAGGGGCCTGATTTTGGCTGTCTGAAACTGGGCGCATGTCAAATACCATCATGCAGGCTCCCTCATTCCTGGGGAAGTCTGTGGCAGACAGGAAGCATACGAGCTTCTGCTAGCAAAGTAGAAACGAACATTTTCCATGTCAGCTGAGCCAAGTGCTGGGCAGGGAAGACAGGGAGCTCCACTCTCCTGTGCTGGCAGTGCTCACGGATAGGTGAAGGTATGCCCCCAGCCCTTGCCTGCAGGTTCCTGTCCTGGCACCACATTTAGTGACTACTGCGCAGCTGCAGGCTGGGGAATTTAGCTTATTGTGTTGGCAGGGGACTAATCCCATAGAAGAGCTGAATATTCATCTATTGGATCAGCTTGCTAAAGCAGATCTGTATGCTCAGCAGATCCAAAAGGTGAGGTCGGGAGTCCATGGCAGGGGACTCTTAGAGAGTCAGCAGTCCCCACAAGTGCCTGCACGCTGGCAGTAAACCAGATGCTCCATGGAGGACTGGAGACAGTCCCATCATCTGTGCTGCCTGCAATTAGAGAAGGGAGAGCTGAACTTAGATGGGCACCTAGTCTGGACAGTCAAATAGTGCCACTAAGTCCTTCAAAGGACTTTCGCAAATGCAGACGCCCCGTTATGTGCCTCAGGGCTCTTTTGGCAGAACTTCAAACCAAAGGTACCACCTTGAAACTTGAAGACAAGGGCAATAGGGACCTCTTGAGAAACACAAGGGTTGCTTTGGGGCAGTGATTTTATCCAGATTGGGAGGTTACAGTCTGAGCAGGGATTCCTGCTGGGAAGGGACCAAGGGTGAAGATCAGGTTGGACACAGGTCAGTAGTGCACTTACATGGAAAATAACACAAATTGTGTGCTGGGATACTGGAGGAAAGGGATGACCGCCTTGTCAGGGGAAGCTGCAAGGAGGTGCAAGGAAGCTGCGTCCAGCTGGTCTGGGGAAGGGGAAGCTTGGGCGGATCTAGCAGCAGCGTGCATTTGCAAATGGGATGGAGCCACACTCTTCTTGCTGGTAGCAGGTGATGGAACACAGGACAACAACCACAGGCAGCAGCCTCAGAGGGTACAGGTTGGACATAGGAGACTCGTGCACCAGGGAGACAGGAGAGTTGTCCACAGTTAAGGGGGGTGGTTAGACCTCTGTGGGCCAGGATGACTTGCAGCCACCTCAGCTTTTTAGACAGGAAAATGAGCAAGCCAATTTTATAATAATCAGCTCCAGTCCATAGGCTGGATGGGAGCCAAAGTATGACTCAAGGAGTATTTTTTGAACTCTTACTCTTTTTTCCTATGTTATTCTAGGAAAACCAGGCAAGACATCCGGATTTTGAAAGATGGGGAGTGTCAAGATACCTGAGCTTTATCGAAACTTTTGTGAGCGTGGAAACAGGTGATTAATTGAACCTGTGTTCTCTGTGCTAAATGCACGTTCAAGTTAGAGATGGTGAATAATAAAATGATGTGCACAATCTTATTTCAACAGCACTTTTTTTATGCGAGGCTGAGGGAAAAGAATACAAAATAACTCCCACAAAACGCTACAGTGTACAGTCAAAATATTAATTTCAAATCCCCACCACATACCAGGGCTCTGCACGGTGAGTTTTATTTCACCCATGCTCCTGTGAGAAAAGCCATGTGGGAGCAGCAAGAAACACATAGATCCTGGTGAAGGAAGTGCTGAACAAGAGCCATTTTCTTCTGTAGAAGGCAATTCAGTGAAGAGAAAGTAAACTTTCTTCATTGTGGAAGAAGACACCACCTCTTCCAGAGCTGATGTAAACTGAAAATAATATCTGCACGTCTCATATCAGCTGTTATTCAGCTTTTCATTCAAGAACCTTTGATAACAGCAATCAGCCCAAATAACACATGGGAGCATATGAAGAACCTGAGTGGAGACTTCAAACACAAGGGTTGCTGGATTTCTGCTTTACCACTTCAGAGCAACCTCCAAATTCAACTAATTACCCAGAAATTCTCTCCAGGAACTGCAGGTTCCCAACCTGTTGCCAAATTTCAGGTCTAGGTTGCTCCTGGTGTCAGAGTCATCCTTGGGGCTGTGGCAGGGCACCATCCAACCAAGGTAACAGTTTAAGTGTGCATTAGCAGTCCTTGAGGTTCCCTCTGCTCTTATCATCTTCTGCTTCTACCAGATGGAGCGTAAATCACCTTTCATTATATATCTGTAGCGAGGTTGTGTAACTTGGGTATGTAAGGGGCTCCCTTTGCTTGCAGTAGCAGAGATCAGAGGGCACAGGCTAATCCAGGACTTGTCTCCTGAATTCAGTTCAGTCCTGCACCAGACATCATATTTCTACAGAATAACTGGTTGAGATTTCTGATTAGCTTTAGCAAAGCACTGTCTGCTTTGAAACGTAATTCCCTGTGGATTAAAAACCCCAGGGACAGATTTGTACTCGCACACAGGGGATTACATTTCTCTGATTTGCTGCTATACTCACATGGCTCGTTTACAGGCATCTGGGGAAGAGTCTAGGCTGCATCACAGAGTCAAGCAATCTCCTTGAAGCCAGTGATCACACTGTGAGTCTGAGAGCCGTGCCAGCAACATGACTACTGTGCTTGGCCAGCTGGCCATGTAATCTACCTCCATATACATCTTCTAGTTCTGCACCTTTTTGGAGCCACCAGGTGAGAGATTGTAGCACCATAATGCACAGCAAAGCCGTTGCTGATAGATTTAATGCTGCAACTGGAAATAGTATTGAGAAGCATAAAAGAGCCATGCTTAGTCAGATAGAGATCCATCCAAAACAGCAACCACCATTTTTGCCCAGGGTCAGCCGCTGTCCTTAAAAGCCTTTCTCTCCCTGAAAGCTCTTCCTCAGGCTGAGAAGACCTAGCCTGGCTAGTTGCTTGGAGTTGTCCAGAGCCTTGATTGTCCCTGATTTACTTCCCTGGACCCTTTCCAGTTCTGCAGAGGAGGGGACATAGCTTGCCCACCTGTCCACAGCTGCTGCTATTACCTAAAGCACTTCCATGATGAACAACACAAATGCATTGCTCATTTTGCCCCAGGGGTTTGCCGCTGCTGCAGCCAAGCCAACTACAGGTAGGACGTATTCAGTCAGTTCTGTCCTAGTTCTTTGCCAGGGCTGAAGAGAAGGTTACAACCAGCATAGCATGGTGCATAACTGGTACCCGATTGCCCCCCGAAGGGTAGTACCAGCCTCTCAGCCCCACAGAGTCGTTCGAGGCACACAGACAGAGTGGCTGCAGCCATCACTGCATATCCCCAGAGAGCTATGTCTATTTATTTGCAGAAGTTAGGAAAAAACAACAGAGACAATTCAGAGGCTCTTCTAAAGAGGGAAATCACATGCCTCCAGCAAAACATGCAGTGTTTATTCAGAAACTGCAGAACTAAAGCACACAGTTGTGGGCCAGATCTGCAAGGTCAAAGCGTGGGCAGCCTCAGGACAGGCTCAGTGTTGACTCTACATGCAGTGAATTCAGAGATAATCATCCTTCCCAGAGACTGGTGGATTTGCCTGTTTATTTCACACAGGTCAAGAACAAGCGGCAGCCCAAGGAGAGGCAAAGGGAATGATTTAGCACTACCACAGATCTCAGAGGTTAGTGTGGGACAGCTGCATCCAGCCTGGTACAGAGATCTTGACTCTGAAGCCAGGCATATCTGTGTCTTCCAAGGCCAGGTGATAATCAGGAGGCAGCCGGTGGACAGCAAGACAACTACAGTGCACCAGGTGGATTTGCAATTTTGCATACAGTTTTGGCTGTTGAATGTGTCAATTTCCCATCTTTTCATCCTTCAGTCAAGGCAGGGTGAGGAAGGCTTTCACAGACACCGTAGTTCATCATACAGAGCTGCTGGTAGTCCTGCTCTGTGAGCAGCAAATTGCAAACAGACAAGTTGCCCCCAGATCTGCCTCAAGTCAGGGAGTGAAAGACAAGCCTGAAAATTGCTTCTCTGTCATGGTCATGTGACACAAAACTGGAAGAAGTGCTCTGACACCCAACTAGAGCAACAGCAGTGTAGCTCTCCCAGCTGCCCACATTGATCCCTTCAGATAACCTTGGATCAAGGCCGCATTCACAACTGTAGGGAGGGATAGGCAAGTGTCTGGCTATTGCTTTGCAGTAGCAATGCTAGACGGGGATAAACAGAGATACAACTAAGACTCGTAAAAATCTTTGACCAAAGCCTGATGTTGCTGTGTCTGTGGTGACAGCAGCCTCAACAGTACTGGGAGACACACCCAGTGGCAGCATCCAGCCCTAAGTCCAGCTGTCCCTTGGAAAAAGCATTCCGAGGGCTTTTGGGGAGTGAAACCATGTGGGGGACTGGCACAGTGAGAGGTTCCCAAGGCTGGGGGTGTTCTCCTACTGAGCAGCTCCGGTGACACTCAAGGAGTCTGTGACACTGGTGCTGCTCAGGTTGCTGGACACTTGCTTGAGCAGCTTCAGTTCCTCGTCTAGGAAACCAGACACACCAGTGAAAGTGGCCCCAGGCTAGCTCAACAGAAATGTGGAAAGAAAGGGGAAGGAGGCAGGGCCTGGCACATTGTAGCTGTAACAGTTCAAGCAACTGAGACTGTCCAGTAGGTTTAACCTACTTGTACAAATTCATCCATAGCACAGAGGATGCAGCTTTGGTCACATCTGCTACAGAGCTCTGCTTAAGAAGAGGCTGCTGTGTTGCTGGTGCTGGTAGGGAACAGGGAGGTAACACTAAGCTCTAAAATGAGCCCAGAGTCCCTGGCATTGTGGGCATGTCTCTGCCTGTTAGTCCCTCCACTTCAGACCAGAGACAATCTGAAACTAGGCAGTTGAGCCTGTAATTTCCACACTGTTATCCATCACCAAAGCTTTCCCTTGGGATAATAAAAAATCATTTTTTCAGGATTTAAAGTAATTCACACAGAGTCAAATATCTACAGACGCAAGTGCAGGCTCTGTAAGAGGCCATCTATTCCATTAAACTTGTCTAAAGACTCTGAGGGTACTGCAGCTCTTTCTTTTACAAACATTCTTTACAAATTTATTGGTTTCTGCCCAGCTAGAAGATGGTTGGAAAGGAGAAACATTCACAGTACCAGCTCTGCAGTGTTTTGCTGAGTCAGGAGTGATTTATCAGACCTCACCAGGCTCTGAAATGACTGAGTAGATGGGGAATGTGAGAAGCTGAGTAAGCCACAGCCTGAGTATGCACCCAATTCCCACGGAGCACTGAAACACCCAGGGACTGCCGCTCTTTCTTCTATGTTTCGTATCACCTGCAAGCAGGCCAGAATATGTCAAGCTCTTTGAAAAAGTGCTTCCAGATGTGATGTTCCTCCATAGTCATATATATAGAATGATAGAACAGAATCATTTAAGTTGGAAAAGACCATCAAGATCATCAAGCTGAATCATTAATCTAGCGCTATCAAGTCCACCACTACACCATATCCCTAAGCACACATCTTTCAAATATCTCCAGGGACAGTGATTCAACCACTTCTCTGAGCACCCTGTTCCACTGCTTGACAACCCTTTCAGTAAAGAAATATTCTCTAATATCCAATCTAAACCTCTCCTGGCACAATGTGAGACTGTTTCCATTTGTCCTGTCACTTGTCACTAGGGAAAAGGGACCAGCATCCACCTCGCTGCAGTCTCCTTTCAGGTAGTTGTAGACAGGGGGATAAGGTCTCCCCTCAGCCTCCTCTTCTCCAGACTAAATGGCCCCAGCTCCTTCAGCTACTCCTCATAAGACTTGTGCTCCAGACCCTTTTCCTGCATCATTCCTCTTCTTTGGACATGATTCATCATCTTTTTTGTAGTGGGGGGCTGAAAACTGAACACAGTATGTGAGGTATGATAAGTTTTCCTCCTCCCCTGGTATTGTCTTTGCGTGGTAGAGCATCCTGCAAGATACAATTTTCAGGATGTCAGCTTAAGGCAGGGTGACCTCAGGACCATACAGCATCACACAGTGCTGGAACATCAGAACTCTCACCAGTACGGGATACCTTGCCTTCACTTGTGACTAAGCTACAAGAAACTTCCTTGTGAATGACTTGGAAGCGTCACATCTCTTTATGCCATCCATGTTCCTGGCTCACTCTTCTGTATCAGACCCTCCCCTTATCTGCTCTGCTGCCACCATCCTGCTGCTTCTTTTGGGGCTGTTAAACCTGCCCCACCTCTCTGCAGTGGGGCATCTAATCTGCATTGGACATGAGGGAGGAGCCCTAGAGCAAAGTGGTAATTCAAGGGGTAAGCAGAAAAGCAGCAGAGATGACCAGGGACCCCCAGGTTACATATGAAGAAACTCCCATGCATGAAATTTCAAGCCCTGCAGCTTCCAGGGATTTAGTGAGAGACCCTGAAAAGAGCGTGAAAGCAAAGGCTGTACATTAAAAAAATAAATGGCAAAGACTGGAAAAGGGCCAGATCTGCTCACCCTGCGGAGCTGCTCTGCTCCAGGACAAGTCTTGGGACTGCACAAGGGGGTGAGATCATCCCTATCACGAAAGGTAGGCAATTCCCAGAGACCTGGGAGCAGCCATATTGCCAGGTTCTTCTTGCAACTTTGGAGTCACTTTGAATTTATTGGTGGGGTAGGGGGAGTGTGGTCAGGGGCACTAGCACCTCAACAGGGCATGAGCAGTTGAGTATTTCATGGAGAAAAGTGCTGGTAGAAGCTGAATCCCAGATACTCCAGCACTGATCGTGTTAGAAACTGGCTAAAGTGGCTATGTGTCACTAGTCGAGCAGAACTGTTAAGCACAGGTATAATCTTAACCTTTTCTGCACTCTTCCAGCAGGAGAAACTCTGAAGGCAGTTTGCACAGGAGGTCAGCATTCCCACCTCATTTCACATGCAGAAAACTGAGGCACACTGACTTGGGGGACCAGCTATGAAGACTGAAGGGCAGCAACAAGATCTCAGAATTGAAGCCACTGTACCAAGCAGAAACTCCCCCTTTGTAGCTATATTGGCCCCAATGGTCCTACAGAAGCCATGTGAGCCTTCAAGCCATGCGGGTCTGGGGATGCAATTGCAACAGGGAGCTAGGAGCAACCACTAAAAGATATCCTTCTGTAGGAGTAAGAGACCAGCTGGGTCTTCCTGCTAGTTTTACTGGGGATGCCCATTGACATCTTGCTTCATGAGGGAAGTGCTTTGCTCATAGCCTTGATCCACCAGGTATGAGAACAATGAGCCATTGGAAAGTCATCAACATGTGCAGACCCTTAGCTGGAGTCCTGGTATGGATTCACTCTTCTCTCTGAATTTCCCAGAAAGGTGGTGCAGCCCTTGGATAGGCCACATGATTTTGGCTGGACCAGGAGACAGTCCTGCTGTGAGGACAACTGGAGTGGGGATGGAGGTCCCACCCCACCAGTACTGCTAGGGTCCTATGCAAATACCTTTGAAACAACATATCTCACATTTCAGATCTCACTAAGGGTGCTCAAGGATTAACAATACCTCCTACATCTCACTTTGGAAACCAGAAGAGAGCCAATGGTGCATGCTGTCCTGCCATGCAGCTTCTCTTTACTATGAAGGATGACATTTGAGTCACGGTTTAGCAGCAGAGTGTAAATTTCCTATCTGAATGGAATTAGTTGCTCTACAAAAGCGCTAACATGTTTTGTAATCCACACAGTAGATCCTGAGCAAAGGCTCCCATACCATTGCACTCTGATAAGGAGAATATTATTGCTCTGCTAGTGGCCTGTCCAGATAAGAGGTTTGGGGCGGGCAGTCTGCGTTTTTTTGTAAATGCTCGCATTATGTTACACCAGTATCTCCAGGTGCCATTCCCAGGGAACTAAGTTGTTTTCTATTTAAAACGGCAAAGGGCAATGGAGAATTTAGGCGAAGACCATGCTTATTCGGACTCTTCTCCATCAGCTTCAGCAGCCCATGAAGAGTATGCTGTGCCAGGTAATGGTGAGACTACTCCTAAGTTGAGTTTTTGAACAGAGGAGAGAATGATCTTTGTCACCAGTGGTTTCTAAAATAAGAGTTAATAATTACCAGTCTATGTTGGGGGATGGAGGATGCACAGTTAACTGCAGTTATGTCGCTTTTTCATGTTGTGTTTCAGATCACAAAGGGAAAAGTACCTCGAAAGGCTTTTCAACGCTGACAGAGTCTCTCAGGCAGCATCAATATATTGCCTGTTTGCAGACTGGAAATACTGTCTCGTTGTTTTCTTAGCTTGATGGATGTTTTTTCTTTTCATTTCAACTCTATCTTTGTGTCCTCTGTTGAATAATATTTTATCAGGATGCAAAAGCTTTACTGTAATCTTTTCTGCCTAATGCTAGCAGGTGACAGATGGCTTTGGAGCAGCGGAGGGTGTGCTTTCTTAGACCAGTTAGGAGAAAATAAGGGTTGTTTGCTACCTGTGCAAAATAATTTGCTTAGGGTAGGTTGGGAAGGAGATTCTTTGCAAGCAGCTAAAAATATTTCCAGAGTTCACAAGGCATTTTGAAAAGGAAAGAAAGTTACCTTGACCACAAAGAGATGCACAAGGGTTTATGTACTTCAGCAAGCCCTGTGCAGATTGTGCTGCTGCAACTTGTAACCTCATCTGTGCAGGCAACTTCCTACTTTTTGCTATGTGGATAGCAGAGCCACCTCCTGCTGGCTGTGTCCTGCTGCATCTGTTACTGCTTCATGTTGGGAAACAGCCTCCTGTTTGGGGAAAGTCTACTTGGCTGTGCCTTGTGCAGTCCCAAGCGCAGTGTTTTTATCTCAGAGGCTACCATGACTGAGATGCCCCTGCCATGACTAAGAAACTCTAGTACTGGTGTTTCATGTAGTCTTCACATCTGTATTGCATCCTGCTGTGCCTCTTCTCTTTGGCCTGGTTAGGCTGGATTTTCTTTAGGAGAGGAGCCACCTTCTCCTGTATGGCTCACTGTGCTCGGAGCCCCTGGAACTACTGTATAAAAAGCGGGAATAAAAGAACAGAAAAACTAAAAGGCACCAACAAAGTAGGATTATGTTTTATTTTTTGGTTGTGACGGTGGCTGTTTTTATTATTAGACAGCACTTGGAATACCATGCCCACATTTGGGCAACTCAGCACAGGGAAGACAAACGCATACCGGGATGAGTCCAGTGCAGGGCCACCAAGATTGCTAAAGGCTACAACAGGTCACATATGAAGACAGGTAGAGGAAACCAGGTTTGCTTAGCCAGGAGAAGAGAAGGCTGAGAGGGATATCTCATCGCAGTAATCCTCTGCCTAACAGGAGTCACAAAGAAGGGAGAGACAGACTCTTTTCAGGGGTGCACAGGAAAAGGACTTCAGGTCCACCAGGTCCTCAGCAGGGCTGGATAGAAAGGAAAAAAATTAACAATGAGAGTGGTGTGGAGATCAGAGAGGTGGGCTTTGAGGTTCTTATTCCCAGCTTCTCTGAACAAGATCGTGGACATCTTGATGGAATTTTAAAGTTGGCCTAGCTTTGATAAGGAAATTGGAACACAGTCCAAAAGAGATCCTTTCCAAGCTAAATTTTTGCAAGATTATTATGACTATCAGTGTGTCTTATAGAAAGATCTGCTTCAGGGAGAGGTTGGCTCCTGCCTTCAATTTTGCTTTCTTATGTTCAGAACTACAGTTTTTCTTGCATGTAACAGACATCTGGGATACATGAGCTGTAGTTCCAGCTCAGCCTTGGAAATCCTTCTCACCTTGCCAGTTCTCCCAGCTGGTTGAGGGAAGGGTGAAACAACCATTCTTCACTCATTTGACCTAATGCTTTAGTGTGAGCTGAGGCTCTTTGTGGAAAGAGATGGGTCTGACTACATCTGGAAGGAGCAGGTTGTAGTTCTGCTTTTTCATTGTGTGCATTGTTGAAACTATGAAAATCAGCACTTTTGTGACCAATTCAGTGTATGCATAGGAAGACTCCCCTCCCTCTCCAGGCCCCAGGGAAGAGGTGTTGCTCCTGAACAATGCTCTTTGTCTCAAGGAAGAAGTCTCATGCTACTTGATCTAAGCCAGGTCTTTATTATCACAGGCTGGAGCCCAAGCTAGAAAATTCAGGGCTTAATGGATCAGAAACTACAAGATCTGTTGCCACATCATCAGGGGTGTTGTCTGTTAGCACAAAGACGTCGGGGGGGAAGTTCCGTGTTGGCTTCAGTGAAGTTCAGGAATTCATCTGCCAAAGTGTAGACAGCTGAGATGTCTTTACCTCAGGAAGCCATTTGGAGGTCTTTGCAGCCAGTGAAATTAGCACAACTTATCATGGCGTAACAAGCCATTACACGGGGTGACTGGGACACATGGGGTGCCCCTTTCTCCTGGTGGCTGTAGGTAACTGGCACAACTAGCCCAAATGGTAAAGTCAGCATTAGAGCTTTCTCATGAGTCAGTCTGTATTCAGCTCTGCCATGTTTTACTTCATGGTTGCATATCAGCTTGAGGCTGTTTGTGTGGTCTTTGGGACCAGCCTCCTCACCCCCTGCAGAGTGTACTAGCCCTGTTCTGGTCTCTGATTGAGTCACCATCCCCTACAGAATCTCAGGTTAATAAACATGAACATTTGTATATGGAAAAGCCTGTGCCACTGGCTCCCTCTCTTGCCTCATAGATCTGTTCCTATGTTGCAGGACTGGCTGTACTGCAGGGCTAAGTTTTTTCCTTAGTTAGTTAGATGAGCATCTTAATCTCAGTGGTGTCCAGGCACAGCTATCTGGGGAAAGGGATAACAACAGAGCAAACACGAAGAATTTATCTTGCAGCCTGTAGTGATGTCTGGCCAAGGGATTTCATGGCATCCTGGTGGCAAGGAAAGCTTCCCCCAGGCCAAAGCTGCCACACTGGTAAATAGGTTGATCAAAGGTCACACCAAGGAAGAAGCAACAGGAAGAAAAATACAGTTAGAAATTTAGACTACCTTCCAACTCAAGAGTCTGGGAGATTTAGGTGGTGTGTCATGGGATCCCACTCAATGTGGCTGAGCTAGAAGTACAGCACCCAAGCAGTTTTGTATCAAGACCTGCTCCATGACAAAAAGAATATAGCCTCTTGCATTAGTACTCTACCACTGGTCAGGGAAGCGTTGAATTGTCCCTTGGCCAGGATGTCATATTAGCACTCAGTTTGTCCTTGCAGAAGTCATCATCACTCATCGCTTAAGAGACCGGAAGATGCTCCGGAAAAGAAAAGCAGAAGCAGAGGAGAAAGAATCAATTCAGTGGGTTCCGAGGTAAATCTTGTTTATGCTGTGGAGTAATTTTCTTGGTGCACCTAACCTTAAACCACGGCAGCCCAGCCTCTACATCTTCACAAAAGGACAGAGCCGAGCTGGGCCCCATCAGTCACCAGTGGGGAAAGGTGATCTGCAGCTCGTAGCTGCTGAAGGTCTAGGTAGGATTTAGAGAGCAGAGATCGACAGAGGGTGGATTACATAGTTGGTGGGGCTGGGTGGCAAACAATCCTCAGCCACAAAGTAGGGCCAGGGAAAAATTTAGTGCCCAAGTTCTGTCCCTGTGGCGCAGCCACAGAAGGTTGCAGTGCAGGGTTGAAAGGGAGAGTTGCAGAGGTGCAGCTTCTGCTGGGATGGACTGAGTTGTGATCACAGCCAGGCCAGGCAGAGTGACCTCAGGGCAGGAGGGAAAGTACTCTGCCTCACACCCAACCCTTCATTCCTGGCAGGAAGCAGAAGAGAAGCAAACGTCAAAGGAGAGGCAGAGGAGGCAGGCAAGAAGAGGGCCGCCAGCCAGCAGTAGATCTCAGCCTGCAGCCAGAACCGGAGGAGAACCCCCTGCCCAAATCCCAGGAGGATGCTGAGCCAGTATCTTCTGAGTTTGGAAAGCCAGTGCTGACCACCCAGGACCTGGTTGGTGGAATGCAACCAGGAGCAGCAGAGGGGAATCTGGCAGCCAAGAGCCAGAATCCTGTGGGTGAGCTGCTGAAGAGCCACTGACCCCATTGGGGCTTGGGGGCCAGTACAGTTCTGCCTCTTGAGGACTGATCAGCCAGCCCATGGCATCAATAGGGCATGGCTCCCTGCTCCACTAAATGTGACTCCTACTGAAAGGGAGAGGCAGGCTGTTGGGGCTGTGGGAGCAGATACTGCTATCCAAGTCATGGGGAGTGAGGAACAGCTCACTACCTTCAGTAAAGTCATTGGTATGGGGTCTGTGGTCCTTGATCCTAAATAGCACCTTGTCCTAAGGACTCCTCTGTGGCTCTGCCAAGACCCAGAGTTGGGTAGGGATCCTGTGGAAAGAAGATGCAGTCTCTTAAGGCCAGAACTGGTCAAGGAGAGCCAAAGCTTGGACATACTCTGTCCACAGTCCACACAGGTTTAGGGCTGACACTGAGGCAGCACTAGGGCAAGGGGTGACTATCAGCAGGGGACTACTGTTTTGGCACCTACCAGGACAAGGCACAGAGGGCATTAAGCTGGTCTGAACAGCAGATTATTGCCTAGGCTGAGGAAAGTGATTTACAGCCAGCACGAGTTGCTTCCCAGATCTGGGAAGAGGAAAGTACATTTAGTTCAGTGGTCAGTGAGATAATCATGTAGGTTGCTCCAAAACTGGGAAAACGTAGGTTGTGCTTCAGAGGAAGTGAGCACCCTCTGACCCCCAATTACTGCATTTCCAAAAATGTCTGTGCCCAGCGTGAAGAAGAGGCCTCTCACTGCATGCCCTTGTGCCATGGAAAACAATTATATCCTGGGGACTGGGCGTCACTGGGGCATATCACACCAGTCCAGCTCCAAGCCCTGAGATCTTAAAATGATGTAGCATCAGGGCTACATTCATTTATCCTGCCTTTAAACCCATCGGGGCTTTACTTTCTCCAGCACCTCTTCACAACCCCTGGGACTGCCATGTCTTTTGGAAAGCAGGCAGGCCACCATGAGCTACCTAACACTGCAGGCAGTAACAGGAGTCTGGCCATGGGGGCTTTAGTGTGGCACAGAAGGGTAACACAAAAGAGCCACCCAATATGAAATGATCTGTCTCTTATGTGCCTTGTAGGTGAAGAGGAGGTGCTGAAACCAACCGAAGCAGAAATACCCGAAGCTTTGAATACTCCTCTGGAAATAGACCACCAGGATGATTAATACAGCACAAATTCTCTATTCTGTATTTGGGGATTTTAGAAAATGTTTTGACTCCTTCCTGACAAATTCTAGTACATGTTGAAGAATTATTTCAACCAGCACCTTTCTTGTAAGCAATAAAGCCTGTGGATCACTCTGCTTTCTCTGATTCTTTAAGGGTACAATGAAGGAGAATGTGACCACTTGCTCGTAGACAGCTCTGCCCTCTCTGCTATCAGTGTTTCACCTGGGTGGTGGTCCCATGGAGGCCCGCATGGCACCCCACCACACTGCAGTTTAAATGTATAAACAAGCATTCATTTATATTTCTGAAAGGCATTTCTGATTTGCAGAAATTTGAGTGACATTGCAAAACTGAAACCCATTGTGATTTTTAGCTGGCTGAAACTGCCTGTCTTGTTTTTTTTCCTGCACTCAGTAAAACCTACAGCCATTTGCGTTATTATCTTCAGTCTCAAGGTCTTTCTCATGGCCTGTTTTCCTCCCTGGTAAGTAGCTTCCTTTCCTAAAGCCTGGGAAGCATTTTGTGTTCACTCTGACCTTGCTGAGTTGTCACATTAGGCAAACAGAAGATGGCAATAGGCTGAAATTTGGCTGAACCATACACTTCTGACAGGGAAATGCCATTTTGGGCAAAGACAGGAGCCACTCTGGACAGTTGTTGTGTCCCTGGCTCCTCAGTCACATATCCAGGAGTTTTCCTGAAGTCAGGAAGGAGCGGGGCCCTCTCTCTTTTCCCACATTTTGGGTCTTGTGGTCTTCTCTCCTTTGTGTGTTTGGGGGAGGGGGTGGCTTTCTTATGTTCCTGTAATATCCTGATACCGAGCATCTTTCTCCCCTTGATGTGGGTTGGAGGTCTCTACTGCCATTGTGCTTTCCAAGGACCTGTCTCTCAGAGCACAAAGCTAGCCATGCATTGATGTCCACCTCCATTTGAGGGATTTATGGATTTTTTTCATGGCTCTGGAGATGTTGCCTCTGTCCCAGGCTCTGCGTCTCAGCAGATGTGACATCCCCGCCAATGATATCAGTAACACCATCTCTCCAGTGACAGGATACACATCACTGACTCCGACCCCTGCTTCAGCCTCAGTGATGTCACGATGGGAACGCACTCACAAGCGTTTAGTACAGCCTCTCCACCACAATATCCTAGGATGAGCTCTGTAATCACACCACCAGAAGCTCTAAAGCATCTGGTGGGTGTCAAAGCAGAAAGGCTCCAGCAGCCCCACGACAAAGCAAATGCAGCCAATTCCCCATGGGCAGGTCCTAGAGGGACAGGTGTCCCTCTGCAGTTGTCTCTGTTTTGGTCTCCAGAGATATCTCAGCTGACTTAAGGTTGCACTCTGCCCTTGAGTGACTAACATCAGTGGGAGCAGAGCAAGATCTCTCACTTTCTGCCATGAACTACACAAGCCTCGTTAAACTCCATATAATTAAGACTTAACTGGAAGGCCACTTGGAAGGCCTGCACCACATCGGGAACTGTAGCCAGGGAGGACGCTGACCCCAGACCAAGGCACTGGGTGAAGACAGCTGAGACTGCACTGGCCTGAAGGGAAGGTTGAGGCAGGAGGCCATGTTATGGTTGAGCATCATCACAGAATGTGTGCCAGGGTCCTCCCACAAGTGTGGTGTCTACATCCCATTGCAAGGAGGAAGGACTGTAGCGTCTGCTGCTGTCAGGCAGGCTAGGGGACCTTTGTGCCATGATGGAGGCCAGCAAGAACTGATGACTCTTTGCAGCTCTCCATACCTCTGCTGTGCTCACAGGAAGGGGAAATCAGCCACAGAGCACACCTCCACATCTGCATACATTTAGGCTCATGTAGTTCCCAGAACTTCTTAGATTTTGGGTTGCAGATACTTCTGGGAGGCTTAAGAGTCATCTCAGAGATCACATCAGTCAAGGAGGGCACAAAACAACCAAATCCCTCCTTCTTTGGTGCTGCATTGGAACAGTAGGTGGTGGCAAAGGCCTGCCACGGTGAGGCAATACTCATTGCTGAGATACTTGTGGGCAGCAGTACCAATCCCATGGGTAATGGCTCGTGGGAACCAGAGGTAGCCCCTCTGTCCATCTCTGCAGAGATGCATTTGGTGGCTGGGAGGTCCTGGAGTCACTCCATGCACTGTGCACTCTGTCTCAAATCTGATCTCGCTCTAACTGGCTTATCTGGCAGCCGGTAAGAAAGGTGTGTCTGCAAGCAACAAATCTTATCGCAAAATAACCATGGGAAAGATAAAGCTCTTCTTATCAGCACTTTCATTCACAGCACACTGTTTCTTTCTCTGGCAAGAGGACAGCTAACAGAGCTCTTGCTTGTATGGATGGGGTTGAGGTGCAAAGTTGGACACGTGTGGGTCTATGTGCATCATAGAGGTAAGTCCTGAATGGAGCTGTGGCTGGGCTGACACAGGCAGCTGTACTCAGGGGAGGGGGAACGCTGGTTTTCAGACGCATTGCACCACCTACTCCTTGCCTTCCCTCTTCCTGAGCCTCAGAGAGGTATCTTTATCCAGGGCCTTTAACAGAGTATCCAAAAAAGGAAATCTTCACACTCTGGGATGACAAGTAGCATATGAGTCTGACACAAAGGGAAAGGCTGGAGGAGGTCAGGGACATTTGGCTGGTTGTAGTCTTCTTGATGATGACGAGTGGGCAATAGGTGAGTGGCTTCTGAGCTATGGGGTGAGGGAGCTAGGTCAGTACCTGACACAATGCTCTCCTCCTTGCCGTATTGTATAGGTGACAGGGCTATCTGAGGCTCTTCCAGGATACTCTGACCTGCTACTTGACCCATGCTGACAAAGGCAGATATGCCACAATATGCAGTGGGTACTACCACTACGATTGTCTTTTCAATCATAGGATTCAGCTTGGTGTTTTTTAATGTTAACTGAGTTAGGCTGACCATGCTGCTGTGAGCTCGTGCCAGGGCCACAGGTCCTGTTCCCATGTCCTGCAGAGCATGGGGAGCCATTCTGAACATTGACAGTCATAACAGGACAGCTAAGGAAAGGCAAGTTGGCATTATATCCAGGAGAACCACACTCTCCTTTCTCTACTGCCTTTCAGTAGCCTTCCAGGAAATACGCTTTCAGCTTTTTTTTGGGGGGGAGGGGGGGGAAGAAAGGGTGTTTGCTGTGTGCACCCTGGCTTCCTGCTTTTCAAAGTGTTCTTGTGAAATGGGGTCCCACATATTTGCAGGAAGTCAGGGGTGATTTCTGGCAGGCTGTTGCTCATAGGTGATGTTTGGAACCAGGAAGGCCTTCAGTTCTCAGCAGAACTACTGTCATAGCTAAGTCCGAGTAGAAAAAAGTGGGCCAGCAACTTAGAGTCAGAGGCCACCAAATGTCAGTGAAAAGACATTCCACCCCACAAGATCCTGGTGTTACAGAGATAAGAAAACTTTCTGGCTGATTTACCCATATTGACTAAGCAGCAAATCCTGGTGACAGCAAATACCCACTCCCTCTTTGGCCACTATTTCCTGTTCAGAGGGTGTTAACTCTGATCCTTTCCATCCTGTGTTCACCATTTAAATAAATGCCTCTCTAACACTGCCAGGGCTGCCACAGCCTGCAGCTCTGTGCCCAACTGGGCTCAGCAGGGCTTCGCTTGTTGGCCTGACTCTACTGTTTCACCAGGACATCCTGTAACTGTAGAAAAAGTAAAGTGGGAAGAGATCTCTGGAGATCTTCAATCCAACCCCATCTCAAAGTATGGCTTAACACTGACCACACTACTTAGGGCTTTTTTGAACCAAGTGTTGACTGTTTCCAAGATTGGAGATCCCTTGCCCGCCTCCTCAGACCCCATCCTAGGGCTGCCCCACTCTCATGAGAAGGTTTTTTCCTTTTGTCTATCCAGACTTGCCTTTGTCAAACCTTTTGCTTCTTGTCTCTTGCCCCATCATAGTGCACTTCAGAGAAACCCAGTTCCATTTTCTGTATAATCCTCTATAGGACTACAAGTTAGACTCCATGCTCACCTTCTGTTCTGCAGGTGAACAAAGCCAATTCCCTCAGCCCCTCCTATGTTCCAGCTCCCCACCTTGACAGTCTCAGCTGCACTCCAGTATAACAATGTCTTTCTTGTACTGGGTTACCCTATGTGGATCCAGTGTTCCAGCTGTGTGGTCATCCGCATCAAGCAGGGGCAATGGCCACTTGCTTCTGTCCCCCTGGCTGAAACTCAGTCCATCTGGATGGACTTCGTCCTTTAAGTATATTTTGTCAAGGCACCACCAAGGAAACACAGAAAATGCAAAAAAACCAAGACACAGCTTGTGTGTTAAATTGTGGTCTGAGCTTCATAGCCTTAATAATGATCCTTTTTTCATCTGTTTTCTGCATACACCATCTCCCAAACAATTTGTAAAAGCACTGGAATGCTTTGGCAGTGGAATTTACTGGAAGTTACTGCTTGTTTTGTCGAAATGTTTAACTGTAGACTGAAGGGGCAGCTCGAGAGCTGTGTTTCCATAGCTGAGCGTCACAGTCCGTGCAGGAATTTACCCACCCATTTGCAGGCACCTAAAGCAGGAGCTTTGCATTCCCGCTGAGAAACGCCTGGGGCAATCATAGACTCGTAGAATGGTTTGGGTTGGAGGGAGCTTAAAGCCCATGCAGTGCCAGACCCCTGCCATGGGCAGGGACACCTCCCACCAGACCAGACTGATCGAGGGCCCATCCTGAAGTGTAAAGTGGCCACCCGACCCCAGCTCCAAGGGTTGTGCACGCAGCTAGTGCCGGATAAACCCAAATCCCAACGAAAGCAGCTGCGGCTGCCTTGGGAATCCCTTAACACCCTGGCGGCCGCTCCCCCTCCCGCCCGCGCCCCCGGATTCCCGATGCGGTGCAGCAGCGCCCTCTGGCGGCGGCGACGGTGCTGCAGGGAGCGGCGGTTCGGGGACAGCGGGGGGGCGCGGGGTGCCCCCACCCGCCGAAGGTGCTTGTGCTGCTGGCGCTGTATTTCTCCATCAAAAGGGTTGTCAAACACTGGAAGAGGTTTCAGGAAATGCTGAAGGGATTTAAAAGACGCGTGGATGTGCTGGTTAGGGACATGATTCTGTGGAGGAGTTGGTAGTACTGGGTTTGTGGTTGGACTCGATGATCCTGAAGTTCTCTCCCAACCTAAATGATTCTGTGATTTCAAGTAACTTCTTTGCAACGTGATTTTTTTTCAAACGAATGTTCCCTGCGTAGAAGTCCAAGCTCTGAATCATCCTCTGCTTCCTTCATGAATCATCCTCTGCTTCCTTCCTGTACTTATAGGGGGCTACTGGAAAGCCGGGGAGGGGCTCTTTATAAGGGAGTGCCGTGACGGATCAAGGGATAACGGTTTTAAGATGAAAGAGGGGAGATTTAGATTAGCTATTCAGAAGAAATTTTTTACTGCGAGGGTGCTGAGGCACTGGCACAGAATACCTGGAGTAGTCAAGGATGTCCCATCCCTGGAAGTGCTCAAGACCAGGTTGGATGAGCCTTCGAGCAACCTGATCCAGTGGAACATGTCTCTTCCCATGGCAGGAGGATGGACTAGATGACTTTTTAAGGTCCCTTCCAACCCCAGCCATTCTATGATTCTACCTATGATTCTATGAATAAAGCCACCAATGTTAGCAATAACACTCCAGGCACGGCCTCACATTGTGGCAGAGTGGGACCACTCACTAGGCACCTGCAGTCAACTTGGTGATTTCTGCTCTTACCTGCAGAATGGAGCCAGGATGTGCATTCAGCCTCTATACAAAGCCGTGTGAAGGCATCTGGAGAATGTGGAATTTCTGTGTGACTACCCAATCCACTTCCCTTTGGCCCAGCCAAACTCCATCCACTATAGCCCCCAAAGCTCCCTGATGTGTTACAAGAATGGCAAAGGGCCAGGGTCTGGAGCACTTTCTGTTACGTTTTTCTTAGATTTATTTCCTTAGGATAATTATCCCAGCCAATCTCAAGTGCATTTGCTAAAAAACGTTTTTGCTCAAGTGCACAATGTAGAACTCTCTTGCACATTGACTGCACATAAGCAAATAAGTTATATCAGTTGCAATTCACTTAGTGAAAGGAAAGGCTAGTCCCTCCATTCTCTGATTAGACCTCAGCAATCATAAGTTCAGGTAGGCCTTCCAGGGAAATTTTTTATCCTTGCTCCTCTTCTGCACAAAGTTGGTGTTAAGGGCTGACAGGATCCCATACTGTTGGGAACTCTCATGTATGGGGCTTCACTCAGATTTCTCCCACCCAGCTGTCCTTTTGTTTGACAAAATCAAACATAGCTGATTGCTGATCAGCAGAAAATCTATGGTTAACATTGAAGTGCTGAGATTTCCACTCCCTCTCTATGTTTCCCCAGACTCCATTCCTGGTCCCAATCTCCATCCCACAGTAGGGACTCTGGGTTGGTGCCAATGGACACAATGCCAGCAGAGGAACCCCCTTCCTGGGCTGCATCTGTCTCTCACACACCCAAGACCTGCCCACGGGCAGCACAGGAGACCTGGCCACAGCAGATGCTGAGCCCTGAGACACAACAGAAAGAAGAAAAGTGTTGTACACCTCAAAAGACAGACCTCTCCCGGCCCACTGGTGTGGGATCTCTTGGTTGTGATGGTAGATAGGACCTGGTCTTAAATGCAGCTTGTAAATATGTTATTATTCAGGGGCCATGGCTTTTGTTTGACTTCACAGTGCAGAGGATTGGGACTTGGCCGGTCTTGGCTTGGCCTGAGCTGATTTTACCTTGCTTGGCTGTGAAAGCAATCAGTGGCAATCAGATCACTAGCACCTACATTAGGTTTCATTTATACTGATAATGATTATTTATTCTGTCTGGCTTGAACTGTTTGTGACTCAGGGCAACACCATGAGTACCAGCTTATGGCAGTGGTCAGGCACTTGTTGCTGCAAGAGTGCAAACCCATGTTATTCAAGTAAAGGCAGTTTTAGAGAAAACAAGGAGAACAGAAAATAAACCATTTGGGAACCACTGGAAAACAATATATAGAGAGAAATAAACTCAAGCGAACCTGAAAACTGAGAAGGAGGAAATCATCACCATCAGCACCATGTACCTCCTGATGATGAGAAGGAAACCTTCACCAGGAGCACCATGTTGAAGACATCAGGATGCTGGTATCACACAGTATCACAGTATCGTAAGGTTGGAAAAGACCTTTGAGATCACCGAGTCCAACCTATGACCCAACACCTACACCTACACCTACTCCTACTTGTCAACTACACCATGGCACTAAGTGTCTCATCCAATTTCTCTTTGAACACCTCCAGGGATGGTGACTCGACCACCTCCCTAGGCAGCGCATTCCAATGAACAATTACCCTCTCAGTGAAGAATTTCTTCCTAATGTCAATCCTAAACCTCCCCTGGCGAAGCTTGAGACCGTGTCCTCTCGTGCTGCCACTGGTCGCCTGAGAGAAGAGTCCAACTCCTGCCTCACCACAACCTCCCTTTAGGTAGTTGTAGAGAGCAATAAGGTCTCCCCTGAGTCTCCTCTTCTCCAGGCTAAACAACCCCAGCTCCATCAGTCGCTCCTCATAGGGCTTGTGCTCCAACCCCTTCACCATCCTCGTCGCTCTCCTTTGGACACACTCCAGCATCTCAACATCCTTCTTAAACTGAGGGCCCAGAACTGGACACAGCACTCAAGGTGCGGCCTGACCAGTGCCGAGTAGAAGGGGATGACGACCTCCCTAGTCCTGCTGGCCACACTGTTCCTGATGCAGGTCAAGATACCATTGGCCTTCTTTGCCATTTGGGCACACTGCTGGCTCATGCTGAGTTTTCTGTCCACCACCACTCCCAAGTCCCTTTCCGGCTGACTGCTCTCCAGCCACTCTGCACCCAGTCTATAGCTCTGCATGGGTTTGTTGTGTCCAAAGTGTAGGACCCAGCACTTGGACTTGTTAAACCTCATGCTATTGGAGTTAGCCCATCTCTCCAGCCTGTCAAGGTCCCTCTGTAGGGCCCTCCTACCTTCTAGCAGATCAACACTTCCTCCCAGCTTGGTGTCATCTGCCAACTTGCTGATGAAGGACTCGATCCCCTCATCCAGATCACCAGTAAAGATATTAAACAGGACCGGGCCCAGCACCGAACCCTGGGGGACGCCACTAGTGACCGGCTGCCAGCTGGATGGGACACCATTCACTACCACCCTTTGGGCTCGGCCATCCAACCAATTCCTAACCCAGCACAGTAAATTCCCATCCAAGCCACGGTCTGCCAGCTTGTCCAGTAGTCTACTATGGGAGACAGTGTCAAAGGCCTTGCTGAAGTCCAGGTACACCACATCCACAGCCTTCCTCTCATCCACCAGGCGAGTCACGCAGTCGTAAAAAGAAATCAGGTTGGTCAGGCAGGACCTTCCTCTCCTAAAACCATGCTGGCTGGGCCGGATCTCTCCCTCATTCCTCAGGTGCCACATGATCGCATCCAGGATTATCCGTTCCATAATTTTGCCTGGGACCGAGGTCAGGCTGACAGGTCTGTAGTTACCTGGATCATCCCTATGGCCCTTCTTGTGGATGGGCATCACGTTGGCCAGCTTCCAGTCTTCTGGGACCTCTCCAGTGAGCCAGGACTGTTGATGAATGATGGAACGCGGCTTAGCAAGCTCATCTGCCAGCTCTCTCATCACCCTAGGATGGATCCCATCAGGCCCCATAGACTTATGAGGATCCAAGTGGCTCAGCAGGTCTCTAACTTCTTCCTCCTTACGACAGGGTGGCTGTATTGCACCTCGCCCCTATCCACCACTTCAGTAGACCAGTTGTCCAGAGAACAATCTGCCTTACTGTTGAAAACCGAGGCGAAGAAGGCATTAAACACCTCAGCCTTTTCCTCATCTTTAGTTACTATATTTCCCTCAGTGATCGATAAGGATTGAAGGTTGTTGCCGCCCTTTTTTCTGCCGTTAATATATTTGAAAAAGCTCTTCTTGTTGTCCTTAACACAAGTGGCCAATTTAAGCTCCAGCTGGGCTTTTGCCTCCCTAATTTTCTTCCTACACGACTTGACAATATTTTTGACCACAACCTGACTCACCTGCCCTTCTTTCCAAAGGCGATACACCCTCTTTTTTTCACTGAGCTCCTTCAAAAGCTCCTTACTCATCCAGGCCGGCCGTCTGCCCCTGCAGCTCATCTTAGAGCACATCAGGATAGCCTGCTCCTGCGCCTTGAAGACTTCATTCTTAAAGTACGTCCAGCCTTCCTGGACCCCCTTGCTTTTAAGAACTGTCTCCCAGAGTACTCTCCTTACTAGTTCCTTACATAACTTGAAATCAGCACACCGAAAGTCCAACATGGTTGTCCTAGTTTTGCTCTGTGGTAAGAGACCCTCCCCTCCACCCCTGCAGCCACCAGCCTCAGGACACCCGAAGGGTGAAGATAACATCAAGAAGCAGGGGTAGATACTAAGAATGTTGTGTGTATGCATGTATAGCACTCTTGGCTATATGAGGTTTTTCTATACTGACTCAGACTACAAGACTAAAAATTGAAAATATATTGTTGAAACTTTTGCATGTAGTAATGGTAAACCCCTGGCTGCACTTACAGTGTTGCTTTTTCTGTTCATAACATGCCTTTGAATATTACACAGGAAGGGATAGAGATAGGAGTTAGGAATAGAACAAATCCACACTGGCACATATATGCCTATATCCAAGAGGCTGCTGCTTAAACATCTGGACCATGATCCATCCTACTACATACAGCATTCAAACAACAGGAATATTCATGGAGACGAACACTCTTTTCTAGAGTCCAGCATTGAGTTGTCACTTACACAATCGAGTTTCTGAATGCTCATAGCTAAATAATGTGCGATTTTGCTGTGATTCTGGGGATATCCCACATGCTCAGGTGAAGTGGCCATATCTTGATCTGCACACCAAGCTCACCACCTCTTGCAACTCCCATCACGACAGACATCATCATTGCTACTTTTTGACTAGCCTATCCCAAATTCAGCATGATGAGTTGGGATGGGGTGGCCAGGGAACCACTGCTGAAATGGCCAAGTCTATGGCCAGCAATCCAGTGAGCACTAACCTGGTAACAGACTATGTGCTAAAACATATAGCTACAGAAGTGCTATGAAGCACTGTTAACCTCAGAAAGTGACAGCCAGGACTCATGAGCATCTTTTCCAAGTGGAAGAGGTTAACATGAGATTCAGATGGTCTCCTTGCAAGAGCCAGCCACAGGCGTGGTTGACTCAGAGGGCTTCATGCACAAAGCAAACTGTGCCTCTAACTTCAGACCAAGAGCTCTGATGTTGGTTCAGGACTGTCTTTGGGTTGGGACTGTCTTTGAAAAAAATGTCAGAAGATGCTTGTTAGCTCCTGTGTCAATTAATATCTCTTTGGGTAGTTCACATTCAGGCAACTTTGCAAATCCCTAATTGGCTAGCAAATCTGAGTGTCCTGGCATCAGAAAAAGAAAGGATAGCAGTGGGAGCAGTTGGCTTAGTTAGCCCCTCTGAGCCAGCCCACAGCTACCATTCCTGCTTACTTCATAGCCACTTCCAGGCAGACATCTGGACCTGAATGCACAACGACCCTATGGACTTCCAATCAGCAGGAAAGCTCATGTGGCCTCCTTCTCCTCTTGGCCCAAGTAGTGTGGTCAGGGTACATCATTGTCATGACATTATTGGTCTCAATTGCCCTAGGAACCGACAGCTGGACACTGTGTTTGAATACTGGTGGAGGTGTGGGAGTTCCAAGTCTTGCAGCCCTTAGCTGCAGCTTCCCACTGGGACCCTCATTCCCTTTCTCTTACTCTGCACAAACAAAGAGGAGCTGGGGTGACTGCACAGATCCAAAAGTAGCTCCCAGAAGTAACACCAAGCTTCCAGGTACAGCCAATGTCACCATATCCCACCTTGACGACTTGGCCTCAGACAGGGAGAAGACACAAATCTAAGTGAAAGGAATGAGCCACGAGATCAGATCTGCTGTCTAAACAGTGCCTTCTATGAGTCAGGGCTTCAGGCCTATGCCAAGACAAGTGCGTGAAGCCATTCTTTGCCCTGACATGGGCCACTGTATCTCCATACACCAGATTCCGTACTGTTGGTTCCTCCAGGAGCATCAGTGTTCCTGTGCTCACATTAGTTCACACCCAGGCACTGCCTGAGTGGACATCTTCTCTGATCACTCATGCTGGCATCACAGTTCTAAGTAACAAAAGCAGCTGAAGTCCACCTCCAGCTGTACAGACTGACCTCTAACTACAATTCACAAAGCTTTGGACTTCCTCCAACATACTCCTTCCTGGTCAAACAGCAGCAGCCTTCCCTGCCTACTCTTGCTTATAAATTGGCATTTATTGACCTCTTCCAGAGCAGACAACTCATATGTGGGAGTCCAAAAGCTACTTAAGAAGAACTTCCTATCTGCTCTTTGATAATTTAGCAGATTAAACTACCTGTTCCTGTCTCATTCACAGCCCCTGAGGCAGCCTGGGCACCAGCTGCAGAGCCAGCTTTCTTTCAAAAGAAAAAACCCTCAGGAAGCCGGTGTACACACTCCCGGCAGGAAAAGGGGCAACATTTGCCATTGTCTTAGCCATGTGCAAGCTAGATCATCACCCTGAGGTGTGGAGCCGCCCCTGAAGGCCTGTTACACCCCCTCATTAGTTACAATGGTTGCTTGGTAAACTATTCCCACAGAACTTGCTGTTGCACAAGGTGAGCACAGTGTCTGCTAGCGGTTGTAGGAACTTCATCTCTGCAGCCCAAAAAACTCACTGGCCTGGGGTGTAGGAGGCAAGACAAAACATTTCTGGTGCTGCTGCTACAGGACAGGCAACATAACATTGTCTCCAGAAGTAAAGCATTCTCTGCTAGCCTGGCTCCACACTGGAGCAATCAGAGAGTAATTGACACTAAGCATGACTCTTTTGCCCTTCTCTCTGTCAGTCTGTGTTTCTGTCACAGATACTAACCTTGTCTTCCTTACTTGCCCGTTTTTAGTGGAGGCACCTGTCTAGGCTGGATCTTCATGCATTGATGTCTAGGGAATATTTATGGCCTGACAGGAGACCTTGAAAGTTGATTGGTGACTTCAGGGGCTGCAGAATTTTTATAAGCCACCTCTGGCCTGGCCTTGTCCCTGTCTCCCTCCTCCATCTGATGCCTTCATCATGCCTAGCAGACCAAAAAAAGGCAAGGTAAGACAGACGCAGCAAAACACAAGGAGCAGCACATGGTACATGTTTTGTCCTGTATCGTCGCTCTCCTGGTCTCAGGAGTGCATGGAAGACTTGAAAAATTCAGGGAAGACGCTTCATTACAAACAATAGAACAAAGATTTATTTCCATTACAAGTGGAGTAGAAGAGTAAATACAAAAAATCTCCAGTACATAATAAAATGTTCTCCTAGGCTGTAACAATCCACCTTTCTCCAAGCCTGACCGTGCCAGAACTTGGACAGAACAGGAACCAAAAGGCTAAGTCCTTTGAGGAACGAGCACTTTCAAGGCCCTTCTCTATTCTGATTGGTGCTTACACTTAGTGTTTCCTACAGGGTTATAACCCAGACCTATTAGACTCATCTCTTAGAAGTCAAGAGACTAGTTTGAAACTTAGACTGACTTTGCAAAAAAAGGAAGAGCCTCAGATATTGACAATAAAACTTCCAGAAACCAAAATTTGCCATCCTATGGATGGTGCCTGAGAATTACCAGCCAAAAATACATCAAGATCCAAATATTTAACATATCCCCACAGGACAAGCATAGATCAAGAGCCAATTGTCTAACATATTATCCCCATGGTATATCCCCATATACCTCACAGATAGGCCCAGCTCCATAGTTCCCCAAGGATGCAACAACTATATCCTCCTCTGTAGTGGTCACACAGTCACACGAGACACACAGCCACACGCACAAGTACAGGGTCAGCACATCCTGCTGCCATAAGGTAGAGTCTGGACAGACCTCTAGTGTTCAGCACACCCTTTGCTTCTGAACCTGCCCAACAGCTCAGAGAGTTTGCAATAACCACAAACCCACAGCAGTGCTGGTGGGAAAGCATCTCTGGAGTCTCCAGGCCTGCTGCACTAGGCAGGTATAGCTTTGTCTGTCTTTGTCTTAAAAACCCCAAAGGACAGAGACTCCACAGAGATGTAGAGTCCATGTAGCTCTTCACTGAGCACAAAGCTCCTGCGCAGCTGTTTGTTGCTAAATTTTAAGCAGTTTGTGTGCATGTGTCTCAGGTCCTTGATGCAACAGGCTCATCACTGCACCTGCTGCAGAAAGTACACTATCTAGGTATGTCTGGTTTCCCTGGCTTGCAAGTATAAAAGATCTGGAGAGAAATAAGAACAATCATCTGTACTTTATCTGCAAACAACGCAGAACTGAATCTTCCCAATTTTGCCTTCCGAGTCATCAAGATCTATCATGCACATCCTCCAGACATTGAGTTTTGCACCCTGAACTTGCTACAGATGCTATCTCAGGTCAGGAGCAGCTTAAACAAGACCTGTATCCTCACGGGTGACCTTTGGGGTTTTTTTTCAGATTGAACCTTACACTAGCATTAGGGCTGGAGCACAGAACACAACCAGGTTGAAGTAATGGGGAACAAGGGCCAGAAGGCCTCTAGGCTCATGAAAACGACCCAGTTCACATTGATAACTGCTTCTACAGGAAGAAAGGCACTGAGAGGCAGGACAATTCCTCTCCCAGCTATCCCGAAACCATAAAGAGGTCAGTCATGACTAGCTAGCAAAGAAAAGAAGTGCAGTCCTTGCAAGCAATGAAAGCAGAGACAGCAGGCAACTGTCAAAAACCAGAGAGCTGGCACAGCTATGTTTATGGATGGCTTCTCTTCCAGCTGGTGAAGGGAGAATTTGGGAGAGGAGCTGTCACAGTTGCCCAGGAGACCTGCCCCAGACTGAGGCAGCCAAGCCACAGAGGCAGGGCTCCGCACAATCCAGGGTGGAATCAGTTTCTGGTTGTGCCAAGACCAGGAAGGACATTGAAAGAGACAATGCAGATGTTCAGGAGGGAAAGCTAGCAAGGAAAAAACGTGATTCACCTCATCCCCCCAGGGATGTGAATGATGTCTACACTCACCACCTGTGCCCCTCACTGGTGGCAACACAACCTCCCTGCCTCTGTGTACAGGCAGCAGTTTCCTGCAGTACCACAAAAAAGGTCCATATTGACAAGGGGGAGCAGTTCCAGGTGAGCCCCAGCCTCCCAGCTCACCCACCATATGCTGTTCTAACCGCTCTGAGAGAGGAATGGGTGCCTTGAATCCAACACTCATTCCTACCTCAGAGCCCCATGGAAGGCAAACATACAACTTCTCCTGTCCACCTACTGCAAATGGCTTGAGCCTCATGCACCCATAACTGTGTTGTGCAGACACCCAACCACCTTCCTGCTTCTCTCCATTTCCTCTCTCTCATGTCCCAGTCAGTTACCTGGACATTATCACCCAGAAAAGGCAAGGAACCTGCCTCTACACAAATTTCATCCTGCTGATGGCCTCATCTGAGAAATCTTCCATGAAGAAGATGGTACAGGTGCCTTTATGGCATTGAAGCTCTTTGCAGCAGTGTATAGCAGCAGGACAAGAGGCAGTAAGCATGAAATGATACTAGAGAGGTGCTGAATGGCTACAAGGAGAAACTTCTCCCTCATGAGGGCAGTCAGTCTGCCCAAAGAGACTGTGCTGTCTCCATCCTCAGAGGTTGTCAAAACTCAGCTATAGAGCCTTGAGCAACCTGGTCTGACTCATAGCTGGCCCTGCTTTAAGCACAAGGTCAGAAGAGAAAGTTCCCATGGTCGCTTCCAATCTGAGTTATACTATGATGCGTACCTTTTGGGGGTGAGAGAGGACCTGCTGTATGTGCACCCTCTCTGCTCTTTCAAAGCTCCTGCTTGATGCTCTGGCTGCACTTTCCATCTACCTCTCCCATTTCAAGGCCCCACCATGCTACCACCTCATCAGCCTCCTCCTGACCCTGGTCACACAGGCTCCTACCTCCAAGGAAAAGGAGCTGGATAAGGAGATCTACTTCCTCTTCACTCACAGCCCCAGGCAGAGCCCTGGACATCCATCAACTCTCTGGGCCCTTGCCAAGGATCTGTTGGGAAGGATTTGATGACATTTTTCCATGGATCTGTTTTCAATCATTTGATTCTCACAGCCATTTGCATCAGTTGTCCTATCAATTCTCTCTCCATGTATTCTTCTAGCCTTTTTTTCGATTCTAGGAAAGCTTGAAACTGGAGCAATCAATGATGGAAAGGCACCATGTCCTGCCTCTCTCACTAGTTTCAGGAAGGAAAGTTTTCCCTGTAGATACCGATTTCTCTAGGCTACAGGCAGAGCTGGACCTGCATTAGAATCAAAGTAAATTAGGATCTAAGGACATACACAGACCTCTGGACCATGTCCTCCACTCAAAGAAGGTCCAAATTCAATGTTGGATCGAACTCCGAAGTCAGATCAGTTCACTCAGGTTCTGCCCAATCAAACTGGGTGTAACTCTAAGGGCAGAGATCCCTGGGTCCCTTCGAGGGACTGAGCATGCTCAATGTTAAAAGTTTTTGTACCTCCAATCCCACCATTCTCCGACCCCTGCAGCACACGGCATGACTCCCAGAGGGGTACAGCTTGCTGTGCTTGGCTGCAGCCCCAGCATCCAAACCTTCCGCAGCCCTGATCACACTGTTGGTGTGAAGCCAGGCACTAATGTTATAGCCCTAAGCCAACATGAGGGACACACCACCACATTAGCGCAATGCATCCCGCTTTTATGGCTTCAACTGCGTGAGGCTGAGGAATACTTGCTCCTGCCTTCCCCCTTCCTTAAGCCAGCAGTCATTTCATTTTGTAAATAAAATCATCCACAAAGCAGGCATTCTTAAAAGTGAGATCTTCCAGAGTACAACAGTCAGGTGTGCTGGGAGAAGGCCTTGGAACACCTGTCCCAGGAAAGGCAGTAGAGGAAGAAAGGGCTGATTGCCCCAATCCAGGCACTAGGGATCCCCAAGAGACGGGGCTGGAAAAGGCAAAGGCAGTGGAGGAAGAAAGGGCTGATTGCCCCAATTCAGGCACTAGGGAGCCCCTCTAGCTCCTCTGGCAAAAGCAGATGGGGCTGGATGGGACAAAGGCAGTAGAAGAAAGGGCTGTTGCTGCAATCCAGGCACTTAGGAGCCCCAAGGCCTTCTCCAGTGAAAACAGACAAGGACGAAAAGACTGTTTGCCCCAATCCAGGCACTTGACAGCCGCTAGAACTTCTCCAGTGAAAGCAGATGGGTCTGGACAAGGCAAAGGCAGTAAAGAGGAAAGGGCTGTTTGCACCAACCCAGGCACTCGGGAACTCCTAGGGCTTTCTCCGGTGAAAATGGATGGGGCTGGAAAGGGCAAGGGCAGCAGAAGAAGAAAGGACTGTTTGCCTGATCCAGGCACTTGGGAGACGCTGGTTCTTCTCTGGCAAAAGCAGGCAGGGCTGTAGAGGACAAAGGCAGTAGAGGAGGAAAGGGCTGTTTGCCCCAATCTAGGCACTTGGACGCCCGAGCAGACGGGACTGGAGAGGACAAAGCAGAAGGAAAAAAAGGGCTCTTTGCCTCATCCAGGCACTTGGGAGCCCCTACATCTTCTTTGGTGAGAAAGGATGGGCCTGGACAGGCAGTAGAGAAGGAAAGGGCTGCTTGACCCCTCCGGCCACTCGGGAGCACCAACGGACGGGGCTGGACAGGGCAAAAGCAGCAGAACAGGAAAGGGCTGTTTGCCCCCTCCAGGCACTCGGGAGCCCCAGCGGACGGGTCTGTAGAGGACAAAGGCAGCAGAAGAGGAAAGAGCGATTTGCCCCATCCAAGGCTCTCGGGAGCCCCGCGATCTTCTGCGGCGAGAAAAGGGTCGAAGCTGTCAGCGTCCCCCGCGGCTGGCAGCGACGCTCCTCGCCTGGGTTCCCGGGAAGCGGCGGGATGCAGGATGGCGCATCCCGAGGTCCACCAGCACCTTCCTGGGCGTCCCGGGAGTCCAGCGCCGCCCGGTGTGTCCCCGGGCCGTGTCAGAGCGCCGGGACGAAGCTGCAGGCGCCGTGCGCGGTGCTCGCCGGCCGCCCCGCGGTGCCCAGCCCGAGCGCGGGGGGCACGGGGGGCGCGGGGGGCGGTGCGGCGAGGGCGTGGGGGGCGGTGGCGCAGCCGAGAGAGGCGAAGGCGGGGAGGGCGCAGGAGGCGGTGGGCGGCGGGGCGAGGAGGCGGCAGGGCGCGGCGGCGAAGGCGGGGTAGGTGGAGAGGTCTCCGCGCTTGAAGCGCTTCCTGCGGCGGAGGAAGGAGCCGCTCTCGAACATGTCGCGGGCGCGCGGGTCCAGCGCCCAGTAGTTGCCCTTGCCGGGGCGGCCGGGCTCCCGCGGCACCTTGACGAAGCAGTCGTTGAGCGTGAGGTTGTGGCGGATGCTGTTCTGCCACTTGCGGGGGCTGTCGCGGTAGAAGGGGAAGCGCTCGGTGATGAAGCGGTAGATGCCGCCGAGCGTGAGGCGCCGGTCGGGCGCTTGCCCGATGGCCATGGCGATCAGCGCGATGTAGCTGTAGGGCGGCTTCCCCCGCTCCGCGGGACGCTTGCGGCGGCGGCCACCGCCCCCCCGCGCCCCTGGTCCCCCGCGCGCCGCCTCCTCCTCCGCGGCAGCCAGTGGGGGGGGGCCCGGCGGCGGGGATCCCGGGGACAGCGAAAGTCCAGGTGCGGGGGGTTCCCGGGATAGCGAGGGTCCTCGAGACAACGAGGGTCCCCGGGGCAGCGGGGATCCTGGTACCAGCGGGTGTACTGGCGGGAGGGGTCTCGGGGACAGCGGGGGTCCCGGCAGGGAGAAGGGTCCCGGCAGGGGGGGTGGTCCCGGGGACAACGGGGGTCCTGGGGACAGCAGGGGACCCGGCGGGAGGTGTCCTGGAGACAGCAGAGGTCGCGGGGACAGCGGGAGTCCTGGGAGCAACGGGGGTCCCGGGGACAGCGAAGGTCCCGGGGACAGTGGGGGCCCCCGGGACAGGGAGAGTCCCGGCAGCGGGGGTCCTGATGGGAGGGGTCCCGACGGGAGGGGTCCCGGGGACAGCGATGGTCCTGGGAGCACCGGGGGTCCTGGAAGCAGCGGAGGTCCCGGCGGGGAGGGTCCCTGAGACTCCGAGGGTCCCCGGGACAGCGAGGGTTCCCGGAGCAGCAAGGATCCCGGGGACAGCGGGGGGCCCGGCGGGGAGGGGCCCGGCAGCAGCGGGGGGCCCGGCAGCAGCTGGGGGCCCGGCAGCAGCAGAGGTCCCCGAGGTAACGGGGCTCCCGGCAGCAGCGGGGGTCCCGGCTGGTGCGGCCCTGGCGGGAAGGATCCCGGGGACAGCAGGGGTCCCGGGGATAGCAGGTGTCCCGGGAGCGAGAGTGATCCCGGCGGGGGGCGTCCCGTGGGCAGGCGGCTCTCGGCGCTCATGCGGCCGTCGGGGCGGCCCCGAACGCGGGAGGATGCGCCGCGCCGCGTCGCCGCGGGTTTTTATGCGGCGGTGGCCGCGGCCCCGAGCCCGGGCGGCTCTGCGGCCCCTGCACCGCCCCGCGCGGCGCGGGCGGGGACGGGCGCGCCCGCACCCGCAGCACACACACCCCCGTGTCCGTCCTCCCCCCCCCACCCCCCGCCCCCGATGTCCCTGTGCTCGGAGCCGCCGGGAGGGACGCTGTGCGGGGGGACCAGCGTGCATGGGGGCCCGGAGCGGGTGTGCGGTGGTTCGGGTGCCCTGGTGAGGTGACACCGCTGTGGCGGGGGATGCTGCCACGCTGTGACCCCAGGCAGCACGAGCGAAGCATGGAAATTAATTAAATGTGCAAAAAAGCCTGGAGACAGATCTGCGTGCGGAGAGACAGTGAATATGCGGGCTTAAGCAGCGCGGTTTGCACACAGAGCTTACAAGTGAAATGCACTCAGACCACAGGTGTCACCTTCGGTTTGGCACAGAGCTGGGCTTCTGCACCCCTGGTTTATGCCTGATCGGAGAACCCAGTCTGGCTTTGGAGTTGGATCCAACACTGGATTTGAAGCTGCTGTGAGTGGAGACTTAGTCCACGGGTCTGTGGAGGTCCTTAGATCCTTGTTCCACGGTACCTCCAGGTGCATGATCCTTCCAACCAGGAAGGATGCTGGTCTCTCCACAGGCTGTTGCTGGGACATAATGCTTTCCTGGTAGCACCCTCCTGCTCGCTGGAATACTGGGGTTGAGGATCAAACCCCAGGTGTGTGAGTAAGAACAAGTTCCACGAATCTGCCAGGCCAGTGTGTGCAGGTGTACGTAGGGATGTGTGTGCATGGGAGGGTGAGCACATGCAGGTACGCGGCTGTGCGAGGGCAGTGTTGGAGATCTGAGGATATGCATGAGAGTTCATGAGTGTGCATTGATACGGCAGTGTGTGTACAAACACATGCTAGTGTGCCTTGGTCTGTGGCTGGACCCGAGGCATGAAGTGGCCACAGGTGTCAGGGAATGGATGTGGACAGAAGTGTGTGCAGAGGAATGAGTGTGCAGAGAGGTGGGTGGGGGGCACAGGTGTGCTGTGCGTGGCCGTACAGGTGATCCTGCCACTTCTCCCAAAACTCCTGTTTCCAGTGTGCTGCTGAGCCTCTTTTCTGTGGAAAAAGCTTTCCCAAAGACCTCTTGGTCTTTATGCAAATGGTGTTTAAGGGAGCAAGGGGAGGTGGGAGATGTTCCTCTATTGAAATGGCTCCCTTGGAGGTTTCCAACAAAGTTGTTTCTCTGCTTGGAGAAAAATCAGGGTGTGTGGGGATCCATTTGAGTGCAGCAAACAAACCCCAGCCCTGGTTTCTAGTTAAATAAAAGTTCTTCATTGTCTTTGGGCACATGCTTATTCGTGCAGATTCCCAGAGATCTGGGAGGTAGCAGAATAATCCATGAAGTGGCACTCTCTGAGAACCTATGTGTGCAGTCCCAGTAGCTGGATGCAGACATGTGGCAGTGTTTCAAATTGCTTGCTGCAAAGTTTGTGCCAAAAGAAAAATCAGCCTTCTGTACTGACACCTGTGTTCTTGAAGTGCATGAAACACTAGGGTAGTATTATTCTGGAGGAACTAAGAAAATTACTCATTCAGCATAAAGGGAGAGCAGCAAAGGTGCCTCACCTGCAACGCTCTGCCCTCTGGCTTGTGGGAACCTGTAGCTGGGCTCTAGGGATGGATTTTCCTATCAGATTTTCTGAAAAGCAGCTGCGTGGTTCAGTCACCTCTGGCGCTGTGTCTCTCTGCGCCATGCCAATTCCATGCCTCCAGAGGGCAAAATCAGATCATGCTTCACTTTGCACTTGTAGAGGATGGGGATTGGAAGAGGTGTACACTGCAATGGGACGGTGTGCTGAACAGCTGCTTTTGCCCTCCCTGCTGTTGATGAAACTCCTTTTCCAAGAAAGCACTTTCCTTGGCAGAGCCCAGCATGTAAGCAGAGTGAAAAGGATACCCAACAGCATGTGTTGGCTCTAGTCCCTTCTCCTTTCCTGATCGTGCAAATTCAGCTGTAATGCCAGCATTTGTGAGTGAGGTGGGAGTTAAATAATGCTGTAGCCTGGAGACTCTCCTCAATCTGACATTATCATCAGCCTATTTAAAAACACTTTCAGCTTTCCACTCAGGGAGCAGGACTAAGTCCCACTTTAAGCATTGGTGCCTCTTTTGAGTACCAGTTTCTGTTGTGAGCAAGATACGTGTAGTGTGAAACTCAGACTCACGCAGGGAGATCTTATCTCCTCCATCTATAAATCCAAGTGATGCCTGTTGCTGGAGCAGAAGAGTTGGTATTTTTCATGTTTGTGAACACTTTTGTTTCCTTTTTTGATTCAGCTGCACTGGAGGAGGGGCAATGGTAAGTAAAATGGAAAATACTGTGCATTTATTAAACATTTGAACTTAATAATGCAACAGAAAATGTATGATCTCTAGGACTGAATTAGCCATAGAAAAGTTATAGCTTGGACTTTCTTTTGGTCCTTGGGACAAAGTTTACAGTCAGCGTTTTTCCTGCCTAAATTTGACAGCTCAGATCCTACCTACACTGAGATCTGCAGCCTTCAGCCAAGCAAAGCGCTTGCTCTGTTTGAGACCAAGCATTGCAGAGCCTACCTTACACAAGGGCGTTGTGCCCTGGCCTCTCAAAACTCGAGTTTGTTAGTATCAGGAAATGACAGAGAACTACACCAGCGAAAATGCCATCTGCTTGAATCTCCAAGACCAATGGAAAGACCATCCAAGGCCTCCAAGACCAATCTCCAAGACCCATGAAAAAAGTCCTTCAGACTTAATTCCCCATATTACAAACTGCACAATTGAGATCCCTCAAGAGTAAAGTGCTGGGGATCCCTGCTGTCCCATTACCCCTGAGACATGAGTGCCTTCTCCCACTGCAAGCAAACCAGAGGGAGGCAGACATTGGATATGGGGACAGCCCCTTCAGGTGCAGCACACCCATAGTTTTGGTTCCACCATCGGAATTCCTTTCACCACCACAATTCCTCTCCTCTTCGAAAGAAAGGTATGTTTTGTTTTGCCTCTGTGTTCCACAAACAGCAGAATGGTATTTAATAAGTCCGGAGTCAAGGGTTCAGCAGACCCAAAATCCCAGATCAGATCTGCTGAACTCAAATTGTAGCGAGATCAAATGCTCCTTTGCACAGCCTGTGTGTCAGGCTCAGTTGCCTCTGTGATGGGGTGGCAAGTTTGGGGTTTTTTTACCGTCTCCGTGTTTGGTGCGAGAAGTTTGCTGCTGGAAGCGTGGAGAGCATCACAGCCAGACAATTCATAAGACTTTGAGACAAAGGAGTTCTACCCGCAGCTCGTGATTAAGATCTGAGAGGGCACCACAAGCCTGAATCTCTTGGAACAAGACATATGACAGAGACATCCTTCATTCACTTTCAAAGCATATGTCTGTGAGGAAGTGTCCAAAGTCACTGAGCTTAATACATCTTGCACCTGACTGGAGTTAGTGGGCGGCAAAAGCAAAGAAGTGATCACATTGATTTTGGAAGCTTTATATCCAGAGCATGGCATGAGGACCAAAGTGAAACCCCTGAGGGAGAACTGATGTGCAGCTGCTGCACGGAGTCCACTCACACATTAGAAGAGGAGCTGGAAAGCAACAGACTTGTGGGATGTGTCTATTTCATGTTTGCATCCAACATTCACCTGTCTTGTCTTGTGGGAGACAGGTTTCACTCTCTATCAGTGGCCTGGTTGATCATCATCTCTGCTGTTTTTTCCAAATTAATTCTGCTGCTTATGCTCTGGTTGACTTTTCTATGGGGACTCAGGGCTGCAGGGTAGAAAGAATTGCTTGCTGAGAGCATCACATGAATGGGGTCAGGTTAATGAGGGAGGCTTGAGTTGGCTGTTGTGGTCATTGTTGTGTAGAAAAAGAAATGGTGGTTTTAAAACAAGTCATGTCTCATGGCTGTGGGAGAGAAAATCTGCCTGGGGCAAGAGGTATGGGAAGCCTCAGTCTCCATCCAGCATGGTTGTACCTGTAACTCATGAAGGGCCAGCAGCATCTGCAGAGGTTTTCCTGTGGCGGGTGAAGATGCACATGAGCAGAACAGGCTCTTCCAGAGCAGGTCAACACCTCTACCCATTCACTTGGGACCCAGTTGCCCCACTGGGGGTGGAGGGCAATTTGGTGTGAGTGTGGTAGTTTTCGCTGCAAAGAGATTGACACGTGGCATGGGTGATGTGCAGGATTGGTGCTCTAGGGTGACAATAGTGCTGACATCAGAAGAGGCAGAACCTTAGCTTGGAGGGGCCAGCAGTAGTGGAAGCATTGGAACTCCAGGAAGCTCACAAAGCCCAGCAAAGGAAATATACTGGTGCTTCTCCAGGGCAGGATAACCCCATGCATCAGACCCAGCTGGGAAGTGACTGGCAGAGCTGGAGCCCTGCTGCAAAGGAGCTCATGGCTGGTGTTCATGAGGCTGAACATGCCAGGAGTGATACTTGCGGAGAATAAGGCACAATCAAGACTGGGTTTCATGAGGAGAAGCCCAACTTGGCATGCAAACCTAGGTCTGTGCCAGCATTGCCTAAAGAGCAGGTGAAACACATAACCTTGCTATGCAAACTGACAACAAGAGCCTCATTTAGCTAAGACAGGGAGCCACAAAGGAAAGCAGTAGAAAACACTATGTGTGATGTAGGCAGTAAGGAACTGACATCTTCCTCTTGGATGCAGAGTGGATCCAGCCTGAGCTGGATGGGCCACGACACATTCATTTGTCCTCCTGCTGAAGCAGTTCTTAGAGCTGGTTTGCACGAGAATAAGCTGCTGGTTATTGCCTTTGCACAGCCAAGAAATAACGGGGAGTTGAGCAGGTCTGTTAAAGAGGAGAAACTGTCTTTTCCTGGGAACATGCAAAGCAGAGTTAGGCTCTCTTCTGTAAGCCAATACTCTCTTGCTATTTGCTATGCTTTCCCCTCGCCCCCCAGGTGTTGTGAGGTTTGCACAGTTCTTGCTCCCCTTAAGCCTGTGCATTTCAGCACCTCATGAAAATCTTCCGGATGAGTATGTTTGAATACCCATCAAGCTCTGTTGGCATGGAAATGAGTTCTTTCTATTTTGCCTGTCAAATGCCCTATTTGGCCAGTCATTCAACAATTTGAGAGGTTTAATCCCCTCTAAGAGTGGCCTGGGTCTTTGGCATTTGTACTCCCTGTAGCAAATTTTGGCTTTCCCCTCGAGTCTTTGCTGCCACTCACAGCCTCCTGTTGACACTGCAGGCAACTGTGTGCATGGCATGGTGTCAGCTCTGGATATAGTTTCTTCTATTTGTGTCTTGGTGTGATAGCAACAATACAGCTGTTGCAAGAAGCAGAGGGTAGGGAAAAGAGCTGGTTGGAAGAATTTCTTTTACATGTGGGGCCATCATCATTAGTTAGTGACCCACGGCACTAACTTTGGCAGGGCAGGCGAAGGACAGTGGCTCAGACCTTGCCAGATGAACATCTCTTAGTCTTACATTTTCTGGGGGCCCTGCTGGGACGTACTGCTCTACTGGCTCACAGCTGGCATCACTGCTGTCTGACGAGAGCTCCTGCGATTGACCCATGAGACCAGCAAGACCTTGAGGTTTGTGGAAGGGAAGGATTGTTTGCCATTGGAAGCTAGATTTTGCTTGCCACAGAACTAGTTTATCGCTTTCTTCAGCTAAAGGTGAAAACTCATGCTTGGTAGAAAACAATAGGTACAGCAGTTTAGAGAGAATTGTTTATTGCTTGCTTTGGAAGCTGGGAATTTTATTTAAAAATAATTAATTTAACTAATAGCCTTATTGTGAACAAAATACCTTTGCAAATGTCCTGCTTTACATTGATAAGTTATTTAGAAATAAATGTTGAGGGTTTTTTCCTTTTCTTCTGTTGCAGACAGGACCATATTACCTGAATATAAGATTTTTCTAACCAGCACTTCAGCATGGAATGGAGAGGGGACAGGTCATTTTGGCCAAACTAGTACTGGGAGATTAATTTCTCAACACAGGCAGGAGGAATTTCTTGGTGGTTTTCTTTGTTGGTAACGTTCTTCAGGTTGCTCCACCCAAATATGGATATTTAAAAGTCTTTAACAAATTGTGGTGAAGTTGTCCTATAGTTTAGTAACCTATTTCCCATCCTGTGATGTGTTTTGCACTGTAGTCCTTATAGAGGACTTCCCCATGGTCACAGAGAGTGAAAACAAGGGAAAGAAAAGATGTTGGGAGCAAATAGATGGGAGCAGTGGAGGAACACTGGGAGCACATGAAGTAGGGGAACAAGAAGGAGAAGAAGAAGCACCATGGAAAAGCAGAGGATGTGAAGAAGGGTTAGGGCTGGAGCTGGAGGAAGATGAAGAGCCTTTGCTGGGAGACTGGTTGGGAGGTTTGTTTTGTGGGGAAGGTCTTCAAGGGATGGACAAAAAAGCTGTGCCCACCAAAGCAACTTCTCCAGGTCTTGGCCTAGAATCAAAGACTTTCAATCTCAGCATCACTTTGGTACAAGAAAATAAGCATGAAAAATAATATCACTACTTTCTGGAACTGGTCTACACAGAGCACGAAAAACTTCCAGTACTGTGAGCTGCTGTGTTGGGTTCCTTTTGTTCTTATTTGTTTCTTTAAACCAAGGACCAATGACAGGAGAGGGGCTAATGGGTACAAACTGGAACACAGGAAGTTCTACCTTTAAGTGAGGAAAAACTTCTTTACTACGAGGGTGGTGGGGCACTGGAGTAGGCTGCCCAGAGAGGCTGCAGAGTCTCCATCTCTGGAGATATTCAAAACCCACCTGGATGCATTCGTGTGCAGCCTGCTGTAGGTGAACCTGCTTTAGCAGGGGTGTTGAACTGAGTGATCTCCAGATGTCCCTTCCAATTCCTACCATTCTATGATTCTGTGAAAATCACTGATGAAACTGTATTACTGCTAAGCATTATTGAACAAACTAGATGCCACCCTTCTTTCCCTGGAAACTGCGGATTTCAACACACTTTGCACAACTCTGCTTGATTTATAAAAATAAAACGTTTCAGTTGGTAGGTCCGGGCACTGGACTTCTGTGTGTCAGGTTTCTGATGCTTCAGGGTTTTCTTGGCAAGTCCTTAGCAGTGAGGCAGGTTGGAGGCAGAGCTGGGAAGCCAAGACAGTGGGTCACAGTCTGCATTGCGGGTAGCAAGAAGGCACACCGGCACAGATTCAGCATGGCCCTGGGGCTGCAGGCAAAACCCTCAGCTTAAAAGTAGCTCCCATTTAAAGCTGCAGAGCCTCACTTGGGCTCTTTCCTCACCTTGGACACTGCCAGCTGATTGCCCAGGGTGGGGAGTGTGCATCGAGCCCTGACTGAGGCTAGGAAAATTCCACTTCAAATGACATGCATGTGTGCACTAGTGTGCACGTGTGTGTGCTTGAGCAATGCACAAAGCACTACTGAGTGGTAAATCGTTGTAGAGTGAATTGTGAGATATTGAGTAGACACTGCTGAGGGACTGGTAAGACCCAGCACTACCAGCTGCTGTAATTCCTTAAGTGAGGGACATAAATAGCCTTTATTTAAATTAACAAAATGTAGGGTGGGGATGTTATGAGTTTATTGGCACTGGCAGATAAAATCTAAATACTTTTACAAGGAGCTCCTGTTTTTTTACCCTTTGACCTTTTCTGTTCCCCTTGCCAGTTTTTAATCCTTTAGCAATCACCATCGTAATTACCAGGCAATGCCCTATTTACCAGTACCTACAAAAATTTGCTGGATTTCTGATTAAGCAAAACGTCAGATGAGGAGAGAGGTTTTTATTCTCAAGCTCAGCACTTTCCTGTTACAAGACTGCAAATGCTGTGAATAGCTGGGGTCCTGCTGGAAATAGACCTGTGGGGATTTACACTAGATGAGCATCTGCCAAGCACTTACCCAAGGCCATACACATTTCCGAAAGAGTGTAGATCGTGGTAATCTGAATAGAAATAAGTATTTTTGAGTGTCATGCTTGTACTGAAAATACACACAGTTCTGTAGGTGTTTCCAGGGATAGCAAAAAGTTTCAGAAATCTTTCCTCATTTTGGACAGTCTGGTCTTAAGTGTTCTGTGACCAGTCCATGGTTCATGTGTGAAATCTGTGCTGCGGGACAAGTTTCCCAAAGGGATGGTGGGATCTCTGTCCTTTGGACTTTTTAAAATTTGTCTGGTCACGGCCCTGGGCAAGCTGATCTAACTCGGGACATAACCCTGCTTTAAGCAAAAGGCTGGACCAGAAAGCTTGTAATTTCTGTTACTTTGAGAGAAACATTGTTTCCAGCAGTTTCTGTCAAGTCAGCTCAAATCCTGTCAGTGATACAGGAAAATGACACATGAACACAAGCAAAACGACTTCTCAAAATGCCAGGTGCTCAGATCTTATTTCTCCAGCTGGCTCTGGTAGTTTTGCTTATGCAGTTTGGGTCTTATATGCAAATCACAGATTTGTGATGATGTAAGATGTCATTAGCAGAAAACAGGTCTTCCAGAAGTTATTTAAACAATCTCTCCCAGAGCTTTATTTTGGACAGTGAAAAGGAAAGAGAGTGGCATCTTTTTTGAGGCCTTCAGGTTTCCCTCTTCTTTATTCCACTTTGAGACAGTGCAATGTTACTATGTGATATTACCTTTATTACTTCAAAAAACAAAGAACAAGGGCAAAGTGGAAAATGAAATGTTAACATACGTTTAAAAAAAAGGTATCTTTTCCTGTAACAAGTGTTAATTTAGATGTGAACATAAGCAAAGGTCTGTAGCACAGGGACAGGCTGAGATCTGCTTCCAGCAAGTAAGTCCTGGAGCAGAAGTCTCTATGGCCTAAGCCATGCACTAAACACAAGAGTCACGGCACTGACCTTGGCAGTCAGCAGAGAGAGGGAGCCTCCAGAAGGTGTCCCCACTGGCAGGGCATGAGGATTAGAGATGGGCTTAAGCCCATCCACCTAATGCTCAGACAGTAAAAGCTGTGATGGTGCATCCTGTGGCTTCGCCAGTGATCCTGCAGGCTCCTTCCCTGGGGTCTGAAGCAAGCTAACACCCCTGCATGGATCGCATCAGCTATTGGGGGGTGATTCACAGGAGCATCCTCTTTGCTGAGGCGGCCAGACTGCTGCTGTCAGCAGAGCGCTCGGTTACCCCTGTGAAACGGGGTGATCCTGGATGGTTAAATGTAAATAGCTGAGCACTGGAGGTAATTTCTCTCAATCACTTGTTACACAGCTTTTTTGAATGGGGAGTGTCATTTTTTTCTCCTCAGAACTAGTCTGGGCAACACTGACAGACGAGTTGAAAAGTAAGAGCTAATCCTGCAAGAATGACTCATTCTGGCATAGGATTTGCAGAACGGGATGAGAAGTTCAGGTAAAACAAAGGGAAATGGAGGCCATAGTAAAAGTCTGTGGTTTGGAGCACAAAAGTTTAACTGCTACAGAGTCGAAGTTGGAAACCCCCTCCCAACAAATTGCTGTACTCAAAACCTTGGCAATGTCTGGAACAAGTCAATATTCGAGCATGCTTGTTCCAGAAACAGAGGCTCTTTCCCATGGGAGCTGTAGATTGGATTACTAATTACCATGTGACTGGAAAACAATTATTATTTTTAATTAAACACAAATAAAACCATGGCTGTCTCTTTAAAGTTTGACTTTGAAATGTTTTCTGCATTTTTTAGCAGCAGTTACACTGGCCAAGCCCAAACAGAGCAACACTGGAATTTTGACAAATGTTTAAGGTTATTTGCAACCAGATTTCTCCAGCAAGGACAATATGGTAACTGGGGTAAAAGCAGAAGCATAGTCTAAATATCTGGGCTGGGGAAAGGGAGGCTGGATTTCTTGAAGCTGAGGTAGAGGTAGAAATAATTTTTCTCTGCATCATTTGGCAGGTGTTTTAATTACTTTAGCTTGCTTTTTTCATCTGAAACCTTTGCAGACACATCCAACTGGTTGCAGATTAGAGAGAGCTCAAGAGAGCTCCCCTCCACAGCTTGGATTAGAGAATTCAATTCTTACTTAAAACATTTCAGCTTGCAAGATAAAGATGTTGGTGTGGTAACAGCAAAAAGCAAAAGCATCATGGAATCACAGAGAAGAGGATATTTTTCCCACACCAGTCTATTAAAGGAGATGTGGCACTTACAGTAAAGGTGTGCTCAGATGAGGCGATCACCTTAAAAAGCTCATTTGCTACAAGGCATGAAACACTGAGAAATTTTAAAGGAAGTTATTTCTGAGATGGCCAGAACATTAGCAGAAATGCTGCAGCCTTTCAGTAGATGCAGGTCCTGTTCTGCAAGCAAGGAGGGGAAAAAAACAGCTGGCCTTTATGGATGAGCTGAGACCTGGTAAATCTCTTGGCCCCATCACGTGTCAGGTGATGAAATGCTGGCGTCCCTGCAGCAGGGATTCTGCAGAGACTACTGGTGTTTTGCAGCTCTGTGCTGTGGGCAGAGTTGAGCTGCAACAAGCAGGACAAGGCTTGCTGGAGCTATAAGACTACCCAGGGCTTGGTGGGAACCTGCCCCCATACCTAATGGGGCTGGGGCTCAGGCCAGGAAATGCGAGTGTGGGCTGCAGCTGCTGCCTCCAGCCAAGCTGGCATTGTTTGGGTCTGCAGTGCATGCAAGCACATTCCTCCAGGGACTAGTCCTGCAGGGAGTGTGGTGCCAAAGGCATGTCCTCCTGGTGCAACCTGAAATCCACGGTCTGTTACAGCCTGCAAAACTGAGTGGGTCCTGACACCTCTGCAGGTCTGTGACCAATTGGTCTTGGGTCAGGGCTGTGTCACGGGGGATGCTCTCCAAGTGTCCAGACTCTTGTGGGTCCCGGACCATAGCACTGGCCTTGCATGCTGTGTGGCATCCCCAAGAGTAGCGAACCCTGGCTGAGGGCACTCCCAGCAGGCTTAAATTAATCTCCTGGTATGTTCTGCAGATGTCTGTGGCACCAAGACTCACTGCTGCTACAGAGCAAGCTAGGCGGTTGGTTATAGAGAAATGGGTTTTCTTTTCAACACCCTAGGGCTTGAGGGCCTTCTCCCCTCCTTTTGTCCAGCTGCTAGGCACAGCTACCAGTGTTGACACTGACCTAGCTCCAGAGCCACTAGCACCCCTATCAGTGTGGCATCAAGAAGCGTGTGCTGCTGCGTGCCCTTCCCTACAGCTGCCCTTGTGAAAAGAGAGCTGTTGCTGTGGCCAGGGAAGCAATGTTAGCTTGTATTGCTGTTTTAAGGCCAGCTAGCAAGCTTAAAATAAAACTCAGTCAGCATCTGTTGCTCATCCCAGCCCCTACCATCATGGAGTTCAAGATCTTTCCACGGTGCTCACTCAGGGTACTGACTACAGCAGGCTTTTTGATCCCAAGCTTTGCATAGCCCCAGGTGCTGCATGGCTTGCGTGACAGTCAGAAGGTGCTGCCTCACCCCTCCACTAAGTGAGTGATGGGTGTTTCAGCTCTGTGAGCCTCCAGGGCCGGGGCTGGGTGTGGGCAGAATCATATCTCACAGGGCTGCTGTGCACAAAGTTGTTTTCCGATGAGCTCACGGTGGGGTCAGTGCCAGAACAAGGGCAAACGGGGCATAAGGAGGGTTTGTGCCCACGTGCTGGCCCACTGCAACCTGTATTTGGTAATTGGGATTTAGCTTCCAATCAAATTCCTGATGGATTATTGCTCAACCTTCTTTTAGGGGCAGTAGCCATGTGCTATGATGAAGGTATTTTGCCTGGTCCAGCTACTGGGCAATATCTTCTCCGGCAGCAGATGATTTGGGGGTTGTTTCTCCTCCCTGCCTGGAGGGGCTGCCAGACCCCACTACAGTGACTGGGGATCAAGTGAATTCCTGGCAGCACCCAGCTTTCCATGGGACTAACCCAGTATATAGCTTGTCCTGCTGAATGAAGCAGAGACGTAGGAGCTAGTCCAGCCTTAGATGTGCAGGGACCCTAAGGCTAGGAACTTCTTGTCCTCCTGATGAGATCTCTCTCAGCTGCCCATCTCCGGTCCCATCTGATAGCCCAGAGATGCTGTGAGATGTGAAGTTGTTCCCTGAATTTGAACTACCCATCACCACAAGTGGCCCTGGAAACAGCCAGTGGCAGGAGCAGCTGGAGTGAACTGCCCCCTGAAGTTCTGGTCACCAAGCCTGCCAAATACTGCCAAAGAGAAATGGAGGCTGACTTATACTGAAGTGCAGGACAAATCCTTGGTAGGACTGGGGGCTTGGTCACAGAAAGCCTGGAGCAAGGGGCTAGGATGATCCCCAGGGTCGTGAACTGACCCCTTCCATGGGCAGAGCATTACTCTTTTGCTCTGACATCGTTCCTTCACCGTTAGGAAATGGTTCTGAAATAAAAGCATGGTGTCACCTTCCGTTCTTCACCCTTCCTTCCTCCTCCCACAAACGAACAGAAAGGCAATGGCTAGGGGATTGGGATGAATGGTTTTCCAGTCCCCTCATTTTATGCCTCAGGGAGCCTGAAACCTGTACATTTTCATCCCAGACCGTCAGCCAGTTCCTGGAACCATCCTGGGCACACATTCCCTTTGTTCATCTCTTGTTTCCTTTGTGTGAACCAGAGATAATGTCATTCCTTGCCTTTCCCAAGCAAAGTCTAGTACCTTTGGCAGGTACTAGGTAGGAAACAATCTGAATCCAAACCTCAGCACTGACTCATTACTACTCAGGCCCATAAAATGTTCCCACTTAGCAGACTTTTCTCCCAGAACCTTTTTCAGCCTTCTAGGCATCGAGCATAGATGGCACAGTGCTGGAGCAAGGCACTGTGCCTTTCCTAAATGATGCCTGAGGTTCTTCTCCATTATTTTCTGGTTTCTTCATATTCCAATTCTTTGATTTTGGGGTTTGTTTGTTTGTTTGTTTTGGAGGCCTAGAGGGTTTTCAGAAGGGGTTACTTAGGGACAGAGGCAGCAGAAAGACAGACATTTCTTTCTGGTTTTACTCTGAGTCAGAGTAGGAGGTTTAGTGCAGAATTTGCAAAAGGGCTTGGGATCTAAGTCTGCTGCCCAAACACCTCTCAGCCCAGCAATGGAGGCTCCTGAAGTTCATAGGCATTTTGCTTCCCCTGGCATGTGTCTATACTACGGCGGAGGGCAGCTCTTGGTCAGAGAGCAATTTATCCATGTTTGCAGAACAGGAGCTGAGCTAGGAAAGAACTGCCGCTCCCAGGGCTCAGAGCAAGTTCACTGGGGGTGTTTGGAACAGGCAGCCCCTACCCCTCCCCTGCCTGAGCCCCCAGGCAGGGGGACAAGAAGACACATAGGAGCCCAGAGCTCCTGGCCCTGTGGGAGGACTGTAGATAGGGTGAGTGGCAAGTCCTGTGGCTCCTGGGGCCCAACTGTACCCTGGCTATGGGGATGCGTGTGTGACCAGATTAGCAGCAGCACTGGGAAATACGCACCCCTACGTGCAAGGATGAGCCCAGCCACATGTGCAGCTCCTAACATTGAGCAGGCATGGAGGGCAGCAGCTAGCACTGCTTGGGGCACTCACTGACCATGGTGGCACTGGTGGCAGGGCTTAAGGGGTGCAGGAGTGGCTCTATTGGATCAGCCAGCACCATCTTTCTGACCAGTGCAAATATTCAGTGCACAGAAGAAAGAGTCAGGCCATCCCACCACAAGCTATGAGCCACTCTGGGGTAGGAGGAATCCCAGCCTCCAGCCAAAAGCTCTGATAGGGTCAGCTAGTAGACACAGTTGCCCCTGCCAGAAGGGGTCCATTGTGCCTGTCCTGCTCCAAGGACTTCTTGAGTGCTGCTATATGAAACAGCTAATGCATAAAATGCGTAAACACTTGGCTGAGCAGGAGCACAAGTGGTGCTGACCCTTGGTCCCGGTTTCTGGCCCATTGATCTTTAAATAGTTTAGCCTCAGCTGCAAGGACTCAGACACCTCCTCCCCATGCCCTTCCTCTCACAGGGCAGTGTGTAGCCTGGAGGAGCAGGAATTGCTCTGCAGAGGGAGGAGGTGTGACTCCTCAGAGTCTCCCTCGGGCAAGGAAGAGGTCAGCATGGGGAGCTCAGCTTTCCAAGTGCTGGGCTTGGGCGGGAGAGTGCTCTGCGTTTAGGAGGCAGAGCAAAGATGCCCACAAGAGAGGGGGGCACGATGTCCATGTCACAGGACACAGGTTTGCACTGCAGATGTGCTTCCAGTGCTCCCATTGCCCAGCAGTGGTGGGGTGCACACACATCTGCTCACAACAAGAAGGGTCAAAAGACCATCTCAAGCATAAGATGACCTAACAGCTGCAGGAAGAAAGGCCTGTTTTGGGGGCTGGTCTGGACCCTGAAAGGGTAATGTATTCACAGATCAGTGCCTGAGCATCCTCACTGCATTCATGCTCCATTACTAGCAGGCTGCTGAGTAACTTCTGGGTAACAAGAAACAATATTCCCTAAATGAAGATCTGCAGTGATTCATCAGAAAAAAACTCATCTTCCTATTTCAAAAGCTTTAGTCATTTTAACGCAGAAACAATTTCCTGCTGGCTGGCTGGGCGGTTACCCAACACAAACTGCAGATATTCAAAGCAAAGAGCCTGTGATCCATTAGTTAGCTAAGAATTATTCTTCAGTCTAAGAGCCAGGATAATCCTAGGTGGGAACATCCACAAAAGGGTCAGCCGTTAGAGGCATTTAAAGTGCCTTTACATTGGTATCTGGAGACCTGCTGGGAAGCTGAACCCTATGGGAGACCTCCAGTGACCTCTTTCACAAGTGTTGGGGGTACACTTCTAAATCACTGAGGCAGGTCTGAAGGCTTCACTCTGTTTTTTCCGTCACTGGGCTTTCAAACAATTGCATCCTTGTCACACATTTGTCAAAGAGAAAGGAGGAGATGAAGAAAGACATTTCAATAGTCTTTTGCTTACAGCTGTGTTAATGCTGAATAGCACGCAGAGGTAGAAGGGATATCCTGAACAATGTCTGGTCTCCAGGCAGAATCCGTTTCCCATGACAGTGCCTTTCTGAAGCAGGAATGCCAGCATGAAGCAAAACTTGTTAAAGTAGTAAAAGAAGAGGTCTCTGTTGTGTCCAGTGGGACACAATAATCCTCCTTCATTTTCCCTCCCATCTGTGAATTTTGGCTTCAGTCAACTTCATGATTTTTGTGAAGTATAAAATTGAAGTCCTAACCCTTAAAAGCAACCCAATCAACCTTGCGGGATCGTCCTGTAGACATGTCCAGGCTGCAGACATAGTTTTCCTGTATGGACTCTAAAATATCTGACTGCATCAAGCTGAAAGAGGATTCACTATTAGGAGATACACTTGACAAAACAAAACAAACATTTTCCACATCTCCATTTGTTCTACTGGCTAAATACCATTCTCATTTTTCAGTGCTTTAGTCACATATTATTATTGTCCTCCTGACTTCTCTTTAAAGCTTTCCTCTTGGAAGTACCTGTGAAAACCCATAGATAATAACTTAGACTTATCAGGTGAGCAATGCTGTCTTGCTGCTGTCTCCCTTTCTCCAGCTCCTTGTGCCCTGTTCTTGTTCTGCCTTTCCCTTCTGTGTTTGTACCCTGGATAGAAGTGCCTCAGCTCACAGCTAAATGATGCTTCCCCAGTGGTGGAAGCAGGGTTTCTTCATACAGTCCAGCAATTCACTTCTCCTCTATGGTACCAGGTTTACCCCTGACATGGCTTTTGTCCTTAATGGGTTGGTCTCTCCTCCAGGCTCGCAGATGCTGTTCCCATCTCCTGCTGCACCCACTGCTAGTTGCATGTCAGCCATTACTGCAGCTGCCTGAAGAAAACCAATTACAGGTAAAAGGCCCTTTTTGAGCACACCCGGTAGGATCCGTACAGGCTTTTGGCAAAACCTATTTGTTGTGTTTTGACTGGAATAAATATGAAATATTTGCTGTCTGTGCTGGTGGTCTCTTGAGAAAGCAAATGCTGAGAGCATTATGAAAGCAGATGACTGAGATGGAAGTTGCTATTTATATTATGGCTATGATTCTGCCATTAAAAGAAAAACAGTTTACTTTTTCTGGAGATGGAGAAGATTCTAATATCAGGTCTGGTACTGCTTTTAAACAGTATTCTCTGGAGTGGAGCATGTCTCCAGGTCCCTGACTGCAGGGTAAAGGATACAGGTAGGGGACACCTAGCTGGTAGGATCCATGCTCTCATCTCAAGAGACTGCATAAAATCCCCTGAAGAGGGGATTTTTACCTTCATGCACCCAGGGCAAGGCCAAGCCTTTGACACCAGCCATTGCAGTGAAGAGAGTGTCAGAGACAGCCCTGACACCTGGTTGTGCTCATGTGCAGTCTCTGCTGAGGAACAGAGTGTGAGTGTTTCTGTTGTCCTCGCATTCCTGTCTTCTGAGATCGGGTGAAGGATCCAGTGAAGTAGCCTGGCAAATTTGGAGGGAAGCCACCCCATGCCAGTATTGGTGAGAACTTTGTTTTGCTGGTAAATTTTATCTAGATTTGGCTCTGGCACTGCAGGCTTAAGCGACTTGTTACAGCCTTTGCATACAAGCAGAAGAATCCCTTGTAACCTTAAAAGCTACACAGCTACAAATCAGATGGCAGCCCTGCACTGTTTACTTAATGATTTCTTGCATTTTTGAGACAGAAGTCTGTCAGTGAGGAATCAGACCATGGATGACTTGGGTACTAGTTTGTCAGTAATTTAATCAGGCAGCCTTAAGATTCAGACTGCCTCTTTTTTAAAGATCTATTCTAGTTGAAGCATATGGATTTGGTAAACATAGTACTGTGCCGCAGTCAAAGACTGTCTGTGTAGTTTCACACACAGTGATGTTCCTACACAAACCCCTTCACTGCACACAGAAACACCATGAAGGCAAACGGGAAGGGTCAGCACCGCAGCTAGAGTTTCCAGACACACACTTCAGGCAGTAAAGGTGTGCTTTGGTGGCAAACTAAGTTGTTTCTTGAATTTGATCCAAACTGACAAATCGCTTTAATTGAAAACAGTGGAGTAGAAGTTCCTTAAAGCGGAAACAATGCATTTTGACATTTTCCAGATGAACTTTTGCTTTCTTTTTAATGAAGAACTTTTAGTTTGAAATTCACCTTGAACTGGTGGGATTTTTTTTTTTTTTTAATGAGTGAAATCCCTCTAAAATTAAGAGGGAGATTTCCCTCTGGTCCAGGTGAAGTGGAAAAAATGCTCTGGCTTGCCTGCTGCCACACACAGTCAGAAACTTGCCCTCCCTGGGTATCTGCACGCTGTGAACAAGTCTTCTCTTCACGGGGAGGGCAGAGATCAGGAGAAGCAGAGTAATGGACATACTGTCTCTCAAGGAGGGTCATGTAGAAATCATTCTTTAAAACCCCTTTAGTTGCTGGTTTCCTTAAAGTGTGGAAGGATGCAGTTTCTGATTACAAACCTATGACTACTGTACTGTTATTACAAGTGGACTGGTCTATCTGTGCTAAAGAGCCAAACCATGCTTTTCTCTTAATTAGAGCTGCACAGAGAGGAGCACCCACTCCTGTGGCTACCTGTGACCCATTAACTCTCCCAGCTGTTGCTCCCCTGTGGTCTACTCAGGTGGCTTCACTGAGTCCTTCTTATGCATTTCAGCAAGTCCCCACTCTCTGAAAATTCCTGATGGTTTTGCATCCTCCTTAGGTGAAAGGTATGGCACAACACTGTTTGTTTGCATAGGTACCATTCCTCTTGTGCCTCTTATAATCTGTAAAATTCACCAGAAACAGCATCTCCTTTTAGATCTTCGCCTACTTTGGAGGGATGTGCTGAGAACAGATGCCTGCTGTATCTGTGTCAGGAATAGTCAGAAATAGGACTTTCCATAGATAGTTATTTTTTATCAGTTGCTTGCTTTTTTATCCATGTGACAAGTACATCACAGATCTTCAAAGGGTACTAATTAGGGACCTAAAATGAGATTAAGTAGAAGATGCTGTCAGAGCCATTTAACTGCTGTAATTACCATCCTCCTGTTTACTCTGTGCCTTTAGCTGGAGTTTGGGCGGGACTGGTGAGAATCCAGGATCACTCATGGGTGTAAATTAGTGTGAGTCACATTTCCTTGGTTTCCTGCATGGCTGCTGCAGGTTTCAGAAGGAAGTCTGGCAGAAAGGGGAGGAAGCTTAGCACTGCTTCCTCCGACCCTGGATCTCTTACACAGTTGAGATGTTCCAGCATTTTTGGGGTGACTCATACGTCATTTGGGTTCTCATTGTAGGTCCTCACATGAGATCTGCTCGCTGGCTTCCCTGAAGTATGAAATCTGCAGTTTCTGCAGTTTCTTTTCTAAGGGTGGGGAACTTGTCTGAGGAGTATGCTGTGGGAGTAGCATCAGGTAGCATTTGTCTGGCTCAGTCCATGTAAGTAAAATGTCACACATCATGATACAAGAGATACCAAACACAATTTTCTTGACAGAGTTAGACACTGAGAAACATATCAGGTGATGTGGCAGACTGATGAGATGCGAAATGGGTCACCGCAACTTAATTACAGCTTCCCATTTCTTTCATGCTAAGACGCAATTTGGTTTAAAAGGAGATTGGTTGATAATACATGGATATAGTCCCCACGCTACCGTTCTGTCCTTGTGTAGGTGCACATCAAGGGGATATAGTTTGGGAGGCAGTTCTTAAAATCAGTGGACTTAACAGCACTTACAAGGACATAACAAGACTGGTGACAAGCTTCACCTGGCCGTTTTTAGGCCTGGATTTTACAGATAGATAGATGAATCTTCAAAATTGGTCCAGAAAAGTTTGGAACTGGAAAAGGAGGCCTTCACTGGAAAAACGGAGATGTCTGACAGCCTTTTTAAGAGAGTGAGAGTATGTGAGCAAGCAGAAAGGATGACTACACATGCATGGGTGTGTGTGCATAAATTTACCGTTTACATAAGGTCTGTTGGCAAAGGCTCTCTGGGCTTCAGAAGGAGAGAGGCCCAAAAGCGCAGATGACGCATGCTGGAAAGAAGAGAAAGGAGCTGGTGGGAAGGACTCAAACACAAGCAGTGTATTTAGCTTCTCATCATCGTTTCTGGGGCATTTCTGATACAAGGGGAGAAACACTGGGAAGCAAAAGGGAGCTTGTGCTTGTGATAACATATAAAGGTGAAAGCCAGCTACATATACTGAAGTACTTCCAGGTGGATCCCCACCCTAACCTTTGCCTTGAGGGCAAAACCAATAAATTCAAAAAAACAAAGGCAGTGAAAAAATATATTCAATACACATTTGTAGCAGCAAGGATTACTGTGTGCACCACTGTGCTGAGAGAACTGAAGAGAAGATACTGGCAGGAAATCTGCGATGACCAGGCAGAGCAGCAATCTGGGATATGACAGCATCTTGCCCCATGGAGTCTAGGGGAGCAGACGAGGAGAACTTTCAGTCCTCCCTCTCTGTTGTCCACCTCCTTTGTCTCTTCTGGAACATAGTGCAATAAAGACTTTTGATTTTAATTTTCCTAAGCTTCTGAGTGAAGACTGAAGCCAGCATACATCAATAGTTCTAGAATCTGACCTTTGTTGGTGCTGTTGCAGTGAGTCAATAGCAAGTGCAGAGGTGCTGGTTGCTGGGTGCTCCTCACATGAGGGATGGGGTCTCTAGCGCACTTCGGCAAGGTACTGGATATCTGGAAGTTATCTACCAGGAGAGGTTCTGCTGCAAGACAGATTTCTCCAGGTATGCCATTCTCCATCTCCAGTGCTGTTTTATCTCCTTTGTCTGCCGCCCCCAGGAAACCACAAAATGATTCCCAAAATACTTTCTGTTTCTGTCTCATGGGGCTGAGATCAGAACATATTTCAGCTTAACATCCTGTGGATTTGCCTGGCTTCTCTTCCCACGAAAGCAGGAGGAACAGACATTTAGGTAGGTCCAGCAAAGGCTCAGAGGGAAGAGGGAGAAACCTATCACTTTGTCAAGAGGAATATGTTCCTCCCAAAAATGGCAAATCCTTTGTTAAAATGTGGTAAACTTTGGAGGCATGGGGGATTTTTTGTTGAAAAATGCTTGAGAAATTTTGTGCAGGATTTGTTAAAAACCATTTGTGGGTGAAAGACAAAAGTTTAAAGACTACACAAAAAAAGAAGAGATCTCCCACTGAAAAATCTGAAGCTCAAATGTAAGGCTTAAACACTCACAGAGAGCTGCTTCCCAGTGGGCAGAGCCTGCTGCAACCAGGTGCTGACAGACGACATCCCAATGGAGCTGGGCTCTGCAGTGCACAGGGACTGCTCACACACACTTCTACGTGAAGCATCCTTGCACAAGCCATTCTTGCAGCTTCCTGGTGACTCACAGGCACAAAAGGCAAATGCATTGAGAAATACACTGCCAGTGACACCCCGTTTACCTCCGGACCATCTGCATATATCTCCAGAGCCTATCTATGTCATCCCAGCCATGCTTGGAGATCTCTCGCTTCCACTCATCTGTTTGCCTCCACCCTTTCTTGAGGAGGTGAAGCCCCTCTGCCAGCTCCTTTCACACCACATGAACCCTGGAGGGGCTCACCTCTGCTCTGCAGCAGTCTGTGGGCTCAAGGCCTTTTCAAATAGTGGACAAATGCAAGCATGTGCCTACCTCAAGGTTTTCCATTCAGCCATTTAGCTCGGACAACAATTTCTGCTCATGATCTCTGCAGAAAGCCTGCCCGAGCTTTCTGATTTTTGTTTTTCCTGTTAATCTACCATGCAGATCCCACTGTAAGCTCAGCAGATCCTTCCCAAGTCTATGGACCCTTCCAGCTGAAGTTTCTTGCACTCAGCAACTTCATCACTGCCTTTCCTACTCTGTAGAGACCCCCTTCTGTCCCAGGTTTCCTTGTGTGCTTCATGCCTCAGCTCAGGTCTTACACAAAGGCTAATTAGGCTATGGCAAGGCCATTGCTCCTAAGAGCTGTAATGTGACTGGGTTCTGTCTACAGAAATCAAACAGCACTAGCATTCATGACAATTTTTTTACACATGGCCATCAGGTACATCTGGTGAAAGGTTTAGCTTTGCTTTCTAAGGACTGTGTCTCTCTCCATGAGACTAGTAGCTGGGAAGAACATTGAAGGAGGGGCTCTTCCTTCAAAACACAGCACCGGGCACACTTTTTCTCATTATGAGGCATGAGCACACCTACACCCCTACATTTGCCCATAGCTCAAGCTCTACCCTCATACAGCTACCTGTACAATGTATTGTTGCTGAATCTCATGGGATTGAGAGGTCCCAGAAGGATCACTGTGGAGCTTCTTGAGGAACTGCAGAAAGTTTTGCATCTGACTGTCTTCACCCCAAACCCCTGCTCAAAGTGGGGCTCACCAAAGCTAGGTCAGATTGCCCAGGGACTTGTCCTGACAGTCTGGATAATCTCCAAGATCAGAGATCTCACCACTTCTCTGCCTGTCCCAGACCTACACCACTCTTGTGGAAGGATTTTTTTCCATAGGTCCAACCTATGCGCATTGCCTCTTGTCCTTTTCCTGCAGACCTGGGAGATGACTCTGGCTCTCTCTCTTCCCTGCAGCCCCGTGAGGCAGGGGATGATAACAGCTAAGTACTGCCTCTATAATCTTTTCTCCAGGCTGAACAAACCCAGCATTCTTCTCTTCAGTCCCTTACTGTTTCCTATGTTGCGCATACCCTCTGTTGCATCAAAGTTTTTTTTGGTTTGGGTTTTCTTTGCCACCACTACCCTGTATAGCTTTTTCCTAAATGTCTCTCCTATCGTGGGCTGCTCAAGATTTGGTAGCCTAAAAGAACCACTTCTGACCACCTTCAACAGGAAAGTGAATCATGCTATTGAAGCAGCCCAGAGAACCAGCCAACACCCTGCCATTGGGTTGGCAGAGACATGTTCTAGATAAATGTTAATCCCAAAAGATAGCATATTTAATCTCCCTGTTAGATGCCTTCTCTGCTCCATTATTTCTGCCCTTCCTGCACTCCTCTTGCCAGTGCTTAGAACTGAAGAAACGCGCTGCTCTCAGGGCAGCAGGCTGCATTACCTCCTTAAGAACACTTTCTCCTTGGCAGATCCTCTTTCCCGTCTTTACTTGGGTGAGCCATTGAGTGGTTAAGTGTGGATTTGAGCCTCCTTGTCAAAGCTCTGCTAGGCAGGCACTTCACTGGTGACATCATGTGCATCAAGGTGGAGAGGAGAAGCCCTTGAGTGGGTGCAGATGTGGAGCACGCAGACCTCAGGAACTTCTCTTTTCAACTGTGCTTGACCACAAAATTCTGTTGTGGCCTTATGCATGTACAACTCACATCCTGAAATCTTAGAATGCAGTGAGAGACACAGTTCTTTTTGAGCTAATAAAGTCAGTCACAGAATAACTGTTAAGACTGTCTGGAGCTGCTTTTCCAGGATGAACCACAAAATATAACCTAGTTAGTGAATGGGAGGATTTAGGTGGTTTTGATGCTTGAGAGCAACGCTAGTTCTTGATTGATGAAATCATTGGAACCATGCTGTCACCTGGATCAGGCCTCCAAAGTCTGTGGTTCTCCATGCTAAGATGCTATAGAAAAACATCCTGATGCATCCTGGCAGTTGGGTACCAGGCCATTAAAGGCTGCATGCCAAAAAGTTCCAGGTACTTGCTGGTGCTACTCTCATGTCAAAAAACCACCAGACACAAAAGTGGAAAAACCTGAGAAAGACATTTTCATGTGAAAACCTACAGCATCTCATCACTTTGGGATTTCTAGGCAGGTCATATTTTGTGTTGTTTGGTTGTCCAAGGAAATAAAAGCACTGAGGTGGTTAGACTCAATGTGACAAACAGGATTTTGGGGGTGCTCAAATAAACTGGGTAGGGAGGCAGAAATGTTCTGCAGCAGGTTGCAGACATCTGAGAAGGACAGCTGCAGCAGGTCTCTTGCACATGCTGCAGAGAAGGCAATGCAGAACTACAGTGCACTACAGACATAGCTTTTCTGATTTTCTTCTGTTTCCTAGCCTCTATCCTCCTTTCTGTGCTTTTTGTTTTGTAATTGCAGGAAAGACACTTTCTTTGAGGAGACATTGAAAACTAAGAAGAACAAATCTTTCTAAGCTTTCCAGCCAAATATTTGCTGTCCCAAACAGAAATTGCTTCATTCATCAATTGTATGAATGCCCCCACCTGGAAAAAAAAGACACAGAGCCCCAGAGATCCTTCAGCAAACAAATTCCTTCTCATTACAGACACCGTGGGCATGACTGCTCTAAGGAAACTTGAAAGTTGAGCTACTCGGAAGTGCTGCTCATACATGTTTACCTTGGACTCCAGCTTCCATCTTCAGACTAAATCAGGTACTTTTTGTCTGGTTTGCCTAAACAAGTAGAGCTGAGGAACAAACGTTGGAGCATTTCAAGGGGTACAGCCATGCTAGTCCCAAGTTTTTGACATGCATTTCTGTAGGATTCCTATAAGCTCCAGGTTAACCAGCAACACTCCCATGCTCCTCAGCACTGCACACAGATATCTGAAACGCAGGCATTTTTTTTTCAAGTGTACTTCACCCTACTATTACACCCTGCTTCTGGCTTGTCCTTTTACATGAAGCACAGCTGACATAAGCAAAAAGCTACTCTTAATGCAGGATCAGACTGTGGGCTGCCCTCAGACTTCAGCTGCATCTCTCTGAGAGGCCATTGGGTTAAGATGGAAGGCACAAAGGTGACTGTGAAGTGCAAACCATTTCCCCTGCAGCCTGAACTGGTCCTGTCAGAGATTGACAGGGAGGAGCCAGACCCCACGGTATTTTGCAGGAGTAAATAACTTCACAGTGTGCTGGGTAGAGAATGCAGCTGCAGTGTGGTGGGCTTATTTAAACTATAATATTAAGTGTGAGAGATGAAATCAGCACACTAGGATAAAACCATCCATATCCCAAGTACTGAACTTGTGAGCAATGAATGCACTGTGAAGAGCATAAAGAGCTTCATGAATAGGCAACAGTTTCGAAGACTGGCCCCAAATGTTTTTCTCTCTTAGTGATTCAGTGTATTATATTCCAGCCCTCAGATACAAAGTGGTATTAATGTATTATAGAGCATCACACAGACAGGCCCTGTGTTCTTTTGCACAAATAGTAATGTGAATTCATACCTGATACCACAACTGTGCTGTTGGTATGGCTGGAGTATCACTTGGGAGAGATCTGGCCCACAGATCTTGCAACACTGCTCAAAAGTCTTTATCTGGAGATTTTACCTATACTGGAAACCCCCAAATACTCAACAATACTGCAAGGAAATAGTCATTTGCCTGAGCCACACAGGATTTTGTGTGGCTGAGCAGCACTTGGAGCCAGAGCATCACAACTTTAGTAATTAATGCTTATTAAAGAAAGACATGCAAGACCATTTTTTTCAGGAAAAAGAAAGTAACGAAAAAAGAGAGAAAGCCAAACTAATAAAAGAGAGAGCAGGACGTATGTAACAGAAATGTAGCTGGGTTTAATTACACATTGGAAAGAGCTCTGGCTGTCAGCCAAAGTTGATGCCCAAGTTCTGGAATGAAATCCTGCCTCTAGGCATCCTCTAACCTCGCCAGAGTCTGGAGGGCCATCATTGGCTGACCACAAGGCCAACGCTCCCTATGGTTCTGGTACTTGACACCTTGCATGGCAAATAGCACTCCTTTCCAGTGTGGGCTCACACTTTTCTCTCTTTCAGTCTTACACGGGAGAGGACATGCTACAGCATTATTGTAGGGAACAACTCTAGACAGTACTGAGTAGTACACCCATATGAGCATGCAAACATCATCAGAAGGGCATTTGTTTTCTCAGAGCAGCTGCAGTTCCCGTGTATATGTCAGGGGTGCAGGCAAACCACTTTTTGGTAGTCTGGGGAGAGATTAGTGTTAGGCCACAGCAAGGGTGATGGGGCTGGACACATTGCAACACATTGCAGCATGGGAAATTCTGGTTGCACACTGAGAGAAAAACTTCTTCACACGAGAGCGGTGCAGCTTCAGGACAGGACCAATAGAGGCAGTGGTATGTCCACTGTTGGACATGTTCAGAACTTAACTGGACAAAGCCGCGGCCATCCTGACCCCACTTTAAAGTCAGTTGTGCTTGGAGAGGGGAGTTGAGGAGCTCTAGATGTGCCCCCCACTTGAGTGCTTCCATGATCCTGAGTGCAAAGCCTGCGACTCCCATTTATGTGTTAATCATGTCTTTAAAATTAATTTCTGATTAATCCTGAGGATTATTTATGTAACCCTGGGGTTTACTCACATGAGTACCAAATGTAGGACTTGCTCTTAATTGAAGAGCTAAACATAAGTCAGCAGCCCTATGGGATTATTCAGTCTGCAACAGTATCTGGCAGATGGGCCCACGTGCTGTCCATCCATCCTTCTCAGATGTTTCTTTGATATAGCATTTTCTCCATGATTGTGTAGCTATGTAGGAGAATGATTCAAATAGGTAGGCAATTTTCCAGGCATTTCTTTCTATGTTTCTCATGGGAAGAAAGGTCATTTGCCAAACCCAACCTGCCATTTTTTAATGTCTTCAGGTGTTTTAACAGTGTGTGTTTCAGTTTCATTTCACTTCTATCAGATTACAGAAGTACTAGAAATGAAGTTTTACATCCTTGACCACCTGTTGATCTCTGTATTATCAAAATGTATCAAGGCACCCAGAGGAATCCCTAATTCACCTTTACCAAGGACTCTATGCTTTATGATTTCTTGGAAGTGGGTCTTAGCACCTCTGCAAGCAGTTGAGCTGCCTCAGCTCTTACACAGGAAGATAAGAACAACTTTAATTTAAAGTAAAGGTGGTTTCACTCACTCTTATTCACTCATAGATTTTCTCTGCCCTCTCACACCTATGTGACCACAGATACAAAGAGGTATATAGCCAAGTAGTCTGGCCAGGATAACCTGGGGTGACATAGTGCATGAGGGATGCCAAGTATCAAGCTTTCATCGAACCTCCTGGGTGCCTCTTGATTGGTGATGGATGGTAAGCTGGTTTTTTGGTATGTCTTGTGCACTCTAGAGGATCAAGGGTTACTACAGGGTGATGGTTTTGCCTCAGAACTTTCGTTACTTCAGCATCTTTTCTCCTTGGTTTGGGCTTCTTGAAAGAGGAAAGACACAAGTTTGAGTTCTGGGATCTTGCTGCTTTTTGCCATCCTCCTGTTGTCAGTGTGTATGGTCTTCTGTTGGCAAGTCTCCACTTAATCTCACAAGCCTCCTAGGCATGACAGAAGAAGCTGCATTCAATAAAAACAAGTTCTCCTTTTCAACTGTAGTCCTGCTGCAAGAGTCCTGTGAAATGTAATTAAAGGATCTCAGAAAAAAAATAAATTGGAAGGCATCTCTGGAGGTTCTTAATGCAACCACCTGCTTCACCCTGCACTCACCATAAAGCTAGATCAGGTCATCTCCAAGGATGGAGATCCCACCATCTCTCTGGGCCCTATTCCAGGGCTTGCACCATGCTTGTGAGGAAATTTTTTCTCAAAGCTTTCCTTGGAATGGATTTCCCCAAATTTGACTTAATTCGGGATGCTGCCTAACGACTACCATGTAGCAGTGGAGAAACCCTTCCCTCCAAGTGGTTTGTGAGGACTGCCTTAGCCCTGGTCAGCCACCAAGGCAGGCTATGGGATACCTAGCTGATGCCAGCGGTCCACAAAGGACGACAGAGCTGCTCTCCAGACTCCTCCTGCACCACCACTAGGTTCCTCCCAGGCAGGGGCAAGACAGAGCTTTTGTCCCAGCAGTGCAAATGCTCTTCACAGCCCATCTCTGCAGCCTGCTGAGGCCCCTCTGAAGGGCTGTATTCCCCTCCAGCTGCTGTCCCAGTGTGGTACCATCCTCAGTGCCTCTCCTCTTCTAGATTGTTGATAAATATGTTAAAAAATATTGGCTTGGTATTGACGCCTGAGAAATGGCACTTGTGACTACGGTCTGCCAGCTATGCCTCAATTGATGGATTGCTATCCTTGAACCTGACAGTCCATTCGGTTTTCCACCCATTTTGCAATTCACCTATGAAATCCTAATTTCATCAGTTTAGCCACAAAAGTAATGATTGAGAACTCAAAAATAACTCTTATAAAAAGATTTCCCTTCCTAAAACATCCTTATTTGCTAACAGAAAATGTTCTTTTTTACCAGTTTGATGCTTTGGTGTTGGCCTGACCCAGGAATCAGCATATTAGTAATGTTCCTGCAGTTCTGAATACCCTGTTACTATAACAAAGAACACCCACTCATAATTTTATACTGGCATCAGCAAAAAGATCTTGTCAGAAGTGAAAACTAGCAGGGAAATCCATCTTTTGTAAACCCCTAGAGTTATAAAGTTCGTGTATTGTTGACCAGATAATAAAACAGATAGCAAGAAGGAAATGGACTGACAGTGCCTTGTAAACACAGCTTCAGTAATTAGAAGAAAAGAAGCACTGATGCTTTTATTATCCTGGGACAAAAAGCGAGCTATTAGAATGAGTAACGTGTGGCAAAGAAACCTAGTTTTATCCATAGGTTGGGTGTGCTTTAATCTGACATCCTGACAAAGCTGCATGGTGAGTAATAACTAGAGTATGCCTGCCAAAGCTCTGCAGCCACAGCGCTGACTCCATCTGTCACTCCAAAAGGCCCAGAAGAATAACAGGAGACTAATCCCTACGGCACCACATAGCCTGCAGCATCTGGCTGCTACAGTACGGACAAGATGACACTTCCTTTCAGATTACTACAGGTGTGCAGCTCACACACATGCAAACAAATGTGCAGTTGCTCTTTGCTTGGGGTTAGCAAAAGATCTGGTATGGAAAATAAAATACTCAGACTCTCAGGGTGCCCACCATAGAGTTTCAGACAAAAATTGACTCATCTTTCTCAGGATGATTCATTCCTATATGCATCTCAAAGTTCGTTTTGCCACGATGAAGTATTCAGTGGGAAATTTAGACATTCTTTCTCTGCACATTTCTCTAAAAGCTCAGATTTCAGTGATTTGCTATTTTCTTAGGGAAAAAGCAATATACTGGCAAATCCATGAGTAGATCATGTAGCTCATGAACAATGTAAGTTATTAGATCTGAACAAAGAAACGCCTTTTCCAAGTGAAATACATGAAAACTTTGCTGTTAATTTACAAGAAATGTTTCCAGAATTGTCCTTACAGCACCATAAATGTTAAGAGAAGACATTAAATCTGTACCTGGTTCTTTCTGTGGATCATCATTAAGCTCATACCAGTGCTTTCTGGGCAAGCAACCTCCTTGACAAGCATTTGAATGAATCCTTCACAGAAGGATCCTAAGAAGACCCAGCACCACCTTCCTCTTGGAGGGGGTCCTCTTCCAGCTCAGATTTTCTATCTGTTTCTCACTTCTGTCATCTTTATTTCCTCAACTAGCTGTTAGCCCTCTGTGAACTATGTGAATAACTAAGTGTTTCTGCTAGTAGCTAAAGGCTGTGGATTTCAACTATTTTAAAAGACAAACGCATTTAATCATACCTAGAGTGACTTGACTCCAAACTTAACAACAAATATAAGATTGTGCCTGTGGGAACTTTCTGAGTTATCTCAGTATAGTCACAGCATGGTTGTACCATTCTCATAGCCGAGAAAGGAGCACTTTTTAATTCTGAAAAAGTGTTCACAAACTGACAAAATGAAGTAATTTGCTCAGTCACTGCATGGGCACAATAGATTTCAAATCCACTGCATAGTGACAGCCGCTGGGAGCTTTTCTGCAATTGCTCTTAGAAAAAAGTAATTTTAGTGTGGAGTTTACTTTGGATCTGTGCTTTGGATCTGCCCAGAATGGTAGGACCTGGATTTTTTCTGAATCATTTACTCACTGTCATGTACCAGACAGAAATAAAAAAGTGCCTTTCTGGTGTGCTCAGGCACATGTTTTAAATTGAGTTCTTTTTACTGCCAAATCAATTAAGTGCATATGCTATCACAGTGCAAAACACTTCGGTGAAAAGGACGAGGCAGGAACACTGCACCTTCCATCAGGATGAGCCTCCCTTGACTTGCTTTACTCTCCAGTGAACACTACACCTCGGTTGTACAAGAATTTTTCATCATGCTTTTGGGGTTACAGATTTGAGCTCTGCCCATTCAGATCCCAGAGTTGTGAGAGGTGTAAAGTTAAGGGTTGGCTGCAGGACACAGACCTTGAGCATCTTACCCCTACTAAACCAAAAGACCTCTCTGTTGAATATTTATTTAGTAGACCTGAGACAGCAGGGTACAAAGGCTTTACTGGTCAGAAGCCACATTTTGAACTCCACCTTGAAAGCAGAGGCACGCTATGGTGTCATGCGCATGCAGAAAAACACCCAGCTTGCTGCCATATCCTTCCCTAACTTCAACTGTCAGGCTGATTTCAAGTGGACCTCATGTGGAGTGACTGTGATGTTGAGTCTCCAGGTGACAACTGCATTGCTGATGAAAAGCAGTGTCAACACCTGAAAGCAGTGGCTGCATCCTGGTGGCCAGTAGGAAGGAGAAGAAAGTCCCATTGAACCCCCTACAAGAACAACAATCAATCCAGCTCCTTCACCTGGAGACAGCTGCAAACACGGACAGAACTTGGCTACGAAGGAAATGTGCTTCAACCCAGTCTTCCTGGAAGCAGCCAACAAGCCATGTATCACAGCCAGATGAAGCTTTGACTTGTTACTCTCTTCTAGGCCCCAGGTTCATCCCTGTGCAGGGAAGAGCACTGAACTTCCCTGCCTGTGTAATGAAAGCCGTGGTAGTGCTTTGCGTTGCTGGCAGACTGGAGACAGACCATGCCATGCAAAGAGAGGAGTGAAGTGGTAAGGGCAGAGAGCTGGTGGCAGCCATGGCCTGCTTCCCAGTAACTCTCCAGACTAGCAAGCTCCCCTTAAGAGACATCGCATCAGCTTCTCCATCCAAGAGGAGACATGACAAGTCTTTCAACTATCAACCCTTTGCAAAACCATGGGCTGCAGCTCCTGTTGATTTCAGCTGAGATGCGGGCTCTCTGATGTGCCTGATGACTGGAAGTAAGGAATCCTATCTCAGGCATTCAAAAGCAGACGATATAAAAGCAGAGCTTGCTGGCCTTAGTGATCCTGGTGTGTGAGCGGCTGTCAGTGAAGTGATTCGTGCAAGAGTAGTCAGGGATCACAGCGGAAGTCCAGATCCCAGCCATATTTTGGACTTGGGCTATGATAAGTCTTGTGGGTACATTAAGCATACCACATTCAACAGATTTAAGTGTTGAAGTGGAAATACCTCTTTGACTTATCTTTGGAAGTGTTCCTCTCCCCTCCCCTGAGTTTTGAAGGGTTGGGTTTCAAGTTCACATCTATAAGAAAAGAAAACAGCAGGACATGCCCTGTCATGTCCAGGACATCCTAAGCCAAAAATGAGTGAGCTGCACCCTTTTTGCCTCATACAGATTATATCCTTTATATGCACTTAAAATGGGCACATAAAGCTTTATCACACCCAAACCATTTCCGAAGCAATAAGCAGTCACATTAACTATTAGGATTTTGAAGGACTGTAATTCCAGGGCAATTTTACCACTCCCTCTGACAATCTTTTGTATTTGTGATACTATATATGTCTCATAAACAAAATGGCCCAGAACATATCAATCAAATTATCAGCACAGAGAGGATTACTTAGGCAGATGCTTAGAATTTGCTCAGCCCTCCTGGTGAGTCCAGAACAACAGGCAGCCCATCTTATTCTGTAAAAGGATTACCACTGATGGAAAAAGTGTTTATACCTTTCTATTCACTTATAACCCATTTCTTCTATTAAGTTAGAGATCCATAAAATAACAGTTATGTAAGTTAGATGTGTATTTTAAAAAAAATCTGTTTTGCAGTAACTAAACAGATTGTTTGTGTAAATGCCAAAATCTGAGCTGAAATGGTGTTTTCCCTTGAGCAGTCTTCAGGACAATATGCCCATATGATTGGTAAGCTCAGAAGTTTTACTCCTCCGTGGTTCTTTCTGCCAGAGAAATCTTTTATTTTTGCATATCATGGACCATTGCCTAGAATAAGCAATATCTTTGAGGCTCAGCACTTCTAGAAAAGCTGTTTTGTGTGCGCACACACTGAGGATAGGATCTCAAGCATCAGGGGATACAGCCCTTCCTGAATTTCCCAGCCACAATGGAAAAGAGCCAGATAAGCAACTCCTGGGAGCTAAATGGTTGTAACCAAACAGGTGGAATTTAGCTATTGCCTGCCTATATGTCTCCTCACCCATTTAGATACCAGCACTTTCACAACAATGAAATTAATCTGAGAAAAAAAAGTCATAAACACTTTGTGATTATTGAATAGTTATAGGCACAAGCCAAGCACGACCTCCCTCTCTGTCTCCAGGTAAAATTTAATATAAAATCTACAGACAATAATTTCTTAGAATTCTGCAGTATTCCTGGACACAAGAGTCATACCCCGGAGACAGAGGCCAGACAGACACAGCGTGGCCAGCAGGAGCAGGGAGGTGATTGTGCCCCTGTGTTCAGCACTGGTGAGGCCGCACCTCGAGTGCTGGGTTCAGTTTTGGGCCCCTCACTACAAGAAGGACATTGAGGGGCTGGAGCGTGTGCAGAGAAGGGCAACGAGGCTGGTGAGGGGGCTGGAGAATAAGCCCTATAAGGAGAGACTGAGGGAATCATGGTTGTTTGGCTTGGAGAAGAGAAGGCTGAGGGGAGACCTCATCACTGTCTACAACTGCCTGAAAGGAGTCTGGTCTCTTCTCACAAGTGACAGTGATAGGCTGAGAGGTAATGGCCTCAAGTTGTGCCAGGGGAAGTTTAGACTGGACTTTAGAAAGAATTTCTTTACTGAAAGAGTGGTCAGGCATTGAACAGACTGCCCAGGGAGGTGGTGGAGTCACCATCCCTGGACGCATTTAAAAAACAGGTAGATGAGTTCCTTAGCGATATGGTTTAGTAGGGAAACAGGCACAGTTGGATTCGGTGATCTGAGAGGTCTCTTCCAACCTTATGATTCTATGATTTTATGATTCTATGATAGAATGGGTTGGGTTGGGAGGAACCTCAAAGCTTATCCAGTTCCAACCCCACTGTCATGGGCAGGGGCACCTTCCACTAGAACAGGTTGCTCAAAGCCTCATCCAGCCTGGCCTTGAACACTTCCAGTTCCTCTGAGCAACCTGTTCTGGTGTCTCACCACCATTTTTGCCTTTCTCCGTAAGAGATCAAGGTAGCAGGTCAGCCCTTTTCCTGCTGAACACCTGAGAACTTTGTGCACTGGGTCACGAGCAGTGGGTTTCCATTCCCTCCCCAAGGGGACTTCTGCACCTTGATGGTTACAGTCTGAGCCAGACTGCAGGCATGATCACTTGCAAATGATGTCTCCTCACATGTCTCCTTGTGTGCTGGTGCACTTCTCATGAGTTGAGCAACTATCAGCAACACTCAGTTCATTTTTACATTTAACCACTAAAATGTGCTGCACTGTTGTGGCAGCCAGCACATGAAGTATGCTTTCACAAGCTTGCTGGATTTCTCAGAGTCTTACATTGCTCCACAGTTTCCTAAAAATCCCTGCTTCCATAGACATACAAGGATCTCAGCTTTCAACTAGAACAATAGCAGTAATGATGGTAGGGGAAATTTCTGACACTTGAACTTAAAGGTTTGGGGAAAAAGGAATTTGGTTTTCATTATTCATTAAAAAATCACTTTTATAAGACAACACTCTGCCTTTCAATTTGTTAATACTTCATAGGTGGCAATACTTAGCATAACGCCACAATCAAATATGGCTGTGTATTACATTACAAAGGGAGGACATACATGTCCCATTCAAGTACAAGCAGCCACTCTGCAGGGAAGTTGCATAGATGTGGAGTTCATCTTAGATGTCCTTGCTGCTTATTTCTGAAACCTGCCCATATAGAAATTAACTACCCCAAACATACAAGCATAGCTTGACATAACTGTCTTCTGGACATCTGATCTGTTCCTGGCATTTTAAACCTATTCAGAGACACAATGTGCAGTAAAAGCACAATGAAGCTAAAATATCAACGTGTTTTATATTCTGGGTTTCTGGAATTTCAGCCATTCCTGAAATCTGTTTAATGAGAACAGATGAGTAATCTCCTATTCTGACTACTGAAAAGCTTGAAAATAACCCAGAAGTCACTAATTTACAAAATGTGAAATATAGCTGCTCCTAAACTCTGCCTGTTTTGTGCAACCCTGGAAAAAAACCTTGGATAGTGGAGAGCTCAGCAAGATCACTTCCAATCACCTCTGGGGAAATGCAAATATTTTTCAGTGTATAGAATTTAGTCAGCTAGCAGCTCACAGGAGCAGCTTCTGGTTTTGGAGGATCACAAGTGATGAGTCAATCTCTTATCTATTTCTTTTAGAAAATAAATAATTTTCAGCCTTTAAAAAAATCTTTCTGGTAAATGGAGGGCAGCAGGAAGGCTGTAAAAGAGACTCAATCATCTTTTTTTCTTTCTTTCTGCTCATGGTAACAATATCTTACTTGTCAGAGACAGAAGAATGTTCTAGAACCTTTTCTCTCCCTTGCCTTGTACTGCTGCAGCAACAGCAGCAAAGGAACAGAAAGCAGTACAAGAAGGCAAGACCCCTGTTCTGTTTTAACCTCTTCCAGTCACCTGTTTGTCACAATGTAGTGAAGCAGAAAGACTGTCTTTCTTACACATAGGTTAAAAAGGCAGCTATGTCCTTGTGAAACCTGTGTTGTAAACAAAATCACAGGCATGGCATCTGTTACTTTAACAGAGTGTTGACTACACAAGTGCCTGGGGTGCTCTGCAGCCCCAAGTTGTATTCCTCAGAGGAACACCAGCACAGGTGACAGCTGGTAGCAGACTCCAGTATGCTGTACTATTACACCTCTAAGGAGCTGGTCAAACTTGACTGCATACCCAGAAAAAGTGTATCCCACATTACAGCAGGTAAACCCAGTGGTAAACCAAAAAACGTACATGCAGCTATTTCTTCCTCACAGCCTTTCCTAATTAAGCCTAAAAATGTCTGTAAGGTGAGCCTTGCTCCATCTTTCTGAAACCAGTGTGCTTGTCAAAAGTACTCCTGTACTCTATTCTGTAAATAAATGCCAGTTGGAAATTGCAAGAATATAGAGTGAAACAACATAAATATCAAATAATACCAAGCCTTTAAGGAACGTTTCCAAACTCAAGGACAGTGGAAGTATGTCAGACATACCGTACTTCCACAGAGGATTTCTAAAATGAGTATTAGTTCATGAATGAGACTGCAGGATAGAAAACGTGAATTGGACAGGTAATATAATCCTGTACAGCTACAGGTTTGTACAGGACTCTTAAAATCCATACAGAAAATAATGAGAGCTTTGAGCCAGTCTCTTGCTACTGTACACAAGCATACTCCGCTGTCCCCAAGTCATCTAGGCAGTTTCTGACAGCAGAAGGCATACACCGCGAAGCTACACCAACAATTTCCTTTCTGCACAGCTTCTAAACCCAGCAACAAAAGATGACGTAAGCACATATCTCGAAAATTGACTCTCGTGAATCATACCCAAACCCTGTAGACAGTAACTGTGCCACTCTGCTCAGCACATCTGGAAGCAAGCTTCCAAGACAGGGATGCTGATAAATTGAAGAGTTCAAACAGAGGATCGCAGAGATGTCCCAAGGATGAGAATGCAAAATGCTACAGGAAGAAGTGCAGGAAACTGGACTTATTCAGCCTGAAGAAGACAAGGCTGCAGCACGATCTATTTGCAGTCAGCCATTGCCTTCTTGAGCAAAACAAAAGGCAAAGACAGACTATTCTGTAAGGCATACAAAGAAATGCTGGGAGACTACAAGCATGGATTGCAACAGGGGAAATTCTGGTTGGATATAAGTTTAAAATCCCTTCCCACAAGTGGTGCAGACAAGACTCAGATAAAAGGTGGTGGGACATCTGTCCTGGGAGATATTCCAGATGTGGCATGACAAGGGCCTGAACAAACTAGCCTAGCTTTGTTGCGCCCTGCTTCGAGCAGACAGTTGGACCAGGGGCGTTCAAGTGTTCCTCTTCTAATCTGTGTTTTTCCATGATTTTCACGTCCCACAGGAGTGGATTTTACGTACGTTTGATTTGTGGGTGTAGGGAGGCTTTCAGCATATCAGAGCTTCCCAGCCTTCAGAGTAATTGAAACAAGGCTTATTTTACACACATCTGTGACATCAGCTGGGGTCCCAGCATCCCTTGAGAGTCACCTCTCACTCAGTTTGCCACGAGGCTTTCAGAGCCAGAACTTAAAGAGCAATTCTGGATATGAGATACAAGTTCAAAAGACCTCAGCTTACGCTCTCCACTAATAGCACTAAAAACCCTAAGTTGTTTGCCCTCCTTTTGTCTTTTCTTAGCTCCAGACCCTACATTCTGCAGTGGCCGTCTGCACGTCAGTCTACCACCAGACCCAGAGCCTATCCAGAGCGGCCCTGGCAGCAGGCTTAATCAGGATGGGGACACAGACCCTTGCGCTGCCTCTCACCCTGATGTCCCCTGTCCCAGATGCTCAGTTGTGGGGCAAAATGGAGGTGCATCACAGTGGCGCAGGGTAGCACCATCCTTCCTGGACCCTCCCCAGCCCCCTCTCTGCAAGATGGCTGCTAACAAACTTGGGCTGCAGAGTTGCTTTAGGCTGCCCAGTGAGCACCGGTGTTTGGGAGCGGGGAGCTGCTGCTGGAAAGACTGTATCTCTCTTAGTCTTCACCGAGGCCTTTTACTTTTCCCTGCCCTCAACCCCACTCATGTATTTCCTCGCCATGCTGAGGCAGAGGCAGCTTCCCTATGCTGCTTTCCAAAAAAGCAAAGCAACATCACACTCTTTGGCTTGTTGACTTTATTAACACACTTAACAGCACCACTGAAAAGGGACCAAAAATGGAGGTCTGGAAGGGAAATACTTCTTTCACTTTTATGTCACTGAAGTTTTCTAGATTGAAGCATCAGGCACATGCTGGTCTCATTCTTCCTTGTTTAATACAAAGCAAAGGGTTGGAACAAGCTAGTAAGACGCGCTGCAGGATGTTCAGGGGCAAAGTCACTGTCCAAAAAGGTTTGGTTTCATAGGTGTATTTCTGTGACTTGAAACATTTTTATTATTCTAGATGGGCTGACAAAGCAAACACGCACAATTACTCTGAAGGCAGTTGGTACAGGTGCTGAAAGCAGAGCCACTTCTACCCACCCCTTCCCTGAACAGCCTAGTGTGTTCCCTCAATGTTCCCAGCACAGAGCTCGTCTAACACGTTATTTTGTATGCAGAGTTCAGTCAAACGAACCATGAAGCAGAAATGAAGCAAGTCCAAACCATGCCCAGAGCAGTAATCAGACAGGTTGAGAACCGTCTACTTCTCTTTCATGGATGCTGTGATGAAGACAGCTGCACCAGTGCCATAGAAGGACTCTCATAAATGTTTTTCTCACCAGGAGCAGAAAGCAGAATATCAAAGAAATAAATATCCTCTTTGGCTGCCCTTCTCCCTTGCTGGCCCAGGCTCCCTCTCTCTTTGGTTTCCAGCTCCATTCTCTTTGCTGAGTGCAGCTAAAGAGCACCTCTGCCTGCCTGAGCAGCCAAATGGCACCTGCCCTGGGTCAGTGCTCCAGAGTGCAATTCCTGCTGTGTAAAGGGTTGTTGGGGCACCTCAGCAGGACTGGCAATACAAACAAGCTTGTTCTCACTGTCATTATCTTATCCTTACATTTCCTGTGTATTCCCAAGAGCTGGGGCACATAACAGAAATGATAAAGCTGTCTGGGAGCTGGATCATTCCTGTGGCAACTCTTAGGTCTGTAGAAGGCACCAAAAGGTGTCCTTACCTGGGGAACAGCATGGAGGCCTCAGACTCCTTTCCCTGTGGCAGCTGTACCCCCAGTGATGTACGGGACATTCGGAAGTTGCAGGGAGAGAGGAACTCTGCCAGCTCCAGGGGATAACCCCAGAGGATGTGTCACAGCAGGCCATTGGTTATTGATGTAGGTCTGTTCCCTGCAGCCCTGGCAGGAACACATTCTAGCTCCTGTGCAATGCTGACTGCAGGGCACCCCTCCAAGTGACATGTCACCTAAATACATATATATGCTTGTACCATTTGCTTTGCCAGTCCTTGTTGCTGCTTGGGAACTTGGGGATGGTGTCTCTCAGTGGAATGAAGGGTCAAGAAAAAATGGTGCCTAAGACCCAAGAGTACAGATAGCTTGGTGGAACACCTCTGCAATTGTGACCTTCGGTGTGCTTGAACTTGGCCTGATTTTGAAGGGATGCAGATGAGGATAGTTACAGGAGTTTCCCAAAGGACTGAGGACCATTCCACATCTTGGAGGCCAACCAGTACAGCTCTACCCCAGTCTGCATGGTTACATCCCCTTTTCCCTACACCACACCAGAAGGATATGCCCACGCTGCAGATGAGGAGCGCTCTCAGCCCTGGGCATTTTTTTTTTTGAGTGTCTGAGCCAAAGCAGCAGCAATGACAGTAAGGAATACCAAAGTCCAGGTCTTATTTCACTGACCTCCGCAGGCATACTTTGGTGTGCCTGTCTTGGAACAACCTGTGCATCTTCCCGTCTGTCTTCCTAAGCAGCACTGCACGCCACAGTGTAAAAGATCCATATGCCGCAGGCTGGGGCTTCTTCTCCCTTTTTCCACCCCAGCAATCTCCACAAACTGAAAAAAAAGATGGCAGAGCTGCTACAACACACAGTCAGACAGATATCCACTCAGATGCAGAGGTTGTCTGAATGATCTCTCCCTGCCCAGCTAGCTCTCTTCCACGTTTGGAAATCTGGATGTCTCTTACTCCAGTGTTTCCTCTCATGGCATGTGTTTCAGTTGCTGCCAGGAGAAGCAGCTTTATTTCCTTACAACCTCATTTCCCCAGTGGGTATGTGTTTGCTGCAAGGAATAGCAGAGGAGCACAAAATCTCTGTCCATCTTCTACATTTGTTAAAATCCTTTCTTGGGTATGCAGCCAGAGCCAGAAGTTCTCATATGTACAAGATCCCCTGCAAGACTGGATGGAAGGTAAAGGAAAGCATAGAGATGGTAGTTAGGTGAAGACTTCGGTCATGAAGCAGAACTAGGGGATTGAAAAGGACAGCTGTCATGGGACTTAAGGTCAAAGCAGAACATGTCATGTCTGCTCTTATCACTGGTGAAGCAGATCTTGTGGCATTAGAACTGCCCATTGTAGTATGTGTATCTAAAGCATCACCATAACTGTTGTGCATGGAACTATGGGGATGGGTCATAGGCAAGGAGACCAGGAAAAATGGAAGGATGGTTTGAAAAAAACGGTTTTGCAAAAACCTGTTCTTTGCTGCTGTCTGGGCTGTTCTTAAAGCAGCATTTTTGCTTTTCAATGGTATTTTATGACCTTAAAGAAGAAAATATTCAAAAAGCAACAGAAGATAATTCTGTAAAAAGCACAGGGCATGTCGCTAGCATATCATTCCTAGTAGAAAATTACACAGTACTGCTTCATTTATTTCTTCTGCTGCCCCTCTGAGTGCCTGATGCTTACTTTAGGACAGCCATATCTGTACAGAGAGCAGCTCCAGCACTGGGCTTCCACAAGCCCTGCACAGTAAATTTCTGAGATCTGGGCTCTGCCAGGAAAAACGGGTACTTACAAATACTTAAATGCTGAAAGCAGATAGAAAATCCTGCCAGCCTTCCCTCATCTAGAATCTGAAGTGCTTTTCAGCCTGAGCTGAGCTTTAACATTCCTCTCCCCAAATACACACACACTTCTCTCTCCAATAGTTATTTCCTCTGCAGAAGGCAACTCAGAAAATAAAATAGCTCCATTTCTTCCAGGCATGTCTGAGAAGCTCTTTTCTAATGGTAAAACTGGCAGGTTCAGCTGCTTTAATAACTGTGGTATTAGCTTGACCTGAATTGCTTTCAAGGCCTGAGGCCCTCACACACGAAACTGCTTGCATGGAGTATGACTCCAGTGTTACCTGCCATGGGGCCTGCATAGTCCACTGCAAGTCACTGCAAGAACTCTTTTTTCCTGCCAGACGTTTCTCCAGCAGCCTAACTTCATGGGCCACATCATCTCTGAAGGGTCTCTTCTATTTTCTAGTCTCCATGGTTTCATTGTAGAGTAACTCTTGTGGGTGTCTCCTGCCTCAGACGCCTTCACTGAAATGCCCTGTCTCTCAACACAAAGACATTTCCATACACAGGATAGGGCTGGATTCTGAACCTGGCCCCCAGAGACACATACAGAAACATGTCCAGATTATATCGGCAGAGCAATTAAGGTACAATCTGTGTTAACCTCCCAGTGGCAAGTGAATGGATTATCAGATGCCACCTTGAAACAGTACCTTTTGACCATCCTGGACAGGAAAGGAAAGAAGGGAATGAAATAAAAGGAACAGGTGTTTTTTTCAAAAGTGCTCTTTTAAGAATACTCATCCTGTCCTTGCATCAGAGGAAGGGATTGTCTCTGTTTTCGAACACATCTTGGCAGGTAGCAAATTAGGCAATGTGGAAATGGTTACAATAACCACTGAGATCTTTCTGAAGATGCTTCAAGGACCAGGGCCTAGACAAAGGAGAAAGTGGCAGTAACACAGGTAAGATCTTGTCCAGGTTATCATTTTTGCCTACATCACTGAGAAACCTTCAGCCAACCACAGAAAACATTAGATAAACAACCAGCAACTGTTTATTTTTTTCCACCTTGCTAAACTATTCAAACACCTTTTAAGTCTCCTCTATCACAGGCCTCTTACAATGCCACTGGAGTAACATTGAACTTTTATCTCCCTGGCTCAAAAAGGAGACAGAAATACTCGAAAAGGACAGAAAAACTTGAAAAGGAAAGAAACATATTGGGAGGATGATGAGAAGAAAGGAAGTTTCTTCATCAGCCAACCTTATCAAGAAAAATCAGCCTGGAGAAGAGATGTCTAGAATGAAAACAGACCCCATCAGTGGTGAAAAGCAAGGAGAGGGTCAATAGGCAATAACGGCTGGTGTGTGTCTCAGTACAAAGCAAGAGATGAAACCAGCAGATGGCAGCTTCACATTCAGCCAGAGGAGGTGTTTCTTCTTACCATACACAATCCAGCTGTGTGACCCACTACCATTAATTATTGTAGATCTAGTAGTTTTGCCTGGCTGAAAAACCCACAAGACAAATTCACAGAAGTGGGTAGATAAAGTAACAGGAGAAGAGAAAAGCCGTCAAAGCAAATATTGCTGTGGTCCAGAGATACATGCCCTGACCCCACAAATAGAGTGAGACTGTGATGCATGAGACCCTCTCCTGGGGAAGCCAATCATAGTGAAACATACACAGAGAACTGCACCTCCCCACCACCCTGTCTAATCTTCATATATCATTAAATTATCAATATTGTCATTAAAAACTGGCCAGTGTGACTTCCAAGAAGCAGGTTGCCTCGTACCATCTAAAGAAAATGTGTCCTGCCTTCATGCTGCCTGTTACAGCTCTGACTGCAGATTAATGTATTCTTGACCATGTTAAAGAGTTGTTCTCAGCTGAAACAATGCTGCAAAACATAGGTAATCACTTGTATGAAGTGTTTGCTTGTTGTAGAAAGGAGACAGCTGTAAGGTACAGTCTCTCACTGCCTGAAGTGCACTACAGAGTCATCAGAGACAGACATTTCTCAGAGGTGCCCAGTGACAGGGCAAGAGGTCCTGGCTCACAAATTGCAAGAGGAATGAGATTCCTGGAGAAAGCTTTTTCCCATGAGAGCAGTGCAGCCCTGAGCTAGGCACCAGAGAGGTGCTGGGATCTGAGTCCTTGAAGATATTGACCACTTAACGAGATCAGGACCTGAGCTGCCTGACCTAGGGTTGTGGCGAGTTCTGCTGGGCACATAGGTTTTCTTCGGAAACTTCCAGAGATGCCTTCTCATGTAAATCTTTGTCAGACTCTGGGAATGTTATCCCATCTGGTGTGACCAGCCTTGCAAGCCAGGACAGGTCATCCATATTTGATCAAATGCGTAAATGTTTTTGAAAGACGAACAACATCCCCCATGCACGACTGAGACACCAACCCACAGACTTCTTGGGTGGTTCAATGCTCAGCCCTAAGCTCTCTGAGTCACACAGTGCCTTTGCACGGCTGCCTGCCCTGCAGTACCAGAAAGGAATTGCATGAGGAAGGAGCTGTACCTGGCACACATGCTGAAGAACTTTCAGCCACTTTTCTGACTATCTTCTTGAAGGATTATGTGTAACAGCAATTACCACAAGTCTCATAAGTGTCATCTTCTAGGTAAAGGTAGGAGGTAGTCAAGAGACATCATTAGAAACCTTCTTGCAGCAGCCTTCATGTGGTAGAGAATATTTGAAGGTTTTAAAGAAAACAGAAGAGATCAACCCTTTTGTTTCTAATTACTCCTTAAACAAAAGTACCATCTACCAGCTCTACAGAAGTTCAGTGCCCTGTTGAGCCAGGTATACCAGGCTTTACAGTACTGTTTCCCTGAGGAAATTTTGCTCAGATAAAAAAGCTGGGAAGAGGCAATTACTCTAACCCTGTTCTCCCACATGGTATCAGGACACTGGAAAGTGATTCTCTTCACCCCTAAAGGAGAGAAACAGACATCTCCTGTGATTCAGCCCTTCCTAAGATACAGAATCCAAATCATCTATAGCAGCTTTACATAGACATCAGCTAACGTCACAGACAGTTTAAAGGAACATCCAGAAAATTTCTCATGGCTGCAAAAGGTGAACAGAACCATCACTCAGACACTTACTGGAGCTAAGAGATATGGTACACACATGAGAGCTCAGATATGCAGCCTTAGCTGCATTCCTTCATGAAAATCACCTCTACCCCCACAGTAATAACAACATTATTTTTCTCTTTCTCTCTCTCCCCCTTCTCTTTGTAGTTTCCTCTTCCTGGTGGAAGGGAAAGGAATGGTTAATTACTGTAACACTGACAAGACCTGAATGGCATTTTCTGACACAAAGAGTAAATCCCTAGGAAGCAGAACACACATCTGACAGAGCTTTGCAGAAGCTGGAGATGCTATCTATGTGGTTGTTTACTGACTGAAATGATAAGCATGAAAACAATTCAAAGCATGTACCTCTTTCTGTCTCACTTATTTCTTCAGTTTCTGGCACATCTCAGGTGTTTACTAAGCAAATTCACAATTGTTTAGCACTGAATGCACTGAAATGGGCCAGATCTAACTATTCAAGCAGAAAAACTCTAATGTCCATTTCCCTTGTCCCTTTTGCAATCAGAGACCTCAAGTCACTGGTTCTGTTTATGCAGCTGCAGAAACTGGCCCAGCAATGAGTAGAGCCCAGTCTCACAAGGGTTGTCAAATGTTGTTATCTTGTTAAAGATTCTTTACACATTGTTCTGGAGGCAAAATGCCCTCAAACAGAGATTTGACACAGGATTTTTCAGCCTCAACCAGACTCTCAATAGGGGTAATGACATAATAATCACTATCACTTTTGTATAAGGCTTCCATATTTCTACCAGATGATGTCTAAACGCAGCCATATTGCACAGCAGTTCATAGTGAGCACCACATATGCACACTGGATTTACTGAGCAGACGCACAGGGTATGATTTTGCAGGTGTGTCCAGAACACCCAGGACCGGTTAAGCACAAGTGGGCTGATCACAGAAATCATGGACCAAGGTTTTTGAAGCTTCCAAGTCATTTTGGATTCACTGCTTGTGCACATTAAAAATAGGTCTGCACCTATATTGTATCTGACATTAGGGATGCTGGCACATTGTCCATGCATTCGGAGATGTTCATAGCTCTGTTACACAGCACTGCTCTTTGAATAGACTACCAGACACTCACAAATACCGGAAAACCAGTCCAGATTCTGATTTTTGGCCTGGACAAAATTTTTGCTTGGGAAAAAGGGGAATTTCTCAGGAATCTTGTTTCTAGACCCACTCCCATGATTCTAAGGTCTCAAAAATTTAAAAAAGGCTACATTTGTTTAGGTCAGTCTGAGCAGTTTTCCTCTTCTCTTCCCTAGCTAGACTACACATTGCTAACCAATGGAGCTAGCGTATGAACAGAAACAAATGATACATGAATATCCACCACAGATACACTTTCTCTAGGAGACTATTTTAATGTAAGGATTTCAAGTGCTTTAAGATCCTGTGAGCCAGCAGAAGGACGCTCGAAATAGGCTCTGTTTAATCAATTTGTTCCTTGCTTCTGATAAGTGTCCCGAGATTTTTCCTGGCATTGTTCTGCTGACCCTTCATGTGATCTTACACCATTTTGCTAGCAGTTGTCTTCACCAGTGGGGCTAGACATTCCCAATAGAGCTCACTGAAGAGACATCACCGTGGGCTTGAGGACACTGAAACAAGCGCTTATGAGTCACACATGACTTTAGTGCTGACTGAAAGTCACATTAATACAGAGGCGTACACCACGGTTTGCCCTGGGGAATGGACAGAAAGGATGCACTTTTCATAGGTGTCTGCCTTAAAGACCTATATTTAAAATCATCAGTAAGCAAGCTTAGGAAATACACTTCGATAAACTAGAGCTGAAATGAACAGGAAGCAGCGATCTTAGTGAATGGAGTAGTTACTCAGTTTCGAGTAGTGTCAGGTCAGCAGGGTCCTCTCTAACGTAGCACAGTAACACCCCTAGCATAGAGATGGCCATTCCTGGCAGAGGTGCCCCGGCACTGCTGGAGGCTCCGTTGCAAGGACAAGACGGAACTTTTGCTCTGCTGCGACACTGGGTGGCAGTCCTAGTGTGCAGACAAGCCTTGGACTTGTGACTCCAGAGTGACACAGCTGTGGTTTAGGTTAATTCAGCAGTACAGCAGCTTTTGCCTCAGTTGCTGTGCCTCTGAGGGCTGCCTCCTTTCACTGTCTGAGTAAAAGGAACCAACCAGCAGCTGGCTGCTTCATTCAAAGCTGCACAGTGTGACTTACAGAGGGAGTAAATCTCGCCATCTTCAACTTCTGGAGGCAAAATTCCCTCCTGTAGTCTCGATGCTCTTCTGTCAGCAGTGCAAACACACAGAAAACTGAACATTGCTACCATTATTTGCACCTATTTTTCTAAAAACGACAGATTCAGAGGAACAGGGAAGAAAGGAAAGAAAAGAGGCAAGAAAGAAAAGAAAGGCAAGAAAGGGAAAGAAGGCAAGAAAGGGAAAGAAGGAAGGAAGGAAAGAAAGGGAAGGGAAGAAAGGGGAGGGAGGCAGGAAGGGAGGAAGGGAGGGAGGAAGGGAGGGAGGAAGGGAGGAAGGAAGGGAGGGAGGGAGGGAGGGAGGGAGGAAGGAAGGAAGGAAGGAAGGAAGGAAGGAAGGAAGGAAGGAAGGAAGGAAGGAAGGAAGGAAGGAAGGAAGGAAGGAAGGAAGGAAGGAAGGAAGGAAGGAAGGAAGGAAGGAAGGAAGGAAAGAAGGAAGGAAGGAAGGAAGGAAGGAAGGAAAAAAAGAAAAAAAGAAAAAAAGAAAAAAAGAAAAAAAGAAAAAAAGAAAAAAAGAAAAAAAGAAAAAAAGAAAAAAAGAAAAAAAGAAAAAAAAAAAAGAAAAACAACCCAAAGGTCTGTCATTGTGTGAAAAGCATTCCTGCACTGCAGGGTGGGTGGTCCACTTGGAAGTTGTTACAGTGTCAGCACAAATGGCACAAAAGATTAGTGATGTGTGTGCAAATACAGCACTCTGAACATTGCATTTGAAACCAGGTTAGCCAAGTTCTTACCTCTGTACTGAATCACGCTTAACACACATACTTAACTAACTGGCAGTCAAGTGGGAAATGCTGCTCTCAAATTGCATCCGTACTCTGTTAGGAATGTAACCGGCATTTTAAAACCAAGATGGACACACTCTCTTTTTACATACAGGAAAACAAAGGCATAAAATACACCAAAATTTATAACTTCTGGGACGTAGAAAACAAGGTGCCTTTGAAACCAGAGCAGTAAGTTACTTGTCTAGCTTCACTGAATAAATCACTAACAAGACAGAAGTCAAAATCAAGTTTTTGCAGGTCATTCAGTGCAAAAACTTGAGGGTAGTATTTGCAGTACTAAACATTGAAATCCTTTTTTTGAAAAATACTATTGACTTTTGTATCAAATACGAAACATTTTAATATGTACTTTGTTAATGTGAGACTTGTAACTAAAGTAAACAAATAAAAATTCTTGTTGGTCTTAGGGCTGTGTTAATTTGAAAAAACACAATGCATTAAAGTGCAAATGAAGATATCGCCTGGCTTACTGTCAAGTTAGAGGAAAGCAGATTTCGATGGGATTCTACAACCAAGCATTACGGTTGACTTCAAATAACTTAGCGAGTTTCCACTTATTTTGAAGTCACTTGAATTTTTAGAGCGTTAAAATTAGTTGTCCCATTAGCCCTGCGGATGAATAGCCCAACGGCGTTCATGGAATAGTAATAGGAGCACCCTCTAGTGGTCTTTATCATAGATAGTAATGAAACCCTTCAAAACAAGCTCTTAGTGAGCCACGTTCTTGTGCACCCATAAAGTTCACTAAACCATGCAAGTGAATACGCTGTATGTTATTCATGCTATACCAGTTCAACAGACACAACTGCAAGGTTTTATCTTGTTTATCCACCAAAAATGCTATGTATTTAATAAAAAGTATTTCAACACTTTCTGTAGCTTCGGGCAAAAGTATTCTTTTATTTTCAGTTTTCAAAATTGTCAAGGAAACCTCAGGAGGGATACCAAAAAATGGCAGAGAAGTAAGTTTGGTCTCCATAACAGCTAATGGAATTAATATACAGCTGCATAAAGATGATCTGCTGAGAGGAAACCAATGTTGTTGCTGTAAAAGGCAGTCATGATTTATTAATCTTTACAGATCTGATGCAGTCCTCTGAAGCAATCATGGAACCTATAGATGTCTAATTTAATCATAACTTTTTAAAGATGCCTAAGTATATAACTTACTATAAGATAATATAGAAATTAGTGTCTGATAATCATTAAAAATAAAACCGACTCAGAATTGGAATGAGTTGACTAGGTTGGAATGAGTAACTTACAGTAGCTTCAGTCAAGTTACCTTTATTTTGACTGACTAAGCAGGAGTTAGAGCATCAGAAACTGTTAGAAGTAAGAGATGGATGGATTGAGTCTTTCCAGAAGAAAAAAATTAGGAAGAATAGCTTGAATGCCAAGTAGCCAGCAAGCATGCCTTGTTGGCATTTAATTTCCAAACACACCCCTTAGACATGTACCACAGCACAAGAATTTGGCATATCATATTAGTAACACACTGCTCTTCATTTAATCATTATATTGCGTGATTAAGTTAGGGAGTAAACTTCTTGTTATTGCTACCATGAAAGCATATTACTTACTGGGTGGGTCCTCTGGGATTCGCCATGCATCAAGAGAAATGATGTCCTGAGTGAGGAACTTTGCAGCCAGGATTCTGCTTAAGTTAAGATGATTTTATATTGTACAGAAGTTTGCTGCAGTGTGTAATTCTCTGGAAAAGGTAGGAAGTGGCAAGTTTCACAGTATCAAGTGAATTAGTGAAATGATGAAAGAAAAAAAGTAAAGTATTTAAATTATCAGTGTACTAGGGCAGAAATTGAGGTTCCATGTCACAGTACTAAAATGTTCAGAAGACCACTCAATGGACAGCTTCAGAAAATAAAGAAATTAGGATAAAGCATGCCAGTGTTTCTGAATCACTATTAGAAATTAGGTTTCTCAAAGAGTGGCTCCATCCAAGTCCATGGATGTTTGAAGTGATGTGTACAGGCACTTCCTGGATTTGGTAGACTCCAAAGTAAAAGTTAACAAATCCATGGGGTGTTGCCTGGACTTCGTTAACCCCGTTTTCCTAACAACCCACAAACACACACACACACAAACTGGAAAAGATCCAAACTTTGGCAAATCAAAATCCAAGCTGGTTGAGTTTAATGCTAATCATACTGGCACACCCTAGGGAAACAGAGGACATCCAGACTCACAAAAAAGTAACACATGCCTCCCAGCATGGGACCTTCACCAGTGGTGCATCAGCTGCAACAACTGGAGGCTGCTGCACCAGTCTCCAAACAGGGAACAGCCAGATGCTAGATAGAGGTAAAGATGCTTTTACTCCATGGTGAACCACTGCACTGTCTCCAAACTCAAAGAGGTTGCTGAAAACAAGGAGCCTTTGACTCCTGTTGTAATTAAAACTCTGGCTGAGTGAAAACCAAGGAAATGCAATCTCCTGCAATAAAAGTGCCGTGTCACTAGATCATTAACTAGATCCCAAACCTGTTCATTAAGGGGAAAAAACTCTTGTTTCTCTATCTCTCTCTTTTCTATATTTCTTCACAAATTATTTCTCTAGCTCTATGCAATAACTGGATATACCAGGTTCTTCAGAAAAAGGGTTCCAGCAAGTGGCAAATCTCAGAGTACCTATACCACAAAGAAAATCAATTCTGAACGAGAGCACACCAATCTCAAAAACAAATGGGAGGATCTGGCTTTACCTTGCTGCTGCTGTGCAAGAGTTTGATCTGAGCAGATTAACCAGGAACATTTGGATGAAAAGGAAGCAACACAGGAAGGTAGTATATATCCCAAGCCTGCAAGAAAGGAGCTAGGGGTACTAAGAACTCCTTTAACTTTCATTCACTCGTGAACAGTGTCAACTAAATCAGGAGTATTAAAAACTCTGGAGCCCATTTTTCCCTGTTCCAAGCAAAAAATCAATTAATGCTGTGTATTAAGTTGCTATGGTCACCGGTACTCTTTCTAGTCAAGCAAACTCAAGCTTTCTCCTAAAGGAAAAAAAAAAAAAAAATCCCAAAACTAAGACAAGAAAATCAACCAACTGGAAGGAATCCAGGTAGCAAGTGAAGACCCTGATCAGAAACAATTTTCTGGTCATGCTGAAAGGACACACACAGGTTCTGTTAAAGATTCAAATGCTGTGGATGGCATAGGACCTCAGAAGTACCTCCCACTGGCCCTGTATTCCTAGGAGGCTTATGCCACGTGTTGGCTCCATATTTCTCTCACAGGTAGGTTGGTAGGAAATTAAAATGCACAGTCTAGTCACTAAGATCAATTCCACATCCTCGTCTTCCTCCCATGCTTTAACATACTGAACTGGCCACAGTTCCTGGTGGTATTCATCCTGAAGAGCAGGACAGAGGCCTGGAGGCGTGTGTGGCCAGTACTAAGGGATGAACTTCTCATTATGTCTTTGCAAGTAACATTAGGAAATCAGATTCTAGAGAGAGATCTGATCAAACCTACAGGCAGTGGCACCAAAATATTTTGCAGACATTTGCAGGTACTGGAAGAGACACATCTTGCTTAAATCCTGACAACTGGGATGTGATTTTCTTGCTGCAGCAGACTTTGTCAGTTGTTTTAGAGTTTTCTGTTCCAGCTACTGTTCAGGCTGACTTGGAAGCAACCATGAAAAGAATATCTTTATGGTATGGCTTAAAAAAAAAAAGTATAATACATTGAATTATGTAAAACAGAAATTTGAAGAATTTCTTTAAATATATTTAGATTTTGAATCTCCTTGAAGATTTCAGGAAGACCAGAGTTTCACAGTTTTCTCCAGAATGCTCAGTGTTTTTACATCAATACAGCTAGACCTCACGTCTCAGAGATTAGTATAATAGATGTATGATTTTCTGTCTCAGAAATGCCTGAGATCCTCTTAATTGAAATGAGTGAAGTATTAGGCAAAATTTTTAATGTTTCTAAGTTGCTACAGGAAAGATTGTTGCATGGATAATATAACTGGCCAGATACAAATATTGAAAGGGGAAAAAAGTCTGCCAGTACATACACCCCTTTTACTGGTTATGCGAAAATCCACATGACGAGCCTTGTTAGAAAAAAAAAAAAAAACAAACCGAAACTGAAACCTGGAGATTTTTTCAAGACAGTTGAGACATGTCTTCAAACTCATTTTCTTAGCATCTCCTCTACCAGCCACTGGAAGGACAAGATAAACCTCACAGTACCTTAGCTCCAAAAATACCCAAACACACGGTTTCCTACATTTCTACAAGGTTTTTATTGTTTGTGTGGAAGACACCAAATAGTCAAAGGTTACTATGTCACAGTTACAGAACACGTTTCCTGTTTTGCCACAATTTCCCATTCTTGATGTGCATGGAAGAGAAAGACCAGTTTCCTAGTAAGATTGTGAAAGAGGATTTATCTTCCTGACTGCCAATCAACAACAAATGAGTGCAGTCAGCTTTGCGGTGATCTCCGATACAGTCAAAAGCAGCATTTTTCCATCATGCCTTGACATTTTCCTGTTCACAGACAGGAAACGAGTGTTTTCTATTGATAGTAAAAGTCCTATTCAGTAAAACTAATAAAACAGAAAAGTCATGTGCAATGCTAGCAAATCAAAGAGATTTACATTGTAATTTCGCATTCTGTCATCTCATCTAACAAGAAAATAATAACAAACTTGTAATAAGATCTCCTGTCAGGGAAAAATGCCAATTTTTTTTACGTGTTTCCTCTATTATCTATCTGTTCAACCAAGATTATATACATCAATTGGGAGATAGTAAATGAAGCATGAAGACAGGTCACATTACTATGAAAATCCCCTCCTACAGGTAGTAAGCAAATGAGAAAATCTCACAGAGAGATGACAAACTTAATTTACTCTGCGTGTCCCATTTTGCCCAACAGAATGATTCACTGCGTATCTCTGATCCATGAGCTATGGCATAGGTAAATTCAGTAAGAGAACATACAAATCCAAGCAGGTGCACTCTCTGGTTTTACCAAGCTCCCTTTATTTTTCATAAGTGATATCCTTCTTTTTCACCAAGAAGCCAGCAATACTTCACCATTTTTTTATTTAAGGTAATGTAGGAAATGGGTGTATCAAACTAAAAACTTGATGGAAATATAAAAAGCATTGTATTTTTTGTCTTCCATTCCTAAGAATGCAATTGATCTATTCTCTCTCATAAAAGCATTTGAAGTCATTGGACAAAATCCAGTGCCTTAGTCATGGTAAGAGTCAGCAGCCAACAGCCTGCATGTATTGGCTGGTCAGTTGCTGACTACAGAACTAAAACCAGGCTAAAACTGATGCTACTACCTGAACTGCCAAACAGAGGATGGGGGGTGGGCATGCAGGGAAAGCAGTAAAGAGATTTCTCTCCACAGCTACTCCCTTCAAAAGACAATCTCACAGAAAAATAAGATTTTCTTAGATTTGTTTGCCACGGAACATATATATTTTTACTGAGGGAAGACAACGAGAAGGGCTTGGTTGTAGGTACTTAGCTGCAGTGCAACTGTATGCAAATTGCTATTAAGATTCTGTGGACAGAGAAATATGTATATCACGAAGCAAAACAGAAACAGCACAGCAGCTGCTTTGTAAGTAAACCCTGCTACAGATGAACACAGAATCTGGTTTGAAAGACCCCATCACACAGGATTACTTACTATTATGCAGCTCCAGGTGTTTAAGTATTAGTTACAGCATAATCCTCCATGAACACAGAGCAAGAGATGTACTACCTCAGATGAACAATACTTTCAGTCCAACATCCTGTTTTCACCAGAGGCCATAGCCGGACATCGAGGAAAGAGAAAAAACAAAGCAAATACATAATACCTCCTCTACAACACTCCTACAGCTTCCAACTGCTTTCAGCTCTGAGGACTTCCTGAGCCTGAGGGAGTGTTTACTCACTAACTCACAACAGTCCTCTTCCAAACACCCAGCCTAACTCCCCTGCACTCCAGAGAAGCACCCCGTACCCAGTGTGCCATTCAGAAAGGCAGTGCACACATCCAACCTAGCGTCACTGCATGAAGAACCATCTTTTGTTCATTTAGAGTCTGCCTCAAATCTGAAGGTTCATACTCAAAAAGTCAATTGCCATCCACACTCTCCAAGCTACTCAGGATGTGACAGGCCTTAGGCATATCCTCCCTAAGTAATTTCTTGGAAGTAAAACTCTGAGCCTATGAAATTGTTCCTCTCAAGTGACATGAAGCCAGAGAGCTGAGCATCCTTGTTGTCCTTTTCCAGTTCCACTATTTCCTTTCGGAGAAGCAGGAAACACAACCAGGCACAGTGCTTATGGTGCAAGATCACTACAGATTTCTAGAGTGCCATAAATATATTCCCTGTTTCATTCTCTATTCGTTTCCTTAAAACGTGCCTTGCTTTTCCAGACACCAGGTTGGTGTTCATGCAGGCCATACATACTCCAAATCTAACTCCTGAGTGGCAGCAACCAATTCAGATATACCTATCATTTCTGTGAAGTTAGGAGTAGGTTTCTGCACACATACCATCTTGCATTTATCTCCCCTGTATTTAATCTACTTTTTTATTACCTAGTCACTCACCATTCTTTACAGATGACCCTCACCCCTGTCAGCTTAAAACAATTTTGCACAGTCAGCATTCTGATCTTGCTGCTCACCTTCTTCTCCAAGGCAGTGATGAGGCTGCATAGATGCCTCCCTGTACTCAGCTACACACCAATGCAGTTCTCTGTGGCTATGAAATAACTGCAATTCTACACTTGCCAATTAATGACAGCTACTTTTTAATACATGGTCACCAGAAGCCAAGTAATATCAAGTATTACTTAGCGTACAGCACCTGAAAAACTATCTAAAACACACATACCATTATGATTATTAACTCATGCCCACCCATTAAGCCATGTATGTTTAATATTAAACATGAGTATTATCGCATGACCAGAGGAGTGCATGTGGAGTTTGTAACTCCTGGCTAACGCATAACTATCACCTTGATTAGCTTCTCATGGCTGTGAAAATTAGGAGCACAGTATTCGATTCATTCTGGTCAGAAGCAGAGCTGAGGAGAATATTCTGCAGTGATTACCCAGTCAGATTGATCCTGAGAAAAAGAAAAAAAACATCTAGTATATGTTCCTGAAACAGTTGCACTTAATAACACAACAGCGACATTTCCTGAACAAGTTGTGGCCCACAGCCAGTTTTGTCCCAGTGCTTTGCCTCTGAATTTGCTTTCATTTACATCTTCTAATTTAGTTTTCAATTCTTATTCCAGTTTGGTCGCATAATAATGGTGTCCTTCTGCCCTTAAAACCCTTATGCAGGCCCTCAAACCTGGCTTCACTTTGATGTAGTTTTGGGTTGTGAATGATGCAGAACTATTTGTTAATCCCCATGCACAACTCAAAAGTTCACTCTTCCCTAAATTTCTGCTCCTACAGAACAGTGGAGAAAAGAGTGACACCAGAATAAAATTAGGCGTGTAAACATTCGTGTGTTTGCTTGCTAAGAACAGAATTCAATTTCCAAGTCATCTAGCAAACACCTTGCTTCAAACTACTTTTATTTTACTTACTTGTAAGGTATTTATAAACCTGTTTGGAAGTCCACCATCAGGAAGTCTGAAAGAGTGAGTAATGAGGTCGGGGAAACATACGCTCATACTGCACCATTTCATAATCTGCTTCCTGTAGGCCAGGATCGCAGTTTATATTTTCATCTGTTAAATACCTCGTGTCATAGACCCTTCTCTTTGACTGTGAAAGGTATTTGGCCCTGTTCATCGTGGCACTTTTCCAACTTTGCACAAAGACTGCAAGGCAATTTTGCTGAAAGGGGACAGTTGAATATGACTCGGCTATTAATTTTTAAAGTGGTTTTGTGATCTGCAACAAGAGAAGCATTTTAATTGACAGGAGGAACTACCTACCACTCATGCAAGTATTTGAACCACGTAAAATGTCCTAATCTGTGTTTAAATATATAAAAAATATATATATATTTGCACACCTTAAAAAAAAAAAGAGATTCCCAGAAGCCGGATGTTCTTTTCTCAGCGTTCACAGCACACTCTGCTGGCTGCTTTTGAAAGTTAATACCGAGCACGGACGACAGACTAAGAAGAAATAAAATGGGTTTGGACACAGTGGAAACTCACTCTATTCAGGTAATTATGGAGGGCAGCTAGGACTGGGACGGCGAGGCTTTAGGGATATGTTCTGAGGGCGGCGCAGAAGGGTTGGCAGGACATTAGTTCCATGGAGGAAAGAGACCTCTGGGGGAGGAAGACTTCTTCCTGTGCTGTAATGTCACACCAATTCAGCATGGAGGCAAGGAGCAAGCGTGTTCGTACCAATGTCTTCGTTCCCCTTGCTTCAAGGGCAGGGCCAGCACTGCCTAACGGACAAGTGAGGATCGCTGGCTATTCAGTATTAAGCTGGCTTTATATGAAAGTGGCTTAGAGCCACATTTGCATGACAAAGGCGTTTTATGTCTCTCTCATCAATAAGGACGGCTGCAGGCTCCATTTATGCCCCCTTTTCTCTTCCGCGCGGATCAGGCACAACCATTAAAGGTAGGGATGGGGATTTGGGAAAGAAAGCTCTGCCAAGCATAGTTTGGGTTGCACAGGGCTGTGCAGTGCCGTGGTAGCAGTGCAGCCATAGAGCTAGAAAAGCTGTGGTACTTGCATAGTCATGGTACTAGTACGGCTCTGGTACCAGCACAGCCACAGTACTAGTAAAGCTGTGGTATTAGCACAGTCACAGTACTAGTATGGCCACTAGTACAGCCTTGGTACGAGCACACCTACAGTACTAGTAAGACTGTGGTACTAACACATTCACGGTACTAGTACAGCTGTGGAACTAATATGGCCAGAGAACTAGCACAGCCACAGTACTAGTAAAGCTGTGGTATTATCACAGTCATGGTACTAGCAGAGCTGTGGTACTGTTTGAACACAGAACTAGTACTGCCACAAACTAGTACAACTGTGGTACTAAGCATAGTCATGGCACTAGCAAAGCTATGGTACTAATACAGCCCCAGAACCAGTACAGCCCCGGAGCTAGTACAGCCACGGTAGCAGCACAGCCATAGTACTAGTAAAGCTGTGATACCAGCACAGCCACAGAACTAGCAAAACTGGTACTAGCACAGCCATGCTACTAGTAAAGCCATGGTATTAATACAGTTGTGGTACTACTACACGCACAGAACTAGCACAGTCACAGTACTAGTACAGCTGTGATATTAGCTCAGGCATGGTACTAGTGGAGCGGTGGTACCACCACAGCCACATAACTAGCACAAGCACAGAACCGTCTGGCCATGGTGCTCAGGGAAGAAATCGCGGCCGGCGCGGCCCAGCCAGGGACACGCGGCCGGGCCAGCAGCTTCTCGCAGGGGGGGGGGCACCGACTGGGGGCGGCGCTGCAGGGCTCCCGCGCGGCGCCTCCATGTTGTGCAGCCGCCTGGGCAGGGCTGGGCGAGGGGGGAGCGGGGCTGGGCGGACAAAAGGGGCGCGGGCTGGGTGACGCCGCCGCGGAATTCCTGCCGCGCGGGGTGGCGGGCGGGTTCTTTTCACAACGGGGCGGGGGGTGGAGGGTGTCTGAGGCGAAGGTCGGCGCGGAAAGCGCTGGAAGCGGCGCGCAAAATGCTGGAAGCGGTGCAGGGTCATCCCCTCCCCCTCCTCGGGCTGAGATCCCCAACCCATTTCCCCCCCGCAGGGCTGCGCTCCCCCTCCCCCCCCGCCTCCGCCGCCACGCAGCCCCCCCCTCCCCGCGCCCCCCCTCCCCCGCCCGTTTCCCGTCGGCCCCCGCGCGCGCGGGGCGGTCTGTGCCGCGGCGGTGCGGGCCGGCGGCTGCGCGCATGCGCGAGGGCCTCGCCCCCCTCGGTCTCCCTCCCCCCTCCCAACCCCGCGCAGGCGCAGTGCGGCGTCGCTCGACGAAAGGGAAGGGCGAGTCGCCTCCGCTGCTGCCGCCTGGAGCGGCTCCGCGGCGCTCCCCGCCGCTCTGCCCGCCATGGCGGCGGAGGAGGAGGAGGCAACGGCGGATGGGTGCGCGGAGGGCGAGCGGGCACCCCTCTCCGCGGCGGCGCTGGCGAGGATGGAGCGGAACCGGCGGCGGGCGCTGGCGCTGCGGCAGGCGCGGCTGGCGGCGCGGCCCTACCCCGCCGCAGGTCGGATCATGGCGGCGGGCGAAATCGGCCGCGCCATTTCTTTTTCTCTCTTATTTTCGGGGTGTGCGGTGAGGTGAGGGAGGGCGGTGTTGGGCTTGGGGGGAGGGGGGAAAGGCGGGAAGGGATAAGGGGGCAGCCGAGGCGCGCGAGGGGGGGGGCCCCCCCCTCTTATCCCCCCCTCCCTTTCCCTCCCCCCATGCGGGGGGGGGGGAGAGGGGGAGGGGGGCCCCTCGCGCGCCGCGGGGGGGGAAGGTGAGACAGAGCGCGCGCGCGCGTGCCTGGGCGCCCCCTGGCGGCGGCCGCGGCCGCTCACGCGGAGCCTCCCGTCTTGTGTTCCCGCAGGCGGCGCGCGGGCGCGGGCCCCCCCCAAGGTCGTGGACACGGGAGGGGGCTTCTTGCTGGAGGAGGAGGAGGACGAGGAGGAGAAGAAACAGCCCGGCACCGCCGAGAAAATCGTGCATCCCCCCGGTAAAAAATAAAAACTTAAAAATAAAAAAAAAAAAAAACAACGAAAAAAAACCGGGAGAGAGAAGGAGGAGGCGGGGGAGGGGGATGGGATTGGGATCGGGAAAGGCAGAAGCCGGGAATCGGGCGGGGCGGGGCGGGGCAGCCGCCTTTTTTTTTTTTTTTCCCGGGCTTTTTTTTTTCTTCCTTTATTCCCCCCACCCCCCCGCCCTCCTGCCCCTCCCCCTCCCTTTTTTTCCCCTTCCTCCTTCCTCCCAACGCGGCTTTCTGCATGTGCTCGGCGCCTGGCGCGGTCGATCCTTCCAGCATTAGGAGCGGTGGGCGAGCACGCGGTAATTAACGGCGAAGAATTTTAAGCCTCGGAAGTGGGACAATCGGTGCCCTTGGGTATAGCTATTTTCTCCTTTTTTTCTTGTTTTTCCACGATAAACGATATTTCTGTTATTTCTTTGTAAATTTTAAAAATTTTTTATACTGAAAATATTGTAAATCTGCGCGGCTTCTTCGGTTCTGGGCATTTTGAGGTCGATTCAGTTTATGCCAGGCTGGGGAGCACTGCTGCAATGCCGGCTTTTATCGTTATAAAACGTGCTGGCGCCAAGTTGCCGATCGTTTGGCGGAGGATTTCGACATTTTGTCTTGCGATATTCTCCCTCCAGAAAAGCAAATGGAGAAGTAGGGATCCCAAAATAGATCCACTTTCTTCTCTGGGATTGCCTTTGTCTTGCTTTGTTCTGCTGTGAATCAGCAGCAGGGCTGTTGGTGCAATCTATCTCTTTGTTAGAAATCGGCACTAGATTTGATTCAAAGAATAAATGTTAACAGCCCCGCTTTTGAGGGGCTAACGTTTTACAAAAAATTAGGTAGATCTGGGATGCCTTTGCACGGGGGGTATTTTTTTTGCTGTGTAATGCATAATGTCATTGTCTTAATAAAACGCCTTTATGTTCGGGAGTACTGTCTTAAATGATGAAATATGATGTAAGAGCATGACTGTGTGAAGTACTGAGCATCCCACCGCCGCTAGTAGGACCGAATTGGCATAAAATCTCGTCTTTGCTAGATCGAATCTGGTATAAATGCAAACGCAATTTAAAATGGATGGTACTGCATGTCGAACATTAATCTTCTGTTTCAGGTATTGTTAATATTCTGCAGCATTATTTCACCCTGAGCTTGTGAAACTGTATAAAAATGTTCATTTTCTGCTAGAACTGCAATGTTGCTGTTAAAAGAAATGTTCCTTGTAACTGCGGTTACCGGAATCGGTATTTCTTGGTGTCCCATGGAACAGAGAGCAGATGGCGATGACGCTGGAAGTGATCTACACGGCGAGGATGCGGCCAAAAGTCATGGCTGACACTGGCATGAGTCTGGGCTTGGAGCAGTGCTGAGAGGGCTTGGGGAGAGGATTGTAGTGGAGCTCCATCCCCATTCCACTCCTAGCAGCTCTCTGGCCATCCACCTCCGTTTCTGCCAGTCCAAACGGACAAGAACCCTGCCAACCGCCCCAGGCCTTCGTCGAGCTCGTGTAGGGAGAGGCAGGCGTGGCTGAGCTAGGAAAAAAACGGGAGCAGAGCTGAGATAACTATAATGCCAGCACGGCTCCTGTACTGCTTCCTGCTCTAGCCACCCTTTCCGAAGTGCATCCCCTTCTCTGCTTCCTGCTGTTCCTGCTTGCACGTCCTCTGTAAATGAGGACACAAGTTGCAGGGCTGGAACAGAGGAAGCTGTAGGAGGAGATACGAAGCACTTTATGGGGAAATGCAGAGAATTTTTTTCTTTTTTGTAACAATAGCTAAGTTGAAACAAATGTGTGCATTTGAATGTTGAAATCCAATACTTAATACAGAGAACCTTCTAGCAAGAACAGAAATAGACCAGCAGAGATGGGTTTGCATGATAACGGGTTTGAATTTGTACTGTATTTTTCTGGAGAACTTCAATAGAGGAGTGAAACTAGTCTGTAACAAATATTGTAAGAACTATAATGTGAATTTTAGTAAAGTTGTCTGCAATACCAATTCTAGATGCTTGTTTTTAACATCCTGGTTCCTTAAAAAAAAAATTTCTTTCCATTAGCACCTGTAGTAGAATTTGACTATCTCATCTGTGGAGACTGTGGCAAAGAATTCATGGATTCCTACCTTATGCAGCACTTTGATTGGGCAACATGTGATAATTGCAGGTATTATAAATAATCAGAAGAGGGAAGCTTTATTTTATGTAAAGACTGCTGGCTATAATTTAGTTAATTACAATAATTCTGTTAAAATTAAAAAGGCTATCAGCAAAGAGACATATTTCAATAATTCAATACTTATTTTAAAACTGAGTGGAAGTTGGCTGATTAACGTGTATTCCATTATGGAGGTGAAGAACAGCAGCCTTGTCTCATGGGCCTGGCCTGTCTTAGGATACGGGACATAAGTGGATTTTTACATAAAGCCCTGGAAACACGGTGTCTTAAGCCGTTGGTGTGTTTTATCAGTCTGCAAGTTAATGCCTGGGCCCAGACGAGCTATGGACTTGCTGATGGAACACAGAATAGCTGTGAGCAAGAAGGGCGGGGGGTGGGGATTAGGAGAGTATTTGCTCTCCTGGTGAGCTACCCCGAGTGAAGTTAGTACTTTGGCCAGCAGGAGTGGGCAGGGGGGTGGCAAAGGGCAGAAACCCCACGGGAGGGCACATGCGGACTGCAGGGTAAGCAAGAGTTTGACCTTGAGCAGAAGGCAGTTTGCAGTTTTTATCAAACACACAAAATGCTCCAAAAGCCATCAAGATAACCGGGGCAATGAAACCAGCTCCGAGGCAGTCAGCCATGAGTTTCAGAATGAATGGGGAGGGAGGGGAGGGGTGCAGCTGGGAGTTTGTTCTGGGAGCCTCCCTGCTTGCTGCGGGGAGCGGCCAGGGGTGTGCCCGCCGTGTAGGCGGTTCGCAGTGGAGACAAAGTGCTGTCTCTGGAAAGGGACATGGAGGGGAAACAATGTTGAGAGGGCCGAGAGCCTTGGGGTGGTTTCCCTTCAGACTGAGTAGCTTTTGCAGCAGAACGTTAGGGGTTCCTTTATGCATTAGCTCTTCCTGTGAACTTTGAATTATAGTAAAGCTGCATTCACAGCAGTAAATTCCTTGCTGACCGTTGCTAGTGCTTACTGTTTGGCAGATTGCTCTGGCTCAAGCAGTTCAAGTTATATTTCAGACAGGGTTGCGTAAATGCAGTTTTTTTTCATTAACTCATAAATACTGCTGTGATTACACAGTGTTTCAATATCTGTCTAGTAAAAGTTAACAATCTTTTAAGGTCTTTATATTATGGTTCCTCTGCCTAGTGCCTGGCATTTAGGAACAAGTGCTCTGTCCACGTTGCTAATATGTTTCTGGGATCTAGAAACATAAGGAGTTTGTATATTCTCAGGTGATGTGACCTGTCTCACATTACACATTCTTTCTCTCTTGACCATGTGTTAGGCTTGTACTTTGTCCTCTTGAATTGCATCTGGGTTAGGTGAATACCTAAAATGGTTCATACTCCTTTTAAGTCTCAGTTACTCCCTCTTGTAAAAGAATAGAAGAAAAGCCCTTCTAGAAAAACAGGCTTCTCAGCCTACGTTTCCTCAAACGGGAGAATTTTTAAACTTAATTTCAGTAAACCTGTCCTGAAGTTTAGCTGCATTGTTGGAATCCAAACTAATTTGCATACATAAAAACTGGGAGGATGAGGGCTGCCTGTGTTACAGGAATGTTAGAAGTCATGGGGACTTAGATGTTATTAATGTGTTTTTTAGGTGTAGCTTTCTCATAATTGTTTTACATCTTCCAGAGATGCTGAAGATAAACATAAGCTTATAACAAGGACAGAAGCAAAAGAAGAGTATCTTCTCAAAGACTGTGACTTAGACAAGAGGGAACCAGTGCTGAGATTCATTGTGAAGAAAAACCCTCATAATTCACGATGGGGTGACATGAAACTTTATTTAAAACTGCAGGTATAGAAACTTGGCATATTTCAGACTTCCTGCCTTTGTACAACTTTGGTAGCCAAAATGTGTCACTTTTGTTCTGATTTCTAAATGATTTTGTCAAAAGCTGAGTATATATGCGTAGTTTGTGTAGATTTGCTGTATAGTAAAAACAAAGATAAAGATGTTCATGGACCACAATTTCAGTGGTTCGTACAATTGCCATTCATGAAGTGCATGGCTTCTTAGTGCTGCTCTGAAATACGTGTGGCAGATGCTGCTGCATGTGGCCCTTTGTAGCTGTGGCCTTCTGTTCGCAGCTCTGCCCTCAGTGGCAGCAGTAAAGGAAAGTCTATTTTCCAGGGCTCTTGCAATTTTCTTTTTTGCTACTTTTATAGGAATGCTGCTGCTATAGTTGAATATGCACAAAATTAGAGCTGGTGTTGACTTCCTGAGCACATTACATCTAGCTGATGCTAGAAATCAATATTACTTCTTGCTGTGGAAGAAATGCAGCATTTGTGGGTCAAGAGTAAAGAGACAGATGGGAGGCAGAGGCAAATAGAGTTGGATTTTGTATGTGTAGGGAAATAATTAAATTTGTGAGTTAGAATAGTTCACTTTTATCGTTTCAGGGGAAAAAGAAACACATTTATGTCCATCCTGTAGGTAATCAAGCGTTCTCTTGAAGTCTGGGGCAGTGAAGAATCATTGCAAGAAGCAAGGGAGCTCCGCCGCAGTAACAGAGAAAAGATGAAGCAGAAGAAGTTTGATAAGAAGGTTAAAGGTAGGGGGTTAAACTTACATTACTGCAGTACCTGAAGTACAGTACAGTTCTGTTTGAATTTGTTTCTGGATGTGATTAAAGTATTTAGAAGGCCTTCAGTGTGGCTTTTGGGAGCTGTTTGTTTAAGTCTGGCGCAGTCTGGTTTGACCTCATAGCCAACTATTCTTGGCAGAGGGTTGGACAAGAGATATGAGGTCCCTTCTAGACTGAATCACCTTCTTGTCCTATGGACATGATGAAAGTAACAGAAATTGATCATGATGTTCCATTATGGTGTTTTTTACACTTTTGAGTATGACCCAGAATGTGCCATGTTCCACCTACTTTTCCTGACTGGTGGAGAACATGGATTTTTGTGGCAGTGGTTATAATTCTGTCATACATATGCCTTTAGGTGGAGAAAACTAAATGAAAGTAGAAAATGCCTTTTTCCACTAGTCACAGTATTCCCAGTTAGTATTTAGGGGACTATTCAGTGGGTAGAATGTCTGAAAAATACTTCAAGCACGTACATGCTAGTAATTTTAAGAAAGACCATGTTTGTTCCTTTGCAAAAGCTGTGGTTTACCATGATGTCTCTGCTGCCCATAGTGTCCATGCTTCGCTTAGGGTCGGCATTCACAGAGGCAGGAAGCTGAAGCTGGTGCTTCTGGTATTGTCTGGGAAAGGCAGGACGTGAGATGGAGTAAATAAGCCCTGTCCTCACCATTGGTGTTCAGCACACAGAAGGACTGGCAACAAGGCTGCAGCCAAGATGCCAGAGTGAGTGCAAGTACAGGCCCTAGTGTGACACAGTTTGTAGCCTGAATAGCTTGGCTCCGAACGTGACTACGCTTTGCTGCTTGGTGTGCTTGCCACCCCCTTGCAGCAACATCTTGGGCTGAGCTGCCAGCCTGTGCTCCCTGGCAAACCCCCCAGCTTCACTGTGGCTGCTGCAGAGGCAACTCACGTTATTGGGCATAAAGCTTGGCGAATGCCAAGTCATTTGGGAGGCTTACTGTGACCAGAATGAGAAGTACTCCCTCTTGGTCCTGTAGAACAATGAGGTGTTGTATAAAAAAACTTTTCCTCTGCATTCCACTTATCCTTTTTGGATACCTTTGAATGGCTTAATGTAAAAAAGACTGTGGGCAACACGTACTTAGTCCAGACAGGAAATCTTCTCCTGTGAGATCCCATCTCGGTGTAGTTTTTACTCTTCAAATTATGCAAACAAGGTGGAGATGGCAAGGCAAGTCAAAGCTTGTTCTTGCCGTACCAGATTCTCTCCCAAAACTTACAGAAGACCAGCAGCAAGCAAGAGTATCAGCTGTTGTCCTCAGAAAGGTCGTTAGCTTCAGTTTTATTAACAATTATTTAAGATATATCAAAATCTTAAAACTTCCTTGTATTTCTTAACAGAGCTTCGCCGTGCCGTGAGGAGTAGTTTGTGGAAGAAAGAAGCTACTATCCACGAACATGAATATGGACCAGAAGAAAACATTGATGAAGATACATATAAAAAGACATGTACTGTATGTGGCCATGAATTAACTTACGAGAAGATGTAATGTTAATCTTTTTTTTCTAATTTAATTATCTTTTTAATGGTATTTTGTATTAAAGTCAAATAAATGCTGATGATGAACAAGCTGTTGCCAGATTCTGTGAGGAATGATGTCTCTCTGTTGCATGAATATGGGTACTGAACAGTAGGCTTTGGCTTTAAGCTAGATCTTACGGTAGAACACACTACTTTTTTAACAGTTTGAATTCCCACTACTTGTCTACTCGCCTTAGAGGAGCAAGGCTACGCGTTTTGTCCTAACTGTGCGTTTTGTCCTAACTGTTTTCTCGTTTCCAGTTACTGTTGTCAGAGCCGGGCAGAGGGCAACTGGCTGATAAACCACCTCCTTTGGTGGCTGGAGGCCCTGTCTTCCTGCCTAGATTTGGAGGCTCCACTCCCATTTAAGGAGAATTCTGTCTTGAAAATGAAAGCCATGTGCTCCTCGGGAGGTCATTTCATATGGAAGAGGTCTTAAATGTATCCTCTACTGCTTTGTTCCCAAGCTTTGGACCAGAGACCAAGGTGATTGCTACAACACAGCTTGACCCTTTCATTTACAAATTTCTAACAAATACCTTCCTTGGGGGAGGGGGGAAGCAGCATTCCAGGGTAGATCTCTCCATGTTGGGGGAGGGGGAATAGCATTCCAAAGTAGATCTCTTAATGTTGGGGGAGGGGGGAAGTAGCATTCCAAGGTAGATCGCTTTCCCAGCATCCGAATAAGAATGATGTTTGGTTTCAGTAGGGGGGTGGATTTACTTACAAATTCAAATTTCTCGACTTTCAAGCCACCGGTTCTTACAGCTGTTGTGGAAATGGCCGAAGGGGAGGAATTATACTCCAAGCAGCAGCGGGCAGCTCTGCATTTGTTCGCCACCAAGCAGGGCACATTTTGGTGAAGTATCTGGAGAGTTCTTGGGGGAGCCTGGGCTGGTGTGGTTGTGTTACGGGAGGACACAAGGAGTCTGGGAGGGCAGAGGATGGTTCCACTAACAGGCCTTCCCTTCTCCAATGCTCTCCTCTCAGTGACCTGCCTTCCCATCAAGCTGAGGATTTAGAGGCCCTGCAAGGCTCCCAGCTGGAGCTGGCTGGAGGGTGGAGGCAGGTTCTAGCAGAGCTTTTGGAGGCAGTTATCCTCCATTCCAGGTCTTGGTTCCATAACCCAGTCTTATCTCAGGTCCCAAATCTCCTCTCAAGGGATTCAGCAGCCGAATGCTGCCCTACCCTGTGGGCAACCACCCCAGCCCTGCCACACCCTCCACACCAGGATGGGTGAGGGAAGATTTCCCCATCGGCACCCTCTGGCACCCAGCAGCACACATGCTTGCCACACTTGCCTGCACAGGTGGGGGAAGTGCCTCAGAGGAGGTGATGGCTGGTGTGTGAGTCAGGGCACCAGCAACAGCACAGGGGAAATGAAACTGCTGCAAACCCAACCACGTTTAACACCAGGGTAGCACTGCCAGGGCTGCTTTGCTTCGGTGCCCCCTGCCCCCAGGTAGAATAAACACTCCCAGTAGAAACCTGCTTCAACTTCATTTATTTTTGTCTTTAATTGTGCATTCTTTTCCGACCACACCACATTTCTACAGCATCTTTACACTATGCACCACCTCATGCTTCAGCAGTTCCACATTTCTCCAGTCAGCTGCTGGTATCACTACGCAAGCATCTTATTCCCTTTCCTACAGATCCAACCAGTTTTCCAGTCCAGGCAGGCATACGCCACAGGACCTACATAGAGGGGAAGGTTTCCAACAGACTCAAGAAATGCAATCAAGGCCCATGCTTGCTGTGAAAGTCAGATTGATTCTAAAAGATGCTGCTATTTGGTTTTAAATCATAGGATTATGCTCAGGCATTTGCAACTGGATCCCCAGCACCCGTATTTGTCAAGGCTCAGAGGAAGTTACAGCATTGCAAGTTTTAACTGAATTATGAATCTTACAGAAGTTGTGTCCATAGTCAGACCCCCATCATTAGTTAATATCAGAACTCTGGTAATCGTTCCGAGCCAGTGAAAGAATTATTAAACCCCAGCTAAAACTTCTACAGTACTACATGTTTCTTAAAAAAATCCCCCAAAACTACTTAATTATCATTAACAGAGAAAGATTTGAACCAGAAGTCTGTGCATAACTGATGAAACCCTTGCGTAAAGCAAATTTACAACAATGAAGAGTGTGCCCTGAAAGAATGGAGGGATAAGTCAAATCAGAAAGGGTAAGCCAATAAGCAGAAGTAACAGACCTAAGTCTATGAGGATATATCAGATTGCTACAGGCCACACACAAACTTATGCCAACACTCAAAGCAGAAAATTCCATTTTTCACTCTCCTTGCTTGATCAGGAGGTCAACGTGCAGATGAAGTGCATTACTAGGTAAAATACTTGAAAAATAATTTGTACAGAAACAAAATTTCTCAAAGCTCAATTTTCTAAGCTTAAACTGAACAGCACTACATATGAAATTCTTTAAACATTTATCTGCAAAATGAGGAAACCATGAACAGCTTGGAAGTTCACTGCACACTGACGGATCTCAGCACCTAAGGCAGTGTCTTTGCTATCCATCACTGCTTGCCGTGACACAGATCACTCTGGTTTGGCGTTCATGTAGGTAATGTTTGCATAACTCAAAACGAAGGCTACTCTATTTTTATTAAGTCGTGTTTCTCCCCAGTTCAAGTCTCCTGTGAGATATCACTTAATTTAGCATCAAAATGCCTTCTGAAGACATGGGAGCCATGTGGTGGTGTCACATTTTGAAGCAAACGAAGAGTAGCAGATGCAGCCACCGCAAAGCAGTTGTTACAAGCTAGATGAGGTGAGGGCTCTTGGTTCATCCACTATCAGGCCTGCAGGTCCAGCTGAGTGGAAGTTTGGCAGCCCAACTTAGTAACAGGCTGAAATAAAGGAACAAGCTAAACACTACACCTTGCCCTCTCCCCTGGATTTCCCAGCACCCAGGTAAGGCCTGTAGTGTGGAAGTTGAAAGTTTGTTCCCCTCCAGTTCTTGCTCACTGTCTCTATCTACCAGCAGATACTGCTGCCACAAGCAGTCCATGATTCCTCGACCACAATGCAAAAAGGATTCAGTTTTTCATAAGCTGTCCATTAAGTCCCTCTGCTGATTGTTTATAGCCTACTGCAATAAGACACTGGACAATACATTTAAAAAACATATTTCAATTGTATTACAGCCACGTTCTTTCAAAGGGTGAAAATCTAGCCAGCTTGGTAATCAACAAATCTGCATTATCTATACTACTTTAAAAGCTTAACTCTAGTGTTTTGCATGCCCAAAGTTAATACTTTTCCTGTTCCATACTAGAAAACCTACCACACTGCTCACTGAGAAGGTGCACTCCCTTTCATACTCACAAAACACTATGAACTGTTTCTCATTTCTGCAATTCCTTTGATTACCTCAGGTAGAGGTAAAAAATTCCGTTGTTTGGAGGGTTTTTTCTGTTTGCTTGTTTGTTTGGGAGAGTGTTGTGGTTTTTTTGCCTGATCTTTCTTTTGTATAAACAACAAGGAAGAAACAAAATAGTATCATGAAGTCAAGAGTCAAACTGAATTAAAAGACAACAAGAAGAACTCATATTTTATGTCTATCCCCTATGAGTCATATCTTGTAAGGCTTACGATGCTTTTACACAGTTTGTTGTTGGTTAAAGTACATTATTGTTTCACATAGGAACACATGACAGCCACTTTTAGTTAAGAATTTCTTCCATCCCCATGTCAAGTTTTCCCATTAAAAAAAAACCAACACAATTAGATTCATCGAAGTCCTGCAGACAAGACTCTGCCCGTGAATAATCCTCAGGCCTGCAGAGCACAGAATTGCTGAAAGACAGCTAGTATGTGGTGGTCCAGTTCGGCTGTAAACAGGAGGTTTTCTAGGGTCACCATGTATTGCTGGATTATCTGGTGATGCTGGCAGACAAAAAACAAGAACAAAACACAAACCTTTGTTGTTTTCACTTATCTTTACCTAAGAGTAAGCAAAGAAGTCAAGATGTGTAAAAATTACAGGTCAAATGTTTTTATCAAAATTGTTAACTAATTTCCACAAGACAGCAAGCCACTGACGAGAAAAGCATAATGCAGAGCCACTACTGACTGTGAGAAGAAAGCATGCACTGAAAACCTGTCTTGAGAAGCACTCTGCTCCCTGTAGCTCTCACTCTTGGACTCCCAGTTGTGTGCATGATACCATGCAACTGCAGAGGTATCCTAGAGGAATCATTACATTTGCTTTCCTCTGAAGCCACATCTACTACTGGGGAAGGGTTCAGCCCAGGGGTGAATTATACCACCCCTCCAATTCTTCAAGACAGCTTTTGCTCACACAGGTATAATTCGCTATTACTGTCACTTTCACTCAGCCATCTCTCCATGTTACCTGATTTAAAACAAAGCCAAGAATCTGAAAATTACCCTTAATGTATTTATGTGATTTTCAGTGCTTGTGACCCACTACACAGCCACACCCTGAATTCTCTGTTTAGTTTTGGGTGCTTTACTACAAGACAGACATTGGAAGGGCTCGAGCGTGTGCAGAGAAGGGCAACAGAGCTGTGGAAGGGGCTAGAGCATGGGTGTTACGGGGAGCAGCTGAGGGAACTGGGGCTGTTCAGCCTGGAGAAGGGAAGGCTGAGGGGAGGAGACCTTATCATTGTCTACAGCTCCCTGAAAGGAGGTTGCAGTGAGGTAGGTGTTGGTCTTTTCTCCCAAGTGACAAGCGATAGGACGATAGATGGCTAAAGTTGTGCCAAAGGAGGTTCAGACTAGACATTAGGTAAAATTTCCTCACTAAAAGGGCTGTTGGGCACTAGTACAGCTGCCCAGGGAGGCGGCTGAGTCACCATTCCCAGAGGTGTTTAAAAGATGGACGGACAAGTTTTTCAAGGTTATGGTTTAGTAGTGCACAGGTACAGCTGGACTTAATGATCTCAAAGGTCTTTCCCAACCAGGTGACTTAATGATTCTATGCATCTTATTAAAGGGAATTCTGCAATATTTTAATCCACTTTTTAACAGACATCTATTTCAGTACTCTTGTTCACTCAAAATGTTGCCCTTACTATGAACAGAGTCAGGAGAAGCTCAGCTCTTAACTACACCTCAGTAACCCTCTGCGGCGTGCTCACAGTGTGGGAATTGGCCAAGAACCACTCACGCAATCAGCCGGCGCCAGAGACTTGGCGGGAAACCAGAGCTAAGGCCTAGCCTCTCACTCGCCTTCAGAGAAGAGTGTTGCTGCCACCTACTGCCTCTCCCACGGAGTGCTCAGCTCACAGCCGCAAAGCCTGTCTATCCAGCATGTCCCTACCCACACCCTTCCGAACTGAGGAAAGAAACATACCTGTAGGAAGATCTGCTGCAACCTCTCTATACAGCTCTTGTACCAAGGTGTAAATACATCAATTCCACCGGTTTCACAGCGCACCAAGTGCTCAGTTAACAACATAATGAAACGCTGCAGGAGAGATCAAATGAAAGCAGGAGCCTAACCTCAGATGACAGAAGTTTTGAACAGCAATGCGAGACCATTTTGCTTGGCAAACACTGAATTTAGCAACCAAATAAAAATCAGTTACCCTCTGGTCGTTCAGGAAACTGTATGCCAGCAGAGCACCTCTGTTACTGAGCACCTGAAGCTGAACAGATCCTGCTCAGAAGCAGCCTTCGCAGGAGGATGATCTGGATTGACTAACCCATAGTCATCCCATCAACCCCTCCCCACATTCTTATTCCAAGAAGATGCCCGAAGTACAAGTGGCATTGAAAGCTTATAAATCCAGTAACTTTCAAACCTGAAAATGAGAACAGACTTTGCCCATCCTTACCTGGAATATAACAAGGAAGAGATTCTTTTGCTCACTCTGGGCTGATTCTACTTTCTCCTGCAAGCGTTCTATCTGCTCTTCTAGTGGTCCATCTTCCCGATCGCTGCTTCGGTCATCATCATCATCATCGTCATCACTGTCTCGCTGTAAGTGACAACACAAGACTAACTAGCAACCTGGCTGTCTGTGGGTACTGTTAATGTCCCCCAGATCCCTATGTGAAAAGGTCTGCAGAGCAACTGAAGATGCTCTGTAGCTTGGTTAAGTTTTGTATTTTGAAGGACATTTACTTTGAATGTAATTCGGGAAATAAATTTGGAAGGAAGAATGCCAACATGGGAAAGCCCTGAAAAAAAAATTTTTTAAAAAAATTAAATTAAAGTTTCAGAGAAACCAGACAAAGTTTAAAGATTTACTAGTCCTTTATGTAGTGCAAACACAATAAAAAAACTAACCTGCTTACTTTATCATTACCAGATAATGATCAGCTTTGAAAAAACAATCCAGCACAGATTTTTAAATTGTGTCCGTTCCAGCAGGGCAGGCAAATAATTCAATGCACAGTTCTGAAATACTATGGGTCCAAAATATAAGGCACTTTGTGCAAGAACTCATACAAATCCAGCTGGTTAGTCCAAAAGGAAGACAAGAGACTGTAGACTGTGGTGTAAAAGTGGGGACTCCTTATATTCATGATCAAAAGGGCTGCTCTCAAACTGGAAAGGGTCAGCATGGAAACCAAACTACTAACTAGAACACGGCATGTTCTTGCAGCCTCAAATCCAAACAACACACAAAAAAGTCACACAAAACACCCCTAAGTATTCGACTTCAGAGCTCAGGTAAGTGTGTCTTACATGAGACTACAAGGGATGTAGGAGGAAAGGCAGATACTGATGGATTACAATACATTCAAACACAGATATTGTGTCCCATAGGATTGTTTCTGTGTAAAAACATAGTTCAATTTCAAATACCTGTAAAAGGAGCACGTGCAACTTGTGACAAATATAGGGCCGTGTGTTAACTCACTTTCTGCACAGCAAATGAAACTCACATTCAAAAGACAGTTACTGCTCTCCATCAGCATAAAAAGTAAAAACAACTTACCAGAGCAAGTGAGTTTGATTGTATTCTCTCTATAGGAACTTGCTTTTTCCTCATCTACAGAGGTTTCCTGAACTCAAAATGCTAAAGGACCAACAGGACCCAAGAGAAAGCATCTAAGCTTTGACTTATTCTGCAGTAAGGAAATTCAATTCATGCTGGGAACATCAAAACTCGACAGTTTACTTCCTCTGAAAGGAATGGTCATGCAGCAGAGCAATAGCCTGCAGAACAACTCACTGTTGCATACAAATGTTTCCTCCTGGCACAATACTCATCTAAAGTACTCAGTAATAAAAGGCTGCAGCAAGAGACAAGCAGAGAAATGAAAACACTGGTCCATTTGTTTAGAGAAGCTCTTTGCCTCATGGTATGATCAATGGCTGCATCTGGGTCTTCATTAATCACCAGCATTTATTAACTGCAGATCAATTCAGATCGAAGACGCAAGCAACTAGGACAGCTGTTGTTGGGAGTGAAGGAAAGAAGATAAAGGGGCTGGGATGAACTGGCATGGGCAAACTGTGAAGTATTAGTGATCTCTCAACGGAAACATCTAGAAAAATGGCAGACTTGTGCAAGTTTCTTGAAAAACCACCAGCAGCCTCTATGCCATGTGCCAAATTAGGACATGAACCTCGTCTGAAGTTTCAGAGCTAGTTAAGGGTTTTGTGCAGGTATTATACTCGCAGACTACATACAAACATGGAAATCCTCTCTTGCTCTCTGCAACTTTCAACGTGTTTACAAACTGACCCAATTCTATTTCAACTAAGTGTCATGTTCATCCAAGCTTCCTTGGGCCCTGTCTTTTGCACCTGCCACAGAAGACACTCTCATCTCATTTTAGTGTCCCACTTGGGACAACGGAACACAACGGCAACTGCTTGCTAATCTGTTTGTTGTATGTAGTAAGCCAAATCCCACAAAGGTATTCAGAAAAAAATAAGCTGGAAGAAGGAAGTGATGGATGTCAGTGTCAGAATCCAGCAGCATCCACCAGAAGAACAGTAACAGCCGAGTCTGCAATGGCAAATAGCTGTTTCTGTGCACTTCTGCATGGAAGCCACAACAGTACTCTTTATCAGAGCTTACTGTAAATAATTTGTAACTATTCTTATTGTTATCTAATAAGGTAATTGGAACCCAGATTAGAAGGCAAGTGGAAGACACGCTTATACTGGAAGAAACAACTTATGAGATAAACTTTGAACAAAGCAAATACACATGAATTCCCTTAAATATTCTACTGAATTCTTAGGTTATAGATACCCTCAGAAAGCTCGAGTAAGAACATGCATCCAGTTTTTGATGTCTTAATGCTACAGATGACCACAAGCCTGTAGACATCCTTCCTGATAAACAAATTTATTCAGTCTTTCCTGAAACTAACTGTGCATCAGTCTGAAAACATGCAGGTTTGTACAACTTTGCTTAAAATAATTAAAATTACAAACAAATTACTCACTCTTTTGTGCTGCCTGGCCAATCTTGCCTTAGTCTCCTCCAGTTCTTTGTGAATCTTCAGAACATGCTTATTCATCTTACGAATTGTGGAATGTAAGATCTCCCAGATGTAAAACCTAGGAAAGACAAAAAGCTCAAAATGCTACATTACACACTACTCCAAGACAGAAAACTAACAGTAGTTTCTTACAGAAAAATGTATCTAGGGGCATTTAAAAGACTTAGTGTCATCTAAGACACCTACAAGAGTGAGCAAATGCTTGGCATACAGGAAAGCGTACCTGTAATGTAAGAAAGTTTAACGATACTTTCTTTCCTTTGCAGTACACTCCCAAAGCAGTGTTATTTCATACACATTCTGCAAGACTACCAACATTAAACTGCCTTCTCAGACCAAATATTCCTCCTGTTCTGAATAAGCAATGTAGCAATGGTAGTACAAGTTACATACCGTAACCAAAGATCAGGATGACGCTAATAGCTACACAATACACAGCAACAGACTTTATCTAGAAATAATTCCAGTGTTGTTCTGCTTTGGCAGACTTAGAAACCACCTGTAAAATGACATGCTAGCAACATTCTTGCACTGTCATGTAAACATTCATACCCCAACTCAGAAAGAAAAACGCTAAAGTAAATATTTTGTAGGAGGAGCAAGAGCTTAATTGCACCTTTTTCTGGGACAACTCAGTTTTCACAGATGAAATTATGTATCAGCCACTTAAAATAGTAATTCAGGAGAAATAACAAGCCAAGACAGATTCTTGTTACCTAGTAAAATCATGTGCAAGTTCTGAAGAGAAGATCCAGTTTGCTACTGCAGCACAGTCAACAATTTGTGTCCGAATCATCTTGTCCACAAGTACAGCAATCATCTATATTATATGAAAGACATAACAGTCATTCCAAATAAAAAAAAGGCTTTCACACACAGTCTGTGTAAAGTATTCCAGTCTCAGATAAAACCAGAGATAGTTTGATGCAACTCTACATTAGTGACATTACTGGATAATTCCAAATACTTTAGGAAGCTGGGCAGCCTAACCTAAAACTGCTCAAATTACAGGATCTATATGAATTACATAAAGTATTCTAACTTTGTTTAGCAACATTTTCTACTTCTTGTGAAACTGATGGATTACTCTTTGTTAACATACATATTTCCATACAGAAGCGAAAAATGGAAGTATCATAGCTGGAAGTGAGGCATTAGAGACACAAGTCCTACTATTTGACATAAAAATACCCAAATCAGAGCAGATAAAGAAGGAGTGACTGTTGGTCTACTCTCTTTGAACTACAACAGTCTTCAAATGTAACAGCAAGCTCCTCTGTGTAGGACCCATTCATTTTAGGACAGCCAGTGCTGCACAGTGAGTGGAAGTGCTTACTTGCTACAGGCACTGCCATGATTGTGGGGGAGGAGTTGAAGGCAATCTAGCAGACAACTGCAGAGAGGAGTTACTGACTAAAGCAGTTGCAAGCTGTTCAGAAAAAAAGGCTTATCTTAGTTACTCATGTGCTTGAATGCCACAGTATCTAAGAGCCACAGGCTGCACTGTATTTATCCCTACAACCACCCATTGTCAAATAAGGAAGTGTAACAAAGCTCCTTTTAAGGAAGGAAAATTGAAATAACTGAATGAATCATACAGAAAACTCAGCATTCAACCTTCAAGTCCCAGGATAGCATCCTGTGCTCTATTTGTCTTTCTGTATTGCCAGGCAGAATTTCTTATTACCTAGCCTGTTCTTCCAGGAAACACAGACATAGAATTCTGGGAAAACATTCCACCTCAATTTTAAAGTTTCTCTTTGAGAAGTCACTACTATAACCTTACTTATAGATCCAGGGACTACTGACTCCTATTGCTAACTGACTGTCTGCAGCATAGATCACTCATTAGTGATATACACCTTGCTAATACTGCTGATAGTCTGAACCAAATCAAAGGATGTTCCCACAGACATGGAAGTAGGGTGAGCAGCATGAAAACAGACTCTGGACAAGTGTCCTGCTGTCCAGGCACCATTTATTCTATGTGCCAGGGAGGTTATGGGCTCAGAAAAGAAAAATGATTGACCAGATGCAAAAGACTCAACTGCAATAAATGCAGGAGAGGAGAATTTACGTTCCATAATCAAGTAGAACAGTAGTCCTTCATAACTTTGGCACTTGATATTTTTAAAGCAGTCTTGATTTATTCATAAAAACCTAACATGACTGTTTAGTCTGGGTTTGAAACCCCCATCTCAGGTTGGTCATACTGCAACATAAAGGAATGAAGAGGAAGAGGATATGGATATTAGATTGCAGTAATGTAATTTCTTCTGATCCAATTAAATGGTTGTAGAAAGTAGGTCACATTTTCAAGGTCAGTAATTTAGGTAGGAAGTTTAATACATTAAAAAAAATCCTACTTTTTGAATATTTTTACAGTACTTAGAAGAGAGGTGACATCTTGCCTAGGTACCTTCTAGGTGCTCAGTTTGTCCCCCAGGGAAGGGACCACAGGGCAGTAGCAGGTACAAGAATTACCCCTTTTACTCAGTGTCATTGCTTCTGAAAGCCTGGACTATGCAACTGTGAGGTACAGTCAACTCTCAACCACAATAAAGTGAAACACAAACACTCCAGTAAGGAATAAGTGAAACAATTAATGCAGGCAAATTCAGCATGAGTGCCTTATCGCTTTCTATTTATAGAAGAATGACAGCTAAGGGAGAAAACAGTGGCTGTGAAGAAACTGAACAGCTTAAACAACAGAGGTATTTTGAATAGGTCTTCTGGGGTTTTATTTCCTTTGGCTCAAGAATGAACATAATTATGACATTGTCAAACTGATCTGTTCTGAACAGCCTCTGACTGCAGCTCTGCTCACTCTGCCCACACATAGCAGTGACTTTAGCATGAGCTTTGCGGAATAACTGGATGGCTTTCACTAGCAACTGGGGAAAAAAAAGCCCTACCTCCCCCCAGGTTTCCATATTTCTAAGAATGTGGCCTGGTTTTGATATGAGATCTACATCTTATTTCAATTTACACATCTACACTGTTTTCCAATTTTGAATAGAAACATGATTTTAGCAAAAGCTACTCTCTTGTGCGACAAACACTATAACATGAATCTGAGTTGGAATGACAGCCTTTGCCCTCTCACTAGGAACTCTTGCGAAGCAGTAGCCTCACTGATGGTATATGGTTTATGTCCAGCCTCCATCCTAGGCACTAGTAACAACAGTAAATACAATTTACACTCTTCTTCAAATAAGAGGGCAATAGACAAGTTATTTTCAAAGGCTATAAAACAAACTGTAATGTTTTTTTGTTAAATATAGCTTGTTAGTTGAAACTCACATAGAATCTTGACATCAAAACTTCTTACCTGTGGATGATTCTTCCAAACCTCGTAAACAACCCTTAGAACATGGAGTTTCCCTTCATCACTTTCAGCAAGCGTTTTGAAGACTTCATGAAACCTTTTAATAAATATAAGTAGTAAGTGGAGGGGTTGGGATCAGATCAAAAGCACAGTAGATAAAAGGCAAGTGGTTTCGATTGGCCAAAAGAAAAATTTGTGACTATCTGCAGCAACTCTTGAACAAATATAACCTGGAAAATATAACCACCTGAGCTAAAAAGGCTACAAAGACATGACAGCTCCTAAAAGCAACTTAAATCTTAGCGATGAACCTACTCCCTGAAGCTGGGCTACATTTGTCATACTCTTAAAAGCAGGAGGCACTTTCATACTTCATGTGCTTATCTATACACAGCTGGAGCAAAATTTTCTGCCTTTTGAGCCTTAGGCCTTCCTGTTGATCCACGTTTCCATGACTTTACACATTTACCCAATCTGCCTCTTTTTGAAGGAAACACTCCTGAAAGCCCTGTGTTAGCAGTTACTCGACTGCTACAGAGCATTCACAACCCAGCTTATTGTAATATAACTACAGAGCTTTATGAGGCTTTTTTGATCTCGAGGCTGCCACTGTGAAAATACCATGCCTCTTGTACTACTGACTGAAGTTTACTACCTACAGCTTCTTATCAACATTGCCTCTACAAAGCTTCTAGGTGCATCTTTTTGTAACAGCTTTATGTATCTTTAAAGACAGATAGAAAAATAACTTGTTAAAGATGCAGGTGACTACTTTTAATGTATCAATACCACTTAAGAGCAACTCCAAAGCACATAGGATTAAAAAGTAGTTATTTTATCTCATTTTGCTAAAAATGGTGTAGTAAATTCTTCAAAAGTTAAATGTTATTTTAAGTGATGCATTCTGATCTATTTTAGAACAGATTTTGCTGTGTTTTGGAAGATAAAAGTTTACAGTTACAGGCTTTGAAATTTCTTATTTTTTATTTTTTTTTATTTTTTTTTTTTTTTAACAGAGATAAAACTATTCTAGAGTCATATTCACAGTACAAGATATTGCGGCAGGAGCTACCTAGTCGTTCAAACATAAGGAGAAACCCTTCTTCCTCGCCACAGTCAGCAAATGAGTAATTCTAAAATGGCATAATGTTCCAAACCTAAGCTCATGTTTTATCTGTGTCACATGATTGTAATGTACAAATTTCTGTTAATTCATTTCACATGTATAACCTGGCAGGAGGTGTCCCTGTCCATGGCAGGGTGGTTGGAACTGGATGATCTTGAAAATATCTTCCAACCCAAACCATTCTACGGTTCTACCATTCTAGTATGTACACCACCATCCCTTCAATAAATACTGTCATTATTTCTCCTAATCATGTTGCTTTGTGGAGCACCTAAAACACTGCTTAAGCTTGCAGTCCAGCTCTTTCATCATGCAATTTACTGTCAGAATTAAATAGTTGTGTAAGTCCAAAAAGAATGCACATATTACACTTACTTTGCCAGGGCACTGAAGGAGTGGCTGAAAGACTTTGCAGCTAGATGGAGCAGAGTCTGAACAAAGACTTCTATTTTCAGAGGATTGAAGGTAAATCCTTCATCTGCAAGTTATTCAAAGTTGAAACTATAAGTACTTCAAGTAGAGCACGTAAGTTATGGTACAGGTAACTTATGGTCTTAACGCATTTCACAAAAAAGGGAGTTTAATCAACAGGCTTTCGCAAGGCTGAGCAGGAAGCTAGTAAAGATTTCCCAAGACATGCAGATCTTCAGGCTCTCATTTTGCCATGAGGAAAATATGCAGAAATAATTCCAGGTCAGTGAAGAAGCTATCAGAGACAGCCACTCTCCCAACATTTAACAGCACTGATCGACAGCAGCAAAGACAGCAATGGAAACTGCAGAGCTATGCATCAAGCTGGAAGCCTGGCAGACCACACAGATGGGTGAGTGAAACAAGGAGAAGGAAAGTTAAGGATAATTAGAGTGCAGAGGCTGGCTATTTATGACGTGGCAGAAGGGTCCAGCAAGCGTGCCCAGCAAATACGGGTACTTAGGAGCGAATGGTGCCAAGTTCCCTTCTGTAGCTGCAGCTAGCTGCAGCTGGAGTTAGGCAGCAGAGGACTCATGAGCGTTTGATGCCTAAAGTAAATCAGGAAATGTGACAGAGGATCTCAAGGCAAAAAAAGAACTATTGCTGCTCTCCACTTGCAGAACAAAATAGTTGCAAATAATATGGAAATATTGAAGCCATCCCCATTTTAAAGTTAATTTCTTAGTTCTCTGTCTCATGCTCCTCCTCGCTCCCTAAAACACACAGGCTTTAGCAATCAATGCTGTCTGTGGCTACAAAGCACAAAAAGAATATAAGTGGAGTCCTATTGTGAATCTGTATCCGCGGAAGACTACAGCCAGCAGGCTGGCTAACCCATTTGTCCTGGGACTGCACCCAAGGGAGAGAAGCTCTCAGACGGGGTACAAGCACTGAATCTCAGGGGTGAGGATAACAGCATTCACTGCACTCTGTTGCTGAAGCAAAAGGAAATGTTAAATTCTTTCATGCTACCTCTGTCAATAATCACAAGAAACATCTCAAGCACTAGTGCTCAGCACTCTAGGCCTGCTTCTGCATGTAAGATGTTTACAGCAGACCCTTAACAATGGTGTATTGTTTCCATTTACAAATAAATTGAAACCAACTTTCAGAAGGAAAAAGCGTGCAGATCTGTTAGCCACCACACCCACAGCTCCAAAGGATGGCACATCAGTCTACACACAAAAGAAATCACGCCTGTCCAAGCCTAAAAGCATATATCTTACCATCATCATCATCCTGGTTTGGATTAGGCACATCTTTTAAAATGCTGAATATTTCATCATTACTGGCCTTATTTTTAATTGCAATTGTTAAACAGAGTGCCACAGTATATCCAGGAAGAGATCCTAAACAAAAGCAAAGAGGTCAGAAATATGTAGAAAGAAAGTGAGCAATTTTAACATCAGTTTGTCTCTCAAAGAAATAGGTACACTTCCCAGCTATACCCAAAATTAGCTGCTTCCAACATTATTGTCCACATCACCATTCCATAAAACTGCTCAGCACATTTCCTGGTCTTCATGTTAAATTTAAAACTTGCAGCAGAACCTTTAGAGCTGAGGTCAGGTAATCACTCTCCTCTCTAAAGCTCTACTTTAGCTTTCACGAGCTTCCTAAAAATACAATACTTCCTTGATTTTCCTGTGTCTTTGATGATGACAATTTCATGCTTGGGATTGTTTTATACTGAGTAATAGAAGGAATAACAAGGTATTTCTACCTCAATCTTCACATCATCCGCTTCTGTATGCTTCATTAAACCAAGTTTATTGTTAAATTCTTCTACTGTTTCATGAAGTTCAAGAAATAAACCCACATTATTATTTCAGATGCTGACTTCTGCATGGCATTGTCCCCAAACAGGGGATATAGATGAGTTTTCCAATTTTGGACTTCCGGCAAACAATGCTGCACAACACCCACAACCACCTCAGCAAGAGTAATTTCATGTATCTGGGTTTTCTTTTCTTCATGAAGTAACAAAGAGGATTATATCACAGAGATCCAGGTTTAGTATATATTAATTTCTCATGTGAAGCGTGTTTTCCCATATGAAAATCATGCACATTTATATCAGCTGTATTATTTTTTATGAAGACAACTGATATTACAGTCAATCTAGTGTGCTCCCTTGCTCAGAAACACTATTTTCTTCAATTTGACCCCGCAGTAACTTTAATACTTACTGTTACTTTCATCTCCATATTTGTAAATGCACACTGGATTAGCAGGACTGAGGACAGAAAAACTTGCAGGAACAATGTCTATTATTCGCTGATGGTAGGATAGTCTAGAAATAGCAAGTTTCACAGCAGTAGAATTAAAAGGGGAATGATACCAGGGCTACTTCTAAAGTGACTGCTTCACAATGGCCTTCCTGTATTTAACTTACACAAAACAAAAATCAGGATGTTTATACAACAGAATGGTAGCTTTGGCAGGGTAGTAAGAGCTAAGTAAACCAAACTTACTGGTAGATGCTTTCTTTTGAACTCCTTGATGCTAGAGTTTCATCCTCACACAATTAATTTAGCTTGTGAAAAGATTTGGAGTCTGCCTGGTATAATGTTTTATTCAAAAGCCTATGATGCACTGCAGAAAACCAGTAAGATGCCCGTATTCAAAGCATAAAATATATTAAACTGGATGTCTTCATTTTACATACCAGCTTCACTCTCACAATAATTTTGCTACCAGAGTTTCCAGTGAAATGGACAAGTGCCACAGAATAACTGTATTCATTTCGCAGCACAAAACTTTCACACTTCCTATACTGAAGTCACCCAAAACCGAATGAATGTTTTCATGTAGGATGCTGAATAACACAGGCTTTTTGAACACTTCGCTCTTCCCCTCTCCTATATTCCTCTACAACAACTTTAATATCAGACCTGATTGCGTACTCTTGTTGTTGGGTTTGGGGGCTTTTGTTTGTTTTAAGGTCAAAGAACATGAGAAGAACCAAGATTAGACTCAGGTTTTAGTACAACTAAATGACCAGTTCCCTCCATTTCTGTGAATGCTGAATACTTTCCAGGAATATCGCCTAAATAGTATTTCTTTCCATGCCTTGCAACTATGGGTGTGCATACCTGGGACAGGCAGCTCATCACCATTTCATGAGGCAGCTTCACCTGTTTCTGTCTCTCTCTGAAGTCCTGTCCTAAGTGTCCCACAGCAGGTAAAAGAGACTAAAATCATACAAACAACTGACTCATCTCCTAATTGCAACAGAATTGTAAGAACAGACACACACAAGATTAAACTTAAAAGGAATCTGACAGTATCCCAAAAGAAAGATAAAACATCGCCTTGAATACAACCATCAAAAGATCTTACTTACCGCATACACTTTTCCAAAACCTCTCTCACAAATTTGGGTTTGGGTTTTTCAAGGTCCTGAGTAAGACAATCTGACCTACCAAAGGACAGAATGCAATAGCTTTTAGCAAAGAATTTGTGCTTTACTGTCTTTTTGGCTTGGTCTAATAGCTACAAACCAATCATGGTCTAAGCACAAATGGAGTGCTTAATAGTTTTACAGCTTAAGCAATTTTAAGACAATGAGGTAAATTTATCATCATTTCCTTATTGGCCATTAGCATTCTTGGAATCTCATCTCAATGTGACATATTTTCATCCAGCTTCCCTTTCCCCACCAGATTAAAAATAATTTGTGCTTACAGTTTTGGATTTCCCTTTCCTTAGGAAAGGAACCCTGTGTGATTTCATAGTCTGTTCCTCCTTCACAGTAATTTTTTAACTTCAGGCTGATCTCAAATACTTTTCAGATAAAGTGTCAAATACAGTCACTTGTAAGATTTATGAAAAATGGAAGCTGGTAAAATAAACCCACAAAAGCACTGTCATCAAGCAGCATCCAGGCAAAGAAAAATCAGCTCTTTGAAGACTGCTGCCTGGTCAGTCAACATGATGTGCATTAGGATAGCCAACAAGCACTTAACTCAACATGAGGACAACACAAGAAAACTAAGCAAAGCCTCAAAAACATATTACAAGAAGGGCTGCACCCCTCCCCACAACTTGGGCAGATCAGTTATGGACAGCAGTACGGCAGCAGGTTGCCAAAGTTACTGTAGTGAGGATTAATCCCAAAGCGACCTCTCTTGCCATACGGGCGCCTGGAATGGAAAGCTCAGGGGAACCTGTGGTGAGACACTGATGGGGTCCAGGGACCTCCTGCTAGAGATGGGAGTTCATGATTTGGCATGGTAAGAGCGGACAGCAGGACTGGCTCTGATGCAACTTAAAGTGCTAGGGTTTTGCAGGAGGAAAAACAGATCACAGTCTCAAGGATAAAGGTTACAATGAAAAGTATAGAGTAACATTACAGAACGAATACAGGATACGAACAGTCAGGGCAAATCACTGGAAGTAAATTGAGGACTGATTTTGTAAAATTTACTGACAACAGACTGAGGGTGCAGGGCAAATCAAAGAAGCTGCATTTCTGTTTTCCGTGTTGAGGGAACGCTTACACTGGCTTGGCATTTATCACAAAGTTCTCTATGCACAATACAGTGACTAAAGAGGTTATCAGGATAATCTAACCGCTGAGTGGTGTTGAACAGATTAAGAAAGATGGCTGAAGAGCTGGAAGAAAGCAATCAACAGGGTCACTGCGCTGTGACGCTTCCTGGATAAGTCTGAAATGTTGAAGTTTTTGCAATATCAGGTTCAAATCAAAAGGAGAGAAACTTACCAGTCTTCCCAGCTCCAACGGAACTGGAAGTTGCTCAAGTGGTGAGAAAACCAGTTAATAAATCTTTATTAAAAGACAAAGAGAGCTCCATTAAATGCCAGAAGTGCATGAAAACGTTGAGATTTTCTTATGTATGCATTCTATTTTTCAAGGGCAATCCTAGACTCTAAAGCTATTACAGCATTAAACAAGCATTTATCTTGACAAGTACAGGAGACTGCATCTGAAGTCAGAAAGAAGCTTTTATGGACAAATAGCTGTCACATTCTGTTGTTTCATACAAAGAGATGATCTACTAAACTAACAATTAAAATGTAAACTTACTGTGAACATGCAACTTTTGCATTTTTGATGAGCAATTAAAAGCTCTCCTGCACAATGCACTCAAAGGGCAAAATCATCACCACTCCCCTCCACTGGATACCACATAATTCTCTTAACTCCACTTTCAAGCCACCTCCCAGACCACTAGCGAGTGTGCGTAGTACTGGATAATGGAGTACAATGCAACTACAAACAGCTTTGAATACAGAAAAGCTGTCATCAATCTTAACTGTCCTGTACAGGCAGCTAGACTTGTGACCAGCAGGAGACTGTTTCTGGGAAGGAAAGCCAAGCACTCAGTCCTCCACCCTCTCTTTAGATTGTTCAAAGTCAGAGCCCAGAACACATTCTGAATAGCACCAGGAAGCTCTAATGAGGATTTTGGACTACTCTTTCCATAGCCTCTTTGCTTTTCCCGTACATTGGACCATAGTATCATAAGGTTGGAAAAGACCTTTGAGATCATCAAGTCCAACCTATGACCCAACACCTACACCTACTCCTACTTGTCAACTACACCATGGCACTAAGTGCCTCATCCAATTTCTCCTTAAACACCTCCAGGGATGGTGACTCCACCACCTCCCCGGGCAGCGCATTCCAATGGCCAATCACCCTCTCAGTAAAGAACTTCTTCCTAATGTCAAGCCTAAACCTCTCCCGGCGAAGCTTGAGACTGTGTCCTCTTGTTCTGTTGCCAGTCACCTGAGAGAAGAGACCAACCCCTGCCTGACTACAACCTCCCTTTAGGTAGTTGTAGAGAGCAATAAGGTCTCCCCTGAGCCTCCTCTTCTTCAGGCTAAACAATCCCAGCTCCATCAGTCGCTCCTCATAGGGCTTGTGCTCCAGCCCCTTCACCATCCTCGTCGCTCTCCTCTGGACACACTCCAGCATCTCAACATCCTTCTTAAACTAAGGGCCCAGAACTGGACACAGTACTCAAGGTGTGGCCTGACCAGTGCCGAGTATAAGGGGATGATGACGTCTCTAGTCCTGCTGGCCACACTGTTCCTGATGCAGGCCAAGACAGCATTGGCCTTCTTTGCCACTTGGGCACACTGCTGGCTTGTGTTGAGTTTCCTGTCCACCAGCACTCCCAAGTCCCTTTCCGCCTGACTGCTCTCCAGCCACTCTGTCCCCAGCCTGTAGCTCTGCATGGGGTTGTTGTGTCCAAAGTGTAGAACCCAGCACTTGGACTTGTTAAACCTCATGCTATTGGAGTCAGCCCATCCCTCCAGCCTGTCAAGGTCCCTCTGTAGGGCCCTCCTACCCTTCAGCAGATCGACACTTCCTCCCAGCTTGGTGTCATCTGCGAACTTGCTGATGATGGACTCAATCCCCTCATCCAGATCATCAATGAAGATATTGAACAGGACAGGGCCCAACACCGATACTGATGGATATTGAGGAATATTTTCCATTGTCTCCAAAACACATTTACCTGTCCACACATGTTGTATTCATTGTATCCAAACGCATGTAGAGCATTTCTGTGGCTTGTGCAAGCTGAAAGTTTTTTCTTAAGGTTAAACACAAAAGCAAGAAATGTCACGTCATTTGTAAGTTTTTTAACAGAATACCATTGACTTTTGGTATCGAAAGCTCCCTGAATCTACTCCAAAATCAGATAAATCATAGTAAATCCACAGTGAGGGAGGAAAAAAAAAAAAAAAAGTGAATCACGTAGTAAATTCTACCCTCTAATCTCAATCTGTTTTTCTCCCATTATTGCAATGACAGTTTTCGCTTCTTTCACAGCAAGCTAGAATATGTGTCATGCAACAAGCAAAACTGCACCGAAGTGGAAAGACACCGACATCCTTATGGTGCACTTCTGTAATGTTACTCTAGCTTCACGGGCTGCTGTTGTTGCTGACACACAAACAAATCCTGATCATTGCTGAAGGTTTGAGAAAGTATGTCTACACTGAATTTACCCAACAAGGGTTTTATCCTTCTTACAGTGCTGCTGTTAACATTAAACACTTTCTGCATGGATGTCTGCCCAATTCCAGAAACAGACTTAGCTCTAATCATTGAGATTATGTGATTTTCAAACAGTGAGCAGTGACATGAAGTAGAAGGAAAATTTGGGCATGACATTACCAGTGGACAGAATCTGCTAATCATCCTCTGTTCCTACAGTCTGTAGCTTCATCTAAACTGATGCTCTACCATGATCTAAAATGGCAGCAAAGTAGGGGCAATGCAATACCTGGAACTAGCTGGGAGTCATGCCTCTTTCCTCAGCATTTAGCTGCCCTGGCTGACCTGTCAGATGATTATTGACCTCTTGAATGTTCCTAGTCGGAGCACTGAGTGAGAAATCAAGCCAGTTCCTTTAAATCATTTGCTACACTTCCTGCTGGAAAAGAAAAATAAGAGTAGGGGCATTTATACAGTTAGAACAAAAGATTAAGTCTGTCACTTCTTTTCCTTCTCACCCTTTAATGTGTTTATGACCACAACACACACTGTCCAGACCCAAACCAGCTGCAGGGACAAACAGAAGTGTTGTATTTTATCCCTTCACCGAGACAGCACTTCTTGGGAAGGTCACAGCAAATTCCAGAGCATTGTCCAGAAAGCTGAAAAGTCTTGCCCACTTAGCAAATCTAGAGTTGTGCTAAGAGGGCTCTGCTATTCTTGCAAGGTTTCATGCAACTGCTGTAAAATACTAATAGAAACATAGAATGGTTTGGGTTGGAAAGGACCTTAAAAGATCATCCAGTTCTAACCCCCCTGCCACGGGCAGGGACACCCGCCACACCGGATCAGGTTGCTCAAAGCCCCAAACATCCTGGCCTTGAACATGTCCAGGTATCGGGCAGCCACAACTTCTCTGGGCAATCTATGCCAGTGCCTCACCACCCTTACAGTAAACACTTTTCTTCCTAATGTCTAATCTAAATCTCCCCTCTTTCTCTCCTTGTTACTCCTTGTCTGTCACTGCACTCCCTGATAGACAGCCTTCCCTTCAGCTTTCCAGTAGGCCCCAGTATTTATTGCCATCTGGTCACCTAGACAAAAACAAAATAAAGCCTGTGTTTTATAAACGCTCTCCACCAGTGCAGAAAGGATACAACTTGTGGTAAAGAGCCAGGCTGAAGTTTGCAGAGTTCAATCAGAAGTGTTGTGTACATGACTTCAATGTGTGGTGGAGATGGAAGCTGAAACAATTCTGCAAATATGACCTGTAGGAGAGGAAGGCGCAAAATCAGAGCACAGTACGACAAGGCCTGTACAACCCTCTGCTTCAGTGGCCAAAATTAAACAACATACTCAAATATTCTGTAAAACACATGTTCCGAGAGAAACAGAGAAACTTACAGAGGCAGTGGTAACCCCACACTATACTAACACCATCTGTTCTTCTCTGCCCTTATCATTTCACGCTAACACAACACCAGCATTACACATCTATTGTATCTAACAAACATACCACGTAACTGTAGAAAAGGGCATAATTATGACCCACTGCAGTGCTACCACAAGACCAGAGAAAAGTGGAAATCATATGATCCTGTTAAATAATAATATAAATATTAAACCTACTCAATGCCTAAGCATTTAGTATGAAAAACTATTTGCATTAAAATTACATCTACAGTTTTTTCCATCATGTCCTCTTTCCTCCTATACAAAAACCTACATAAAGCCACAACTTTCAATTGAAAATTACAACAACATTTCATACAACAAAACGTATGCTCAGTGCTCTTCGGCAAAGAATCCTTCTAAGAAAACTGAAAATAATCCTGCAGTCAGCATTCATGCTTTTATTTTCAAGTTCGCCTGTATAACAGGATATCAATCTCTGAGGGCAATGAGATCATAATTGTACAATATTCATCTCTGAGTTTCTGTTTATTTTGCACACCACTCTCAACTAGATTTAAATTACATCAAAGAAATTGGGAAACATGGCAAAATACTAGTGAGGACTCTGTTAGGTAGAAAACTGCTCCTTTTCTGAAGATATAAGATAGCAAAAGCTAGATGACCAGTCATCATCTGTTTGACACACTACACAAAACCATTTGTGATATTCATCACACGACATTATGGGATGTTCAGATTCTTTCAAACTGACATACCACACCCTGTGAGAATAACAAGGCCACGAGAGAGATCAGGACACAGAAGATTTGAATGCCTGAAGTCTGTCAAGTGTGAGTTGTACCAAAAGCTACACGGGTACCAGAAGGCACAGCAGTCCCACAAGCCAATGATGCTGACCAGACATTTTCTGTTTCCAGCCAGCAAAAATTGCCACATGTGCATCTGGAAGAAGCTACTGAGTTATGCACTGATTCCAGGCAGCATGGAGCATTCTGTGCTCGGCTTGACAAACAACAATGTGGAGCCTCAGGGACCACAAAAGCAGCCACACTTTGGAAGATACTGACAACCACTTTCAGCCCATATTAACTTCCATCAAACTATTATGTTCTGAACCTTAAACAGCACTTTCCTTTACTTGTTAGACCATACTATTGTTACAGTTTGTGACTTCCTGAAAAAGTTAGTGAAATCTCACAGACCAAACTGCTGTTGAAAGCAACCTATCACCACTTTGACTGGTAAGGCAGACCTTGTGAGGGAGCAGTAGCAAGCAGAATGAATAGAAGCCTGAAAAAAGCACATTAAGCCTTAAAAACTCTAGAATTTCATTATAAGTAAGCAGTCATTGACAAGCAAAGGAGTTAATACTCTAAAATAACTCAAGATTGCAAGAAAAAGGAAATTACTACAGTAATAGTCGAAGAATTTGTATCCATCTTGCACTTCTTCACAGTAATTTAATTTACACAAACCTTTGCCGTTTTCACATCCTACAAGTTTCTGAACCAAAGAATATCCAGGGCCTTTAGGCAACTTATTTAATCAAGAATTGCAGTAACTATTTGTTGGCATTAATGTACATCTGAGCATAAAGCACACAGCCATATACAGCACCTCAAGATACTGAAGATAAGAAAACTGAGGATACTTTGATGTTAAGGCAGAAAATTATTGTTAATTTTAAGATTCTTCAGTTCTGAATTTAGAGTAGAAAAGGAACAAGTGGACCAAAAAGAAAGTAACTTTACAGCATTCAGAATATTTGGCATTTTGATGCCAAAAGGAATTCTCAACCTCATTTTTATTAAGATAAATCTTCCTCACAAGATTATTTATTGTTATAATTAGCTCTGAAATTCCTACTTATAGTTGCTTCTTCATAAAGCCTTTATATGACAAGTTGCCATTATTACTAAAATCTCTCAATTCATTTCAACTTTGGATGGAAATCAATGTTGTCTTATATAGCTCTGCATCTTGAAAACACACCCTTGAAAGAAGGCAGTAAAAGAAAATCTGTGCTGCTTTTCTGCTACACATTATGGTTACTAAAAATTCTCAGATAGGGAGGACAGTCCAGAGGAAACAACACACTGCCATTTCACTTTTCAGGGTCAGTAGAACAAAACCATTTAGAAGATCCAAACAACAGCTGAGCTTTGCTAGAGAGCATCTTGTCAAAAGCCCCCTGCATACAGCGGGGTCACTTACAGCAGGTTGCTCAAGGCTATGTCCTGCTAGGAACTTCTCCAAGGACAGAGACTCCACAACTCCTCTGCGCCAGCTCTTCTAATGTTTAACCACCTTTGCAGTAAAACCCAGGTTTTTCTCACGTTTAAATGGAGTTTAATTAATTTTTTAAAAACTAAAAATGTCTCAGATGTACCCATCTCTTAGACTGCGTGACCTATTGCAAGCATCATATGTAAAACTTTAGAGGTTTGAGATGCCCAACCTAGATTACTAGTGCACTAAGAAACTCTGGTACTAGATTAAAGCTCCCATGCACCAAGTTAAAATGACAACAAAAAAGCATAACACTACCTCAATTGTGTAAAAACCAATCATTTGAAAGCCACTGTGTGAGTTCAACAAGGTTCTTGTTGACTCCAAAATCAAACTGTAATTTAATGGACCTATCACGAAATCAACTGGAACACATCACTTACAACCATCATTTCACACAACAAAACATATGCTCAGTACTAATGAAATAACAGAGCTACGGAAGAGGTTATCTATAAAATCCATACCTCTACTATGTGGTAGTTCAAGGGGATCTTGTTATTTCCTGGATAGCTCAACAGCTGCGCAGCACTGCAAAACAACAGACACATTTAGTTCAGAACACAACAGCAAATGTGATGTAAAGATCAAGTAACAAAGTTACAGACGATGCTCAGAAAATTCTGGGCAGGAGTTCACATAAAAGCAGCACAAACAAATCAGCAATCTTTTCAAAGTCTGTCCATCAATCCATTAGAACATTTAAAATACAAACAGCACAAGAACACACCAGCATTGCCTAAATTATGATTTGCAATGATGTGTTTTATCTCTATATAGTTACATCACTTGAACACTACACTGCTACGCAAAACAATATCGTATAAAGAGTCATGATGGTCTGCAATTCTTACATACGTGTATAAAAAGAAAAAAAACCAAAAAGAACGACCTGAAAGCATGGTTTAGCTAATGGGATATATATGGAACTCTCAGGCTTCAAATGCTCATCTTTTAATCAGCTTAGTATCGCCTATCATTATTGCAGAGCAAACAACTGGTACTTTCTTGGTTTTATTTCTACCTCTCTGGCAAATCTTGTATCTCCCTTTGGTCTCCTCCTTTCCTCTGGAGAATTAACAAAGACTATCCCAGTAACTGTAAGAACCCTGAATCTCTAATTTTTGCTGAATCAAACAGCTGCAACCACAAAACTTTATCACGTCCCATCACCAAAGATATTGTTTCTGCCCATTTTCTGCATACTATATAAAGTTTGGGGTACTCATGGGAATGCACGACAGAGCCCCTGTGGCAAACCAGTTATCAACTTCCCAAATCAGATATTGCTCAGGCAGAAATGAAGAAAGCATCCTGAATGCTTCCCAGCACGGCTGAATTCAAACTAATGAAACCTCCTGGCTCTGCAATGACTCCCCAGAGCAAGTTCAGTTATCTCTGCCCTGTAATCCCCAAGAGAAGAATGCAACAAGGAGGAGCAGGCACACAAACACCAGCGTGCAGTCAGCTGCTGCTGAACCAACTCAAGGCTGTGTCCCACCCAGCTGCTCCAAAATTCCAGGAAGTGTAATAGCCACGCTCTCCACAGTGCTCTCAACAAGAATAAGGTGTATCTTCATACTTTTTTGCAGGACTTCCTGTATTGTCAAGGAATTCCCTTCCCAGGGAGACACTGTCCCATTACCTGGATGTTAGAGACTCATACTATTCCAGGCAACAGTTTGAATACAGTTTAATGTAGTAAACTGGGTTTCATCAAATCCTCTAGAAAATGTTTAATCTTGAGCTCTTGTCTAACCAGCGCAAGATTTTGCAAATCTCTGAAGGCACTGAAGTCATGGCAACCTATAAAAAGCACCAGGAACCCATAGCACTAAGCTCTTCCTACCAAGTCTTTCTCTCCTTCCAGTGGGATTTGATGATGCAGTGAAGGTTCTCTTCTATTACAAATCGTTCAACAGAGTGGCTGCCAGGCATGACAGGGCCCTGGTAAGAAAGAATTAAGACTCATGAAAGATCACTGCTAACACACTAGTACCAGAGGTAGCAAGCTAGCTATCCCAGATACATTTAAAGATGGTAAAAAGAGCCCAAATTCCACATAAATACAGAGATGGCTCAGCTGCCCTGTTCCCTTCAGGGCTTGAGAAGCTGCAGTGACACAGTTACACGCAAACCCCAGACTGATGTTTAAAATAAAATGAATACTAGGACTCATTACAAAAAGAAATGGGAACAAAATTAGATAACATGTTTATAGGTTTATGGAGCACTCGCTTCTTCCTTTGATCTGTGGAGCCATCAGGCAGGCTGCCACCATGCAGCCTGAAAAAAAGGAATCACAGCTGAGCTGGAATATGATAAAGAAATCAAGCCAGGAATGGTCAGGGTAGAGTGGGAAGATCACACGGTCATGGTCTCATTCACTGCAAAAAACAGGGGCCAATAAATAAAGATAAAAGGCAGCAGACCTAAAGTAAGGTGAGATATAAAAGCACTTGGGGAAAGCAGGTTATATTCTTTTCCTATTCCTATACACTTTTGTCTACATATCTGCTGTTGACCAATGCTGGCGACAGACTGTGGAGACACATGGAGCTTTCACCCACTGCAAGTAAGCACTCCTTTGTTCTGCAATATGCATCAACAAATTTTAACACATTAGTCTTTAAGCATTACAGTAAATGCCTATAGCCTGGAAAAAGACTCAAGTCACCAACTTTATGGAAGGAAAGCCTAACTAAATGAAAGCATCACAATATCTCAGTCCCTAAATTCTGCTCCTTGCAGATTTGCTTTGTACAGTAACTTGGTCACTTCATTCATTTCTGCAGAAGTAGCAAAGCAGAACTACTGTCAGTCTTCAAACCACTCACTATCCTGGAAGAGGGGACATCCCACTTTGATCAATATTGCCCCAGGAACCCAACTGTAAAATCAGCTTACCATCCCCCCCAGTGATCACATACCTCAGGGTCATCTGTGTAGTCAAACATCCTAAAAATAACCCTTGGCATCGGGTACACCGAACCTTCAGTGTGCGGTGGTGGGGTGAACGGAGGCAGATTGTGCTGCAGTGCTTCACAAAGAATGCTGTCAAAAGCCAAGTAGGGACGCAGAATGTGTCGTTCTTGCCAACGGTCCTTTTTCAACTTCTGAATCTGCGACCAAAGGCAGTCTAAATACTAAAAAAAAAGGTGAGACGCAGTGAATCTCGGAACAAGCCTGTCAGCTCCTTGAACTATCAGGAATGTATTTCTCAAATTCCGTATTCTAGTCAGAAAAATACCGTTTCTTAAACTGCTGGATCAGTAAACTAAGAAACAATTTAATAACTCTAAACACCATAGCCGCTGAGAATTCCAGTAAAAATTCACTGCTGGCAAGTTTTTAAACACCAACAGGCAGGCCAGGACACCGAGCATGATGGTCATCCTTCAAATCTGCCAGTGAAACTACAGCAGTGAGTATTATGCTCGGTGGTGGTATTAAAACAGACATAGTATTGACATTCAAATTGGAAAGACATTCCGTAGGATTGCCATGCTTTTCTCAGAGAAATCACAACTACCAGCTACTGCACATTCAAGAACTAAAGTAATATCAAACACTTCTGCCAAGGTTTTCCACACAATTGTGTGTGCCAGCATTCTCCCAGAGATGGCACAGACATCTGCGCAACCGGTAACAACTTTGTTTTGTTTAATTACTCTCTTACAAAGAGAAGTCCAAGAACGTGGGAGGCCAGAGGCCTTTCTTTCTGAGTTATAACTGGTGCAAGAAATGTCATTTTGTGGAATTTACTGAAATTATCACACTACAAAATAGGAACAAAAGGAGTAACAGCTATCACCTGAAGGGAACAGCTGTGCCTGCGGTACTCTGGGTAACAGTCTCAAACTTACTCCACTAATCTCTACTCTATTGAGTTAAATAAGGTAATTCAGATATTAGGCAGGCAGAATACTCATGTTGACTTATCAGTCATAATCAGACAACCTATCTCACCAAATTACGATTAACAAGACAATTGTTAAGACTGTGATTTAATCAGAAAAGCAAATAAAACAGAAGAAGGCCACGCTCCAGATCTCCCAGAGGATAAATTTAGATCTCTCTTTCCAACTAAGTTTGTCCTCAAACTTGAGGGAAAGAGAAAAACACAAGAATATCTGAAAATGCAAATTCAACCCCCAACTAGCCAGACACTATCTGTCCCCTCCAGTATTTCTGTCTTGATTGTGAAAGATGGTAAGGTAACTGCCGCATACAGTTTCTACCGATTTGTTTAGCACCTCCCAGAGCTAAGAAAGCAAAAACACTATAAAGGTTGCTTTCTTGCAGAGGGAAAATGTTAAGGGATCAATAAGAAATTACATCCTGCTTCTTCACAAAGGTTCTTTCAATATGAAGCCCTGTAACTGTGATTCCAAAAGAAATGCACAATTTACAACCATTCCTACCTTCAAAACATCCCCTCAGCATCCTGTCAGCAAACAACTCACCCCATACAACCATATACTTAGGCACACGACTTAGAAGAGAATTCCTCACATAGAACTTGTTAGAATTAACAATAAACAAGACAATTCAAAGTATTAATACTTTTAGAGGCACCTTTTAACTTCATGTTAAAACAACACCTTAGTAAAAAATCATTTTTCAAAATTTCTGAAAGAAGGTAAAGTCCACTCACCTCTTCTTGTGGATGTGGTTTGTCTGCAGTCCAAACTTGCAGCATGGGTACATGAATCTTCTGGCGGCGCCTGTTTACACAGGAAAGAAAACCTGACTTTTAAAGACTAATTTAGGGCAGTAATTCTTTCTCTTATTGCAAGTGTATCTAAAGTTTACGGTACATAAAAAACAGCTGTGTGATTACCTAAAATATCTCTGTTATCTCTGGACAACCACCTTAACTTGAAGCACCCACGCAGAAAGCAGTCAAAGCAGCAAAGCTCTAACGAAGGAACCCATCAGCACTCACAGCACTCTCACAACTGCAGCGGCTCTGGCACAAGCAGAGCAAGATCTTTAACCACACTCTAGAACTAGATGAGGCAAATTTTTTCTAATTCAAAAATCTCTACACTTAATTTTGTTTTCCAGGTGGGGTTTGCCCTCATGGAACAGTTCAGACCTAACACTTTAGAATACTTTTAATGAGCACTAATTGAAGCTATTAATTCACACTTGAACAAATACTGATAAGAGTACTTATAATGGGTAACAGCTTACTTCAAATAGCTTTCTGTCTGAGACAACAGACGATCCATTTCAGCATCCTTTTTCTCATATAACTCCTTTCCAACCCAAGGTAATGATGACAGAAATGCAAATATGTACCAGTCACATCGTACCTATAAGAAAGAAACACACCAAAATCTAAATATGAAAGTAAACTCCAGAAGATTTTGCACCTTAATTTAAATTAAAACATTAGCAAAACTATTATTTTGGGAGGATGCAAAGACCAGCAGTTAAAGACTGGATTGGCAGACCATGAAAAAAAGTACATTCTTGCTTGAAATGTATCATTTTTAACCTGAACCGTGACAAGCAGGCTTAAATAATGGCATAGTTTTCACTCACAGTCCTTCTGCAGATTCTTGGTGAAGCAGAACAGGCCACACACTACACACGTGCCAAAGTAAAGCAAAATGAATTCACTACAGCTACCTCTCTATAAAGGACCTTAATGTACACATGCATTTTCTAGTTTCTAAATCTCTTTTTACTCATGCTAAGGAAACTGCAAGTGACGATTCATTTAGTTTGATATCGCTAAAACTTCCCTTTCTAAGCATGATTACAGAAGCAATGGTACAGAAAAATTGTGAAAACAGCACTAGGGGGGCCTACAGGTCTCTTGCTTACTTGGGGCACGTCTTCCTCCTGTGTCACACTCACAAAGTTCTCAAACATAGCTACCATTGAAGGTGCAGCTATTACATGGCAATTCACAAGATCAGACAGAAAACGAACCTAAAAAAAAGAGCAAAGAAATAGTTTTAAACAAATACTTTTAAAACTGATCGTACAAGAGCAAATAAAGAGTACTTAAAACAACTAAAATAAAATACCAACAACAGCAGAACATTCATTCGATGCTACGAAGGCAGAAATCATAGAATCATAGAATGTTTTGGGTTGGAAGGGACCTTAGAGCCCATCCAGTTCCAAACCCCCTGCCATGGGCAAGGACACCTCCCACCAGCCCAGGCTGCTCAAGGCCCCATCCAACCTGGCCTTGAACACTTTCAGGAAGGGGGCACCCACAGCTTCCCTGAGCAACCTGTGCCTGGGCCTCACCACACCCACAGCAGAAAATGTCTTCCTAATGTTCTATCTAAATCTTCCCTGTTGCAGTTTAAAGCCCTTCACCCTTATGCTATCACTATACACCCTTTAAAAGTCCCTCCCCAGCTTTCTTTTAGCCCCTTCAGGTACTGAAATGCTGGTATGAGGTCTCCCCAGAGCCTTTTCTCCAGGCTGAACAAGCCCAACTCTCTCAGCCTGTCCTCATAGCAAAGGTGCTCCAGGCCTCTGATCATCTTGGTAGCTGTCCTCTGAACCCATTCCAGCACTTCCACATCCTTCTTATGTTGGGGATTACAGAACTGGACATAATACACCAGGTGTGGTCTGACAAGAGGGAAGCAGAGGGGGAGAATCACCTCCCTCACCCTGGTGGCCACGCTGCTTTTGATGCGGCCCAGAACACGGTTGGCTTTCCACGCTGCGAGCACACATGGCCAGCACAGTGTACAGATCACTTCCAACCTGGAAAATGGGTACCATTTGCTGCCTAACATATTTTTCATTTTATTGGCCGTAGTCTGTTTCACTGTAATAATATCACAAGGATAATATTTCTAATTAAGGAAGGGTGGAAAACACCAGAATGCATTCAAAGACATGCAAACTGATAACACAGAAAAAACTTTTGTGCTTCTATCTACTGTAAATGGTATCAGATCACTAAAATTGTAGAAGTGGAAATTGATTGATCCATTGCTTTGTGAAACCAGATATGCATCAGGAAACAGCGGTGCTGAATCTGTATGCCATTGTACGTGCTTAATTCCTGTTACTTATTTATTCAAAAATACAGATAGTTAGAGAGAGAGAGAGAATGTAAAAAACTGCTGGCAATTTCAGGTTTCAGATATGTGACAGACTAATGGTGCTGGGAATCAAATACCCTTATTTGCCTGGGAAGAAAAATTCTCTAGGGCAGAAATACATCCTTGCTTTAGCTGCACTCCAGTAAGACATCCAGACCAACAGAAATAGGAATTTATGCAGAAAACAAGTTGGGCAGAGCAGTGCCTCCTCACTCCTCCTTTTTCCCCTCCCCTCCCCCCTCTTTTGATCTGTATCCTGCCTTCAGACTTAAACAAGCCTCTTGTAGGGCCAACTCTTCCAGTATCACCACAGTCTTAACAGAGAATACAGGCTGAAATGCTACCAATTAAAAGTCTCATGTAATTTTTATTAAGGGCACATTCACAACAAGTATTCCAAAAAACCAACACAGGTATTTCAATCTGAAGGTGGATCTGAAGATGCAAGAAATCTTTGGAAAACAATGTAGGCTAAGCAGACAGTTTAGTACTCAAAGAGCAACTGCAACCGAGAAAGGTACCTAACTCTTCCTTTCCCAACATTCATTGCCCTTTAGTCTTTGAGAAAGCCGAGGAAAGATTTCTACAGCCACTCCCTTAGCTGTTACTCTCAGGAGTCATTTGTATATGAGCGTGGGCAGAGAAGCCAAAGGACAGCACGTTCAGAGTTCTAATCAGTATCTTATGAGCACAAGTGTCCCACAGGTGAACAGCAGCCTCTTGACAAAATACACCAAAATAGCCGAATCTTAATTTTTAGCAGCGGTCTTCAAAAGAAAACAGGGAGCTTCTAAATCAGACACCACTTTTAGCAGAAAAGATCTACAAGCAGCAAAACCCAAGCAAATAGTACCAAGGACAGACAGCACCTAAAACTATCTGCTTGACTTTCATTCCTCTTTAGCAGAATGAAAATGCAGTCCTGATGACAGTCATCAAACACAGCTTTTAAAAACAAAGCTGTTTTATTTTCTTTTTGGCTTTGCTTTCATGGGAGGCACAAGAACATCACAGACCTCCAAACATAGCAAAATTGCACGGCTTTCCTGAATCTTTTACATTTGACCACAGAACAGGAATGGGGGGAAAAGCATCTCTGTTTTCTGCAGATTAATTTTTCACTGGGAAAATATACAGTTGGAACTCAATTTTGCAATTGTAATATGATTTCTCTGCCCTGAGCAAGGAAAAACTTCTCGCATAACACACATAATAAGTCTTGGTTTATCTATGGTGCACTGCACCTTGATGCTAGGAAAGACTGTAATACACATCGCAAAGCCCGTCTCTCCCAGAACAAAAAGGTGCAATAAAGAACAGAGAAAAAGGTTCAAGAAAAAAAATTACAAACAAAAAATATACTTACTAAATACACAGCTTCATTATACATATTGACTTTCAGACATTCTTTAAGCTGACGAATCATGGCTTCCACAAATTCTCCACCAAAATTGTAGTTCCTGGCATTCAGCAACCCAACCAGTGTCGTGTAAACAGTAAGCTTTTCTGGTAACAGACGTGCACTGACACAGAAAAAGAAACACTGTATTAGCTGTTTATTCATCGTATGCCAATTGGCATCTGCAGAGTATCTTGGAGTCTGCTTATTTTCAGTTAAAGTTGTCTCGTGAGAAAACAAGAAAAAAGTGTTAGCGTGATCTTAGGGCTCTAACCAGCAATTGGTATGTTACACTCAATCTTTTTTTACCCAGCTACAGTCATTTAAAAAGGCAGGCACCACCTTCAAGCACTTTTTATTTTTTTTACTTGCTGAATATTCCAAAGGGTTGGCCAAGTGATATAAAAGACAGAATTTATGCAAGGATGTAAGAAGTTGTTTAAAGAAATAACTTTATTACACAGCATCAGCAAGATTGCACAGAAGGCATATGTGTTTTATGCTACTGAATTTGATTCCAGGTCAAAGTAACTGATTTTAAGAACAGCACAGGGAACACTGGTTCCTACTGTAAAGAATTCATCTTCCTCAATCTTTTTGCACATTTAGGCTAACCCTTTACTTTCAGAAGCCTCTTGCTGCTACACTAAACGAAATGCACTATTTGCCTTATATTAACAAATATTAGTACAAAACAGGTTTAAAGTACCCCCAAAATCACAGCGCAGGCCAGGTCTGTGAGGCTCCCTCTTACTGACACTCCTCCTTCACTTTGCTCTGACCCCAGGCTCTGCGCAACCCATCCCTTGGGCCCTGTTCAGCAATCCTGGCACAGGACACCACTGCTCCTGTCCTTTGCTACAGAGGGGAAGGAGAGCTGGCAGCCACTGGAGAGCCTGCTCCCAGCTCTTCATCTGCCCTGCTCCCCTCCCCTGGTAAATGGGCTTACAAAGACACAAGCATCTCACTGCCAGAAAAGAGAAACAGGCAACGAGAAAACAGCACCGATAATAACACTAAACAAGCATTAGCAGCCAATAGCTTCAGTGCTATTCAGCGTTTCACTGGGAAACAGGATATTGCTCAGCATCACCATGTCCTCACTGCTGCTGAGGAGCAGCTCTGAAGTTTCTGCTTTAAGCCTTCATACATATTTCAAGTCAAACTACTGTGAAGAAGTATTTTCCTTGAATACCTGGAAAGCAATAACCTATTCCTCTATTTCTTTTGACTATAATAAAATAAACCCTACACTATAATAGCACGTAGGAACTAAAGCCATTTTCGGCATTTAAACTACCTTAAACACTTCAAACTCATGCAGAGAGAAAAAAGACCCTCCCAGATTCCCAGACCTCCCGCGTACTTACACAGTACACAGTATTCTCAGTATCTTGCTTTTGTAGTTTGGTAGATCAGCTTCCAAAACACCAGCTAGGCCCTCCAAGTTGCTCTCCAAAGAAGAATTACTCTAAAACAGAAAAAATTGTAAAAAGTTTCATCATCAACCAAGCAACAGTAACCAGCCCCTGACTCTCACACGGAAGACAAGGAAGTTGAGCCAGAGCAGCCTTTTATGTCATCTACTTTTTCAGAGTAATGACAGAGTTTTGCTAGCAGTAAGGAACTGCCAGTAGTAAGAAATTGCTTCCACTTGCCTGAAAGAAGGAGCAGCTACTCCTCAAAGGAGCTGCATGAGATTACCCACCTCCCCCACAAGAAACCTCACTGCTCCCTTGAGACATGAGTTTTCACACTACCATAGGTATGTCTCAGTGAGGCGATGCACCAGTACATTAATGATACAGTGAGAAAATAAACACCCTTACGACTATTCATTTTTGTCCATATCATAGAATCACGGAATGGTTTTGTGTTAGAAGGGAACTTAAAAGATCATCCAGTCCCAAGGGCCCCTACCACAGGCAGGGACACCTCCCACCAGCCCAGGCTGCTCCAGGCCCCATCCAACCTGGCCTTGAACACTTCCAGGGAGGGGGCATCCACAGCTTCCCTGGGCAACCTGTGCCAGTGCCTCTCCACCCTCATCATGAAGAGTTTCTTCCTAATTTCTAACCTAAATCTTCCCCCTTCCAATTTAAAGCCGTTGCCTCTCGTCTCATCACTACATGCCTTTGTAAAAAGTCCCTTCCCAACTTTCTTGTAGCCTCTTCAGGTACTGGAAGGCCACTATTAGGTCTCCCTGAAACTTCCTCTTCTGCAGGCCGAAAAATTCCAGCTGTCTCACCCTGTTCTCATAGCAGAGGTGCTCTAGCCCTCTGATCATGTTCATAGCCTACTCTGGACTTGTTCCAACAGTTCCATAGCCTTCTTACTTTGGAGATTCCAGAATAGGACACAGATGGATCTCATCCTTTTACCTCCCTTTCAATCAGCCTCAATACTTATCACGAGTAGACACGTGTGCCACAGATAGACATAGTTAACTCCTCCACACCTATGGCAGACTAGAACTAGCAACAGCATCTACAGATGCAAAGTGATAACAATTTGCATCTGCGGATTTGCCACTTGTTGGCTGGAAGGCACAACACGACCACTGAAGCACCTGCTCTTTCTACCATGCAGTTCTGCAAAATTTGACAACTTTCCTACTGCCTTTTTCTTTCTGGGTTGCTGGTACAGACGAATGCTAACACACATCATACAGAAAGCAGTGGGGGATCCCCCCAAAATTTTGTATGTCTTGAGCTGCAGCCCCCCACCCCCTGGCCCGCCTACCTTCTCTCCCACCCTGCAGATGAGAGACTCCAGCCTCTCCTCGATCTCCGATGGTTCGGATGTCCTTCGCCTCTTGTGGGGCTGCCCTGCTCCAACACAGCAAGCACCATGTTACCACTAAACAGAGCATTAGGACCAAGCATGCATTTATCGATGACCACGGCATTAGCACAGAGCACCCCACGATGGCACGAAGCTCAGCATTAGCCCCTAGAATCCCACTAGTGACGAGTGCCCTATTGGCACCCAGCACTGTGTTAGTACCCAGCGCCTCGTTACCGCCAAGCACCACATTACTGTCCAGCACTGCGTTGGCGCTCAGTGCCGCGTTGGCGCCCAGCATCCTGGTAGCACCCAGCACCGCATTAGCGCCCGGCAACCCAGTAACGCCCAGTGCCGTGTTGGCGCCCAGTGCCCCGGTAGCACCCAGCGCCCTCGTAGCGCCCAGTGCTGCTTTGGCGCCCAGCGCCTCGGTAAAGCTCAGCACCACGTTGGCGCCCAGCGCCTCGGTAAAGTCCGGCGCCCCGGTAACGCCCAGCACGGCGCTGGCGCCCCGGCAGCGCCCATTAGCCCCCAGCACGCCGTTATCGCCGCCTTCCCATCCCCCCATCCCGCCCAGAGGCCCCCCAGGCCTGCGACGGCCCGGCCCGCAGGGCCCCCGCCCCTCTGAGGGCGGCTGGCCAGAGGCGCGGCGGCAGAGGTGGCGCTCACCATCGCTGTCGTCGCTGTGCCGGCGCCGCGACATGGCGGGAGGCGGAGAGCGAGGCGGCGGGGAGCGTCAGGCGGGCCGGGACTGCTTCGCGTGGGCCACAGCACCGCGCGCCCCTGCGCACCGCCCGCTTCCGGCGCGCCGCGCTCTGCTTCCTTCCGGCGCGGCGCCTCCGCGCGCCGCTCTGCGGTGCCGGGCGCGCCGAGACCGGAGGACTTCCGGTCCCGGGGACTTCCGGTCCGGCGGGCACCGGACTGGAGGCGGTGATGGCGCCAGGTGAGGCGGCGCCGCCAGAGCCGGGCCCCGCGCCGGGCAGCGCCGAGGCCGCCGCCGCCGAAAGGAAGCAGCGGGCGTTCGCCCGCAGGAAGGTGAGTCGGGATCCCCGGGCGGGCGGGGGCTGCGGGGGCTCCGGCGGCTCTGGTAACGGGCGAGTTTTGCGCTGCTTTTCAGGCCTTCTCGCTGTTCGTGCAAGGGAAGGAGGTGCCAGCCGCGGCGCGGAGCGCCGGGGTGCGGTGGCGGTGCTGCCGGCAGGCGTTCGCAGAGCTCTCCGGCATCCACCGGCACGTGTCCCTGCACCACAGCGGCGACATCGGGCGGCGGGCGGCGCTGGGAGGAACCGGACAGGTGGCCGCCGAGGGGAGTCCCGCTGCCGGCCCGGGCAGAGGCGCCGAGATCTGCTGCGAGCTGCCAGACACCAGCCGCCTCCGCCACGACCAGCTGACCAGGTATGGAGCGACCGGCCCGGAGTGGGACCCCAGGCTGCTGGTGCTTCGCACCCTCTTCTGCCAGCGTTGCTTCACCTCTTTGTGCATGCTGGTCAAGTGGTGCTTTAAGGTGCAGAAGGAGCCTTCCCGGGCTATCCTGTAGGTCTCTGGGTGCCTTCCCAAGATGCTTTAAATCAGCAGTTGTAGGTGCCCTCCAGGAGTTGCTTCGGTCACTTGGGTTCTTTTTGCAGCTGCTTACACTTGTATGAAATGTGGGAATTACTGTGGTGCTGGGAAAGAAGTAGATGGGGCGCAATATTTTTGATGGTAAAGGTGCGAACTTCAAAGGATGGAATTGTCAGAGCTGTATCCCCTCCTACATTGTTAAAGCAGACCAGTACGGATGTTACTTCATAGAATCATGGAATGGTTTAAGTTGCAAGGGACCTTAAAGATCATCCAGTTCCAACCCTCCTGCCATGGGCAGGGATACCTTGCACACTGAATCAGGTTGCTCAAAGCCTCATCCAGCTTGGCCTTGAACATCTCCAGGGACTTCTCTGGGCAGCCTGTTCTAGTGCCTTACCACCCTCACAGTAAAAAGTCTCTTCCTAGTATCTAATCTAAATCTCCCCTCTAACAGCCTAAAACCGTTACCCCTTATCCCGTCACTGTCAGGTTTTAGCCCCAGCGCAGGTTGATCAGCAGCTGAACACAAGCAGTTGTGGTGGTCTCGATTCCCTTCCTCTGCCACACCCAGGGAAAGGGAAATGAGAGAAAAAGATTTGTATGTTCGAAACTGAAATTAAAACAGCTTTAATGAAACAACAACAACAACAACAATAATAATAATAATAATAATAATAATAATAATAATAATAATAATAATAAAAAAAATAACAATAATAACAATAAGGTTAAAAAAGAAATAATGGAATAAATTCAAATATACCAAACTCTGACTGCATCACCACAGATGCTGAAGAGCAGGCACAGGGAAAAGGTTCCAGGCTGGACTCAGGAACTGGATGCAGAATCATGGGCAAAAAGACAGACAAGGTTCTCACTGGACTTCAGCCGTCACAGAAGAGGTCTTCACCCTCGCAGTCCCTCAGTTTTAGCCCGAGTATGACGTATATGGATTGGAATACTCTGTTGGTCAGTTTCAGGTCACCTGTTCTGTAGGTCCCTCCCTGCAGTGCAAGCCTTTTTGCCCATATCACTTATGGCATTCCACCAGCTCAGAGATGGCCTTGGTTTCCATAGGAATAAGTGTAAGCACTGGCCTTTCTGCGTACCAGTGCCCTGTGTTATCACTTCTAGAGAGAAACACTGCCTGAAAAACATGCAGTTAACTTTCAGAAAGTGAAGTTACTCAGACAGGGCCTAGCTGAAAAGTTAGAAACTCATTCTCTTTTAGCTCAAACCAGAACACGCTCTCTGATAAAGAGCCCCTCCCTATCTTTCCTGTAGCCCCCTTTAAGTACTGGAGGGCTGCTATGTATGTAAGGTCTCCCCAGAGCCTTCTGTTCTCCAGGCTGAGCAAGCCCAACCTTTGGCTTGTCTTTGTGTGCAAGGTGCTCCAGCCTCATCACAGGATCATCTTCAGGTTCACATGGGCCCACGCCTCCAGTCTTTCTTGGATGGCCTCCTTCCCTCTAGAGTATCAACCACACCACTCAGCTTGGTATTATCTGCAGACTTGGTGAGGGTGCGCTCTGTCCTGCTGCCCATGTCCCCAACAAAGACACTAAATAATACTGTTTCCAAAACAGACCCCTGAGGGACACCACTCATTTGGAGTGGACATTGAGCCATTTACTGCAACTCTTTTTAGTGTGACCAGCCATCCAGCCAATTCATTATTCACCGAGTGGTCCACCCGTCAAATCCATGTCTCTCCATTTTAGAGACAAGGATGTCGTGCTGGACACTGCTGAATGCTTTGCACAAGTCCAGGGAGGTGATGTTGGTTACTCTTCCCTTATCCACCAATGCTGTATCCCCATCATAGAAGGTCACTAAATTCATCAGGCACGATTTGCTCTTAGTGAAACCATGTTGGCTGTCATCAGTCAAATCTTTATTTTCCGTGTGTTTTGTCATAATTTCCAGAATCAGTTCTATGATCTGGCCAGACACAGAGGTGAGACTGACCGGCCTGCAGTTCCCTGGGTCTTTTTACATTTTTTTAGAAATGGGGAATATATTTCTCCTTTTCCAGTCAGTAGAAACTTCACCAGACTGCCAGGACTTCTCAAATACGACGGATAGTGGATTAGCGACTTCATCCACCAGTGCCTTCAGGACCCATGGATGCATCTCATCAGCTACTTGACAGCTTAGGTCTGAAAGCAGAGGAGGATTGTAACAGACAAGAGCAGAACAGCAGGGCATGCTCTGCACAAGTCCCTTTTTCTCAGGTGATTCAAATACATTTAGTTCATTAGTTAACAGTATGTAGGCTCATGAGGATGCTTCAGACTGTGAGAAAGGTTGGCTTGTGCTGCTGGGATCTCACTGGAAATTCTGGATTTTTACGTTTTATGTAGCTCAAGCACTTGAATTTTCAATGTGCAGGTTTGCCAAATTCAGCACTTAATGGGACACTTGTGTGCACAGAAAACAAGAGTTCTCGTGTCCTGTGTGTTGAGAGAAACTTGAGTAGAGCACACAGCAGGCGGAGATGTCCCGTGCAGCACGGGTGAGTGTGTTTCGTAACCAGTCCCAAGAGTTGGGAATGTGGGAGCTTTCATTAGCTCATATTTCTCTGTCTTGGAATTAAGCTCAGTAGCGCTAATACCGCCAAAGTTTGTTGTGTTGTTTTGTTTTGGTTTTCTCCCCACATCTGCCAGAAGAAAAGTGTCTGCTTTTTGAAGGATTAGTGCAATACTATGTTTTTGTGCTTTCAGCCCTAACATCCTTTTCCTATTTGTTAATCTTTGCCATGCTATGGACAGCAAGGTGGGAGAAGTACTTCTGTACTACTGCTACTGTGAGGTGAAGGATCCGGAGAAGCTCTGTGCTTGGCAGAAGGCGCTGTGCCAGCATCTACATCTCACTGGCAAGGTAAGGTTTTAGACAGTGGTTGTATTCTTAACCGAAAGAAAGATCTTATTTGCTTAGTGCAGGACAAATGGGCATGTGCAGAGCTAAGTGTTTTCAAACGGAGGATGCTAGTCTCTTATGATCCCGTTAAGGGAGGCACTTGGGCTCTGTAGAATATCACTTAAAATGCTATTTAAGAGCTAACATTGTGAAGAAAAAGAAAATAATATAGACAATCTTGTATCCCTTTTGATGCTGGGAGCCTGAGTTGTGCAATGTTGAGCACGTCTCTGATGCACGCAGAGCATACTGTGTAGACCCTGTCCTTGCAAGGGTTACCCTGTTTCCATTGTTTGAACTGCTACAGATTCTTATGGGAAAACAAGTCGTCTAATCAGTCCTAATATCAGACAGAAAGGGTATTCACATGAGGACTCCTTAGTGCACTTTTAGGTAAAGGCAAGGACATGCAGACGGTATAATCACTGATATCAGCAGGGAGCTGCATGCAGATGTCTGCGTTAGGATTTTTGGGCTCGGTTTATCCTGCGGCTGAAGGCTACATCCAGCACAACATAGCCTGAAGGCCAAGCTGTGCTGTGCAGCATAGGTCTGAGTTTGCTCTGCTTAACTATTATGTTTATCACTAACTCCTCAGTACAAATGGTCTTCCAGTCAGGATCACTACACCAAGCTGTAATCCGTACTGTCAGGAATGAGACGAGAGCAACTGTCACCTTACACGAGGGGTGGCAACTCACGACTCCTGCCGTTCTCCTGCTCCTGCAGCATAATGCGCGTTACACGCTGCACACATGACCAACGCACTGGCAGGAGGGTAGGGGCAAGGAGTTTGGCACTGTTACCAGGTAGAAACAAGGTGCCAGGCCGGATAAAACAGGGTGGAGAGCTGGATTTGGCCCACGGGCCGTGAGTTTGACACCCCTGCCTTAGACCACAGTATAGGATATCAAGGCTTATTCCTGGACAGAGTCTTGGCTCTTCTCATTCCTGGCTAAGTAGACTGAGGAGATGAGTTGGCTTATCTAGCTGGATTCTTTGAAGCTGTGGGCAAAGGTGAGTTCTAGTCTTACAAAGCTGATGTTCCTGGGCTCTGTGTGAGGAGGAGTTTTTTTCAAGAAGGCAACTTAGAGCAGGAGACTGCTTTTATCTTTGTTTAGTCTTTCTACATAGCTTCTCTTTCTCTGCCAGTGATAGGCACCTTCCCTATTCTGCATCAGCATGGGTCTGGGGGTGAAATATCCTGATGCATTCACTTCTGGTTTTCGCGCAGATATCTTGTCTGGTAGTTGGTATTTTTCTAATTTTTTTTTCCATCTCCAAGACAGTTACAGCATTTGCCTTCTCACCCAGTTGTTTTTTCTGTGCCTCTTATATTCAGTCTTTTTTATTTCACCACTTCAGAGGTTTTTTTCATTTGTCAGTGCTACAGATAAAGTGACTCACACTGAAATTTATTATTCTGTGTGTATATACATTTTCCTGTTAGCTGTGTGAGTCACTGGGCACAATCCCATTGTTCTTCCTGAGGCAGGCTTCTAGACTTCAGACCTGTAATGCTAACTGCAGTATTTGCCTGCTGAACAGTTAGCATTTCTCTGTTTATTGCACACACGTTTCTGACTGTCGTGATGCCCTTCCCTTCCCCTTCCCCTTCTCCTTCCCCTTCCCTTCCCCTTCCCTTCCCCTTCCGTTCCCCTCCCCTTCCCCTTCCCCTCCCCTTCCCCCGTCTGCGTTTTGTCACCCAGTTGTATTTTGCTAATTTCACTGTGATAATTTTTTGCTGTTAGCTGTTTTGCTTTGCTGTTTGCTGTTTTGCCTTAGCCCCAGCTTCTCCTCTTGCCTTCTAGGTACGAGTTGCTTCAGAAGGAATTAATGGGACAGTTGGTGGGAGCAAAGTAGCTGTCAGTCTCTACATTGAAGTTATGCTTTCCCACCCCCTGTTCAAAGACATTTTGAGTCAAGAGGATTTCAAGGTATGAAAAAAATAATTCTAATATAGACATTTTTAATGCAAGATGTTTAATTTTTAAGAATTAAGCACATTGCTTCTTGATAGTATTACTTCTGCTCTAGCAGTTCTGCTGCTCTTCTGTCACTGATCCAAGCCAAAGATTGCCAACCTTACTTTGTTTAGATGTGTCTGCTGGTTTTCACCAGCAGTAGCAGTTTTAAGCAGTGACAGCAGCTGCCACACACTTTGGCAGCTATGGGTGCAGCTGCAGAGCCCTCTCATAGATGAATGAGGGAGTGTGCTTCGGCAGCACTGTTCTCTGGCAAGCATTTACTCCAGCTTGACTGCCAAACCCCAAGGCATCAGAACATACACTTACCCAAGGAAAGTATTCACACACTTGCTTCTTCACCTTGATTTGAGATCCTTGCCTAAAAGCACACTGGTTTAGGTTCATGGAGGCTTTGATGTCCATATAGGTGCATTGTCATTTCCATGAATTTGATGTCTTCTAGAGAAAATTTGAAGACAGAGTCAAGAAGTTTGTTCCTGCTTCAGTTAGAGGCTGCTTGGAGGGAGAGTGAGGTGCTGAGTTCTGGTTGAGTCTGAGCATATATGCTGATTGCCGTCTTCAGATGGTGATGGCAGCTGTGGCTCACACTGCATGGCATTCTGGTAGGCTTTGCTGCCCCAGCACTGTGGGTACTGCTTCCTCTGTGACGAACAAAAGCTGCTGCTTTTATTAGCATTTTTCTTTTCCACAGAGTTTTATTTTCAGGGAGTATTATGTTGCTTTCCATAAATAACTAGATCAAAGAGAATTAGTGAAACTCAAATCCCATGCAGAGCTGCAGTGCTGATTCAGTCTTAGCATTTTTGCTGTCTCTTGTGCTTGGCTGAATTTCAAGGGTAAATGTGACCTGTTAGTTACAGTGGTGTGTAGATGCAAAACCAAAACAGGTATATGTTAGCTTGACCTTGGCAGAAGCCTTCAACCCTGCATGATCTCTCTGGACATTAACACTTGTGTGTTAGTACATGATGGCATTTACTCTCTCACAGTTGCTTTACATCAGGGGTGTCAAACTCATGGCCCATGGGCTGAATCCAACCCTCCACCTTGTTTCTACCTGGCGGCAGCATTGAGCTCCTTGCCCCTATGCTTCTGCCAGTGTGCTGGTCACATGTGCAATGCATGTGACGTGTGTTACGCTGCAGGAGCAGGAGAATGGCGGGAGCCGCAAGTTTGACACCCCAGCTTTACATGCTGTATACCCAAGTGTGAGTTTCAGGCCCCTGTGCCATGAAGGCATGGGCATACAGGAGTGAAAATTGCCTCTGGGGCAATTGCCTCAGTGGTCACTGTAGTTGCTGCAGTGTTGATTTCTGTGGTAGTTGGGACAAAGCTACACAGCACTGCACTTTTGTTTGAGTCTTTATGTGCTTGATAGTGCCTAAGCCATGTTTGAGGATCAGCCCTGCAGGAATTCTCATATTGTGTTGCATGCAGTGGGTTGCCCAACAAAATGGGCTTACGGAGACCTCCAAAGAGGTCTCTTGCACTTGCGTTTGGGACAGCCAGTGGTGTCAGACTCCACTGTTAGCAAGTCTTGAGCCTGGCTGACCACCCACATGTCTGTTTCACACCCATGAACATGTCACACCCATGCATATGTCATGACCAGAGGCTTGTCTGTGCTTGTGTCAGGGGTCAGAGGAGAGAGCTACAGGGCCCAAATAGGTCAACATGGTCCTTTACTGAAGATTGTTTAGTATCAGCATCAGCACACCACATCTCAGCCTTGACTGTCTCCTGATAGGTGCTGGTCACATTGTTTCTGACTCAGTTCTGTCCTCCTTGCTACTCCTGGTTGTCTTGGCACCTCATGCCACATGGTACCTGTCTTGTGCAGGGCACTCACTGCATGTAAGAAACCTGGCTGCCAGGTCATGGTAGGGGACCATGGCCTAAAGCTCAGGATCTGGCATGTGGATCTCAGTGGAATTCCTTTCCCTCATCCACTGAGACACTTTCATAGAGAGGGTGCATTCAGGTTAGATTTTAGGAAGAAGTATTTTACTGTGGGGGCAGGGAGGCCCTGGCACAGGTTGCCCAGAGAAGTCATGGCTGCCCCATCCCTGGAGGTGTTCAGGGCCAGGTTGGATGGGGCCTTGAGCAGCCTGGGCTGGTGGGAGGTGTCCCTGCCCATGGCAGGGGGTTTGGAACTGGATGGGCTCTAAGGTGATTTCCAACCCAAACCATTCCATGATTCTATTATATTCTAGTGAGTTGTAGAAATCAAAGCAAGTGGATAATTTTAATCTTGGCACCTGACAAATTTTGTGGATTGTTTTTGTGTTTCATTTCCTAGAGCAGTGCAGGAGGAGCTCACTGTTTCCCAGACCTTCGAGTTGGAGTATTCAAAGAAATTGTACCTATGGGCATTGATCCAAAGATACTGTCATATAAAGAAACTGGTAAGTTGATTTCATGAAAAATAAAGCATCTCACCCAAGTAAAGAGGTAGGTGAAGGATTAAGTACCTTCATCAAAAACATTTCCTTCTGCACAGTGGCCAGGATACAGGAGAAGCAAATATGGAAATTCATCGCTTGCTGGTAGTCTCAAATTACTGGTGCAAGGAATTTGCTGGCCCGGGTTTTGGGTTGCTAAGTGCTTAGCTGCCTCAGAAAAAGTTAAGAATTAATCTTCTGTCTGGTAGCAAGCAGTAATATTTCAAATGACATCAAGCAGTTACCTTGTTTTGGGGTAGAGAATATACCTTGTGCTTTTGTCAGGGAGGAAGGAAGTCATTAGCCACCTGCTAAAGGCATATGTGAGGTCAAGCTATGTCTGATGGTGGGGAAAGACATTTCAATGTGTGAATGTATTCATACTTGCTCTAAATATTCCACAGGTGCTTGAAACCATTCAAATTATACCATATAAAGGGCTCAAATGCTCTCTCTTGTGGTTACCTTGCAGTAAAAACCAAGCTGTATAGGAAGGGGTTTCCATGGAGTCCTCTTGTGGATCCAGTGAATTCTGGTGCTGTGGATACTGAGAGTGGGTTTTTTTTAGAAACTGCTGGAATCCCACTGAAGCTTAGAGCTAAGTAAACTGTTCCTGTGTTAGGGACAGCTGACCTGGCTTTACTTGCGTGGAACTTAACAACCACACTCCTGCCTTTTACACTAAAGCAGAGCCAGGTAGTGAATCAGGTTCACGCCACTCCCCTAACACAGGATGCGTTTGTTTTCTGCTACCTGTATCTGCTTAGTATGGATTACGCCTGGTAAGATGTTTCTAGCTGTGCCTTGGTTGAGGATACTTACATAGGTGGCAACCAAGAGCACAGCAAGTAGCAATTATCAGAGCAGTTTTGGGTTTTTATTTCCACCAAGAGGTGTCATTGATGGTAAATTTCCACACCCTCTGTTTATGGTTTTCCCCATCTCTTTGTTTCTCATTAGTTTTGGCTGAGACTTTTTTTTTCCCATTTTTTTTCACTCTGTAGGATGTCTGTTCAGATGTTTCTTTCCTCTCTTTTTTTTTTTTCCCTCCTATTTTAAAAGGGGTTTATGGAGTTGGTTCCCATCATTTGGGTGGGTGGCTTGTAGGGTTATGTTTTTTAAATAAGGTATGGGATTTTGGTGGGGGAGGTCTTTTGGTTTTCAGTAGGCTGGGAGTCCCAAGGCCTAAGCAACCTGAAAGCTGAGAAACTTTATGTAAATTGAAGTTGTACTGCAAGCAATACATGCATGCAGAAATTTTACATTTTTATCAACAGAGAAGACTTTCATTGAAAAAACAGCATTTCTGTACGATTCTGCACCTCCAAACATAATGAAAGCTGAGCAAAGGCAAGGGAAATATTTTTCACTGTTTCTTTTACAACTGTGGGAGTTGCCAGGGAGACATAACAAAGCTCATACAGACAGGGACTTGTCTGCTGTGTCTTCTGTCAGATGGAACAATGTTGTGTTTTCTTTCATTTATCAATAGGAAGCCAAACATGGATAAACTGGGCTGGTTGAGTTGGGATGAAAAGCTTGTGAACTATCACAGAAAATTTTTGGTTGGAAATCTGAGGAGAATCTTGATGAATAAGATCATATGTAACATTATTTTGTCGTTCTGCTTCTCACTTCTTTTTCTTTCTCTTTTTTCATTTTTTTCCTTTTTTTCCTTCTTTTTTTTCTCTATCTTTTGTTTGGTTTTTTTTTGTTAAAGGAATCCATTTATCCCCTCGGGAATTTCATAGAGAAGTAGAACAGTATTTGTCTCAGGCCAGTCAAGGACAAAGCGATACCATCTTGCTGGACTGTAGGAACTTCTATGAAAGTAAAATAGTAAGTGTTGTTTGCCTGCTTCTTGCAGTGTGTTACAGGTGCGGAAGGAGAGCGTTTCACATGGTGAAGGTGTAACTTTACTGGAGGAAGAGATTTCATGTTCCAGATCGACTATGTTATGTACAAAGTTCAGTTTAGTAATGAATATTAGATAGAAGCAGCAGAGGATCTGCTCTGTGACTCAGCATGGAGCTTGCCTGGCTGAAGTGCAGCATTTTTGCCTTGTCCCATATGTCAGAAAGAACAGGGGCATCCTGCTGTCACACCCACCAGCCCTCCTGCACTGTTGTGGGTCATCCTCTCTGACAGTTCTGTTCTGTTTAGCTCCCTCTTCTGAGGGAGGATGAGTAGACATGCTGTGTCAGGAATTCTGTAACAGATTTTAACGGGTATTTTGATGCATAAATGCAGCTGAGGAACTGCCCAAAGCAGCTGCAGTGAGGTGAGTGTTCTGGCCCAAAAGTTTATTGCTTCCTTTAGTTCAAGGCACAGACCTTACCATGCAAGAGTGCTTGTAACCAGTTCCATGCCCATCTCCTGTTATTGCAGGGACATTTCCAGGGCTGTCTGGCTCCAGATATCAGGAAGTTCAGCTACTTTCCAAGCTATGTAGATGAAAACCTGGAGCTTTTTAAAGACAAGCGTGTCCTGATGTACTGCACAGGAGGGATTCGTTGTGAAAGAGGCTCTGCTTACCTACGGAGCAAGGTGAGATGTCATTCCGAGGGCACAAGTGTCAAGACTGCTTTAAATGCAGTTGTCTTTTCTTTTGCTGGTAAATGCTGATAGAGCACAGACTGCTCAATGAGCAGGTGGGGAGATGAATGGCTCTGACGCATGCTTGCCTCGTGCTGTCTGTCAAGGTCATGGGTATTTTAATGCAGATCAGGATGATCTGCATGGACTATGTCACAGCAGTGATTGCTCTGTGGAAGTAATTATATAACCCACTGGCTGAGAAGTGGTATTTGTGAATCTGCCATGCCCTCTGTAGTGGTGTTTCAGGAGGGCTTGACAGCATTCTGCAGAGTTTCCACGTGCTCTGTCTAGGTTTTGGTCTGTGGTCACTACTGCACAGCTTGAGCATCTCAGAGTGGTAAAAATCAGCCAGTCTGCTTTCCCAGTGTTCCAGTATTAAATGCAGCACACTGTGTTGCTGTAATTGTGCTTTCCATCCCGCTCTTCTCTTTCAAGGAGCAAGGGAACAGCACACATATAGGTTCTCCAGAGAGCTAATCTTTGATGGTTTTTTTTCTCTGCTGCACCACTGTGAACCATGAGAAATTCTGCTCCTGCTAACAGCTCGTTACATAAAAACAGAATAAGCAGTGATTCACAGAGATTCAAAAGCATTTGATCTGTGATGCAGTAAAGCCTCCCTCAGCTGAGGAGGCTATGAGCCTTTCTTTGACTGTAACATTAAATGTGCATGTGAGTTATGTCAACAAGCTAGCAATGTGGAGCTGCCCTGTAATCCCTGGTGGCACTGCCTGGAGTTGTGGGTGCAAGTGGTGCCATCTGTTGGTAACCGAGAAGGTGCTGCTTTTCATTGGCCCCTGGCATTTACATCATTTGCTTTGGGAACTCTGGTACATCACTGCTGCGGTCTCCTTCAGCTTCTCTGCTAATTTGTTTTACACAGGCGGTGTGCAGAGAGGTTTACCAGCTGAAAGGTGGAATTCACAAGTACCTGGAGGAGTTTCCGGATGGATTCTACAGGGGGAAGCTGTTTGTGTTTGATGATCGTTACGCCATTTGTTACAATGACGATGTCATTTCAGGTAGGACCAGATAATGTAAGTGTTTCCACAAAGAAGTGCAGGATAAGGACAGCCAAACTGGTCTGCGTAGCTCTTCCTTGTAGTTGCTTGGATCTTTTAGTGTTGTCACTTTTAATGATTATCATCAACTTTATGGCTTTAACACATAAAACAGAAATGAGAGAAAAGGGGGTCACTAAACAGAGCTCCCTCAAACAGCTGCAGTAAAAGGAAGCATCCCATGCAGAACAGCCACTATTACAAGCCATCTGCAGCTATGGGGATGCACGTCAGGCACTACTGCTGTTGTTGCCCACAGTGCTCATCAGACTGCGGTTGGCCAGGTGACCGGAGCGTTAAATAGTTATGCTATCTGCTGTTCTCCGCTCCAGTCATCTCACAGAACACCAGCACAGGCACTGGGAGAGTGGTGGCACTAAGCTTTACAGCGCTTTGTTATTTTTATGCTTTAAAATCTTCTGTTGCCTGTAGAATTTCAGTTGAAGTTGTTATGCACTTTGCCTCGTCTTCTGGCTGAGGTTGCTCTTCAGATGTTGCAAATGAAAATACCAGTTTTCTTCGCAGTTGCTGGGTACAAATAAGTGGAATTTGGCTCTGCCTCTTTTTTTAGGAAGTGATGCTGGTTTTAGTCTGAGTGTGTAATGTTTTGAGCATAACCTCCCATTCCTCCTCTGCAATTATTGAATACATCTTAAGGTCCTTGGCTTGGTGTAGAACACACTCTTGATAAATTGCAGACATCCCTACAGAAGTTTCAAGGGGAATTGTTGGGAACGCACTTTCTTGATAAGCTGTAGCTTTCAGTTAAGGATTAAAACCTGCCTGATGTTGTGGAAGGTCTCTTACCAGGACTGCAGATGACACCCCATCTGCACAAGCCTCTTGTGTTTAGGCGGAATGGAGTCCTATGGCATCCCCTTCCCCAGCAGGCAATGTTCCTGTGTGCTGGCTTATTTAACAGCTGCATACATTTCTTCTCTTGGTAGCAAGAATCTTTAAATTTGCCTGATATGAACTAGATGAAGCACTAGTGAGCACTTGTTCCTTGTCCTGAGAGACAGCTGTCTTAAGTTTTTTTACATGACAGACAGAAGTTTAAAAATTAGCTAGGTTCTAGAAGATCAAGCTAAAGAAGGAATTAAAAACCTGGAAGACAATAGAGAGCCACATAAATGAGAGATTGTAGCCCCCTAGTGCCATGGAGAACCCTCTGCAAGGAGGACAGATGGGGCAAAGTCGGTGTTAACTTTTTGTTTTCCTCCTCCCTCCAGCATGCAGCTACTGTGGGGTGCTGTGGGACCAGTATAAACTTTGTTCCAGCCAGCACTGCCGGCAGCTTGTCCTGACATGTCCTAGTTGTCGCAACAAAGGTTTTACTGCTTGCTGTCCTGTTTGTCAAGAGAAAGAGCTCAAGGTCACTTCAAGGGCTTCTGGACAGACTGTTAAGGAGGAATGTGAATGTACAAGGAGACGACCAAGGGTACCTATTGAACGTGTCTTGCAAAGGACGCTGGATGCAGGAAAAGATTAAGCTGTTCCATTAGTTAATCTGATATGTGCTAATGTGAAGGGCTTGTATAATCAGATCCACTGCCTGTTGTTCAGTTAGGTTTGGAAATCATAAAAAATGTGTTGGCTTGGAAAGTCTCATTCATATGCTGCCTTTAAGCCCAGAGTATGCCCTGAAAACCATCCATTTACTTGACCATAAATTACCAGTGCCCAGCTTATCACCAGCACTACAAGATTCTTCTCCCTGGGTACAGTCTTGTAGCCTGGCCTTTTCCATGGGGATTTTGGAGCAGAGTATATGCAATGGGACACAGCTGCTCACAATTCAAAAGAAACTGAAGGGGCATAAGAAACATGCTGTTCTTTTCTTCCTGCATGGAGATGGATCTGTCTGACCTCTCCATGATCATGCAGATACGTCAGTTGAATGTGAGTACATAGATGAATTAGAGGTGAAGATGCTGTCTGCCCAGCAATACGTGGTGTGTGTGACCTACAGGGTGAGCAGCAAAAGCAAGCCTCATTCCAGTGCTCTGTCTCTCCCAAGAACTGTTGCTTCCCTCATCTTGTCAGTACATGAAATATCCAGGGCTCAGCTCTGCTTGCACTACAAAAAACGTGTGGAAACTGAGACATTCAGAGAGGGGAGCACAGACTTTCAAAATACCAGCATTGTGGCACCAGAAGCGATGCTGACCTGTGTGCATAAATAACAGCTATAAGGAGATTGCAAGATCCTTTATCCAAGCTAAATAATTCAAGATTTGGGCAGCATTTTTGCTTTGTAAACATGGATTGAGTTTTTCAAGAGCTGTGAGGTGTTTATGCAATGTCCGGCTCCTGTTAGTGGAGAAATGGTCTTTGAATTTGAAGGCATCCACAGCATATGAGCTCAAAATACATCTCTGCTTGCTGCTTTGAGTGCCTGATGCTGTAAAATGTACAGAAAGGTTTTATTAGTAGAGTAGAAAACATGTCTTGACTGAATAATATCTTTGAAACTTATTGTCATTCTTGGTACTGAATAGTTAGTCATTAGGAAATCAAAAGCACGTACTGGTTTCCTGGGTTTTTTTACTGGCAACTACTTCTAAAAGCAAGAAAAGAGTTTACTCAGGTTTCTGCACTGGCTTACTGACAGTTAGGGCAATGTTATTTTCATACAGACTGTAGCTCTCTTCCCACAGTGTTATGAATTCAGCAAGGCCTCGTTGTTGGCTTGACTAGCAACTTAACAACATGGGGATCGGTTCCATGAAAGCCATGGCATACATTTATTTTTACTTCCAGTATTGCTACTGTGACATCAGCAGTTCAGCAACTGTTTATGAAGTTGTTGCTTCTATGAAGCAAAACTTTGAAACTTATGAATATCGCCTTTGGAAATCTCTCTACGATGGTGTTTAATAGAAAATCTGTGCTAAATCCATGCTGGGGAAGAAACTGGAAAAATTCCCATCAGTAGACATGTTCAGCAGAAGTGTAAGCAGCACCCATGGCCCCTGGCATCTTGCCTCCCAAGCTTTGTGGACCAGTTAACCTCTGTGCTTTTGAGGACTAGATTCTTTGTGGAAAAACGTGCAAGCTCCACTTGGAGGCCTGGTCTGCAGCACTGATGGGAGCGCCCTGACTTGTATATTACGCTCTCTCTTTTCTTCATGTATTAGGCTAAAAATAACACAATTTTATAATTCAGTCTATCAGTGAGTCTGGAATACTGTAATCTATTTGGAAAGCTGTTTATATATCATCCGTACAGAATGCCAATGGCTGTATTTTATATGTAAACTTCTGAAACTCCAATTATGATAAATAACCTCTAGTGCTTCCATTGCAATTTTTACAGTACTGTACGAAAACACTTCTCCCATCTGTTGGAGGTGCTTAATTCTGCAGAGGTAAATGCTGAATGTCTGCTGCACGGTAGATCTGGCTATGAGGTACAATGCTCCTGAGAGCTCCTGGCAGCTGGAGATTCTACCTCAAAGGCAGAGGGGAGCCACAGGGCCTCTTCTGGTCCTTGCTGCTCTAAGGCAAGGGAGGAGAAGAGTTTGAGATGAACAGATGGAGGCCCTTAAAGCCAGGTTTCCTCTGCTGCAGGGGCCTCCCTCTTGCAAGTAGCCAACGAGCAGCTTCTGTATTCTGGCTTCTGGCTTAGTTATGTCAGATTAATACAAATAAGGTCTTGCCATGTGCAGTGCTGGGTGCAGGGATCCAGACAACGGTAATGCCTGAAAGGCATGTTAGCTCCAGGAGACCTCAGATTTAAGCAGGGTTGGCTGTGAGTGCCAGATGCTACAGTCATTGGATGGCTTTTTCCTGTTTTCCTGGAGAGCTACTGGGAAAACAATGATCCATTTTCTCCAAAATATCACTATTTTCTAGCTCCATAGCTGCACAGCTCGATGCCTTTCACCACAAAGCCTGATGCCTCTCAGCACAGCCTGTCTGGGCTGCACAGCGCTCTGCTCTCATGTGCATCTTTCAGCAAACCAGCTCCATAAGGAACAGCTGAGGAACATGGAGTGATCCTGCTAGCTTAATGTACATTTGGACTGCATGATTAACCTGGTTAATTTGGATGCTGCTACAGTGAAACACAATAGGCTTCTTGATTTTTTTTTTCTTTTTTTAAGAGCTATTTTTTTTCATTCATGAAAAAATGCTGTTATGGTATCTAGGGTAACACTTCCTGTTCTGCAGATGCATCTCCTTGGTGTCTGGGTTTCTTAGCACATTCAGGATTTCCCAGAATAAGAGTCACTTAGGTTTTTCTGAAGCCCATGGCAGACCTGAACCTGTATCATGCAAATTGGAGTGGATGGCTTAGCTGTAACCATGTGACTTTGTTGTGATGATTTAGTTAACCATTTTGAAGTCTTTGCAATGCATCTGAAAGAACGGGGTTGTCTGCCAGAGTTTTTTTTTTAAATATGTTTTCAAGTATTTTTCTTCTGTATTCTTTTCATTTTCTGATATGGAACTTGCAGGATGAGGGGAAGAAGCTATAGTGAAGCATTTTATTTGACACCACTGGTGCATTTATTGAGACTGAAGAGCAAAAAATGTTTCCCACACTGCTTAAAATGTAGTGTTTTGCAAGTATAGTGTTTCTCTGCCTTGTTGATGAGAGCTAAATCATGGGTGATATTTGCACACAAGCTCTGAAGAAATCCGTGGGACTTTTGCTGCAATATGGGTAAAAGGCTGCAAAACTTCACTCTTAACAGATGTGTACAGATAGATTTCTAACAAAGGAGAACATTTTCTAGGAGACATTGTCATCGGACCATGAATAAGGCTTCAGTTCGGCAGTGCTTCTGCCAGGAGACTTCTTAGTTAGCAGGATCCCACCCACATTAACAGCCGGAGTTTTGGATGGGACAGTGCTGGGTCCAATCCACTGCATGTCTGGGAGCTACGCAAACCTGCGGGGAATTCCCCCCAGCTGGATGATGGGTGGTAGACTGACAAACAGCTGTCAGACTGTATGCAGTGTAAGTTCAGGGTTGGGGTATTTCACCCAACCACTTTTCTAAGGCACAACATTTATTGTTGCATTTATGCAGATGTTAGGGATGGCAGTAAAATAAACAATCCCTAGCAGCACAAAATTTAATTAATGCACGTGGTCTTCTAGACAAAATAGCAAAGAGAGATAAATTTACTTGTTTTTAGTGAACATCTGGACACACACTTTTAACATTAGAAACTTGAAGGGAGTGGGGATTTAATAGAGGGCTCTGGTTTTCTGATCAGTTTGGCCATCTCTGCAGGGTTAGGATTTGCATTGCCTCTCTAAAGGTGATGGTTTTCTTCAGACATGCCTGGGAGAGAAGTATATTAACCCATCCAAAACTGCTCAGTTTTTGAGACTCTGTTTTATAATTGGTGGCCTTAATCATGGGATGGAGATTAATTTTTTCTGAGAAACAAGAGATGCATTTGAAACAGCATCTCTAACTAAATGACTCAGCAAATGACGGCAAAAATTTTGTAATTCACAATTCTTGACATTAGCCATGTTTCCAGGTAGTAGAAGTGCTTGCTATACTAGTTGCTCCTCTATAGTTTCTTGAGATCAATTTGGAAAAAATAATAAAGTATTTTTTAATACCTCTAGAAGTTGTGTGAACGGTTGTATCTTTTGCTCATGCATACCACATCCTAACTGCATGGAACACCGTGCAGGAAGTTTATAGAAAAAATAGGTCCCAGGATAAATAAGAGTCACTGTCACACTGGGATTTACTCTAAACTGAGACTGCATAAAGTGGGTTTGAATAGTTTCCAACTCTACATAAAACATCAACAGTCCTACTTCAACTACAGCCACTAGTTAAACTGTTAGTGCATAAAACAGAACCGAGGCACCACAAATACTCTGTCAAGGCACTTATTGCCTTTAGATTTCCACAGTGTAGCACGTATCCCCAGGAATGTCCTCCATAGCCAGGAGCTACACTCCAGTTCTACACTTGGGAAAAATAGGCCCGTTCAGCTCTGCCAGTCTTCTCTTCCTCACTGAAAAAGAAGAAGAAGAGGAGTCAGTCATGGCAATGGGAAGATGTGGCTTGGCTTACCTGATGAAGGGAATGGAGACGCATACTTTCTGCTAGGAAAGAATCAGGATAGCATCAGCTCCTGAATTACCGCTAAAAGCAGCAGGCACAGCCCTGTGCAGTTTAAAATTAAGGAAAGCAAGATGAGGTTTATGCCCCTATGAATTTTTAAAGCCAGAAGGTACTTTCAGCCTTATTTCCCTTATTCTACAGTCAATTATTTCACAGTTTGTCTTTGCAATCCTGCTTTGGTCCACAAGCATCATCTGATGCTGACTGATGTAAACACAGCAGGAGATGGATGCCACAGTTTTTCCTTTGCCATTTTTTCTAAACTGCCATTTCAAATTTAAAAACCAAACAACGAAAATCTCATTTCTTATCATAAGCTCTTACCCTGCAGCCCTTTGATCATGGTCAGCATGGCCTTCCGCACAAGGGAAGAAGGAGGAGAAAGCGCTGATCTATTCTCTCTGGTGACCAGTGATAGGACCCAAGGGAATGGCAGGAAGATGTGCCAGGGGAGGTTTCAGTTGGACAGTAGGAAGAGGTTATTCACCCAGAGGGTGGTGGGGCACTGGAACAGCTCCCCAGGGAATCATAGTGCCAAGCCTGACAATATTCCAGAAGCACTTGGACAATGCCCTTAGACATATGGTGTGAATCTGGGATTGTCCTGTGGAGGGACAGGAGGTGGACTTGATGGTCCTTGTGGGGCCGTTCTGACTCGGGATTCTGTGATTCTATGATTCATTCTGTGTTTCTATGATTCATTCTATGATTCTATGGTCAAAGCAGTCTGATATCTACTATTAAGGTGGATTTACATGACTTGCCAAGAAGAGTGTGTGATGAAAAAAAGGGGGAAAACAGTATAAAGAGGATGCAGAAGTTAGCTCATGAGGATCAATGTAAAAGCCTTCATAGCTGGTTCATGTAGAGCACCTTAGAGAAAAAAGCTACAGGACCAAAACCAAGTTCTGGTAGCATCAGGTGATGGTAGGCAAGAGCACTTGAGTGGAGCACAAGCAGAGAGCTATTGATGACAGGGAGGAAAATAAAGTGTTTCTATACTTAGACATTGTCCAGATGTGGAGCTGAGGTGCTATTGCCAGAGACCATCACAGCGATGAATGCGAGCTGCAAACAAGAACCCAATCAGACAAAAAAGCAGAGCTTAATGGTAGAAGAGGCAAAGTACACAACTGTTACAAGGAAGGCAAATTGTAAATTCCTCCCCTTACAGCAGGAACAATCAAAACAGGATGCAAATCTTTCAGCTGATTACTTTGTATGCCAGGTGTTCCTTGGTCATTTAAACCCTTTCTCTGTTCGAAAGGACAGGAAATAGCAGGCCTGTCCTGGTGCAGCTCTCTAGTGACCAGGAATGCAGCCGCAGGCAGAATAAATACACAGTGAAACATAGCACTGAGTATTCTGTGTGGTCACTGAAGAACTGGCACACACCTCTATGCTTGGCTGTGCTTCCTAGAAGCATGGTACTGGCTGAAGGAAGATTCATTTTTTAAAATTCTTTTAAAAACACAGCATGTTTATCATTTGTCTAAAAAAGGCAGCCACTTAAGGCTGGTTTTCTGTGGCTTTTAAACCTGAAGCTGGTTCATGAAGGGGCATAAGACCCTGTTTGCGGTGAACCATATGCAGATTAAAACATGTGGTTCCAGTTTTCTACCATTTCTTCACAGCTGGTGTTTATACATTAGGTCTTTTCCCAGACCCTGCCTGTTAGCCCTGGCCCTCTAGATATGTCTGGCAGAATGCAGCAGCGCATGGTGGTGCCTGGGTGTCCCTGGAAGCCTCCAACCCAACCGCCTGCTTGCAGCAGGGCTCTGCCTAGTGAGGAGGCAGGGCAGCTGCTGGCTCTGTCCCTCTGAGTCTTGCAAATACCCACCCTTCCAGGGAAGAGGTTCTTCCTAATGTATAAAAAGGGCAATCTGCAAACTTTTGCTTGTTCTTCCAAGATATGTCGTCTGATGCTGCCTAAAAAGAGCCTGGTACTGTCATGTTTGTAACTACGCTACCTATGCAGTTAGGAGCCGTTGAGTATAGCATGGCTGGTACCTTGGCTGCATTCAATACCACTCTGCTGGACTGATTTCCACAGAAGCTTGCAGCCAAGCAATGGAAAGCCTCTCCTGCAAGCTTCAGCTGAAATGGCAGGTTGCAGACATGCTCACGTTTTGCTTCACTTGCACTTCTGATCCCTTCATTGAGGGATAACTCAAAGCCATGTGGCTCCCCACCTCTCTGTAGAAACACTTCCAATTTGTTTTGCCAAAGGGGATGGACCAAGTCCCACTGCCATCAAAGTTCAACTCTACTACTTTTCATCTCCTTGTTAAAGTGGAAATGAAGCTGGAGGAAGACAAGCAGTTGGCAGGAATCACAAGTGCTGGCAGCTCGTAACCCATGTGCCATATGCTGTATCATGTGCTGTACTGAAGCACGTTAGCAGCCCTTGCTCCTTGCCAACAAGACCCACTGTTAATGCCAAAACTCTTCTGAGAGTTTTAGCTGCCCATTGTCTCCAGGTTTGGAGCACCACCTATTGCCTGAGCGACAGCAGCTTTGCTAGGGAACCTGTCAGTGAAAGCTGCTTTCCTTCTCCAGGGGCAAGGCATCATCAGGCTTGAGGTGGTTACTAATTCAAGCACATCCACTGGAGCCTTCAAGAGAGCAGTCCCACAGCACTTCTTCCACCAGCAATTGCCCACAGGATCTTTTCACACACCCTGGCTTGAAGCCACCTGGACTCACCTAGGTCATTGTTATTCATCATGGCATTGGAGGCACGGAGCCGGGGACCCTGCTGAGTGAAATGGTACCCGAACTTCAGCAGGGATGTGTTTTTTTCCAACATGTTCGCGATTTCCATTTCTACTTTGTTGCCCAAGGGCTGGCTCTTTTGAAAACAGAAAAGAGTAAAGCAAGCTGGTCAGGTCACAGGGTGATTCAGAGTGAGTGTTCATATCTGCCACCTTCATCCCCACCTTCCTTCTTTGCACCTGTTGGTCCATTTAGCATTTCTGATTTGGAGCTGATGAAACAAACAGCTGGCCTGTTCCTGGTATAACTGAGTGGCTCCAACTCCTCCAGCAGACATTCCCACAAATCCTCTTGCCCAAAGACTTCATTCCTTGGACAGATTTGCAGCTAAGAGATGTCTGGAGAAACTATGATTCTGAACTCCCAGTGAGCTGTTCCTGAGCTCCCCATAGCTCAGCTGCTTCTCTTAGTACTCCGTGGGTTTCTGGGGGAGCTAAACTTGACACAGCATCTGCAACACTGCCCACTCTGGAGCTCTTGTTCTCTTTCCCCTGCATTGCAGCAAAAATCTCGGTTTTGCTAAATAGACATCATTATTTAAGTTCTCACAAGAGCTCAGAGCAAGGCACAATATTGGACAGGTGCATCACCACTCCCCAGGGCAGCACCAGGAACGCAGAAAGCTGCTTGCACTGCCACAGCTTTTGTTAATTACAGTAGGCAGTACCAGGTGCTGCCTAGCATCTGCAGCAGAAACCAGGGACTGAAATGTCTCCAAAGCAACCTGGCAGTGGTGGCGGGTTACCACCACCTCTACCTTGACCACTCACACAGTTTGCCATAACGAGGACACGTTCACTTGGTCAGAGCTACCACTTGCGCATTCTTTACCTGGTTGTCAATGCGCAGCTCCACAAGCGATGTGTTGCCCTGAAGTGCTTCAACAACAGCCAGGATTCCTGACCCAGAAATGAAGTTTGATTCCACGTTCAGGCTCTTCAGTGTGTTATTGACCTTCAGCATTTCTGCTAGTGCCTGTGGGCAGAGGTGGGCAGTAAGAGCTGGCAACCACACAGGCAGGGGCAGAGCACCCCAGAGCAGCAGGAGTTCAACTCCCCTCACCCTTGGAGGGCCCTAGGAGGACCCTGCATGCCAAGCGGTTTCACTGCCACCAGATGAGAGAACTCCATCCAGGGTGAAGGGAGTTTTTCTGTATTACAGGGAGATTCTTGAATGGGAGCATGCTGGAGGCCACAGCAAACCTTGTACGGACAAACCCTGAGGGCTACCCCAAAAGGCAACAGTCCACTCCTTCATCTGTCTCTTCTGAAACCAGTATGGTGCTGGCAGAGATACTAAACAGCGTCAGCCCTGCCTCCTGCCTGATCAGCTCCCTGCATCTGCCTTCTGCACATGGCTGAGATGCTTCCTGTCACAGCAGGCAAAGAAAAGAGCATCTGTCAAACAAGGGATTCTCCACATCCAAGACACCTTCCCAAGTGGCATCACAACCACAGTAATAACTTCTTCTTCCCTTAGAAGGTAAGACCAGAAGTGGACTGGCACACTTCCCATCCCCTCAACCTGATCTGATGGTCTCATTTCACAAGCTGCATGGGAGGACCTGTCTATAGTGTGAAACAGAAGGACAAGAAAGAGATGCCCAAGTGGCAGGGGTGCCCCGTACCCACTCAAACAGCACTCCACTCCACAGCTCCTCTAGCCCCACACAGAGACCCACAGGCCCTCAAACAGTCTCAGTGCTGCCTGCACAGGCTTCTTCCCCATTCCAGAGTGCCTGAAATTATGTGAGGGCTGTACTCACCCTCCAAAAAGGGTTTTTAGAACAAGAAGCTAGTGTGGACTTGTGTCTGGAAGTAGGTAGGGGTGGCCTGAGTGAAGAAGAGCAAAAACTGCCTGCGATGGTGCTGGAGGAGTGTGCAAGGATGCAGCCTGGAAGGGAGCATGAAGGCCCTGAAGAACACTCAGCAGCTCTTTGCATTCCAACTGATGTTTAAGACTGCCTGCAGCAGCAAGACAGACTTCTTTTTCCCCACAGAGGCCACATATAAGAAATGTAGAGTCCTCTATGGCTTTGTACAAAGGAATATATGAAAGGGAGCCAGAGCAGACATGTGTGAAGGGAGGGATGGGTTTGCACACAGCAGCATACGGCTTTGTACCAACAGAAACACGAGATGGCCTTAACATAGTATAAACAGAGAAAAACTGCTTTTACAAAATGCCACTAGGAAGCCAGCTCTTGTCTCCTGCTCCTTTTCCAGGAGAACACTGAGGACAAATATTGGACTGAATGGCATTAAAGGACTGTGGCCTGAAATCTCCACAGCTGAAAAAGGAAGTGAATGAACTAAAGTTTGTCTGTTGCTGGCTTTCAATGGTGCTCGTGAAGCTGAAACACCCACACCAAATGCCAGAGGTGCAGAATGTGCCATAAAACCATAAGGTGCAAAACCAGTCAGTCAGTAACTCCAAAATATCTTGCCCAGGAACAGCTCCTGTCACAACTTTATGGCATGAGCCCAGAGTACTTACGAAAGCAACAGGATCGTTGCTCCGTGTCCCAACTATACTGAACTTCTTCACGTAGGTGTTATTTTTCAGTGCTTCTGCAAAAGCTTTTAAAGTTGGTATGGGAATATTCTGTGAAAAGAAACGCAGAAAACCTGTCTTAGGCCATCATCCGTACGAAGGAATATGCAATACATTAATATTAAACAATACTTTAAATTTCTTACCAAGTTCAAACCACCAAACACACTGAAGTAATTTAAGAAGGCGCCAATCAGTGCTTTTACAAGTTCTCTTGCTACAATCAGCATGGTCCAAGGAGCATTGCAATGTCTTCCTCAATCTTCCCACTCTGCTGATAGCTCACTGCCTTGATTTGAAGCTACACTGTCTTTGCTCTTTAATTTAATTGCCCAGAAACTCAGATACTAACAAACACAGGCTTTGTGGGGATGTATGTAACCAGGATCCATAAGCCTACAAAGCACTACTTCTGTGCTTTTAATACGAATGACAGCATTAAGCAACATTCACATCATGTTCAGGAAAATTTCCACCTACAAAGCCTAATCCAGAAAGACCTGAAATGATCTCCTGGTAGTACAAATCACAGATACCACTGACTGTTTTATACAACATCTTTCAAGCTAACATTTGCCATGCTAGGTCCCAGTCCAGAAAATACATCCATGTTGTTCATTCTCAGTTCCTACAAAATGTGTATTTTTCACTTATCAAGAACTTCAGGTATCCTTTTCAGATGCACAAATTTTCATCTGTCTAAAATTTTAAGCTCTAGCCTCATCTTGAACTTTTTGACACAGCATTTGGATCCCACCATGTGGAATTGTCTGTATCATAGAATCACAGAAACATAAAATCATAAGGTTGGAAGAGACCATGCCTGTCTCCCCACTAAACCATATCCCTAAGAAACTCAACTACCTGTCTTTTAAACACCTCCAGGGATCGCGACTCCACCACCTCCCTGGGCAGCCTGTTCCAATCCCTGATCACTCTTTCAGTGAAGAAATTCTTCCCAATGTCCAGTCTAAACCTCCCCTGGCGCAACTCGCGGCCATTTCCTCTCTTCCTATCGCTGTCACTTGTGAGAAGAGCCCAGCACCCACCCCGTCACAACCTCCTTTCAGGCAGTTGTAGACAGTGATGAGGTCTCCCCTCAGCCTCCTCTTCCCTAAGCTAAACAACCCCAGTTCCCTCAGGCTCTCTTCATAGGGCTTATTCTCCAGCCCCCTCACCAGCCTCGTGGCCCTTCTCTGCACACGCTCCAACACCTCAGTGTCCTTCCTGTAGTGAGGGGCCCAAAACTGAACCCAGCACTCGAGGTGCGGCCTCACCAGTGCTGAGCACAGGGGCACAATCACCTCCCTGCTCCTGCTGGCCACGCTGTGTCTGACACAGGCCAAGATGTCACTGGCCCTCTTGGCCACCTGGGCACACTGCTGGCTCATGTCAATGCTGTCTGCAGAGCCACAACACAGAGCCCAGCATCTTACTATCTCCACTGCCACTCCCCAGTTCTCCAAACCATGTCCCAAAGTCATGGGTCCAACACATAAAAAAAGTGACTGCCTGCCAGAACCTCAGCCTTCTGTCCTTAAGGGACATTTAGGGTCAGTAGCCAGAATCAAACACATGAAAGTAAAAAGTATATAACTTTTAAAACCCTGTATATAAGGGTGCAGGTAATACAGCACAAGTATTTTTAATGTGCAGGTGCAGTTAACAATGTTCTTGCTATTTGAATGTGTCATCATTGAACAGACCCCATGGGACGAGGGTCCTGGCATTAGGGACAACAAATGGAAACTGCAGGGTTTAGTACATGTATGTGTCCCAGAGGCAATATAACAAGTGGTGCTGTGTCCTGATTTGCTCTCTGCAAGAAGTAAAGGAGTTTCACAGAAGGGATAGGTGGAAGATGAACAGGGATACCTGCAAGAAGGAAGGTTTCTTCATATTTTCAAGGCAAGTATCAGGATTATGAAGCCATTACCTCTAGGACAAGAAGTAACGGCAGAAAGATGTGCCAGGGGAGGTTTAGATTGGCTATTAGGAAGAGGTTCTTCACCCAGTGGGTGGTGGAGCACTGGAACAGCTCCCCAGGGAAGTAGTCATGAGTCATGGCACTGAGTCTCTCAGTATTCAGGAAGCATTTGGACAATGCTCTCAGTCACATGGTGTGAATGTTGGGAGTGTCCTGTGTGGGGACAGGAGTTGGACTCAATTATCCTTTTGGGTCCCTTCCAGTGTGGGTAATTCTATGATTCTATGTTTCTTTCTCCTCCCACCATTTAATTTTACATAAACAGCCCCTCCACCAAATGTTCCTGACTAAACTACTGAAGCAACCTTGAATGCCTTTAACCAAACAGGCTGGAGATGGTCTTTCCAAACCAACCTCAACACAGTTCCGCTCTTCCAGACACATACAGGAATCCTCCTGTTCCCAACCCCACACTGTTGTCCCACTGCAGGTAAACCCTCCCCTTGCCCCTTGCTATTTCTTGTCTGGCTACATGCAGTGTTACAGTATCACTCTGCACAGCAAACCAGACCTGGTCTCTGCCTTCTGTGTATCAAATGTTTGGCCTTTTTATTAAGGGAGGAGAGTAGAAAGGAGCAAATACCATAATATTGTTAAGGTTGACTTCCTCAAGGTCAGGATCATTGCTTTGTATTCGTTTCAGAGTTTCCTCCACATCTGTTGAGTTTGGTTCCTCATCAGGAACTGGTTTGTACTTGGTGGGCTTAATCACACCTGCAAATGAATAGCAAGGTAAGTGAAACAAAAGTTCCCTGAGCAGCAGCGCGTTCCCTTAGAGTATGTTTCTCCTCTTCCAGAAGCAGTGCTGGGAGAGGGAAGCATGATCTGACCAACAGACGCAAGACAAGATACTGAAGAAGCACTCACCTACTCCCCCCATGCTCATGTGTTCCCAGAAAAGCTGCTTGGCAGTGGGGCCAACCAGCACAGGACAGCTGGTAACAGCTGCTGCCTGCTCTCGGGGTCCAAAACTGAGTGATGGGAGGGCATGCTGCCCATGTGGGGCTGTTCCCTGGGCTGTGCTACCACCCAGACTGCACCAGGGCAACAACTGAGACCACACTCGCTCACACAGGACAAGGATGCACCAGACACAGCCTCAGCAATCACAGGTCTGACAGTCACATCTCCAGCCTTCAGCCTAAAAACAATTCCCACTTTGCCTCCGCTAGGAGATTCAAAGCCAAATGCTGCAGGCTGCTAACACTCTAAATCACTTACTGTTGAGCCCTTCCTTGTTCACAATGGTGCTGCTCCCCAGTGCTTCGTAGTACTGCTGGTTACTCATCAAGGTATGCATGCCGAGGATGGCTACAGAAAAAGAAAAGGAGGACACAACTGGAGTTACTGCAGGCTCCAAAGCCAGGAAAAGACACATACATGCCATGTTGCCTGGAATGGGGGTCCATACTGTATTACCTTTCCCTGTGAAAACACAGAACACACAAAGGTGGGACCAGGGCCCCTAGCTGTCATAAATAAACAACAGGGCTCAAACGTGCCCACTTGTTTATTCCACGGTAGTGTGACTTATTTGAGAAGAGGAACATCATTTTCCAGACAACAAAGAGACAAAGAGCCAAGGCTTCCCAGTAGCTGACTTGATTCAGCATCACACAAAAACAGCAAGACGAAGAGAATAAAACACAAGAAAGTGCCATTGGTAGGATTTAGTCTTAGCGGTCCAGACCAGCAGGCACCTACACATTCTCATCACCCTTGCTCACCTGGGCACGTGCCACTGTGACTGGCCAGTTTCTGAGTTGAGCCTTGCCCCATGCAGAACCAAAGCAACCCCTCAGGCAGCAACATACAAGGTAGCTGTCATCTGAAGCATGGCAAAGCACATCAAGCTTTTACTCAGCAACATGTGGTGGTGGTGTGCTTTAAATTAAAATTTGTACACTTGGAAGTTGACCTTGTGAGAAGCTAAAGGTTTGAAGGCTTGGTTGAAATGTAGAAAGTGATGGTAAGGACAAAATTCAAAGACTGTAAGAGCTTCAATCTCAATCTTCTGCCAATTTGTGTATCTCAGGCTCATGACTGAAAAACCAATATGCAAATGTACATTGAAACGCCCCCAGGGGGATCTGCTGGTGTTCTTGCTAGATGCAAATGAGAAGTAAGAAGCCAATGGCTTAGAAACATTTGGGCAAAGATTGTGTTTGTAAAAAATAACCCTGCTACTCACAGGAAGTTCATGTTTGAAAATAAACTGTTTGTAAGCAACCTTTATTTTAAAAAATAACTATAGACCTTTCTAAAGAAAAATGCAGGCACATGAATACTTGTTACAGACACTTTTGAACAAATCTCAACCTTCAGATGGATAGAGTTAAAATAAATGAAGGACATATCTCACCTAAAATTTAACCACACCACCAAAAAGGCACTTTGCTTTCCAATAAGCTACTCCTCTTATGCTTGGTTGGCACCAGTCCACCACCGTTTGCTCAGTGCTTGGGACAAGAAGGGCTAGGAGTTGCAGCAGAAGGTTATCCCTGACACCTACTGGATGAAGGCATCTGTTACGGTGACAGCTCACCATGGCTCTAAGTCTGGTTGCATAGCAGGACAGCCTGTAGCAAAAGGGTGCCAGCAAACAACCATCCCTGGTTGGATGGCACAGAGCCAAGCAATCTCCACCTGAAAGTCTGAGTGAGACTGGGCACTTTGAGTGTGCTTGTTTGTATTTCAGCCCGCCCTTTTTTCTGCCACGTAGTCATAGCTGAAATTTTCAGGAGTGCAACACAGCTTGGAAAAGTCATTTGCAGGTTCAGCATTTTGGGGACACAAATATACCCCAAACACAGCTTCACTCTGACAACAAAATCTCTCCACCACCCAGGACTGTGAGTATCTGGACTGCAGACAGAGAGAAGGATCTGCTTTTATGACCGCGTAGGGGTTAGGATTTGTGCTAGTAGACAAGAGGACCCACTGTTTGTAAGTCTGGGACTTCCTGTGCATTATCCAAATGAACTAAAGCAGAGCGAAGGCAGCCCATTTCTGCCTCCCTCAGCCAAACAAAGGCACGGCAGCCCTTCCAGCACTTGTTGGGAGCTACCCACAAGAGTTACCTGACTGGTATTGCCAAAGAAGAGATCCAATACACCATGGTTGACAACCAGCCCTGCGAAACAGGTAGGAGCTGTTCCATAGACTTAGCAAACTTGGAAAAGCAATGCCGTCACTGTCAATATTGAGATTCCAGCACACCTTGTATCACATTAGTTCTCCTGCTGCCACTTCAAGTGTATTCACCCAACAATCGCAAAGCAAGCTGCACTGAACAGCATTTCTCTGTGAAAATAATTGCTGTATAGATCTGAAGTTTAGAAGGGCAGATTTTATAGGACAGGGCTTTACAGGATTCTAGGAGTATAGCAATAAAGCAAACCTAGAGGTGGGGTTCTTGTCCAGGGTACATATGTTGGAAGCCTTAATGTAAAACCACATTTCTAAGCCAGAATATGAAATTTTATGTAGAAGGTGTCTAGTGGTGTAATTATTCTACAGGCTATTTTACTATTTTATACACTTCTGGCAAGGACAATACTGCAAGGGAGTGTGGAAGTCTGAAGGAGACAGAACTGGAAGAAGCAGCCAGTCACACTGAAATATTCATTGGCTGCTACACCAGCAGGGGACATGAGAGCTTGATAAAGCACCAAGAGAGCATTCACACGTTCCTTTGACCAAGGCATATCCTATCCAACTCACACAGCTAAGCTCATGCTACTGAATTCAGAACGACATCAATATTGTCATCTCCAAAGTGGCAGAGCAAGGAGGTTTGCAGGGGTTTGCCTCCACTCAGACAACACTGCCTGTAAAGCAGCACTGGGACATTGTTTGAACTTATTCAGCATGGAGGCAAAACCCCCAGAGATAGGGACCACGTTTTTTCCTCTCAGCTGCATGGGATTTGTTTAGCCTGGTGAAGAGCACACTGTTCGGGCTCGAGCAGCACCTGCAGTTGCTCTGTCCCTCTCTCCAGCGCACTATGGATTTCAACCCGTTTTCCATCATCATGAAGTGCACCAAACTTTTAATGTTGAATTCCCCTAGCCCTGAGCTAACACTTACAAAATCAACCACACAAATCACAAGAAACCCATAGCATTTAAATGTGTTGGAAAAGCTAACTAACAAACAGCTGTCCTGAGCATCCATTGAAAGACTGGTCTGACCTCACAGCTCCCTTAATAGGTTGCACAAGAAATCCGCTTTCTCACTGGGTCTGTTTGATTGTTTCCTAGAGGTTTGGCTTGAAGAAATCTGTGCTCCTGAAGCTGAGGAGCTGCAATTTGCAAGATTCACTGGCAGAGAGACAGGAGAAAAGATCAAACAGCACACTCTGTTTCCTTGATAAATCCTTCTTCTCCCTCCTCAGCTTTGCTCCATGCTTCTAGTTAAATCATAAGGCTAAAAGCAATATTAAATATGCATCTTTTTTTTAACAATGAAATAAATCCTGTCAAAACTGACAGCATTCCGATAAACAGGAAAAAGCTCAATAGCTCATTTCCCACAAAAGAACAAACAAAATGAAACCAATACTCAAACGACTTGAACTCCCAGTTCATGTGAAATTACTTTACCAGCAATGTCACAGAGCTCTGCATCAGAAGCATTAGCAAGGGCTTCCTCCAGTTCCGGCTCCAGAGTCACACTTTCCAAAACAGGATCCATTGGCTTCTGCTTGGGGATCCAAGCTTTTCCTATAAATGCAAAGTGAGGTCACTCGGTATAGCTATAGCACCTGTGTCACCAATAGCCATGTGGATGCATTTCCGTGGGGTGAGATTCGCACGGTGGAAAGGACAAAGGGGGCACAAAGACCTAGAGAAAAATTAGAGGAGACACTGAACCCCTTCCCATTAGCTTGGTCCAAGTCCTGCTGTGACATCAGCCAGGAGGTGCCTGCCAGACACCTCCAACTGTGGAGCTGGACTCTTTCACCAGCATGAAGGGCTGCACCTAGAAAAGCCCAATGGTACATTTGCACAGCGCTCAGAAAGCCATGCATAGCCTGACCCTGCAGGACTTCAGTTCTTTGAAGGCTACATAAAAAGGATGGAGATTTGCCAGCGTTCACTTGGACCAAGAGAGGTCAGTGGCCTGGAACCAGCACTGTGCAGGATTGGGGTCCCGTCACTGAGACAGCTCCTGCTGCTCACTCCAAATGCACAGTGTCAGAGCAGATGGCGTATTAGTCAAAAAAAGGCTGGAAAGGAGGTGGGGGAAGGGGTCTGGCAGCAGGCAGGGATAGCAGTTGTTTGTCCAGTGAGTGCACAGGATGCAAGGAGGAGCAAGCCTGGGGCAGCCAGTCTGGGTCAGTGTTGCTGCAGAGGACAGCCAGGCAGTGAGGGGAGACACAAGAGAGCATGCCAGACAGAGACTTTCATGCTCCATCTCCTGGGGCAGTAACAGACCAAGGAACAGGGCTTTTACATGCCAGTCAGAGGTGCAATGCAACAGGTACAGCTGGTAATGCAAAGCTGCCGTCTCTGCTGCTCACTTGTGGCCTTTTCCTAATGGGGGATCCTAAAATCATAGAACGGTTTGAGTTGGAAGGGAATTTAAAGTCCATCCAGTTTCAATCCCCCTGCCCTGGCAATCCCATATTCCATCACTCAGGGTGATTACCAGGCAAGCCAGTACTCCTTCTCTGCCAGAGCCATCTGTGTCCCAGGGAAGTGTGGGGCAGTGGATGGGGCTCATGGCAGTGCATGGCTGCTCCCAGCTCCTAACTGCTCTCACCACTAACAGGTGGCAGATCTCTTTGTGGAGGCTGAACGGGGCAGGTCTGAGATTTCACAACAGGGCACCTACTTTCGACTGCCTCCATCACCAGAGAAAAGAGAGGGCCTTGCAGTATTTTAACAGACGTGGTAGGGAGCAGTCTGTTGGGTAAACCCAGAGTTGCCACAGGACAGGAGGAGGAGGGATCCCAGAGCATTTCGGAGCAGTTCCCCCCCCGAAATAGTCCACGATCCCTGCAGAGAGATAGCGAATGCAAAGCTCTCAGCCAAGCATGCCAGCCAGGACTATTTTTGTCCCTGCTCTGAAACCAGAGTCAGCAGCACCAAAGAGGAGAAACAAAGATCCTAGTGCTCAGGGAGGTGCAGAAACAGAAGGGTCTAAATTTAGCCTCAAGGAAGAAGCAACTGCACTTCGGGTTCCCTGGGTATGAAATGGATGCTGCTATAAGAACAGCCTTTTGCAAAATGGCCCATCTCCTGCCTGTGCCCTGACAAAGGAGGCAGGAATCTGACTCCTGGGACACAGCTGCTCTCACAAAAATAGGCAGAGCGTCATCTGTGCCTGCACAGCCAGGCACTTTCTGGGTGCTCTGCAGTAGAAGGCCTGGGGAGGGCTGGCCCCCTCAGCTCTGGCTTGATGTGGAGACCTGAAACTGTTGTCCCACTGGACACAGCAGGCTCAGCAAACTGCAAGCATCATCTGGTCAGTTCAGCAGGGAATAGGAAAACCAGGACAAACTTACTTCTGCCATCACACATAACTCCTTTTGACATCTCAGTGTCAACGAAACTTACGGGTTTTAATTTTAGAAAGTTTCATCTCAGTCATGCTTAACTACAAGTTTGAACTTTAAATTAAATGATGTATGTGAATACAGCATTATATCTCATAACACAGAATGTACGCACACACCAACCCCTAGCCTCTCCAGCAGTAGGGCCAAGGGAGAGCACCTTCCATGGCAAACTAGTAAATCATCCTCCAAACTGCAAATGTAGTGATTTATTTCCAGCTCTGCTGCAACTGCGAATATGTAATTTACCACGTCTGGCTGACGGTCAATGTAAGCAGTGTCTTCACTCAACAGCGTGTTACAAGTGAAAATACGTTAAATGTATTTGAGACCACATCACATTGAAATACGATTAGCTCAGACCAGAAGCTGAGGACTCAAAATGCCAGCAATGTTTCCGTCTCCTGTGGAGCACTGCTAATACCTGCTGGGCTAGCCAGGCTGGTAGCCAGTGCAGGGCTGTGGTATGTTTGAAGTTGCTAAATCTCTCTTCCTGGTAGCACTCCATTTACTCTTCTCATTTACTTCTTTCAAGGAGAACCCTAAATTTTTTTTTTTTGCTAAAAATACCACCTCAAGTTTTATTGAATGGACAGATTTAACACAAGCTCTTTCTCAGACAGCCATGTGGATCAGGAAGGAGGCAGCTTTAAGAAAGACCTCAACCGAGAAACAAGCTCGAACGCCCACATTTTCATGTACCTATTTTTTTGATGTGGGGCAACCAGTAGTAAGAACAGCATCCAACCAAATATTCTGCTGCAGGAGGACAGAGGGAGACACAACAGCAGAAAAAAGCTGCTGAGAAGTTCCTGGAACCCAAACGCAAGGATGGACTGGACCGCATCCCACATTAGATACAGAGTGCTAACGGGAGCAGGAAACTCCTTTGCATAATAGGACATGTCTCAGCAGACCAGGAAAACATGCCAGAAGCACAGAAAAGAGAAAAGAAAGAACAGGCCCTAGGGCCACGCAAAGCAGGGGTGCAGCAGCCATCACAGGGTATGGTGCAGGAAAACAGAAACATGCATGCTGAGGGAGACTGGGAAATTATGTTGGGGTTGTTAAGAAGTGATGAAATCTAGGCAGGAACTGTTGGCATCATCACAGCTGAGGGGAGTTGTGGAGTTGCTCTGTACCAAGATGGAAGTTCAGAAGGCAAGGAAGGAGTATGAGAGGCAACGGTAGAGAAAAAGAGCACAGCCTGAAGGAACTCACAGGAAGATGGGGCAGAGAAGGAACAAGAAAGGACAGAAGATGATGTCTCCACCAGGTGCAGTGGGATGGGGACAGGAAGAGGCTGCACAGTGCTAGAGCCTCCATCCATCACTTAAAAACTTATCAGGCGGTACCCATCAGCAAGTGCATGGACCTCTTGGGCACATCCCAGTTTATTAGCCAGCCTGGGCTGCAGCTAGACAGCAGAGAGAGCAGATCCACTGCTCCAATGGCATCAAAATGAAATTGTGTTTAGCAATGCAGGTCGAACACAACCCTTCTGCTGTGTATCCACTGTGCCTTCATCATGACACATTCAGCATGGCACAAAGGGCGATCATACCTCTCTTTTCACCTGTGAAAGGAACCAAGTCTTCTCTGTCTTTAACATCCTTCGCCTGCTTTTCTAGGTGGGCCATGAGTTCCTCCCTTTTGAATGGGCCAGTTGGTGGCTTTTGTGTCTGATCGCGCTGCCTGAGCCCTGCCGGCAGCAATGCATTCTAAGCACAGAGGGGAGAAACATGGGTTATCTCTGCAGGCCACAGTCCCCACCCAAACTCCCTCTCCTCTCTACTTTCCTCATAGCACTGTCCTTCTTTCACATTGCTGAACAATTTACTTCTTGTGCTAAAGGTTATCACCATCCCAAACGATTCCAACATCATCTAAGACATGTCATGCTCATTCCCCTCTGCAATGTCAAATGCTGATTTCACTACAAGATCTCTATGCTGCCATGTGTATGTTTCTCTACAACAGCAGCTTTAGCCCTTCCTCTGGGGGCTTTCTGCCATCACTTCCCATTCCTACTAGCCTCTTCCCTCACTCACAATGCTTCTGCTGCCTCTTAGCAGCAATAACAGTGCCAGAACCAAGCTGCTAAGCTCAACCTATCTTCTCCTCCCTACATGTGTCTGCCTGAGTGTCCGCGTGCCCCACATATCCCAACCAGAATCAGTACAGGGAAGCCCCACAATCTTTCACAGAGCAGACCAGAGAGCTGCAGTAGTCTCTTTTGCTTTCCATGTTCTACCACAAAACTACAGGCAGGGTCTCACAGAGAAGGTCACTCCATCACAGAACAAAACCCCTACAAATCTCAGCCTGTTTTCAAAGAGCCTCCTAGTTATTTAGTCCCATGAGCTACCATGGGAAGTTGCTTTGTGCCTGACACATACAGCACGTAAGCACCTGCTTATATTTAAATATAGAACAGCCTTAATGCAGTAAGTAAGACTATTCTCGACACTAAGCATGTTCTTTAAAGCTTTGCTGGATAGAAGTCAACATTTGCTTTTTAAGACAGCTAATGTGATTTTAAACATGCTGATTTTTCCAGGCCTGGCTAAAAAAAATAATTCATTATAATTTAAATCTGCATCAGTGAAAACAACTAATAAAAAGCAATTAGACTTCAGGAGCCTTGGAGGGCAACAGAGGAGAACTGTGCCAGTGCATGAGCATGGAGGCATAGGAAACAGCTTGCTTCCTCAGGCTTTGTGCTGTATGAAGTGACTGTGCAATCTTCATGCTTTAACTCCTGTACTTGGGCTGCTTCCGTGCTGACAGATGCTGGCAATTATTTTACCTTTCTGCATCTTTCTGAGGCAGCTGTAACCAGTCCATCAGCCCACCACTTAATTCCAGGAGCTAGCCCAACACATCTTAATTATTTTCCTGTGTTGCAATTAAAAGTACTGATGATGCAACGCTGCCCATCATTTCCCCCAGAAACACTAACTGCACGTTGCAGGAACAATTTCTCACTTGGCAGTGCTCAGCCTCATCATCTAAAGTTGCTATATCCCAGAGGCCTGCCAGAGCCAGTTGGCTCTGCGCATCTCCTGATGTGGCCACAGTACAACACTGCCTCCAAAAAACTTTCATTGCTTCGCACCACCATGCCCAGCGTTTGCATATGAGCAGCTCCTATTGATGTTGGGAGGTTCCTAAAAAGCAATTATCTTATTTTGCAAAACTCTGGGACTTGGATTTCTGCCCAAATGGAGGAAAATACAAACCATTCGAAATTTGCTATGAAAAAACCCAAATAACCCACAAACCCCAGAACATTCCCTCCAAAGTGGCCTGATCAGAAGCAGAGATCCAGCTTATGGAAGTTTACTCCCCTGCACCAGCAGTGGCTCACATCAGTGCTGCAAACTACAGTGCTCGTTGCACCAAAGCATGCAGACCACAGCAATGGCAGTGGAATATCACAGAAACAAAGTTCCATGTGTAGCCTGTGCTTGTGATGGCAAAACTGCTTCTGCTCATCTGTGGACAGTATCTTCCATTCTTGCACTGAGTACAAGCTCTGCAAAGGATCCCACTTAAATACAGATTACTAATGCAGTCTATTCTCCCCCAGCTACTGGGATTTAGCAAATCTTGTGTAAAAATGACTTACATCAGGATCCAGCTCTTCCAGTTCATTCTCTAACTTCCTGAGCTCCTCCTCTGTCAGAGCTCCAAGGATCTTGTCTTCATCCAGGTCTCGGTATTTTTCTAGCTCCTTTCTGTAAGACATCTTAGAGGAGTCTTGTGAATCTCACTTTTATGCCGAAACAGAACCTGAAATGAAAATAAGAAGCATAACAGTGAATACATGAAACATGACACTGCAGCCCGGCTGGTCAGGGAATGCTGAATACCAAAGAGTTGCAGGAGATTTATTCTTAAAGCATGGCTGACTTCAAAGCCAGGTCGGATTGCTCAGGCCCCCCGTCCTTATCCTACATGCAAGTAATGGCCCGTGGTCATGACAGCTGCACAACTCCAGCAGCACATTGCCCCGCCACGGACTTACAGGGCAGCACTGAGGAAGCACTTTGCACTAGACCCTGGCTGAAGATATCCTTCTCCAAGCAACGTCAGATGTTAGTAAAGTGTACTAGGTAGTTTTTCCATGAAGGACAACAAACCACAAATCATAAAGTCTGCAGCTCTCAGGCCCTTACAAGCTCCCAGCAACACCTCCCTGCATGTGGCACTCCAGATAACATTGCCATCAGGTGGAAAAATGGATTTCTAACATCACTGAGTACCTCTGACCCCTGCAAAACTCCTTAAGATCACACCATGCAGCACTCCTTCCCATGTTTTAAAGCCACAAGAAGATCAGGAAGTATTATCCACTTGTGTTCAGAAGGCTGCCAGATAAACTTGCTGTTTAGTGACTCACCTTCCCCGAGACAACATGTGTTTGCACTGCTGAAAGCTAAGCAGGTGACCTGAATGTTACTGCATGTCTAAAACAACCCTTCAAGAAGAGAAGTGGGAGTAACATACTAAATGACCTATTTGGATAATCCCAGCTAACCCAGGGGTTTGTCCCATGTCTCCTAATATAAAATGCCACACAGAATCACACGCACGTAACTGGACCTCTGCCAGCTCTAAAAGACTGTTGTAGACTTTCTATGAAGGTCAACTTGTTTAAAATGTACAGGTGGGTTAAAAATACACTCACTACAACACTACCCAACTCTACATTCTTGTCGAAAGTTTCCTTCTGTTCCATAGCATTGTTTGTAAACTTACAATTCTTTTGGCTCAATTTTTGCGTAGAATATTGAACTCCAGATAACCTCAAGTGACTTTTCCTACAGTTTAAAAAAAAGTTTTGTTATTCTCTCAAGTGGCATTTGCATTAAAATAACAACAAGGACTGTGCATTTTTCAAGGAACCAAACATCTTTCGAGTTTCTATAAATGGCCTCTTTCCAGCTAATGTGGAACGTCAGAGCCCTGCCCCAAGTCACATCTCCCTAGTTTTGCCCATCCTCTCAGGGCAGATCACGACTTATGATCGCTCTTCATTAGCAGAGAAGTGTATTTATACAACTTATAACGCAGCTGCTGTTCCAGATAGGAAAATTATCTTTAGCTTGGTCACAAAAGGGCACACTAACGCACACACGGCTCGACAGCAAGCCCTTAAATTTAGAGCTGTCATTTGGTCAGACATTCAGTTTCCCACTGTTGCGATGGCAATTCCTGCATCACTCGCATTCCTGCCACTCGCCACTTAGGAAGTGGAGTGCCAGGAGATGGTGCCTCCTTCATGGGAGGAACGGCTGGCCCAGGCTCCCCCAGCTGGGAGCTGAGAGGGTGAAAACCAGCTTTTTGTCGGGCTAGTGTGCTCTGTGTGGCACTGGGACTGAGGGCAGCATGAGGCTGAAGGAGGAAGCACAGGCTACAAGGCTTGGTGGCCTTGGATAAGCGAGGGGGTGGGGAGATCCCAGCACTCTAGCACTTTACCAAATCAGTGCAAGGCACCTCGAGCCACAAGACTGACGTGCAGCAGTCATATATCAGTGAGGTTTGGAGCCACGTCCAGCAGCTCAGTAAGGCTGCCCTTCTGGTCAGTGTACAGAAATGCAGAGCCTTTATCACAATTACCCACAAACAAATGCTGGTCGCCACAGCAGTTATTATTACTCTGATGTGGGAGATCCTAGAAAAGCAACCTGGGCCTGTATCTGGAGATGTTCTGTGCCACTGCAACCTTAGAGGAAAGTGCATGAGCACCTAAACACAGCCCCTGCAGGGTTAACCTTGCTGCCTCTAGCCAGAAGGATGGAAACTGTCAGCATTGAGAGGCAAAAGGCAGGACAGACATCGTATATCAGCACACACAGGCAGCACTTCTGGAAATCACTCCAGGTTTCAAAGTATCTTGCAGAGATATGAAGCTGGGGCTGCATATAGCAAAGGCCTTGAGGGCTGAGGACAGGTGCAGAGCTGGCCAAAACGCAGCTGAAATCCCCCCCAGGGAGCATTTCATTTGCTATGTGTCCCAAGCAGAGCTGCTGCGGTTGGACAGTACCGTCACAGCCCTGCTGGTGCAGCTGGGCAGCGCCAATGGCTCACCAGCTCCCATGGAGAGTGCATCAGGAGCACTAACCACGTGCATGGCAGCCCACAAACAAACCATGTGGGTTTAGCGTCACATCCTGCAGCACAGCCCCCAGGACCAGTATGTTCGCTGGCTCTCCCTTATCTCCACACCCCAGGCCTCTTCTACCCTATCTTGCTAATGAGTGCTGGGAGAAAAAGCAAATAGCCTGCCTGCTGTAAATGGCAGGAGGGCTTTGTACTGCCAAAAATAAGAAAGCGGTCAAATTCTGCCTAAGGATAACTGTTATCATTTATACGATGTGCTGAAACACTCACCTCCACCAACAGCTCTCCCTGACTAGGGTTCACACATGGTTTAACACAGGTCCCCACAACACCTCCACTCCAAAACAATATGAAGATCCTCCAAAACAACTGCAACAATATATTGAAATTTTAAATCCATACGCTTCTGGACATTCAGGAAAGACTTAACCCTAATTCACCACAAATCTGCTCCACCAAATCTATTCTCAATACCTTCCTAAAATGGCAGGTTTGATTTTTTGGTGTTTTTCATTAAGCCTAATACACTTTTCATTCTATCAATGAAGGAAACGCCACAATGAGATGTACCTGTAATACACAGAAGCTACACAGGACTGGCACTATTGCAACTGTAAGTCCTCAAAAAATTGAAATTCATATTGAGCTCCAAGACAGTAAGGTATGAGCTCTCACTCTCCTGAGTATTCATCAGACACATTAGGAAACAACTGAAACACTTGCGCTTGCTAAGCTTGAAGAGCACACAAGTGGTATGCATGAAGATCAATAAAAAGGGTCAAGGTGACAAATTAAATCAGATGGAAGACATTCACCACGGCTCACCTATAGGTTCCTATCATGAATACAGGAAAACAAAACAAAACAAAAAAGGCAACATTTGTGATTATGAGAGGGATGTAAGAGTTTCTTTCTGAAAACCGCTGAACAAACAAAAGCATGCTGTAGAACAAATGAAAATGAAAAATATCTCATACAACACTGGAAACACTCCTTTCACTGCTCTGCACCTTTCACAGCCCCTCTGCAGAACTCTGCCCTTTCTGGGGCACCAAAACCTGAGAACAGCACTAACAGGGAACCAGAAAACCAGTGCAGGGAACCAGTGGAGACTGAGGGAAGGTGGAAAAGTTGTCCACACAGGACCACTTTCTCCCATCTATGGCAGAAAGAAAGCATGGGGATGTGGTTGTGCTCCTCAGGTGGGCATGTAGGGAGGGGCAGCTAAGAGCTCAGGCTGCAACAGGTTGCTCAGGGAGGCTGCAGAGCAGCACAGGTACCACCGAGTTGGAGGATCTGCAGGCTCATCGTTCAGTGTTATGCTTCAGGAAAAGAGCCACAAGGAAGCAGAACTGGGTGAAGTGACAAAAACAGCAATGAGCAAAACAAATTCCAAGAAGATACAAAAACACCATAGAGAAAGTATAGAGGCTGATTCCCCTGGGTGCTGTATAATGTGATGTGACGGTGGTCATGCACACACTTGTGCTGGGAAGCCCAGCCTCTAACTGCACAAACGCCCACGTGCACCAGCACGCCGACAGCAGGAGAATACAGAAATCTCTATTCTCTTCATGCGTATGCTGGGAGAAAGGGCAACTAACCTCAGAGAAGATACAGTGCTTTTTGATGATGAAGTCAGTTATCAGTCCAACCCCGACTGCAGTGTTCGGCAGAAGCTGCGGCACGTGGCTCTCAATTCCACAGCCGCAGGGACTGCAGCATGCAGGACGGTTTGGTGCATCCTGAGTCACCAGGCACACCGGATCACCGGCAGAAGGCAGGGGCCAATGAGAGTCATGGCTGAAGAAATTAACCCCCGCCTGCAAACAACTCTCCAATCTACTAGGAAAGTTCTTCAGTGCTCTGAAATAAGAAAGCAGACCAAAGACTTGGGCTCTGAGATAAGGCGAACAAGCGTCACCACATAGATATCGATGACTCTTGGAAATAACTGACAAGTTTGAAGGCAGGAGGCTATTCAGGATGAAAGCTGCTTTTAAGCAGCATCAGGAAGTCCTCAAAATCAGCCCCTCTTTGACTTATGAAGGGTTTTGATTTATGACATTTTTTCATAGCTCAAGTATAAACCTGACTCAAAGTTCAGAGCTATTATTTTTACAGTATAAAAATGATAAACCCATGTCAACCAATTCCTCTGTAGTTGCTGCAATTTCTTTTTTCTTTTCTTTAACTTTCAATGCAACTTTGATAAATGCCAGGGCTTTTCTGAGAAACTATATATATGTCAGATGATCATTTCCTATAGACTCGAGAGAAGTTACATACCTTCTGTGCATACACTTAGACCTCACTGAATCATCCAGGTGTAAATTCAAGATGCATGCTGTGCAGACGTGAGGAGAAAATCAACTCCAGTTGGTTTTCTAAATGAAGACTGTATTTTTTTGTGGCTTTTCAGTCCTCTGATAAACCTTAAAGCCATTAGCTAACTAATGAAATCTCATATAGGACTCAAACCATAATTCCTTGCCAACTTGCACGAGCCTGCAAAGGGTCCATCAGCCCAGGTGTAAAGCAGAGCAAGCCCAAGGCACCTCCTTTGGCTGACAGTCAAAGAATGAAGGAGAGAGCTGGGGCATTTGCAGGGAGGTCTAGAGGAAGAGGAGGTAACCAGAGGCACTTGAAGAAGGGGGAATGGCTACAAGTTCTAGAGCTGGGGCAGACACAGTGGGGATGTAGAGATGAATGACATCTATCCACCAGAATGTGAGTCTACATCTCATGGGACAGCTTGCAAATCCTGGGCTTGCATCCCAGCATACCTGGGTGCTGATGTGCATGCACCTGACTCCACAGCCACCCAGCTGTTTGAGTTATTGAGCACCACATCTCCAGTTCCCAGGAATTTCCCAAGGGACCAACAAGTCAAGGCCAGATTCAGTAACAACATAGGGAAAGATGCACATCAGCTTCTTCTGAGACCACATCTGAAAACATGAGACTATGTGAATTTTGCAAACCCCAGTGGCAAAGCAGTGTGCAAGCTGAGCTGAATTCATCCCCAGTGTTATCACACAGCCTTACGCATACAAAATTCTGACTACCAGGTGCATCCCGTCTCTAGTTATCCTGGTCAAGAGAGAGTCAAATGCAGGTGTGCTGGAAAAGGAATGTTCTCCTCACAGAACAGAGATACAAACACGACACCTGAATCCAGCGACCCCTTCTCTGGCTGACACAACCAGAGCCCAGCAGTGGCCTTGCAGATGGCTCCGCATCCTATATCTGCAGTACAGGCAGTGAGATGTTTGCCGCTTCCAAGTGAACGTACTTTGTTCTCACTAAACACCAGGTCTTTGCCGTGGAGAAATGACAGGAAGCCAAACATCTAAAGCCAGTCCTATTAAAGGAGTGGTCTCCTGCATATTTTTGTAGCTTCTTGTTTTGAGCTGATCTCATTATCTCAGCCAGGGATGAAAGTACTTTTTAAACCAGCCATAAACGCAGCTACAGCGCCGAGAGCTGTTGGTCTGCTTGGGCTCTGCATTGCTACCTTTAATGTTAAAGCTACAAGAGACTTTCTACAGACTATGCACTGGACTTGCTGTCCAAGCTGCACTAGAAAGCATCTAGCCAGGAGTCCACACAGGTGGGTATTCCCCCCTGCTGCAGCTGGAAGCTGCATCCAGTTTCATGCCCCCTAGCAGAAGACTAGTCTTGATAATCTGAAAAGACTCCAGTGCAGTGCCATCAGGATAGGCAGGAGGCTGGGACACAGAAGATGTGAGGAGAAGCTAAAGGGATCTGTACTTCTTCAGCCTGGAGAGGTGAAGGCTGCAGTGGGCTCTAATGGCAGTGATCATTCACTACCAAAAGGAAAAGGACTTCTAGAGAAGACAGAACCAGGCTTTTCCTGAGAGATGCACACAGGAAAGATAAGGGGCAAAGGGAATAAGTTGTGGCAAGGGGAAAACTTGCTGCGAAGAGTGGTACAGCCCTCACATAGAGACCAGAGATGTGGTGGGATCTCCATCCTTGGATATTCTATGCTCAACTGGGCAAGGTCCTGGGCAACCTGATCTAGCTCTGGGGCTAGGCCTCCTCAGAGGAGAACACTGGACTAGGAATTTCCAGAGCTCCTTTCCCACCTAAACTTTATGTGACTTTGTCTCAGAAGAATGTGTAGATATGTCCAACTGTTCAGGTTCCTCCTCTGAATGCCAGGGGGTTACACAGGGCAGGTACAGGGGTCCAAGCTGGTCCCTTACATTTCACAAGAACTTCTTTCCTGCACTCACTTCATTTAACTGCCTGAAAGAAAGTCCTCACTGCTGTGATTCAAACTCGTATTCTGATTCTAGTTGGACACATGGGGGTTTAGCTGCCTTCCCCTGAAACAAACTGTTAAAACACCATGAGTTCAGACATAGTTAAAGGTCACCTTGGCTAAGCACCTTGCTTCTGCAGCATGAATGAGCCACTCAGCCTCCCAGAGATCACCACTGCATCTTGCTTTGCAGCTTTCTTACGCTAAAGTGAGAAATCCTTGTGCAGCTTACAATGTAGCTAAGGATCATCTTGAATGATTCTCAATAGAACAGAGTGTACAAGGTAGCTGGTGTCCCCAGCCCCTGCTCAGCAAGCAGTGCCCATCAGCTTCATCCTTTAGGTTTCCACAGCAGAGCTGGGCAGTGGTAGCACATTCAGGCCCTGGATGAGAAGAGTGGACAAATAAAAGACAGGGGATGCTCCAGACAGTGAGAAGCTCTGTCATGTCAGAAACAGAAAGCTGAGCTCAGTACACACCCTCATCGCTCCAGGCAAGTCAGTCACCAACTGGAAAGACTGAGACCTTCTCAGCCTTCCTGCAAGAGGCTCACGCCTAATGAAATTCAACAGGGAATATGCTGTTCCTTTAGGAAACTCAGACTTCCTCTGGTTTGGGAGGAATCAGAATCAGCAGCCGTTAATCTTACACAATTTACATTCAAAAAGAAAGATCTAGAGGAATCTATCAAAGCACACCATGACTTCTGCCTGTCTACATGACACGCTGGATCTATCAAAGCACACCATGACATGCTGGCCATGCAAAACACATAATCCTAACTGGAGTTATTGTCACCACTCAGAACCCTACAGCCACCAAGTTCAATACGCCTTAGACAACATTTACTGATGATGATGCTTCATTCACATCATCCTCATGCCAGTGTTGACCTTCCCATCATTGCACTTGACAGCTCCACAGCAAATGGCTTGCTGTCCGAAGTCACACACATTATGCAAAGCTCCCTGTGCTCAACCAATGCGACCTCTCCCTTCATCCACTGGTCCTGAGGGAAGTTCTTAATACTGGCTGCACTCTCCTGTACCTTCTGCTCTCCTTGCATGCCAGGAAGTGCAGCTCACTAAGCACCCAATCTGACACTCAAAAACTGCCTCTGTCTCCTGGCCCTCCTTTCCTCAACACTCCCGTAGCTTGCAAGCATGCACAACTCAATACTGGTGCTTACTAAGCAGTTTTTCTTATCAGGATCAACCAGCAAACAGCCTGTATGTTTGGTGACCAGGTAACATGTAACGGGGCAAAACTCTGCCAAAGTCTAAATACAAACCATACCAGCTGTATCTCCCCTTTGTGTATTTTTAGGTACACACTTGGAAACACAGTTATGTGTTCTCCTATTTTGAGTGAGGTTCTCTCATCCACCTGGCACGTACTTAATTGCTTAATTACTAATCCCTATGAAAAGCGCATAGGCATATTTGAGTCATTAGTGACACTCAGTTTCTGCTCTGTAACTTGAACCCTTCCACCTGGAAACTTCACAACCAGCACAATCTCTGCTGAAAAGGGGTAGTGGGTTTCTTGCCTGAACTTCTGTTACTCCTCAGAGGGACTCCAGCTTCTCTGGCACACACTAGGTGCAGGGAGCAGTTGAACCTGATGAATGTCATGTGAGCACAGGAGTAGAAAGGCTCCTACCTTGCACTGAGCCATGCCTTGGACCCTTTAACATGTGATGGCATGTCCTGTAAAGCAGAGGCCCTGCCAGACTGCCCAGAGCAAATCACAGCAACCTCTTAGTAACACACCCCGGTGTGCATGATCCTGATCCCATCCTACTGCCAGTGTGGCTGCAGCAGAGGAATTGAAATGTGCCCTGAATAAGTTGATACTTAGTGAACACAGGAGCAAAATGAGTACTGTTCCAGTAACAATAAGCAAGTGGTGTATGCTATACACCAAATCTGAATGAGGCATTTAACAGAGGTGGCACTCTCACACTGTCTTCCAAGGCCTGAAGGAACAAAGATACTACGTCCACCGGGGAGAGCTACAAAACCACACAGTGCTGGAAATGGGAAGAGTTCTGGGGAATCATAGAATCATGAATCATAAGGTTGGAAGAGACCTCTGAGATCATTGCGTCCAACCGTGCCTGTCTCTATTAAACCATATCCCTAAGAAACTCATCCACCCGTCTTTTAAACACCTTCAGGGATGGCGACTCCACCACCTCCCTGGGCAGCCTGTTCCAATCCCTGATCACTCTTTCAGTAAAGAAATTCTTCTGAATGTCTAATCTAAACTTCCCCTGGCACAACTTGCGGCCATTTCCTCTTGTTCTCTCACTTGTCACTTGCAAGAAGAGACCAGCATCCACTCCGACACAATCCCCTTTCAGGTAGCTGTAGACAGTGATGAGGTCTCCTTTCAGCCTCCCCTTCTCTAAGCTAAACAACCCTAATTACCTCAGTCGCTCCTCACAGGGCTTATTCTCCAGCCCCCTCACCAGCCTCGTGGCCCTTCTCTGCACTCGCTCCATTCCCTCAATGTCCTTCCTGTAGTGAGGGGCCCAAAACTGAACCCAGCACTCGAGGTGCGGCCTCACCAGTGCTGAGCACAGGGGCACAATCACCTCCCTGCTCCTGCTGGCCACGCTGTGTCTGATACAGACCAAGATGCCACTGGCCCTCCTGGCCACCTGGACACACTGCTGGCACATGTTCAGCCGGCTGTCAACCAACACCCCCAGGTCCTTCTCCACCAGGCAGCTCTCCAGCCACGCTTCCCCAAGCCTGTGATGCTGCACAGGGGTGTTGTGACCTAAATGGAGGACCCGGCACTTGGCCTTGTTGAACCTCATCCTGTTGGTTTCAGCCCATCGATCCAGCCTGTCCAGATCCGTCTGCAGAGCCTCCCTTCCTTCAAGCACACCCACACTTGCACTCAGCTTGGTGTTGTCTGGAAATCTGCTAAGGGTGCACTCGATGGCTTCATTGAGATCACTGATAAAGATGTTAAACAGGACTGGACCCAGCACCGAACCCTGGGGAATACCACTCGTGACCGGTTTCCAACTGGATTTACTTCCATTTACCACAACCCTTTGGGCCCGGCCACCCAACCAGTTTTTTACCCAGTAGAGGCTGTGCCTGTCCATGCCGATGGCAGCCAGTTTCTCCAGCAGGATACTGTGAGATACGGTGTCAAAGTCTTTACCAAAGTCCAGTTACACCACATCCACAGCCTTTCCCTCGTCCATTGTCATAGAAGGAGATCAGATTGTTCTGGCAGGACCTGCCTTTGGTGAACCCATGTTCACTGGGCCTGATCACCTGGTTGTCCTGCGCATGCTGTATGATAGTACTCAAGACAATCTGCTCCATGACCTTCCCCGGTACCGAGGTCAGACTGACAGGCCTGCAGTTCCCCAGATCCTCCCTCTGACCTTTCTTGTAAATGGGTGTAACATTTGCAGTCTCCAGTCAAGCAGCACTTCCCCAGTCAGCCAGGACTGCTGGTAGATGAGGGAAAGGGGCTTGGTAAGGACCTCTGCCAGTTCCCTCAATACCCCTGATGGATCCCAGTATTGCTGTAACATTGTTTCAATGCTTCTCTCAGGGCATTGGTTGCTATTGGTTGCTGCTAGCCGGAGTATCCTGTGCTGGACAGACTTAGGTCTGACCCAGGGTAGCCTCTGATTTGTGTTTATCTCATTCAGCATGAATGACTAGGAAAAACTCCCTTTGAGGAAGGTGATGCACCTCTGGGATAGGGCACTAGGGAGGTGGGGTGTCCCTCTATGGGGGTTCCAGACATAGAAAGCAATAACGTCCCTGGCTGAGGAGAAATCTGCTGTGAGCTGGGTATTGACTAGAGAACTGCTGACCCACCAACAACACTAGGGTTCTGTGCTATAAATCATATGGCTATTTAGCACCATGGAGCCATGAAACACCATTTTCACCTCCTGTTGCTTCCAAGAGTCCAGTAATTTTACAAAGTAAACATGTTTTGACTATAACTCCCTGCCTGGAATAAAGAAGTGAAGACAGTCTTCCTAGCTCATGATTTGCAGGTATCTGTCAACTAAGAGGAAAAAAATCAGAAAGCAGATCCCAGCCTGCTCCTTTTGAGCTGCACTGGGGTTTCACAAAAACTCCAAATGCCTGAAAAACAGTGAAGCAGCAAAAGGAAAAGCAAAACAGTTCACCTGCAAACATTACATTCAGCAGAACATCATTCTGGGAGACTGAGTTACACATCTAGCAACAGGGGAAAGACGCTTCTTTCTAAAGGATCTCATAAAAGGATAGATCAAACTATTCTTTGGGTGAATGAAAGTAAAACATGGGCAAAGGAAATTAGTAATGAGACAGACCAGGCTGCCTCCACATCCGTTGGACTTCCCCAAATACACCAAGCAGAAGGGGAGGCAGCAACATATTCCCAATATTATGCAAAAACGTGTTATCGTCTGGAGAAAAGCCAGCAGACCATCACAGATGAGAAATGCGTGGAGAAAAGAACAAGAAGAGTCGGACTGGAAAACAAAGCAGGCTGAAGGGGGGGGGGGGGAAAGCCCTGTCAGGAGAAAAAAATGAGACCTCAAAATTAGTTGCAGTGAGTATGCAATGCAGCCTGCATGCTGCAATACCCAAATGCAAGTACATTAGGGCAACACATATAGAGGCTGCCAAGGGACAGCAGTGAAGATTCTTCTGCACCACTGCAAAAGGTGTCTGGCTTTGGGCATCATGGTGCCAGGAAGACAGTGTTTGGCTTCAATGCTGTAGCACAGCTCCTTCTTCCAAGAAGACAAAAGATGAAGGGCTCACTGCCATAACCCGAAGCAGGACTCGTGTGCTCCAAAGCTTGTCCAGCATATGCTCTATCAACTAGCCTAAGAGCAGGTGCTACCTCTTGGCACAAATCTTGTATCTTTGATGAGAAATGAGGAATTCAATCACCACTCTCATGTGAGCTGCTAGGTCACACATGGAAGGCATTTTAAAATAGCCTCAGCCATATCGCTGAGCACCTTTCTGGCTCAAGGTCCAATAAGGCAAGGAAAGAGGGAAAGCAACCGGAGAGAGGACCTCTGCCTAGAGGTAGGGCAGCCAGTCCGGAAGAGGGGCCGTGGGCAATGGCTTCAGCCTAACAAACTACCCCGGACCATTTCAAAAGAATAGAGACGAGCACATCAGGATGGCATGTGAGTGAGGGCAGAACCAGTGTCCGGCTGAGTGCAGTTTTCTTTGAGATAAGCTGGACAAAGGATGGACCTTGGAAAACATACCACAAGGACTCAAGGAATCTTATATACGCACACATACACACACACAATTTCTACTTTTCTCATACAAAAGCAGTGTGTCTTTCTATTGATCCACCCCCTGGAGAACCATTTAATGGCTTTCAACTGTAAGGGGGAAGATTTAGATTAAACACTAGGAAGAAATCCTTCACACTGAGGGTGGTGAGACATTGGCAGAGGTTACCCAGGGAAGCTGTGGATGCCCCCTCCCTGGAAGAGTTCAAGGCCAGGTTGGATGGGGCCTTGAGCAGCCTGGTCTGGTGGGAGGTGTCCCTGCCCATGGCAGGGGGTTGTAACTGGATGGGCTTCAAGGTCCTTTCCAAACCAAACCATTCCAAGTTTCCAAACACGTCAACTGTTAGAAGGAACCACTGCTCTCCCCGATCCTGCAGCTTCTCTGTGAGCTGCCCAGCATCCCCGCTGCCACCCCCATGCCTCCCAGGGTCCCCGTGCCCGCCGCGGGGACAGAGCCTCCCCGCTTCCTGACAGGGAGGGATGGAGCCGGGGAGAGATGGGGGTAGGCAGGGATGGAGGCAAGGAGGGATGGAGGCAGGGATGTATGCAGGTAGGGGGGGATGGCGGCAGGGGCGGGATGGATTTGGGCAGGATGGAGGCAGGGTGGATGGAGGGCAAGGGGGTTTTGGAGGCGGGGGGCATGGAGGCGGTGGGGATAGAGGCGGGGGGGATGGAGGGCGGGGGAATGGAGGTAGGGGGGAAAGGCGGCGGGGGGAGATGGAGGCAAGGAGGATGGAGGCGGGGGAGATGGAGGCGGGGGAGATGGAGGCGGGGGGATGGAGGCGGGGGGATGGAGGCGGGGGGATGGAAGCAGGGGGAATGGAAGCAGGGGGGGGGTGGAGGCAGCGCCCCAGCACCCCGCGCTGCCGGGCGCAGGCGGTTACTATTTATGCTGAGGCGGTGCCGACCCAACGCTGTCGCAGAATCGCCTGTTTGGAAAAGACCTTTGAGATCATCGAGTCCAACCGTACCTGTCCGCTACTAAACCATCCCTGAGCACCTCATTCACCCATCTTTTAAACACGTCCAGGGATGGGGACTCAGCCACCCCCTGGGCAGCTGTGCCAGTGCCCCACAGCCCTTTTTAGTGAAGAAATTGTTACTGGTGTCTAAAAATCTCCGTGCCGCCCCGGTGCCCGCTTACCGCTCCCGCCAGCCGAGCCGAGCCGAGCCCGGGGCGCCTCCTGCCCGCGCCGCTGCGAGGGGGCCGGTCCCAGCCCCGGCCCCAGCCCCGGTGTCACTCAGCGGGGCCCCTCGCCCCTCCCGCCCCGCTCTGCGCCGTCCTCACCCCCGCCGCCGGGAGGAGGGCAGGGCTGCACCGCGCTCTGCCCGAGGGGCGTCCCTGCTCGTGGCGATGGAGGCGCGCCGGAGCCTGCCCTCCTGCAGGGAGCCCATCCTGGAAGTGTTCCCCTCCTTGGAGGTGCTCAAGGCCATGATTCTATTATGATCCCACTGCACGCATCCTCCTCCCCCAGGAGGAGCTGTGCAGCCCTGGGACGGGGGCAGCACGGGGGTCTGAACGCTCAGCAGGAGCAAGCCACGGCCCCCCTGGCTTCGGGGTGGGGGTGTCCCTGCTGCCAGCACCTCAGTGTAGGGGGCTACAGGAAAGCTGGGGAGGGACTTTTTGCAAGGGCAAGTACAGATAGGATGAGAGGGGAATGGCTTTAAATTGGAAGGGGGAAGATTTAGACAAAACGCTAGGAGGAAATTCTTCACGATAAGGGTGGAGAGGCCCTGGCACAGGTTGCCCAGGGAAGCTGTGGGTTCCCCCTCCCTGGAAGTGCTCAGGGCCAGGTTGGATGTGGCTTTGAGCAGCCTGGGCTCGTGGGAGGTGTCCCTGCCCATGGCAAGGGGGTGGAACTGGATGGGCTTTAAGGTCCCTTCCAAAACCACTCTACGATTCTATATTTCATAGTCACTGCTTCCCTACAAACACCATCTGTATCAGTGCCCCTACTAATTCCACACCTTACTTTATTCCCTGTCAACTTGCCCTGTCCATTCAGTGGCAGCCACCTCCTAGAGCAGGTCCAAGTCTGCCATCAGCCCAGAGAGCCGCCTTCCAACCTCGTAGCGTCAACAATTTTAATACAGCTGCTGCCAAATCTCCTTTCCCCAATCTCACTGTTGAGTCACATAAAGCCCCATGGATTTGCCCCACAATCTTTTATAACAAATCTTCCACAGAGCATCAGACCAAAGCTCCTGCTTATCTCTGCCATCACCACCAACAGCCACAACCCAAAAGAGTGAAGGGGCCCCCAGATGTATCAGAGGAGGGTAGGCTATCTGAACACTTCTCCAGCCCCACACTTCCCAGGCCTAATGATGTCCTTCATCTGAAAATGCCCTCCATCTCTGTGAGATGGTAAGTGGTTTTTTGGTTTGTTTTGTGTTCCAGTTCATCATACTGCTGACCTGGCTGGAGCTGACGTTCAGTGTCCCATGGCATTTAGAGGAAGACCTGCAGTTAGTCCTGAAAATGCTGCTCATGGCTAAGCCAAATGAAGGATTCCAATGGGCACCCTGCCAAGCACTGGATTCAGTGCATGCCTCATAGAGGTGAGCAGAGTTATGGCCCAAGTCATGGCAGCTGCCATCAGGAGTGAACAGGGCACTCTAAACCATCCAGTTCACCCACAGACTGACCAAAGTGCCTGGACTTGTTCAGGATGAAGAAGCCTGACGGGTCCCAGATCAGAGAAGCCTAGACATCAGTATCTATGCTACCTGCTTACCAAGCGTCTTTCTCCAGCACGTGCAAACTGCCAGCAGCTCAGGAATGGATCCACCAGCACCACCAAGCTTCCCTACAAGTCCACACCAGCTTTGCCACTTAATTTTTATCCCATCTTGCTGCTGTCAGATCTAGGTTTGTAGGCATCAGAAGCTCATCCAAGGCAAGTACCACTCAGCCTCCTTCAGGCAAGACATTAACCCAGCTTCTCAGCACATTCATTTTCAGTGTAAGGATCAGTGATGATTCTTTTTTAGCTGTCTACCATAACACACTGCAGTTAATGTAATTTAATGTAATGTAATTCAGTAATGAATGCTGCAAGCAACGTGCCTCGCAGCACAAGACACTCAGTATGGAGAATGCCAACTACCCCTCAGCCCTTCTTCAAAACAAACAGCTCTCAGGGTAATGGCTTAGCATGCTTGAAGCACATCTGTGCAGGTCACAAGGTCCTCTTGCCCTAGCCAAGTTCTAACCTCTCAGAACAGCACAGTTCAGGACTGCCAGTCTGAAAACTACCAACTAAGAATAAAAGAACAGAAAAGGAAACTTTCAGATTTTATAAAGATTTAAAGGGAGTTTGTTTGTTTTTCACTGCATGATTCTTCATCACTTTTTTCATCTAACATAATCAGTACATGAGAATCCAGGCTCTCAAACATTTGCCTGATGGGCAGCAACCGTGAAAACGAAGGATGAGTGTGGTGAAAACACAGGGATGAAAAGAGCTTTGCAACAGAAGTCTGTCCCAATGGGGAAAGGGTAGCCCAGGAGTGAAAACCATGGAGATAGGAATCCATCTTGGGATGGCAAAGGTTATCACTGATTAAACAGAATTCCACAAAATGACCCAGGGTAAACACTGGGAGGTGAAAACAGGTAAACTTAAGCTTTGTAAACTTAAGTAAATACAGCTGAGATGGAATAAACAGAAAAGAGATGGTTTGAAAGCGATTATTGTTCACAGGGTTGGGAAAGTAAGTGATGTGCTTTGGATTTCTAATTATTACAGGGTCATCTGTTTTCCCTAGGTAATGAGTGATCACTTTCCAATTTATAAAATTCTCAATGACCCACAAAATGTCTAACAATGCTGCATTCCCTTGTTCTGGCTAGGAAGTTATATAGGGCGGGGTCCCAAGAATTACCTACTTCATCTCTGTATCCCAAGGGAGGATCAGCTGGTCTTCTGCAGATACATCCCACCTGTTTTTAGTATTTCTAATGAAACTGGAGTTCCAGTTAATTTTCTGGCTCTCTTTAGAACAGTTGCCTCACACGTAACCTAAACTTGGCTGTCCGCAGTTTAAACCCTTATGTGTTCTGTTTTCCCTGCATATAAAACTAGATTCTTTATCAGTTAAAACTTTTGAAAGCATTCCTCTCCTTAGCCTTCTCAGATCCAGAATAACTACAAACCAATCTATTTCTAGACTTCAATTGTTCTAGCTTTTATCTGAATTCTCTGTACCTAAATCCACACTTTTCTTGTAGGACGGTGCCCAGAGCTACATACACAGTTCTGGTGGAGGCCCTTCGTATAGCTGTCAGAATGGAAAGACCATGTGAAAGAGTAACTCCACCACCTGCTGGATTCAGGCACATGTCATGGAAGCACCTCTGGTGAAGTGTCATGCATTCACAAAAGCAGAGAAACCGTTCTCAACCTCAAACACAGACTCCTGAAGTTAAAAACCTCACAGCATTCTGTGCGAATCAACAGCTTGCACAGAGCAGCAGGTCTAATGCCTGCTAGGGAACAGCAGACTAGCTACTAACTACTAATTATGCTAAATACTTCGTGGATCAGGAACTTCATCAAACTCAAAGTGGTCACTTATGGTGTAGAGCCAACATCTTCTGCATGTTTTTCAAAGCCAGAGCACAAAATGTACTCAAATAGTACAAGCAGGTCAATTAGCAAATAAATCAGAGTCATACAGGCTGGTCGGGGGAGAGGGGGAAGGTCACATTAAAAGTTGGTGTAAATTCATAACTCTGCAACTGAAATTGCACAGTGTAAGACAACAGCAGGTAGGTAACAAAGTAATGGCAAAGTACCTCTAGTGTACTATACCCACCATAACTAGTGGGCTAGTTACAAACGTACGTTAAGACAGGGCTGTTACTGTATTGGGAATGGGCCTGAAGACAGGGAGGCATCTCAATGCAGCCTCTGGATACAATGTATGAACTGAACACAGCATTACATTAATTGCTTTGGGTTGGGTGTACGCTCAAGGTACGCATGAAACAGTTCACCGCATGGAGAGTGGTGCTTTTGGGTTTGCTGATGAGCTAGACCACATTCCATTTTACCAACACACAAAGCAGCCTGTGTGAACTCCAGTACTGAGCTGTGAAAACACAGGAGGCTGCATGAGCATTGTCCTCGCTTCTCATATGGGTTTTTAGACTCTGGAGCAGCCAACAACAACTAAGTAGAAGGTGAGATACACTCTAAGAGCAGACAGGTTCAAAAAAGCATCTTGAATCTCTTGAACATTTGCCAGGCTCTTCCCCCTAATGCCATGTGTGTAGAGTCACAAAACCTATTCCATCAGTTCATAGGTGCCAGCCAAGAACTGGCCAACCACAGATACCCAAGCCTCAGGGGATGCAAACACAGCATGGGCATTTCTCACTCAACCAGACAACCCCCAAAACAGTTCCAACAAGACACCTTATGTCATAACAATTATTAACAAGCCATCAGACTTTGCAAGATTGTGGATTAAGGTGGCATATACTCTTATACACATAAGAAAACTCGCTAACTTCAGGAGCTCAGGAGAATGCTTGTCTCATCCTAATGACCTGACCTGCACCATTCAGGCTCAGAAGCAGTCCTACAGAGGAGGAAATTTCTGCACAGAAGTTCATCCTACAGCAATTCGTGATCACATTGACTCCTTTACCAGCATTCTTCACCTTCTCTGCAGTGGTAGCTGAAGGAGAAATTTATTAATCAAGGAAAAAAACAAGTGTTAATGTAACTTCTCTCTCAAGAAGTACACTTAGGAATGTAATCTCGTCATTCTTAAATACGGACAGGGCCACATTAACTAGCAATTTGCACTAAATTAGCAGTTTGCTAGTTTATCCCTGCTCACTCTATTTATAAGGGGCTCTGCTATACCCTATGTACAGTCTGGACACAGAAACACTCATCAATGACTCCCAAGAGGACTCCTTGCTGCTTTGCTGAGACCTTCTTCAGTACTATGCCAGAATTAGACTAAAAGGGTACAAACAGAAGTCTTACATGCTTAAACAGCTTGTTTACTGAGAATATTTGCATGCCTTTTCTTTCTCCTATCCTAGTGTTACATATGCAGTGCACCTTTCAAGTCATGGTTCCCTTCCTGTCTGGTCTCCTTTACCCATGCAGACGGCGTTTCTTAGCTTAGCTTGTGTGTGACTAGAAAGATCATATCACAATGCAAAGCAGAATTCCTTCTGCTGGCATCCACTGTGTAAAACTCTAATACTGTGTTTAACAATCTTGAGGGACTATGGCAAGCAAAGTAAAATCTAGTCAGCACACTATGAAATATAATGTCTAACACCTTCTCTAAATATTTCAAAGACCACAAATGAAGTAGGCCAAAAATACTGTTTTCTGAGGACTTTTAAGCCCTGATTCATGTGCTTACACAATGTTGCTTGCTGTCTCCAGGGAGCAGCAGTTTTTGATTGTTTCTCAGAAGCATAGATGAAAATGAGCTATTGAAAAAGAGGGAAAAGAATGCCTTGAATAAAGCAATCAGCTGGGAATTGAGGTGAGGAGCATAGAATTCAGAGAAGTGGTATCATTGCTGAAGAACAGCAAACAGACCAGTAAGCACAGGGAAGTGCACATCCTTCTGCGAAAGTTAAGACTCACAAATGCAGTCTTCCAAACAGGGCACTTTCAACTGTTCAACAAGAAGTTAGGGAATCAGGGATGGGGGGGCGGGGAACAACTCACTGATAATTCATGTCTCTGACACTAAATTTAGAAATATTGAGGACTGCTTCCATGTTTCTCCAAGCAATAAAAATGCTCATTAAACAAAAAGGGAGGAGGAATGGCTCTGAGTAATACCTATGAGACAGAAAGTCCCCCAGAATTAGGGAAAGATCATAAGAACAGAAGTCAACGTTGTTTTATTGATAAATAACTTCTTTAATATTTTCACCCAAACATTCTAGCATTACAGTGGTAAACAAATTGCAAATTTTCAGAAAGTCAACTGAAGTCAACAGAACTCAAAATTGTTAAACAAACTCTTGTCACAGAACAGATTTTTCAGTATTATCCCCTTCATGTCTTCAAGGCCATGTAGTAGTTATATTTACCTTCAAAGCCTATTACTGATTTTATTGCTAAAGAAACTGAACTGCTACATTTCAGAAGTGGTGATTAATCATCCTTTGAAAATTCCATAAGACTCTCGGACACAAAATCATGAATCCATATATCAGTATCAGGAAGAGATGTGTCCACTAGAAAAGTCACTATTTTTCGATCCCAAGAGTTAGGGCTTTCATTAACTGCCTCTATCTGTGCCACCAACGGTTTCTTCTCTACAAGATTCCGAAACACTATTGATGCCTCTTCTGACCACTGCTGGCTTTTCACTCCTAGGACAAATGTAAAGCAAAACATAAGGTCATTTATAGACTAGACCAACCTGAATGACTGAGGTTATAAAAAAGAGAGAGGACTTTAAACACTTGAGAGAACAGATATTCAAGTGTTACTGAATGCAGCTTAATGCTAAAAAAGAAACACAAGCTCACTCATCTCCCACACAAACAAGCTTAATTATTGCAGAGACTAGGACATTTATTTTTTCTTGAAGTGTAAAGATATGGACAAGTCTGCAGAAGTGAAAGGCAAATGCACTGACTCACTGAGCAATTCAAAGAGCATCAGCTGCCATGCATGATCAAGGCATATTAGGAAACATGACAAAAAGGCAACTAAGGACACTTTCAAAACAAACTATTTCTTTGTCTTCTGCCTGAAGTTGCTGAAGGTATTTGTCCTGTTGTCCTTGCTTTAGATTAAGTTTTCTTCATCTCAAAGCAGCATCAGCTACTAAAACATCTGCCAAACCTTCAAGTCCCAAAGCAGATCTGCAGACAGCAGAAATGAAGGCAAATGCCACCTAAATGTCTCACAACTGTTGCTATTTTTTTTAGACTGGCATCCCACAAAGTCAAGTCTGCTCAGGGATGTGATGTTAGAAGCCAAACACGTTTTTGAATATGGCTGTAACCCACCAAGGAAGAAGCGGCTCCTGCAGACCTGAAATTCAGTCTCCTCAGACCACCGCTGGTATACAGCATCTAGACACACGGGGCTCAAGTATTGTGCATGAATACCCAAACAGCAGCTTAGGGACAAAAGCAAAACAGCAAAGTGAGCACACTTTGCTCGTACTATTAGCAGCCGCTTGTAGCTAAAAGGACAGGACAACACAGGGAGACAGCTCTTTGCAGGTTACAAAAGGAATGAGAATTCAACAGTTCATCAACAGTTAAAAAAGGGTAATTAATGCTAGAAAAGGTTGGTGAGAAAGCAAATGGGATTTTACAAGCAGTAGACCAGAGACTAAGAGGTAGCAGACAGGAAAAAAAGAGAGAAAAAAGTGGAAGAATAGCAAGACAATAGTTACCAGTCTTCCGGGCTCAGCCGGCCTGCTTTGACAACACGAAGCAGCTCAGAGGCCAACTTAACTAGCTATTTGGGACTCTGTGAAGCAGGAAAATTGGATGACTTGCAGGCTTGCTCAGCTGGATCCTGTACTACCCCATTAGCCAGACACAGCTAGAAATCAGCTTCATTTCAACACTGTGCTCCTGAGACCCCAGCCTGTTGGTAACACACCCATCACCACTAGTTTAAAGCAACCCCCACAAGGTCACACCGAGGTTCTTCAGGAAAGCTGATTCCAGAAGGCAATCTAGGATCAGAGCACCAACTCTGTGGCTTGTCTCTTCAGACAAGCATATTCTGTAGCTGAAGTCTAGACTAGTGCTGACTGAACAGTAGCAGAAAGCAGCAACTGAATAATTAGAGAAACGGACATCTGAAAGCAATGCAGAAATGAAAGAAAAATTCGGGAAAGGGAAGAAAAGACAGCAGGAGAGACCAAGTTTTGTATTTTTTTAATTCTATCAGATGCATGCACACTCTCTATGACCCACATTCTCAAGGAAATTAATCTTAGGTCTGTTGAAAGCTGCCATTCCCCTTGTGGTGTTTGTTTGAGAACACCGGTATATTTCAGGCAACTTTGGATTCCAGATATACACTGGAAAACAGTGAACTATAATAGGGGCAAGGCAGCTAAGAAAAACTTCTCCAGAAACTTAGTATCTTGTTCCTGACTTCATGTAGATTAGATAATCAGAAGTTCTTATCAACAGATATATCATAGCTGTCACACTTTTTAATGGTTTATGTTTAAGGATAAAAACCCTCCATTTAGTTTTGATTTCCCTGTATCCTTTGCATATTAGACATCACACAAATTAAATTATAAATATTTATGACAATGAAAAGTATCTGCTGGGAAAGTTTAAGCAATCTTCAGTTTCATACATGGTAATTAAAAGTGTTGCATTAAAATAAACTAACAATAAACAGAACCATCACCACTTAGGTCAAGAAGAAAAGCAGAGCTACTGCAATGACAAAAACGTGCATGCATTATGCATATTTTTGCACGTAGCTACATACTTACTTTAGCAAAAAACGATTACATTGCTAACATTTGGCTTTGTCCACTTCTCTGTTCATTTGGTATCTCCACTGAGGTTAGATTTGAACAAAAAAAACTGTAAATGCTTATTACCTACCTGCAAGTTGAGCTTTTATGGCTTGGAAAGGTAGTTTTCTAAAAGTATCCACAAGTGGCTGTACTTTCTCTATGCTGACAAACTCATGTTTACCATAATCCAGCTCATATACCGACAAAACTCCATTTCTAAGAATTCCTTTTATTACGACTCTGTACCACCTAAAAAGGGGGAGAATAAGAATACAGAATTTGAATTCATATTCACACGCTGTCAAGCCATCAGAAAAATAATACATGATCAAAAGATCTTAACCAACATGTTTCGGGCTTCCCAGATCTGGTACTATCAAAGTCAACTCTTCCAACTACAATCTGGAAGCATGAAGAGACTGTAACCTCATTTACTCCTTTAATATCTCGGGTATTATTGCACGTCTGCCAGCTTGTTAACAACGTGGACAAAGCATATTTAGGGTTGCCTAGCTTAGCAGAGCTAAGGCAGAGCCAAGGCAGAGCTAAGCTTGCCTTTGAGATTTTAAATATCTACTTACTGATTTTCAATTTTAGCTGCATACAGCTTGTTTTTTTCAATGTTCACATGTTTCTCCTCTGCCCTGCTGTAGTACAAGATCATTTCTTCCATTAGGGCTTCCAGGTTAAGCAGCTCTTTCCAAGGCTGGACAATAAAGTGACCTGGATGACAGGCCACAGAGACATAGACATCCATGAGCTCACCAGCCTTTGACAGGGGCAGAGGTGGGGGCATATCAATGGCAGACACTGCACTGCTGTGTTCTCTGGTTGGATCGGAGAGACTCTTCTCGAGCTTTCCACTCGTCACTCGAGCAGCACTCGTCACTTTTGTGGAGCTAGTCCCACTGGGTGTAACACTCAAGAAAACATCTTTCTGATGCTTCCACAAGTCTGCATTTTTGATCTGTTGATTGATACTATGATCCACATCTGGGAAATTCTCTGGAGCAAACAAGTAAACGTGTGCAATTCCCTTTGAACTATCCTGTTTAATCACCTTGGAAAACAAAATATAGTTTAACTTCGTTAGTAACTATTAAATGCACATCTGGTTTCATACAGAAGACTAAAGCCTTTATGAGAAAAGTGGCAACAGTTCATTGTATTCGACATGAACTGAAGTATTTTCAATGTTCTGTCAAATATATTAATTAAGTTCTTGGATAATTAGCAATTCACATCAGCTACAAAGAGTATTTGCAGCTATTCCACTAATGTAAAGCAAACAGAAAGCTTGAATTGAGGTTTGTTCTGCTCAACAGGTTCAATCTTGGCACTGCTTGTATGATTCTAGTTTTCAGGAGAACAGTAGCCAGTGTCCATACAGATCTAAACAACTAAGTAACACTATTAAATATTAACACTTCATCCTTCAAAATTATCTTCCTGTCATTATGGGAGATGAAGCCTAGTAAAGTAAGGATGGGAAAAAAAATAAAGTTGAAAAAAGTTTCCAGGTTTGTATCACGCACAATTTTCAATCACTAACACAAAAATATTTTCCTATTTAACATCAGATACACTAAGACTACTGATAGTGAAAACCTGGAATTTTAATTTGACAAAGTATAAAACATTTCCTTATGGATTCTCCAGTTGATTTTCCTAGAAATAAAAACTTTCCACAACTAAAGCACACTTCTGTTGTAAATAATAAATTTAATCAAACAAAAATTATACCAAACTCAAACTAACTTGGAAGAGGATACTTAGAAAAGCCAGAGACAGGCTCTAAAGTCCCAGACTACAGGAGCTGTGTTTTAACTACATGGTCTCCAGTGTTAAAGCAAGCAAAAAGGTCAAGAAAGGCAACAAAACACTTTTCAAAGTGCTGTGACAGTATCCATAACCAGATATTTAAAAGGAAATTAGCTTTGTTTAGTAATAGATTTCCTTTAGAAGGGTGTTTACAGTTAATTAAACTGGATAAGAGGCATTAAATTTGTAAGTAATTTTATCTCAAAGAAAACAGAAATTCACACTGGATTAGAAAAAGCAAACAAAAACCAAAGCTGCTTTCCAAAGCCAGAAGGAGAAAAAGCTATGCTTACAAAAGGCATAAAAATAATTTAAGATTAACAGTTGTATCTTTTTATGTGGTGAGATATTAACAACTGTGTTTCTTTCCTATCAGTTGGTAAAATAACTCTAGTTGCATATTTGGAATGGAACAGAAAAATGTGAGAAGCAATCAGCTGCTAAATTCTTGAGGGGGAAAAAGAAACTTCTAACATGCTTAGGCAAGTAAGTTTTATGCCAAATGTCCTAAGACAACGACTTTGTATGGAATTTATGTCCAAGAGCTGGCTACAAAGTTTTACAACAAAAATCAGTTTGATGAGTGGTTAAGCTTCTAGAGTTTTCTTTCAGTGCTCTTTCCACACCTCTATGGATTTCAAGTCTCAGAGGCATTTTGACTATTTACCTTCATGCTAAATTCAGGACAATTCATTACAGTGTCTCTCAGCCACAAAACAGCATCTGGGGTCCACATGCCAGTGTTAGGAGGCAGATCCGCTAGGCAGCATTTTATAGCCTAGGAAGAGAATTAAGCATACAAGGTATAATTTAGTAATATGGGAACTAGTCCACAAGTTCCAATTCACAGAAGCTTCATTAATGCTGACAGATCCAATCATGTATGACAGAGACAGAGGAATGTGCAAAGCCAGTCCTATTACACAGACACAACATCCTGTCGATACACTGGACTACATTATGATTTATCTCAGGCAAAGATGCACAATGAAATACACTACAACGTTGAATGCTATTAACTAAACAAAATTTCATTACATAAACCTTTAAGCAGCAGCACTACAAACACTGCCAAAAGATGTAGCATAGGTCAGGTTTAACATGTCTTTGTACCTGAGGAGGTATTGCAATTAGTTCTCTCAGGAATTGTGGTGGGATTTCTCTAAGCTCTGATACTTTTACAGCTGCAATTGTTCCAGTATCCATGAACTGCACATCAAGTGCCCGTCTGGTGTGGATTATTCTTATCTGAAAGAAGAAAAGATGAGCATAATTTTGAGGTTAAAACCACACAGTAACACATACATTGTAACAAGTTTCACAGAAACTAAGGACTCAGATTTAGCTGAACAAAGAGCCATTTCTATGTGGGAAAACTGCAGCTGTTCTTACCTCTACACGTGCCCATTTTCCTTTGGAAGGAAATAAGCAGATTTTGCCATAGAAGGGTAGTGATACATTGAACTCAGATGTCTGCTGCAAATATAAAACCAGAAGTTAAAAAACAGGGAACTATTACTATCTAATTCTCAGCTATCCATTTCAAAAGTCACATGTGGAATAAACAGTTGTGAAAAGCAAAACGTCTTGTTTCAAATATGAAGTCTCCTTCCATTTTCAAAAGCATTTCTTAACATGCACTGGTCCCAGTAATGGACCCCTGGTTTCACTGCCATGTACCCATTTTAAAGCAACTTACTAGTTTTGAAAATGCTTGCTATATGTCAGTTCTAGTTGAAAATATCCCTAACATTGAAAATCTAAGGGTGAAAAGGCAAGAGAATCAGCAGATCAGATCAAGGCCATTGAATCTCCAAGGAAGCTAAGCCAAAAAGAAGATACCTTGGTTACACTGCTTTCATTGTCACTCTGCATGGCATGTTGTGGGTCAGGCTGTTTACACACCTCAACTCCATCACGTTAATAAAACTTCCAGAAAAAAAATATGGTAGTACCTCCACAGGCTTTACACCAATCTGATCCAGTCTGTATTGGAAGCTTCCCATTACAAGCCATACTGTTACTGTTTGAACTCTTCAAGGGAAGTTATAAGTACTCACTGAAGCCTTAGAGACAGCTTGTGAACATGAAAGCATCAGAAGATGCTTTTCATGCTGATGGATGCACTCAAAAAAAACTAGTAAGAGAAATGATAGCCTTTCTGGAGTCTATGCCTCACTCAGAAACTTGAACTTACGTGAAAGGAAAAGGATTTATATAGTCTGAATAAAGGCTAAATGACTTCACCACTTCTTTTATCATAGAACCTACCTTGTAATGGAAGTAGTCTTCTAGTTTTTGCAGTATTTCGTGAAGTCTAGATAAACCTTTAGATGGCATTTGGCAATACAGGCTTCCGTCAGAGAAAACACTGGTTACTCTGACATTTGTATACAGCGCATCTACCTGCAACAGTAAGATTTTGACAAGAAAGTGAGAAAAAACCCACACAAACAAACTCAGCAAATTTGTGAGTACTGGGGTTTTTTTGCTCATCTAAGACCTTAGGTGTCAATGACTTTTACTGAATTATGAAGGAAACAGGAAGATGTTACCTGTAGGTGCAATTCAAGGGACTTGTCATGCAATGCCTTCAGACAGGTAGAATTGATGTTAATATCGTCTTCTCCGGATGTGTCATAGAGAACAAGAAGAGGAATATCACTCTTTTCCAGTATTTCCACAGCAAGTATCTTGGAGGATGTCAGTGATTCCACAGCACTTACTAGGACAGGATCATCACAGAAGGCTTCCAGTCCTAGAAGACACACCATACTTTTTATGTATCACTGTATTTGAAGGGAAAAATAAAAACCAGGTCTGCATTTGCAACAGGAATCTTTCAAAAAATCAGGATACAGGAGGAAACTTGTACTGCAGTCCTACTTGCATTCTGCTTAATTTCTACCTTTTTAACACTGAAAGCAATTTTCAGGAAGAGAGAAAAAGAATAGAGAAAAAAAACAACGCATCCAATTTTTGAAAAAAAGAAACCAAAACTAAACTCCAACAAACTCACTCAGGGTGGTTTTATATATTTAAAATAAAATATATTTAAAAAGTTAGAAATGCATAACAGTTTTAGAAAGGTAAATGATTTCCAGCACAATCTATAGAGACTGCAAGGCTGCAAGTACTGATATTGAAAGGCAAAGTATCACTTGCAAAATAACTAAATGGGATCATATTTAGGAATATTGACTAACCTGACCACAACAAATGTGCTTCATTTGTGGAAAAAGGAGTTGTACATGACTAGTACATGACTGAGACTTGTCAACCCATAAACCATACAATAAGCCGTACAGTCAACACCAGCTTTCTCTTACCTGCTAGTTTACATTTTGCAGCTTGAAATGCAAGTGAATGAAACTGTTTCTGCAGTTTGTATACACTGTTTCTTTCAACAAACTCACTGAAGCCGTGATCAACATAACACACCTGATAATGGAAAAGGGAAAAAAGTGTAAGATCACAAATAGAATTAATTCTAAGTGCACATTCTTGTATATAGGGAAAAATTTATTAAGTTAACAAATTCTCTATGCAGCCACAGACAAAACACTGTCCATTAATTCAGTACTATAAAATGCCACGTTTATTTCACTGCTCGAATACTTAAGAGTTTTCAGGGAGAGCTGCCTCCTCAAGATCTCTGCAAAACCACCTCTCCAACTGTTCCACAGAATGTCAACTCCTAATAGGACCAGTGTTGCAAGGACTAAGCACATATTGCCCCAAACCCCAGGAAAAAAGGCAATAAATTGGCAGGTTTTATCTATAAAGTTTTTAAACTGTTGAAAAATCAAATACCACTTAAGTGCCATTCAATGTTTTGCCTTTTGCTCTTACAGCTTTAAGAGAATAATTCTGATTTATGCTATCGCAACTTTAATACAAAAGCCACAGTCAATGCCAGAAATCAGCAGGGAAACTGCTGACTGGTAACAAATAAATGGGAGCTAAAGTGAGAGCAAGAAGGCCTTGACAATTTCTACAACTGTTTTCTAAACTCTATCATGCAAAATGTCTGCATACCTTACATTGAAAAGGGAGTCTGAACACTGTACCAGAGGATGATCAGTAGATGCTGCAATAAAGCAGTAGCCTTCTTTTGGCTGATAGCTCTAGCTAGAGAGAAATTAGAGGCAAGCTTGCCACTTCACTAAACTCAACAGTTTTTCACAAATCTGAGTTCTGGCACACCCCTCCAACTTAAAGCTGAAGGGTTTCACACTAACTTTCAGAAAAAAACTCAATTCTAATACATGTGCTATTCAAATATTTATGAAATAGATCAAATTTAGAAATACATTAAGCAGACCTGGGTAAAAAGTCACCTAACTGGGAAAAGAAATAAAAAATAAAAAAGTATCATTATTGTTTGACTAGGTAAATAATTGAGATGTTTGAAACTTTTTTTACAGTTCTATTGTATGTTCCAGTTTCAGTACAGATTTCAAGAAGAGTCTGGTTGGTCCAGAAAAAATTCAACAACAGAGTTAAATAATCTGAAAGGGGCTTAATTAAAATGAACGCTATTAAAATGAACTCCCAGAATACCAGATCTGCCTGGAAGGAAAAACAAGCATAACCTTCTCATTACCTTACTGCTTTGTGCATGCAACAGACACTTCAGTGCAAGACTTCAAACAAGATCTATCAGCAAGGGAATTTTGTTCTTTCCTTTCCCTTCCTCTGTTCTACTCCAAGTAGTGCTACAACATCCATTCCTCCTAAGACTATCAAAAGTACACAAAAGGCACAGAAGTGCTATAGGTCCCATTCCCACATAAAACCCAAAACAACCCCCCAAAACTGAAACTGAAAAAACATTTAATTTTGGCAACCATGCAACTTTAAAAGTCTTAATTTCTCATATAACTGAAAATAGAAGTACTTCAAGGCAAGAAAGGAGAGAAGGCTAGTGCAGCAGATTTAGGAATTGACTGAGTACCTAAAAGCCAACATTGTTTGAAGTCTTTCTCCAAGTGCCAAAATAAGTAATTGCTTGCCTTTATTCTGCTGTCTTCTAGAGAAATTATCCGAGCACGCAACCAGGCATCTTCTTCAGCGTGTACTGCAACAAGTTGCCCAACGCTCAGAGGCTGAGCTAGTGACACTGAACTATTCTGACTATAGTATGCTTTCATGTCATCTTCCATTTGTTCTTGGGAGGAAGAATAATCTTTGCCCACATACCTACAGTATTTTACAAAAAAAGCACCACAAGAGTTAGGATGCAACTTCAAATAGCTGAATAAAAACCTAAGAACATTTATATGCATATAGGAATAAGACTAAAGTATGGATGTATATGTTTTCTAAGCATATCAGTGTCCAAATTATTTTGCCATTACAGGGCCATTGAAAAGTAACTGATATAAAATTTAGCACTTCTGTTGACAGCTAAATGTGGTCCAGCAGTGTATAATCTAACATGCTCAACCAGATTTTACTAATTACTATTACTTATCAATTATTAGTAGCAATTTACTACTATTATTATTATTACTACTACTACTATAATCATGTAGAGGAACTTGACCACATGAGCAGAGTAGTACCTGGGACCAAGTATAACAGAGAACAAATACATGACCTCTGAAGTTACTCTGTCATTAACAAACACCAGCTTAATCAGGTTTTCAGCAAGGTTGATTAAAAGTACAAGACATTTAAAACAGCTTTAAAAATCAGCCCTCAAACCATGTGCTGTTTACTCTTGACCTTGAGAACAATACTGATATTAGACTGCTGACCTAACAGTTTATATTGAAGCAGTCTGTGTTGCATACACCAGCTTTAATAAAGTATATAAACTTACTGAAAATTCCAAGCAGGAAGTTCTGAATGCTTCTAAAACAAGTCAGATTAGAGCATACAAAGGAAAAGTTATTCCTGAATTTGTACTAGAAGCTACTGTTACAACTTGTCCATAGAGTAATTAACATTGCCGATTCCTATCACACAGTTTAGATTACCATTCCATTAAAATTTAGGTTGATTCTGAAGTTTAAGTTAAGTTTAATCTGATCCCATTCCAGGGAACTCTTATTTTCCTTAACACAGACTGCTACCTCACCATCCAACTCTATGTTGCTTTTCAGAATGACAGCTCTTTTGTTTCTAGGTAAGCGCTCACCTACTTCATAACAGCCATGGAGTGGGGCAACAGGTAAGTATGTGCAACTTAAAAGTTTATTTCTTAATATTTGTTTCATAAAGATACTTAACAGAGAGTAAAAAGATACTTAACAGAGAGGAATACCTTAGCAGAAAGCAGGAAAATATTCCAGAATTTCTTCTCTAACTATTTTCTGGTAATACTGAAGACATTTTGGGCTGCTCAAAGCCAACTGAAAAAAGTACTTTTTAGATTCCTTAGAAAAGAAGCTTGGAAAGCGACCGTAAAAAAGTGTGTTACAGATGAATCTATGTGCAGGCGGCCAGACACTGCAAGTGTGCTCTGAGCACCATTTTTAGTCTCAACTGGAGCCAATTCACATGTCGAGTAAAGCTGCTTCATTGTGAAAGGTATTGAACAGTACACTTCCACAGCGAAACAAGCTATAAAATTTTGTCTATCTGAAAATACAGAAGAATGAAAAAGGTGTTCAAGCTGCAGCACAGAAAGGTGCTCAAGCCAGATGAGAATAAAAGGTGATAGTTAATTATTTCTTGTGAGAATTCAAATGTAGCACCTTGCGCATCTTATCTGCCTTCAATCACACTGTTGTAGATGTACAGCAAATATCTACGATTGTTTCTATCACCTCACTTTTATTCTGACTGCATCAGAATTCTTACACAATTGCACCACGTCTCAAAATTGAAATAACACCAAACCTTCCAGCTTTATGTTAATTAGTACTGCTGCTAACAGGTTTCAGCTGAGCAACACTCAGCCACATACCAAGAAAGTAAAGAGATAATGCTCCATCCTCAATACAGAGAGAGTAATATTGATTTTTTTGCTCCTGCAAAAATCAGTATCAAACAACAGCCCACATGGTCCTTGTATAGTTCAGGAGAAAGTGACTGCTAGTACACGTAGGGGAAAGGTGAATCCATGCACTGTTTCCTTATATAGGAATTCATAGCAAGAAACATCTACATCAATGTTTTCTTGCAACAGCAAAAAAATATTCCCTTCAGGGGTAGTTTCATCTTGAAGATAAATGACCTCGCCCATGAAGTACGCAGATAACCCTAAGCAGTCATTCCTGTACCTAGGGCCAAGAAACCACTAATCACCACCATGTACCAACACAGAGCTGACAAACTCAGAAACTTTAACACTGTCCAAGAACCATGGTCCAAAATTTGGGAACTGCTACTTTTGAGAAATTTTAACATAATTACCCTCATCAGTGTCATAGGCTAGTTTAATCCATGGGACTTGAAGCTTTCTCCCAAATAATTAGCAGAAACAGCTGTAAAATAACAGATTAGAAATCTAAGATTTGTTACTCCACATATACAGCAGAGTTAAAAGATGCACAGTAAGAAGGAAAAAGTTTTGCAGAGTTAAGCACCGGCTGCATAGCAAGCTGGAGATAAGACACACATGTAATTTGCTCCTGCTCTTCCCAATATAAACTATGCAATATGCACTGTGTCTTAACTAACCTTTCAGTATCTCTATGTACAGACGATCACATGCCTCAAATTGGCTGTCTTCCCTGGTACTATTCATCATCTTTCATGTCTTAGACTAAATTCAAACAGAACTCTCACAGCAACAACCTAAAACACAAAGCTTCTCTTTTAATCAACGTAGTTCTTTCTCCTGTGATTTTTTTTTTTAAGCTTAGGCTCACTCACAAATTCCAGTTGTCTTTGCTAAAACAACTGACTGATCTAGCCAGAGATATTACAAATATTAATCATGGATAAGGAATCTTGTCTTAAATTATAAATGTGTAAGTAATGTACAAAAAAAGCTTATCAGAGAAAAAGCACAATATAGGAATCATGCTAGCAGCTGAAACAAAGATGGCAACATTCTCAAATGGGAATTTCTCTCATAACCCGCAAGTACGGGGATTTTCACTACAGACTATCAGCCATTACAATTCATGGCTTTAGGGAGCTAAAATAGTGAACTGAGACAAAAAGAAAGTTCAAGACTAAATATTTCAAGACGTTACTGATCACTAGAGAGAAAAGGCATATTTAAATTTTAGCCCTAAGGCTAGGTATGTCAAATATTACCAAATCAGGAATAAGGAACAGCGTATTAGCTTTATAGTGACAGGATCTGTAGGTAAACTGGATGCGTATTTATTTCAACCCTAATCAGGGTGTCTGAGAATGACAGAAACTATCTGATGGAAGATGAAAATGCAGCAACTAGTGGGGAAAAAAAGAGAGCTATCAATATAGTATATTACCACACAGTTGCTCAATTCATCCTTTAAAGTGATAAATAAAATTTTTTAAGACTAGGATAGATCTGAAATAATTTTCAAAATTAAATATCCTCCATAAAAATTTCTGAAAATTTCCATTCAAGCACACAAACAAAACGATTCTTAAGTTTCATTAAAATAAGTAGATATTAAAGTCCTGCAATTTCCTGTTCATCTGTTCTCCTATGGCATACCTGCACATTATGAGTATGTGGATTTATAAATAAAACAAAAAAAGATATATTCTGAAGTACAAACTTGCCTAATATGGACCTCATTAGTGTTTTTCAGTTCCAACACTATGACAGACACAGATCCTTCTGATGGAATGATTAGAGGAGGAACAGTTATGTTCTCTGGATACTGGTCCTTGGATTCTTCATGCTGTTGTTCAGTTGTGGCCTTCACACTACCACGCCGCTGGAGCTTCTCAGTGACATTCAGATTTTCATCAATACATCCCTGGGGTTTAGCATAGAGGATGGCCTTTTTGGGGACTTCGGATACGTAGTCCACTATACATACATCTGAGAGCAACTCCAGATTATTTAGAACATCTTCTGGAAATTTTACTTGGTAAGTGTTTTGGTACGTTTTGGGAAGTGCAGTAGCCCAAAGACCACTGGGATACTTCAGCAATAGGTTAACAACTTTCTGCTTGAAGTCACTACTAAGTGATGCAGGCATGGTCTCCACACTTGGTTTTAATAAAGGGTCTGCTTTCGAAGAAGTAACATTCTGAGATGTCTTTTGTTGCTCTGTATCATTTTTTGCTACCAGTGGTATTTTCTTAGCAGGATAAAGAAGCCCATCCAGCTGATCACCTGTCTGTACTTTCTCCACCTTGGAAAACAAAATGTAGAGTCAATAATCAGTTGCATGTCTCAGTCTAAATAATTTTGAAAAATACATTTTTATAACATGCATTTTATACAGACTTTGAAGTAGACATCCACAGGGAACTAAGCTTGATGCAGTTACTACAGTAACATTTCTTGCAGTGTCTTCTCCTCAGTTTTGAAGGATACTAAACACATGACTACATCACTACAGAGCAAGTATCTAATCTATGCAATACAACTTGGACTTGCTTTCAAAGAAGTATAGTTTCTCTTTTCTCCTAGAAGGACCAGAAGATGATGACACACTCCACAAACTTAGGTCTTTTGCACATTAACCACCCTGATCTTCCACACAGGTAAGCATATCACAAACAGAAGTTTCTGTCTTAGTTTACTGAGGGAAGTGGATTTGATTGTATACTTCAGAAACAAGAGGACACTCGTCAGGCAGTATTGTAAAGGCTATCTGCTCTTATGCTCAGGGAATTATTTTTTCTTTAAAAAACCCTCTGAAATTAAGGAAGAAACATATGGATCATAATAAATTTAATAATAAATTTGATTAGGCCATGTTAAACCATGCCCACAACCTCCCTCCAGACCCAGATTTTTGCCAGTTCACATCTTTACCGTTTGTTAATTTCAATATTAGGCATCTCACACAGTCTGAAGTCACAACTGGGAAAGCATCATTTGAGGACTGTAGAAACAAACCCATAATAAAATTCTACTTCCTGAAGTTATGTATTATCAACCTAGGTCAACCTTTCCTCTAGGAAGGAACATCAAAGTGGAGCTATGTAAATCTTAATAACTTTCCTGGGTCCATGTCACGCCCAACACCTTTTCAGTGACAGATCATCAAGTAGTTAAATTACTTGCTACTACTCAGGGGTAGCATTTACCTTTGTGATATTGATGTCCATACCCATCAGAACTTTATAACCCCTGCTGAAGTAATTCGTTACTGTTCTGTCTTAGCAACATATAACAGAAGCATAACAAAGACGACTTTGTCTTACATAATAATGTTATTCATTATCAAGACAATATGAACAATACAAGAACATTCAGTCACAATATATTGAAAAAAATGAAAAAAAATTTGACTATTACTACATCAAGAAGCACATATTTTCTCCTGTGTGCACCTCTTCAAGTTCAGCCCAAATTGCCACATGATGATCTGAGTTGAGAGAGCCAGCAAAACCACCCAAGGGCTACTACACAAGTGCATCTCCATACCCTTGCTGTGTATTTCACTGTCTATGCTGGTGCAAAAGCAAGCTACCAAATAGCCCTTGGGAACAGGACTTGGTCAGCTTTCATGAATACCAGCACATATGCCATCTAAAACTGACAAAAAGGAAACAGTTTTCATAGACATAAAAAATATTAATCATGTTAAAGATTCTCATGCTTTCATGGCATATCTGAATCCTTCTTTACCAATGAAAACCAAAGCAGCCATATTTTCTGCAAGAACAAGATATGAGAAGGCAAACAAAGCTCTTTGACAACCCTCTGTTCCCTCAATTAATGCAAATGTGTCCACAGGCTTTAAGACGTGAGTCTTTCTAAGTAGGCTCACTAAACCAAGGAGACATTCTCTCTTAATTAGGAGGAAGGGAGAGGTAATATCCTTTAGACATCAATTTACTGAAGAATATGTATCTACTATTGGATAAAATATAAACAAATCATATAAAAGACTTCAATGCACCAGTGGTACATTCACCAAGTTCTTAAGCACCTCTGTTCGTCAGCTTGAGACAAGAAACGACAAAACATGTCTGGCCATGTAACTTAGAAGGGCCAAAGATGTCTTCAATAATTCATGACAGGAAGTATCTACCCTCTGGTATGCAGAATCTTATTGTGCCTCTCAAACTACAAGCAAAGAAAGGAGCTTGGTTAAAAAAAAAAAGCAACAAAAACTTAATTAAGTCTTGCAAGGGCTTAGATATGCTGTTAAGAGACCAAAGTATATCAGGTGGCCAAGAGAAAAAGTCAGAGCACAGCACCTTGTCGGGTAATAACATCCTAGGTAGAGAGGAATTGATAAGGATGTCCACAAATAAGATTAAAAAATTTGTTTAAATGACAGCCAAGGAAACTTTTAGCTCGAAAATACTTGGCATTATCAGGACAACAATCTCTTCAAGAAGTCTGTGAAGGAACATATGGCAGTTCATCCTCAAAGAAGCTGGATGGAGAGGTCTAACTTATTGCACTCTTTCTCTTAGCCATCTCTTTTTAACTTGTGCTGCAATAGAGACGAATCCATTTTAGCTGACAGGACTATTAAACCATGCACACTAATGAGAGAAGATACTTACAGACCTTTAAGCCTCTTAACTCCAATAATAGCTCTGAGGTTTTCCAGGCCTTGAAGCTCTGTTTTGAGGAGACTGTAGATGCTGACTGAGCAAACCATTTAAAGACAGAAAAATGCTATTTCGGTAAGTTGTTGCATCTTACTTCAGTATAAATAGGCTCAAGGGGACATCATTAGGCTACTATTTCTTGCACGTAAGTTAATGTTCAAGATGCAACAGAATCCTCCAGGCAGTGCGATGGCCAATACACCCTCAAGGACACACAACATTACAGAAATTGTTAATTATAAGCAAATAGCTTCACTTGTGAGCAGCACTTCAAAACCACTGTCCTTTCTTTAGCATATACATCTCAGCTTGGTTTCCAGTTGAGTTTATAGATTTGCCGGCCAGGTACTTCCCATCTGCATGGCTGGCAGGCCTTCTTTACAAGCACAACATGCCTGCTGTAACTTCTCCATCAGAGAGCACAAAACACAGTCAATAGCTGTCAGAATGAATTGTCAGGGCAACAGAGACTGAAGTCATTCTACACACAAGAAAAAGCAAAACATTTGTCCTAGGCCTGAGTAACAGAGGAAGCTCTTAAAAAATAAAATCTGGAGCCCAAAATAATAAAGCTTCAAATAGAAAAATACTGCCAAAATAAATACTGACATTGCAACTGAGTAAGTCAAGTGTAATGCAAAAGAGGAGCAAATCAACTCCTTTTGACATACACATATACAGCAGATGAAGGCGGGCATGCTCCTGTATGTGTTGCTACGACAAAAGCTTTGTGTATGTGTGCTTGACAACATGTGAGTAAACCACTACACTAACATACACACTCAAAAGAAAAGAGCATCAGTAACTTCCAGGAAGGAAGTGGAGAAAACACTTCCTTGAAATGAGAGTTTCTAGTCAGTGTCTTCGCTTTCAGGGTTACATTCACAACTAACACACAGAGCTATTTTCTGCCAGTATTCTGCAAGGTGGGAAAAGGAAATTCACAGTGGAAGTTGGCATTTAATGTTGTGACAGAATCTCATCATATGTGGCAAATAGGAAAAAGCTGGCTTCATGATTCTTGATATCCAACAGGTCCTCAAAGAGTGCTCTAAAACACACCAATCAGAACAATCGCTCTGATTCAGTGAGAAGAATTCACCACAAGTGTGATGCACTAATTCTTTCAGATCCTATTTGAATATGCTACACAGAACCTAGCTACTGTGGCATATGTACCAGGCACTGCATACGGACATATTTTGCTGACAGGCACCTTAGAAAAATGCTACAGTGTGAAGGCAGATCTCATCTACCTTACTTTTCTCAACAGCATGTGAAGTTCCACTCCCAGCAAGCTGGAGCTCAAAGAAATGAGGAAGGTATTCCCAGACTTCAGAAGCAGTACCTTGCATCTCTGTATCTGGCTGACAGCGTGGCCACTACAACTCCAGGTCCCACTGGTTTTGCCAGTCACTCTATAGCAAAGTTCTCGCCAGGCACTGGCGAGATGTTGCTTCAACATTAATGCTCCAGTCCTCCTTGCTCTTCTAAGTAGCTGCCTCTGAAAGCAAGAGTTTAAGCTACCAAGCTGTTGAATATGCATGCAAAGCAACCAATTCTGGGAAAAACCAGACTACTGCAATGTTCTTAAAAGGCTGAAGATTCCCACTGCACAGGCTGGCATCACAGTAAAGAGCTTTTCCTTACAAGGCTGTGAAGCCCCTTACATAACGAGGTTATAGCTTATCCTTGAGATCCACTCCAGCTTTTACAGCTTCTTGTACAATATGCAATCAATTGTTTTCTGTGGGAAGCTATGATACCTAACTTCTTAGCCTAAATGCCAAAAGGACACATTAAAAGGCTTGTCTTCAGCCAAATATCATGTTAACTGCAAATCTGGAACAGGACAAGAACAGGACTGGAATACGTTGCCCAGAAAGGAAAGGTTGTAAACTGTCTGTTATTAAAACATGACCAGAGACAGCCCTGACTAAACTACTTATGGTGACCCTGCTTCAGCAGGAGAGTTACATGAGATAATCTCAAAAGGTCCCTTCCAGCCCCAGTGAGTGTGTGAAATGCTTGTGCAATGTTAGAAGAACTGGCTCATTTCTTCTGAATTTCAGTTGAATTTCATTTATCACGATGTAAGAACTACCTTGAAAATTTGCAGGCCTCTTACAATACTAGGGAAGGCAAAACCATTTTGAACAAGGTTTTTGATTCAATAGACTTTTCAGCCACTGACTCTGACAAGTACACCAGTTTCACTAAGAGGGCCCAGAAAAGATCAGTTATGATATTCAGACTGACAATGACAACAATAAATTTTAGTAGATTCTTCATGGCAAATACAGAAGATACTTTCAGCCCTTCAACTGAAGTGAGAACATTCAGATGTTACCATGACTCTGAAACCTTTCTATTTCTAGTAGTCATTACTTCTGTACTTAACTGAAATTTAAAATACAAGTCATACTGGGCATATTTTTGTATTTTGTTTTGTTGTCAGGTTAAACGATTCTTATTGCCAAGATATCCCTTGTTCAGGTTCAGCTAGTGCTCAGGGCTGGGTAGAAAGCTCTGCAAAGTTCAGGAGTGTCTTTAGGTTGCCTCATTCTGCCTTTCTGCCTTGCCCTCCCACTTTATTACCTTGCATATCACAGTGAATATAATTATTCTCTGCAGTTCCTGGTGCTTTGAGATTCACACTTCCAAAAACACACAGTTACAAGTGAAACTGATGCAATAAGCGAGCTGAGATAATCAAACGACTCCGTACTGTTAAGGGCTGACTTTATTTCTTACATCCTTATACCAACACTGAGAATCAGCAGACACTTTTGTCAGCAGTTCTTTTTGGCTGCACTAATTTTCACCTCATAAGTCAGTGAAGTCTTCCTAAGGGGTCAGAGAAGTACAAAATTTAACACACAAGGATATGTGAAGCAGGTACAAAGAAAGCTGCTGTCAACTGGAGTCTCAACTTCATTTGGTGGCTCATCATGTTGTCCACCCATCCATTAATAAGACAGAGCTTCAGGAACAATGACTTACAGCCCGTTTTAGCACTGTACTTGAACAGCAAAGTTATTCTGGATCTTGTGTCCTCAGCTGTCTCACTTCCATACATACTATCACAACATCTTCTCAGTGAGGCTGAGATTTTATTTTGCCCTGTGCTGTACTATATACAACACATCCAGTTAAATTTTAGGCAGAATAAATCTTCTGTTCACTGAACTCTGTTCTAAATGGCTAGTGGCTCTGTTTCTAGTACTGAGATACCCACTGAAGCAAACCGTCAGACCAAACACCAGTTTCTTCAACAAGCATGGCAAAAGAAAGCTATGATAATGTTAGAGCTTATCTGCAGGAGGCAGTTTATGGGGCTTGTATAAAACTGTGCCACTCCCATTCATACGTACTACCACTGACAGTCTGCTCCATTGACTCCTTCATGTGCAAACTCCATTCCAGCTCATAAGAACACACTATCTACTATGTATAATTAGAGCGGATTTTTTTATTCTCTCAAATCCATTTCTCTGTTTGGAAAGACTTTTGGTTCACTAAACTTAATCAGGGTATAGAAATTTCTTCCTTGAGAGTAAAAACCTGGCAGAGCCAGAGTTGCTCTCAGAATGCAACTGGCTACTAAGGCAATCCTCCTCTTCTCTGAGCAGACCTGCTTAAAACATTCTGAACACTACAGTAAAAATTCAGCTGCCAGATGTGGCTACACCTGATTCGTTAAGAGAGGGGATTTTGCCCAGGAACGTGGACTCAGAAAACAACACCTCTAATGCGGTTTCCGTCAGGCTGTTTACCAGCTGATCCTGCTATCCTCCTAAGCCTTCAGTTTCACTTTCTGCAAACAGTCACAACTTTCGTAAGATGTAAAAGACACAGAGAGAGTCAATTTAGACTGGATATAAGGGAAGAAATTTTTTACATTGAGGGTGGTGAAACCAACTATATATTTTTGAGAAGATGGAGAGCCTTTGGGACCTACCTAGCACCATCCCAGACATCCAAAACATGAAGCACAGGACACTAAGCTTTCCTTTACTGTGTGAAACCTCCTCAGAATAAAGAGCCAAGCAAATGTTCTTCAGTCTGAGGAGCATTTTCATACAGTACGAGCCAATAAAATGCAAAAGTGCTTAAGCACACTAAAGAATATCTTTAGGTATTATATATTCTTTAGTCACGTGCTTATTAAAAAGCACACCAACTGACTGAGGAATGGTAGACAGCTGGAGATGAAACTGGTCTCTGATGACAACAGATTAATGGTTCAACTGATAGGTAGCCAGAACATCTTTGTTAAGAACATCTTTGTTCTAGAACTGTTGAAAAGCAAGGATAGCTCTTCTAATACAATGGGAACTTCCAAATTCAGAATGGTAGTGCTCTTTTTCTATCAGCTCCTTAAGAAACCAGACAGAAAGGCTAAGGCAGCCACCACTACAAGAAAACTCTAGAAGCACGCGTCCCTTCTTTCTGTGAAGTAGGTGGCTGCCTACTATTTGCTCTTTCTTCTTTTCTAACTGGAAGAATGAATTTGGAAAGACAAGTGGAAAAAAAGATGATAGAAAAGAGTTTCACCTGACAAACAACACAGCAGACTGACATATTTTGTCATCATTTCAGGTTATGTATGAACACAAAAAAAGGCCACTATTAGAAAGAAGTCAGCACCAAGTCTAACTGGAAAGGATCAGCTGTAGAATAACCACATACAGGCAGGTTGAATTAGTGCATTAGAAGAGCTATAATGGATCAGAATAAAGATGTTCCTAGTTTGACATCCCCTCTGACAATAGCAGATGTCTTAAAAAAAAGCACAGGGAATAGACCAAACATAGTGATATCTCTCTTTGCTCTTTTGGATACTACATAGTTTAAGCACTATGAATTAGTGAGTTTCTTTGGAATGAAGTAGTTCGTGGCGACTGAGGCCAGCAATCACCCACTCATAAGAGAATGTCTTGATTTGCTTTTGAATTCAAGATGATGATCGTTCCCAATTTTCCTTCACCAAGTCTCTTATTATTTTATCTCCATCTTTCCCTACCTAAATCATCTAACTTGTTGCTCATACAGAATCCATTACTTACCTTTACCTGTCACCCTTCTGAATCACTTTTTCATTCTGCTTAATCTCTCAGTAAGTTTTGTTTTGTGTATTTTCTGGGTGGAGATGGGAGGAGCACATCTAATTTTGACACAGTTCTATGGCATGTGCTTACAGAACATGTTTCCCCAGTGGTTCAGTGTTTGCTATTTTGTTCCCTATTCATGAGAACAGAGACCAGACCATCTTTACAGGGAAGTTTCCTGCCTCCCCAGGGCCTGAATTATAAGATGTCACCAGACAACTGAACAGCTTAGAACAGCTTTTAGACTGTTATCCACTCCTACTCTCTTGTGTAGGTACTAATGATGTTGCAACAGAAAGTCTAAAGTCAAAAATGTTATAGTTTCAACTTTTTTCCCCCCGCTCTCTCTCTCTCCATCTCACTGCTGTAGAGACTAGCTGTGTGCTTTTGCTCTCTGCTTGCATTGCTATATTTTCTCTCTCTCTCTCCCCTTCTCTCTCTCGGGTGGGTGTGGTCTCTGGGGAAGGGATCACTGGTCATCTGGATCTGCCACTAAGTCCTGCAGGACTCAAACTGAGGAGAAGTTGCACACCCCACCCCCAGAGCTGCCCGGAGTGGACCTGCTGCTCTTACAGAGACCTGCAGCACAAGATTTTGGGTGCAGAACTCAATTCATGTTAAGATCTCAATAACAATTGTTGTTAATTCTGTTCTGTACACACATACATTTGTAGCTAAGAACTGTTATCTTTTCTGCACAATCTGTTTTTTTTTTCTTTTTCCTTATCTGATTAAAATCACTTAATTTCTGATAACATATCTTGGTTCTCATCTAAACTAAGACATCAATCAAAAGAAATTTCAGGGGCCTGGGAAGAAAGCGAAAAAACCTCAGGAGCACAAATAGTATTTCTCTCAGTCCTCCCACTAATGTGGAGAGACTTTGGAAGAAACATACAAGCTCAAGATATAAATACCTGTCTCTTGGACTGGTGCCTCCATGGAAGGACCTTTGAGGCACAAGGCATGATAAGGCCTGACAAGATCCATCTGTACCAACGCGGAAAAAGCACCTTTGGTTGTAAGCTGGCAGGACTGATTGAGAAGGCTTTAAACCAGAATCACTGGGGGAGAGGGATGGCAACAGAAGAGCTGAAGATAAGCTAAGAGTTGCCATGGCATTGCCTGAGAATGGCAATGCTAGCAGGAACATTTACACTGCACCTGGGAGCACAGGTGACTCAGGAGCACATCTGAAATGCTTGTGCACCAACACAACCAGTATGAAAAACAAACAGGATGAAATGGAAGTGTTGGTCAGTTCCCACAGTTATGATATTAGTGGTATTAGTGAGACTTTGTGGAGTGAGTCCCATGACTAGAGTGTTGGGATGGAGCTCCACAGCCTCTTCAAGAGAGATAAGTGGGGCAGGAGAGGTGGAGGAGTTGCACTGTACGTAAAAGAGAATTTTGACTGTACAGCTCTTACAGTCAGCAATCAAAAAAACATAGAAAGACCTAAGTTGGAAGGGACCCACAAGGATCATCGAGTCCAACTCCTATCCCTGCATAGGACAAACCCAACATTTACACCGTGTGTCTGAACACATTGTCTAAATGCTTCTTGAATATTGTCAGGCTTGGTGCCATGACTGTCTCCCTTGGGAGCTGTTCCAGTGCTCCTCCACCAACTATATCCAACTGAAACCTTCCCTGGCACATCTTCCTGCCATTCCCTTGAGTCCTTTCACTGGTAACCAGAGAGAAGAGATCAGTGCCTGCTCCTCCTCCTTCCCTTGTGAAGAAACAGTAGACAGCTATGAGATCCCTCAGTCTCCTCCAGGCTGAACAGAACAAGTTACTTCAGCCTCTCCTCACTTGATTTCCCCTCTAGACCCTTCACCAGCTTTGTGTCCTCTTCTGGACACTCTCCATTAGTTTGACGTTCTTTTTATACTGCGGCACCCAAAACTGCACCCAGTACTCCAGGTGGGGCTGCACCACTACAAAGTAGAGCAAGACAATCACCTCCTTTGACCGGCTGGCAATGCCGTGCTTGATGCATCCCAGGACATGGCTGGCCTTCTTGGCTGCCAGGGCATGCTGTTGGCTCATGTTCAACTTCTGATTAACCAGAACCCCCACCTCCCTTTCTGCAGGGCTGCTCTCCAGCCTCTCACTCCCCAGTCTGTGTGTATACCCAGGGTTATCATGTCCCAGGTGCAAAACCCAGCACTTGACCTTGTTGAACTTCATGTGATCAGCGATTGCCCAGCTCTCCAGTTTGTCCAGAACCCTCTGCAGGGCCTTTCTGCCCTCAAGTGTCGACAGCTTCCCCCAGTTTCGTGCCATCAGCAAACTTACTTAACAAATCCTCAAGTCAGGTTGTTTATGAAGATATTAAAGAGCACTGGCCCCACGATGGATCCCTGCAGAACCCCGCTAGGGACTGGTCATAAGCCCGATGTAACCCCATTCACTATGACATTTGGAGCCTGAGCCATCAGCCAATTGTTCACCCATTGTATTATGTGTTTATCCAGCTGCATGCTGGACATTTGGTTTAGGAGGATACTGTGAGAGACAGCAGCAAAGGCCTTGGTGAAATCTAGAATGATCAATTGGCTTTCCTTGGTCCACTGGGTGGGTAATCATATCATAGAAGGAAATTAAGTTTGTCTAGCTCCCAGGATAATCTTCTCCATAATCTCACCAGGCACTGAGGTGAGACTGTCAGGTCTGTAGTTACTGGCATCATCTTTACCACGCTTCTTGAAGATTGGGACAATATTTGCCAGCTTCCAGTAAAGTAGTACGGTCCCAGATTCCCAGGAGCGTTGGAATATCATTGAGAGAGGCCTCACTATGACATCAGCCAGCTCTTTAAGTACTCTTGGATTAATCCTATCAGGTCCCATTGACTTGTAGGGGTCCAGCTGAAACAGCAGATCCCGTACAAGTTCAGGGGTGATTGGAAGATTGTCATTAGTGCAGTCTTGGTCTTCTGGACATGGGCTCTGGGGGTGCCCAAGCCCATCATCAGTATTGAAGTCAGAGGCAAAAAAAAGCATTAAATATCTCTGCCTTGTCTATATCTCTGCTTATGAAGTGCCCATGCTCATCAAGTAATGGGCCAATGTTATTTCTGGCCTGCTTTTTGTTATTAACATATTTGAAAAAGCGCTTTTAATTATCCTTCACAGTACTGTCCAGCTTCAAGTCTAATTGTGCCTTGCCTGCACGAATTTCTGCTCTGCAGCAGTGAACATCATGCCTGTAGTCCTCCCATGTCATCTCTCCTTTTTTCCGCTGGCTGTACACTCCTTTTATGCCTCAGTTCACGTAGAAGATCCCTACTAAGTCAGGCTGGTCTTCTGCCTTCCTTGCTTGACTTTTGGCATTGTGGAATTGCCTGGTCCTGTGCTTCTAAAGAGTGACCAGCACTGACTGACCCCAGCACCTTCAAAAGCTTTTTCCCAGTGGACCTTGCTAAGCAGTTTCCTGAGCAATCTGAAGTCTGCTTTTCTCATATCCAGAGTTGAAATCTTGCTGACAGCTTTTGTCCAGTTGCCATGGATGTTAAACTTGACTGCTTAGTGGTCACTGTGACCAAGACAGCCTCTAGGGATGTGGTTGAGACCCTCTAGGTGAGAATTAGTGGAGTGGAAAACAAAGGAGATGTTCCAGTGGGTGTCTACTACCAACTGTCCAGCCCAGGATGACAGCAATCCTAGTTCTATAAGGAATTACAAGAAATCTCTGCACCAACAGCCCTTGTCCTTACGGGAGATTTCAACTTCCTAGACATCAACAGTGAATGCCATACTGCTGAGACAAGCAAGTCTGGGAGATTCTTGAAGTTTGAGGAAGGTAATTTGTCACAAGTACTCAGTGAGCCAACTGGGAAAGATGTCCTCCTAGACCTGTTATTTGTGACCAGAAAAGGATTGCGTGAGGGCAGGTTCTGACTTAACACTAGGGAGCATTTCTTTACAGAGGGTGGTCAAACACTGAAGCAGGCTTCCTAGAAAGGTGATCAATGCTCCATGCCTGTCACTGTTTCAGAGGCATTTGGACACTGCCCTTAACATACTTTAACTTTTGGTCAGCCCTGAAGGGGTCAGGCAGTTGGACTGGATGATTGTTGAAAGGTCCCTTCCAAGTGAAATATTCTTCTCTATTCTAATAATTTTCAAGTACTTATTATCACTTGCATATTTTCCTTCTGAGCCAACATTTTCATTAAGTCATTATAAATGCCAAGACCTCATTTCCCAAGCTTAACAGTCCCCAAAGATAAAAAAATATTTTTTACTGTAATGAGAGCCCTTCTTGTTCATTGCTGTAGCTAAGTCTCAGCTGCAATTTTATGTGCCAGTAATCTGGAATTAGGAAGTTCCATACTTCAGAGATCCCTGATCATTATAACCCTGCATTACTAACCAGCTCAACTTGCATTTGTAGCTTTCACCAACTCGCCACATCCTACTCAGGATGTGTCCAGCTGTCCCTGTGGAATCCTATCATGACTTCCTACCTTTCTGAAGGTCAACTGTTTCAGCCTTGTTACCTTGCCAATCTTTTAACCAATTATACCTCCATGCAAGGACCTTTCTTCATGTCCTAGGACTGCCTAATTCTCTAAAAGCATCAAGTAATTGGAAATTCAAGTAGATGTTTTGAGAAATGATGCGGGAATTTAATCTCCTCTTAAACTGTCATATCTGAATCTTCATCGCTTGAATAGTTCACAGAGTTCAAGTAACTGAGGAGAGCTGAGCGCCTGCAAGGAAGAAGTCTTTTAAAAATACACACTACTCAGTAAATGGGTTTTTAATTAGACAGCAAAGCACACTACCAAACATGCTGTCAGTACCAAAGTAAATTTATTTTCACTTTTGGGTTATTTGTGATTTCAAAAAAAGAAAAAAAAAAGAGAACTTGTTTGTTTACAATGTTTACAAGTTTGCAGGCCTCTCAGTCTCTAACTCTAACTTCTTTCTCCCTTGGGGGTTCAGTTGTCTGCATCCCAAGGATTCAAGCCTGAGCCCAAATGCAGCAGAGCTGCATAACTGGCTCAGAATTCTACATAAATTGCTAAGCTGTGAGAAAGAATTGTGAGAAAAATATGTACAAGTTAAGAAATGAGTAGGGCAGCTAAAACAGGGATCACTGACTGGTGAAAGATGCATGACAAAGTAATTCATTCATGAAACAGAATGGTAAAAGATTATACTAGAAAAAAACAAACATGGGAGAGTCATCACCTCTTTCAAAACACTAGAGTGACTGGAGATGGAAGCAGACAATTCAGCAACACTGCTGATCTGACCAACAGAGCTGCTGAAGCAGACTCTTTTCCTGACTGAAGCCTGTCTGGACAGCAAAGACTTTTCCGGTATTATATAAGGGCGGTGAGCATATCTATTCTCAGTCCAATTGCTCATTAAGGCTTGGCTATAATCTGTGAGTGCTAGCCACTACATAATTACTTTGTACTCTTGCATGTAGCTGTGCAAAATATGTTGCTACCATCAAGATGCTCAAGCAAGCTAACCTAGAGGGCAGTAACATAGTGATACAGAACACTGTCAGCCTCAATCCTTTGTAGTAGGGTCCTCTTGTGTGAAATATGAAGACTGAAAACAAGATTGTCAAGTTGCAACTTGTACTGATTTTTTGAGATTTCAGCTCACAAGACAAGAAAAGTTTCCATTACTGGTGGTTGTAACCTAAACACAGAAATTATTATTTCCCAGAAGTCAAAAAATAAATTCCTTCCTTTCAGAGAAAAGTACAGGCACGTGAGCTATTCAGAAATGACACTGTCCACAGCACAGTCCTCAAATGATGAGCCTGGATACGTTGAAAGTGTATTACAAGGTTTATTTCCTGATGGTTTGCAATTAGAGCTACTATAGAATAGTATGCATTCAATAAAAGTACACGTTGCCTCTTTAAGAATGTACTGAGTGAAATACCAGGCATTTTTTCTGTTCTTCTGAGGCTGTTTTTCTTAGACTGACACTCTCAGTCTAAGTAAAACAAATTCAGAAATTAGCCAGGGAAGCATCTTTACCGATACTGAAGACCACAGTCTGCCCTCCAGCATTTCAAAGGATCTACAGAGCAGTACACCTGCAGTTTGAACCAGGAATAAACACTGACTGTATGTAACAGATGTATGGTGGCCCTCATGTGAAAAGGCCTGGGTCCCAGTTCAAACTTCTCCATGCCAGAGCTATGACAATGGTTTACATAAGTCAGTAAACTGAGACGGGCTTTGCAGGCTCATTAACAGTTCCCTACAATAAGGCTAACTGTGCGAAGACAACTTGATAGGTCTGACTGCTGTTGTACTGTGCCTGCTGTATTACAGGGCTTCCACAGATTTAATGACTGCTTATTTACGCTAAAATGACTTTATTTGCTTGCTAGAAAGAAGAGATAGACTCGACTGATAATGAGCAAATGGACAATGAACACATACTGAAGATCCTGGATGAACAGTAACCTTTTGTCTGGAACATTTGTAAGGAAAAGACTAAAAGTTGCTGAATGAATTAAGTAAATCAAAACATAAAAACTTGCTCTCTGGGTAACAGGAACCGATCATCAGCCAGCAAAATAAACTGCTGCTCTACATTACTGATGCCTGTAGTAAGACATCACAAATGCATTTTATGTATGTGTTAGAATACCATACACATATGCAAATGTTATTCCTGAAGAACAAGTATTTAATCTTGGTAAAACTTGGTTTTGGCATTTAAAGTTATGGCATGAGAAAATACATAGTGGTAGGTACATCAAAAGTGCTTTCAAGCAGACAGATATTCTCATTGCTTTAATACCATTCTGGTGCCGCAGTTCGACAGATGTTGATGAAGCTTAAAGTATTGATATTGACTGGATTGTTAAATCAAAGCTTAACAAAGCCTTGACACAAAGTTGCATTATACCCTAAATGAACCATGGGTACAGAAGAGGTAAAAACACAGCAGTTGAAGGGCCTTAACCTAGTGGAGGCTCATTCTAATACCAGCTCTTAATACGAAGGATAAAGATTCCCATAATGGACACCTGGGGTGAGGAGGGTGTGGGGGCAGCAAGGAGTTGAACTGTAATCTGTCTCCCTAACATGATCACACTTTACTTTTACCTGCTATTGTATCATAGGCCTAACTTACACAGTAAAATTCTGTAACCTTGACTTAACATGTGAGAAAGACTCGTAGAAAAGCCTATAGAAAGATAATAACTACAGACAGACCTAAGCCTGTTCACACAGGATTTGCTGATAGCTTATAGATTTAAGAGGATATAAACCCATTGACAAGGAAAAGCCTAAAATGTAATGGAGGTAAAGAAAAAAAAACCACAACAGAGTAAGTGTCATCAGCTGCTGTTTGGGTTGTCAGTGTTGGAACCATTTAAAGGTGGTAACTCAGCAACTTGGAGCACTTGCTCCAGGAGACCACAAAGACTGACCTTTGTTATCCTAAACAACGATGGTCCAGCCAACAGTTATTTTTTTGACTGTTGTTTTGAAGGGGTTGTTACAATCTGAGGGGGCTTCTTCTTACTCTGTCTTTTTTTTTTTTTTTTCCTTTGCTGCTACAGATCATGAAAGGAAACACAGCATTACCTAAAGTAACATACGGCAAATGAACACTCAAATCTGCAGGGTACCGGAATCCTCCCTAAAACGGCATTCAGTACTTACTGTGCACACATGAGGCCAGTTCTCAAGCTGATGAAGCACTGCTGTGTTAAGATCCTCCCAGTACATTTCCCGGTAGATCTGTGATATTTTTGACATCCAGACACCAGTGCTGTACTTGCTCAGAATCTCCTTAACGCGACTTTGAACTTCACTGACATAAGCAGCAGAAGGCTCAGAGGCAACAGTATGTGGCTCTGCAGTGGATGTATTTGAGTTATCTGTTAAAAAAAATATGGTCTTGAAGTAAACAGAGCCTTACCAGCAGAGAGAAAGTCAGACTATTTTCTACCTACTCAAAAGTTAAACATGGGAGCCGTCAGCATAACACCAACTCTAAAATGCAGCTCTCTGGCCTAGCATGGCTGTTTCAGTCAGTTTTTATTGAAAAGAGCCAGGAAAATCTCCTTTAGTAATTGACCTGAAGTTGAATCACTGCAGTTATTTTCCTTCGAAGCTGCTAAATGTTTCTTCTGAAGCCATCCCGGAAGAAGCTACAGAACCCTCCGCCACACTGTTGCTGAGAGGCTGCACTGGGACAGTGTCCCAGGAGATACACAAGATCGCTTTTTTATGAGTACAAACACAACAATATGGATACAGCAAAACACTCAAGGATGTTCTTCTGAATTCAGATAGGTGTACAAAACAGGCGAACTGAGAAAAAAGCCTGAACTCAGCACTCAGCCTTTCTGTGCTGCTGCATCCAAGGAAGCCCTTCAGTGGAGCAGGGAAGAAGATAGCAACTGTCCAGTTTCATACACTGCGTGTAGGAGCAAGGCAGTCATTATCTCAGCTGGAGATTCACATCACTAGCTTTCCAGCTCCCTCATTTCTACTCCTCCCTTTGGAGGGGTGTAGTTGCTACCAGACCTGAAAGTTCACCAATCAGCCTGACAGGTCTCAAAGAAAGCAACCACCATTTGACAAGCCCAACAACTCCACAGCTGCTAGTATGCAGGCACAAAGAAGTGTATTTTCTGGACAGCTAGGTTAGTGTGCTGCTTACTCCTGAAAGCCAGAATTTCACTCTCCTATACCAGATCCCTAGCTTGTCAGTGAAGTTAAGCACAGCCTTCCTGTTTCCAAGCTATTCACATTAGCTTTGTGACTGGCTTTGACACTTGCTATACATGGACCTTCCTAGAAAGGTAGACAAGTGAACACACACATTTCCTCAGCACCAAGAAACCAGCATGAGAGCGCTCACTCACAGAAAGCGAATTCTGACCCAAACCTATCTTCATTCAAAGCAAGTACTAAGACAGATTTTTCTTAAGATTACACTGAATCTAATGTGAGTGGTTGACAAAAATTTATGAGTGGGCAAATATACCATTTGAATCCTCGGAGGAGCTTCTGGACAAGTGAACTTGCAACTCCTTTTGAAACCGTGCTGGGATAGTTAGTCTCTTCTCAAGCCTAAAATTGAAAAGAAAATTGCTTTAAATCATTCTCTGGTGTCTGAATAACATACCATTTGCTACCAAGACCTATACATAAAACAAAATGTATTTCACATACTTCTTGTTGGCCACCTGCACAAGATTAGTACTCAGGCTTGGAAGACAACTTAATCAGCAGTAACAAGACAGATCAACAGGTGGTTTCTATATTTTTCTTATTATCCCATTTATTGTGAGAAACAAAACACATAGTGAAAAGACATAAGCAAAAGGAAAGCATCTAGGCTTAAAACAGTTACATTTGATATGTTCAGCCTCACTATTTGGTGTTTTATCTGGATGGTGTTTCAGTCTTGCTGTTGAACATGATTATGCTGACCTTCTTGATAGCCACATTAGAGGCTCCTGAAATTATCTGGATGCACAACTCAGGAGAACACCTAAAACTCAAGGTATTTTTGTGTATGCTGATACTACACTGTATAACAGATTCCTCTCTGAAGTGTTCTCCTGCAGAGAGGACGTGAATGTCATGCTTGCAGGCATTCTTCTAAGAGTGGCAGCTTATACTTGGGAGCACTTGCAGCACAATGAGCTCTTGCCAGTGAAGAGGTCACAGCAGCATGTAGCTCACTAAGACTGTTGTGGAAACAATCAGCTGTGGAATAATTACACATACTGCAAGCAAAAGAGAACAAGAGTTGGACAAAAGAGTTCAAAAGATCAGGAGTGAGCACCTCTCAAAGACACAAACCCAAGGAGGAACTGCAGTGGAGACGTCAGGGTTGCAAATGCACCAAAACAGCTCTCCACAGAAACATGGCAGGTTGCTGGGAACACCAGGCATCTCCAAACCACAGCAGCCACCACACATGCACTGAGCAGACTCTGCAGATGGTCACTGCCCCATGGGCCAGTAAGGAGACTGCCCACCTCTGGAGTTCACGGACAACTGTAGAGTTGACTACAAACTTCACCAGCCACAGAAACACCAGGGAGGATTTTCCCAGCTTCACTTGGGCTCTCAGAAGGTAGAACAGTGGTCAAGTATGATGCTGAGGCTAGCAGCAACAGGAAGTTAAGACTAGCACGGGCAGCCCTATGTGCCTTCACCCCGACTTTTAAGCAGAGCAACCCACAAATCGGAAAAAGGCCTCCCACACATACACAGCTCTTGTAAGCAGCATTTTACAAGACTTAACATGAACTTGTCTCCCTCGTTTTTCTGCTTTCCCGGTAAGATGAAACTTCTGCTCCTTCACCAGCTACGGGTTGTCACTTGTTCCAAAAGTAATACCCCACAGCATTAGCTGTGGAGGACAGCTGCTGTCCAGCACAGCATTTTCCAAAGCAGGAAAGCCATGCCCAGAAATGCTGAGCAGCAGATCAATTAAAAGAACATTTGTAAAACAAATGCGACAAGGCTCAAAAAGTATAAAGGCACAGTCTCCCACATGAAACTCAAACACACATTCACACCTTGCACTTTTTGGGTTTCTGAAAAGCCTCTTCCAACACTTCACCTGCAACACAGGAGAATTCTCTACCTTCAGGGCACAGCTCAGATTCTTACAGAAATCAGTACTACAGTCTCTTCTTAGAGGTTGTACTGTGACTGGCCATGCAGATGCTACAAGAAACCCAGGATCTCACCTCTCTGTACACATATTTACCAGTATGGACAACTCCAAACCCATGGAAAAAAGTACTCTTAGGGAAAGCTGTCTCGAAAGAGACTACCACCATGGCCAGGCAGCAACCAAAACAATCCTATGAGCTACCATGTAAACTCTCCTCTTCCTTCTGTCTCACAGCAAGAATACATAGCTGTGCTCCAGTCCTCAGGGCCACACACTATTGCTACCACCTTTAAGCCACACATCAGGTGACATGGATCCAAGGTAAGTCAGCAGGAACTGATATCAGGTCATATCTTCCTGTGCTTCCTGCTGCAGTTCCAACAGCTTCCCACAGAACAAACAGGTGTTAACATCAGCTTTGAGTTATCATCAGTTTCAAGCCCTGCAGTCAAACAAGATGTGCTGCTCGCTAACACAGACCATGGTGGTCTTACCTCTCCAAAGATGGGATGAAACACAGCCAGACAATGGCACAGCCAATACATTTCTCCCCAGCATTTAGGTACAGCAAAAGCTGCCTGCAAGGTCTCATTTCTGAGCTGCTAGAAACTGTTCCCAGCAAGATGTCTCTTAGCAACGCCAGCAACAAAAGCACACACCAGCAGCCCTTTACAAATGCTTGCAGCCCTGCCAAGCCCCATGTGTAGCTGCAGCCAGTTATGTTTCCTGCAGACCACTGTCTCAGAGTGATGGGAAGGCATGTCCTTCCCTGCCTACCACCCCAGCATAGTAAGGCCACTGCCACCCAACTCTGATTCTTGTCTCTGGGACAGTGCTATCCCAGCAGTGGGGCCAGGTGGCAGCCAGCAGTGAATGCTGACTGCAGGTCCAAACAAAGAGATCACCAAGCATCTCAACCTGTTCTCATGTGTGCTGCTGCTTTCCAGCTTCAAGGATGTCTGTAGTTAGCTTTTCAAGTAAGGTCTCTCCCACTGTCTGTTGGATTGCAGGTCCATGGCAACATAATCATGACATGTCCTGTAACGACAGCTTTTCAGACCCTGCAACAGTGTCTGCAAAAAGACTTGGGAGGGCAGCAGCAAACAACCTGGCATAGCTGCAGCTACCTTCAGTATCTCCCCCTTGTCATCTGGGTGGGACAGAATAGAGAGGAAAAAAACCCAGTCCGTTCCTAACACAAAACACCTTCTGGCTTTCCAGCAACTAACCTGGACAGAACTGGAAGTGCTTTTTTGCTATGCCTGCCTTGTGACGAAGGATCTATCCCTTTTAGGGAAGTGCAGCTTCTAAAAATCCAACTCATCTGTATACATGTGAAAACACAGAATCCCCTCAGTTGGAAGGGACTCACAAAAATCATCGACAGGATGTCCAACTCCTGTCCCTGCATAGGACAATCCCAACAGTCATGCCATGAGTTTGAGGGCATTGTCAAGTGCTTCTTGAATATTGTCAGGCTTGGTGCCGTAACTGCTTCCCTGGGGAGCTGTTTCAGTGCTCCACCACCTGCTGAATGAAGAACCTTTTACCAATATTCAACTGAAATCTCCCCTGGCACATCTTCCTGCCATTCCCCTGGGTCCTGTCATTGGTCACCAGAGAGAAGAGATCAGTGCCTGCTACTCCTCCTCCCCTTGTGAAGAAGCAGTAAACTGCTACAAGGTACCCCACTCAGTTTCCTCTTTTCTAGGCTAAACAGAAAAAGTGACTTCAGCCTTTCCTCATTATGTCTTCCCTTCTAGAACTTTCATCAGCTTTGTGGCCTCCTACGGACTCTCTCCAGTAGCTTGATGTCCTTTTTATACCGCAGGGCCCAAAACTACACCCAGTACTCAAGGCGGGGCTGTAGCACTGCAAAGTAGAACCTTGACCAGCTAGCAATGCCGTGCTTGATGCACCCCAGGACTTGGTTGGCCCTCTTGGCTGCCAGGGCACTGTTTGCTCATGTTCAACTTGCCATTTACCACTACCCCCAGGTCCCTTCTGGAAGGGCTGCTCTCCAGCCTCTCGCTCCCCAGTCTGTGTGTATATCCAGGGTTGCTGTGTGTCAACTGCAAAACCCGGCACTTGCCCTTGTTAAACTTCATGAGCATGGCAATTGCCCAGCTCTCCAATTTCTCTAGATCAGTAAAGGAAAGTCTGTGGAAACCCACTCCCACATCTCTCTGTCACTGCTGGATGTCTCGGTCCTTCTCTCCTCTGCACAACAGCCTCCTCAACAAAATTGGGAGCATAGCTGGTGACACACTTCTCCACTCCAATTCCACCCAGCTGGCTCAAGAGCAGAACAGGGGTTAGCTCAGTCCACACTCGCGTCGTCAGGAGCTGCGCTCCAGACACAGAGACCCATCTCGAGTCTCCACACGCCTGCTGGGGCCCTGCCCTCATTCTCTTCACCTGTCCCATGCAGCACCTCTCCCTTCCCTGAGCTCCACCTCTGAACTCTCCACTCCTCATACAGACACTTGCCAGCTCCTCTGGCTTCCTCACTGCTCCTGCCACTGCTCTCCTCTCATCCGCCTCAGCTTTACAGCCTCGGGCTCCTGCCGACGTCACCACTGCCCCGTGCCAGAGCAAAGCCCCAGCAAGGTCCACCCTGCAGCCCCAAGGCTGCCTCCCACTCCTCAGAGCACCTGCCCACTCCACCAGTGCCAGCACACCAGGGAACTTCCAAAGAGCACCACTGGCAAAGCACTGCCACAGGAAAGGGTGCTGTGCGGAGCAGCAGGAACATCACGAGGCAGTGCTGTCAGCCGGCAAGAGAATGCTACGCTCTCAGGCACAAAAGCCGGACAAGCGAATGTTGGGATTGTCCCATGCAGGGACAGGAGTTGGACTTGATGACCCTTGTGGGTGCCTTCCAACTGGGGTCAGTCTGTGACTCTGTGAAGTGCTGCAGCTCTCCTGAGTGCTCTGAGCGCATCCTCATCTCCCCCTCTGGCACCCAGAGCCCTGATGTACACGGCACCCACACAGGCAATGCGGGCAGGACGTGCCTGCTCTTTCTGGGGGTCTTCCAGAATGAGCACGCACCACGGCAGGATTAAGCTGGCGCTCTGCTCCGTGCCGCTTCACAGCTACGCAGCCCTGCAAGCGGCACGCCGCTGCCATAGCCATTCAGAGCAAGGCTGACATCCTGCCCATCCCGGAGACCCGCAGAGGATTACTGCCACAATCACGGCTCCAGCAGACCGAGCGCAGCCACAATGAAGGCACAGCAAACCCTTTCTCCCCGCTGTCAGCTGATGGCCCAGGGCAGCCCAAACAACACTGGCATGGGGCAGCAGCTGCGTAAGCCACTGGGATTAGAGGGGCTCAAACGGGGCAGCGAACCAGCATGAAATGCTAACCCAGCAGAACTGCAGCTCCAGCCCTCAGCTCACTCCAGACAAATACGGTCGGGCAGCTGCTGGGTCCGAGCACACCGAGAACGGCCACGAGTGCTAACGCTGCCATGGAGAAGCCTGGCAAGAGGTAAAGAGCACCCACTGGCAGACAAACACGACCATGAACGTGCAGCATCACCTGTCACCTGTACACAAACCTCCCTCTGCTCTTCACTGTGCTGGCCACAACAGATCCCTCCAGGGCGTGGGAAACAGAAACAGCCTCGCATACCCTTGCTGGACACTTTGGGCCAGATTTCTCCCCAGAGGATAAGCGAGGAGGCCAAGAGCACAGGGAGCTACAGCAGCCTCCAAAAAGGCAAAGACTCACCCACCTTCTGCCTGGTTACTGACCCACATTCCAACTTCGACTTCTGCAAGGGTGGCAGCCTGGATTCTCATGTCCCAAAACACAATCCTGGCATGGTAGCATCTAGAGCTCCACCATGCTTCATTTCACCTTCTCACACACCACATGCACACACTGACCTCTTTACCACAGTGACGTGCCTCTGCATGGGTACTTCTTTAGGTGGTCCACTCCCTGTGGCTGGAGGTAAGGCAGATCGGGCACTCTCCATAGTCGGTTTCAGTGTTCCACATGCCACTTTGCCTCGTGGTGGGCGAGGGACAGCCCTCTTGCTGCCTTCTTCTGGCATGTTCAAAGTCCTGGGCTGTCGCAAAGTTCCTTTGGGCTTTCCTAAAGATTTTGTAGATGTAGCTGTGAGTACTGCTCTCCTCCACAAAACTGAAAGAGACTTCAAGAACAGCAGGTAACTCTTTCCAAGGAGTACATGCTTTTCCAAAAGACAGTTAAGGACGTTCTCAGCCACAGTCATGGATCCCTGCTATAGCATTGTGGCTCACACCCAAGGACTCACAAACCACATGCTCCACTGCCGTGTTGCAGCAGGGAAAGAGACAGGAGACTCATCTTCCCTCACACTCTCAGAAAAGCCATGCACCTGTGAGGTGCCACAACAGGTTACATCTCAGCTGGAAACGACGGTCATGCTGCCCTTTACCACTCAACAGCAGCAGCAGCTCCCAGAAACGCAGCACACACAGTCTAACTCCACCTCCTCAGCCACCTCCTGCACCACCACCCAAAGGGTTTCCTTCTGCTCTGCCCTGCCTTGCCGAGCACCCTCCCCTCAAACTCCCACCACGCAGCAGATATTACAAACCACACCCGCAGAGGAACACACCTGCAGAGGAACACACCTGCAGAGGAACACACCTGCAGAGGAACACACCTGCAGAGGAACACGCCACAAAGGCCTACAGGCCAGACCAGGATAAACAAGCTCTTGGTCACTTTGCTGTTTACATGCTGGCTGTACCACTCCAATTTTGAGGGGCTGAAACACTTCTGAGGGATATGTCAGTGCAAGACAGCAAATCATCGTGCATTTATGGTCATTGTTGTTTAACTGGAACATGAGTCACCAGTTCAGCTTCTCAACTAGAGGGCAGACTGTTGGTGTGGTCACAGGAGAGCAAGAAGCAGCAAACCCTTTGTTACAGACAAGAACAAAGGAATACAAACAATCTGAGACCCACTGTTGCTCCAACATGCCAAATCACAAGCAGATAGGCATAATTCCACAATACTTCGCTAACAGGAACACAACAACAGCATGGCAGTGAGTGAAAGCTGACTCACAGGCTTTGGGAAAACACAGCTGGAGCAGTTTATGCAAACACCACAGAGGTACCAAAAGCAGCCGCTGAGAGTCAAAAGTGTGGCACCCAGACACTCAGAGCAGCAACAGAAGCTGCTGCAACAGCCACAATTGATACCGCAGGAGGTTCTTCTCTCTGCGAGGGCATGGCTCATCCTTGCCACTCCACAATGGGCCAGTTTGGCATAAAAGAACAAACAGGCTCACTGCCACACTTCTTTCCTCCATTTCAACCACATTTCTCACATAAGCACAGGCAGGTGAAAGTGAAGTCAAGCATCTTCCAAGAACTTATATTTCAAGATCTTCCACATCTTACATATGCCCTAGAGAAGGGCTGCCTCACTGACCACAGCTTCCAAGCACCAGTACCCCTGTCAACAACATGCTCTGTTCCCAGAAACTCCTCACTGGAACCATGCAGCTCATGGCCATTAGTGACACAACATCACAGCTAAGACTTTTGGTCCAGCAGCTGCACAGTTCTTTCACAAAGGCAGGCACTCCACAGCTGCCGGAGCCTTACCTGCTAACATGACTGGAGATGTGTTCTTCAGCCTCATCTGGCAGTTCACCTGCCGTCCCGTTTTCCTCTTGGAACTCCTCTGCCGGGCCACAAGTTGAGCAATTGGCACAGTCTCGCTGCAAGCAACAGCATGGCAAATGACCTGGTTGGAGTAGGAGGGAACAGAAGGGCAAGCAGTCAGTGAGGTTCAAGCTCATTCACAGGATCAAAAGGATTTGCAGCCATTTCCATGCCTGTAACTGCTGTGTCTCACAGGCCTACAAGCAGTTCAGCAAAGGCAGCAGACACAGACCTTGGAGACCCCCCTCTCTTTTTGCAGGGCACTTCAGAAATCAGCTAAGTAAATAGCCAAAGCCTCTACATCACCTTCCTGTGTTAGGTTAGCCTCATAGACAAACAGCCTGGTTTCCCACTCCCATCCTATGGTCACCCTAGCTGCACAGATCACCCTGCAGACACCAGGCTGACCCCCAACAACAGCCCAGCCTTGGGCAAGCCCAAGGCTGCCTCCCTTGCCTCCTAAACAGTCTCTTGTTTTGACTTTCCCTTTAGTTTGCCATAGGCCACCCCTTTAATGGATGCAGGAACCCTGCTCCAGCAAGGCCCCAGACCACACGACATGCACTTTGCCTAACAGAGGACACTCAAGCCCAAACTTTTGTGCCGTTCTACTGCTAAAAGTCTTCAAAGCCAGCAGGACAAGTACTTCTTCAGGGCTCCACAAGGACACAGCCAGCCACACAAACCCCCTTGACTGAAAAGCAGGAGTCCGTGGTCTTAAGGACCCTCGCAATGCATCTCAGCCATGCTCTGTGGTACTGAAACAAGCTGAAAAATGGGCCCTCACACACAGCACCACTCCCCTCACAACCATGGCTCCCAGCAAGCACAGGGACTGACAATTCAGCACCGGAACAGTGTAGGTGAGACTCAGGGACTTGGCCGGCACCTCTGAAATTCAGCAAATAGCAGCTCCAGAAAGGGACTTTTCTCACAAGCAAGGCAGGGTAAAAAAAGCAGAAAAAACAAATGCCAAGACAAAAAGAAACCCAAACAATTGCTAAGCAGCAACAGCTGCTTGAGAGCTCTCCTCGGTCCCTCAGGCTCACCCAAACAGCCCAGGGAAATATGAGCAAGGGATGACAACCTTAGGAACAAGGCAACGCTCCTGGCCTCCAGCAGTGCACTCAAGCTCGTCCTTCCCCTTCTCTTCTTCCTCCGCTGCACACCCAGTTCCTGCATTGGGCTGCCCCAACACACAGCCATTGGAGAGAGGGCCTCTCCTTCTGACGGACAGCCTCCCCAGCCGAGCAGCTCCTGTCTAGAAATCAGACAGTGTACCCAATGCACAGCCAACACCTATGTAAGAAGTGTACCAGCAGCCCCTCCACTGTAGTGGTTAAATGCAAAGAATCACAACAAAACCAAGGCTCACACAGTTTCTCTGCTCTGAGCAGCATCAACTAGAACTAGTTGCTCAGGATATCATTCAGTCAGGCATGGGATATCTCCAAGGACAGAGACTTCTCAGCCACTCTGGACAGCTTGTTCCAGTGTTTAGCCATCCTCACTGTAAACAAGTGGGTGTTTTAACATTTAAATGGAATTACTTGTATTTCATTTTGCTCCTGTTGTCTTGTCTGTTCATTGGATACCAATGAGAACGAGCAGTGGAATCTGGCTCCATGTTTTTTCACTCTCTCCAACAGATATTAACACACTTGTATAAGATCCCCCTGAGCTCTCTCATCTCCAGAATGAATAGCCCCAGCTCTCTGAGCCTTCCAACAGAGATATCCTTGTCCCTTTATAACCTTCGCAGACATTCACTGAGCTTGCTCTTCTCATTCCCCAACCAGCGATCTCATCGCAGCGGGGTATCGGTTCAGTTACATACAATTTTCACTTCATAAATGCATACTTGCTTTCTTATCTTTCACATGTCTGGAACAGCTTTCTAGGATTAGTTAGTTGCTCAATCCCCTTCCCAGAGATCTAGGTCAGGCTGATCAGCCTGTGGTTCCTCAGATCCTCCTTCCCAGCCTTCCTGAAGGCAGGAGTGATACTTGCTTTCTTCCATTTCTCAGGAACCTCCCATAAATCACCATGACCCTTCAAAGATCAACCAAGAGTTGCCTTGCAACAACATCAGCCAGCCCCCTCAGCACCCCTGAGTGCACTGCATCAGACCCATGGACTTGTGCATGTCCAGTTCATTTAAATGTTTCCTAGCCTAATCCTCCCTCTCTGAGTGTAAGTCTCCCTTGTCCTGCACTTCCCAGTGGTCTCAGAAGTCTTGGGATTGCTGATGGCTGGTCTTACCAGTAAAGACTAAGGCAAAGAAGGCAATCAGTGCCTCAGCCTCCTCCACGTCCTTTAAGACCAGGTCCCCATTCCCATTCCTCAGAAGGCCAACATTTTCCCTCATCACCCTTTTGCTGATGAGGTACCTGTAGAAACCTTTCCTGCTGCCCTTCAAGTCCCTTGCCACATTCAGTTCCATAAGGTCTTTAGCTTTCCTAAACCTACCGCTGCATGGTTAGACAGTGTCTCTATATTCCTTCCACCTCACCTAACTCTGCTTCTGCCTCTTATATGCACACTTTTAATAACAAAGTTAAGTCAGGAGCACTTTGTTTATCCATGTGTGTCTCCTGCAACATTGCTTTTATAATAATTGCTTAGAAAAGAGAGAAACTTTGTCTTATGGTACCAGACTGACTCTTAACTCATTTTTCTTAACTCTTCAGAGATGTCTGCAGCAACATGTGCTCTGTGGCTTCAGTACAAATTTGATAAGGCATTAGTGAAATCAAACATAGCAGAGGGTTGTAGCTCTTCATTTATGCTACCTTCTTCCTTCTGTTTTTTTCTGTTGTTCCTGTATTTCCTCCTGTTGTCCATGCAGTTAACCAGATACTTTAAGGACCTTCTTCAGAAGGATGCTCTCAGAATGGGCAGTGCTCAGGGAGCTGTTCTGAAGGTGATGTCTTGGATTTCATGCTGTTGAACTCACCAATAACAAACACAGTCTTGTTTGGGCAGCATCTCTATCTTCCTCCCAGGTCACTTTTCCCTGCTCTCACCTCATGTATGCTTTGTTTCTACGGTTGAGTTTTGTTAGAAGCTCCTTAATCATCTGTATAGTGCTCCTGCCTCCTTTGCTTTTATTTCCCAAGTGCTGGAACAGACCACTTTGAAATCAGAGGAGGCAAGCCTTGAAAATCCACTACCTCTTCTGTACCACTCTACTCCCTTGGAATGTATGTCACGGGAGTCTTCCAAGCAGATTCCTGATCAAGACAAATTCTGTTCTGAAGTTCTGTCTTGTTTTTCTGTTATTTGCTCTGTTCCCTTCCTTTCAAGCTCCTGAACACCATCACATCCTGTCACTGTAACTGGGGCTGTCCTCAGCCTTTACATCCCCAACCAGTTCTTCCTTGTTTGTAGGAATCAGGCCCAGCAGAGCATCTTCTCTCATCAGGTCATCACTTGTGGCAGGCCATTGTCATCGATGCATTCCAGAAACCTCCTCGACTGCTCATGCTTGGCTATCTTGTCCTTCCAGCAGCTATGGCAGTGACTCTAGTCCTCCATAAGGACCAGGGCTTCCAAATATGAGACTTCCTGCAGTTGTTGGAAGCAGCCATCATCTGCTTCACCTACAACTTCTTCTTGATTTGGGTGTTTGTAATGGACAGCCACCATGTGCCCGTTTGCTGGTCTCTCCTCCACCCAAAGTTCTTGTGTCTCATCATCTTCCCCAAGGCAGGGCTCCTTGTGTCCCCACTGCTCTTACAGTGGAGGGACTCACAGAAACTCCCCCTCCTCACCTCTTGTTCCTCAACAGCCTGTGTCCACCCATGACAGCACACCAGTCGCAACAGCTCTCCATGACCCCAATGAGCTGCAGCCCTGCATGCATACAGTTTCTCCTGGCTGTGCCCCATGCTGGGTACAGGCACCTCAGAGAAGTGGCCATTTCCAGGGAAGGGTTGTGAGAACTTTCCCCATACTTATGGCTAACAAGCCTTTCCCTGTTTGTACGTGCAAGTGGGATGCACATGGGATGGACTGCCTTCGGCCCTGCTCTGTTCTTAAGGTCTCAGCATAAAAGATTTTTATCACAATTTCATAAATACATTTTTCACATCTTTGTTACATTTGGGGGTTTTCCTGTCACTAATGTCTTAAGTTATTTTCAGCATTTTCTTCCCTTGCTATCACGTCATAGGGACTCTGAAGTCTAGCATAAATGATGGTTTGCATTAGAATTAATTCAGAGGCAAAAAAAGATAGGGTGGATGAATTCACCTGCAGAACAGCAAAGCAGTCTACAAATTCTTCCTTTTGAAAAGCCTGGTTATTGAAGCAGAAGTCAAAGTTTCCTTAAATGAAGGTGAAGCCATACGCTGCTTGTAACTGAATATGATGTGAAGCAAAGCAGGGTTCTTTGAAATGACACAATTCTGTAGTGTACATGGAGAGTATTTCAATTTGAATCCCCTTTCAGAGTTTTCTCTACATTGAATTTAATCCTCATCCTGTGTGGAAACTGGAGAACATACTTATCATGTTTGGGTTCTCCAAAGGCAGGTCCTGCCAGAACAACTTGATCTCCTTCTGTGACAAGGTTACCTGTTTAATGGACGAGGGAAAGGCTGTGGATGTGGTGTAACTGGACTTTGGTAAAGACTTTGACACCGTATCTCACAGTATCCTGCTGGAGAAACTGGCTGCCATTGGCGTGGACAGGCACAGCCTCTGCTGGGTTAAAAAATGGCTGGATGGCCGGGCCCAAAGGGCTGTGGTAAATGGAAGTAAATCCAGTTGGAAACCGGTCACGATGGAAAGAAAATTCCCCAGGGAATTCCCCAGGGAAATGGAAGAAATTCCCCAGGGTTCAGTGCTGGGTCCAGTCCTGTTCAACATCTTTATCAGTGATCTCAATGAAGCCATCGAGTGCACCCTTAGCAGATTTCCAGACAACACCAAGCTGGGTACAAGTGTGGATGTGCTTGAAGGAAGGGAGGCTCTGCAGACGGATCTGGACAGGCTGGATCGATGGGCTGAAACCAACAGGATGAGGTTCAACAAGGCCAAGTGCCGGATCTTCCATTTAGGTCACAACACCCCTGTGCAGCATCACAGGCTTGGGGAGGAGTGGCTGGAGAGCTGCCTGGTGGAGAAGGACCTGGGGTTGTTGGTTGACAGCCGGCTGAACATGTGCCAGCAGTGTGCCCAGGTGGCCAAGAGGGCCAGTGGCATCTTGGCCTGTATCAGACACAGCGTGGCCAGCAGAAGCAGGGAGGGGATTGTGCCAGCACTGGTGAGGCTGCACCTCGAGTGCTGGGTTCAGTTTTGGGCCCCTCACTGCAAGAAGGACATTGAGGGAATGGAGCGTGTGCAGAGAAGGGCCACGAGGCTCGTGAGGGGGCTCGAGAACAAGCCCTACGAGGAGCAACTGAGGTAATTAGGGTTGTTTAGCCTGGAGAAGAGGAGGCTGACAGGAGATCTCATCACTGTCTACAACTGCCTGAAAGGAGGCTGTGATGGGATGGGTGCTGGTCTCTTCTCTCAAGTGACACGCGATAGGACAAGAGGAAATAGCCACAAGTTGTGTCAGGGAAGGTTTAAACTGGACATTCGGAAGAATTTCTTTACTGAAAGAGTGGTCAGGGAGTGGAACAGGCTGCCCAGGGAGGTGGTGGAGTCACCATCTCTGGAGGTGTTTAAAAAACGGGTGGATGAGTTTCTTAGGGACATGGTTTAGTAAGGAGATAGGCACGGTTAGACTCAATGATCTCAGAGGTCTCTTCCAACCTAGTGATTCTGTGATTCTATGTGAAGAAATAATTGTCAGCATTTCTCCTTCCCACACTCAAGAAGGCTAAATTAGTACTCAGTAGTAAGAATAACAGAGGACAATTTATATCATTGCCTTCCCAACACAAACCATTCTGTTCAGCATCAGCTACTCAGGCAATATTAGTCTCCCACAAATCCTTTGATTTAAGGAGCATGTAACACGTAGCACTCTGACATCACTTTGTATTATTTACTGCCCACTTCACAGGATTACTTGTTGAGTGCATTTCTTGTCCTGTCTTGGACAGCTGTCTTAGCAGTAAGGAAATTGTTTTCAAGACTACCTAGCCTGCAGCCAGGATCATTAGCCGGTAGCAGATCTCTGTGTGTGCAAATGTGCCCTGCAGCTGTGCCCTACTGTACCCAAACTGAGGAGCCAGGAATAGAGACTGGTTGACTGCATGCTCTTCCGGCAGGCTGGTGTGGACTCTGAGTGATGGTCTCAGCTTATAATGGAAGTCAAATATTCAGAAGAGATGTGAGCGAAGAGCAAAGCACTATACTTAAGTACTGCCCAGGTCTTGCATCAAGCAAGCACATGGGAACACACTTGGGCAGTTACGAGCCCACACCAGTGCATAACCACACTTGCCATCCTTTGCCTAACACCTGCCCAGGGGACACTTGAGACATCAGCAACAGGAGGGTCATAAAACAGCAACGTGGGCTCAGTCTTTACTTCTCTACTGCCTCCCAGGTATTCACAGAGTGCTTCCTCTCAGTTGCTTCAGTCATGTGAAGCATAGTTGGCACTCTTAAACCAAAGCTAGTCCTGCTCAGCTACCTCAAGATTTCTATTTAGTAGTTTTGTCCTTTCCCCCCTCCAAAAGCCACATTTCACTCTTCTTACAGCTGTCTCAGAGAAGGCATCACCTCTGGTGTTATTCAAGAGTCCACAAGGCTCTCAGCATATATCATATTAGAGGATAAGCAAGGCTCTCAAGGCAATGGGAGGATATCAGATTACATCCTGCAAGGCCCTAGTTAGAAACAGATGGCTATCTGCCAGAGCCACCATAAGGAAGCACTAAATTGCAGCATCACAAACATTCCCAGAGGTACCTGCATTCAGGATACTGACGTAGCCTTGGAGCAAGCAAAAAAGAACCCCAATCTTGGATACCTGCTGCAAAAGGGCAAATTCTGCCAGCTGTAAAAACACAGCAAGAAAATCTTTTGCTTAAAACCAGTCAAATTTCCAGACATCAGCACAACACATAGGACACCCTGCATCACATTCTTCACAGCTAGCCATGAAAACTTAGTTCTGACCACCCAGGTACCATCCTAGTCCAAGAGCCAACAAGGGACCTTGGCCTTAGGTGCTGTCTCTCCAGACCTGCTATGACAGCCACACATTGTGCCAAAAATCTGCTAGCCTTCTTCTGTTCCACCCTCTATACAAACTTCAGAAATCCAGGCATAGCTCCAATGAGGGAGAAGCTTCAAGCTCTCTACTCAAACCAGATCATCTACAAGCCACGCAGCTACGTCAACCATCAAAAGAATGCCTTCTAACTCAAAACCAGAATACCACATTATTGACCTAGGAAGCTTGTGGTCCTGACAAGCTGCTTCCAAGTTGGTAGCCACCAGGAGACACAAGCTAGTGCAGCAAGGCACTTCCACCACACTAATATTCTCTGCTGAGTACTGTTCCACATTCTCCTTGACCTCTGCACTGACCCCTTGTCCTTTGCACACTTGCTAAGCTGAGGTGTTACAACTCTTGGATCAAGGCACCTCATTCTCACGGGCTCTTCCTCACCTTGGCAAGTCTTCACAGTCCTGTGGCACTGCAACTCATTATAAATAAGAGTGCTAAGCCTAAGGCAAGCACTGCCAGGCTTATAAGTGACAGCACTCATAACAGTTTTGCTGTAGGAGAAGGACAACTCTAAATCACACCCTGGAGATATGATCAAGACACACATATACACACAATTTAACCTTCTTTAAAGTCCCAGGACAAACCAATAGTATCCCCCCCGGAGTTAGAAATGCTGAAACAGTGGATCAGAGCTCTACAGTCACATGAACTGTTTTTACAGCCAGAACTCCTGTTTCTGGGAAAATGCCCTGCAACCTTCCACCTTCTGCAAACACAATTTCCCAGTCTGCATCTAGAGGCAGGAAAATAAGCAGCACTTGGTCTATACCACAACTTCCACTTCTCCCAGCATTAGTGCAATATATGCATGCTACAGCGTTTTTCTTAGAAACCCATGGCACAGGCAGAGGTAAAGTTATAAATCATGCACACTTTACAAACACAAAGTGCATTTCTGAACAGTAACCAATTCTTACCTCTCCCATTTTGTTCCCTTCCATTCTGACCACTGCTGGGATGCTCTGCAAGTAGCCTTCCAGTGTGCCATATCCTAGCTGCTTGAAGGGAATCCACTCGCCGGTCAGGGATTTGTATTCACCTTGAAGCTCTGACAAAGGTACACCATTTTTAAAGGGATGAAGAACAGCTCGTAGTGTTTTTCCAATAAGTTCAGGGTCCTGCATCTTCACCTACAGCCCCTCCACTAAAAAAGAGGGAAAAAAGGGGCATTTTTACATACACAGGCTAAAAAGAATAGCTTTTACTATTCGACCTCTCTCCACAAACAAGCAAGGATTTACCAGCTCAGTGGCTTTTCTTGGGACACCTTCACACTCTGGGTCTGCTTGCAGGGGCTTGGTCCTGCCAGTCACGCAGAGGGTGGTATGAAACACATGGGGCATGACACTGTTGAAAAAAGCAGCTGAAGGAGCACGGCAGCGCCTGTGGATCACCGCAGGCCATGTGGCCAGGGCTGCCAGACACTTGGCTCACGCCACTTCCTGCAGGGCCAGACTTCCACCCAAAAAACCAGCTGGAGCCCACCACCCCACCTTGATGCCCAGCAGTCCCTCTGCACATGCCCCATGGTCATGCCAGGTGGCTCACGGTCATTTTTCTTTCGTGTGAACCCACATCCCCACACCAATGATCATGGGGCATGCATCAGCTTCACCATGGAAAATGCATACAACACAGGCCATGTCACGTCTTACCCACAGGTGCACAACACAGCTCCACAGGTGCCTCTTCAGAGAGAAAAGCCAACAGAATCAAAACCTGCTCCCTGCAAGCCACGGGCTGGACACAGCAGAAGCACAACAGAGCCAGCACCAATACCACCCTGTCTCATTGCCAGCTGACTGCACCATCCAGAGGAAAACACACCTGCCACCACTGCGTTGGTAAAGGTGTGCGCAATCTGCTGCTTCATCTCTGATGGCACCTTCCCTGGTGCCACAGTCTGCTAGAGCACTGGCAGGACACTTGAGGAGAAGACCTACCTGCCAGCAAGGGCTGCAGCCCAGTAAGGCTGGGCAGTGCAGAAGACTGATTCAAAGAAGGCATCAGAGCTACCTGCACATCTCCCACTCAACCTCAGTTCACAGGCCTGTGGATGCTCAGGGCTTCTCCAGAGCCAGCCAGCTGCACTAACAAAACACCAAGCAGCTTCAATCACAAAAGCTGCCAAGCAGGCTTTGTGCTCCTGGGCAGACGTCCTTCTTGCAGACACTCACTCACTGCAGGGACAGTCTCCTCAGAGAAACTTTTTGGACATGATTATGGACCAAAGCAGGACAGTGCTCTTGGATGATTCGGGACCAACCATGCTCTCAAAGTGTGTCCTGCACACAGGGTTGAGTCCTAACACGGAGCACACTCATGTGCATGGAACATTTCATCTTCACTACCTAGCAAGTAAGAAGCAACACAAGCAGTCAGTCAATTGGGAGATGGCAACTTTACTCTCCTCAAGCATTTCTAGCTCAAGACACAACGGGAGAGTTTCTCACTTCCAAGTGCACAAAGGCCAGCAACTATCACTGATGTGCCTGCACAGTGCTCTCTCCAAATGTGGCAGCATCAGGCAGCTGCCTGCAATCAGAGTACTGGCCATGCTGGATGGCACGCCAAGTTGGTCTGTGCCCCTGTCTGCAGAAGCAGCCCCTCTCCCTTCACCCTCCTCTCACATTTTAGGAGAAATCACTCCAGGCAACACAGCAGCTCCAAAAGGAAGAGAAATCCCAACCCTCAGCACATTTCAGATTCCATGCCACACATTTCAGCCTGTGTACAGAGACCAACACTGTCTGTGTCTTCCTGCACCCAAGCTCACAGCAGCCCTGCTCGGGTGCTGGACAAGAAGGCACAGCATTAAGTGCTGTTCTACACTGTCCCTTGAACAGTTTTACTTTATGCACACATAGCGCTTTACTAACCTGACCATGTCTCTGTGTGTGTACACAGAGATTTACTTATCAGTACAACTACCTACCTACACTCATAAGAAGAGCATTGCTTATACTGCCTTTACATGTGCATGGTTTCATAACACGGAAATTTCTACCTTTGGCCATCCAGCATGTTTCACTGACTGATCCTGCAACAACCCTCTATCACAGCTACCTTCACTGCATCCCTGTTTAACCGTGGACCACAGCGTTCCTGTGCTCAAGAGGAGGAGCACAAGCTGAACACAGGCACTGGTACAACTCCAGACACCAATGGGTGGCAGCCGCTCTGGGCATCTGGATCCTTCCTTCATCTCTTTAGAGACTTAGCACCTGGTGAACAGAGCCTCAGAGGATGTAAAAAGGTAAATAAAAGTTTTGCTTCAGCCAGATTGTGATAGTTCAAATCAGTAGGTGGTCAGGAAGACTGTAAGTTTCCAAACACCCAATTAAGGGAAGAGGAGACAGGGATTTACACAGCCGTGTGAAAGATGGGATAAAGCAAGGTGTAAATCAAGAAGGAGATAGGGAAGGCGCCGGATGAAGAGTGGAAGCTAGCAAAGCTGTAAATTGGGGCTAACTGTGTATGTAATGGTCTCCTTTCCTTCGAAAGGGGAGGAGGTTTCATCTGTCAGCTTATGGTTAGTTAGGAGGAAAGAATGCAGGCACAGAAACAATGGAGGGGGGGTTAAATGAGGAAGACTGCCCGTTTTCCTTCTGCAAACCCCTCCAGAAGACCCTCTGGGTAATGGCATGCATGTATGTATGGGTTAGGGGGAGCAACAAATGTAAATAAATTACTGAAACTCAGTTGAATATGTGTTAAGTACTCAAAATAAATGTATGCGAGTGGGACTAAAAGGTGTGCACAGAGGAGGGTCCATCCTCTTATGCACCCAGTGCTGTAAATAAATTTGTTTGCTTCCAAGACTTTGTCCTCTCTAAAATTTTATCTGTGAGCTGGCTTTTTCTCACAGAGGATGTCTCCCAAAGAGTGAGAAGAGGTGGTAGTCACCTGCTACACGGAAAAGACCCAGGAAGTTCATACCTCCTTCAGACCCACTTAGTGTTGGACAAACATGTAAGTCTCCACCTGGTATTAAAGTTTCAATTGTCCACAAAAACCCAAATCCCCAAATACTGAGAAGTGCACTAAAAATGCAGTTTTGTCTGCAATTGTGCTCCAAGTCACATATACCCAAGAGATATGGAAAATTAAAAGAGAAGCAGTTTTGAAGCCTTTTTTCTCTCCTCTCTTTGAAATAATATATCCAACTTCTGATGTGATTAATTTAACTCTTGAAAGTCCTCTTTCCTGAGCTCAACTTACTGCTCAGGAAAAACTAACCCAATACCCATTACAGCTGGGCGGAGTGACATGATTGAAAACTTACAAGAAGTTGGGAATGCAGTTTTAAATGCCCATTCAAAAAGAGGAAACTTCAATAAAAAAAGAAAGATGTGGGGAGGTGAGCAAGCCACCATCAGATAGCTCTGCAGCACACCAATACGAAAGAACTGAGTTGGATCAGAACTAGCTAACAATAGGATACCATAAAAACTGCTCCTCATAATTCAGGAGGATATATATGAGGACAACTCAGTAAATCAGGATGACAGATACCAAGGAGCAAAGGTCGAAGGGAAGACAGGCTTCAACTTACACCTGAATGAGTTCCCCACTCCTACAGCTCGCAACAACGAGGAAGACTTGTAGTGCAGGGACGGTGACAGCCGGCAACACACCGATACATCAGCAGGAACGGCTTCTGAAGCCTTTTTAAAAACACTTTTCGCGGCCGGCTGCTACAGGTTCAGGTCTTACCAGCTCAGCCATCCCAGGTGCCTCTATGCAAACGCAGCCCAGGGCGCACCCCCTCAATCAGTCTCGCGGGCTCCTCAACACAAACCTTTCCGGGACGCTGCGAGCTGCGTTCCCGCTGCCGCCAGCGGACGGGGCTGCCGAGGCAGCGGGCACAACCTTCTGCCTACAGGGACAACTCCCCAGCACCCAAACTTTTACTGACAAGCTCCCACCGCGCGACGCGGGGCCCCCCGAGGGCACGGAGCCGCAGCAGCCCGGAGCCGGGGCGCTCCCTCCCTCACTACGGAGCAGAAGCCGCTCGCAGGCAGGCACAGACCGCCCCCCCTAGCCCGCCGCTGTGTTCTTACCACCGCCTCACCCTGGGGGCTCTCAGGGACCGGCACAAAGCCACCTCCCTCACCGCCGCGGGCCGGGGCGGGCCGGGTCCCACCGCCTCCCTCTGAGTGGACGCGCACCCGCCCCGCGCTCAGACAGCGTCCGCCCCGCCCGCCCGGGGAGAGGCCCCGCCCGCCGCCAGGGAAGGGGCACGTGACCCGTGGGAGCGGGGAGCGTGGCGGGGCACGGCGGGAAGGTGACGGCGGCCATTTCGGGTTCGTGGTGGTGATGACTGTGATTTTGTCGTGGGGCTGGGAAAATTCCAGTGCTGTTACAACGCAGCAGCTAAAACAGCCTTCTTGAAGGAGAGACTGAGGAGTGGCAGTTAATCACAACCGCCCGAGATCATCGAGTCCAACCGCACTTGCCTGCTACTAAACCATCCCTGAGCAGCACACCCAGCCGTCTTTTAAACACCTTTAGGGGTAGTGAGTCAACCACTCCCTGGGCAGCTGTGCCAGTGTCTGACAGTGCTTTGGGGGAAGAAATTTTTCCTGATATATAGTTCGAGCCTCCCCTGGCACAGCTTGAGGCCATTTCCTCTCATCCTATTGCCTGTCACTTGGTAAAGAGACCAACACCCACCTCGCTACAACCACATTTAAGGGAGCTGTAGAGAGCGAGAAGGACTACTCTCAGCCTTCTCCAGACTAAATAACTCCAGTTCCCTCAGCCACTCTCGATAACACCAGTGCTCCAGCCCCTTTCCCTGCTCTGTTGTCCTACTCTGCACACGCTGTAGCCCCCCAATGTCTTTCTTGGAGTGAGGGGCACAAAACTGAACCCAGGACTCAAGGTGCGGCGTCACCAGTGCTGAGCACTGGTCCCTTCTCCTGCGGGTCACACTCTTTCTGATACAGGCCGATGCCATTGGCCTTCTTGGCCACTGGGGCACTCTGCTGGCTCATGTTCAGCTTCTGTCGACCAATACCCCAGGCCCTTTTCCACCAGGCGTCTTCCCCAAGCCTGTAACACTGCATGGAGTTGTTGTGTCCCAAGTGCAGGACACAGCACATGGCCTTGTTGAACTTCATTCCGTTCGTCTTATCCCATCGATCCAGCCTGTCCATATCCCTCTGCAGAGCCTCCCTGCCCTCAAGCATATCAACACTTCCATCAGGGATGCACAAGGATCATCAAGTTCAGCTCCTGTCCCTGCATAGGATGACCCCAAAACTCACACCATGTGCTTGAGGGCATTGTCCAAATGCTTCTGGAATATAGCTTGGTGCCATTACTGCTTCCCATGGAGCTCATTCCAGAGTTCCGCCACCCTCTGCGAGAAGAACCTTTTCCTATTCTCCAACCAAAATCTTTCCTGGCACAGCTTACTGCCATTCATAGAATCAGAATCTTTTGGTTGGAAAAGACTTCTGAGGTAATCGAATCCAACCGTCCCCTCGGGTCCTATCATTGATTGCCAGAGAGAAGAGATCAGCATGCAGGTTTTATGTAGTTTAGTTTTTTGCATCAATTTCTGAGGACTGAAAACCTCACTGAATTTAGTTCTGCAGCTCCTATCTCTGTTGTCACCTGTACAGAACCATTGCATGGGTGGATTCCATCAAGGAGGGGCTGGGGGGTGCTAATCTGCCCTGCTCTGAGTCTGCAGAGCCTGGCAAAGCTGAAGCTGCTCACCCTATACCCAGGCAGCTGCTGAGCTCCAGGTGCCACGTGTCACCTCAAGCAATGCTGCGAACTTGAAAGCTTTAGATCCCACAGGTTCAGCTTGTGTTGTCTCCTGTATAGCATTCCAGATGAGGCTGATAGTAGCACACAGAGGGGTAGAACATGGTCACCTGCCCTATGCCATCTGGCCTCATGAAGTTGGTTCTGTTGCTTGCTGCGAGCAATGGAGAGCCTCTTGCCACTCTGCCTTCAGCATTCCCTTCTCTGCAGGTGGCATCCAATTCTGAGAGCCAGACTGGAGGCAGCATCAAGTCAAGCTGTATGATGGTGGGTTGCTGGAGGGCTGCCAAAGCCACACCAGAGGCTGGCTCCACAGAAGAAGAATGCAGGGAATAATGCCGTGGCGGAGGTGGAGATGCTGGACCTCACCAGGGGTGTGCCTGCAAAGGCTCCCAATGATGACTACCAGCAAGCTTTGTTGACAGCTACCTTCTGCCACAACCATGAGAGCCTCCAGAGAGTGCTTTCTGTCAGCATTGAGTATTCTCTGAGCAGGCTTTTCTAGATTCTCCCCACAGGGAGGGTCCAATGTTGAATATAAAGTTTATTTATTTGGGGCTAGGTGAATTTACAAGGGTTTTCCATTTAGTAGGGTGATGCAGCAACCACAGTATAAATGCACACTGCATTTTGCAGACTGTTGATTGAATTTCCGGTATTCTGTGGAATCACAGTATAGTTGTGAATCTCCTTACTAGCCTCTAGAATATGCTTATTGTCGCAACACTGGCTGTCCCTCATTGCCAGGAAGGCATATGTGGGTTGCAGCCAGCTCAAGCTTGCAGTTCTCTTTTTAGAGGTCCTTTTTTCATTATTTTTGACGTTTTTTAACTTCTTGTTGAGATGAGCTACATAGACACCCCATGTGCTGGTCTGCTTGAGTTTATTGCCATGGATTCTTAAGTGTGAAGTCTGTGTCCTAGCTCTTCTTGCTTCATGCCTGTATGCCTCAGTGCTCTTGCTGTAACTTTTTGAGGCCTTCAGTATCACGCCAGGCCTGTATTTCTCTCTACATCATTGTGCTAGCACTGCAGATACCTCATTTGATGTAGAACGAGTGCTTCCAACTAGTCTCTTTACAAAATTATGATCATGTTGGACAAAGATAATGAGAAGTAACACAACTAGCCATATTGACCATACAAACTTAGCTATCACAGCTAAAACAAGTAAAACTGATTTGCAGGCAGGGCAAGAAAAGTTCACACTGAGCAAGCTTCACAGCCTCCAGCTTGAGGCCTTGCAAACTTAGTATAGAGCTGAGCCGTTATTGTTTTGTTAAGTGCTTCACATAATTCATATAAAACACAAACCAATTACACTTGCTGAATTACTGTAAGAGGGTATGGAGCCAAGCTGAGAACTCAGGCAACTAAAGAGATGTGTCCAACAGGCACCGTGGTGGGGAGCATATTTCTTCCCTCTTTGCCCTCTGGGTCTGGCGGAGCAAACCGTAGGCACATGGAACTGAAAGGGAACAGCCATGGTGGAGTGAGGTTCTTCTGGGACTCAGCTCCTCAGGCTGGCCTCGGAGTTTGTAGTGTTGGGCTGCTCCAGCTGTTTTTTGTAGCTGGAGTCACAGCAGGCAAAGACCTGTGCAGAGAGAATGATGAGGCTCTGTGGAAACGTGTAAAACAATAAGCTAAATATGTGTTAAAATTACTTGCACTAATAATATATATGTATATATATTGATTGGACTAATAGGGTCACAACATCAAGCAGATCTAATGTATGCACAAGCTGTGTTATTTTAACAGTTAGTATACCCTTAAATCTAGTTAGGGGTAGCTGTTCTGCTTAATGTCTAAGTTTCTTTAAGTCAGACAGTTGAATTATTCTTTAGCTTAGCTGAGGCAGCCCATCTGAAACAAAGGCATCCTCTACCTCCCTTTGGTATTGAAATGAATTTGGCTTCTTTTGCAACAGTTGTGGTCAGCCACTCCATTATCGTCCCCTAAGCCTCAAGGAGTGGAGCCTCAGAGCATTCGTCCCCGAAGAGTGCGTATGGTGGGGGCAAAGAGGTCCTTGTACTGGTCACAGCCCCGTGACTCCAGCGGGAACCGAGCCTCTTTGGAGCTCACCAGATGCTAGTAGCTCTCATCCTGATGAACATGAGAGGATACAACCTGAATAGCCAGGCTGTTGCTGGGGTCATACAGCTGTTCTTTGTGAGTCACACAAAGCAGTTCCTCCATGAGTTTATCAGCTTTGCCCAGTCCTCCTGCAGCATGGGTATCTACAGCCATGTGCAACTCCGTGAGCCTGGTAGCTGCCACAGTGGCAGCCACACCTCCAGCACCATCCCCAAGTCTGTACCAGTAGCCTTCAGGTTCCTGGGCAGAAGGAGCTTCCCAGCACTTTATATGCCATCACCCATGAAGTCAATGCAGCATCATGGTCTCTCCAGGAGCTGTGGAGAGGCTCTGATGATAGATTGTGTCCAGTATGTCTGCATGTCTAGCTGGAGTCCTGGCAAAACCAGTGCTCCTCACACTCCTCCCGATGAAGGAGACCAGTTGGAGCTTGAAAGGATGATCTTGAAAGGCTGTGGAGCTATGGAAGGCCAGGGAAAAGGGCAGAGCGGGAGGTCAGGACACTGGTGAGTCACAAAAAGGCCCAAGAAGCTTTGAAAGTTGTGAGAGAGGCCAACAGAAGGACTACAGCAAGAGCACCTGAAGAAAGAAGGACAAAACCTGCCAATCTGGAAGACACAGTGCACAAAGCAAGGCCCAGAGGTTGGAGTGAGGAAACATGCTAATGCCTGTTGGACACTTGGGGAGCAGGGTAAGGGACAGAAGACCTAGAGAGGGCTTTGTGTAGGAAAAAATAAAGGAGCACTCATTGCCTTGTTTACCCAGTGAAAGGTCTGTGTCTTGCACCTCAAAAACTTCTTTCTCGTGTACTCATCAAAATGTCTGTGGATAGGAATTGGCCTGAATTAGGTGTCTGCAGGGTGCAGCTCACCTCTACTCCTGTCTGTCCAGTCAGGACATCTCTGTCTCTCTCTGTATATAATGCAGCTCAGTCCTAAAGTCCAAACAAAATCTTAGAGAAAGATGGGAAAGTCGTGTGTTTCATTAATGTGAAATAATTGTTTTCTGTTTTTTTTTGGCCACGTCTACATAGTTATGATAGTGAAGCTCTGGGCACGGAGCAGAAACTTAACACCTTCACCACCTATTCCCAACGCTTTGCTGTAAGGTGACCGCAAGATGGAAAGTAACCAAGCAGGCTGCTGAGGATGTTGGCAGCATGCAAACCTGAACAGCCTAGAGACAGTTTAGGAAGCTGCTCCTGGACGTTTCTCAGCTGTTGATGAGTGAGCCGCAAATCTGGGTCAGAACCTGGTCAGGCACCTGGCAAGGTGAGGAGTGGGTGGGAGCAGCTTTGTGAGATGTCTTGCTCTACGAGTCCGTGGGCACACATCTGTTTGTGCTGCTTATGCAGCGTGGTCTTCCTACAGATGGAACCTTATGCAATGAGCAAATACAGACAGTTACTTGCCTACACTAATTTGATGACACTTGGTGCGCTCCTTAAGCCTGTGGAGGCAGCTGGGGAAAAGTGGAAACTTTGGAGACATCTTGCTGTATTGGATAATAGTGAGCACTTTATACAGAGGTAGCTCTGTGTTTTTCCACAGCTTTAAAAGGCTTGCACATTCCCAGTAAACACACAAAAAAAATCAGTAAATGCACGAAGGTTAAAGCAGGGTTTTGTTTGCCAAGGTAGCTGCTGGCCCTCTCCCAGTCCAAGCAGGTGAATGGATGTGTTCAGCCAGGGTGCAGTCTCTTACAGGCTTGCTTCTCTGGAACAGTAAGACAAAAGCCCAGACCAAACAATTTTCACAACACTGACCTTTTGTAACTTCATGGTCAGGTACACCACAGTACCAGGCCTGATAGGAAGCCTCTGCTGTGAAAAAGGCACTCAACACAGCTGTGGGAGCAGCTTCTTTACTCAGCCCCACAAGCCGTGTTGTTCATTGGAGTGCTCATGATTAAAACCTGCAGCCCCAGCAGGACAGATATCCAAAGCTGCTGCCTGTGACAGTGCAGTGTTAGTTGCCACATTTCCCTTAATGCTGACACATTAGTGAGATCCTCTGACCATCTCAGCATGGGACAAAGGCAGGCAGATGCAGGAGAAGAGGACTTAGAGTGCTTTTACCATTGAAGGAGCATACCCTACCCAGATATCGAGAAGGGCTGGTGAGTGCAGTTGTGCACTGGCGTAGGCTGGTCATGATTTGGGACTGCTCCCACGTGTTTTGTGCACCTCTGTGAAGAGGCAGAAGAGGGGATTCTTTTCCCCTCCTGTCATGCTGCATATGTGCTGTGTGCCTGTTTGCATTTAAGCAGAGAAAAGACTGCCTTTCCAAGCTCTGATACTGCTGGTACACTTCTTACATAGGTGTTGGCTGCGCATTGGGTACACTGTCTGATTTCTAGACAGGAGCTGCTCGGTTGGGAAGGCTGTCCGTCAGAAGGAGAGGCCCTCTCTCCAATGGCTGTGTGTTGGGGCAGCCCAATGCAGGAACTGGGTGTGCAGCGGAGGAAGAAGAGAAGGGGAAGGACGAGCTTGAGTGCACTGCTGGAGGCCAGGAGCGTTGCCTTGTTCCTAAGGTTGTCATCCCTTGCCCATATTTCCCTGGGCTGTTTGGGTGAGCCTGAGGGACCGAGGAGAGCTCTCAAGCAGCTGTTGCTGCTTAGCAATTGTTTGGGTTTCTTTTTGTCTTGGCATTTGTTTTTTCTGCTTTTTTTACCCTGCCTTGCTTGTGAGAAAAGTCCCTTTCTGGAGCTGCTATTTGCTGAATTTCAGAGGTGCCGGCCAAGTCCCTGAGTCTCACCTACACTGTTCCGGTGCTGAATTGTCAGTCCCTGTGCTTGCTGGGAGCCATGGTTGTGAGGGGAGTGGTGCTGTGTGTGAGGGCCCATTTTTTGGCTTCTTGCAGCACCATATAGGCAGCAATGGGGTATGGAGGGTGTCAAGTGTGGGATTTTGCAGTGTGAGGCCTGTGCATATGTTGACTGGAGGTGCTGGGTGGCTGCTGGAATACCCTTCAAGATCTGTGGTGGGCCCTTGTTTGCGGCCATGCCAGGATTGTGTTTTGGGACATGAGAATCCAGGCTGCCACCCTTGCAGAAGTTGAAGTTGGAATGTGGGTCAGTAACCAGGCAGAAGGTGGGTGAGTCTTTGCCTTTTTGGAGGCTGTTGTAGCTCCCTGTGTTCTTGGCCTCCTCGCTTATCCTCTGGGGAGAAATCTGGCCCAAAGTGTCCAGCAAGGGTATGCGAGGCTGTTTCTGTTTCCCACGCCCTGGAGGGATCTGTTGTGGCCAGCACAGTGAAGAGCAGAGGGAGGTTTGTGTACAGGTGACAGGTGATGCTGCACGTTCATGGTCGTGTTTGCCAGTGGGTGCTCTTTACCCCTTGCCAGGCTTCTCCATGGCAGCGTTAGCACTCGTGGCCGTTCTCGGTGTGCTCGGACCCAGCAGCTGCCCGACCGTATTTGTCTGGAGTGAGCTGAGGGCTGGAGCTGCAGTTCTGCTGGGTTAGCATTTCATGCTGGTTCGCTGCCCCGTTTGAGCCCCTCTAATCCCAGTGGCTTACGCAGCTGCTGCCCCATGCCAGTGTTGTTTGGGCTGCCCTGGGCCATCAGCTGACAGCGGGGAGAAAGGGTTTGCTGTGCCTTCATTGTGGCTGCGCTCGGTCTGCTGGAGCCGTGATTGTGGCAGTAATCCTCTGCGGGTCTCCGGGATGGGCAGGATGTCAGCCTTGCTCTGAATGGCGATGGCAGCAGCGTGCCGCTTGCAGGGCTGCGTAGCTGTGAAGCGGCACGGAGCAGAGCTTAATCCTGCCGTGGTGCGTGCTCATTCTGGAAGACCCCCAGAAAGAGCAGGCACGTCCTGCCCGCATTGCCTGTGTGGGTGCCGTGTACATCAGGGCTCTGGGTGCCAGAGGGGGAGATGAGGATGCGCTCAGAGCACTCAGGAGAGCTGCAGCACTTCACAGAGTCACAGACTGACCCCAGTTGGAAGGCACCCACAAGGGTCATCAAGTCCAACTCCTGTCCCTGCATGGGACAATCCCAACATTCGCTTGTCCGGCTTTTGTGCCTGAGAGCGTAGCATTCTCTTGCCGGCTGACAGCACTGCCTCGTGATGTTCCTGCTGCTCCGCACAGCACCCTTTCCTGTGGCAGTGCTTTGCCAGTGGTGCTCTTTGGAAGTTCCCTGGTGTGCTGGCACTGGTGGAGTGGGCAGGTGCTCTGAGGAGTGGGAGGCAGCCTTGGGGCTGCAGGGTGGACCTTGCTGGGGCTTTGCTCTGGCACGGGGCAGTGGTGACGTCGGCAGGAGCCCGAGGCTGTAAAGCTGAGGCGGATGAGAGGAGAGCAGTGGCAGGAGCAGTGAGGAAGCCAGAGGAGCTGGCAGTGTCTGTGTGAGGAGTGGAGAGTTCAGAGGTGGAGCTCAGGGAAGAGAGAGGTGCTGCATGGGACAGGTGAAGAGAATGAGGGCAGGGCCCCAGCAGGCGTGTGGAGACTCGAGATGGGTCTCTGTGTCTGGAGCGCAGCTCCTGACGACACGAGTGTGGACTGAGCTAACCCCTGTTCTGCTCTTGAGCCAGCTGGGTGGAATTGGAGTGGAGAAGTGTGTCACCAGCTATGCTCCCAATTTTGTTGAGAAGGCTTTTGTGCAGAGGAGAGAAGGGCTGAGACATTCAGCTGTGCATGTGAGGTTTGTTCTGCAGGTTTTTCTACCTCAGGTCCCACTTGATCCAGGCACCATCACGAAGTCCTCAGACCATGCAGACCCTTGTTCCAGCAGGTTCCAAATGCCTGTGCACCCAGGAGTCTGGCCCTCCGTTTGTGGAGGGCTTTTCTCCCTCCAAAGCAAGGCCCATAGTGTCTGGCCTGGTGTTGTGCAATCCTTGTCCACCACCGTGCCCCTGTGCCTTTAGCCATGCTGAACTGTGAATTTCAGACTCCTGCTTGAGTAGGAGAGCTTTGAGTCCTGCTCTTGAAGTCAGGTCCACTTTTGCCACCAAGGCTGCTCCCACTCTCACCCCCCCCGATCTGGTCCTGGTGCCGTGCTGGGCTTTGTTCCCCACTGCTGAGTGCTGTGTCTTGGCCCATGTGCTGTGGAATGCCACGACCTCCCTGTGCTGGGCGCCGTAGGCCCTGGCCCCTCTGGCTGTGTGGGGCATTGTTCCCCCAGCTCCCCCCCAGCCCAGCACCATGAGACCTTGCTGCTGGGCCATGCCTTGGGCTGCAGGCACGTTTCAGACAGCCAAACTCCTCGTGCCAAGGGACTTAGTCCCTTGTGCCCTTCCTCTATGGGGCCGCTGGGGTCAGATGGGCCGCCTAGGGCACGGGTTGCCAATGCTTACTCAGCATGCATGCTCCTCTCCAGAAGGGAATGGCACCTGCAGGCCAGCACCCCCACACCTTCCTGCCACTCTTCCTGGGTTGGACCACCTCGCTGTCCAACAAGAGAGACCCAGCAAGACCCGTGGGTGAAGCATTCCTCAACAGCAACAGTCCTTGACAGGGGGGTAGGACAAAGCAAGGGCCTCTGGGGACACCACTGCAGTAAAAGGCTCAGCTTTCTGTCACCAACAAGGCACAGCCTTAGCACCTGCTTTCTCCTTGGGTTGGAATCGAAATGTTTCTGGGCTCAGTGATGTGTCCTGGTACAGGGAAGCACCCCATGGCAGGGATGGAGACAAGCACCATGGAGAATACAAAGAAAGCTCTGTGGACACCGTTAGAGCAGCCTCGGAAACCTCTGCCCTCAACATCCCGTCTTACTGCCTGTTTTTTTCCCTCCCCAAACTGATGACTTTTTTGGAGGAGGAGAACTTTAGAATAAACGGAACATGTTTTTTCCCTCCATGAACAAACCAGTTGTAGCATAAGCATCTTTGCATAACTACTGTACACCTTTTCTCTTACAATAATATTTAACACGCAGCATTAGCACGTCCAGTGGCTGGGCAGAGCTTCCTGAAAACCTTCCTAATTTAGCAGAGGGCTTTGCTATTCTCAGTCAGAAAGCAAGAGGGCAGCAACCTCCAGTTTAGCACTCAGTACAGTTAACTAGAAAGGAAAATTATAAAGCCGTGCCCAGCAGCAAAGGTCTTGTTTGTGTATAAAACAGATTTGCTACAAATCAGGTCTCTCTGTTTTCAGTAGCGTGGTGCTTTAATGACACTGCTTCGTTTTGTGCCAGTGCTTGGCATAAAGCTTGGCAGACACCTGGAAGGATATTTATAATTAACAGAAACTGAAGCAGCTCCCTCTATCAGGCAGATATAACTGAGACTTTGGACAGGTTTTAGCAGACTGTGGTTTAAAGTTTATGATCAGAGCTCCTGACACACCCCAGTCAGAAATTTAAAGAGACTGAAAAAGTCCACTTATAACCCAAAGAGGCCTGAAAAACCTGTTAAATGTATCTAAAGGACATCCAATTTGGCAAGAATTGTACGGATCAATGACACAGGGACAATGAGGAGTCCTGGGAAGGGAATGGCTGATGTGGAGTTGGGAGGGTGATGGAGGTACCAGCAAGAACCAAAGACTGGAAAGCTGAGGTGGAAGTATACAGGAGAAAAAGGTGTCTCCCGGTTGACTGAAGTAGTCTCCTCTCCTGTAATGGGGCTAATGGAGGTGCTTTAGTTCTGGCATCTCCTTGGCGAGGATTCGTTCCACACCTTTGTTGCAGATGTGCTGAGACTCTGTCATACAGCCCCCTCGGCTTGCAAAGTTTTGTTTGGGCAGGAGATGTCAGGATGGCGCTGTGGGGTCTTGTGAGAGTGAGAGTCTAGGAGACTTACTACTAGCTCTGCTCTGTGTTTTGTGGAGGAGGCTGCTGCAGCCTAGGAGAGGACACCAAGCCACCCAGTTGGGACAGAACCTTTGATGCAAGGTTGCATAGTGGCCCTTGTGACAGGATTAATTTGTTTCAACTTGGCCAATTTGAAGAAGGACTGGAACGATCAATGTCCGATGTCCTTGCTACTGGTGCCCCTAGAGAAGCTCTAGTTGCTTATACTTTCAGAAGTGCAGGAGGGAAAGCCGTTTTGAGGCAATCTGAAAAGAGTCTGCAAGTGAGCAGAGGTGTGAACAGCATCCTCAGAAATGATGGGGTCACACCAGCCTCACAGATAGCCAGCACAGACTCAGGGACGCTGTTCCAGCAGTGGTGCTAGCCCTTGCATGTGACAGTGGCTAAGCATTCACAGCTCACAGAAGTCCTGCAGGTGACAGATCTTGTCTGTGCCCTGTTTCACAGACTGGTGTGAGGTGCTGCCATGTGTGGTTTCTCTGGGTTTGTTTTCTGACACCCAGCCTGACTCTCCTGTCATTACCACGGCCCCGTGTAAAGTCAGCAGGCTTCTGGTCAGAGCACCTGGCTGCCCATACTCTGTGCCTGGTCCTTGCAGGCTGTTCTGCCTCCTTATTAAACTGTTTATAACTGCTTTGTTGGTGGTGGGTTTCCTCTCTCTCTGTGATCCCCTAGCAGACTTTTAAGCTGGATTTCTTGGTTAAGAGATGCAAGGTTCTGGACAGACCAAGGCTATGCTGTCAGCTACAACAGAGCCTTAGGAAAACTGAGAGAGTCGGAGAGCCAGAGCGAGGGGTATTGATTCAGTAGTGAACTTAGAGCCTGGTTGGTTGGTGAGAAGGCACAGGGTTGGCCCATTTGTGTTACTCACGTCAATGCTGCTTGCCTGTAAGTGTGTGCCTGCAAAGGCATCGCTGTCCATCTGCGCTGATCTGTTGGCAGCAGGCTGGCCCTGGGAATGAGGAAACACAGCCACTGCCAGCACGTGTTCCAGCCATTTGGCCATTCAGCTTCAGTGGGACAAATACCTGGCGTGTTACTGTCTACCAGTAGTCTGCAACAAGAAAGCGTCTGCTAAAACAATTTGATCAATTTGATGTCCAAAATGGCTTCAGCTGCCATTCAATTTACTTTCCTTGTGACTTAATTATTTGCCCAGAAGTTTTTTGCTTAGCTCTATGTACACCACTAATTAGTGAATAAATGTACTTGAAATTCAAACCAGGATTTATCATGGCCAAACTATCTTTCCCATTCTCAGGCACCAGTTCTCCTTGATGGGAATGTGGCATGGCCAGATTGCAAGGCACAACCCTACATCAGCAGGAAGGGAGGGACAGCTGGAACTGTCCACTATGTTTGCAAACCAGACCTTCCTCCACATAAGGAGGAGGGCAGGGATAAAATTCACTGCAGATCATCAATACAGGCAGAGCATCATGGCATCTCGGAAGCACCTGAGTTCCTGGATGCATATCGAACTGTTCAAATATTAATCCTCCACTGAAGCCTATGGTGCCTCACCCTGCAATGGCAGATAACTTGACCTGGCACTTTTCCTGCCCACTGGCCACTTCAGGTGTACTCCATGCATGTAAACATGGGGTTCAACCCTCTGGGTACCCAAACACCTACTTGTCCCCCAAATTTCTCCAGCAGTGAATTTCTGGGTTGTTCCATTAGTGTTTCTTCCCTTCTTCCTTCTCTTTCCCTTTGGCAGTCAAAGCACTCTCATTTGTATATGGGTAAAGGTTTTGAGGCCTCCTTGCACATGGGTAGCACTGGGGATGTGCCTTTACACTCACTAAGCAACTTCACAAGAAGCCTCACATGATGCCTGCACCACAGTGCACATCTGCCTGCTGCCTCCCATGAGCAGGTTGGGATGTTGTGCCCACAGCTTCGAGTTGTCTGTCGGGCACGCCGCCACAGCCCCAGCAGTGCTCTGCTAAGGAGGATAATGTTTTCATCAGTGTCTGCTTCTTCTTAGTTACTGGAGAATTAGAATCATAGAAAGAATCATAGACTCATAGTGTGGTTTGGGTTGGAAGGGACCTTTAAGATCATCAAGTTCCACCCCCCTGCCATGGGCAGGGACACCTCCCACCAGCCCAGGCTGCTCAAGGCCCCATCCAATCTGGCCCTGAATGCTTCCAGAGAGGGGGCATCCACAGCTTCCCTGGGCAACATCTGCCAGTGTCTCACCACCCTCCTTGTGAAGAATTTCTTCCTAATGTCTAATCTAAATCTTCCCCCTTCCAGTTTAAAGCCTTTCCCTCTTGTCCTATCACTATTTGCCCTTGTAAAAAGTCCCTCCCCAGCTTTCCTGTAGCCCCCTATAATCATACTGCCTTTCTTTTTCAGGGCTATGTGCAAGGATAAATTTTGTGGTCATGCCTCCTGAAAAACAAAGTTCACTGAGCTCACTGTGTGCTGTTGCCTCACAAAGGTGTACTACGAGCCCACCTGCAGCATTTGGAAGGACTTCACCACACTGCACCCCCACAGAGAGCTTCGCAGGTCGTCCAGGCACATGGGTTTTACCCACTGGACAGCCCGACTGGCTCCTGTAATCATGCATTTGAGACAAATGCTGAGTTACAACACATGGAAGTTGAAAATTTCAAGTGCATACAACGTGGAGAACAGTGTTTTAGCTGTTTTGCATGCTACATCACCACTAGGACCTGAAAGAAGTGGAAACAGCTACTTCGCTTTTGCCAGTTAACAGAGAAACGTCATTTCCCCCCCCAATTTTTAAGGCAAGCTCATAGGACTAAAGCTTGGTTAAATCATGAACCATTCAGGTTTGGATGTTTTGTCTTCCCTGCCCCTACATGAAGGTCAATATTTTGTTTGCTTCCTCTCTTTTCCCAGAAAGTAGTCCTGAACAGTCTGTGCATACTTTTAAAATGTGGTTGTAGCTGCTTCAGGGCTTGTTGATTTGCAGCCCAGCCAGAAACAAAAAGTTTACCCTGAGATGCAAGGGGGCCATCAAGCCCTCCCTTGCTCTGTAATCAATTGTTGAACAGGGTGGGAAGTAACATTTGCTCCAAGCCAGAGGAAAGGTCACTGCAGCAGGGACATCCCAAGTGGAGGTGTCAAGCTGATGAACCTCATCAGGCATTAGAGGCAGGCCAGGAGCTCACAGGTATTGACCTCCAGGGAGGGTTGGGCCGTTTCCAGCTGGGCTTTGCTCCTTGGACAGCCCTTCCTCCTTCCCCAGCTGATACCCTCCAAGCCAAGGTCCATGGGGTCTGGCCATTGGGTTGTGCAGGCCAGGTCCACTCAGCACAACAGGGCCTGTTCCCCACAGCGTGGATACCTCAGGTCATGTTCTAGAGGAGTGAAATTACGAGCAAGCAACTGTACAGAACTACCCTGGAAAATCTGGATCATCATTAAAGTAACTCACAAAAGAAAACAGCTTTACTTGTTATGGTGCTATCACAGAAGGGTTTTACCAGTTACAGTTAAGTGCTGCCCACAGAAATCAGTGTTCTAGAACTGCCTGAATGTTGCAAGGGTCAAACTTAAAAACTAAAATCTATTAAACAACACTTGCTACAGCACAGCCACCCTCTTAGGAAGCACCACCCAATGTCAAACAGCAAGGCTACAGAATACCTATAAAAGCAGTGCCCGGCTGAAACAAAGTATGTTTGTCTCTGCAGAAGCGTATTTCATTATTTTTAAAGCATGACTACTCCACAAACATCCAGGGTAGAAGAGATGTTGTATTTTTCAGACAGATTCTAGTTACAGATCTCTGGAACTTGTCAATAACACTTAGAATACAGAACTTCAAATCAGTGCAAAATGTACAATCAAATTAAACATACAAGACAAATTGCAAAATATATACAGAATTGTTCTAAGAACATAACCCAAGGACAAACAGATGTTTAAATATAAGAGAAAAGTCCATCTTTTATAAATTACTTACTTAAAACCAATTAGTACACTAGGTATGTTATTTGCAGACAAGTTACCACAGTCTTGTGAAGTGTCTGATTTGCAAGGCAGACATTGAAAAACAAGTTACATCATTAAAAGCCTGGTTTTGAGACCAATCCACAAGTAAACGTGTGATAATGCATTACTGGTTTGAGGCACACAATGTGGAAACAGTTTTCAACCACTTTAATGCTTAATACTTAGGCTTTTTTTTTCTGAGAGTTATTAGGCAGCTGCACAGAGAATAAGCACTAGACAATAACTAAACTGTTCAGTGGTCAGCTTATCTTAGCTTGTTGGGCCAAGATGATTTACTACCAATGTATTAGAACATTCACAAGAAATGCTATGAGACACCTTACACTATATTAAAATAGCATTCGTAAGACTGCTTGAAGCTGGATGATTTAAATAACCAGGGGTGAAAACCACAGTTATTTAAGCAATTCTTAAGCCATATTTTGAGAGGAGTTAAGACATCATGGGTGGTCCATAAGTAGGAGGGATGCTGAAATCTACAGTGAATTACAAACTCTGTGATGCTTTGCATTCAAAGCAGATATGCTCCTTCCAATAATCAGAACTTGCAGCTTCAAGGTATTGTTTGCTACTATCTACACCATTGCTAACTAAACTATCCCAAGGATAACTCGCTTTTGGCATGTTCAGAAAGCTGGAGTTATACAGCTATTGCTATGCTACAGATCCCCAGATTTTTGCTTTAAAATAGCAGTGAAGGTTTAAGCACCTAAAATTACACAATAAATACTCAGTAATTCTTTAAGCACCTCTTGCTACCCAATTTGGCAAGATCAGCAGCACAAAGAAAGGGATGCCGTGGTGAGGCAAGCTGTTAACTGTTTGACACCGGCACATGTAAATTCGCACTTTCCTTCCTTCAGAGAACCAACGGGTGATGTGTGGCACACCCTGCCGACAGTAAGAGGACTGTAAGAGCCAAACAGCCACCAGACCTGTAATACTCCTGCAGTCAAGCACAAGGGCGGGCTCTCTGCTCTTTCACCTGCAGCGATTTGTGTGGGGGAAAAGTTCTGCCTGCTACAGCTTATGTTTACATTAGGAGTCGCTGCCAAAGGTGTAATATGGGATATACACAATATAAATGAAGCCACATCTGAAACCTGGTCGTCTCCTAAACAACACATCTGACTGTGCACAGTGACATGTTAAATGGGTGTGCTGCCAAAAGAGCTCAGAGAGATAATGATACCAGTAACAGCGCCCAACTGAAAAAGATTTGCTTTGGGATACATCTTTAATATCTACACATATTTATTTCAACACTTCAGACCAACTTCTTCAACAACACTGATCTGCTTATAAAACATTCACATAAATTATCTTCACAAAAAATAAAGTCAATCTTTCAGAAAACACGTTCAATAAAACAGTTGTTATCAGTAGAAATTCTTTCCCGTAAGTCCACGGCAGAAAAGTCAGTCCACACTTAAACCTCTCCAAAGGGACATAACCAGGAATCTAAACCAGAAGGCAACTATTTCATTAATTGTCACGGGAAGTAGAAACAATGCTTCCAAAACACAGAAGGAGCGCACTGTTTCAACTGAAATGTATGAGTTTACAATCAATAGTCACTGTCCTGTAAACACTTGAACTGCTGGTCTAACTGCAGGTTATGATGCATAATTTGCATTCGTTTCACTTTATTCCACACATACAATGGCTAGATTGTTAAAAAAAATACATAAAAATAGTAAAGGAAAAAAGGTTTTGCGCTGAATCTATCCTATAAGCCGAGTGTCAAATCAGTAAATGTTGACATTATAAATAAAACTTTACATTACTCTTAGGCATTATAAAATCAGTCTAATAAACCTAAATCTTAGAATAGCAGCCAATTTGTAATTGTTTAAAAATATATATATATGAACTTTCAGTCAGTCAGCTATAAATTCATACTGCAATGGGAGGAAGACACTATCTCTCATTCTCAAGCAGGCTTCCAAGGATAACAGAGTATTAGAGATGGATGGAGATCAAGGAATGCTGCAGTAAGAGAAACTCCTCAACAGTTGCATTCTACAAACCTGTCCCATCATTACCTGAAAGTGCATCTTTGTATCTGTAGAATCATCCCCATATTTACAGAAAAGTACAAACATCGCAATTTTGCCATCCCCTAAGCCTATCTAACCTGTATTTTCTGTTAAGTGCAAAAAGATCAAAGCCTGAAAACGAGGCCTTGCTGTCACCACATATCCAAGGTAGTTGCCAAGTCTTTGCTGCACTGCTCTTAAACAGCGGAAGTAGAAGCTGAAGTAGAAATGAGTGAACAGTCTAAGCCAGGGCTGTCGAACTCACAGCCCATGGGCCAAATCCACTTTGTGGAGCCTGGCACCTTGTGTCTACGCAGTGGCAGTGCCAAGCTCCTTGCCCCTATGCTCCTACCAGCGTGCTGGTCACGTGTGCAGCCTGTGTGATGCGCGATACACTGCAGGAGCAAGAGCACGGTGGGAGCCGTGAGTCTGACACCCCTGGTCGAGGCCTAACAACCAGAGAGGCATTTTAGAGCAGGTTCTCCATTCCCCCACCCTCCACACACATTCATCACCACATACTGGTGCCTTTGTTACCAGTTTCAGTGAAAAGGTTGGACCTGAAGGGCAGGAAAGCAGCCTAGTGAAGAGGAAAATGCATGGTTATTACGGAGGCTGAAAAGATGAGGTATGAGGTGCAGACTGCAAGAATATTTACTGCCAGGCATTTCAAGTGTGCAACTCCAGCACCCCCGTTTTCAGTGCTGCAGCACGGACTGGCACCTACAGCACGCACAGCACACAGCCAGTATGTTACAGAACACCTATGCAGCCACATCTGTTGTGTCTTCAGCATGAGTCCTTTTTAAGTGTCACAACAGCTCCTCTTAGCTTCTCTTCCTCCCAAATGAGGCTTTGTTTGATAATGACACATCAATATGCCAACAAGACTGTGCTGCTGAGTAATGTGTACACATAAAAGCTTAGCGATCCCAAACAGATGGTACTGAAAACAGGTACATTATTTGTTCTTCAAAGAAATGCAGTAAGTACAATACTTGGAAGAGGGTAACTGTGAAGATTAATCAACAATTGTCTATAACAGTTCATTTAGTTTTGTTCCTTATTTAAGGCGCACAATGGACTGTGCTAAAGCTTCTGCTATATTTTAAAATGCTATAAAAGCCATTGCCATTAATTTTAGACACACAAAGACTTGATCAAAAATTTAGAAAGAGCAAGAGGAGCTCAAACTGTACATATGCAGAGACTGTACTCTAAACACAGTTGTATTTTCACTATATTGCCAACGTGTGTTGTTGGAAAGCACATGCCCATTAGAAATGTGTGTTGGGAACACCAGTGGGACCAGTAAGAAAGCAAGTTCTGCCTTCTGCCCAAAACTGGTAAGAGAAAGATCCAGAAGTGTGTGCTACCAGAATGTTAACACAGATACAGACAGCACTGTCAGAGAAAATATAAGACATCCTACTTTCAAAGTGTGTGTGCACATGTATGTACACACACATACATACACAGAAATAAACAAAAGTTTTTGGCAAAAAGTTTTGGCACTGTTTCATTGAAAAATAAATGCAACAAAAACATCAGCAATTTAAACTATACATATCAAGTGTAAAAGCCATGGTGGCAAAGCAACAAATTTTCTGAAGTAGCATCTGTATCTCAGGGATAAGCTTTTGAATTTCCATTCTCCTAGATGAAGACAGGTAACATGCTTACCCGTCTAAACAGATTTTAACCAACTGACCACCTCCTCCCATCTGCAATAGTGGGACCTTTGAAATGCACCACGATTTTCAGGGCTCTTCTCTCCACTCTCTGTGCTGGCAAACCCTAGCAGGACAGTAGTAAAAGGTGAGGAGCGCTTATCTTGGCAGGAAAGATGCTGTCTGTGCTATCTATGCTTGCCATGGTTTACAGGCCAGAAAAAAGGCAGGGCAGTGAAATGATGAGGAGTGCGCTCAGGATAGCAATGAGCCTGCGTTTCCTCCCTCTCTATAGATTATGGTTCCTTATCCTGTGTCCCTGATGTTGATTAACAACTCTCTAGACAGAACTGAGCCTTGTCCCCAACACTTTTGTTACTGCATTATTTAAAGCTGTGTGACCACTAGGTTCTCACACAATGTTCCCTGAAGATTCAGTGCTGAGAGCCATTTATCTGCACACTATCACATAAATTATATGGCGTTGCTTTGTTCAATGTGAAGGCAAAATGTTTTGTATTGACCTCAAAGAATTACTGCCTCTCTTCAAGAACTCTTGTATACTATGGAAGAAAATACAAGGCCTTCTCAGATACAAAGTGTGATGAAAATGCCAAAATAAAATAAAATAAAAATTCTTGATACACTGGCCTTTGCAGTACCTGAAACTGGAACATCTTAATACAGGGGCTGAATAGTGAGTTTCTCACTACCACTTTCCTATCGCAGCTTCCCATGAATGTTTTGTCTTCCAAACATACTAAAAATCAGTTTATAATGCAAAAAGTCCTTAAATGCCATGTGTGTTTATCTTAAGATACATTTTCATTCCAGTGTGGCACTCATCTGCTCCAACAACATGTGGGAGCCAGTTTCTGGAGAAAGAGAAAAGGGAAAGAAAAAGGAAAATTAAGCCTTCCTGTACCCCAGGATCCTCTCTGGCAGCTGCAAGGAGAACACATTCACACTTCTGTGTGAACGGCTATACCACAGAACAACTTCTCCATATTTCAAAGTTACACTGAAGTCCCTTGAAGCAACTGGAGATGTTTTTCTAGATACACTCAAAAGGGAAATGCTCCCCCAAAGCTGCTTCTTGAGCGATAAATTCATGCTGCTCATAGCTGAATTTGTTATTATCATGCAATAAAGGACAAAGTAAGCCCACTGGCCAGGTAAGCAGGCTCTGGCTAACATGGCTTTAAGCAGCTCCAGGCAGCAGATGCATACAAGTGGCAAGACCATGTGGGCCCCCACCCCACAGCAGGCTCAGAGGGCCCTTAGTATGGAATGCTGACCTGAAGTGAAAGGCTCAGTCACTGGAGATGAGACCAGCAGAGATGTGAGTGAAGACCGACACGACTACAGCCAGTCTCTAGCAGGAAGCTGTGCAAGAAGTAGGGGACCCTCACATCTTCAGCAGAGGGGTGGGCACAGAGCGGTGATCTTCGTCTCACAGGAGCTCACAGAGGAACAGCCTCAGAAGAGCACACGCTCATCTGAGTGAGAAAAGACAGCCCCTGTGTCCCTGCGCCCAAGGCTTGTAACGGCACCCACCGAGAACTTGAGAAGGCTGACCAGGTAAGGAAGTTTTCATGACTACTGCATCCCCAGTTATCTGAACCCTACAGCATGTTACATGCATGCTGCAGGCTTCGGTACCTCGTAAGGCTCTTCAGCAAAACTACGCTGTACTTCAGTTCAGCTCTAACACATGACTGTGCTAATTTACTTAAGTGAACAGTACATGGTACTTCTTTTACCCTAATTAATGATGATTCTTTTAGTCTGTGAGCTTGCTGTTAAGTAACAGAGTCCAACTATGGCAAATTAATGACAATCGAACAGCAAAAGGAAAGATAAGAAGCAAAGTCTGGTGTCAAAAATAATGGTTTCAATGACAGAAAATAATCAGTATAATGTAATTCTGCCTCTGATAGTCTTGTTCCTTTTTCACATTAAGAATGGCAGCTGCTGAAATTCAAATGCCTTTCAAAACCAGGTTTGGGGTGAATAATATAGGAGAAACTAAGCTGCAGTGGACTTGCTCTACCAGCTGTTTCTCCTTCATTCCTACTGTCCAAATACTGTTGAAGTAAACTGCCTGAAACATTTTGACATGAATGTTCTAGTACTTTATCTCCTCTCAATGCACAGGGCTCCTTTTATAGAAATCATCTCTCCTGTGTTTTGCATTTTTCTCTTTACGATAATACTGTTTCAGCTGTGCTATTTGGACTGATCCAAGGAGTTCTCAGCAGTTCATGTCTTTGCCTTTTTTAGATTGGGAAGTTACCACAAACAACAATTTAGAGGAACAGATTTTCATTTATGGAACAATGCACCAAAATTAATCTATGGAATGATTTTAAGAAAAAGCTGGGAGGAGGAGAAGAGTCGCCTTGAAGGCAGATGCAGAACCCTCAGCATCTTGGAATCTCTGTTTGGCCTCAGATTTGATATACATGAAAAAATGGGAAATGGCTTATGGAAAAGCAACACAAAGTAAACACTTTGGATAAGACAAGTGAGTAGTACGTAACAGTTACTTGTAACAATGAAGCACTGTCTGTGAAAGACTAAGTACAACCCAGTACTGTTGAAATGTAATGAAAGGCATGCTCATAAGCAACCCTCTTCACTAGTCATCTGCACCCAGTTTTACTGAACCATCTTGGTATCTATAGTGGGTGTGCTGCATCACTTCCGAGCACTTAGCGTCCTCCTTCGGAGACTGACAGGCTATCCACTTTCATTTCTCTAAGGCTTCCAGTTTTTTTCTGTTTCTGCTTGGATTTTTTCAACATATGGACCTAAAATGGAAAGTTTTGAAAGAAAGTGAGTATTAAAATATTTGTAGTCATCTATAAGCAGATCTAAGGCAGCCAACTAATAAACAAGTAAAATGTTGGAACTGCAACATAAAAATATTTAAATAAACAACTGTCTGAAGCACCTAACCTTACAAAGCTATAGAATTAACAGTTACTTTTACATAAACATATATACACATTTATGTATATGTATATAAATGTATAAGGACATGTATGTGTGTGCATATATATTCATGAACACACATATACACACACATATAAGTTAGGCTTGTTTGCTTTCTCTTTTCCCCCTTTCTCTCAGGAAAAAAATAGAGTTTAACATATTCCAAAACATTTGAGGTACAACTTTCTTTTTCACCTGCTTTCCCTCTGCAAAGGCCATTGTTCTAGCAGCTCTCCTAGAAGGGCTACTGATTCCCTGAGACTGCCTGCAGCAACAAATTTGTCAGTTAAAAAGCATCCTTAAGGTAGCAGACAAACGTGCAGACCAGTGTGCACCAGAGCCAGCTACTGCAAAATGTTTATTTTACAATTTCAACATCAACAGAGAAGTTAAATTCTAAGGTAGCTGATGCTCTTTTCCTTCTACACATACACTGAGGTCATATGTTTTGGGTTGGAGGGGACCTTGAAGCTCATCCAGTTGACCCTTTTGCCATGGGTAGGGACACCTCCCACCAGACCAGGCCCCATCCAACTTGGCGATATCAAGGAAAAACAGACATTGATTACTCCAGTGTATCTTCTTCTTGGACCCTCATCCTCTGTTACTCAGTTTTTCCCTTTGCTGCTCACTGCTAGACCTTCCCTCTCCCAGCACCACCAGCAGAGGGCTTCCTACCTCACGCACTGTGGTACTACCATAGCCCCCACAACTCCGATCTGCTTGAGGGAAGGCAACACTGCCTGGAGATCTCAATACAAGGGGAAAAAGATTAAGTCACTAGGTTGAAGCTAAGGGACCACCTTTTTTAAACACAAGACTCCTCTGAGCCAGTGAAGAAGTCTCTCAGACCATCTTCTGTAGAAACTGCTGTGCATTTATCCAACAGTTACCACACTGTGCCAACCAGCTCCTTTAAAGTTTAACATCAGAGCACAACAGACAAGCAAGACAATACAAAAACATGCACTGGAGAAACAAAGTCAGCTTGCTCAGACAAATCTACAGCCAGTACCTTTGGTCCTGCAGCAGAAATAATAATCTGGCCAGGAGCCTGAATCCAGGGCTCTCCATCAACTTGAACCGGAATTGGCTTTAGGAGTGTTACACGAAAATATGATCCTTGGGCTATGCGGATCCCTGATCGAAAACCACCTTGGACCTGACCCTGTTAGGAAGTAAAAGCTAGGATATCAATCAACCTAATGAACAAGAGGCACAAATGTTAGCCGCACTTAGACTGGGGGAACGTAAAAACATTTTACCAAACAGGGAGAGGGAGTTTTGCCAAACTTGGCTCCATGTATGTATATACATACACATTCAAGTACATATGCATACACTCAACTCCAATTAATGTCTGGATGATAACTGTAAAAAATTAAACACAAATTCTCTTGGGAAACATGTACAGACACCACACATGGGGGTAAAAACTTTAACAGAAGACCACAGAAGCAGAGCACGAGTTTGTTAACATTTATATTACGAAGGAACATGTACACTCCTTGTTGCTTCTAACTTCACAAAAATTTTAAACATCTCTACCAAACCACTTCTTCTCATGCAATGTCTTATACTTGTCTTCATTAAAAGAACTGAATTACAAAACTGGATAGCTGCCCAACACCAAAGTTTGAGCTGCACATTAAGCATCCACCTCTCCCTTTCTGGAGGTTGTATGGATTAGTTCTCTCTAGTGACCTGACCACATGTACTTTTTCAGCAGCAGTTTTCTTAAGATAGTGAAAGAAATACGAAGAAAGGACAAAAACAATCCACTGTCCCACAGGACTATGCTGCTAAAAGCAGACCATTGTAAAAATAAGCAATATATAAAAGAATTAAGTTGCACAAATACAGCCATAATGCTGTTCTTTGCAGAACTAGCATACCATCTGCTTCACATACCATTCTGATCAAGAGCAACTAGCATCAGACTCTCAAGAGACAGCCGCTGGAAAGCCTAGGGCAGATAATTATAAGGCTGCCTGTCTAAAAGGAATCTTGGCTCCGATTGTCACAAGCTATGGCAAGAGTTTTTGCAAATATATGATCTAAGTGAGGAGTGGGTGTTTCTGTAAAATTAAAACAAAATCTTGTTTTCATTCCATTGAAACTGTTTGGTTTCAACACCATGATATGAGAAAGCTACTGTATTCCACAATATACACGTATGCATTTGTATTTCATACACACCTATACATGCATGTTTCTGTCCTTGGTTCAAAGCCCCCTTAAGTCATGAAGCATTTCCTAGTGCACTTTTAACAAGTTCTTCACAATCCTTTTCTTCTTATCCAACCATAGGTTTCTTCAGTTTCCATTCCAACTGTCATAACCTGGCACCTAAATAAGGGTCTTCAGGGCAGGCCAATAAACAGGCAATGAGGTGGCACCGCAGTCCATGAACCAGCTACAGATCAGCTGCCAACATTGTTACTGACGGACAGCCGATGCTGCCTCTGAGTTCTCTTTATGGTCTATAACCATTTCTGCACGATGCACAAGTATCTCAATGAGCAATGGTATAACCTTAACAGAGACGCACACTTTTTATGACATGCACTTGCAATGCATTGTTTGTTACAAAAATAAACCAGTGTGAGAAAATGTGTGTTTGCTCTGCTCTTACTGGGATGTCAACTTACCATGTGAACAACGCCTGTCACACCAACCACTTCCAGCAGGCCATCATCGATGCGTGGTTTCTCAAAGCGGTTATCGTTCTCAGACCCCCAGAGATCGGCTCCAGACCCCCAGCTGTGTAAAGAGCACATCACAGTGACCACCTGCGGACCTGCCATCTCCCATTCAGCACCCTGCCTGGTACCCAGTGAGGGGCAGCTGGTTTGGCAGCCTCCAAAGACTGGACAGCCTGCTCCCTACCAGCTGCAGGAGACAACACAGCTTTCCTGCACTCTAAAAGCAGGAAATGTGTTCCTAAAATCTGGAAGACTTCTGACCAGATCTTTTAGCAGTGAAAGGAGTGAAGTAAGGAGTTTCTATCTGAAGGAATTTAAAAGAGTGGGTAATAAGAAAGTTCACTCCACAGAGTTTTAGTTTTCTGGGAAATTCAGGTTACAGCCACACTAACCCTTAACTTTCAAGACTTAAGAACTTAACCTAGATCTTACTGTTCTCTACAATATTCAGGGAAGCTACTAAAGAGAAAGCTAAAACACGTTTCAAGTTTTTATTCTTGTATCTGGCCAAATTCACTTAAGTTAAGAAGATATTAAATTACTTAAGTTAAGCAGCTATTCCTACACTTCAGCGCTCTTAAATGCTTCTGACAATCTAACACGGAGTTGTGTTTTGTGCAGTATTGACCCTCCTTACGCAAATCGCTTGCTCATGGTTTTAGTGCACTGACTAAATTGTCATCTTCTCCATAGTTCCCATGTGCAATGTATACCTGTGTGTGTGCATGGAAATACATATATTCGAACAAGAAGCTGAAACACTTTCAGACTTAATGGAAACAAATACAGGTAGTTAAATATGACACTGTACTTGAAAAAAAATAATAGTATGGCAGCACTACCTACCTGCTGGTTTTGTGCAACCAAAAAACCTGCCTCTACCAAGAGCACATTTAAGGACGCCAGATTTCCTGCAGATTTGCCTTCCTTTCTTCTACAGCAGTATTCCAGCTCCCTGCAGGTGTCAGGGCAGCCCCCACAACCCTGCAAAAGGCACCTGAACTGTGCATTTTCCACAGCTTCTTGGGTAGCGTCACCAACTGTACATCTACTGACCGGCTGGCTGTAGGACCTGGGCAGTGTTTGACAGCAGAATCCTGATCAGCCTTCACTGCAAGAACTGCTTAGGCATCTGGTCTCCAGCACACCAGAAAGTGCTGATCACCTTTGGATCCCCCTACAAGTCATTGAGAAATCTGGTGGGCTTTTCAAACAGTTTGGCGGAGGGAGAAATGATAGTGGACAGAAGCCACAGGTTTACAACCATGCCTAAAAGGTGGAGTTTTCCTAGAAAACTCCTTCAAAAGCTGTATGAACACCTTTGGTGAGGAAATCATTCCAAATTACTGTTAAGACACAGGAGAAGCAGCAAATGGGGGTTTGCATTAGGAAAACCAGATAGTACCATCTATGTGTGTAGAGAGATGCTGAGTTTCAAAGGATCAGGAAAATTATGGCAAATGGCATTAAGAGTCAGCTCCTTAGGCAAAGCCAGCAAGTTAGGCAATAATTAGAAAAACCCAGTAACAACCACCTATTAATCCAGCCCACTTAACATTTTATCTACCCATTCAGCATCTAACGCTCAAATGTCAAGAAGTATTTCCACACACATAGCCACATGCGCATCCTCTCCTTTTTACCTGGGTATGTTAATAAAAATGAGTCCTTCTATACTTGGTAACTCCACCTCGTGTTGGTCCACTTGAAGCTTTATGTCTTTGTGAAGGTTTCTGGTGTGACTGATCTTCTGCAGCCCGACTTTCACATAAACTCCTTTGTTGTGAAACCTACAAGCAGATAAGCATCCTGTAATTAAAAGGTAAGGCCCTGCACGGCACACTTTCTCTTACTTGTATCAATATTGTCCTCTAGCAGCTGTGTCTAAAGAGTTTTTAAACTGAAATCCTCTCCAAATTCTTCTAGCTTTACTGCAGAAACAATGTATAGCCCATAAACTGCTACTTTATATACCTTTCACTTAAGGGATGGATTTGTGCTGTCAAGGCATGTGGATATCTGTGAGAAAAATCATGCCTTCTTAAAGCATTGCCCGAATGCAATGCCTACCTGAAATATAAACTTCTGGGCTGGAAAATCGTGTTTTTAATTAAGACCTAGATGTCTTCATGAAACATTTTAAAATGTTTTCTCAAGCAATGTTTAGGCACAAAAACCTTTGCAAGTCTTTGCTTTACTTATGACTAATTAATTTGAAATGTACTCAGCTGCAGAAACTTGAAAAAAACACACTTAGCCTTATTAACCTGTGACAGAGTTTTATTATTTCTAATTTTAGAGTGAAAAAGATGGGGAAGATTTGATGGTATCCCTAGAAATGTCAAAATATTTTAAGAATAATATAAACAAATGTGCGTTAAACACACACGGTATTTTCTATAATGGAAACCTTTGGATACACAGCCTTCAGGGTAACCTTAAAATGAAAAGCATAAATTTCCATTATTTGACCCCACTAGCACATAGGTGACACTGGAATCCAACTCCACAACATCTCTCTAGCATTATGCCTTAGGCATTCCAGTGGAGAAGACAGCCTGCTTAGCATGTGGGTTATAGTCAGCTCTTCAGAGACTGTTCATTTATTTTAAATTATTGCATTGGGAAGGACTAGTCCTACATGCTAACAGTTTTAAATAGCACTGAACTAAAGGTACCTGATGTAACATCATTTCACACACTTAACATATGCTTCTACACCAGGCAAGACAATGAGATGTGTGTATGCTAAGACAGGTTTTGTCCAATTTGGATACAACTGAAAAATAACAGAATATCAGTAGGAAACAATAGTTTAAATATCTCCAAGAAGTATCAATTTTTGTTGCATGAAGAATGAAGGCTGCCAAAACTGAAAGAATGTGATGTAGTGCCTTAACTGCAAACACGGTCCTTAATTCCATGACTTCTGAGAAGTGCTTATGACAACTGAGGTCCACAGGATCCAGAGACACTGGATGCAGCACTCCATGATGCAGAACAAAGGGTAAATCTGTCAGAGATTAAATCCTATCACTGCAGCCACTGGAAGCTGTCAGTCTGCCCACAGCAGCAGCCAGTACCATACTAGCTTGCCTGCTTGATAAATAAGTGTCTCCTAAAGCAAACCCTTGGTTAGGTACATTTTGCAGACAGTAGTTTCACCACAGTAAATTAGCAAGGCAGGAAGGAGGAAGTTGTCCTTGGAGCAGTCTCCAGCACTTTATTTGTGCTGAAGGAAATGAAGGTTTGTATTAGGGGAGACCCGCACTGCAGTCACTGCTGTAAATGACACTGATGTAGATGCGGGAGGAGAGCAGGGCGATACATGCAGGTCATCCTCGCTCATGGAGCCAGTGAGTCCTTCCATCTGCTCAGCAGCAACACTTGCATCATTATGTCATCTCAAAGTTATTTGGAATGCTCTCTGGAGCTCAGATATTGAAGTAACACCCTAACGCTCTGAGTTTGGGGATTTGACCTACACAGCTCAGGAATCACCCTTCGGTTTACTTTTCTACAAAAGATGCACTACCAGTACAGCTGACACTCGCACATCACCTGATGCCCTGCTGGCTACACCCATAAAGCTACACACACCCTTCCTGAGGGGCATTCAGAAGGTTGGAGTGATTCTTCAGTTTAGCTAATTGAATATTGCAGAATAGATAAAGTAAAAGGGGATCCTATATAGGACCAGTTTCATAGATTATGAAAGTAAACAAGTGTTTTTCAAGGATTGCAATCCTGTATTTATCCTTCATAAGGAAAAACTGAGAAACATCCATGAACAAGCAGACTCAGGGAGACTCCACAGCATCAACACACACTGTGGTGTGGCCACACCTCTGGTGGCCAGAGGAAGCAAGACCATCAGTGACTGCTCTCCAAGCTTTCAAGAGAAAAAAATAAAGAAGCCAGTCCTCAAGAGCCACGAAGAAACAAAGTCAACTGACGGAGAAAGCCAGACTTCAGAGCTCTTGCCAACTGCTACACACTCAGAAAGGCAGGTTTGAGGAACTCTTTTCTGAAGATAACGAAGGTCAGAAATGCGTGCCAGGCCTTTTGACATGAACTGCAGTTTCTCACAAGCACTAATAAACAGATAGGTAACATCTCTCAGAAGCAACCCTCTCAGAACTGTGGGACACAGCACGGAAAGCTATCAGTCAAAACAAGATGACTGCCTTTTATTTAGTTCTGCAATTCCACAAGCCTGCCACTGGGTGGGACACCATCACTGCAAAAGAGAAAAGCTCTGACCCATAATTAGCAACCGCTTGGGAGCTTTTGTTAGGATGATCTTACTGACTGGGAAAGAACTTCACCGAGTTCACATGCGGAGGACCCAAGACGGCTAAACGTGAGTTAGGCAGTAGCTATTGTAGCATTTTAAAACCCACAACCGAAAAATCACAAACCAAATACTTTCAAATCCTTCCTCCTCTAGGAGAGAGAACAGTTCTGTATCTGTAGAGCAATTCTAAACTTGCGTCAAAAGGTGAAAAATACTCTCTCTGCCTAACCCTACATCCAGGAGACTGCCTGCCATAGCAGTCTCCTCACAGATCTGGATGGCACGAACAAGATGTGGTCTCTTCTGTAACAGGCAACCCTAAAGTCTGCACTAGGATCCCACAGGAACCGGGGAATCAAGGCAGATGCCCTGATCCTTCAGTTTTACACTGTGAAAAAAATCCTCATGTAGCTTTAGCTTGTGACTCAACAACACAGAAACCATCACTGCCACAACATACACTATTTCTGTGTGCCCTGTGATGCAAGTTCAGCACTAAATTCCCCACAGGGAAGTCATCACAGCACTGTGAGCTGCTAACCAAAGGTACGAGTCTTGAGTGTGTCAAGAGACTCTACAGTGTGAGGCCAGAGAGCACACAGTTTTCAGGACATTTACCAGCTTAAGGTCTGGATTTAGAAGAACGACTCAAAGACATTTTTATTCTGTGGACTACCTGCAGTTTCTGTTGTCGTAAACTTCCTGTTCTGCACTCAAGAGCAGCCAGTTCATCTGCCAGCAGCTGCTGCACGTGGCATTAAGTAGACAGCCTTCCTAGTTAATTTTCTTAAAACAGTAATAAAAGAAATGTCAATCTTGCTGGCAAGACCGTGCACTTGTATAACCTGGAAAGGGTAAATCCAGCAATTTTCTTATCTCAGGGAGTGAAAGGCAACAAGCATGTCAGCACTGTCACCTTGCACAAGCTGTTTCTCTCGTGCAAAACCATACCTCAGTACCAACTCATTATTTCATGTTTCTTTTCCAGCCCTCCAGATTAACAACAAAAAAATCATCTCTTCCTTCCCACACACCACTCAAGACACCTGATTTGCACACAGTCCAAATATGTGTATAAAGGGTCTGCAAGAACAGTACCAAGCCATCGCCATCCACACTGGCAGATGCTGCATGCTGGGAGCTGACTCAGGTGAAGATTCAAGGGATGAAAAGCAATAAAAGTACAGCCCTTAAATACAGTGGCAATAAGGACACACCTTTTAAAATCCTACAGCTTTGTAAAGTCAGAGTAGTATATTTAAAAGGAAGAGTGAACATAACTCTTATATTACATTACAATTATATTAATTGCACAAGTAAATCTAGAATACTTTTATACACTAGAACAGGTACTGCTATACACAAACTCATTGCCTGATTTCACTACAAATGATGTTTTTAGTCCACTGAATTGAAAATGCAAACCAGTGCCTAATAGAAACACGAACCAGACACAATATCCTGTATCATTCCACTCTTCTGAAAAAAGATATGAGCAATGCCTGTAAGGATAGACAGGACACTGCAAGATGGGTGGGATTTCACCGCATTACACTCATAACGAGTCAGCGAGTATTTTTAATATTTAGGATGTGAATGTTGTATAGCTGTTATCCTCTTGGGGAACCGAGAGACCATGCAGAGGATATTTACTCACTAACACCAGGGGAAAGCAAAATGGTTTCTACAAGGAATTACTGATTAATTATACAAATGTAATTTCTTTTGCTCATCAATTTCAGTTGGGAAGAAGATGCTATTACTGATTAATCTGCATGCCAAAAAAGGAGGATGGTGTCTCTGCACACCATGTTAATGACAGTCTCAACTGAGACAGAGATCTTTTCTTATCCTTATTACCAGCACGCAAGTGCTACCATGGCACTGAGCAAAGGTGGGAAAGGTACAAAGATGATCTGAACAGTGTGTTTATTACTCATGTAGCAGCACCACTCTCCCTCCTGCTAAAGGCTTTGAATAAGAGACATTTCGACAACCTCAACATTTCACTGAACTCAACACTGTAGTTATTGGCAAGTAAGTACACTTAATAAGTACAAATAATGATAGGGTTTTCAAACACTGCTTTGGTGTCTCTCTTGGTAAAGTAAAAAAACACCCCAAACCAAAAAGGAAACCCAAACAAACCCCACAAATTCTGTGTCCACGAGTTCCTAGCTAACTTAATTCCTCCCTGTGCCAGCTCTGCCTCAAGCAATATTGTTTGTGGATATGCACAGCACTTCAAGACTATCAGCCACAGTAAGCTGGAAGTTATGCAGTGCCACAGAATTTGCTCTTCACCCCTGTTTTCCCCAGGATTACCTGCTATTAAATTTCCCTGGTTCTTCTTCTCTAGCATGATGGAAGTCCAAGCTCAACTCTGCGTCAATGCCAAGACCACAGTAATTGTTCATCTGCACAATCTGACAAAAGAAATTGTATTATTTCCACCTTACGTTTATAAATGAAAATGTTCCAAAGTTTTTCAACAAAAGTAAGCTTTGGAAATTATCCTTCCAAGTCACTTGTATCTTGACAAATCCTGGAAAATGTTTTCCTGAAACACTGCACTAAAAATAAAACTGTACGGACAACTGTTGACAAGTGTGGCCATTACTTCCAAAGTATCAGAAACTTTAAAGTTTAATTGCAAATAACAAGCATAATAAGGCAGAAATGAAAAAAACTGCAGAAATGAACCCAACCCAACTCCTCAAAGCACTTCTATACAATAACTACACAAGCTGCTGAACACTAACACCCCTACTATTTTTGGCATCAGCTACGGATTTACCATGACATCACTAGGAAGACGGTCTTACTTACTTTGGAAAGTGATCAGCCTATGCCAGGTGAGTGAAGAACTTCACCTACTCAGTTGCATTTTAAATAGCTCTCTATATGCCAATCTAATGTTTCTACAGATTTCAACCATTTCTGCAAGTAATTTTTCCTTTGCGTGACAGTTCATTCCACAGCCTTTCTGTCCTGGTCCATGACTTTCCCACCTTTCACCTTTAAAAAGCAGATTAGGCACTCAGGGCAAATCAACACCTCCACCAAGTGAAAAATAGCTGAAACCCAAGGAATATAAATCCTCCAATTGACACATAATGTCTAGGATTTTCCAGTGACTGGACTAAAATCTTAAGACAACTGCTACCATTATTACAATTTCCTACTTTCTTTTTGCCACTCCCTTGTCCAATTGTTTGTTTTCTCTGAAGATAAACAGAAACAAGGTTCACATAAAGGTCTGAACTCACCATCTACAACCGACATTTTTATTTTCCTAAATAGAAACCAGTAGTATGAGCCAAAGGACAGGGACTTTCACTCCAAAAAATAAAACAGATGCCAAAGTAAAACATGCACCACATATACTGACACCAAATGGCAGTGAGATGACAGGAAGATTTACTTCCTATACAAGCTAGCAACTCATAGCCATTTTTTAACAGCTAAAGAAAAACGTACTTTTTTTTTTTTTTTTTTTTTGAGGGAAGCGGGGCTGTTTTTTTGGTCAACACTCCTGTTGCACCAGTGTTCCGGAAAAGTGTCTGGCACTCCTTCAAAGAGCTTTTCTTATTAGAGAAACAGATTTCTTTCCAAGTGAATCAAACAGGTAAACCACTGCCACGTGAATCTTCTCATTAATCTTCTATTAACAAACAGCTACAAAGCGTGTTCTGCAGCCTATTAGTCCTACTGAAACTGAAGCATGAGGTCCAGACATATGCTGTGTTCACTAAGAAATCGCTCAGCAAGGCCCAAGCTCAAGGACGATTGAGTAATAAAAGATAAAATGACACTAATATCTTACCTTTTTTTTGATTGTCCCTAGAACAACAGTTTATAAGGATCAAACTCAAACAGCATTCAGCTCACCTTTGGAGGCTCAGGTTCCGCAACACCATTCTCTGCAGCTTCAGCTGGTTCTTCTGCATCCAAAAGGATAGTCCAGCGATCCATAAGAACATCGTCTGCCTCATCCACAGAAACCAAAATTGAGTAGGGGTCCTCTCCACTGTAGCCAGCTCCCCAGCGCAAGACTCTTCCTAAGTCATTACCTGGGTGACAATGAAGAACCCCAAAATATGACTGCATTTCATAAGTTAGCTAAAAGCAGCAAAAATTGCATCAGCCCTGTTCTACAAATGAAATTGCACTAAGATGCTCCAAACAAGTCATGGCAATAGTTAGATAAAGCTGATACTGCATTTTCTCTCCAGCTCTGGCTAGAACTTAGTCAAGGCATCTCTACTACAAAACTGAGTTGTCTATCAGATGGATAACCAAAGATAAACCTTCTGGAGGACTTCTGCCCTCAGAAGAACAGCACTTACTGTGATTCTTACCTGTTCCTAACGGTAAGATGGCAACGGAGGGCTCTGAGCACACCAGCTTGTGCCTGATCTCCTCCAGCGCACCAAGGACCCAGCCGACGGTGCCATCCCCTCCGCACACCAGCACTCGGAAGGAGGGGACTTTAGAGAATGTGTGGAACCTCCGTTGAGAGAAAAGTGAAGGGGAAAAGAAATGTTACAACATAGTACAGAAAAAGCAAAGCCTCTTAATAGTTATTTAAGATAACACATTGTTATTGTGGGGGTTTTTTTTCCCTCCCTTTATCATCAGTTTCAGGATCAACTTCAACACAATGAGTGGAAAAACAGGAACTTCTAGATAAAGCTGTTTTAAAAGAGTGAAAACTGCATTATTCCAAGATTCTTCACAGCTAGAGTTAAATTGTTTACCACTTCCTGCTTCAAAACCACATAGATCTAACTATTCATAATTTCAAATGTAACTCTAATCCTAGTGGAGATGTCGATTAGTGGTGTGGTTTAGGTTGTTTTTTTTTTTCTTACACTTAACTACAGGACTTATAGTACATTTTATTTCTCATAGAACTATCTTCCTGGTTTCCCTTATCCTTTGTGGATTTTCATCCTATCTACTGGGACATCCTGCAAAGGAAGTTTATTTCCCATTGCACTAGGAGCAATGAACAAGTGGAGGCATTTTGCCATAAAGCCACAGAAGGATTCCATGGGCAAAACAAAACAAATTAATTACTTAAGTTGCAGCTTGAACTTGCATTAGAAAGACAACAGAATTACACAGTTCTGGCAAAAAACTTGTTTGTGCAGCTTGTTTTTCTTGCTTCCTGCATAAGCTGCATTTCTCCCACAAAAACTTTTGCGATGAAGAGCTTGTCATGACAATTCTTTCTTAAAGTAGTGCTGAAGGAATAAGGCTACTCAGAGAAGGCTGCAAACATCACTTTCAGTTTTATGAAGCTGATATAGTGGTGTTGATTAAATCAAGTAATCGGTTCCTGCCTCCATACAAGCACGTTATGTTCTGTTCCTTGTATTTAGAAATGTTGCAGCTGTGATCGGGCAGGCCCTGTTAATTCTGCAATTGTGGCCAAGTTTCAAAAGTCAAGATACAAAATTTTATTGTACTTTCCCTTTAGTTCCCATGAAACACTGAAGTAAATAAAAGCAAAAACGAGCCCTCATTGGTGACATTTCTCTTTCCATTCTTATTTGGCTATAAAATATTTTTATTTTTAACAACTATTAAATCTGTGTTATTCTAAAGTGAATATGATTTTCCCAGGGCTGGACTCTATTAGGCTTGACAAAAGCATACACATCAGGAACTACTCTATTCTCTTTTCTTCAGAGAACTTAAATCCGTTTTCATAGTGAGAATCAGTCAGAAGCAGTGATCCACTGCTCTAGTCTTCAGGCACAGAACAGCGGCGATTTAGATCTTCATAACAAGTGAATCTGATCCACCCTTTCAGAAAACAAGAGAACAACATAAATTTAAAAAATTGAAAAATACAATGGCTTACCCAGGCAGTGGGCCACCATTGGTAAGTTCGAAGACCTGGTGTGGGTTTAGCAGCTTTCTAAAACTGTACAGCAGATCTCGACCTTTCAGACCACCACTTTTTGGATTCACAAATACAAGAAGTGGGCAGCAGTTCTGTGGTATCTTGGAAGCCTGAACGAAGACAAGAAAAAGGACTAGTCAAAAACATGATTAGGCATGAAAACTACTACTGAGTCTTGAACGTATTTCTTGATGTTTATTAAAAAAATACAGTTTTGATAAATAAAAAGATTCAATGTCCAGACTACGGACAGGTTAGCTGCTGATCTTGTTTGTCTGGTAACTGAACTTTCCTTAACCCACTTCAGCTACAGGATTTAGCTTAACCAAAACCAAAGGCACTGTAGGTAGTTCTTCCTACTCATTTTCAGCAAACAGCCTATGCCAAAAATAGTGTGAGGGACAAGGTACCTTCCAAAGTCATGCACAATTCAAATACTTCCCTTGCAAATAAAGAACTTCTCGCTAAAAGAGTTAAATATTTGTCTTAAGTTTTGTGGTTGTCTTACAATACATTAATTTACAAGGACAAAACAATTCAAAACAAGGGTGTCTGGGGCAGACACTGGCATGCCGCTCCCCATGAAATAAGACGCCAAAAGCTTCTTTCAAAACTATGCATCTAAAATTTTAAGTCAGGATGGTCTGGTGCCAGTATTTTATGATCCCCACACCTCTTCTGAAGCTGCTGCTGAAAGGGCTCTCAAAGCACAGTTGTGCTGGGGGGGGGAACCTGGTATCCATCCAGAAACCACTCCAAAGGAAGCCAACAAACATGGCAGACGAGAGATTTCCTGGGGTTCCCCACAGACTGCGCCAAACAGTACCTAGAGCCTCACCAGAAGTCAAAAGCTCCAGTGACCAGAATCACGCCCTCAGGACTGGTTTTCAGCCAGCCCCCCTAATCATTCTGTGAAACTGAATTCTGATTTGTAAATGGTTCTAGAAATACTAGAGAGTGCCAGCCAGCACATCTTCCATCCATCCTGCCACAAGGCTGTGTGGCAGGTAAAGACCAGAAAGGTCCATTGGGCATTCCAACGAGCATATTTCAAAACAGAAATGTGTGCCACAGTCCCCAAGTTGTGGTTATAATAGTTTGTATTTAGAAATTGGACAGCACTCAGGAAACAGCAATTTGTCACGCAGCTGACAGGATAGAGTCAGGGAACAGAACAACAGTGCTAAATATAAGTCAATTTAGACAAGAATGATTCAAGGAGGCGGTGAGGCAGCAGCATGACTGCAGTGTGCAAACATGCAAAGAGACACCAACAGCTACAGCGAGGAGGAGGCAGCACCCAGAGAGCCCGTTGGCTGCTGTCTACAAGTGACAATCAGAAAGGGTGAACTAATGTGAAGAATGGAGAAATCAGGATAAATTAATGAGCAACTTTGTGGGGAGGCAAACTGGAGTCTAACATTGAGATACCCTAGATCACTGTCTACCCATGAGGTGGTTTGGATGCTTCAAAACAAACAATTGTTTGGGGCTTTCCCATATTTGAGAGACTCCCTCAAGTTGTGCTTTCCTAAAAGAGCTGGGTGCTAATCCCGTGCAAGTCACATGCTGTCAGATGTTGTCAAGCTACCCGCAAACACATAAAAATCCTTCTCTGTGCCACCATCTGCATGAGAAATGCCCTCTACCGCCTACCGGGCACAAACAGAAAACATGCTGGGAAGAGGGCATGGTAAGAAGGTTGGTGTAGCAGGCACATACTTCTCCTCTGCCCCCTCTATATTCTACCAGAGACATTCAGTTTGAAAACAGATTTTTCTTAAAAAAAATATAGCCTAACAAGGGCTATTTTGGCTAACAAAGAGCCAGAACAGCCTCAACATTTCGTTTTACTGGGAAGGTTTCACTGCTAGCAAATCAATTAGGTTTGCAAGACAGAGGCTGCAAAGCCATCCACATGAGGAACCACCTTCACACTCTACTGTGACGACTGCTAGGTCAAAATGCCTCTCGCCTCCGTATTCAGGCTTTATCGGAAAATGGGAAGCAATTATTCAAAGCATGTCCAACTCACAATAAGGTTAATATATTTACTTCTGCATAAGCACATGGAAAAGACATCTGGAGCCAGCAAAGGAAGTCTAATGTAAACAATGCATGCCACTGTCACAAAAAGGAAGGACTTCTTGAGTTGTAAGGTCGACAGCTCAAGGATCCACAATTCCCAACAAAAGAAGTTGATTTCCTCCCCTCGAGCCACCACAGGCATTAATAAAAATAGTAAGCACAGCTCTGACTTTTCCAGAAGTAAAGCCTTTCTCGTTACTCCATCAGTTCCTGCATCATCATCATCTGCTATATCCCATTATGACTGGTCCTCAGAAAATTCCATAAGCAAAAAGGTAGAGCAGCTCTGAAAGGAAATGTCATGTCCCATGGGGCAACAGCATAACTGTTCCCTTCCTGCACTCCTTGTTCCAGCTTCTACTCTGCCCTACCTTCACACTTGATCACTTCCCATTTTTAGCTCTTTGAATCTTCTTTACTACCTAAATTTCATCTCCAGCCATTTCAGCTTTCCGGACAATACACGCTATCTGAAACGTCAGGCTTGGTCCAACACCCAGAAACCTGTGGGGTTTTAAAAAATGGGGGCTAAGGGGATAACAGAAAGAAAAAATATTCAGTTATGCAGCTTAAAGTAAACAAAAACTTTTTCAAAAAAGAATGGCAGAAAAGCAGTCCGACGTTCAAGTCAGACAAATACCTTACTTCAATATGGACAAGAACATTTCATTACCTTTTCTTCAGGAAATCAGTTTCTAAAACTACTGGTTTTAGACATTCAGAAGTGACATGTTGAACACATGTTTTATATTACTTGCTTTCACAAGCAAGTTCTAATGCACTGGGTTTAAAACCAAGTAAGTAAAATAATTCATGAGGAACTTCAGGGAACTGCAATGATTACTGAGAAGTGGTAAGCTCCAAGGCATTCAAAAGCACAGCTGCGTGAGCTTCTTACCCAAGTAAACATATATTGTTGCAAACGTATCTACAGTTTCTACAAAACTGCCATCTAAACTTCATAACTGTCACGTATCAATACTGCAGAAAAATAAAAGAGAACCATTTACCCTGGACGCTACTAAGACTTATAAGCAGACGTGGAGAATACATGGAGCTAACAAAATATCTCTAAGCAGTATAAACTGAAAGGATCTACCACTCAAAACTGTCTTTGTTCAAGTATCTTCTAATATGAATCCCTAACTATACCTATTTAGGACTAAATACACCTATGCAGAATAAACAGAAGTATTCTAGAAAGCACTTAGCCTTACAGTGAACTTGCTTCCCATCACCACTCTTTGTGGATAACAAACACTGCTAATGCCCATGGACAGGCCAGCTTCTCAGAAAACCACTGGTTTCCAGTAGGGGTTAAAAACCCTGTGACAGTCTGTACAGCAGAGAAGGGCTTCTGCATTTCTTTTTAAAAAGTACATGCTCCATTACAGTTACGGATGGCCACAAGGGTAGCACTTCTATGCTGCAGAATTTGTTTTAATCCCTTAATAAAGCCCCAGTAGGGATGTGCAACCGAGTTTGCTACTGGGCAGAAGGGGATGAGTGACTAACAGACAGAGAAGTCCCTTCCCACTTTAGCCCTGCCTTCACTGCTCTGCCTGAGGAGTGAAATCTGCAGAGGGGTTTTGTGTTGGCTGGCATTTCAGAAGGAACTTATTTCTAGTTTCTTAGAGACAGCTGAAGGAGGCCATATGATTTAGGCACTCTGACAGTCACTGTGAATTGGTTAATTTGTCAGGATTAGCACAACATGGATTCAGGCTGAGGCAAGACATTTATTATCCGTGCTAATCCGCTTTCCACTGAGTGTACTCGCAGTCGCATCTGACAATGAAACATAACAAGGTGTTCCATGCCAGAGGCCTATGAGCACAACAGCCATGGTGCATCTTTGCCTCCACAAACTGCAGAAACCTCTAAGCAACAAGTAAAATTCTACATCAGCAAGTGAGCTGTCTGCAGCATCTCTTAGGTACAAGGACTCATGATGCCTCAGGTGGAAATGTCCTCCACTCCAGCCAGAAAGTCATCATTGCATCCGATGAGGAATGATACACAAGGTATTTCAATGCAACTAGTGCAGCAGCTGGGTCCACACAGCAGGAACTTGAGCAGTTCCTTTACTTGTTGGCCAACTGCCACAGCGGAAGAAGGGTGGAAAGTAACTTTTCATGATCTTTAGCTAAGAGGGTCATTAAGCCACCATGCTTTTAAATTGGACACATTTGTGTAGGGAATTAGGGGGATGAATTAAATACAAAGTTTCACTCCTTTGGGAAACTCACATCTTTTCTACTACTCTTAGGGAATCCAAACCCAGTATGTTAGAGGGCACTCCACTGGTAAGCAGTGTTAGTGATAAAGCCACAGAAACTTGTCACCTTCGTGCGGACACTGGCCTTGTACAACTCACTGCTGATTTCCTTGTTTGCCAATACTGCAAAAAGAGTTCTAGTAAATTAGATTTCACAGATTCAGCCCGACAATGTCTTTCACCTTGACAGGCTACCAAAAAGTTGGTAACAAACTGCCCCTGCTTGTCCATACACACAGCAGCTAAACAGCCATGCAAGAGATTGTATGTTTTTTCACACTCCAACACAGAGAGAATTTCAATTTATTTGAACACTGTAAAATTAAAAAATGTTTGACTAAATTCCTTAATACGTGAGATCATGAAGCAGCAGAACAGATCAACACACTTCATCGCACTAATTGCTTGACTTTCTAATAGGCAGTTAGTGTAAATTTTTTCACATTCTAACTTTTCAGTAATAAGAGGATGAATTGCGTCTGGCAGACCTGACTGTGCCAGGCTAGAACTAGGCTTCCTCCTTAGAAGGTGTATCAGACAGAGTAAGCAATTCTCAACCTGAGAAAACAAAGGACTAGCAAAACACAGAGTAGATGCTAACCATCAATTTACTTCTGCGCTTTTATTGAATTTTAGAAAGGTTGTTTAGTTTTGCATGTTTAAGTTGTGATTTAGAAAAATAATTAATTAAACAAAACACCAGTGGGCTTTGTTTTATGACCCATTCTTCTTTTGAGACTACACATTAGCCCTTCATTCCCAGTTTCTTTGTATTCCACCCACAAGAGCAATGTCAAACACAGCATAAATTCCACATTGTACTCAGTTCCCATCTAAGTATTTCTTGCTGCTATATTTAAATGGTCATATATATAAAGCACAAACAAAGACTAAAAGTACCACAGGATAAAAGGATAACCTAGGGTGGAAAGTACCTCAAAAGGTCATCTAGTTCAATCACTACCCAAAGAGTCAACAATCCTTCATTAGTTTACTCTGGGTAATTAGTGAACTGCGTAAACTGGGTGGCCAAAGTACATATGAACAACACTTGCAATATTATTAACTCTTGACTCATTTCAGGGTGATGACCAAATATAAACAACACATGCTGAAATGGAAATCAAACGTGCACATGTACATCCCCTGTCCTTCTTACATATTAGAAATTCATTTCTAGCACTCCCCTAAACTGTGGACTTATTTATAAAAAATATCTTGCAACAGACAACAGACAGCATTATCCATATTCTCCTGGCATCAAGAAGTTCACTTCAAACATATCTAGTGTCAGCAAACCAGGCGCATGTAATGAACACAGTGTAGTCACTTCACACATCGTGCACCAAATCTAGTCTCATAATGCATTTGCCTAAAACCCACCAAAATCAAGCATGCAAAAGCAGCCCCATATTAATGCTGCCTTCTGTTCCTGATAACAGAAATTCTGAAACCTTTTTTGGACAAGAGTCAATCTTTGTTTCTAAAGATCTCACAAAACATAATGCCTATGCATGCATAAGAACAAGGCTCTTACTTTTTTTGGAGGGGGGACAGTTTTTCATCTTGCCACTTTATGTAAGCACTGCCACTAGTATCTGCTCATATAAAAAAAATTGCCTTCAGAAAACTTTGACAAGCACAGGACTCTTTAAATGGTAAAAGCAGGCACTTAATTACACAACTAATGGCTATAGAACTTTAGACCGTCCCATCTAAATTTGTTTCATAATTCACATCACTTATGAATTGTTAAGTCTTCAACCTTCTTTGAAGTCCTAAAAAGCTGAACCAGGACCCTCACTTCAATTGCCATAATGCAATCTCCAGAAAGACTGACTGAACAATACATAACAGCTCAGCAGAAAGCAACTTATAGCTTACTCTCTTTTGGACAGAGCCTACATCACCCTAGTCAAAAAACACTTCGCTCAGTGAACGACTCCATTTCTTTTTTGCACCCCAAATCTGCTCTGTTAACATGAAACCTATTATTAAACCAACCAATTCACAGGAAAGTGATCTGTAACCATACAAATTAATAAATCGGAATCAAGACTGAATTTGTGAAAGGACTCTTGCACGATGTCTTCCAAAACACTGCTTTCCTCTGAAATTAACAATGCAGAATTTTAATAAGGTCAAACTCCCTCTGCTACAGAACGGGAGAAATGAAGATACTGTAAATGTGAAGATTAACAGTAGTACTTTACCTCACAGTTAGTGAGGAAACACATTGTTGCAAGCATTTTAAGATGTGAGCTAAAACTAAAACCCCACCTAACTTTTTAATCACTGAAAGAAATACAGGGAGAAAAAAATTGGGTTTTTTTCCCCTTTACAGTTGTATACTCACACATTTGTAGAGCTATATCGTTAGTTCATCCTGACAACTCAGCTGTAACAGGACAAGTGACTTCACTCACAGAAGTATATCTAAATGAAGCACAGGCTCTCAAGTATTTTCTATCACACTACTTACAGAAACTCACTGTATGGCTTCTTTGAATAAAACGTATTTTCACTTAGTTCCAGCATAAAACCAGTCTCAAGTCAGTTGTTTTTCTTTTAAAGATATATTTTAAATTCAAACCCATCTCTTACCATAACTTCAGGAATTACCACGGCATTCAGAGGCTTGTCATTGACTGCTGTATCTTTAACTAGCATATATATTCTTTCAGCTTCAGAAAAGCACGAAATTTCGAGCACAACAGCACCTGTAAAGAGGCATCAGAAGTATTTTTTATATTTTCTATTATTGATAGGGTATCAGCATCACCATATCACATCAAAAGTTTAATCAGTTTACTCAGGACATCATTAAGTGAAAGTTATTCTGCAATATTTGTGGTTGCTGGTTGATCAGTAAATTGGGCTGTTTGATGTTTTAAGCCTTCCTTCATACTCCACACATCCACCAGATTTTTGTTAAAGCAGTTTGAGGACAAGAAGAACTGCAGCACAGAACTGATGTTTGTTTAAAGACTTCCTTTAGGCTTCAGAAGTACGGCCCATGTCTGTGCTCTTTATCATAACGAAGAGCCTGTTATCATCATGGAAAAGTGACAAAGTTATCAGGTTTCATTTTGTATCTCATCATCAAAAATCCAGTAGCCGTGTTCATTGGCAGTATCTCCGTAAGAATTATTACAAGCAAAGATTTGGTTTGAGAATCAATTTCAGATCTTTATGTCAGCCTAAGTTTTTTAAGGGGGAGTTGGGAAGAAGGGAAGACAAAGGGGACAAATAAAATAAAACACTGAGAAGTTATTTTAAAGTAAGATACTTAGAGAGGAGGAAATCAGGACAGGGCAAGATCGAAGTGCATAATAGACAGCATATGAGATGTAAGCCGGTAACACAAACTGGCTGCAACCAAAAGTGAGAGTGAGGAATTTAAAAGAAATGTAAAAATACTCAGAAAGAGAAAAAACACAAAGAACAATAAAAATCACATGCAAGCAGAAACATCTAAAAACCAGATGCAGGTAAACTTGGTTAAATGACGCTGTGTCATGAGAAGAGTATCACAAACCCAACTATTTTCCATTGACAAACACAAAGAGGAGAAGGCACATCTGAAAGCTTTATGGTTTCTTTATGAAAAGTCAGTATTAACTCGCCACGTGGAGACAGCAAACAGACAAAGGAAGCATGCAACAGTCTTCAAAACTGCACTATAGATTCATTTAGCCATCATGTGAAAGTTAAGCCTGCCAAAGGACACGAAACATCTTGGACATCGACACCTAAACCTACAAAAGATAAATTCCACGCTTTTAAGTTTTAACAAATGCAGATCTCTTCCTGACCACTGCAGTACAGCTGCACAGAGCCACTGTTGCTCTGGCTCTCAGAAGCCCATGGCTTCTCTGACCTTGTTGAAATAAAATTCATAGAGCAAACACAAAGCTACAGTTCAAAGGATGAATGCAGAGATGAGTGTACCAATTTTCTTCAGACTTCTAGCTGCTGAACCCCCACTTAACCGTGTGCTAGGCAACAGTGACTGCAAAACAATCCCATCAAGTTCAAAAGCAGTACCACATTTTAACGTTTTAGAAGTCAAAACAGAGAGATAGTGCTTGAAGGATTTTAACAGAGTACAGTGGTGTTAGACTATTCAGCTGAAGTGCAACTTCAAAATTTATTTTTATGGTGAAATATTACCAATTTCTGTTAAACGAGGCATGAAGCCTTTTCTTTTTTTTTTTTTTAAATAAGGTAACACTAATCCACTGCTCTTCATAAACACAATGCGTTACATTTTATCTGGAGGGCTTTTTGCGTATGCAGTAAGACTAACATACTCTGAGCTTAAAGTCTCTAGTATTAGGCTCCAGTTTTGAAAACAGACATTGTTAGCAAGACTAAAAATGTTTATGCTTACCTTGTGCTTGATAAACATGACTCACAGACACTACATTTGCTGCAAAGGGTAAAAATATAAACACATAAAACCTTGGGTACACTTAGAGTAAATATTTAAAATATTTTTAAAAGTTACATAAATATAATATAAATAAATTTTAAAAGTTATACAAATACAGAGGGAACCTCCAGCTAACACTTTCTCTCTCCTAAGTTTACTTTGCAAGTTAGAAAAGCTAAACTGATTTTCACAAAAGGTGACTGTGAATTCTTTCTGGCATCTAAAGTTTAATTCCTCTTGAAGTTACATAAAAGATTGAGGAAAAAAGTTTTGTTTCCTGAAACAAAAAGTATGACACATTCCTGACACTGTTTATAGAACATTTTAGTTGAAAGAGTATGATGAAAACTCAATTACAGATCTTTGAAAAAGAAAAACAAATTCTTTGTGCTGAGCACTTTTTCATGTGCGCGCGCACATGCTGCTCATAATTCTCCGTGACCAGGCACAGAGCTCATGAACAACATGAAGGACAGCCCACACAAAAAATGTCAAAGGTTCATAAAGGTGAGGAGTATTCACGCTCAGGGAATTAAACTGCACCGCCACAATGTGAACAGGGTAAAGTAGGTATGGTTAAATTATAAAAAATGATGCTTTTTCACTAACAAAAATGGTGGTCATGTATTTGCCCAGGGAAGCTGTGGATGCCCCCTCTCTGGAAGTGCTCAGGGCCAGGCTGGATGGGGCCTTGAGCAACCTGGGCTGGTAGGAGGCATCCCTGCCCATGGCAGGGGGTGGAACTGGATGGGCTTTAAAGTCCCTTCCAACAAAAACGGTTGTATGATTCTATGATAAATCAAGTAATGTGATAATAATTCCGTGAATAATGAGCTAACACACCTCTCATGCAACCATGAATATGTTAAAATGAATAAGAAAGCCTCCTGTGAGAGTATGAAGCAGACTGATTTTTCAAATAAGGTTAGAAAACATTAAGAAGAAAAATAATAAAAATGAGCAATAGATGCTTCTACACTTTATTCTGTACAGACGAATAGGTCTCCAAATATGTTTACTTACTTTTGATTGCTAATTCATCCTTGAGAATATTTGTGTATTCTTCAGGGGAAAGCTGAGGTGGAAGGCCACCAACAAATAAATTTACTCGTACAATGGATTTATTGTTTTCCACAATGTAAAATCTTGTTTGATTCATCTGACGTATCGAAGTCTACCAAAATAAATAAAAGTAAAGAACGTGATGTTTGGCAAAAATTTATCATGAAACAAGATTCCAAATAGTTCTAAACTTATCAATTAAGAATTCTACATCTAGAGAATATCACACAGAGAAACAAACTTCAGATCAAGCACTTGCCTTCTCTACAGATGAGCCAGCTGAGGGCATAACCCTTATTTTTTTCTGCAAGAAAGGGGGCCCGATGTGCTATGAAAGAGTATCATGTCAGATTTACCTTTCTTATGTCCTTAAGTCTGTTAAGAATCAGTTCCTGATTGTCCAAGACCATGCGCTGAACTAGAGACAGCAAGAACATTAACAAAGTTTGAAAGCACTGCAAGTTATTACCAGGCTCAATTAAATGAAAACAACACAAAAAATGTTAGGGAAAATCCACAACTCTGTGTACAATTAATATTAACATAAATGACCACGCAGACCACTATTCAACAGAAAAAGCATGTAGCTGCTTTGAATAGTCTCATTTTGTTATGAGTCCTTAAACACCACCCTCCTTTAAAAAAGGCAGAAACAGCTTGAACCCACTCAAAGGACAAGTACTTCGGTAACAAGCTGTTTGACAGAACACTTGCAAACTAGTTCCCTGACAACCACAGTAATAACCAACTTCTGTATTTTATTAAAATATTAAAACAATTATAAAGACTTCCAGCTAAAGCGAGGTTGTAAATGATGTTTAAAACAGAGCACCAGAAACAAATCAAGTTGAAGACATTCAAAAGGCAACAATAATGTTGTAAAAAAAACTTACAACGCTCACAAAGAAAGCAAAGTATCAGTCTAGCATTTCAACTACAGAGATATGTACTTGGGTGTGGCCAGGGCATCATCATACTACTTCAGTGGCTTTATTTATGTCTCCATGCAGCCTTACAAATAACGAAGTACAAGGGGATATGAACTTGGAGAACACCAGCTCATCTCCTGCAGGATTACAAACTTCTCAAGCAATGCTAGGACTGCGTATTTATGTACTTCACAATACACACATGTACTCCTTGGACTACTTTAGGACTTGAACTTGGTTTTGTTTGGGGGTAGCGTCAGGGGGAAAAAGGAGAGAAGGAAAGGAGACAAATGAATTTCACAATTAATCTTTACTAAATAACTGCAGCTAAGAAAATTACGTCAGTTGAAGGCAACTCCTCCAAACAGAACTCTTTGCCACAGTGTCAATATCAACCAGAAACCACTAATAAGCCTTTATGTGGTGGTGAAGAAGGAGAAGGGGACTATATGCCCATAGGACACCCAGGACAAAAAAGAACCAACATCTCTTCTGATTAAGTATTTCAACATGATGGTGAAGTTTCATTTGTGAAGGCATTTACTGTAAAAATTTAACTTTGACTGTGTTAAAGGGAGGAAAAAAACCTAGAAGATGAGTTACAGATGTGTCTTTGGCCAACGCTCTTTCACTTACCTTGCTTACTGCCCATAAGCACTTCTACCAGTTTGAAATTCTGGACGAATTCCGTCTGCCAAAAGATGTAACATGTAAATGTAGTTTCTGAATGAAATACAGTTTTGCTAGATGTTTATGTTTAAGCTATGTTATACAGTGTGCACACAGAACAAGCAAAATTAAACAATTTAAAATCAATCATAATGCTTTTCACCTAACCCATTCCTTCCGAGCCAGGAATAATCTTCATTTTACACATTCAGCCTCCCACACATGATGACAGGCTCCTGATAGAGAGGGGAAAGGGGGGAGGGGGCAGGGAAGAGGGGAGGAGAGGTCAGCTGGAAGGAACCTACAACGATCATCTAGTCCAACTGCCTGATCAATTCAGGTCTGACCAAGTTAGCACGTTGCTAAGGGCACTGTACAAATGCCTCTTATACACTGATAGGTTTGGGGCAACGACCTCGTTCCCAGGAAGTCTGTTCCAGTGTCTGGCCTCTCAATAAAGAAATGCTTCCTAATGTCCAGTCTAAACCTCCTTTGGCACAGCTTTGAACCATTCCCATATGTCTCAGGAAGAAAAGCTCAGCATCTCCGACTCCACTTTCCATCCTCAGCTTGCTGTAGAGAGCAATGAGGTCACCCCTCAGCCTCCTTTTCTCCAAATTAGACAAGTCCAAAGTCCTTAGCTGTTCTTTACAGGACATTCCTGTAAGAGAGATCCTGTAGATGCATTTTCATACAGGAAAGAGAAAACCCTTTAAAAAGCTCAGTATCAGAGAGAGCGCAATTGAGCCAAGGAATTAAGTCTCTTACAAGAGCAAGTGATCTTCCCAAATACAGAGATGTGAAGATCCTTCTGAAACAGTGCACCCAATTCACCCATCTGACAGTTGCGTTTTTCAGATGAGATAAGACTTCAGAAAGTTTTTCCAAGTTTTGTTAAAACGTTCACAGCACGTAAGGAAAAGGACTGAAGCCAAACCCTAGAACTATCCTATGACATAAAATGATCCTACATGTACTACAGGGGTGTGTACATCTAGCTAGAGATCTACAACTATCACCTATTGCAGACAACCAGACACATGTTCCTATATACCCTGTAAATAACCACAAGAGGTGGTGGTTGCCTCCTGTGACTGTGGCTGTTTCCTAGAGCAGTGGAAGCGTGCTAGTCTGCTGGTATGATCACAAGCCCCAGCTGCCAAATGAAATGCGCTCACTATAGCTTCACGTCTCCACATTTGTGTGTCCGCTGGGACTGCCAGTGCCTTGGCACGCTTGCACATTCTAGTAACAAGTTTCCTAAAAGCCATGCCATCTTGCCACCAACTGTAAGACAGGCAGACTGAAAAAAGGTCATCTTCCAAGTACAAACACATGCATCTACAAGATTACATGTATCTGATCATTTCTAATGAGGTGGGAAGGAATGCAGATGGTAAAGAACATGAGCGCCATTTAACCTTTTGCCCTTCCTTGTAGTTCTTGAGGGCTACAGAGATGCTGTTTACCACTGTGGTGAGAAAAATCATGTGGCCAAAGCTCAGTTACAGTTCCAGCTCACCAGCATTGTGAAGATCAACAAAATGTGTTAACAGCAAAGAAAGACCAGAGATAACATTGTCCGTTACTTTATGAAGTCAGTCACCTCACAAATATGGATGTAGACAGAGCACAGACATTTAATGCCTTCTTTGCCTCAGTCTTCAACATGAAGATGGGCCCTGGGACCCTTGAAGCCCTGTGCTGGAAGACCATGACTGGAGTGATGATAAACTCCCAGCCAACTGAACTTGTTCAAGACTTGCTGCTAAAGCTGGGTAGGTATAAATCCGTGGGACCTGATGGAATTCATCCCAGGGTACTGGAAGAGCTGGTCAATGTCATCACGGGACCTCTCTCCCTTATTTTTTAACAGTCTTGGGAGTCTGGAGAGGTCCCAGTTGACTGGAAGCATGCAAATATCCCGATTTTCAAGGAGCGTAAGAAGGAAGACCCTGGTAATTACAGGCTCATCAGTGTCACTGACGAGCAAACAGTGTGTACTGGCAGCCAAAAGGGCAAACCATGTCATACAGTGCATCAAACACAGCATGGCTAGCCAGACGAGGGAGGTGATTGTCCCACTCTACTCTGCCCTGGTGATGCCCCACCTCGAGTACTGGGTGCAGTTTTGAGCACCTCAATACAATAAGGACATTAAATTGTTAATAGTGTGTCTAGACGTGGGTGGCCAAGATGCTGAAAGGCCTCAAGGGCAAGACTTATGAGTGCCTGAAGTCACTTGGTTTGTTCAGCTTGATGCAGAGAAGGCTGAAAGGTGACCTCATCACAGTCCACAACTTCCTCAAGGGGTGCAGTGGAGGAGAAGGTCCTGATCTCCTTTCTCTGGTGACCAGTGATAGGGCATAAGGAAATGGAATGAAGCAGCATCAGAAGTTCAGGTTGGGCATTAGGAGAAGGTTCTTCGCTGAGAGGGTGGCTGATCACTGGAACAGGGTCCCTAAGGAATGCATCAGGGTATCAAGCCCATCAGAGATCAAGGACCATCTGGACAATGCTCTTATTCACATGGTTTGATTTTAGTAGTCTTGCAAGGAGCAGGGAGTTTGACTCAGTGATCCTTATGGGTGCCCTGCAACTTTAGATATTGTATGACTTCATTTGCAGAGAAAAGCAAAGAAGTAGAAACCAAGCACGATCATCCTAATAGTGACTGTCAGTTTCCCAAAAAGGTAATGTTAGCAGTGTTGTTACACACACAGGTACTTTAAATATCTCAAAACGTAAACAACCAGAAAAAATACAGTGCACACCAAGCATCATTGTGTTCATACAAGTAACTCTGCCTGACCCAGAAAGAATGATGGTAACTTCCAGTTCAGAGCAACCAAGTCTACCACCAAGACTGCAGATAGTTTTGAGGATCATATCAGCTGCAAGAGATCATCTATCAAGCATTAACAAGATTCACATTAACCAGGAATAGACTGATAATTTTCCCAAACACAAAAACATACACACCCCACTTCAGGGCCACTCGGGGGGTATACAGACACACTTAGGACCTTTCGTTTACCTGCCTTCCAAGTAATGGAAGCACTTCTTTGATCACAGTTTGCGTAGTACTATCCTTATTTACTCGGAGAGAAACATATGCCATTCCTACCCTAGAGAGAAAAGAAACACTTATTTTAGGACAGTCATTTGACCTATATTGTGTGCATCTTCTTCATCTAAGTGAGAAATGTTCTATGGGGGTAGGCAGATATTTGTCTTAGTTGAAGAAAGCTGTTCACTGAGGCTCACAGCAGATACAGTATTAGCCCCTCAGACAAGCAAAGACTTTCGTTTAAAGGAACTGGCTGTAAGAATTGCAGCACTGCAAGTTAGTTTCTTCCTACACACAAAATTACCCGCAAGTCTTCTGTAAAATCTGGCAATGTAATTTGCAAAATAAAAAAATGTTTAAATTTTATCCCACTGCTATAAAGAAGTGAATAAGTCACCAGCCAGTCTTGTTTGCATGGCTAAATACGCTTAAAATGTATGTTGTCTCAATGGTAAATGGTGCAGCTTTTTGGTTTTTTTTTTTCCCTATTCTCACATCAGAAGTTATACTGAATTCTTTCTACTTAACATTTCATCCAAAAAACCATGAAGCTTTCAAATGACACGTGTGTGTAATCGTTTGTTTAGATGCAGTTAATGTGAAGTTGCATCTTCTTGGCCAAACACATGATAACAGAACTGCACAAATCGCACAGTATTTTCCACGCATATAATGAAACCCACAAGCACATTTCCAGACATGGAAATGAATAATGTGTATTACTGTTCCAGAAAGATAAACAGAAAAATCCTGAAATACAGAAGAAGAAACTACATTCTGTATTACACTTGCATGACCTCAGTGACTGAAACAGACTGGGCTTGACTACAGAGGACAAATGTAGCCAAGCAGGATAACCTCGTCATAAAGGAGGAAGACACTCACTTCAGCCAGGCAGGATAAATCCTGATCACTTCCTTGTCCTTTGGTTTGGCTCTGATAATCCAAGCTTCAGGAATGGATTCTCGGAATACCGAGCCCAAGTTGCTGTCCTCTGCAGCATCATTCCTGTTGATAACATCATCAGACAGCAGTGCCTGCTGTGTAAAGGTCTGAAGCTCATACTCCTGCTGGTCATCATTTATGTAGTATGCCCTCAAAGCAGCTTCCTACGAAACAGGAAGATAAATTAACATTTCCTTGAAAGCACACAGGTAATACCTGTACAGCCATTGACATTTATAAATACCTCACTTATGGAACCAACCTTTAACACAGGTTTCAAATACAGAACAGAGGATAAATAGCAATAGCAAAACCCAAAATGAGTGAAGTTTTGAAAACAAATTTTAGTGGAAGATACAAAAAGAAAACTTGAAATATCAATGTATTTGAACCCAGCTCACAGTATTTTTCTCAAGCGAGATATATCAAGCACAAAAATTCAGCACCAATAAAGCTACACTGACTGCAAAATTTACTCTACAAGGAAAATGGTAAATTACATTTAATTGTGCACAACTCTGCATATTCAATCTCCTTGCACTAAGGGAATTATGAAAACTAATCAGTTTCTGAACCACAAGGCTGCTCTGAACCCATATGTCTGTGAAGAGCAAAGGTAAGGGCTGTTCTTGGAACATGCGAGCAGCCACAGGACTTTTACATCCATTACTGGCCCATGCCTGCATCACCTCTTCTAACACAGATCCTGCTGTGAATACAGCCCAGTAAGTCACTTACAATAACTGGCTCACAATTTTCCTTGAAAATCTCTGACACGTGGAATACCAGAAATGAATTTCAAAATGCCTGTTGATTTTGAGCATAATATCAAGATAAAAATCTTAATGAGCTGTGGGTTTAAACTGAAAAATCTGATGTAATAAATCCTCCAGACTCCTGTGCCAAGTCCTTTATGACTGAGTCCTCATCATGCCCAATTCTACTATGCACCACCCCATACTCGCGCTGAGCTTCATTTCAGCACAGTATGGGGGCTCTGCCCACCTCAGCAAATTAAGATCTGTACAGAACATCTTATTTAGTACTGCGTTGTGAATCCATCCCAGATGAAGCACTGGAAAAGCCACAGAGCAGCCACTGTGTGATCACTATTTCGTTACTTTCGCAGCCAAGGAGTGGAGGTAACTATGGCGTGCTTCAGTCTGCAAAGCTGATTAATTGAAATGCAATAGCAGTGGCTGTCTAAGATAATGTCAAATCATTAAATACTACAGAAGAAGAGCAAGATCTAAGGAGCTGATTATCCAGCATTGCTCACATCAGTAAAATCAGACTTCAGTGTCACACAGGACAGGAGAATAACTGCTTAACATGTAATATGCTGTGGTCCCCATTATGGTACAGATATGAAGGCCACCACTTCTTCAGGCGACCTAAGATAACAGCACTATATGAAGTATTAGTGCCCATTTACAGACTTTGTTTTTGTTGAGTTACATTTGTAAAACTTAGCTTTTGACTATTTTAATACACAATCATATGTCCCTTTATCACACTGGAATATTTATTACACAGTATCTTACCACAACTTCTTCATTTTTTGCAATCCTTGGAACTGAAATCAGTCGAAATTGATTGCGTTTCACTGCATCATTCCCGTCAAATATTTTTAATGTTTGTTTACCTGAAAGAAAACAATTCTTGTATTTCAGTAACACACTCCTCAAATCATAAAGCTACCAGAATAGGAAGCATAGGATGGAACTATTAAAAACAAACCTTATAACCCCCTGAACAGTTTCTTCATCACTAGCTTTGAGGCTGAATATTTTATTTTTTGTTTTGTTACTGTTTATTTAAAACAAAGGTACATTCATGGAAGAAAGTGTTAAGACTACTTCAAGTAATCGTAGTTTTATCCTGGTTGTTGATTAACTATTTCTATATAACTAGAGTGCCTATGTTACCACTTCTCCATCACCACTCAAGATTACATTTATTATTGCTGAGTTCAAAATATGAAATCCAGGACACCACATCAGAACAGCTCCCAGAGCACTGCCCACTCTGAGAGCATTCCTCTGAAGAACATCATTAAAGTACCTGGTTAACTGCACAGACAACAGGAGGAAATACAGGACCAACAGAAAAAACAGAAGGAAGAAGGTAGCACAATATACCTAATATAAGCACATTCTATCTCCCTTTCTTGGCAGATGAACAGTTACTGGAGCAGAGCACTGCCTGGCAAAAGAGGGGCCATGGAAAGACATGCTGCAAAAAGTATGTTAGCTGGCAGCACCGCAGCCCCCCTTCTCCCTTCAATCAGATTCCTCTAAAACCTTAGGTGTCTTTAATATATTTATACCTTTAATATCTTTATCAGTGATCTGGATGAGGGGATCAAATGCTCCCTGAGTAAGCTGGCAAATGACAGGGCTCCAAGAGATGCATGGAAAGACCAATCCCATATTATACAAGAGTTGGCAGGGGATATTTAGAGGAGGAACCAAAGGCAGGGGAAGGAAGCAATCAAGTTGGTTTGGGGAGGAACAAGTATGGGAAAACAGAAGGATAAGGAGATAAAAAGAAGCTGGTCACATGTAAAGAAGTTGCTGATTGGTGCACTTGCCTGGCCATGCTCTGCACTAGATCAGCACAGTCTGTCCTGTCTTCTCATTAAATGTTATTTCTAATGCTTTCTCTGGGTGTGGTTTCCACTCTTCTGTGTGCATATGAGTTCCTGAGCACGGCAAGTGAAGCAGGATCACAGGACAGTGACCCATGTGTTCATGGTGCCAGCAACCAGAGTGACAGCTTTAGTGGGACCATCAGCAAACATGCGGCTGGACCCAACGGCATGCACGGTAAGTGGCTTGGAAGCCACGTGCGTGTGTCTGTGAGTGAGGCACCTGGCAGAGACTGGAGGAACCAGGAAGTCCAGGATGACTGCTGGAGAGACTATGGGGGCTGAGTGGTCTCTGAGGGACCAAGATGGGGAGGGTGTGTGTGTGCATCCAGGTATGCACACATGTATACGCACAGCCACTCACACATGCATATACATACATATACATGTATCAGAATACGTGCATTTATACAACCCCCTCTCCCCTTGTCCTACTCAGCCACAGAGGGGACAAGATGCTACAGCAGCTTCACCTCTACTGGCACACCAGATTTGGAGACCCCCAGCATCATTATACTAAAGCTTTCAAACACTTACTTTTTGCTTTGTGAATGCTTTGTTTTTAAGGAGACATTAGAATCCCTCTCTACCTACTGAGGTTTCTAAATCATAGCAAAGTTACTGGGCTCTATGTTGACTTCTGGTTTTGTGAAAATGTGTTAAGAGGAAGCAATTGGTTTTAATGCCACCATTTATTTAAAACATAAGTAACAATTCTTTACATAAGCCTTGAAAATGTACCATCTACTGCTGGTTTCTCCAGTGCACAGATGGACATAGTATAAGAAAAAAAGACATACTAAAGTGTGCATCCTGTCCCAAAATTTCCTTCTCTCGGGAAGGCTGTCTAAGGCTGAACTGTCTTGTACCTGTATTTTCAACTAATCCATCTGAAATATCTGGATATATAATTTGCTCTCTTTGACAGTCATGAGCAAGAGAAACGGCCTTAGTTGGGGAAGTACAAAAGTCCTGACACTCAACAACTTACATCACTTAAAAGACTGGAAAAAGTGAAAGTTTCTTAGATAAACTGCAGCTTCTAAGAGCCTGGTCCCATAATAACAGAGCATAGTGGTGGATCACAACTTAACAGTCACTAAGAGACACCAGCTTCAAATTTTAAGAAGTGAACTATGCGCATGCGTGAGATCAGTTCCATAACTGAGTGAATTATTTACTCAGCAAGAGTTTTTTACACAGAACTTTTAAGCAGAACTTGCACAATTGTCCTACTAATTCTGTAAGAAATTTAGGCTAAAAAAGAAAAGAGTCATACTTATTTATTTGAAATTCTGGGGTTTGCAACAAGCCATGCAGCTACATTAAGTAATTTTTTGAGTTGCTAGCATGGATATAGGGGGTGAGATACCCTTAAATTTGTGGCATCTTATAAAAAGTAAGACTTTGGGTAACACTAACCCCAGAAATCTCTATATGTGTAAGAATTTGCATAAGCAGCAACCAGCACGGCTCAATTCTGACGCACAGGAACACAAACATTTATACTGCAACATGCCCAAGAAAAAAAAAGAAAAAACTATTTCTCCCGATGTCTTCAATAAGACTTGGACCCAGCTATCTTAAAACAGGCTTTAAAAAGACATGCTGTCTTGCCCTTTAAACTGGTTGCTTAATCCATGGATTGTTAACAATTATCAACTTGAGACAAATGATCTATTTGTCACGGAAATCTATTTGAATAGATTGTCATTTACAACAGTCTACCAGTGGAATATAGTGATGAGATATTTTTAAGACCCTGGATGAGTTGGACCACGACTTTGGACCTGAAATTGATACCTAGCATTAGAAAAATAGCCATTTAATATTTTTTCATAAAGTAAAGGTAGTTAAGGTTATGTAAACAAAGACTGGAATGGGAGACTATTCACAACTTACTAAAATTCTGCTTACTTGAATCTGTTGAAATTTGGATGTCTTTTGCTGATCCTTGTGTTGACCCATCAACATCATCACCTTCATCTGTGAAAAAAGAAACACTTTAAGAAAGGATTCTTGTTAATTTGAGCTATGGGAACAGAAAGTATTTGTCTTTTAAGGATGTCTTGCATCAAAGAAGCTAAGATAACAGAATTCAGTCAGAAAAGCATGCTTTCTTCCTCTGCCTATTCTATGATAACAATCCATACTATAAAAATAGCACCAAAAAGCCCAAACATGCATTGTCATGTAATCACAGTGAAGGCATACCTGATGTCCTACTTTTAAATTTAACATTGCAGCTACTGCATTTCTTCCCTTTCTCAAGCTGCAATGCTTGCCTGTGACTGAAGCATATATGGTTTCCGTTAAGTTTTAAATCCCCAAATTAGTTCTGGAATTGCAGTAACAGCCTTCTAGTCAGGGAATAAAAAACTTCCATAACTGAAAAATAGATTTACTGACACCCAAGGAGAAAGAAATTACTGCACTCCAGAAGAGGACTTGACAAGCAGCTCATGACTGTCACTAGAAGTTTGGAGCTCACATGTTAGATAATAACAGCCTGTAAAATCACACATGAAATACTTGAAAAGATGAAAATAAAAGCTACTAACATTTACATTTGCTTCTGTGAAGAAAACATCCTGATTGCATTCTCATTCCTGATACGCAAGTCCTTACAGGAAGACTGCTGCAAACGCAAATGTGATGAATTTTTCTTGTCTAAGGGAAGCATTAGTGTTCAATGTAAGACAACCCAGTGTGCTGCTTGTTCATGTAACAGGATTCATAATCCCAACCCACTGAAACCCCAGTCTCTCTTAATTGGTATGCAGGCAAAGTTCCCAAAAGATATAAGCCAGGCAATACCTTTATAAAAACTATGCCTTGCAGTTCAGGGAGAAAGCAGGAAACCAAAGCACAAAACAAAAGAGAAAAAAAAATAGAATAAACCCAGTAAAGACAGATCTTCAGAGGAAAGCGGTACTAGGGAAGTCAGAAACCTAACACAGAAAACCTTTCAAGAAGCAGGATCACAGAACGTCAAGAAAAGTACTTAGCAAAAGTCCTAAACTGGAGACCAGGTAACTTTCTGAATATTTGGATAATGCTTCTATGAGAAAGACCAACAACGTTTCTGGGTTGGGCTTCTTAAAATATAGAAGAAGAGTTAAAACACTTTTCTTTTTATAGTTGACAAACAGATGAAATTTCAAATTGGACAGATATTTAGATAATATAGTCTTGAAACACCCTGAAATAAATGGAAGCTGAATGCCTTCTTGAATTTCACTTCAGACAAAACCAAATTAAAAAAGAATAAGTAAGTACAATAAAGAAATTAAAGAATTCCTGATTGGTCTCAACTCTCCCCGTTTTCTAAGATTAGCTGGGAAGAAGCCAACATCTTTCGTTTATTACTCTTTCTCCCTCAGGCCAGATAGCAGGGAAATCCACACTAAGACCATCTTGAAACTATTCAAATGAAGACAAGAGTCATTTGGATTAAGGGGACGTACCAAGAATTTTGAAAAGGCATTCTAAGCACAGAGATATTCACTGACTGCTGGACATGAAGCTCAGCACTTACACAGCGGCAAAAGCTAATTTGGACAAATGCTCCCTAGGAGATGAACAATGATGTGTTTGTTCTCTGTCCAGGACAAGTAATTTGGCACTTGCCAATCATCAGCTTGGGAAGAGCTGTATCTGTAGCAGTTAACTGATCCAGGTGATCATGGACACTTATTTGGTACCACAGACCAGTCTTTACACAATCTTCTGAGTGATGCCCTTTGTCAGCTGTGGCAACCATGGTGTAAGGACTTCTGAATGACGCTGCTTGCATGACATGTCCCACAGAACTGAGGACAGAAGTGCTAGTTATCCACCAAGAAAGCTTAAATGCTCCGTGCTCCCTGGAAATACACCTAACATGCATACAATCTTTAATGAAATCTGCCAACTGGAGCCAATAACTCCTGCTGGAAAAGAGGGAGCAACTCCCAGAGCAGCTGTCCTGAGCTGCTACACGGTCAGAAGAGCTTTAAACACATCCTGAAGAGCATCAGGGAGCTGCTGGATCCATGATATGTCTTGGTAACTTATGACACATACCAGGATCTAATGGGTTTTTTTGAAAGAAAATTCAGGTGTGTTCTGTGAACACGAGCAAACAAGGACTACCAGGCCAGAGCACTGAGGTCTCTTGATGCAGGATGATGAGCAAACCAGTTGAAGGTGATTCCCAGCTCTGTCTTAAAGAAAGAATCTGGGCAGAGGGAAAAACATGCGGTGCGATGGCACTCAGTGCCTTTGGCAGGGACCTGCAGACAGCAGATGACTGTGAGCAACAAAATTACAGCAACAGGTCTTAAAGCAAGACTCAACATCTTGTGTAACAAGCAGCCAGGTGTGAAGGCACTGGACCTGGACCTAAACATCAGGGGCCATCACTGGCTAAAGAAAACCAGAACAAAATGCACAGCAGGTACCACACCATAACTATTTTCCATGTCTCATGCTGAGCCACAACCGTGGCCCACTGACCATGAAAAAAGGAAGATGTCAAGTGCTGGAGCAGCCATAAGATTCAGAAGCACACCTGGGACCAGCAGCAGGAGCAAAGGAGCTCCATCTTCAGTTCTCACTTAAAGGTGATTTAAAAATTAAAAAAAGGAAAAAGTTTTAAGACTGACATATTAAAAGAACATATCAGCGTTTAAAATACAAACTTAGTTGACACTGGAAGAGTCACACCCGGAGAGGCTATTTAAAAGGTTTGTGACTAACCTCTTTAAATAATAACAAAACTTGATCTTCACTGAAGCCTTTGGGACACTTGTAGAATACCTAACAACAGGCATGAATCAAGGTTCATAATAAGCCTTCAGCAAAAAGAGCTGATATTTCTTAGGTTGGAATCATTAAAAACTCCATGACTTTGAAGTACAGTGCGTAATTGACTTTCCTCCACCAACAAGCAAGTTCATTAACAAGAAACACAACTCACTGAAAAAAAACATTCCAACCAACAAAAGCAATGTAACGCCTCCTCTCTCCCTTCACACGTCTATAGGTCATTTCAGCACATCTGCAAGCATCTAACTTCCACAGCATGTATTTTGCATACCTTTTATTTGCTCTCCTGTTGTATTCAGGCATCAACACAAAAGCTTTACAATAACATCATAACCAAAATGTAAATAAGAAAATACTTCAGCTGTTCAAAAAATTTCTTGTTCTTCAAGAGCTGTTAAACATACACTCTAGATGGCAGCAGAACATTACCCTGCTGACTTCTTTTCAGCACAGAAATCTTGCAAGGGCAATTGCTTAATCAAAGGGGCAAATAAAATTATCTGTATACATGATATGCCAAATAAAAACCAACTTGTATATCAGTAAGTGTTTGTAGACATGTAACAGTAACCTGCTAAGCAATTTTCTTATTTTAGGTTTTCACTTTTTGCGTAGTTACTATTTAAAGAATACTTTTCAAATTGCCCTGCACCAGAAAACAGATGTTTCAGGATTTTGCACAGTCTGCACTTTAAAATCTCTATCCTGCCCCAGAAATAGGAAGAAATTACAGCATTACCACAATTGCCAGTGAAAATTAGCAATCATATGCTTCACTGAATTACAACACAAGGTTAAACATGCTCATCAATGAGTTGCATTCAACTCTGAAAGTGTTTACCTGCTTCTGTTTGCAAACTTTCTGATATTCGAAAACAGTGCAGTTTGCTGAAGTTGCGAGAAAATAATTGCACACAGCTTGGAGGAAGAATCATATTCCTCAATCTTCCAAAAGTACATTCTGGTGTGACAATTACGTAGCAAGCAGCATGAGCCTACAAACAGAATCATCAATTAAGAACTCGGCAAGATAAAGAAGGCAAATTTGTTTAAAACAAAATATGCACTAGAACTGCAGATCTCAGGCTAAAACATATACAGATCTTTTGTAAATTCTTTCCATGAAATGAGTGACCCTTTTTTCACCCTAGATTTTCATTTGTTCCATTTAGTTTTATATAATCAGTGGGAAGTCTTAAAGTGAAGAAAGTTTTGGTTTCAAACCCTGCTGTACAGCTGTTTACTGGGGGAGCTGGGAAAGATAGGCAGGTCACACTGCATAGCTTGAAAACAACAATATCCTCTTACACAGCTGTACCCACTTGCAAATGCAGAGAGTTGCAAATGCAGAGAGAACACTGAGTTTCATCCCACAACATGACTGTCTAGTTACTGCCTTTATGCTTCTATGAGACCTGCCCTTCTTGAATACACATACTTCTTATGTGTGGCCTTAGAGCATATCACATTTGTTACATTGTTCTCAAAAGCAGCCCCTCCCACCTTAAATGAAAATTATGAATCAGATTACAAATACAAAACATTCAATATTTAAAAAAAAATAATATTGAAATCATACCCAAAATACTGAATAACCTCAGAGTTTAATTTTAAATTATTATTACATAGAGTATCTCATCTTGCATTATGTGGCAAAGTAATGATTTTTACATATACTTCTCAGTTCCCACTCCATCTGGTGCTACTTTGCACTGCCATCATCTTTCAGTAAGAGGTAGCATTAAGTGGATAGACTGTTATCTATGTAGGGGACTGTGTATCAGTATGTGAAAAGCTGCAGCTTTCATGAGGATTACTGAAGGGTATCAATGTGTTGCACAGGAATTAAACATGTGTCATATGAACAGAAAACCAGAAACCAATATTGACGACTTAAAAATAAAACCAACCACACAGGTTAGGAGCTGTTCCGCTCTGAAAGAGGAATAAGCGTATTAGAATGGTAAGTCTTTGACCTTGAAGAATTCATGCGATTTGAAAAAAATTTCGATCTCGCATAGGAAAAGTAAGAGCAGACTTCTAAGCAGAAATCTATAAAGATTAGTCTGTTAAATTTTAATTCCTCTGGATTTACATAAATCCCACATGAGATGTATATGTTTAATGTGGGGGATTTAAAAAAATCAGTTATTCCATCTAATTCATAACATCAGAAAAGTCACATCTGAAGAGGCCATTTAAAAGGTTTATGATTAACTTCCATTTATAATAACACTTCATCTTAACTCAAATATATATATATAAGAATATACATTATGTATTTATGAAGTGTATATAAAGTATACAAATACAGTATATTTATAAGGAGTGTTTAAATAAGCATGTGCATATCTATATATGGTTCTCACAAATATAAGCAATAGCTCAACATACCAGGATGCCACACCATTCACATCTCATGCCAGAGAGCACCTCAGAAGAGCCACAGGTTTTTTTGCAAACTTCGCAGCGAGCACCTGAAGAAAGGTTTCCCTCCCTCCAGTGGTGGTGGTAAGTATCCTGGGGGAACACATCACAACTTAGCATTATAAGAAAGCGATAAAAAAGCATTTTCAATCTAACTTTACATCAGCAATTCAAACAGCTGAGGAAACAGCAATATAGACCAGAACATTAAGTATTTTCTCACTATAAATGTGAACGTGAACAATCTTATATTTCACTGAAAGAAGTTTATCAAGCTACCAAAAAATTTACAACATATTGCTTTTCCTTCACAGTCCTCCAAAACCAATATTCTTCAAAAAAAACCAACCCTGAAAGGTCAGTGTTATGCATGTTTTTTACAGTGGCTGTCTTGCCTCAGATAGGCTGCAGGAAGCCTGAGGAACATGATAATGTTTGTCAGGGATGTAATGCAAGCAACAGCTCAACATATAGAAAAAACGTTCCATGCCAGCTTTTGCAATGCAAATTTTTAGGTAAGACACTTGTCTGGTTTTTGTTTGTTTGTTTGCTGTTTTGTTGGGGTTTTGATTTTTTTTTTCTTTTTTCTTTTTAATTAGGACGTTGTACACATGGAACAGACTTTACAGACTGGCTTCAATAAGCATCATGAATATGTCAGAATTTAATTCACTTCACTATCTGCGATACTTTCTGAAGCCACACCTTTCCTTTGCCTGCCAGTACGCAACAAAAGTGCTTTGATAATTTGCAAAAAACAAAAGAGAAGGTCAGACTCCTCCCCCTCCTCTAGCCCATATTTTCACACAAAAAATGCATGACCAGTTTCTCCTGCAGAGGCATTCACACTTACGTGGTCCTGATGCCCATCCTGGTGACACTGCCGGCAGTCACTGCAAGCAAACAGGATACAGTCTGTGTGCACGTGTAGCTCACAAACTAAAAGCATGAAAACAAGAAAATGTCTTTAAGCTGGAAACCCCCCGGGGTTTTTGCAGATCCTTCCTCCCTCCATCCCTCCAATCCTCCTCCATTACCTTTTCACACCATACAATATTTCCTTGATGCACTTTTCTGTTCAGTAAATATAGGCAATAGAAGTTTATCAGCATTGTTCTGCATGTGGTTTCCTTTGTGTTAAACTGATGCAGCAAGTGTACAGAAAGGCTGAGCTCATTTTGCTTAAAAGCACTTGCCATATTTCCTCCAATAGAGCAAGTTAAATTTGTAACAACTGTTTGTCTTATTACAGCTTTGTCTCACAGTTTCACAGGAACTACTGCCTACTCCAATACAATCGCAACTGAAGTCTACTTCGATTTAATCAAATTCCAAATACCAGCTGAATGTTACAATCATTAAAAGAGAGAAGGATCTCCTTCTGCATCAAATACCAACAAGTGTTGAGTGTAAAGTAATAGTCTTCTCGAAGCAATATTCCATTCTCTTTACAAATCCTTTTCCAAACCCTCACGGAGAGCAAGCAGGTACTTCAGTAGGGGCTTTAAAACAGCAGATGTTTTTCTGCTGGAGAGCCCCTCTCTGCACCCCTGTAGCTAGCAGAAGCACAAAGAAACAAGATATGAGGTGTGTTCAAGTCCCCACTCCCTGCAAAGCAGGTGGCACAGCTGCAAAAACAGCAGCAGGGCAGTAGCACACCCCTCCTGCTTGCAGCCAGGAGCCCCATCTTGCTCACAGTTCCACAGAAGAAGCAGCAGAGGTCGGATCAGGCACCAGCCCTCCTGGCACACCTCCACTGGCACAGACTCTGGTGTCCAAAATGATGCAACACATGCTGACATCAGAACACACAAGATAACTGAAGGACATCATTCAGGGAGATTGCAACAAGTATGTTTTACTCAGGAAATAAAATTTTTTATTTCTGGATGACACTCAATGGATTTAATCTTAAACCTGACCATGACAAAGTGGTATGTTGATTTCAGAGGATATTTGTCCAAGCTATGTCTGCAAATGGCAAACCATCATTCCATTCTCAGGAAAACAATAATTTTCAAGCACACTCTCCCAAGTAAGCTTAACATTGTCTTCTAAAATACCTGTTAGAGACTGTAGCTGGAAGATGTTTTAGTGAAGCCTACAAAGTTCAAGGTAATTGTGGTTTTGGATGATGTACCTTCATTATTTAAAAGCTGACTGGAAGTATCAGGCATGAAAGAAAAAAGAATTTACAAATAAAAACATCAGCTAAAATCCTATGTTGCCAAGTCATTAAAAAACAATACAACTTAAAGATCTCAATACCTAACTTTACTACTGTGAGAGTTAGGAAAGCTCTCACAGATCTCATAGACACAGGCAGACGAAGAAGATACACTTCTAGCTGCTTTTTAAAGACTTGTGTATACAAGTACCCTAGGAAGGCACCAGCTTTTTCACCGAGTTACTGCCAAGTAAGAGGCAAGTGCCAAATTCTTCAATTTTTTTGTTCTGCTCAAACAGGTTATTGCTCCAAATCTGACTGTAACCTGAAGATAGGAAGATGGCAACTCCACATTAGCTGAAAGTATCTTGGAAACAGCATGAAATTACATAGACAAAAATATTTTATTTTGAACTCACTTTCTGAGCTCTAGAAAAGGCCTTCAGCAGTTTATCTTATTCTAATCTTGCAAATGACCCATGATCTACCACCACACCAAAGCAGAGATTAGCTGGGCTTACTGATTTAATCACTAGCTTTCATGTACAGCTCCCCATACTGTATGTAAGCTGAGGAACTTTTACACAAAGTGCAACATAGTTCCTCCTCTGCTCACATTTTTGTGCATTCATAGATTTAACAGGTACACTTTACAATTTTGCCAATTCAGCTACCAGGCAAGCTAGACAGTCTGAGTCATACCCTCAGCAACAGTAAAAGTTACAGTACACCAAACTACAGCTTCAAGGAATTAAAGAAATTGTTGGGCTTTTTATAGTTAATTCTGCTAACACAGGTGCACACTGTACCTTGCTATACTTTGTTAGAATGCAGAGGGGGTTTTTCCTTTGGTTTAATTCACATCTGCTGCTTCTAACAGCAACCTCAACTCAGAATTAATAGAAAAATGTGTGCACATGAAGAGTGGGAGTGTCACATGAGTTAAATCCTTAAGAACACTATCCCACTAATAGGAAAAATTTTCAGCATGTAAATTCAAGTCCAATCCCAGGGCCTACGAAAACAAGTTTCATCTATATCAGCCTTTCCATAATCTGCAGAATTCTTTAATTCATAACAGAATGGTTTTCTGTTCAAGCTAGTCAGGACAGTTCTGTGAATTCCTTTATAATTGCCAAAAAACCAAGTTGGTTAATTGCAGATCCATGAACTTGACAGAAAAACCTTTAAAGCGTTAATTGCCTCCCTCTCCAGTAAATTTGCTGCTGCTGGTTGATGCTTAATAAGAAACTTCTGTAAAGGATCTAACAATAAAAAAAATATTTGGGTTAGTCCCTTTCTTCTTTTTTTATTTGGAGCCCTTCTTGGAAAGAAAAGGGAGAACAACTTTCACCATCATGAGTCCAGGTTCAACAATTACCAGTGAATTCTACTGCAAAAATAGCTATCCAAACCGATTAGTAATTGTCAGCAGAATCTGGAGTCCCAAATATTACCATTTTGCCAATGAAATGTATGTAATTACCTCACCAGGGGCTGGAATACATGTATGTTCATCTCGGAGCAGATGCTCCACCAGCACCCACAGCATTTAGTACTTGTCTGAAAATTCTCACTTTCCTTTCAAGAAAATTTATTCTATTCTAAGATACAAAAAGTCCAAACCAATTATTTAAATTACTGTGAAAGTACATCTAATTACGTAAATAATTGGCTTGGAAAAGGTAACTTCATCTTAACTCTCTTTTCTATTTTAATTATGGCAATGATTCCAGGAAAAGTTCTTTAAATTTTAGTATCAGAAGAGAAAATCATAAACAACAGCAGACTTACACTATTAATCTAAGTCATCAGAAGCTAGCAAAAAAATGGAAGAAAGTTCAAAATCTGCACTTGGATTTAAAAGCTCTACAGCTAAAACCAGCTGACTTCTAAAACAAACCCTGAAAGAATTTTTTGGAGAGTAAAGGATGAGTCTTGTGCATTTTCGGAACCTCAACTGTGCTTTTTAAGCTACATTTTGGAAAAGTGTCAGGGAAATAAGTTGTAGACTTACTGGTATTCGGAAAATGGGACAGCAAACAAGTCACACCACACAAGCCAATAAAATGCTTAATATATGCAAGGAACACAATTCAGAATCTTCACTGAACAAAGAAAAAAAATGTCTGGGTAATACCTAAATGTAATGTGATTTCACATGTTTCTTGTTTAATAATATTTAAATGAAAACGTCTGAAAAAAGAAAATGTTCCCTTGTAATGGATACAATGCTAATACAGTAGAATTAAAAAGTAAGAAAGTAAAATTTGGAAGATCTTTAACTGAAATGAATCACTAAACTAAATCTGTCCTCAAGGATTAAAAGGATGCAGCTAGCAAAATTTTCTTTTCAAATTCTCTGTGTTTAGCTCATGTCATACAAGTTCTGAGGCTTATTAAGACAGATCATCAGAATAGACTCTGTGGTATCTGTAGCTGTTTGATGATCCCACTGAACCATCCAAGTCACAAGTTAACTGTATTAAATGACAGATTCCCACTGGTCAGAAGAACACAGTTTAGATTTATTATGCAACGCACCAGACAAAACCAGAAACAAAACCACTGCACCATTATAAGTCTGAATGCTGTAATCAAACAGACATGTTTCCCCTACACACCCCCTCCATATGCAACTTTATTATATAAGACATTATGCTTAACACTGTCTTTAGCAAAAGTAGTCAAGTATTCATGCCAACACATATTTCAAATAAAAACTCTAGTGTTTGGGTGATTTCTTTAATTATTGTTTTTTCAGAGAAGCCATGTCAGAACACTTAGAGCAGTACTACTTTGACAAATAATATTTTCAAATATCTTTCCATTGAAAGCACACAATCTCCATCACAAGCAACAGGTATCTGAGACCAGTAACACAGAAAAGTTATATTCCTTTCTTTTCTAGAAAGAGGGAGGATTTAGAGACATGAATACCTGATGATTCTCTGTATCAAAAGCTTCCCTGGAAACATAAATAAATTAACACAACAGGAGAAGTCTTTCTTTTGCCATAACAGCTTCTCATTCTTTGCACACTTCAGGCATGAAATAATTGCACACCATCAACACCACAGACTTGCTCAAAGCAAATTGGAGGAAAGATGAAAGAGAACACCAATTTGACAAAGTCTGTAGTTTAATGAAGTTTACTGATTTATTAGTCTTCAATTTGAAGTACACATTTCCATTAGTGACTGGATGATAAATAATCGAAAAAGTGTGTGCGTGTTTACGTTAGAATACACACACATCCTCGTGGTATGCAACGTAAGCAAAGTGCATCTTACTGGGTAACACACAGATGGTTACAGAAGTAGGGTTAATTAAGTTACCTTCACATCGAAAGGCAGGTGACTCTAATGACTTTCTGCACACAGTGCAAAACTTTCTTTTGTAATGTCCTGGAGGCCCAAAACAGTGTGCAACTGGAACCTGCCAAAGAAGAATGCATAAGACAACATCAGCCACAACTTTCAAAGTGCCAGCTACCGAAACTGCTTTATCATGAACGCAGGAGAGTATATACATATAATCTTAACTAAGCCTAAGAACAAATACACAGGCAAATAATATTTTTTTTAAAAAAAATCATGATTAAAATATATTGAAAATAATGTCTTTTTTTTTAAAAAAAAAAATCTTTAAATTCTTGGGGTTTCTTATGCAATGTGATTATTTTTAAGTGCTGGTCAGCTTCTTCACAATTCTCAGTGCCATGAATCAAAAGGTTTTCTGCGACTTACCTGGAATCACAATGCCTCTCCTAAGTATTCTTAATTGACTCAAGGATGATTAAAAACTAACAGTTGCACACGTACACAGAATACTCTAACTACACACTCAGGACAATTTTTAAACCAGGAGTGCTGCCACAGTACTCTTCACATGTCTTTTGCATCCTCTCTGAATACAATCAAGTGGCAGATCAGGACAAACACAGTGATCTCCCCCCATTTTCCCCTAAAGCTTCAAAGCCTGGATGGTACAGAGATCTATGTCTTTAAGTACGCTCATACTGAGTGGTTCCTGTTGACTGTAGGTGGAAGGGGACCCATTTCAATATCCTCTTGCCAAAAGCTGTACCAACAGTTTTAGCAAATGCATTTCTGGTATACTACTCACTTATCCTAAAAAGGCAGAGTTTTTTTTCTCGTGTAGTAATTACAATTGAAGACTGAAAGTGATGGTACCAAAAGAACAGTGGAAGAAAAGATTAAAAATGAAGAATAAAAGAAACATGCCTGAGCTTTACACTTGTTCGAGACCACTCTTCCTGCAAGATGCACACCTTTGTTAAACTGACATTCACCTTAGAAGGAAGAAACATAATTGCATCTTAAAAATTCTAGAAATCAAATGACTTCCACAGAAGCTTGCTGTAACTTAGGTATTTAGTATTACAGTCATCTTGATATGACAAACATTAGAATTATGTTTTGCTTCCTGCATCACAAAGAAAAAAATACGTGTCTAGTAAAGGCTGACAAACACTTACTTAGGTATGAAATTAAATTAATAACTCCAAAGAAAAAGTTGGAAATACATGTAGACACAGATAGTTTCTTTTTCTCACAGATGTACTAATAAACAATATTCCAAAGTTACTGAGTGGGTTTTGAATTTTTCTTGTTGTATATTAGGGTTTTCCTAGGAACCACTAGCAGCAAATCTTACACATACGCAATATACAAAATTTTATGTCTCAGAAAGTCATTTCCAGTTATAAAGGTCAAATTCCCACCAGTGTTTCTGCCTTTGAAAGTATGGAGACAGTTATACTAAACAATCTTGTACTTTGAACACGTGCAATTGAATAAATGAGATAAAGTTTTGCCAGATACAACACAAGGAGAAAGGATCACTGCTGGAAGTTTAATCAAGAAAAATCACTAACCTCACACTGTAAAGCATGTGGTCCCTCCAGTTCTCCTCAGAATTAATCTTTGGGAGGTAAAGGAGGATGAAGAGAGAAGTCTGCCTGTGTTATCAGACGTGAACAAAATCACACATCAGTTGACCAGTCAAGTAGAGTCACCAGCTCACTGCCCCAGAGGACCATGTTGTCTTGGAGTAACTGTTGGTACCTAATTGACCAGGAAACTGACTGTCCATATCCTAGGATCACCAACACACTGGGCTGCCAGCCAGCCTATCGAAAGGATTTCATATCAGTGTCTCCAACATGATACATTACAAAACATCCTTGCCTCCAAAAGCTGCAAATTTTTACTTGATGTATGAGTTCGGGATTTAAAAATACAGACAGACCATGCTCTGAGGTCTGTCTCCAACTCAAACAGAAATTTCATTCTCTGCAGCCCTCCACCTCTAACTGACACCAAGGTAATGGTTAATTTGTATTACTGTTTTTTTATTTTTAAATCATAATACTCTAGTCATATAATGCATCTTTATATAAAGAACATGTATCTTTGGTGAAAAAAAATTCTCAGAGGGCCTGAGAAACTTTAATCAAGATTTAGGCTCATAATCCCTGCCCACTTTTCCTGCACTTTCATGCTACTCCTTCAGGAGAAAGAAAAAAACAATCCTCCCTCTACAATAATATACAAGTTACCTGCCTCAGTTATTCTGGAGATAAAGTTTCAGAGCTGTTTTCTCAACCTAGCTGCTCCCAAAATAAAAGTCCAATTTCAGCTTGGTGGGAGAAGGCCACTTGCCCAGAATTCTTCCTGCACAACTAGTCCAAGTGCAGAAAGAGATAACAAGCATGGGTACCTGAGTACAATCCCAGTCCAACACAGTAATTGTGAGGAGAACTGGAATGTTTTTAGGAAAGTTTTTCTGCACGTGCCAACCTGTCTTCAGGTTTCAAGTGTCACCCTCAAGTCAACTGCTCACCCTATTGTGCCACAGCCCCAGACACAGTGGAGTCAGCAGTCCCCAAGGCAGCAGTATTCCCCTTGGAATCAGTTGCAAAGGAGACCTCTAGCTCTGGAGCGGTGAATAACCTGCTTTGGATATCCAGCATGGGCATTTGATTCCTCAACAACCCATGTTTGAAACACAAAGAACTTTTCTTTCCCTGGCCATGAGTCTGGCTATTTGATCTTACACCTGGCAACAAAATGCAGGCTTTTCATTGCCATGGAAAGGTTCTGCTGAAAAAAAAGCACACTCTGTAGATCAAAAGATCAAACTAAAGTTTTGTGAAAAACAGCATTCATTTTGAGAAAGGCTGTGAGAAAGGACTTCGACAGGAGTCAACCTTACTCAGGGTCTGACTGTACTTATCTAGGAGGAAGACCAAGTCTAAATTCTGCTGTTGTTCAGACCCTGGTGACAACCCTCTGAAATTTCAAGTTACTGCCAAAAAGAAGGGACCAACTTGCTGACTGAAATGGTAGACAGGAAAAATATAAAAAGGGAAAAAAAGAAGAAAAAAGGTTCCTTCAACTTCTTCCTTCCCGAAACACACCAAATAAACTCTGTTTATCATGAATGCTCTTTCTTAGTTGCTTTAGAAGTGACAGGCATAAAGCTACTGCAGTCTGGTGGGAAATGGGAAGGGGAAAAAGAGGGAAAAGGAGAGAAGCAAGTACAATGTAACCAACTCATCAATTACATCATGTTTCTCGAAGCAGCTCCTTAAATTTCTTTTGTTGAACAAGTTTCAAGCACCCTATACATTAAAAAAATTAAAAACTCAGACTGGGAAAGCTAATGAGGCAGCATAACAGAATAGGAAATGTTACATATTATATAGATGGATATAAATAAAAGCATAAGTACAGCAAAGTGCAGACATGCAGGGAGGCCCACAGAGCGAAAGTTAATAATTGATGAGCATTTAAAACTCCTTTTCCAACATAGCTACTTAAATTACTTGATGCAAACCACTAAAATCAATTTCAGCAGAAAAATACAGAAATTTTCTGCTAATAATACCATTAAATGGCATCTAAGTGCCCTTACACTATTGATCAGAAGCCCACTGACAGAAAGTATAGTGGTAGCACTCTAGCATAAGCTCTGGCATGACTTTGCACTCACAGACAAGATACTCCTAGTTCTTATTTTGTTTCCTGCTATCTGTTAAGAAATCCAAAGCACCGTAGAATGTAACACTTCTGGAACAGTTCATATCAGCCTGTAATAAAATCTGACCCTAAAGAAACCCAAAACTTATACCATAACCCTCTCAGTATAACCTACACAAGTGAAAAGGAGTTTCACATCATACAGAAAGAACAGCTACAAATTGCACCTAACATCCAAGCCTTGGAAGAAAAAGAATAGAATTGTTTTCTTTTGGTACTGTCCTTTAAAATTGTTTTTCATCCTGAAATGCCAGAGGGTATCAAAGCATTTGGCTAACAGCAGATTACGAATTTAAGTGCTCTTCCACTGATGTGGAATCCTTACAAACAGAGCAGCCCCGATACCACCCAGACCCTCTGGTTCAATGATACAGCCAGGAGAGGTCAAGTGTTACTGTCGTGCAATCTTCTGGATACATCCGTGGGGAAATTACAGCTCCAGGAAGACTTTTCTACCAACTCAGGCAGAAGAAAGATTTTTGTCTGAACCCTGAGCCAAAGGCTTCCAGGCTCAAAGGAGAACAGGAGAAATACAGACACACCAAATGTTAGAGTGACAGTTGCCACCTTGGGCAGTCTTGAAAAAGAACAAACTACTAAAATCTTTTCCTAGGCCCATGTCTAAATATTACTTTGCCCACACATCTTCCTCCTCATCACATCAGAGAGATTCACACTTGGCAGGACTTTGTACAACACACCAGAGACTGAGAAATCAGGGCTGTGATACCTACGGTAGTGTGGGGCTGATCAGCTTTCCAGCTAGGAGAGAGTACACAGAATTAAGGATATGAACACTTCCACAATAGCCTCCAAAGGATGAGCAAAATGATTTTAACTTAGTTTTTAGTTCAAAAGTAGTAAGATTTCAAGGATAAGCACAACCAGCTTAGAAGCAACCATCTTCATGGAATGCCCACAAGGGTAGTCACACGGCACCTTTCACAAAAATTGCTCTCAATAGAAGGCCAAAAAAAATTTGCTGACACAAATCAAAAGGCTGTTTCTGAAACAAGAACAACTTCTATGGATTCTGACATTTCCAGTGCAAAAGCATTTCCTTATCTAATGCTCCTAAGGCTCACTTTGACACCAAAGACTTTTCCTCTAGAGAGGAAGATATGGTGATCACATCTGAGTATGCTCCACGATTATTCTGTCCAGGTTAAGTGTCTAGGCCACACCCTCTGACAGAAGCTAACAACTTTTCCATTTAACTTTTCCCAGTACTGGTATCTTTTCACTTACTTATTAGTACTCACAAAGAGCTCTTGGATTTGCTTGAAACCCCTCTGCTTTAGTAACAAAAGATTTCTGCAACTTAAATAAACTGCAAGTGCTTGAATGCACTCTATTTCCACTTTTTCCTTGAAAGGCACAAGGCCTGTCAATTACTCATCATTTGTGTCCAAAGTAGCATTCTTTCACTGAGCACTGGATATATCAGTTGGTGTTAAAAAAAAAAACTTTAAGCACACATTCTGAAATCAGATAAGAACACAAGGTTAAATGGTGTCTCAACATATCACAGGATTTACCAAAACTAAAACTGGGGCTAGTGCAAGGGAACAACGCACACATCCACATTGTATCCAGGAATTTTCTTCCTCCATCCTACATATCTCTGTAACAGGACATTAGGTCTAATCTACAAGATCTCAAGTACCTTTTGTGATAGGAAATATACAATGAATTCCATACTATTTCAAGTCTGGAATATGTGATGCTTCTGCTAGAAAATTACAATGGTTTATGAGCTTTTCATGCAATTAAGAGTTGCTTGGACAAGCATTTTTTGTACTGGGAAGAGAAAACAACATGTAAAAACCAGACGCTCCTTGCTTTTACTGCCTCAGAAGAAATCAATGTCCATCTCCTTTTACCAAGATAAACATTAAGAATTAAAAGAAACAAACAGTGACATCCCATACCACTTCTGAACCTTAAGAGTCACTGATACAGCTACAAGGCTTCTCTGGGAGATTGCAGGCTACCAGGTAGCTTGCATCAAGTTTCAATAGAATATAGTAAGCTCTCTTGAGTTTGAGATAGGGAGCGGTAGACCATCCCTTTAACCTCAGCAGTAAAGGGACTATCACTCTGGGGAGGAAAAGGAGGAAACTTCAGTGCAGTGACAAGACTACCAGAAAGCAGTTTTACACTTCTAAATTATGTAATGCTTCAAGAAACTACCTTGCTGAAACAATGCATCTACAGGTCACATGATGAAGAATTAGAGACAGACCTTGTCAGTGAAGGCAGTCAGGACTATCTAGCAAGTGCCCAGGTAAATTCATAGAATAGTTTTCATTGGAAGGGACCATTACAGGTCATCTTGTCTACCCCCCAGCAATGAGCAGGGACTCTTTTGACTAGAACAAGTTTCTCAGAGCCCTGTTCAACTTGACCTTCAGTGTTTCCAGGAATGGGGCATTGGCCACCTCTCTGTGCAATCTGTTCTAGTGTTTCACCACTCTCACTGTGAAAAATTTCTTTCTTAGACTTAGTTTCAGTCTCCTCTCTTTTAGTTTAAAACCACTGTCCCATGTCCTATTGCAACAGGTCCTGCTAAAAAGATCTGCTTGGGATCCAACCGTTGTTAGGACACTGTGAAAAACCCTCACACCATCAAAGCCTCTTCATCAAGGACAAATACAAGGGGAAGCAGAGAAGGAAGAACTTTCTCAAATTTCTTTTAATAGTAGGTAATATTAAAGAGGAAAAACATTAAGCATGAATTCTGTTAAGTCAAGTTCATGTTACGGATTTAACTATACCACCACCAAAATACAAGAGGGGAAAGACAAAAAAAATCTCTTGATTGATGCATGTCAAATATACAGTAATTTGAAGATGAGATGTAATAATAATATGCCAACCTTCATATTCACAGACACTGCATTTCAGCCTGTCTTCCATGACAGTCTGATGGGAGATGCAGTAAAAGTTTAGCATGCATTATTTGCAGGATTTTTTAACCCACATTATAAAATCTCCAATAGCATCCAGGGATGGTTTTCAAAAAATGGATTCTGATTTTTTTCCCCTACACTCTTTAAAACTCTCACCCAATCCAACCACACCAAAGTCTCCTTCCCAGCTTGCCAAGGCCTCTCTCATTTCTCAAAATGTCTACAAGCCATTTGCGACAACATTTCTTAAAACCTAATTCTCTGAGGCAGTCACATAAAAATCCATCAGACATTTCTGACAGCTGAATGAGATTGGGGGATTTATTATTGCAATGCAAATGAAGCAGTAACTAAACGCTGATAGTCTTTATCTGGCACTTTGTTGGAGCTTCGCACTGCTCCTTAGACTGGGAACAGAGGCAGGGAGAAAATATAAACAAAGAAGAGGTTGTGTTCCCAGTACAGAAGACCTTCGGCTTCAGAAAAATGAGACATTGTTGTTGTGTATACAAAGCATGAAGTGTGCAATATAGAACAGACTTTTAGAAGAGGAACTGACCCAAATAACCATCTGCACACAGGTGAACTGGGCAGCCAGAGGGAGAGACTCAGGTTAGTTGGCCCCGTCCGAGAACCACAACCTTCCCACTCACTATCACAACCCACCAATGCAGTGGCTGCCCACATTCTGAACTACAAAGCTAAGTTTCATTTTTAGCATAGAAAGCTTCAGGAGAAGCTCATGACCTCAACCCAGCATTTTTCCATTCTAGAAAACCTCCAGGTTTAAAAACAAAAGAATGCAAGAAAGGTTGATGAGCAGCCTGTCAACTCTTCTCAAAGTTAAAATGTTTAGAAACCATTACAGCAATGCACCACACAACAATGAGGAAAACCAAGCATTAGAAAATGCCTAACTTCCATTTGGTTTTCAAAGAACAGCTCTACAGAAAACACACAGAAACTTCTATGGCAAATCTAATAGGTAAAACACTTTTAATACATCTCCAATTCCTACCTAGCAAGGGAAAATAAAACTTCACATTTCACATTCAAAGAGGTTTTGTTTTCACTGTTATTTTGGGTTTTTGTTGGGTGTTTGGGGGGTGGGTTGTGGTTTTGTTGTTGTTCGGGAGCTTTATGGCACGTACCTCAGAGTAGGCAAATACTGATGGGAATGTAATGAGAGAGGTTTGAATTTGGAAAAGCTGCTTACACCTTACTGGTGAAACAAATCATATCTCCTGCAAACCACAAACCCACAACACATCTTGGTCAGAAGACTGATCCATAAAGTTTTGTTTTGAAACATCATGACTTGAATCCAGTCTGGAATACTGAATGCAGGTGATAATGATTAACAATAGTGCAAAAAAATCCTTAGGGCAGACTTAACAGTAAAATAATAAAGTATGATTTGAGGCTGGATGCAGTCACAGCACGCTCATGACTGTGGGCCTTTCCTTGACCCTGGGAAGGAAACCCTACTCTCAGGAATAAGTTTCCATCAAACATCTGCTGAAAAATTCTTCTCTGACAGTTTGAATTAGTATCAAATGACACACACTCTGAAAAGCCTTAACAAATGCCATCTTCTCTAGATGAAATCCAGGGAATTAAAAAAAAAAACTCATTTCTGTAATACATTGGATAGTAACATGCTAGAATGATAGGATTTTTCTTCTGATAGTTCAGTGTTTCCTCCTATGTTGGACCTTTTCATGAAGAGATACATTTAGATAATCTGAAGGGAGAGAAGGGAGATTAAAAAAATAAACTTTTCACACATTCTGTAAAAGTTTATCTTTTTTTTTCTGTTACATTTTTTAAGTAAATGCCAAGTTCAATATTTACTTCAACAGAGCCAGCACCAAAAACAATGTCTCCCATATGGCAGAATTCACTTTTAACAGGATTAATGCAATTTGGATGACCATGTCAGGGAGGACAAGATTGTCCAGAAAGAACAGCAAACCCAGTATTTTCAAAACAATCGTTATAGGTCAACACGGGTAACACAGAAGACTCTCTGCAGCTAAATAAAGCAATACTGAACTACAAACAGCTTCGAGGGCAACAACAACACTCAGATAAAACAAATCATTATGTGATAACAATAAACACATAAAATTCACATGTTGGAACAGGTAGAGAATGGAGACTGGCAAAAGAAGAAAAAAAGTACAGTAACATCCATGAGTGATGTGAGTGCAAACATCAGTAAGTCTAAATGGGGGACTTTTACCATGGAAAAGCAAAGGAACAATTAATTAAATTTAGAGCAAATTCACAAAAGAAGCAGTCACAAATGTTTACAGCTCTGACACTCTGAATTAAATTAATGTCTCCCAGTTGGATTTGTACCATCCTCCCAAAGGCCATGCAAATATACCATCTGACTCATTGTTCCCTCTCCCATGCTGCAATGACTGACTGCCAATACACTGGAACAGTAGTAGATGCTAATTCTTATTAATGGCATTTTCTCCCTACATTTCCCTTTACTGTGGATTCCAAGACTTAGAGCAATATTTCTTACTATTTCACTGGCAACTTTCTATGTATCAAACACCTTTTTGCTGCCTAGGTTATACCTCTCAAGATGAGAAGTATGTGGGGAAGAGGCCTCTGAAAGCAAGTACTTTATTAATCACCAAATTAAATAAACAAATTTGAATAATTATCATCAATTGAAGCCATACACTCCATTTTATTTTTTGCCTTTGAAATCGTATGCTTTTAATGCAATGACTTTATTCTCTGGACCCAATAAACAAGCAAATTCTTAAGATGTAGCAATCAACAGAAGGCAAACACAGCCCCTTTGCTAGGCAGAGAAGCTTTACCATTTTCTCAACAGGATGTAGCTGCTGTAAAAATCTGGTGGTGTACAGTGCTCTTCTTTAGTAGGACAGTTGGTACGGTTTTCTGAAAGCACTGATATCAGTCACCCAGCTCCATTATTGTGAGGCTTCCACAAGTAAGAACATCCAGTAATATTTAAAAAATGCATATAACTGCCTTTCAAAGACAGATTATCCACTGCAGCCCACAGCAGGGACTTTTCGAAGGAAATGTATCTTTGCCTTTGAGCAGCTATAAAAGCCTCAGTGATGACTAACACAAGTGATTTAAGCATTAAGATATTAACCAGCCACTGCTGTACTACACCATGTTCATTTGTGATAAATTTGTGCTATTATCCTAAGAAAGAGACAAGTCAGTGTGTGCTTACTCACCCTTACAAGGCTGGGAGCAATACATGAGCATGGTATCTTAACATTCTTGAGGCACTTTTCATGAGACATGAAGTTGCAAACTGCAAAAATAACATAAGAACTGTGAGTAAGTTTTCATGAACAAGAGTCTTTGTGGAAAAAAACCTCCACCAACTAAATAAAAAAAAAATAATCATATGAGTCAAATACAATAAGGAATACATCTTTTTAATCACTTTTGCTCTCCCCAAGGCTTGAGTACATACATGACTGTCACAATTCTTTGCAGAGCATGTTACTAAGATGATGAAATGGAAAAGGAAGGCAAGTTTATTCCAATGCATTACAGGCTTACAGTAAATCACACCTTCCCACACTCTCCAAAGCACCAAGATGAGCTCTTAAATTTCAAGAGAGATTTTAAACAGTCTAAAGTCCAAAATACCTTTTTGATCTAGACAAAGCAGATGGATATGTTTGAAAGCGAACTATTCCACAAGCTAGTGCATGTGACAGGAGAAAATACAGTATTGTTAAACATTGAAAGAAATGGATAGAGTTGAAATTAAAGGTCACCAGTGGCATGCAGCTTTGAAAGTCAAGAGAAACTCATTATTTCTTCTACTGTGGAAGTGACAGATTTAGAATTCCACCTGAGCTCCACCAAGCACATTTTCAAGCAAGACAGTCACTGAAAAGCTCATTTCTCACAGGGATGATGCTTTCCAGAGCTTCTTACCGCAAATTTACATGATGTTAAGCTGTGCAATGAAAACAAGGTATTCTTTATTAATTCTCATCACCTTGCATTAATTAGGAACTAATAAGACACACAGCTATGGTTGACAGTCCTTCTTTCAGAATTGTTCTCTACCAGTTCCAGCGCGAAGCCCTACACAGATGCCCAGGCCGTGAGCCCTCATGTGGAACCGCAGACCTCTCCCAGTGCCTGGGCAGAAGAAGATCATTTGCCAGTGACAATCGTTGCTGTACACAGTTTTTCATCTATCGCTGCTTCTCAGACTCATGCTGTATGACCTCCTAACTTTCACCATCAACTAAGAAAAACACTATGTGCTTCAAGCTTCCCATCTGTGGCCTGACCATCGAAACATAAGGTTGGAAGAGACCTCTGAGATCATCGAGTCCAGCTGTATCTGTCTCCCTACTAAACCATGTCCCTAAGGAAGGAACTCATCCACCCATCTTTTAAACACCGCCAGGGATGGCGACTCCACCACCTCCCTGGGCAGCCTGTTCCAATCCCTGACCACCCTTTCAGTAAAGAAATTCTTCCTAATGCCATTACTGATTTTATGTGCTAGTGCCATCAAAATCAGAAAATGTTTCCCTTCTCCTCCTTCTTCAGTTCACTGACTTCTGATTTCACTACACCGCTTTTCCCATGCCAGCTCAAGCATCAAAATCCAGGTCTCCTCTATGGGGCTTACTGCCAGCCCATGCAAGGTAATCTTTCCTTTTGGTGGCAAAAAAAGGATGGCCCCTTTCACACTGGCACTCATCTTCATGACAGCAGTAGGCAGACAATTGTTTTTCATTAGCCTGCAATCCAGAAAAAGAAGCAGCACAGCAAGTCACTACCGCGTACAAACATGTTACTCATCATCCATAGCTGAACACAGAGTCAGTACAGCACTGACGAAAGGAAGTGGGAATTGAGCAGATCCAAAGCTTCTGCTAGGTGCAATGTACATCTTTAAGGCTGATAGGATTCCTGACTAAATGGGGCAGATAAGAAGTGGAAACAGCAAATGAAAGGATGATAAAGCAGATTGTCAGAGCCAAAGATGCAGATGCCCAGCACATTTGGAGATGATCACTATTGAGGATCAAGCACACAGCTCATTTTCACAGAGGAGATCAAACACAACAAAGAGATTGTCCAGGCAGAGGTAAGATGCATTACTTGCTCCAAAAACACGTACAATCCCACACAGAGAAGAACTGAGTTACAAACACACTTAAGTATGTTACCACGCCATGGATGTAGACAGACGTAACCTACACTCTCCTCAGATCTCTGCAACACTTCTACTGCTGCTTTTAGGAGGGTCAACTGGTTGATGCAAGAGCAGGTCTGAAGAGGCTGCAGGAGAAAAGCTACCTGTTCACTACCAGGTAGTTAGAAATCTACCCCACGTACCCCGCCACCACCAGAAGACATTTGTCCCAGCCATTTTTTTCAGATGGCCTCTTCATTGACTTCAGGTGGTGCCCGAAGCTCAGCTGAACCTGGCTTGGTGAGGGGAACTGTCTTCTGCAGCCAGTGGCGTGGTGACAAAGGTTCCCACAGCTCCAACTCACAAAAGGCAACAATATGAAGCTTCAAATATAAACACGCAGCTGTCAAGAACTCCATACAGAGGTGAAAGCAGTCAACAAGAAATCATCAATGACAAAGTTAAACAGCACTGTTTTCCTTGATTTTTCTAGTTCAGAAGATGGCAGATGAGAAAGGAAAGAACAAAGCAAGGCACTGCAGATCGCTCCCAGAACTTTTATGATCTGCAAGAAGCAGCATGCAACTGAGGGTCTGCGAGACCAGTGTCTCCAAGTGGCTACCAGCTTTAAGTGCACACACAATAACTCAATATACAAGTTAACTAAGCCCTACACAAACATCTCAGGGAATTCAGAGAAGGCTCTGAATCAGACGACAGAAGTGAGGCTCCTTCCATGGGCATGGACCCTTGAGAGATGTTCTCCACTTATTCAGACAACTCAAGTCACTACAAAATACCACTCAATTTTGTCTTTGCGGTGACAGAAGCAGCAAAACACGGTCCTGTGTGAAGTCAGCCCACCAAGTTAGGCTGAGGAAACATCTCATGGCACAGAAACTGCACTAAAGAAGAAATCAAACCGTCAACTTCAGACAAGTAAAATCAAAAGGTGAACGAAGGTTTCAGACAAGGAGTAAAACAGGTAGGTGCATAAAAGTTTTCATTGTTTAACTGAGTGCATGCAGCAAAAGACAACACACAAAATAATGAATTTTCTAAAATTTCAAGAAAAAGACAGAAGCATTCATAAAGAATCAAATTAAGGAATTTCCAGACAAACGGCAGGAGATCACGAGTGCCCAAACAGAGACTGCAACATTCTCCATGAAAGATTTTCACACATTTTTCAGGAGACACTAACACACCCCTCCTCTTCTTGTCACAAGCCTCAAATTCAGCAGGGATGATACATTCCGGCTTCATGTCTTTTTCCTGTTCCACTAAGCTCCTCAGGGAGGTAGCTAACGCTTACAAGTCACCATTTTGTTTCTGCGTTCCACTTTCCCCAAAGAAAGAGAAAAGAAACGGCAGCAAGTCAAACTGAAGCATGAACAATATTTTTGGGGGGAAGTGAGAAATGCTAAATCTGTATCAGTAGTCCTGGAAAGACAGCACAATAAGGCCTGAAGTTCTGACAGTCAGGAGAGGTTTGGTTGTTTTTCAGGGGTAATCTTTCACCAGGAAAAACAAACCATAAGACATTGTGTGAAATTTCAGGAGATGAAGTGCAAAACTTTGAGGAAAAAACATTTAAAGGAAATGGAAGAGGACAGGCTGTTCTATTTATGGGAATAAGATTTCTTCATATGTACAAACTCAGTGATAAGCGGACACATCCATGCATTGTCTAAGTCAAAACAGAGCAATTTCAATTGCAGCTTGCAGATACTGTACAGAAAACTAATGGTTTCAGTCAGGCTTGAACGACTGAAAATCAGTGCATCTTTCAGCTAAGCTTTTTAAGCCCTGACAGAAGTATCTAACAGCATGGATGATGGGAAAGACAAAAACTTGAGGTATAATTAAAGAAAACAGTGCCTGCCACCTTGAAACAGGACTTTGAACACAAGTCACCTACATCCAGGATTTAGCAGCATGAAGTCATACAACATTGAGGGAAGATTCTGGATTCTGTCTGCGTCTCTTAAAATCATGTCTCTTCATCTTAGAATCATAGAACCATAAGGCTTGGAGAGACCTCTGAGATCATCGAGTGCAACTGTGCCTGTCTTCCCACTAAAACATGTCCCAAAGAAACTCATCTACCTCCCTTTTAAACACCTCCAGGGATGGTGACTCCATCACCTCCCTGGGCAGCCTGTTCCAATGCCTGACCACCTTTGCTGGGAAGAAATTCTTCCTAATGTCCAGTCTAAACCTCCCCTGGAGCAACTTGTGGCCATCTCCTCTCGTCCTATCACTTGTGAGAAGAGACCAGCACCCACTCCGACACAACCTCCTTTCAGGTAGTTGTAGACAGTGAGGAGGTCTCCCCTCAGCCTCCTCTTCTCTAAGCTAAAAAACCCCAGTTCCCTCTGTCGCTCCTTGTAGGGCTTATTCTCTAGCCCACTCACCTCGTGGCCCTTCTCTGCACACGCTCCAGCACCTCAATGTCCTTCCTGTAGTGAGGGGCCCAAAACTGAACCCAGCACTCGAGGTGCAGCCTCACCAGTGCTGAGCACAGGGGCACAATCACCTCCCTGCTCCTGCTGGCCACGCTGTGTCTGATACAGGACAAGATGCCACCGGCCCTCTTGGCCACACTTCTGGCTCATATTCAGCCGGCTGTCAACCAACAGCCCCATGTCCTTCTCTGCCAGGCAGCTCTCCAGCCACTCTTCCCCAAGCCTGTAACGCTGCAAGGGGTTGTTGTGTCCCAAGTTCAGGATCTGGCACTTGGCCTTGTTGAATCTCACCCCGTTGGTCTCAGCCCATCAATCCAGCCTGTCCAGATCCCTCTGCAGAGCCTCCTTTCCTTCAAACAGATCAACACTTCCACCCAGTTTGTCATCTGCAGACTTGCTGAGGGTGCACTCGATCCCTTCATCAAGATCATTGATAAAGATGTTAAACAGGACTTCTACCTTTTAGCAAAGGTTATAGATTACTGAATTACCTAGCTGACTAAAGGGCTTATTCTTGTTTTTAAAACAAGCCATTAGCTCAGGCAGGAATGGCTGTGTAATATAGAACTGTTTTCCCATCTATCACTGCAAAATAAATTTTTCATTTCTGGAAAAATTTAAGTGCAACGCATTGAAGAACAAACTCAGCTCATCAATGTGAATATAAATAAAAGTAAATGAAAAGCACTAATTCTCTGGGGCATCTTGTTAAATGAAAGACTTGGAAGAAGTCCCTGTCTTGGAGTTTACTGGAATGGATGGCCTTATATACGTGTAAGTATTATATAAATGAAAACTCTATACAATCCTCTACAAAAAGCCCTATAAATTTAGAAAGATCACAGGAAAGAATTAAAAGCAAGATTAAAAAGTAAGAAAATGCCTTCTTGAAGATCTAATGTGGACTTGCCAGCAGCCCAGCCACTGCATAGACAGCACATGCACACTGTGAGTTTATACCATGGCACAAAGGCAGCTTTTGTGTCACTCTCCCCGGGTTCCTTTCCCAATAATGTCTAGCATTCAATTTGCCTTTTCTTGATAATTACACACTGAGTACCTATTTTCCCAGATACATCATTAAAACTTTAACTTCGTTTCTTTTCTCATCTGTAAAAGTTGACTCCAGGTTTATCAACTTGTAAGAGTATTTTTCCTCCCTTCATACACATCATTTTACATTCATTGACCCCAGGCAGTAAAATGGTAGATTAAGACTAATTAATTTAAAAGATCCTTCCGCAGTCCTCAGCAGCTGATGTCCACTGTGAACTCTCAGATCACTACTGGCCTTTGTAGAGGGGGTGGTAGCTGTTAATGAGAGTTGAGCAGTGTACGCCCCACTAAAACATCACTGCCACAAATCCCCCTGTCATGTTCAAGTTCATTGCTTCCCTTTATCGCTTGTGTCTTCTGCCCAAACACAGGCCTGTCATTAGTGTGGTTTTATTTTAGTTGTGAACACCAGCTTTCAGTTCCAGAGGGAACCTTCCACGTACAGTACTATGAGTTGTATCTGTCTTCCACTAAGATGCTCAGAAAAACAAGACAAATAAAAGGCTGTGGTTATGGCTGGCAACTGACTCTCGGTTGGCACTGTACTTTCGGAGTACATTTTCCTGAGCACATGGGAATTGTACAGCACACAAAACCCCACCCTTCTATCAGATTAAATATTGGGCAGCCTTGCTTTCAACAACAGGTGTCTGCAACCATTATAGATGATCCCTATCCAAACACACCGTCTTTGAAAGTTATCTTAAAAAAAGCATGAAATGCAATAGATGGAGAATCACGAAGTCCTCATCAGGTACCTAAGTGCAACTTTACATCTCCTACCCTGAACTGGAACATGTCTCTGTACTTACACATATTTTAGGCTTAAAAATGTGAAGTTTTCATTTTAAAAATCAAACACATTTATAAACAGCTTTGTGGAGCAGATGCAGGTGGTACAGTTATGTTCTCCCCATCTCCAAATTCAGGCAACTTCCACTCTTTATCATAAAACCCCAAACCCCAGGATTGTCTTTCCTCCTTTTTCACAAGACAATCTTCAACTCATTCCTGCATTTTATACAACAAATAAAACTCTTCTGCAATCAAATTTTTCCTTTTCCATCTGAACAAATCCCAGCAGCTGCAAGAAGCAACATTTTCTGCCAATGGAAAGCACGCAGGTCCCTGAAAAAACAGGACCATGCCCCTTAATACTTCCCATCACGCATTTCCAGACTTAGCCATGTGAAGACTGCAACAGGCCACAACTGCCCTGAAGTTTGATTGCCCCAAGAGGGGCAACTGTTTGAAGAGAAGGCATATACAAAATGTCCAGCTCCTTACAGGTGGCAAAAAGGTAAGATCACAGACATGCACTGTGGGATAATTTAGTCAGAGCCTACACTGCTAGCAGATGGACCTGCGAACCACCCCTCTCCAGGACGTGGCCTCCAGGATAATCAGCACCAGGAGTACAACTATTCCTGATTCTCCAGGGAACTGCTGGGGTCAGGTGGACTCCTTGGAAAAGGGACAGCACAGGCACGTTTTACACTGCCACATGCCTGGTGCAACAGACCTCCAACCTCGGTGAGAAATCAGAGCCAGTAAAGCTTAGCAACAGTCTCAGGGCAGCAAAAAGGACAGGCAGTGCAGTTTCATGCCTTGTGCTTCATAGCAACAGGTACCACAGAAAGAATAATGGGTCATGTCCTTCATTCCAGAGGGGTAATTCACTCAAGTTGGGTGAATTTTTTAATTCCTTTTCAATACTTTCAGTAATTTTCATTTTCATTAACTCCAGTAGAGAGCACTAGTGTTAAGACTGCCGTACAAGTGCATCTAACTACATAGTCTTAAGAGTTAAGGTCAGACCCTCACATGCTGTAAAATCAGCACGACTCCTTTCAGCTTGCTAAAGCACAACTATTTACTGAAGCCAGGATTCTTCTACTTCAAATCAATACACCTGATTATAAAACTTGACCATGTGACATATATCGTTTTTATCAAGAGTAAAGAATGAATTAGAGTTAAATGATACCCTCAGAAATGTTTCCAGGCTTCCTGTAAGGTTCAGTGATGAGAAGAGATATCCATCAATACTTCTAGCAACATAAATATTTCTCTTAGACAAACAAAATTATTACAAATCTTTGTTCCGTACACCAACTTATATAAGGCAACAACAATCCAGAATAAGACGGAGTATTTGAATTTGCCTACAGTACATCCAGCTATTATTGCAACTTACTCTGCAATCAGAGGCCTTTCCTCTCCCTGAAGTCAGGGCTATTCTTCAGAATACAAATGTTGCTTACAAAATTTTCTCCTACTACAGAGGCCAAGTCTGAGAATGCTACAAATCAGAAATTAACAGAAACGTCTCGGCATTTATCAAAACAAATCACCACAGGAATTCAGAGGTCTCACATGAATTGCTCCAGAGAAGACACCTACTGCGAAGGAAAAGATGAGGACATTCCTGAGCCCAAACACTGAGGGAAACATTGAGATTTCAATCCCTCTCTTCTCAGACCTGCAAACCAAAACTTGTTCCACATAGAGAGACAGAACAGTAGTAACAACTCTGCTTAGCTTATGTCATTCACACCATACAGCCTAGATAATGTGTTATTTCTGTGCCACACACCTACGCTGTCAAAATAATGTCTACAAAAATATTTCCTACATTGGGCATGAATCTCAGGATGTCCCAGCAACAACTGTAATGAAAACATGTATGTAGCACATTTATTTTTAAAGAAAACTGGGCAGCAATCAACCTCAAGCTCAGATAATCTGTCCTTCTGTGTTCCCAACAAGAGTCAGCCGAACTTGCTCCAAAAACTCATTCAGAAGAGACAAACTGCTGTCTGTCTGCACAGCCAACTCTACGGCCCCCCAAGGCCCTCAGAGTTAAGAGCTTGGTGCTTGACGTCCAAACCAACCTCCCTTATTACAACTTACATCTAGTATTTCTTGCTCTGTATCACAACTATAAAGAAATGTTTATTTTCCTTTCTCTTTGCAACTATTTCTGCTATTTCACTATGGTACCTTAGCAAGGCAAGCTGCTGGTTATATTGAGAAGTCAAAAAAATCATTTTGGGTACTTAGTGACAGCAGAAGGGCAGTAAAAATATACACAGAAGATGTATATTTGCCACATAGGTGGCAAATCTTACCTTGACCTTCAAGTGATTATTTTCACCTCTTGCCCCCCCCAAAAAAAAAGAAAAGAAAAAGAAAAAAAAAAGGCAAAAAAAAGAACATGTTCAGCAAGTAAAAAAACAGCTTTGGTGTTTTATTGGGGTATTTTTTGCTGTTGTGTGGGGTTTTTTGTTGATTTTTTTTTTTAAGAGCCCTGGTATAACCTGCTAGAATAAGAGAAAGAGCACGCCTTGTTTTATCCCTCCTATTAAGGAAAGGGATGCAAAATTTATTTCAGTCTGGACACTTTCCCCAGGGTTACCCTGAAACACAGCAGGGCCCTCTGCTTTCTCCTGTATCACCAAACTAAACTGCTGTAGTCTAGGACCTGTAAAGGCTTCCAAAACTCCCATTTTGGCTGCCAGCATTTGTAGAGTTCTCTTAGCTTCCAACCTCAGTTCTGCCAGGGCTCACTGTCATGAATTAGCAGCACTGGCTTATAAAGGGATTCGTTACAAGCACTTGGGGAAGGAAGACGAGTACAGAAAAGCTGAACATGGAAGGATCACCTTCTCAAATTAGTTTAATAAAAGTACACTCATGCACCCAATGGCAAGGATGCCCAGTGCAGGACGTGTAGCTACTGAAGGAGGAAGGACAACTGCCTATAGAGGGACAGAGCAAAATTAACAAGAAATCTAGCAAATCCAGGGAGTAAATCAAAGCTTCAAAGCTGTTATGCAAGACAATAACAACAGTCTCTACTTTCCAAACAATGAATCAGTGGGACTTAAAGGGCATATCAGCACCAAGACAATTCAGGCCAAGTCAGTCTAACTCTATCAAAACAAAGTTTTATTTTTGTCCAAACCAAGCAGGTTATTTCCTCCTCTCTTCCTGCTCTTTCATAGCATGTGCCTGACATGACAGAAGCCAAAACACAGGCTTAATCTTACAGTGCTTCTCCCCTTTAGGGGCTTCATTCACTCCTGAAGCTGTCCTCTGCCCGCAATCCAGGCTATTTTGTTCAGCAGAACTTTATATAAACCACACTGTTCTCAGACTGCTTATGCAGACAGGACTATTAAGCTGATGGGTATGCTATTTTCATGAGTAATTCAAAAGCTCTCTTTTCACTGAAAGTTTGTGGGACTTAACTTTTACACTTGTTACACAGCTTTGAGTTCCTTTCCTAATGTAGCAGCTTGCCAGCACAGAAAGACTTAGCTTTTTGCTTGGGACCATGACCACAGGCCAGCCTGAATACTGCGACTATTCACTGAAAGGAATGCTGGGTGCAGTACATGGACCTTGCCAGCTTATTTCCCAATTCACTAGAAACATGCAAAGACATGTAGTGCTCTGTCAGACAAAAACACAACCTACTTTAAGTTTATAAGTCTGTTGTGCAATGCTTGCTAAATGTCACCAGGAAAACTGTCACTAAAAGCTTTGGTCTTCCCAGAACATTTCAAACAATGGCAAGACAGTAACAGAAAAATCTGTGAAAGCTTTAAGAAGTCAGGAGTTTTAAAAGCACCTTCTTCTCTCACTACAGTGAGAAACCAAGGACCTTTGCCTGTCTTACAGTTCAATAAGAAACCACTGTGTATCCTCTTCCTGAGAAAATGCAGAGAAATGGAGAAATCTGTTATGGTTTTCTAAACATTTACTGGACACCCTTACAGATTACTTGCACTTGGTCGCTCCGTAACTCTCTGGTCTCACCAACTACACAGCCATACCTGCTTCTGCTTTAAATGGAGACACCTCACCTGATGAGAACGCAGTTCTCCCCCTCACAATGAGGACTGCATTGAAGTTTATATTTCCAGAACTGTCCACATGATACTAGACTCTATTTTAGGTATAGATACTCAAAAGAAATGTTTTTGTAACATCTGAGCTCTGTAATTTCAAGGCATCACATTTGCATTCCTATTCATTTGTACTTCAGACATGCTGTTAGGAAATAACATAGCAACAAGTCAAGTGAAAATAAGACAAGCTACTGAATAACGAAACAAACAAAAGAGTTCAACGATATACTTGAACTGTCAGTAACAAAAGTGCCAATTTTGTTACAGTAGGTTTGCTTGAATGGTGGTGGCCTTACAAAGCCCCTGGGTTACCTAAGGAACTCTCACTCTCTCACCAGTAAACCTGTAAATATTTTGAAGTCTAACAACAAACTACCTTGCTTCTCCACTTTCCCTGGTACAATAAGGCCAGTACTGTCAAATGAACTAACGTATCTTCTCCTGCCAGAAAAGCACTCTCCCATCATACCATCTCCTCATTTCACCCAGAGCAGGCTTCCTAAATCTTGATAAGCAGGCAAAGATAGAGTACCTATAGCTGGAGAGACAAGAAAGGCATCTAAGCTGCATGCCTAGTTCCACCAGAGCTTTACCCTCCCAAAGAGCAAATAAGAGTTGCAAAAGCAAGCTAAACCACAGCAGCAGACATAGTTGTCTCCTTTGATGAAAGGTTTTTTCTAGGTCATAACCACAGCCAGCAGGAAACCCAGACACCCTACCAGCTGCACCTTTACAAAGAAGAGGGGTCCACCCTCTTTACTTAGGATGCTGCAGTGCACTCTCCTTCCATGCTGTACAGTATGGCAAAACATGATACAGCCTGGCTGAATGCAAACTTCAATGAAACAAACTGGTGGATGTCATATCCAGAAAGTAGCGGTCGAGGGCTCAATGTCCATATGGAGATCAGTGATGAGTGGTGTTCCTCAGGGGTCGGGTATTGGGACCAGTAATGTTTAATACCTTCACCAATGACATGGACAGCGGGATGAAGTGCACCCTCAGCATGTTTGCAGAAGACACCAAGCTGTATGGTGCGGTTGATGCACTGGAGGCACGTGATGCAATTTAGAGGGTTCTAGCCAAGCCCGAGAAGTGGGCCCCTGCAACTCCCATGAGGTTCAACAAGGATTGAGTGCACCTGCAACAAGTTCACGAATTACATCAAGCTGAGTGGTGCAGATATTTCCCAGAAGGACCTCGACAAGCTTCAGAAATAAGCCCTATGAACTCCATGAGGTTCAACAAGGGCAAGTGCAAAGTCCTGCAGCTGGGTCAGGGCAAAACCCAGTTTTCAACACAGACTGAGGGATAAAGGGATTGAGAACAGCCCTCCTGAGAAGGACTTGGGGTACTGGAAGAGCTGGACATGTGCCAGCAATGTGGAACTGCAGCCCAGAAAGCCCATCATATCCTGGGCTGCCTTAAAAGAAGCGTGGCCAGCAGGGCAAGGGCCGTGACTCTGCCTCTCTGCTCACTCCAGTGAGATCCCACTTGGAACACTGCATCCAGCTCTGAGTCCTCAGCACAGGAAAGGCATGGACCTGTTGTAGGTGGTCCGCAGAAGGGCCACAAAAATGGCTGGAGGGCTGAAGCACCACTCCTGCGAAGAAAGGCTGAGAGAGCTGGCATTGTTTAGTCTGGAGAAGAGAAGGCTTCGGGGAGACCTTATTTCAACACTTACAGGAGGCCTACAAGAAAGATGGGAACTGACTCTTTAGCAGGGCCTCTAGCAATACAACAACAGGCCAATGGTTTTAAAACTAAAAGAGGGGAGATTTTTTTATGAGGAAGGTGGTGAAACACTGGTACAGGCTGCCCAGAGATGTGGCAGATGTCCCATCCCTGGAAACATTCAACATCAGACTGGACAGGGCTCTAAGCAACCTGATCTGGTTGAAGGTGTCCCTGCACATTGCAGGAGGGTTGGACTAGATGGCCTTCATAGTCCCTTCCAATGCAAACCATTCTATGATTCTACTCTATGAAATTCTAAGTTCTGCATAGACTTTACTTTTAAGAGGCAGAAACGCAGCTGGATCAGACTTCCCATCTGCGAAATGAAGGTGGGCACATAATTTCAAAGGCACACGATTTTAGCATAGAAGAGGTCTCCCACATTACAAGATTTTTCTTCTTCAGACAGATGGAAGATGGCTAATGCAAACTCGCATTCAGATCCAGAAAGCATCAACACCTTCCCTTTTCTTGAGGATTAGGCCAAAGACAAGACAGTGCCCTGGAACAAGGCACTGATTCACTGATGAAAAACTAGAAATCTCCAAGAAGTTGACAACATCAGGAGAGAGCTCAGCAACTCATCTCACAACTGTTCTCTGAAAAAGATCTTCCAGAGGAAGAGGCATTCCACTCAATACTGAGTTGCACAGGGATCCTGGAGGGACAGAGTTTTTGCCATCTGTCCACTGAATTCATGTTCCCACTCTGTCGTTCTAGCATGGTCATGCACTACTGGGAAGTCACATCCACCATCCAACCACTACAGACCATTGGGATGGCTGTGACTCTCCTTACAGCAAGGAGGAATCACAAGCTCCCAATCTTAGGAGGCTGGCAGTGGTATTCAGTAATGCTGAAGACAGGGATCTTGAAAGGAACTGTCTCTGAACCACAGAAATCTATCTGACAGCAAACAATTAAGCATTCCAGAAGCTCTTCTGTACAGGCTACAGGATGAACACTGCCCACACAAACCAGATACCAGCCCATGTAATACAGCCAGGATTTTTTGGCAGGTCTTGAAGTCTGACAGAAAAACCTCTGATCACCCTCACTGCACCTGCAATGAAAGCATATAAGCTCCTAACACCCTTGAAGGGAGAAGAGAGGTATTCCGATGACACCCAACGCAGAAGATGCCCCAGAGGTAGGAACAGAATCAAGGTACTCCTACAGACAAGCCTCTTGAAGACCACTTAAACATCAGTCTTTTCCCTTGGCCCTGTCTTAAGCTGGACCCTCTTTTGTTACAGATTTTCCATGTGATCAACTGAACCACAGATAAAAAACAGAGGCTTGAGCAGAGAGGGGCCAGCTCTGCAGCATCTGCAAGTGAAATGGGACAGCAGGGACAGAGAAACGTGTACTGGCTAAAACCAGCGGAGTGACAAGGAAGACCCAGCCAGGCCACAGAACCACCTACTAAAGAAACAGTACTTAACCTGCAGCTGTTTGTTGTCTGCAACAGATTCTCAGATTACTGCTTTCAGGGTGATGCTTTACAAAGAGAAACTTTGTCAATTGTTTATCAGCACTTGCTCCAGCTGACTCACAGCTACTGGTCAAAACAAAGAGCCACAGCTTACACTATTCAGAACAGAATAACACAACAAAAACCACAAGGTGGTTTGACCCAGCCCTCAATTTTAAGGAAAATCCAGTAAAACAATTTGACATTTACTGCACGTGTCCTCGTAGCTAAAACTTCATCGCGCTTAGGGAACCTACATAAACCCTGCAGGTTTCCAGCCCTCACATATGTGGCGTCTGATGTCACCAGCATGGTGACACATGTCAATGTGTCATATGTCAACAACTAGCTTCTGAAAATCCAGGTGGACAACACAGATGTCTCCTACAAAAATCAGTCCAGTGAACACTTCCACAATTTTAGACATATTCCAGCCAAAAATGCCTCCCCACCTACAAAAGGGAAATAACAGTAGCTCATCTTCAGCTTTGAAAAAAGGAGAATTTGAGTTACAGTTAAATAAACAGGATGGATCATAGCAGAATTTGATGCATGGTCAGACTTCATAACCCACAATGGCATTTTGACAGAAACCTGTGATGCTGGCAAAATTGCCTGGAATCCCACACAATACTCAAAGATTTGGAGCCTTTCTCAGCACCGCAGCATCCAGAGCAGCCAATAACGTAAGCCTGCACCTAGGGGGCATTATCACCAGAGCCACACAAGCCACATCGCGCATGCGTCCTGCACACACAGAGCCTCCACGAGTTTGCTCAGCGCTTGAGGCAAGGAAAAGGAATCCAGGAATTCCCTCCAAAATACACAGAAGCCTTTGAATGGACCAGTGAAGGAGGGACAGACAGCATTTTACGTAAAACAGCCTCCTCGGCTCAGTGGTGCAACAAGTAAGAGCAGGAGGGCTGTAGTCCCTTGGAGGTGCACTTCTTTCTGCCTTGCCTCTTAAAAACTGAACACAGAATATGAAAACCTAATAAAGAACCCTGAAGAGACTAGAATAAAAAACACTGCTAATCTTAGCTACAACAGCACCCACCTACTTCCACAGCACAGTTACACTTTTAAAAGAAATGCTGAGAACAATTAAAATATAGACCAAATTATTAATATAATGTAACCCCAAGGCAAGTGTTCTTCTTCTTTTAATATGGGTAATCTCAGTATGATCTAGGGCATCTCAACACTTCCTATCACCACAAAACAAAACAACTGAATGAAAAATAACCAACAAAATACTCCAGTTGTCATGGCAACATCAACCTCTTATTCCTATAGGGCTCCACTTCCAAGCTGCAGCACAGACAGAAGTGAACGAAACTACAGAATTTAACTGAAAAACAGAGCTGGAAAGAAGAGAGGGAAGAAAAACATCAAAAGCAAAGAAACATGGTCCTGCGCCAGCTGGGTAAGTACATTCAGTGTTTTCTTCAACATGGTTGCTACGAGGCTATTGACATGGTCAGGAAACTAAAAGCAAATGATTCATACAGTGGTGAATCAGAGGAAAATTACACACTCACAAGGCACTATTTCCAGAAAGGCTAACAAACTGAAGGTGCTAATCTCTAAGCTTCTATCTTTTTTAATCACCATTCTTAATTCTGTTATGAATTGAAAGAATTTTGAAAGTATTTCTATTAAGAAAGACTGACTATTTCAATTCCACCCCTTAGGCCTGAGTCACTGATGAGGCTCGAGACTACACTTGTCTTGAATTTAAGAAAAAGTCTCTTTCACATGAGTAAGATCATATATAATTCATAGAAGCTGAGTGTTTACATCTACCTGGAGAACAAAAGCCTTCACTGTCAAGTTAGACACACCACTTATGACTACATCAGAACATTTGTGCTGCAATAGCTCTGTTTATAAAAGAGTAAAATTTAAAATCTACCCCCGCAAAACTATGTTTTCCTAAACACGGACCAAATGATCTCAAGGTTTTGTTTATTCAGTTTGTTGTTGGTGTTCAGTGTGGGTTTTTTAATCAATTAGACTTGCAGATTAAGTTCCTGTAGCATTTGCTCTTAATTTATTGTGTAACATAACCATCTATTATTTTATACACATGAACTACCAACACATGCTGACAAGTTCTTAAGGCTTCCCATGAGACTGTATTTAGAAAAAAGTAATGCTGAGTAAAAGTCCTGAATAAGTACAACATATTTCCATTATCTTTCCAAACTTGAGAAAAGAAATGGGAGGAAGATTTATATTTTAAATCAACTATTTGCTTTGCCTGAAGAAGCGCGTGAATAAAAATACAACAGCTTCAAGAAATCTGAAGGCACTCGCCAGAGAGGAGCTAAGTGGAGCAAAGAGAAGGTAAGTGGAACAGAATAATAAAGGTCAAAACCAGAATGGACATGACAATACTTCACTGTTCTGAAGAGTATTTTTAACATTACAGTATTTCTACCTCCTATTTCAGGTATTTCTGTAAAAGGGTTTGACTGAGGAGGTCTGATAGACCCCAAGTGTTGCTGGAAATACATGGCACTGATTCATGTCTCTTCTTCACAAGAGAAACTACAGGCACGTAAGTAAACGGCACAGAAACAAAAACACGAGTCTTTTTACTGGTTTTTGTTTTGAAGGTTATGCCTCTGCTTTCACACCTCCTCATTCTGGGTCACATGCTTGGTTTCTCATTCAGCATCTTCTATTTGCATAGTTAAAGTCTCCCCAACATTCAGACAGAGGCTGGAGTATCAAACATAACTGCAAGCACCATTTTCCTCAAGTTCAAGCCCTCTGGAAGAGGTTGTGATTACTTTTGGAAGGGCTGCCATTACCACCAATTACAACTGTCCAGCAGCAAGCGCAGACACACTGCTTACAGCCCACATCCACACCTGGAGGCACAAAAGCCCCAGTGCAGTATTATGGCATCAGTTTATCCAACAGCATCCCTAGCCACCCAAAAATTATGCCTTGAGACTTTCAAATTCTCTAAATATTTGTGAATCATACCATACGTTTGAAATCATCTTTTCCTGTCCTCCATATAAGCACTGTTTAGAGAAGAGGTTTAAGGCAAAAGAGCAGTTTTTCTTCCCAAGTCACGCCACTCTGCCTACAGCGTTCTTCCAATCTAAGAGCTTCAGCAGATATATTCCAGGATTCTAATCCTAATCAGTTTCCCATGCAAATCTGTGTGTGCGATGATTTACACTCACTCTGGCATCCTAACTAGATTCCAAAGAAAAACTTTCCTCTTACAAAAGGCACTTTTTATTCTGAATGAGAGAATCCACAGTCTCAAACACAACTAGCCTCTTTGCTTTATATTCAGATCCTCCCCTCATGCCCTCTTCATGCTTAGAGGAATCCTAGCAATTTCCTCGTATTCTTCTGCCTTCTTTTGAAGATCCCAACCAAGCAAGTATTTTCATTTGAAACACTTAAGGAACTAGGTAGTGGAGCACTCCTATGCTTGCTGGATAACTAGGTGTACCAATTATCTTCACGTGCTGCAAAGAAAATACTGCAGAAAAAAAGACAGACTCATTTCCTGAATTACATCATAACAAACCAAGACATTAAAATGTGACACATTCTGCCAAGGAGAAAGAAATGCAAGGAGGAACAGAGACTTTTATTCTACATACTCTTGCACTTAAGCTGGAAGTCTTGTTTCCTAGCCACTGTAATCTAATACTACACTGCAGAACACCACACTGCTCCTACTTTAACAACTGAAGTTTAAAGCTCTCAGTTTCTCCCAAGCACCTCTATTTATCCGAGTATTCAGAATGTCTCTAGCAGTTTTCTGTATGTAAAACCTTAGGGACGGATTAAATTGTGGTCAAATGCCTTAATTTTTATTCTCACTTTTAGTTGCTTCAGATCTTAAACAATGTTATTTTTTTACATAGCAAGCAGCATGACATTTATATAAGTGGTATTTAAAAAGAAGCCAAGCAGGTAAGCAGTATGAGCATATTACATTCATAATCCTAAAAGTACTTCCAAGCGATCACTCATATTCAATTTTAAACAGGGAAAAAGCAACAAATATCTAAATATAAAAAAGTACAAATACATGTGTTCTTCCTATGTATACATACATGTAAAAATATATAGGTGAATATTTACACACACCCACATTCTTCCAGAGCCAAGAGAACAGAAATATTTAAATGAAAACAGGAAGTGAAATGAGGGGTTGACTATACTCTAGTGAATAACAAACTTCCACAAGTGAGACAACAGTAGGCAACATTACAGTTTAAAAGGAAGAATAATGTGGTGGCACATTTAGAAAACATGAAGTACACTTTCACCAAGTTCCTTATCCTATTTATCATACACAAATGTTAGGTTTTGCACTCTGATTCCTAGCAGGCTTCTCTCAAAACTGAAAAGTGCTATTAAACAAAAAGCCCAGGGGGAAAAAAAGAACAGGCGGTGATGAGAACATATTATTTTATTCTTTAGTAGAGCTTATAGTGCTATACATACATGCTGTTCTTTTCCCATTGGAGTTGAATCAAATTAAATACAAAATGTAACTTAGTCACCTGTTTTCAATAGGTGTTGCAAAAGCAGTTTCGCCGAAGGGATTTTCCAGACTCAGCTCAGGATGTCCCTAATGAGCAACAAGTAGCCCAGCAGGAAGACAGTTTGAGCTGATGAAATGCAGTGTGACAAACAACTCTGGAAGAAACTAGGGACATAACCAAACAGCAAAGCTCATCCAGGGTCAGCCTAATTCAAAGATAATTAAAATCTGCCACATGTGAAAAGAGCACCTAAATCAGGAAGAGAACATGGTTTCTACTGGACACTAAGCAGAAAAGCCACATTATGGACAAGTTATAAAGAGCACATAATCAAACAGGAGAAAACAGACAAGCAACAGGGACCCTGCCCAGAGGGAACCTACTGGAAACAATGCACCAAAATTCCTTGTCCCTCAACAGGGAATTCAGAACAACAGGAGTGCGGGGGAATCAACAGAAACATTTCTTACCAACGGCCAAGAGGGGAATGAAAACTATAATAAAACCCTTTCATGTCATCCTCAGTGGCACTATAAGCAGGAGGCTCCACCTCAAAATCAGCATCTACACTTGGGGTAATAAATGCTCCTTGTACATAACACATCCCCTGTTAAAAAACAATTGTCAATGCAAACTGAAAGCTTAATGCAGTTATTTCACATGGAAAACCCCAGGATGTTCTCTAAGGTTATCAGAGAAACATGGAAATAAAGAGTTAAGATCACTACTAAAAACCTGCTGATGGCTACAGCTGAAGGAGAACAGAAGTCACACAGAGATGCACATGCCCAAGTAAGATGCACTACATCCTATTTTAATATAAACTTCTATATCTATAAAGAGTGAATGCACATCATCTCCAGAGAAAGGGGACATGTCACCAAAATGTACTGGCTCCCAAAAAGAAAACAAATCCAAACCAGGGGGGAGACACACACCTAACGCCCACAAACATCACAGAAAATAGGCACAGGTAAGTGCTTCAGCACCCAGGAAGTACTGAGGTCACTTCTGACTGAACCTCTGCTCAAGTTTTAAAGAAAATGCTGTTAAATCGCTCATCCCAGTGCTTAGAAAATTTTTCATGGGGAAAGCCTTAGAGTTCAATGCCTTTGTTTAGCAGAAAGAACTAACTATTCAGGCATTTATCTCCCACATAACTGCAAAAAAGAATAAAAGGCTTTTTTAGAACCTTAACACAGCATCGTAATAACTATGGTCCATGGGAAACTTATCAGAGGAAGACTGAAAAATTTTGCTGTGAGATTATTAGAATTAGGCTAGAAAATGGCTGAGGAACACCTAAACATATTAAGTCTAAGCAATACTAGAGGAAAGATCATCTAGAAAGGAAATCCACAGACAGCTGCAGCCATTCCACACCATGATGGATCAATGAGTACCTCCTTTATTGCTTTTGTCATTTATCACCGAGTCAGACTGAGGCAGTAACACAAATGATGTATGAAAGTGCTGTGCAAAGCCTGGTATTGGATTACTGGCTTTAGCACTTTCTGTGGTAAGTTATTTCGTTCCTAATTGAGTTTCTGGTCTGAAATCCCGGATAACAGTATCAACACAAAATATAGCTTCCAGCTACAAAAGCTGTGTGCATCCTTGCAAAGCTCCCTGTCCTTCCTTCTGCATCACTGTTAGTGACACTGACATTTTCCTCCAAAGGCCTGTCAGAAAGAGGTGAGGAGAAAGGCGTAAATTCTCTTCAGTACAAAATGGCTTATCCTTCAAATTCAGACCAGTTAAATTGCAGCTTTCATTGTCTCAGTCAATGCTCCGAACATTTTTCCAAACATATGTTTCAGCTTGACCAGAACTGAGCTAACTTTCCATGTTAGGGTTTCTTTTAGGGAGTGTTTGTTAGTGTTCTTTTCATGCTTTTTTGACAGTCTTTGTGTTTGTTACCAAGATGGATTCAGAGTCACACAGTTCAATCTAAGTTTGAAATGCAGCAAAGTCACTGCCACTCAACAAGACCTCAACCATAAACTCACACTGCATCTCAACATCAAATACCTTATTGGTGCATAGAAAGGCCCCGCCACGGACAAGGAACCCACTAAAGAATAAGCTGAGCAAGCCTTGAAAATGCAAACTGATTGTGGGATAGAATCAAGATTTTACTGTGGTTTTACCTTCCTGCAGCTTTTACATTTAGTTTAAAATGCATCAAAAGCAAGCCAAGTTCATCAGAAGAAGGAAAAACTTGTTTTCCTTTGGAACTGCAAGCATTAAGACTTTCTGGGGAATCTCACACATCATTCACTTCCTTCCAAACTGAGCTGCGCAAAATCAGCAGGGTCAGGGATGTTCCAGCTGCCTGTCCCAGCAACAGAAGTAACCGGAAACTATGAGAGTTCAAGGAGATTGCTCCTTGTCCCTTTATTCCCTGCTACTATTTCCATATCCCTACAGAGACAAATTCCCTGTTGGTCTAGCTTCCTGCTTTGAACCAAAACGCACCTTCCCTATCTAACTCCAGTTACTTAGAACAGTCTTTAAATGGAGTTGACTCCATTTAGAATGCCCAGAATGCAGCCACTGCAGAGATGCGGTCTGAACTTCTCCAGGTTCTCCTACACCAATAAGGCACAACGGGGCTTGCCCCTGCCTGAAACATGCCTCTATGAATCACAGCAGCTTTAGAGCTGGAGATCTATGGCATAAACACAACTTCAATTCACCATTTACATATACTGGAAAAGCTGCAGCGTTGTTAGACAACATCAAAACCATATTAGAAAAAACAGAGATTTCTGAGTCTTGCAATAAGTCTGAAGGTTCTCTGTCAAATAAGAAGCCTAAAAAACAAACAAGCAAACACCAGAAATACAAACCCAGAAAACAAGGACGCTATTTCCTGAAGTATTATTTGTTTTAGTGACTTCACATCAAGTATTCCACCTGCTCAAAACAAACACAAAAGACACCAAAAAGTCCTCGACAGTAGCTTCAAATAAATGCTCTAATGAAACATATTTATATATAAAACCTAAAAATGGCTAAACAATTCTGTCAAATTTGCCAACCAACTTGCTTATCACTTCAATCCCTTACATTTTACCTTTGGTTAAAATAAACCAAACTGAGTTCACATTAAAAAATATTTACAGCACTGGAAATGTTTGTAGCCTGCAAAATGTACATATTCACAGTTCTTCCTTCCTTACTTTTTTCAAGCCTTTTATGGAAAAATAAAAAAGGCCTGTGAAAAGAAATTTATTTATCAGTGGCTAAAATAAATCCCAAACTCCAAACTAAAATACCTGCTAGCTATTTTTTTTAGTGTATGAAATTGGTCCCTTTGTGCCTTACCAATAAGAACTCAACTCTATTTCCTTGTACAGCCTTCGTATATTTAACATTTTTCAGTTTTAAGGCTCACAGAAACCCAGTTACTTCCACTGTCTCTCCTTGCCATGCCTGAGGAAATTTAAACCTGCATGAAACTGGAACAACCAGGCTTTGGAAAGCCAGAGAAATAGAGTAATTGTTCATGTGCAATCCAAACATGGCTTATTTTTTCATACACACACTTATCAAAGGAAGTGACAGCTACAAACAGTGAACTGGTAAGAAATATAAAGAGTTATTTACAAAGTGTTCATGGAAAACAAATTGGGTGGGGGAGGGGGTCGAAAAAATAAACAACAGCTGCAAGCCTGGTTGCCTGACAATACAATAAATAGGTGCACAAAAGCTTAATACAGTGACATCTTCAGATTCAACCAGACACATAACCCACACAAGAAGAGTACTGCCTTCCCTGTAAAATTTCAGTTATAAAAACACCTTGCCAACCTAAAAGAGAGCTGCAGTTTCCCCCAGGAGTACCTCCCACCCCATAAAAAGTGCTGGCAACAGCAGTACTGGCCCTGAACTGGAGAGCGAAGCAGCATCTTGCGTCAAAACAGAGAGATGAGATCCAGAACACTTCGTGCCTTGTACGGAGAGCACGAGAGCATCTCTTCTATGCATTTTTCAGAGTCCACAAGAATAGGGAAGGACCTGCTCTGCCAGAACGTGTTCAGAATTCATTATACTTTCCTATGTTTTTACTGCACAGCCACGTAAGCCACATGGGCACATGCCAGTCTGCAGAGTAGAAAAGTTCACTGAAAAGCTCCATGGACTCCATCACTCACATACAGAAGATGCCATTTTCCAAGGGTCAAAAGCACCATCACAATTCAAACTCAAATCCAGGTCACTCAGTCCACACAACTACTCAAAATAATGGCAGGCAGGACCTTTTGTTTGTTTGTTTTCTTTCCTTTCTTTAACTGATGAAATCTTATCATCAGTATGCTTGGTTTCCTTCAAAGCTCGGAAACTTTCTGTTTCAATCAAGACTAGCTTCATGGAATATCAACATGAACAGCATCAGGAGACTGAATACCTTGAACCCATATATCTGGAATGGAAAATATTGCAAATTCCCCTAGAAACAAGCCACTCAGTGGCTGAATTTTGAAGCCCTTAGATGGTTATCAAAAGGAGTCCAAACAAAGACAACATCAGCTCAGCTGCAATGACAGCCGCAGTCCTAGTCCCTCTAGAGAAAAGCATATAGCCATTAGCTACCAAGTTTTCCTGCCTACTGGATACATTTCCTTCCTTCACTAAAACCTGTGTGGGTTATATTTTTATTTTTAATCAGCCTGGCACTCCTAGAGATCACCATTTTAATACTTTCTAAAGCAAATGTGACAAGGAGGCACTTATTAAACAGAACTTACTTAAAACATCATTCAAGAAATAATACTGGCATTTATCAAATAACTCAGAAGGAATGAGCTGCCAAGCTATTCAGCAAGGTACAGGGGTGTACACATGGCTGTCAAAAGCAACCACCTTCAGCAAATGACCTAATAAGTATTTCTGAAATTTGTTATTTAGCAGCAAGTTGTGGGAAATAACAAATGTAACACTTTGCACAGTTGGCTGAAATGTGACAAACAAACAATAACCATGAGTTCTTCACCCAAAAGAGACACCGTTGGGGTGGAGGTTTCGGATGTAGGCTTAGAACAATGGCGCCTCACAAGCACATGGTCATTAACAGGAGTGATAATGACCCTTACCAAAAATTGAGCCTGAAAAGCCAAGGGGGAAAACCAATTCCAGACCATACAAACTGTGAGCACGGTTTTCAAACTAGAAGACCCTGAACTCAAGTTACAGCTGTGCACTATCTTTATGTACACAGCATGCAAATGGAAAAAAAGTGACATCCTAAATGAAAGCCTTTCACAGTTTCCTACCTGTTAAGGTATCAAAGTTTCTCAGCTCTTCAAGTAACAAAACTGGCACCTGAACGCCCAATTTTGTGACTATAATAATTTGCCTTTTTTTAAGGCACTTATATAATATAAAACTAAAAAAGACCAACTTGGTGTATTTTCACAACTGAAGAAATTTTCACTTCAGTTTGGGCTTTTTCACTGTTAGGGTAGGCAGCGACTTTCTGCTATGCAGACAGAACTACACCTCTCACAACAAAGTTTATGCAAACAAATCATTCTTGTAAGACTGTTTTTGCACCACAGAGCAGCATGACCTCCACCCAACTTAGTCCTGCACCCTCTTCACACACGACGACAACAAAAGGCAGGAGCCATTTCAAGTGCTGCAGGGCACCTGCTCTACAGCCATGGCCATGCCTGATACAACCAAACAATGAGGCTCTTGTACAACCTGACTCTTCCTGATGCACTCCTGGAGATGCAACACAATGCGGCCAACTGCATATGCTCAGGAAGACATCAAGGTGTTGGGTTTGGATTGTTTGGGTTCTTGTTTTAAAAAGAAGTGGGACATGGAGAAACTCTTTATTCCTGTTACACTGTTTTATTTTTCTGCATCAGAACAAGACATAATTTTGTTGCCTGGAGGAACCCCAGCCTGAGAGGGGCTGGCAAGGAGACCTAGCAATTCCTTCTCTTCTTCCTGGAATCAGCCCAGGTTTAAAATGCTCAAATCCCACGTGGGTTGCAGCTCCTCCATACCATCAGGCATTCCGACAGGTAAGGGCACCCCTGGGACAGCCCTGCGGCAAGCAACCAACCACCACAGCAAGCATCATAGTGTGGTTCACGGTTTGCAGAGGATCCATCCCAGGATGGACAGGGGCAGTAATGGATCACGGCAAACACCCATGTCACCACACAGCAGAGGGCAGTGTCACACATCTGACTTATTTTTATTCTTATAACTGTATTATCATTGTTATGATTTGTATTACTGTTTTAATAATTGATAATTATTACAGTTTATTAAAATTTCTGTTGTTAGAATGCTCATTGTTAAAGTTTATTATTATAAATGATTGCTATTAACATTAGAATTTTTAGCTTTACTGTTCTGGAATTTATTATTATCAGAATATGTTATTAATGGTGAAATTTTTAGGATTAATGTTGTCTTTAGACATTTTTAGACTTATAACTTATCAACATCATTGGCATTTTTAGCGTTACAGTTGTTAGGTTTCATTAATAGAGTTTATGATTACTACTAGAATTTTTATTATTACTTTAGTTAGGCTTCTCTAGTAGAACTATTTTTTTATTAGTAGGGGCTTCTCTAGCAGAACGTATTTTTTATTAGTAGAATTTATTATTACTATTGTGATTGTATTGTTTTTGCTATTCTGGTTTTATTATTATTGCTGTTAAAATTGTATTACTGCTAATTGCATTATTATTATTGCTGTTAAAATTGTATTATTGCTGCTAAAACTCTAATATTGCTGTTATATTATTATTTATTCTTATCATTGCAATTATTATCAGCCTTTTTAGGAACCACACGCCCCCCGGCCCGGACGCGGCGCCCTCCCCGCGGGTCCCGCTCCCCGCCGCCCCGCTCCCCGCCGCCGCCGCCCGTACCGTCGCACTGGTAGCCGGCGAGCCCCCAGATGAAGTCGGTGCAGTAGTGGCAGAAGGTGGGCTTGGTGAGGGTCACCCTGCGGAACCCGTGCCCCGGCACGGCGCCGCCGCCCCCCCCGCCCAGCACGGGGCTGGAGGCCGGGCTGCCGCCGCGCCGCGCGCGCGCCCCGTCCGCCATGCCCACTCCTCGCGGCGCGGCGGGGCCGCCGCTCGCGCTCGCTTCCGCCCCAGGCGGTGCGGGGCGCGGGGCGGGCGGGGGCGGTGCCGCGTCACGGCCCCCGCCTGGCGGCGCCGCGCTGCCCCCTGCCGGCCGCGCCCGCGGCGGCGCAACGCGCACGGAGAACCAGCTCGCCCTCGAGACTCCCCCAGCCCTATCTGCCGCGGCCTCCGCTCGCCCCGGGGTGTCCCCGCTACCGCCACGTGCGGGCAGGAGTCCAAAGATCACCCTAGTTGGAAAAGACCTCTAAACTCATCCAGTCCAGCCGCCAGCCCGACCCCGCAGTGCCCGCACAGCCACGGGCTGCCTGATCACCTCCGGGACTGGAGACTCCACCACCTCCCTGGGCAGCTGTGCCAGTGCTTCACTGCTCTTCCTGCAAAGAAATGTTTCCCAATATCCAATCTGACCCTCCCCTGGCACACCTTGAGGCTATTTCCTCTTGGCCTATCACCTGTCACTTGGAAGAAGAGACCAACATCCATCTCACTACAACCTCCTGTCATGGAGCTGTAGAGAGCAAGGTGTCCCCTCAGCCTCCTTTTCTGAAGGCTAAACAATCCCAGTTCCTCCGGCTGCTCCTTGTAACACTTGTGCTCCAGACCCTTTCCCAGGTTCGTTGCCCCTCTCTGCACACGCTGCAGCTCCCCAATGTCTTTCTTGTAGTGAGGGGCCCAAAACTGAACACAGGATTCAAGCCAAGTACAAGAGGATGATCCCTTCCCTATTCCTGCTGGTCACACAATTTCTGATACAAACCAGGGTGCTGCTGGCCTTCTTGGCTACCTGGGCACACTGCTAGTTCATGTTCAGTCAGCTGTCAACCAACACCCCCAGGTCCCTTTCCACTGGGCAGCTTTCCAGCCACTCTTCCCCTTGCCTGTAGCATTGCCTGGAGTTGTTGTCATCCAGGTGTGGGACTTGGCACTTGGCCTTGTTGAACCTCATACAGTTTACCTGGGCCCATCAATCTAGCCTGTCCAAATCCCATTGCAGAGCCTTTCTGTCCTCAAGCAGATCAACACTGCCACCCAATTTCACATCATCTGCAGACTTACTGAGGGAGAACTTAATCCCCTCATCCAAATTATTGATAAAGATACTGAACAGAACCAGCCCCAATACTGAGCGCTGGGTAACACCACTTGTGACCGGCCATCAACTGGATTTAAATCCATTCACCTCAACTCTCTGGGCTCGACCAGCCAGGCAGTTCCATGCACAGGACATGTAGGTTCAGCTGGGTGCTGGAGCATAAAGTGGAAGGCTGTTGAAAAACGAGTTCTTCTGCAGTGGTGCAGGTGGCAAACACACCTCAGAGAGATGAGCGAACACCAGTGCCCCACCATGCTGCTGAGACATCACCAGCAGTGACATAGCCACTGAACAAATGCCAAGGCAGGGAAGAAGAGCAATTTTTTTGTCCTTTGTGTGCACTTCACCTCCTTGTTGCGAGATTTGAAAACAGTTACACATCAAAATGTTTCCATATTGCTTGTTTCTTCCTCTACCTTTGAAATGTCTCTCTTTTTTTTGACTTGTTACATTAGGCAAAGTAACTTGTAGGCTGGGATAAGAAAGTAGGCAATGCCTTTGGACTTAGTGTATATAGATGTGTACTGTTCATATCTCCACTTGTCTGATTGGGCAGTCATTAAAGTATTGCATCCAGTTTTGGCTTCCAATACAGGATGCACACTAGCAAAGTGGAGCAAGTTCAATGGAGGGCTACCAGCGTAGTTGGGGGCTGGAGCGCTTACTTGCCCTTTGAAGAGAGGCTGAGGGAGGAGGACTTACTCAGCCTGAAGAAGAGACAGCTTCAGGAGGACCTCATAGCAGCTCCCTAGTATTGACACAGAGGTTTTCATGAAGATGAAGCAAGGCTCTTAACAGATGAAGCAAGGCATGCTAGGAGGACAAGAGAGAAAGGGCAGAAATTCAAACAGGTGTTCAGGCTGGATATGAGGAGAAACCTTTGCATCTTAAAGGCAGCCAAGCAGAGGAGCAGGTTACCTGGAGAGCTTATGCCATCTCTATTCCTGGAAGCTGTCAAGACATGACTGTATAAGTCATAACTCACCTGGTCTGACTTCATGGATGACCCAGCTTTGAGCAGAAATATTAGACTAGTTGACCTCCTGAGGTCCCTTCCAACATGAATTATCCTGCGATCCTATGATTCAATGGAATGGACCTCAACACACACACAAATACTATAATATCTTTTAGACATCTGGCTGTGTTGTCAGTTGGTATGAGCTGACACAGTTCCTTGAGTTTTATCTGTGTGTGCACCAGCTGACAGTGTGGACATTTACAGAGGACACCTGAATTCAGAGAGACTACAGGAACACTTAAATTCCTGTTGAACATGGAGAAAGGCAAACTGAGACTAATAAAATCAGTGCTGTCTGCTGGCTTCAACTCTCATGTAGTCTGTTTCAGTGCTTTCACACAAACTGAGTTTGACTATATAGTTATATAACGCTGAGTTTCCAGTTTTCATGTATATACATATATATACAGATATATAAAATCATAGAATCATAGAATCACTTGGTTGGAAAAGACCTTTGAGATCATTGAGGCCAGGTAGAGGGACTCTCCTGGCCTTCCAATTTCCTAATTTTTTGGAGGGCTCCAAACACCTCACTCTACTTGCAGAACAGGAGCAGCAGCCAGTATCTTCCCAAATGCAGATCAGCTTGCTAAATTTCTGTTTCTATATAAAGTTTTCTCTACATGTTGATGACGTGTGAAATCCAATGTTAAGCCACCTCACAATTGACTTGTAAGCAAAAGCCTTTCTGAGCTTAGCTGGATCTTCTGTATTGTTGACTTCTATTTTCTGAATTTCTTTCCTTATCAGTAGGCATTGAAAGACAGGCATGACATGAAGTATATATAGAAGTAGAAAAAGAAAATTTAAAATAAGCTGTAGCTTCTAAGAATGAAGAATTCAATACACTGGCAGAGCTTTGAATCTGTCCTACTGTTGCCAGCCAGGAGGAAAGAAGGGGTATGGGGCGACTGGTTTGGTTTGGCTTAGTTTAAACAAGCACATCGGTATTTGGAAACTCAGGGATAATCTGGTAGAAATCGCTAATGAATTATCACCTTCATAGGCAAGAGAAGTTTCAGATTTGTAGCTTTTCCACCTATCCATAGTTTAAGTTGGTGATGTCTGAATTACAAGCAAAACTTGATGCTCATTTAAATAGGATAAAGGAGGGGCTTTTTTGCAAAAATCTCACAACTGATGAGACAAAGAAAATACTAGATCAGGTTTGTGTGCTCTACAACTCGCAATGCAAAGCAAAAGAGAAATGCAACTTCTCATACCTGCACTAGAGAAAAGTACTAGTAAGCAGCTAGCATTTAATTAGTTTTCTTTTTGCTTCATAGTAGCTCTACAGCTTACTTACTGAAAAAAAGAAAAGTTTTTAAACAACTTTTCTGATCATACTAGAAATGAATCAAGTGCAGACTTGTTGATTAAAAGCACCAACAACTACCCCTGAGCAAGAGAAGCAAAAGCTGAGGTACAGAAAGCCAACATTAAGTTCTGGCTCTGTTTGTTATACAATAAGATAGCTGGTATGCCTCTCAATATTTGATTTGATTTTTTTATACAGCTAGACTAAAAGAGTATACCTCTTCAGATAAAGCTTATAATGAAGAACATATTAGACTATACAAGCTTAAAAAAAAGAAGAGCCACATTAAAATGCCTATCTTTTTGAACTCCAGAAGATAAATTATAGATTATATTAGATGTTAATGTTTATATATAAAATATACCACTCCACCCCTGGGTACCGAGACTTAGATTAGAAGAAAGTTTAAATACATCCATCTCCAGTGGGATGAAAAAAAAAAAAGTCCTACAGAGATAACATGAAAAAATACAGCTTCATTCTAACAAAATCATTACAACCAGCACTAACAAGTGTTAAAAGGAAGAAACACTTATCATGGACAGACATAACTACATTTAGACTTCTTGGTATCTTGGGAACTTCTCTGGTTCTGCTAACAAAACTGAGACTTGTACATAATAAGCTATATTAGAGTGGAAAGAAAAAAAACCAAACAAACCAAAAACCAAACTGTGTAACAACATAGCAAGGTCAAGAGGCTGCAGCTTTACATACAGTCAGCTAGAAAATATGATAATATGACAGGCAAGACATTTATACTCCAAATACACTGATTTTTAACATTGAATAACTTATTCCAGCTCTTACATTTTAGCACAAATAACTTCCTAACAAAGAACATAAGAGATTTACTCAGTTAAGGAATCATTTCTCTGGGAAAAAAACCCAAACAACAAAAAAAAACACCAAGTAGGATTTAATTTCTTTATTGTAAAGGATTATTAGTTTAATTTATTTAATCATGTTTGGTTTCTAGACCTAGGGAACACATCAGCAATTCTTATGAATGGAGTAGCTAACTCAGTGCATTCTGGACTGCAAAGTATGCAGAAACACCCACATATGGAATAACAGATTTCTGTTTAGGTTTGGTAAGAATTGTACACACTGAAAATAAATTTTCCATGCAACACAAGTCTGAAGTCATTAAAACCACATTGCAGCTTCTCTTTCTATATTCTAATCATGTATCAGAAACCCAGTATGTAAAATATCATTTAATAAGGCCTTATTTTTCTTTACATCTGATTGAACCTGTCAGCCCACAAACTGCATCCACTTCTTCACCAGCAAGAATATAAAGAATCCCCACTTGTGCTCCCATGCCCTTCATCATGGACTCCAGAGTGATGTGGTCACAAATGACATGCTCCTTTGGCAGTGTTGCTGGTGCCCATGTGGATAACAGGGGTGGTGGTACAAAGGCTGGACAAAAACATCCCAGATCTAAGGCCCTGGCAAACAACAAACCTCCTGAAGCGCTAAGTGTGGTCAGCAAAAGTAGAGTCTCCAGCCACCATCACTCACTCTGTCCTCATGAGAGCACATGTGTTTCAGGCTCAGATGCCTTTCCTGACAAAACTTGTTACTGGTCACTTCTTCTCATGGTGTTGCACCTGAGTGCCCTTGGTTCACATCTGCATGAGCAGAAGGAGCTATTCTCCTGCTGACAGGAGTCACAAGCTCCCAACCTTCCATCCCTGGATGTTCCAAGCTACTATGAAGCCAAGCATAGCCTTTAGCTGTCCCACCTCTTATGCAGCTGTTGCAGATGAATTATTAAGAGCAGCCATCATTGTGGTGTTTACTAGAAGAGTTTTAGCAATGATTTAATGATGATAAAATTATAATGAATGAGGATAGAATGATAAAAAGTAATCAAATGGTGATAAAGCAATAATTGAATGGCAATTAAACAATGGTTTGGTGATGATTTTACAATGATTTGGCAGTGATTTGAATGATGATTTAAATGGTGATTAAATAGCAGTCAAATACTCTACTACTTAGTACACTTCTAATAATTACGCTGGATATATGTGTCATAGCATTGTGCGTGTATGTGCAGGAGTGCAGCCCCAGCAGTTTCAGTTTTGTCTAGTCCCAGCTCAGGCTGGTACTGTTATCTCCTGATAAGACATGGCCTAGACTCCTTGTTTCCTGAGAAGATAATAGCCTAGCGCAATTCTCAAGGTTTACTCAGCAGGGCTGATTTCAGTCAGGCTTGCTTGTTGGTGATGACTGAACCCAAACACTGTTCTCTCAGTCAAAGAGAGTGCACTCATAGCCCAGGGCTCCAGCTTTTGCCTCTGCACAAGAATCTCCTTGGAAGGATCCTGTTGCTCTCCTCCTCCTGCTGCCTGATGCTACATGGTGTGCTGGCCTTCTCCCATAGTTTCTGCACTAGAACTTCAGCCAGATATCAACCTCTCATGGGTGAGACCGGTGTCATCCTGGCCCTGGGGAGAGTCACCAGGCACTCCCTATAGTGCACACCTGGGTAACCCCCCGTTCTCTTTCTGTAGCAGCGCTTGGGCTGGTGCTGAGGGGTGTCCTACTATGCTGGCTCCACCTGCCCTGCACAATCTCCTGCAGTATTTCTGTGCCCCCGTGGTGTCCGCTGTTATGCTACTGCTGCACTAAAGCCCAGTACCACCTCACCAGCCTCATTGCTGCTCTCCTCTGATCCAGCTGAACAGGAGCAAACACCCCCTCACCAGGAAACCACTGCCTCAGAGCTGCTGTGCCCTATAATTAGGAAAATACAAGCAGGAGCAGAAGCCTATCTCTGTCTGTGAACAACAAAATACTGGTCTGTTCAGTGCAAAGTCCCTGTTTACTACCCCTGATTAGCATGACATTTCCTTCTGCAGAACATGGGCTCTGCTCAGTGAAGTCCAAGGGTGGTTCCATGGAAAGATACATACCGTGATTTCCTCAAGAACTGGTGTTTCAGGTGTTAATTTTAATGAATAAGGCAAGATAGGAGAAGTCTTTGGAGCTCAGGACAGCTCAGAGCAACTTCAAAGCTAGATCCCGCTTCGGTGTTAAAGCATTTCCTTGCTTCCTCCCAGCAGGGATGCTGAGCTGCTCTATCACCTTGTTATGCAGACAAAATTTTACATCATGTAACTCAGTGGAACATCTGGGGCTTTGAAGAGTGTGCCTTTTCCAATCCATGCTGCAAGTAAAACAATTTAAAAGCTGCTTGTGTGTTCTGTGCCATAACTGGGCAGGGCCAGCAGATTGTCACGGAAGTAAAATTGAAATTTTCACAGTATGCAGGGCAGCTGATGGCTCTGGCAACAGCATGACATCCCAGAGGACCCAGCAGGGAAGGCAATGTGGCAGCAATACCTATCCCCACAGAGGGCGATGTCCTTAAATTCCCCAGGGGATGGAGGAAATGAGCAACCAACATCAAAACGCGGTCCATGGCTTAGTTAACAGGTATCCTGCACCTCCACATCACAGCATGGCGACAGGCACCAGCACCTCCAGAACTACACCTGCAGGTGTAGGCCTGGAAGCAACCCCTGGGAGAAAAGCTGAGAGCTCATCTACACAGCCCCAACTCACAGACCCACCTGCAGGTGTCATTCAGCGCAAGGCTGGTTACAGGAGAGAAAAGCCATAAACCCTTCATTTTCCACCATAGACTACTGGCATCATGAAAGTCCAGACACAGGAGTACATCTTGGCTTTCTCTCATAGACCACTAAAACAAGAGCCCATGCCTTTCACACCAGGAACTTCCTTATGAACCACTGCATTGGACTAAAATGGTCCTGGCAAGAGCTCTGGCTGTGATAGACTCCCTTGATTTTTGTCAGCCTCTTCACCTTCTATGAGCACTGCTCCACTCATAAGAGAATGAGTTCAGCTTGAATATATCTGTAAATTGGACTCAATCTCAAAAATACTTCAATCCCTAGATGGTGCCATTGGGATTCGTTGGGAACCAGGTCACATTAACACCCATAACTATTAGGTTGTTCAGTATGTTAGTTACTTTAATCTATACAAAGGCTATCTACAGAGAGTTTTAATCCATACACACGAGTAAAATGTTTCTCTTGAAAATAAGTCCTATTTGTTTTTTTCTAACCTTTTCTTTAATGATATCATTCCAAAGCACTCATGCTACACTCCATTCTTCATTAAACAAGTAAAATAAATGTCCTTCCTTCCTTCCTTCCTTCCTTCCTTCCACCAACAAATACTTGAATGCATCGTCACAACTATTCATTACCAAAAGTTTTGAAAATTGGACACATCAAATAATTGCTGAGGTTTGGCTATTTAATCCTCAATTAGTTTCATATGGAAAAAACAGATCTTTAATACTTCCTTCTGGTGCATAAGCATTCTGTTCAGGTTGAGAAGCTGCACTTCAGGGTGGGATTTTAGGACGGCACGCCATTTCCCTGGGGATGTAGCCAGAGGAAAGAGAATATGAAATAACAGGGTGTAATGTTAAAGCACAGACACACAGCAGGTACGCCTCCATCAGTTTTCATGTGATTGCTTACTCCAGAACTAGGATTCTGTAGCCTAGGTAAGGTTTCCTTGCAAATGGACTAAACTAAGTACTGCCAATTTAATTTTTAGTGTGGAACAAGATCGTCCAGATGAAATTCTAGTGTGAAATAATCCATTGGGATCACTACCCTCCAAAAATACATTTACACAATCTCCTAAAAGGCAAAATTACAACAAGCCAAGTCAAAACGCTTTTAGGAGGAGGGCATTCAAAAAAGAGGCTGAGCCTTGATACATGTTAAAAGTGCCACAGAATTAAATTTGGCTGTTCAGGAGCTGCTTGCATAGGGAATATGGCCAAAATATCTCATCAGTTTTTAGTAAATAGATTTTCAATGTTTGTGGTCAGTTAAGATACTGCATCAAAAAAATAAGATGAATGAGACTTCACTGATGGAAATGAAGCACTGAGAGCCTGGTGGCATTCAAATTAACATTTCATAACTTAGTCTTATTGTGTAGATGGCTCTTGGCACAACCACAGCTTTTGATTGAGGTCTGTGGTGAATGAGGCAGTCTTTCCACTGAGTGATCAACAATGGAGGTACTATTTGTACACAGAGCAGTAGTAGAGGATTATCCACTCTCATGGCATCTAAATGTGTGCTAAGAAATGGAATAAAAAGAAACACCAACCTCTATCTTCCTCACAATACTATCCTCAGCTGCTACGTGGGTGTTCTGTTGGTTAGTGCAACCACTAAAGTAGACCTTAATGAAGGTTTAGTTGCTTTATGATTGCTGGCAAAAGGGTAAAAAAGGACAACTTTTTAAACAGAAATAATATTGCAGTGCCTAGTGTGAGAGGTAATTTAGCTCTGTGCTCCCACTTTTGCTAGGAGTCAGGGTATATTCTTCCAGGATGTGTCATCCTCAGTCTTCAGATGCAGGAAACTATGTCAGAGAAATATCCACCCTGACTGTACCATATCATAAGTGATCTGGTGTGGCCAGGAAGCCTTGGAAGAAACTAAGCAGAAGATTCTTAAATTGTGACTGCTTTTTTTTTTATTCAGAATGTTAACGGTCTTCAGGAAAATTCTGAAATCAAAAAGCAAAGTGCTAATACAAACATTTGGGGAAAAATAGGCAATATCCCGCTTTTCATCAAAAAGTAGTTAAGAACAGTTAATCAGTCATGTTCAGGCATAAAGAGAAGTGAAATTGTTATGGATAAACACAGCCTACCATTAGGGTACAGCAAAGGAGTTTCTACTGCTTTTCTGTGCATCTTTAATTCTCTTTGAGCAAAAAAAGCATGTATGGGCAGTATAAAATATGGACCTCTTTTCAAATAGCACATTCTCCATTGTTTTCTACAATGCACCAGCTGTCCTTTACAGCTATGATTAAGTGTTTGCTTTTGACATGGGTGTGAAATAGTTAATTTCAATACGACAGAAGAACATTTCCATTTTCACATGTGGGAGAAATTATTGGAACTTACATCAGAAGCTCTTCTGTCATGAAGAAATAGAAATGAGTAATAACAGGATAGAAAGACAAACTGGAATATCATGAATTTCAGTTTTTCAATCACATACTCACACTTCAGAGAGATTACTGAGATTTATTACCAGATGCTTCCTTGTCCTCCTCCTCTGCCACTTCCATATAAGTAGGACACAGAAAAGAATAGTGAGTCTCAGCTCTTAGCCTTTGCACAGATCCTGGCTCTGCTTTCCTCTCAGTTGTGGAACAAAGTTCAGCACAGCCTTCTACTATGAATAAGTTGCCCAAGAGTAAAAATGTTGTTTTGCAAATAAGGCCTGAATAAGCACTGCAGTCAATCTCAGCAGGTGGATTAAACATGCACATAGTTGAATGACACCTAAGGAGAATTAAATATTCTCTGTTGCTATTCTTGCATCTTTCACTACTAATGTAGTAACTTTTATTATTAGAGCAAGCCTTTACAATTCAAGTACAATTATTATCCACAGGGACTCTAGAAGACGTGTTAATGCAGAGTATTAGCTAAGGTTAATAAGACATGTCCAGATGCTTTTTTCCCTTCAGAAATTAGCAACCAGGGATACAGGAAGAATACTGTCCTTCCTGCTTACCAAAGTCTTGTGCTGTTTGATCCCTGTTAGTGCACAGAGCCAGTGGGAAAGACAGCTCTTTGCCTCCTGATTTACCACTGAGGCACTCTTCTCCTCGCAGAGGCTCACAGTAAATTTTGTACATTATTTTGTACATTATGTCCCTCACTGCCGGACTAAAGTGTTGTCTGAGCAGTCTTTGAAAGTGACAAGTGACAGTATGCCTTGGCTGGTGTAAGTCACAACAGCTCCACTAAAAGCTGAGCAGCTACGGCAGTGTAGATCTAATCAAGTCAAACTCCAGACTTTGAGTTTTTAGCCACAGCGAAAATAGTTCAATATTTGCTGAATTAATTACTCTGAGACTGTACTAACAGTGCCTGTCTTGAATTTTAAAACCTTTTCTTTTTAACCCAGTTACCTCTTTTTCTAACCAGTTTTAATTCTTAAAATATTCCTTGTGAATTGTTCTCACAGTCTTCATCTGGAGGATCATTTTCTAAACAATCTTATTGCAATTGACTTCAAAATCGTAATATCTTAATTTGACTGCAAATGACAACAGTGATCCCAACATTACCTTTGTGTTCTACATAATATCTTCATACTTTATGTCAAACTGCCCTTACATGATTTCTATCTGTGACAGCTTTAAAACTTCTATCCCAGTTGATTCAGAACACTGCAGCAGTGATAATTAATGCATCCAACAAATTTGCTTTGCAGCAAAGCAAATACTATTCAGCAATTGGAGTTGTGGCCATCATCTTTCTTTGTAAAAATTATCTCAGTTACACTCAAGTCAGCATAACAATGACAACTTCCTTCGCATCTTAACTCACAAAATGCTTCATGGAACTCAGAAGGGCAGAATCAGCAATTGTTTTCCTCTATGTGTAGCTGCAGAACAATGCATTTAATGAAATTTAATGAAAGTGTTCTTGACCTTGGAATTAACGGGTGCTTGGAAACCACTGTTTCTTAAGAGGAAAAGGCAAAGGATTTTTCAAGTTTATATACTTCTATTTACTTCTGAAAACAGTGCATTTCTTTGGCTAAATCTGCACAATTATGCAGCTCTTGTAAACTGCTCTTAAATACCAGACAGTCCTACCCCATAACTTGCTTGCATGTACACATGAAGTCCAGAATTTTGAATGTGAAGCTGTTCCCACATTGCATCAAATATTCAAATAAAGCAAAGACAGTGTTATTGTTTCTCCTTTGTATTCTTGCAAGAAATCTCCCTGCTATTTACGTGGAGCAACTCCTGAATTGTGAATTATGAAGAAGAAATTCACCGTCAACTTACTTCTTAGAAGAGAGCTGGAATAGGCCTCACAGGAAGTGGGTAAACCAAGTTCTGGAATTCAGGGCAACTACGGATTATTACTACTTAGCACAGGGAACAGAGGGACAGTGCTGTGGTGAACACTCAAGGCTGCACATTTATCAGCCTCCAAATACATAACAGTGAGCATGTAGTAGGAAACAGACATCTCTTAGGTAGAGGTATGCAAGTTCTTAAGGCTGGTACAGGTGCAAAGTGAAAAACAGGTAGCTCAGACTGGGTTCCAGAGCTTGTTTCTTCTATCAGCTTTATGCATTAGTTGACTCCCCACTTCATCCCTTTTCAACTGTATCAGATGAATAATAGTTTCTGTCAAGAGCTCAGTAAAGGAGTGTTAGTGCAACTGTGATACAAACTATGAACAGCACACCTTCAGCCTAACTGTGCAAGGGTACTGTCCATTCTATCTACCTCAACAATTTAAAGAGTATTTTGAATATGGGTTGTTCCAGAGTGAGCATATCCAAGAATTTAGTCCAGGTTAAAGTCCTCTACATGATTCCAGGAATGCAGTGGAATCCACTGGTGGCCAGCAAAGACTTCTGCAAGTTATACCATTACTCTCAACACGGACAGGAACTGCCCCTGCACTTCTATAGTACATAGATTTTCTTTCTGATGGTCAGTACAGTGACTATAAGCTGATCAGAGATTATCCACCTCTGAAGACATTCTACAAAAGGATTATGTAGTTTGGTGCTGAAGGCACAGTGTTTACAATCCAGCAACAGCATTTATAGTTGTCTCAATTTTAATTTATGCTTTGATTTTGGGTACATAATCTCATTCTCAGCTCCCTTTTCTTCACTTCAAGTGATGAAGTCAAACAAGTGCTTTTATTCTGCAAAAGAACGGTATGGTTTCTTGACAGCACACCTGCGTGAATTTTGACTCAGGTGCAAAATCAGGATTTGAACTCCTAAATCGATGCCCTCCTACTGGTAATGAACGACTCCGCTAAACCTCATCTAACCAGTAGATGGCAGAAGGCAGATCTTTGTTTTGGTACTGAAGCTAAACCACGAAGTTTAATAAGCCCTACTGCAATTGCATGAATTGAAGACTCACTTAAAGAAAGGTATTTAAGTAAATCAGTGCTAAGATCAGAAGGAAGTTATATTTATTAAAATATGCTGATCACAGAATTTCCTGTAGAGGATGCACAATCATTTAATTAAAGAGAGAAAACCAGCAGGCCCTCACTTATTTAAGTAACTAGAACCCACTTTGGTATTTCTCGCCAGTCTTCTGAGAGACACTAGATTCTCTCTTTTCAGACTCGTACTACTGTTGCACAGTGACAATTGTAACAGAATAGTTGGGTATATATGACTGATTTGGAGCATGAACTTCTTTGTGAGCTGCCAAGCAACGTTATTTTCCTATACAGAGGACAAGCTGTAAGCCATAAACTGCAAGCTACCACCTCTCCAGTTTCCAAGTTCATTCATAAATGGCTTCCTGGAGTGAAACACTTTTACTGAGTGCTGAATTCATCTGAAAATAGTAATTCATATCACGCTCTGCAGAACATAACATATTACATGATGCACCCTTAGCTGCTGCTTGTGAGTACACAGCACTCCAGAGCAAACTTCTTCAAGGGATTTCATTATACTGCAGATAGCCAGGAAAAGCAAGACACATGCAGTGTGTTACTGAGGGCAACTTCTTCGAGATGACTGCTTTAAAGGGCAAACAGCTTCGGGATCTCCAGTCTGACCGCTCTAGTTTATTGTCTCCCACTCATCCCAATCCTAAACCCATTTTGAGACTGATTACAGCAAACACAAGATTTCTGCAGCCTCAGTGATCAGCTGAGACTTTGTGGAGGATTACTACAACATAGAATTCTACTAACTGCTTTAGGTTAAGGTTCTATTGGCTGAAGTGGGCTGAAAGCTGCCCTTTGGGAATTCCAAATATTTGTAACTTCTTGGTAGGGTCAGATGAGTGAAACATATATAGTGAAACATATTTAGAGGCATGACAGTGAAGTCAGCTAGGGATTGAATAGACATGATACACTCCCGGGACTTCCAGGGCACTACTTGGTGAATAAGCTCAAAGAACACTCTAGAAGGAACCTGAGGTTAGGCCAAGCCTCTTGTAACTGGATTTCCCCTGTAAGGCTGAAAGGACAAAAGACTGATACACAGTTCCTCATCTGCTGTGAAATAATTTAATGAAAAACACTAAAAAACAGGAAGTCACATCCACTGGGACCCTCATGACTGCAACATGAAAGGCATTGTTGCTCCTACTTGTGTACATCTTTGATGCAAGAACTGAAAGTGCTGCAGCTAAAAGGCATGGACTCAGATCTGTGATGATTCTGAGAGGCTTTATTCATTCACACTAAGCCTTCTATACACTTAGGAGGGTTACAGTAGTTTCCATTAGCATAACAATCCCATGTTGCTTAACTATAAACACACTCCTGTTTTGCCTTCACAGTCACCGGGCTTAACTCTTTATCACCTTTCCCATGGTCATGAGTTTTCTCAGTACTTTAACTAAAGCCTGAGAACTTGTTCCACAGTCTATCTTTAATTTCTAAACAATCTTCTTCCCACAGAAAGTAATTTCTTTCAGCCCTGATTCAGCACAATACATGTTTACCCAAGAAAACTACTGAATGTCCTTGCAATCTAATATTAAAACCAAGAACCCATTCCAGTAAACATCTTCCTCACAAACAATGGCTCTAATGTAGTACTCATCTCCCAGCAGTATTGAGAGGGAGACAAACCCACAAATTTTTAATCACCTGCTAAATAAGCCACATTATTGTAAACTCAGCCCTGCTGAGAAGAATGACCACCTCAAACACTCTAGCTGCAAGCATCAGCCTGTAATAATCTTCAGAGAGCATTACCGTAAACTTTTGAGTGAACAGCCCATCATCCAGTCCCAGGGTGGCTTCTGTGTCGTTACGCATAACCACCAGATGCTGCAGTGGTGCTGCCCCTCTTTCTATGGTAAGAAATCTTCCCTTTCCACACAGAACAGAAAATACAAACCTTGCATCTACTCACTGGGAGAGAAGTCAGAGCTGACAAATGAATTTCCCATTTTGGTTGCTGACCTGCTATTTCACTAGTCTTTGCTCATTGCTCAAGAGATTTTAGGTTTTGCATTTTTGCAAATATTAGATTTTGCAGCAATTGCTTTGGTATCTAGGTATGAAGGATTTTATTACTGATTCAAAACTCAGTGATGCACATGGACCTTGGAAGTCTCCTGTTTTAGAAACAACTACAACAACAACAACAAAAATAAAAACATTACATTCCTTTCTTTTTAAAAGGAAGTGACCCAAAGAGTTATTGCAGGACTTTAATTCACATACTGAAATGCTTTTATTACTATTAACTAAACAAATATGTAAAAAATTTCTATCAATTAATGAAACATCTAAAGCTGTAAGGAAAGCACTAGGAAGCTTTAGAAAATCTTTGACTTCTTATATCACTGAAGTCATCAACTATATTGTAATGTCCTGAAGAAAACATGGGCTTTCTCCTTCCACTGTTCAACTACATATACAACTTTTTTTTCTGACAAATTCAGTCTTATGAGCCTCTCTGGCCAAAGGTTTGAATAGAATATTATGAATTAATGTCCTGTTTCACATCCAAGTTAACCATTTGTTAAAGCAAGTCATATGTTCTAAAAAGAGAACTCAGTGCATGTGAATTACTGCGTGAGATACTTAGCCTGAACAGAAAGCAAGCCAACCTGGAAAAGATTTTGAATGATAACTGAAAAGTACTGTATTTTGTAGATGACAGGACATTTAGAGGTATCAAGTCAGAGAATAGTAGGTTTGACTACAAAGGGGTCCTAGAAGTCCTATGTATACCAGTAAAATCAGCAGCAGGTGTGTCAAAGCCAAGATTTCAGTATTTATTTTAAAAAAATCCTACACAACGTATCTTGTTTGCCAGGCCCTCAGATCCAACAACCGATCTTCTCTGGTCTGCAAGTTCCAACTGGACAGTGTGTAGGCAGGAGAATCTGCCAGCACAGGTTGGTGTGCAGTCCAACCCACAACCCCCCAGGAGAGCCACCCTGGGCATTTTTTAGGTTTCATCCCTCTTTTTGAGCAGAACAAAGCACTTCCATTTTCACTCTTTGCTATACCTTGCTCATCTAAGACCTGCTCCTCTGCAGGAAGCCAGAAAGTCATCTTGTTTGCTCTTATCCTGAATTTTCTTAATGGAAAAAACAAACATTACTGGTCTTCTCTTCCTCCAGCTCTGACTCAGTTAGACATATCCTAGCCACTCTCCAGATACCCAAGATCTTCTCCAGATTTGTAAGAAACATTGACACTCTTTCCACGCTACTCCCATGTATCTTTAACTTCCCCTTTCCTGTTTATCTAATGGTTTTCCTAGAATTAGATGCTTTTAAATTCACTTCATCCAGGCCCAAACCATGTGCAGTTCTATTGTAGGCACGCTGGACACTAAAAAACACCCTGTGGCACTTGGCTGCATGGTGATGTTTATAAGGTCATCTAGGACGACCTGTACTCTGACATTGTTCTTCAACACGGACGTCACAACACTGACCTTGGCCAATTTATCAGTAACTGGCTGATTTTGCTGACAGCCAGGGCAGTGAGCTCTCGTCCAGTCCCAAGAGAGAAACAGAGGTCCTCCTCCTAGTGATCAAGAAGTAGTTACTATTACAAAAAGTGGTATATTTTGATTTAAGCTAAAGTAAAGTTTCATCTAAGTAACTATATTTTTAAAAAGTTAGACAGAATATCCCTCAGCATGTTTTATTTATAGCTGGTTTTTTTCAAATAGTGTTTTTCCAGACACTGTTCACACAGAAATGATAACATCCTGTGTTAAGTATGATACGTGCTGAACAGGTATGTCTTCTTCACATCTGTTTGCTTTCTTTCCCTATCTAAAATACAAGGTCAGACAAAGAAATGGCTCCAAAGCTCCAATCAGCAGAGATTTGGTTGTTGTCAAATTCATAATAACATTAAAGTTAAAGAATACGCATAATATTTCTGGGAAAATTTATACATATGCATGTAAGTGGGAAACAGATTCTGTCCCCAGCTCTTGTCTTGTTACACATGATTAAGGGAAATCATTCCCTCATGCGTCTAGTGCTGAAATAAAGAATGCCTTCTTTCTAAAACTCCAAAACTAGTCTTGGAGAGTTTATTTGCTGGCATTTTCAGTAGTGCTATCTGTTAGGAAGCAGTCCTGTGGAGAAAGTGGTGAGTCAAGTGAGGCCCCTTTGTTTCCAGGTGCTGGACTCCAGGACAAAGGCTGTTGAGTGGCACTTGTGGCCATGTGCAGCCCCTGCCCGTTCCAGCACCGCAGCAGCGCCCTGGCTAGACCCACTGCCCACACCAAACACATCTCCCTTGCCACAGCCGCCTGGGTGCAGCCATTGCCTCGGAAAGGCGAAGTCTCTGTGAGTGGTGAGCCCGGACCTCCTGCCCACCGCCCTGGCCACTTGTCCTCCCTCATAGAATCATAGAATCACTTGATTGGAAAACACCTTCGAGATCATCAAGTCCAACCATACCTGTCCACTACTAAATGATCCCTGAGCACCACATCGACGTCTTTTAAACACCTCCATGGATGGTGACTTGACCACCTCCCTGGGCAGCTGTGCCAGTGCCCGACAACCCTTTTGGGGAAGAAATTTTTCCTGCTATCTAATCTGAACCTTCCCTGGAGCAACTTGAGGCCATTTCCTCTTGTCCTATTGCCTGTTGCTTGGTAGAGGAGACCAACACCCACCTTACAACAACCTCCTTTCAGGCAGTTGTAGAGAGTGGTAAGGGCTTCTTAGCCTTCTCTTCTCCAGGCTGAACAACCCCAGTTCCCCCAGCTTCTGCCCTTAACACTTGTTCTCCAGAGCTCCATTGCCCATGTCTGGACATGATCCAGCCCCTCCAGGTCTTTCTTGTAGTGAGGGGCCCAAAGCTGGACACAGGATTCAACATGCGGCCTCATCAAAGCTGAGCAGGGGGGCAAAATCACTTCCCTGCTCCTGCTGGCCACGCTGTTTCTGATACAGGCCAGGATGCCACTGCCCTTCTTGGCCACCTGGGAACACTGCTGGCTTCTCCTCCACCCCCCTTCACCAGCTTTGTGGCCCTTCTCTGCTCATGCCCTCCCCTCGATGCATCCCACTGCCCCTCCTCGCTATCCCTCGCCTCCCACTGCCCCCCCATCACTGCACCCACATCGCTGCCCCCAATTGCTCCCTACTGTCCCCCTCTGCCTCCCATCACTGCCTCCCATCGCTGCCACGCCCTCTTGCAGCCCCCCCTGCTCCCCCCCTACTGCCCGCCCGCCCCTCCGCCCCCGATCCCTCCTCCCCTCGCTGCCCGCCCCCTGTCCGGGCGGGCGTAGCGCGGCGGGGCGGAGCCAGCCTGCCCCACACCCCCCTCCCCGTGGCAGCGCCCGGCGTGTCCTGACGGCGGCGGCGGCGAGGTCGGTTCCTCGCTCCTCGGTGAGCGCGGCCCCCTGCCCCCACCTCCCCATTCCCTTCCTCCCCTTCCCGGGCGGGGAGCGGGACAAGGCAGCACGGGCCGGGGGGCCTTGCTGGGGCGGGAGCGGGAAGGGGCATGGAGCGGCGGGAGCGGGCGGCTGGGGAGCGGTTGGAGTCTGGGGGGGACCCAGCTGGGACCCCGCTGAGGCTCGACTCCAGAGCCAGATTCTCCAGAGCCGGGGAGGAAGAGCAGGCTCTGCTGGAGGGGAAGAATCGGAATGGAGGAATCGCAGAATCGTGGAATGGTTTGGGCTGGGAAGGACCGTAAAGCCTGTCCAGTTCCAACCAGGGACACCTCCCACCAGCCCAGGCTGCTCAAGGCCCCATCTAACCTGGCCTTGAACACTTCCAGGGAGGGGGCATCCGCAGCTTCCCTGGGCAACCTGTGCCAGTGTATCACCACCCTCAGCGTGAAGAATTTCTTCCTGATGTCTAACGTAAATCTCCCTCTTCCAGTTTAAAGCTGTTCCCCCTCGGCCTGTCATTACTTGTCCTTGTAAAAGGTCCTTCTCAGCTTTCTTGTAGCCCTTTCAGGTACTGGGAGGCCACTGTAAGGTCCCCCCGGAGCCTTTTCTTCTCCAGACTGAACAACCCCAACTCTCTCAGCCTGTCCTCACAGCAGAGGGGGTGTTGTGCCTGTTAGTGTTTTCTTAATACCTCAATAACAGGGGATAGTGCACAGTGTACCTGCCAAGGCAACCCACTGTGTGGCAAAAAACCGACAAAACTGCAGCATAAGTAGGTAAGACAGAGAAGGTATGGGAGAAAAGCATTAGAAAATGAAGCTTATAGTAATGTAAAGTGACAGGGTTTAATAGTTTGGGGTTTTTTGGTTGTTTTGCTTGTCAAAATCATCTGCTTTGCATTCATGGCAGGTGCACCTGCTCCGTAACAGTAACAGTCATAGAGGTGGTGGCACAAATGCAGGTATTTGCCTCCTGGTTTAACCTGGCTGAGGGCTGTAGCTGTGGAGATACCGGGTTTCAGAATCTGGATTAGATGTACGTTTGGATTAGTACCTGTGTATCTGTTCAGCACATTGTCATGTTTCATAACATCACCACGGTCCTCTGGTATTTTTTAAATACAGGTTGTACTTTGTTACTTGGTTTCCACCTTAAAGCTAAGGTAGGTGTCAGGGAAGGGAGGGGGAGGATGGAGAGGTCTCTACTACAGTATTCTCTAGTATCAGCGGGAAACTTGATCTAAAAGAGAGGATTCTCTGTCCAAACAAATGGAATTGAATTAATATCTCTAAGCATTCAGTGCTGTTGCTATTGTTCAGACTGGCTCATTATCAATCCACAATACTGAAGTAAAGGAAGACCACCCTAGAGAAATATTAATACTGGAATGTTTATTTAGTATTGCCTTGCTTAAAATCAATTGTGCTCCATCAGAATGTCCTAATAAACTTCTGGGGATTGTTACTTCTTCAAAGAAAGTAAGAGGAATTTAATGTGCATAGGATAGGAAGTGCAGCTGACTCTTGTGCCCTTTGGGATCTGTGGTGTGTGTGAGGAGTTATTTGGAAAATTGTCAATACTTTGCTTATTCTGGACTTTATAAGATGGAGGAAATTCCTAGAGAGGTTTTCAGAGTATGAAGGAGTCAGATAATTTAGTGATGCTTTGCAGAGTATATCATGCAGACTACTGCTAAAGTGAAGTCTGTAGGGCTTTTGAACTGCATTTTTTGTCATATCACATCTGTAATTTGTCACCTTTCTTTCCCTGTTGCTCCCTTTAGCCAGAGGATAATACACTCCCACTTCTATATATTCAATGAAGTTTTTATAGTAATGGTGTAAGAGCTGAAACAGTAATTGCAGGAAACCACAGAAGAAATACTGATATTTAAATAGTGAGAATAGCAACAAATCTCTTTTGCTAGTGTTTTCTGACATAGACTTTCACTGTAGGATTTCACCACATCGTAATTGGCAATTTTCTCCTTCCCTGAAGTAACCATCCACTTAGGATCACTGGAAGGATATGAATTGCAAAGTGGTCCCTTCCCTTCTTTTGTAATGGAGAGAAGGTGGAGAGTAGTCTTAATTTCCAGTCTTCTCTGTTTGTGTGAATAGGACGTAAGAATTTTTCAGGGTTCTTGCCTTCAGTGCTGCCTAAGGGAGTGGTTAATTCAGAAGATTTCCTCTAGGTATGTGGCACTTCCTTGCAGGAACTGAGACATCCCACAGTTCTAGGGTGACGACTCCAGAAATATGTGAAAGAGGGTGTTTGGGTTTTTTTTTTTATCATTCCCTTCCCAGCCTTTTGGTGGAAAGCTATTCTGAAAAAGCCAGTTGAATTAAAAATGCTTTGTGGAAACGCCTCTCCAGGGAAGCTTGGCTAGTAAACTCTGGTAACAGCTAGTTGAACTTGATGAAATCTTAACAGATATGCACTTGCTCTGTTTACAGACTGAAGCTATGGATGTTTGAAAGCTGGATTCATCTACACGAACACTTGAATAGCTGCTGAGATTGTAGGGAGCAATTTTTGTTGTGAGAAAATTATCTTCCATTATTTCCAGAACACAACTTTGAGATGTGTTTTGAAATGGCATGAAATGTTAGGACTTTTCCCCGCACAATGCCAGATTTATTTCACAACAGTGGTAATCTTCTCATTGATTCTTCAGCCTGAAAGGACACCTTTGACCTACCTGTCTTTCACAGGTCTGAAACAGTTCAGATGGCAAATTGCACAAAAGATTTTCAGAGGTGCAGAGACAGCAATTGGCAGAGCTGGCACAATGGTAATGGTGTGGGTAGAGTGCTGATTCACAGTACTCCCATTTTGTTTCCCCTTCCTGTGTACCTCTGCAGTGTTCCTTCCTCCCTTCACGTGAGCCTTTTGAAACAGATGGACTAATACTGATTATGTCTTTTAATCCTGCTTGCTGAAATTGAAACCGAATTTCAGACTGAACTTTTGTACGGCCTTACAGCACTCTGTATTCCAGACTTCTTGCAGTACTTCCGTGTTAAACTTATAAGTGGGAACACATTCCTGTGTATTACACAGGATTTTATTTTATTCATTTATTTATTTTATTTTTTTTTTTACTAAGAGCTGGTTCTTTGTTAAAACTAGTCTGTGCTGTGTGTTTGTTAATGAACAGTCTGAGACTGCTAACATAGGGAAAATCAGCAAGTTTGTACAGAGATAGTAAGTAGGTTAAAGTTCACAGTTGCTCTTTCAGGGTGGAAAAAATATCAGAGCTTCATTTTTCAGTATTCTGTAGCCTCCAAATAAGCTTTCCTGTATTCTCAGACATAATACTGCTCATTTTCCTGCAGCAAAAGGAAATTATTCTCTACTTTTTAACTAGGACACTCTGTGGTGAGTCTGCTGACACAGCATTCCCTTAACTCTTAATGCCAGCTTAATTAGGATCTGGATTTTGTTAGCAGTAAGGCTAGATTGCGTTCCAGGGGCTGTCTGAGGATGCTAGATACGTGTGCTTGCCTGGGTCACCAAAAGCTGATGAGATGCATAGAGTAGAAGTGTTTTGACTATCCCTTAATTAGTAAGTGTACTAACTATGTTGAAATGAGGAAGGAAGTAGCATTTGGCTTTCCACAGGGATAACTTAAGGGACTTTAACATCCACATCTTGGAACTAGGCACACTTCTAAACTTCCAGCTGACTTGGCGATGGAGTTGTTTTAAGATCTGAAGGTTTAATTTTAAACTCTTGATCTGTGCAGTATACAGATCATATGAATATGCACTAGTAAACTGTGCAGAGCACTGGAAGTGTAGCATATTATGGCTCTGAATAAATAAATATTTTAGCATTGCAGTCAAAGCTTTGTGTATCAGGAGAAAAGCAGCGACATCTGCAATTCAGAGTCCTGTTTGAATTCCCATACAGAGTTCCTCTTGACAATTAAAGTTGAAAGGGGCTCGCTCAAACTTTGCTTAGAGAGTGCTTAAAAAAGCCTCCTTTATGTATGACTACATTTTCTTCCAGCATGCAGTAATGTTGTAGTTTATACCAGCAAAACAGTTGCTCAGCCATGAAAATGTTAGTGGGCTTCTCTTTAGGGATCTATATGTAATAATGGAGTTCTCTGTTACAGAGAACCACACAGATTCTTTCTGAAATCTCTGATTGCTAGCACTGAAATCTGGTCACTTACTGCTTACAGCAGTGCAGCACTGTGTATGTCTTGTGTAGGTGCCTTATCTGTCACAGGTAAAGTAAGAGCTTCTCAAAAGAAGAAACCTGTGTTTATTGCAGCAGTAGTTGCGCTCATCTGTTCTGTGCTATCCAAAAGGAATTATAGCTAAATACAGAACAAGATTCTGCTTGTTCTAGAAATGGTGTTGATCTTTATCCAAATGCTGGGGGCGTTTGTGGTTTTTGGGGGGTTTTTTTGCTAGTTTTGTGTGTGTGTGTGTTTTGTTGTGTTGGGTTTTGGTACCCTTTGCCCCCGAATAACAAGAACATTTTTCTTACGCAGCCTAGGTATTTAAACTGATGATTTTTTGCACCGCAGAAATATCTACATTAGGTTTTTGTTTTTGTTTTTGTTTTGTTTTGTTTTTTTCTAAACTAACATGAATATTTTCCTTTCTTGCTTTTCAAGCAAGGTAGATGTACACAGAGCATGCTGCAATTCCAATAGGACAGAAGTTCCTATATGATGGACCTGCTAAGAGATCTTTATTCATGGCCAAGCCATCTAAACTTGGGTAAACTGGAAGTAGCCATCAACATTTTTAATTAAGGCCCATTGCTGAGTAGAATTTGAAACCATGAAAAAAGCTACTTAAGTTGCAGAGGCTCCTTTTCTGCTGGGGAGCTGATCAATAGCCCTCAGTTTAAGAAGGGCTGTTCAGCTTTCTGTAATTCTTCATAGTGTCAAAAAATGCATGCTCAGTATTGTCTTGAAGGATTTGCTGCAGCTTCCCTTAGATTTGTTTAGTTCCTTGCTTTTACTCTTTAAAGTTGCTTGTCACATACTTGGCAGCTAAGCACAGATACACACGCCTCCATACACACACACACAAATGTCAATAAATTGGGTGGACAAAGCAAAGGGAAATAGCTTGGAGGAGTATGAGGAGAAAATATAATTGCAGTGAAAGGTAGTAAGGTCAGACTCAGTATGGATGGAAAATACTATATTTTCCAAGCAAGGCCACCAGTGTTACTGATGTCTTCTGCCTTACTACCAGGGCAAGGGCTTTTATCACAGCAGTCTTGCCAACTCACCTCTCCTTTTCCCAGTTTTCAGTTGGAAGTTTATTCACAGACTTCCTGCAAGTACTGGCAAGTCTGAGCCTTTTCCATTTTCATGATGGCTGATAAAATACCATCTTTGCTTTGGCAAAGTGTAACCTTTTATAGCATTCGAACGTCTGGTGAAGTGTTCAAATTAAACTGCTCTTTTGTTGCATGTGCTTCCCAGTGATCACAGAGAATTTATCCACTCTCCAGGAAAAAGAGCTTTTACTGCTTCGAATCTGTTTTAGTCAAACCATTATGTGTTTAGTTATATTAATAGATGCTTAAAATGAACTCTTCCTGTTGATAATGAAGGCACCCTCACATAATTTGAAAGACAACAACTAAGAAAGCAAAGATGGAATAGAAAAGGCACTCTCCCTGAGTGAGATGAATAAGTCCATACCAAAGTGCTCAGTGACTGTACCTGTTCTGTTCCTGCTTCATGGGCTGAAGCTTAGACAGAAGTTGTCTCCTCCAGAGGTTTTGATTTGTCCTCAGGCACTTCTATAATAAATGTGATTATCACTAATCAGGAGTCCTTTACCACCACATATATCGTGCTACAAAAGAGCGTGATTTACCATCAGTGTGTATTTTAGCAGAAAAGTTTTCCATATTGTTGCTGGTGTTGATTTAGCACAACAAATGAAGAGAAGAGCAATTATGTTTTTTAAAAATATTTTTTTTAGTGGTATAAAAAATCGTTAAATTTTTTTTTAGTGATATTAAAAAAAAGCGGCTAAACAGCTCACATTTTTCCTCTCTACAGTCTTCATGAGGTAGTTTTGGGAAGTGCAAAACTACAGGATTTATCAGGGAGCTTTCTCAATTCCATTCCTTTCAGTAAAATTTCAACTTGTTGGAATTGTTTCAAGACATGCTGCTGCTTTTTAAGGGCTCTGAACTACAGTCCAGGACCCACAGTCAATTAAGAACATGCTTTAAATAATATCTCAGTGACTGATCTGAGTCCTTTGCTAATACAAGGTGTTGTGACCTGATGAGTACTGTGTTTATGTTGGATGTGCAGAAAAGTTACATCAACTTAAGACTTGAAATCAACACAAGCAGCCTGTGTTTAATACTGTCATTTTTTTTTTAAAACAAATTGATTTTAAGTTAGATACTTAATTATTTTTTAGGCAATCCATTTGAGACTTTAATACGCTTTGAGTGTGTAATGGCTTTTTCCTTCTGCCCCCTTGGGGTTGTGCATACTTCCTGTGTAACGTTCATCGAATGATGTGGTCATAGAGATATACACACACAGTACAACTGGTAGGCATTTTTGCACTGATTTTTTTTTTTTTGCTAGTGAGCATCTGAGCTCTCATGGTGGAAGCTGAGTTCACTGACCCACTTAATACAGATGAAGTGAGGAATGTTGTTGCACTAAGATTTTGCTAGTGGATAGCTTGTGTTACCAGAGAGTTTTGAACCCTTCTGTGTCATATCTAGGGATACAGACACTATGGAACAGCTGTACAGCCAAAAATTCTTTACCTACTCTGAAGGGCAAATGTTGCATGCACAAAAAGTCTTCGTTTTTTATATTTGGAAAGTTATGATCTCATCCAAATGAATTTGCATCTCCTCATACTCATGTTTAGGACCTTTCTGCAGTTTTGCTTCTCTGCAGGGAACAGAGGTGGAGCTGGGAGAGAGAAAAGCCAGAAATGGGATGTTCTATGATGAGCTGATGTGCAGTCTGTAGGTGAATTTGATGAGTATTCTGATTAATAGATGGAGCCAGGTGACACAATGCTAAGCATGTATTGATGTAATAAGGTGACTGGAAAACAACATGGTTAGTTAGGGTGTGTAGATTTAAAGATGATCCTCATTAGTATGAGTCAAATTATCAGTTTTCACAGAATTGTGTTAGTAGGCACAGAAAGGGCTGAAATAAAGCTGTTGTTTGCCTGGTACACATTATACAAGTCATGCAACCCTTTGAAGAGCTTCCTGTAATGAGATTCTGCTTTTTTAAGATTTTTTGTTTAACTCTTCAGTTGAACCATTTTTCAGTCAGGTGAAACCCCTGGAGTCTTAGAACTGTGTCCAGAATTGCGTGAACACTAAAGAACATGTGTTTTGATACCAGGAGAGGGTGAATAGCTTGGGCTAGAGTCACTGCTGTTTTCCAAGGCAAGGATGAGCACCGTTTTCTGTGGGTGGCCGGTGGCTGTTACCATTAGAAACCTCTTAAACTGTACTTCTCTCTTCCTGGAGGCCACTATGTGTAACCCCATTTCAGATGTGACCTTCATGCAAACAGTTTTGAGGTTATTAGGCAGAAGATAAAAGTGCTTTCTTTGGTATGTGTGATCAGCTGTTATTGTCGTCATGTGGCACTGGCCATGGTCAGTGCATGTGACCCAGTGCACTGTGCCAGTCCCAGGCAGACAGATGTCGGCTCCCATGTGTCCTAGCCATGTTTACATTTCAGTGCCTGCAAAATGAGAATAAATATTCTGTACTGCAATCACAAGTTAATCTGTGTCTACCTCTGTGATTACTTAAGAAATTCTGGTGTACTTAATCTGCAGAATATTGCTCCCTCAGATCTTTTGGCAGATCACGAGCTTGAATTCTGTGCTGTGGCTACTTGGTTTATAATTTACCATCTGGAAACAGTACTTGGCGTGACTGAGGCTTCTCAGGCTCTGTGAAGTTTGCTACAGCAATGCTGTCAGTTGGTATTTTTTCTAGATATTTTACTCTTTGCAGGAATTTCTAAATGGCTTACAATGTTGTAATAGAGTTATTTGCTTTGGCACAACCACGCAGGTCAAATGAATATTGTTTAGGCCTTTGTCACCTCACAGTTTGGCATATTTGTAACTCATTGATGGAAGCAGGTTTGTACTGAAGTATCTCATCCTGTGAACTAAAAATGCTGTGTTCAGGGAAGAGAGTGATGTCTGCCAAATAAACAAGTACTTAAGGTATCATAGCATCTTGAATTGCTGCTGTGGTTTGCCAAGAGTGTGACTTGCATGGGAAATACTGCAGCTGCAATTTATACTTAAATGACAATATGTCAACTGAGTACAGTGGACTCGTTATGGTCATACCAAAGTAATGATCTTCTACTTTCATCTGTCAGGGGATATCGCAGCATTTCCAGTCTTCAGCAACCCTTAGACTTCCCCATGAGAAGTAGATATGCAGAATCTCAGCTTGGAAGGCAGAAAATAAAGCTCATCAGTCAAATAGCTGACAGGGAAAGAAAAGAAGCAGTTTATTTTGATCATGCTCAATTATGGAAGCACAGCGTTTGTTTAAAAGAGGAATATCTCAGTAGTTCAAAGTATTTAAAGATGACACCTAAAACTTGGTGACCTTGTGTGAGGTATGGGTATCTGCAAAGCTGGGAAGAGGAGTCTCAGAAACTGTACTGTAGATGGGAACATGAGAGTTTCTTTTACAGTATCTTGCTCTTTACATCCTGGACCTTCCTTTGCCACCATTTCTGCTATATCTCTGTCACAATCAAAGCTCTAACTTCATTGTTGTCTTCAAAGTAAATGAAATACCATTTGTGCTGGAATACCTAAAAATTCCCCATAAGTATATACCCTGAACAGTCAATGAGACTGACAGGTGACATAAATTAATTCACTCTTAGGCCTTGCATTTACTGTTTTTAACAAATACTGGGCTTTTACATACCTTTGCACCAAACGGTTGCCAGGGCCTGCCAAAGGATGTGCATTTCATAGCTTGTTGGGTTTTTTTTTGTTTTAAAAACTGGGGCAAGGGAAGACAATGTTACTTGAATGAAGACAGGAATAGTGCTGTGGGAAAACAACAACAGATCTGGAAATTAGGCCTGTGATTCTCTTTCTCCTAAAAACATTTTAATCGTGACTGGGAATGTTGCCAGGCACTGGAAGAGATGCTGTTATATCATTAGCTTATTCCTTGGCATGCGCTGATCTGAGCCAATGCTCCCAAAAAATCCCTCAGCAGAGTTGAGGTCTTAAGGGCATCCTAGGAACTGTTCCATTAGGCAGGTTGCATGCAGTTAACCTTCTCTACAGATTGAGAGATGCTTCTAGAATGAATTTAGGACCTTCTGTGCTAGTTGGCCTTGATATTAGGAATATCTCAGGGTACTTCCTGTAATTTGTATAAGTGAACCTTAAAACACCTGGCTCCTAGTGGAATGATTTATTCAGTAAACCATTAGGATAGGCACAAAAAAGGAAAAGATCTCAAACTAGAATGTTGTTTTTACAATGTTGTTTACAACAATTGTCTGCTATGTTGTTGGTGGTGATAACCCTAACAAACTTGAAATAAGGAGAGTTCCTAGTATCTCTGGTAGTCATGGTTTGTAACCTCAGTCTATAACACTTTCTGGCTCAAGTAAAACTATTACGGTTTCTGGTTTAGCTGAATTGTTTTTCATTTTGAATGCAAATCCCTGTCTGTTTAACCTTAGAGCAATGCCACTTAAGAAATGGGACAACCTTGGCCTGGTGGTTCACAAAAGCCTAAAGGCTTTTCTAGAAGCAGTGTAAAGAAGAGAATAGTGCAGACATTGAACTTCCATTATAAACCATGTGGTTGTATCCGTATTTTTCACAACGCTCCTATCTCCTGCAGAACTTTTATCTCTGAGACCTTGTTACAGGTAGATTTGTAGGGGAAAGGGCATGACTAACACAGACTGAGCAGTAACTTTTTGTCTAGTACAGGCCTTGTATGTGGGACATATCTGCTGTGGGCTGTGTACTTTGTTTGCGGGACGGATGTCATGGAAATGGCTTTGATTTTTATTTTGTGTTTCAGGAACACCAAGGGTCTTGAATAACCATGAGGAACCCTTTTGAACGAATTGTGGAGCCACTGGACCCTAAACAGCCTCTGAAGAAGTTCTTTAATCTGAACAAATTGGAAGATGCAAGATATGGTATGTTGGCAACATAAGGAAAGCGTTTTCTTAACATTAATGAACAGAACGTGGAGAGATGTTGCAACATTCAATGATACTTGGTCTCTGGAGACAATTTTAGCAAAACTTAGTTCTGGAAATCTAGAACTACAGAAATACTGGCAACATCAGAGTATTATTTTCTCGATGTGCTGTGCACAGAGCAGGCATGTTTTTCTTGAGTGGATGAGGAGGACTAGGCAAAACTAAGAGCACAAGTTTTCTCATATACTGCTATGCTACTGTGAAAGGCTGGAAAGGATGTAACTCTAATAGGACTGAATAATCCAGAAAGATTGTTCAGCTTTGAAGGAGTAATAGCTAGAAAACCCTTTTTGAAGAGGCTTTTTCTTCAGTTTCTCTGACATTTCCTGAATGTACTTAGGCACCTTCCATATGGCACTGGTAAAAACCTTACAATCCATGCCACTGACTTATAAAGCAAGTATCTATAGCTTAGAGCTGTCTGTATTGGGTATTTTTCTTCTTTCAAAAAGGAAGTAGGTGATGAATGAAGATTCAGGAAGCAAGAGGAGGAACGTTTTCTGTGAATGTCAGCAGCACATATGCATTGCAGGCTTAGCACGTGAATGAGACTTTTTGTGTGAAAAGCAGAGATGAGTCTTAAGAAACAGATAAATACATGTATGGTATTATCAGTTGACTCATTCCAGAATTCCAAGATAAACTTCAAATTCTTTAAAGAAAAAAGAATGCAATTCTCACTATCCAGCAGAGAAACCGAATAACTAAGAAAGAGAAGAAGGAGGTTGGAAGGAGGGCGGAGAAGATTAAAAAGCTATCACCATCACCACAGAAAAAAACCCAAGAAATCGTTCTGAATGACTGTGTCCTAAATTTTTTTTTTACAATCACAGTAATAATGTCTTGCTGCCATTAAGTCACTTGTGTGTCGTGAGGGCCCAGTGCAGCAAGTTGTGACAAACTTCTGAAGAGATTTTTTTGAATGTAAATATTCTGAATGGAAATCAAACAGCTATTATTACACTGGACCAAGGGAGGGAGGAAGGACAGAGAACTTTTTTTTTTTTTCCCTTCACAACCATTGCTTATAGTAAAGCTGTCAGAACTGCTCTTATAATATTTTGTAATTTTGCAATCTTCTGTAAGTATTTCTATCTTGAAGAAGATTAGCAGAAGCACAGTCTTACTGCCATTCCATTCCATCCTCAATCTCTGGAGAAGAACAAACTGCCTAGACCACTAACACTATGTCAAGAAGAAAATTATGTTTTTGTAGTGCTGTGTTCAGTGACAAGAGTGAGAGGGAACTGCAGAGAAACAAGGTGAGCACAGCATGTTTTCAGAGTGGAGGACGGAAGAGCTGTGTGAAGGAGTCATTTCATCAAAAATCTCTAGTGCCTCACAGGGACTGATAATAAATCTCAAGTTATTGGGTAGGACAGGTCAGATAGCACTGACCTCCTGACAAAACTAGAGATTAGAAAAGGATGTCTGATAATTCGGAATAAACTCTTGTGAGAATATGGGGACAGCACTTGAGGACCCACCTGCCCCAGTCATGGAACTCTGAACTTGCTGACATGTGCCTTAAGGTATAAACTGAATTTACTTCTTGCCTCTTCCCCATGCAGCACGCCTTCCATTTTCTGTTCGTGTCCTCTTGGAAGCAGCAATCCGTAACTGTGATGAGTTCTTAGTGAAGAAGGAAGATGTTGAAAATATCCTCAACTGGAAAGTGGTGCAACACAAGAATGTTGAAGTGCCATTTAAGCCTGCAAGAGTTATTCTGCAAGACTTCACGTGAGTCTGATACTCTCCAAAGTTAATTAGAGTGGCTCTTGAAAGTGCAGTAATGCTCAGCTTGGGGTGGAGGAATGAGCTGAGGGAAAGGACAGTAGCGAAATGTTTGGAAAGACCTTTTCTGGTTGTCATGCTACACGCAACATTTGGAGAGGTAAGCACTCAGGATGAAAGCAATAAATAAAGTGCTTCTGGGATGCAGAAGCAAATATCTTTATGATACTCTTCAAAACAGAAGGGCAGTAAGTAGGATGGATACATTACATCCAAAGTGAGAGCATTCAGAGTTTGGGGGTAGTGGTGTTTGGGGGGTGGTGTGGGTGTCTCTTCTCTTCCCTGCCCCCCCTGCCCCTTTGGGCTCTGTTTCAATTTTCTAGCCTTTTCAGTTCTCATTTATCACATTTATAACCCACATCATTATTTTCTCTTCCAAGTCAGTATTATTCCACATGTGTCAGCCTGTAATAGTCCCTGGCAGATGCAGAAAGTCAGTTCTCAGATGCAACAGTAGCTTCTAACTGGTTTTAATATAGCATTTGACTTGCAAGTCCACGATCCTTTCTACTTTTGTTTTCTGCCTTTGTAAGAGTGTTCAGTTCATCCATGGTAAGCCTCATGCTGCTAAGCTGTCAGTTGATTTTATTTCTTGGAACAGTAGGTGTCTGTCTTTACAGTACGTAAAGTGTCTTATCTGTCATACCTTCTGTTTTGCATTTTCCCAAAGGTTGGCCAGGTGCTGGAGATCCCGTGCACCTCAGTTCCTAAAGATGTTAGGAAAAACTGGCAGAGCCTCTATTGAAAAATGCTGATTTCTTTCCTATTTTTTACCCACTGGCTTGTGTTAACATTTTAAAAAGTTGGAGCACAGAGGAAGCCGAATTTTTCAAGCAAATGTTTTCCCTTTGTTACTGCACTTCTTTCTTGCCCCCTACTCTCCTGCTGAATTGTAAAATTTGCCTTTACATCTGCAGGGTTGCTGCATTCACAAAAAAACCCCAAGCTCTTGAACAAGGGTCCTGGGTGAAATCTTTTAGAAAAAGACAGCTTTGGTAACTTTCCAAAAGCTATACAACAGTTGCATTAACCTGTCCTGGATTAGAATTATCGAATTTTCTAGAGCTGATCATTCTGTAATTATCCTGAGTTCTTCTAAGACTGTAGATGTATGTTGTGTCTGTTCCTGTGTATAACATCTGTAAGCTGGCAAAATAACTCTTCTGCTCCCTTCCTCCCACTCTGCCCTCCCTCAAATCCACCAAGATAGCATAACATAGCATTTGCTGTTTTCCTTGGAATATGCATATCCTGGGACAGCAGACTGCTTCAGACTGTTGAACAACATCAGTTAATTGTGTCAAGGTTAGATATTGTGGAGCCTTTTTTTTCTGTTTTTGTAAAAACTCAGGATTTTCAAAGTAACATTCTGTGGGAGTTACAAAGACTTTTCTCTTCTTGCATTGTTTCTGATATGTTTGAAAATAGTAATAACTTCCTTATAATCAGAACTGAAGACAGAACCTCTGGCTGCTTTGGGCTGCTCTTGAAGAAGCATAGAGCTATCGGTGTGTTACTGAATGCTTCCAGATCCTTGCAAGCACATCAGACAGCTCTTTTTGTCTCAGCAGCCAGGAAAGTCAGATAACTTGGTATGCAAGTGTTTCCCATACTGACTGAAAAATGTAGTGGTAGTACCTACTTCTGTAGAAGCTCAGAATAAATGTGCTGAAAAGCACCAGAAGCTTTGCTAAAATAAATTGGGAAACATGTATAATCTGTTAGATAAGACAGATGTTCAAGTGCCAGAATTTCTGGTTACTGCTCCTTGTTTGCTTATGACTAAACTTGGATTTAAAGTAGAGGACAGACAAAAGATTCTTATGTGCGTTACTTTGACTCTCTGTATAGTTTACCTACCTCACTTAGGAAGGAAATCTTCATTTAGGGATATAAAAATTGGGTTTGATAAGACATACAAATACAGAGAAGAAGGCCTGATAACTTTTTTTGAGTCACTTAAAGTTCAAGAGCTTGCAGGATTGTCACAAGATATGTGAGAAGGCTGAAATGTGAATGTTGGCCCATAGCCTGAAAATGTGCTGTTTGAATGTCATTTGTGGTACAATAAATTGTTAGTAAAGGTGAATGTTATATCTTATTTCTGCCTTTTGTGTTTGTCCAGTGATGTACGAGGGCAGTTAAATCCACTTCTGAAAATACAGTTATTCTGCAAAGGCATTTTGCAGTCATGTGCTTTGTAATTTATGGAATCTAATGCCCTGCTATGCTAGTTTCACTTGAAGTGTGGAAGGTACAAGATAGCCCCAGTTATAGAGAAGGTCCTTCTGTGCTTTGCAAAACTTGGAAGGGGTGACCCATACCTTAAAATTAGCTAAGTAAAAATACCAAAGAATCAACAAAAGGACATTGTTGTTTTCCCCCTCCCTCCTTCTTTTTTAAACAGACTGGGGAGAAGAGGGGAACAGAGCAAAAGAAGAGAAACTAGTTCAAGGTCCCAAAGGAATGCTGGCTAGGACTAAGTTTCCAGATTCTCAGCCAGCATGTTGAACCGATGAATTTTAATTTTAGCTTTTCATTCTTATGGTGCTCAGGATGTATGTACGGTTCTGTCCCTTCTGCTCTTCTGAAATTGTGTTCCCAGGGGTGTGGTGTGCTATACAATAATGATCCCAAGGCTCTGGGTGAGGTTATAGTTTGCTTTGTATGGCACAGTAGGTGTCTGTTCTGCATTTCAGGACCTTGTCTGTGTTTTTTTTATCGGTGTTTTATTTTTCCAAATTGATTTATCTTGCCTTTTTCTCTTCTGCTTTAGTGGGGTACCTGCTGTGGTTGACTTTGCTGCGATGCGTGATGCTGTGAAGAAACTTGGTGGGGACCCTGAAAAAATCAATCCTATCTGTCCTGCTGATCTAGTGATAGATCACTCCATCCAGGTTGATTTTAACAGGCGGTAAGGATGTGAAATAACTTACTTATTAATTAGTAGGTAAGGTGGATCCAGTTACTGATAATAAAAGTAGTTCTATTGGTGATATTCCTAGCATTTGAACTATAACATCCTACACTCTAAGAAGTGCTAAACTGTTGTATCAGTTGCTCTGAGATAGATGGGTGAACTTTGTTCTTTTTCTGTGGCGCATCTCAGCAGCACAAGTCTGGATTAAATGTTGATAGAAACAGACTCAGACCAGACCTAGTCAGTCCTCAGTGTGCTCAGTAGGCCCACAGTTACAGAATCATAGAATGATTTGGTTGGAGAAGGCCTTTAAGATTATCAAGTCCAACCATAAACCTAACACTACCAAGTCCACCACTAAACTATGTCCCTAAGCACTACATCTACTCATTATTTATATACTTCTGGGGATAGTGACTCAACGACTTCCCTGGGCAGCCTTTTCCAGTGCTTGATAACCCTTTTGGTGGAGAAATATTTCCTAATATCCAGTCTAAATCTCCCCTGGCACAACTTGAGGCCATTTCCTCTTGTACTGTTACTTGTTACTTGGGAAAAGAGACCCAATGTCCAGCTTGTTAGGACCTCCTTTCCGGTAATTGTAAAGAATGATGAGGTCTCCCCTCAGCCTCCTCTGGACTAAACGGCCTCAGGTCCCTCAGCCACTCCCCTTAACACTTGTGCTTCAGACCCTTCCCCAGCTCTGTTGCTCTTCTCTGGACATGCTCCATCCCCTCAATTCTTGTAGTGAGGGGCCCAAAACTGAACACAGGATCCTATATGTTGAGTGCAGTTACCTTGCTGGCTAGAATAGTCTGTGTATTTTTTGTCCTCTGTAGGAGATATTTTTGAAGCAAGCCACTTAAGTTATAGCATTGCAAAGAAGAAAATTCCTGTTAGGTGGAAGTAAAACCACATAAAGAGTACTTTTTCAGTGGTGATATTTAGAGGCTTTTCTAGAATAAAAATACTGAACTGAGCAGAAATTTATTGCAAATCTTGCTTCATAGAAGAATGTTACCAGACAGTTTTAAAATGTAATTTTTTTCCTACTTTTTTTTGTAACCGTAGACTACTAAAGATACCAATTTTCGCTGATGCTGTTTCATAGTTGACAGGGGAGAAAAAGGGCAGAAAAATAATAACTTATGTAACTGTTGAAAATTAACTCCTTTTAACACCTATTCTTAACACTAAGGAGTTTAGAAACAGACACAATTAGAAATAATCAACTAAATGGTCATCTCTGGGGTAATGGGTGTTGCAACACTAACCTACTAAACCATAAACCTAACCTTTTTTCTTTTTAATTTGCATCACATAATTTTTTAAGATCTCTGGGAAACAGAGCATATATTAGTGAACAAGACATGATTTCCGTCTTTAACGTAGAACAAAATCAACTATTATGATTCTTTTTCTGTATATTTTAATAACATTAATTTTATGTTATCAGTACTATCCAGGACTTAATTTAGTTAATTTTTTGTTAGTGGTTATTTTTGTCATAGCCTTATTTCTACTAGGCTCATGTATATATGGAGAGAACATTGGCCAGCCCTGTTCATAGGCAGCCAATTCAAATGGTAAGTTTGCTAGCCCTGTCTGCTTTGAAACACAGGGGCTTCTGGCAGCACTGTATCACTGGTGATAAACTCTTTTTAATTGAAGATGTAGGCCAATTGTGTTCTGGTTCCCTTTACTGTGTGACTTCCAATTTAGGCGTTGGAAATTTCACATTAACATGTAGCATAGCTTTACCCAAGCTACAAGTTTTAGGCCTGCCACATATATAATATGCAAATCGGCACTCACGTTTGGACCGAACTTCAAGTATTAACTCTTAAGTTTTCTTAAATCCTTTTCATTGATGGCCTGCAGATTACAACTGCAGTGAGATGAGATTGATCGGCATTACCCTGAGCTAATAACTCTTATTTTGTTTCAACCTTTGGGTATTTCTGACCAGACAGAGGGATGGTTTTGGTTTTGACAGCTAATTATTTTCACGTGCAGGGCAGACAGCTTGCAAAAAAATCAAGACCTGGAATTTGAAAGGAACAAAGAAAGGTTTGAGTTCTTAAAGGTAATGAAAGAATTAATCCTATTTGCACTGAGAAAAGTGCAATGAACAGAAGTTCTTCCAGTGCTTATGTGTATTGAAAATTTTTGACACCAATTCCTTCTGTTTCAGTGGGGCTCTCGGGCTTTTAAGAACATGAGGATCATTCCGCCAGGCTCTGGCATCATCCATCAAGTGAACTTGGAGTATTTGGCAAGAGTCATGATGGATCAGGATGGCTATTACTATCCAGACAGCGTGGTGGGCACTGATTCCCACACCACCATGATAGATGGCTTAGGAGTGCTTGGCTGGGGTACGTGCAGTAACATGTCATGAACAGTATGTTGGCTGACTAAGCTGTGTTTCACACTCTGGTGGGTTGACCCAGGCTGGCGTGTTAGCCCCTACCCAATTGCTTGCTCATTTCTCCTGCCAGCAGGATAGGGTAGAGTATTGGAAGGGCAAATGCAAAAAGAAACTCATGGGCTTACACAAAGACAGCTTAAAAAGTGAAGGGGAAAAAGAAAAGACCCAAAGAGACAAAAGCAAGTGGTACAAAGTGAATATTTGCTGCCTCCCACCAGCACACCGAAGCCAAGCCAGTCCTGGGCAATGACTACTTCAGAAAAATTATACCTCTCCCATTCCACAAATCCTCTGTTAGACTGAAGATGCTGTAAGTTCTATCTGAGTGAGTTAAATAAGGTCAGAGAGGCCATTGTGAACAACAGTGTTATGAAGTAGTTCCAGTACCAATAGTTTGCAGAATACTTGTAATAAATATAAATGCAAGTAATTCCTTTTTTTTCTTTTTTGGGTTGTAGTGGCAAACTGCAGTGTTGGAGTTATTGACTAAATTAGTAGGTATGAAATTAAAGTATCTGCAGTCACCTCACACATGCTAGCAAAAATTTTTATCTTCCTATGATATGGTGGTAGGAGCCCTATTGAAATAGATATTTTATGAATATAGAGGATGTGGTTTCAAACAGTGTGTGCTAGTTGTTCATAGAGACGCTTGTCAAGTTCCAAGTACCTCATGTGATGGAAGTAGTATGTTGTGGGGTTTTTGCCCCACTTGTACTATCAGAGCAGTATTGGTCAATTGAGACCTTCTGTCAGGGTGGAAGGATTCCTGCTGGCTTGGAATGCAAATGTACACAAGTTCACTTTATTTGAAACTGTGACATCTTTGGGATAAGAGATGTCTGTCTTATTCTGTATTTGTTTGCAACTTACATATACTGTCTAAACAAGTATCTTTCCTGTTAGTATTATTTAGAACGGTCTGTTATCTTTACTATAGTAATCTTTCCTTCTCTGAAATATCTTAAGTTTTTGTTTGGTTACCAATAGTCATGGTCTGCATACATTTCACTCATGACACACCACGTTCAGTACCATATCAGTCATAGTTTATTTATGCATTGCATGTTTTAAGTCATCAAATAAAACTTTTACAACTGTTATTGTTAAAGCCAAGCATCCTCAGAGTAAGTTACTTACATTTGCCTAGTATCCTACCAAATGTCTGAGGAACAGGATGAAAGTATGAAACGGAAACAAATTAAAAACCCAAACTTGTAGAAACTGAAGCAAGATGAGGAGTGCCTCTTAGGGGAATGCTAAGCCCGCTGGCTGTCTACCTTCTCTCCCCTTTCACACCTGAGTTTGGGTAATCACCAGTCAATTTTACTTTATGGGTTTATCCTTGACACTTCACTGTCTCTCAATAGTTGGAATTAATACTTCTGTTTCATACAGGTGTTGGTGGCATTGAAGCAGAAGCAGTGATGTTGGGCCAGCCGATCAGCATGGTGCTTCCTCAGGTGGTTGGCTATAAGTTGCTAGGAAACCCTCAGCCGCTGGTGACATCCACTGATATTGTGCTCACCATTACCAAGGTAATGACTGTGTCTACTGTTGTGCTGTTAATACTGGAAGCTATGCATGTTCTGTAGGATAGAACTACTGTACTGCATGCTTAGGAGCCCTGTGTCTGCTTCCATGTATTCATTTTGGGTTTTTTTAAGCTTTATACCTCTATGTGGGTTGGAATCAGCTGCCAAAGGACAACTGCAAATTTGCTATCCAAATCTGCTTCCCAGAAGCCAGATAAAATAGATATTTTATGGCCTGTTCAAATCCTCATGTGCAAACCTGTTTTGGGGCCACTGTGCTTGTAGAAGGATGTTGTTTCTCTGCTGCCTCAAAAGAAACGTGACTTTGCTTTCTGAAGGCCTCACTTGAAATAAGGCAATGTAACATATGAAACTGGTCAGTAAGCACTGCAGTCTGATTTCTTTGATCTGCAGATGTTTGGCTCGCATGTCATATGTTCATAATGTGTTTTTTCACTCTGTGAACTGTGACGGAATTAAGAGTATTACTGGGTCAGCACTAATGTTGTTGGAGCTCAGAAATCTGGTACATATGTTCATCATGGGATGATGTCTCTAGAGAGAACCTCTAAATGGTGAAAGCCAATATTTTTTTAATGAGTTCATCCAGACAATGTGTGTTCAGTCTTTTACAGTTTGATTCATGTACTTGTGCAGTTGTTTCTTCCTATTTCCCCATGTTTGCTGCCTCCAGACCCAACACTTTTCTCCTCTCCTTAGAATGTCATGTTGAGAAAAATACAGTTGTTCTAAGATAGACTAGTTTAAATAAAAGGAAGAGCAAGTTTAGAAGGAATTCATCCCTTCTACTTTGTTATTGAAACTGTGCATCTCTGTGTCCTTATCGTCATGATTTAGTTTAGCTTTCTGGTTTCAAATGACTATAGAAACCTTCAAAAAAGGTTTATCTGAAGTTAAAAGTGGCATTTCATAACATACATGCTCATCTTATTTGACATCTAGCAGTGACTCAGGCACTGTATTTTTATAACAGCACCTTCGCCAAGTTGGAGTCGTGGGTAAATTTGTGGAGTTTTTTGGTCCTGGTGTAGCCCAGCTGTCAATTGCTGACCGAGCCACCATTGCCAATATGTGTCCAGAGTATGGAGCAACAGCTGCCTATTTTCCAGTGGATGATATTAGCATTGGGTACCTGATACAAACTGGTGAGTGTAAGAAAATTAGAACTAAAAATTGGAATTGATAGTGAAATTGGAAGTAAGGCTTATGGTCTGTATGATATAGTTAGTAGTGGAGTCAAATCAGGTAGAGCCCTCTGAGGCCAAGTGCTCTTTTTTTTGATTCATATTTGCTTATTCAGGCTGTTTCTTGCTCTTCTGGCTCTTGCTCTTCCACATTTAGGAAGAGCCAAGTTTTAGAGTGTTTTGCAGCTAGCTGCTTGCTTAGCCGTGCCTGAACTTGGCTTGTCCAGCTGACAGAAGCAGGACTGTAAGATTTTGTTCTGCAGAAATCACGAATTCTGCTGAACTGCTGTGTTTCAGCAGAAATATCAGAGACTCACTAGAAAGTGTCTTGTAGTGCCATGTACAGTGTGAACAGTTGCTGCATTTTTTTCTGTCATATTCCTCAGTTCCATTGCATTTTATTTTTCTTTATCTGGCTTTCACCTTAGGCCGTGATAAAGAGAAAGTTATGTGCACAAAAAAGTATCTTGAGGCTGTGGGAATGCTAAGAGATTTCAAGAACTCCTCTCAGGACCCAGACTTCACACAGGTTAGAAACTACCCTGTTTTCTGGCTTCTTGCTCTATGTCCTGCCCTGTTTTAGTTGTGAAAGTTGTCTCTTTTTCACAGAAACTAAGAAACAGTCAAAGTCAAGAGACTCCGTATCCTTTTGCTTGATCCACAGAGCTGTCTTAACTTAGGGCCCAGTGGAATACGTTGGCTGGCTGTCCAGGAGTGAAAACTTGGGCATAAGTATAGTTTGGCTCTCAGTGGCGCTCTAGCTAGTGCGGATTCTCCAATGTGATCCACGTAGTTTTGAGAAGTCCAGTCCAGACTCAAACACTGTTATGAAGATAGTGTGCGCATTGTTTGTGTAAGCCTTGTCCCAATTTTACCCTTCTTCTGTTCAGCAACTTTATTTTACTGTGTGAATCAGAACAGTTAGAATCTCTGTGTAATAACCACAGTCCAAACAAGCTATTTTCCATGCAAGAAAATTGAGATCTTGCTCTTGTGTCCAGGAAACTCAAGCATACTCCTGATTTTCTCTACAGTAAGAATTTATCTTTTAACTTACTCAACTTTGCATGATTATTCAAAAATCTTAGTAAATATGGAAAGATGCAGCATACTGTGAAATCAAAGTTGAAACATGGGTGAGAAATAGCAAAATATGATAATCTCTGTTTCATAATAGATATTGAACATTTTCCCCAAGGCCAAGATGAATAGCCAGTTTTAGTTTATGCCAGTACCACGATTTCTTCATATCATTGTTTTCTGAAGAGGACGCTGCTGCTAGCTTGTGAAAGGGCATTATTGTCTAAACCATCTACATTGTTCAGATGCTTGAGTCACATATTGGGTTTTCAATAACTGGGGTGCTTCTGAGAGCTACAGCTTGGAGCTGTCAGGGTCTAAAAGTAGAACTCTTGTTTTTCTTCTGGTCCCTTCTCAAATGTCTATTATAATTTCTGCAAACAAACATACAGGTGTGCAGACTTAGCCTTGGTTCAACGGCAAAGGGAAATGTACCTTTGGCTTGACTGGCTTTGACTGAAGCACAATACTGAACCACTCTTCTGTTCCTCTTACTGACAGGTTGTTGAGTTGGATCTCAATACTGTCGTTCCTTGCTGCAGTGGACCAAAAAGACCTCAGGATAAGGTTGCTGTGTCAGATATGAAGAAGGACTTTGAAACTTGTCTGGGAGCCAAGGTAGGGACTAGGAACATTTGGGCATACTTCTAAAAGTTGTCTAGTGTTCAGGAACTCCGTCTGGGGTTAACTTGTGTGTGGTTTGTTTGCCTATTGAAAAGTAAATGGGGTTGTTTCAAAGCAGGTTAAGAGATGTAAGTCAGTCTTAGGCCTAGCATGGTTTCTACTTGCACTATGGATTTCTGAACTAGCTGTGATATAGGTGTTGTTGGTTGAGCGGACGAAATAGCTGCTGCGTTGAGGTCTGTGCTAATTAGCCAGCTCTTCAGCTTTCCAAGCAGGTTATGCCTGGAGCTCCACAAGGTAGTTTTGCATTCAGTACTGGATGTATTCAGTAGTTCAGAGCTGCTTGTGTCTCCATGATTCTTTGGTGTTGGTGATAAAGACAGAAAAAAAAGGACCTCTCTATCTCATCCAGTCAAAACCAGTCATTGAAAGAAGAATGAGATTTTAATTTGAATGAATATACTCAGGCACTTAAGTTTCCAAAATCAGTTTGAATCCTTACCTGATATGGCATCCACCCTCGTTAAAGGCAGTACAGAACTCTAGTTATGTAAATCAAGAAACTTAAGCAATTTCCAGTAATTCTTGTTTTATTACATGTTGCAAACTATATTAAATGACTATGCTTTCAGATCTCTAAGCGTAATTTTTTGTGGTGTGAACATGGTAAAAATGTCTTACAGCTAAAATTGCAGAACTAGTTTGTAGTAACAAGGCTGTATGCGTTCAGGAATCTGGAGCACATGGAAATAAGAAGGATCTGAGCAGTCTCCAGAAGGATATATTCATGCAGGAAGAAAACACAAATACATTTTGCTGCCAGGGGTACCACTTGTATCAATAACCAGAGAATAGGATAGACTCTAGAAAAATAATTTTTATTGGTTGCTTTGACTGACTAGAGATGCAAGCCTTCACCATCAGAGCAAAAAGTGCTAGCATGTGAGAAGCCATGCTTCTCATTCATGAAATTCCCAGCCCATACTGATTTCCAGACAGAATATTTCTGCTGACCACATCCTATTGATTCTTACTTTCTCCTCTTGCAGCAAGGATTCAAGGGATTCCAAATTGCCCCAGACCGACACAACAGCGTAGTCAAATTTAATTTTGAGGGCTGTAGCTTCGAGCTTGCTCATGGTTCAGTCGTGATTGCTGCCATTACAAGCTGTACAAACACCAGTAACCCCTCGGTTATGTTGGGAGCGGGTAAGTTTGTTTGCTTAATGTACAGTTGCTTCTCTGTGGCTCTGTCTCTACGTTCTAAAGACTAAGACGGCAATGATGTAATTCTACATACGCAATGCTGCTTTTGCCATTTGGAGTGCTAAAACTGAAGTTAGGTCCCTAAGAGTAGCAGAAAGAATTCTGGAAAGAGTAGCTAGAAATGTGTGTTAAAGAAAATGTGTTTTTTTCCTGCACTGTCTTCTCTACAGAGCAAGCTGGAATTAAATTAACCAGGATCTTTGACTCTTGTTCAAATGCATGGAAGCTAATATATAGAGTTGAGAAGAGGCTTTCGAAAGTCATAGTGACAAGAAGAGGGACAGTGAGGAACAGTATGGCTTTAAGTCTGAAGGTGCTCTGATCTAGCAGCAGAGTACAAACATACACTTAAGTAGAGATGTATCATCAGGTTGTTAACTGCGAGAGCCTGAGGGCATGTGGGAGGTGAGCAGGGGGAGAAAATTGTGTTCTCTAGGATTGTCACCTTTCAGAGCCGTGCCATTTACATCTTAACTGCATCCAAGAGCTTTTTTGAGGTGGACTTTGTATCCCATACTTTCTTGCTTATCACTATTCAAATACAACAAAGCAGTGCTCTGAGTTGGTTGTGTTAAATTTCAGGTCAGGATGTTGTTCATTTTTAACCTAGCCAGTCTGGGCAGAAAATTTCTCATTCCGAATACGTAGTTGTGGTGACAAAATATGAGTGAAGAGCTGTTGCGCTAGTGGCGCTGTGGGAAATGGACGACACTGACACCAATATGATGCTGCAAGTGTCAACATTTATTCTTTGTTCCAAGCTCTCTTACATAGTAACTATACGCGAATACGCCTCTCCTAACACATATGCTGATTGGTTAATTGCATACAAAGCTTTCTGTTTAATAATTTGGCTTGCTTTACTTGCATACGTATTTTTCTAACAAACCTACATTCATTGTGGTGTTGCTTCTTCCCATGATGATAAGGTAACTGCTACACTTGATGATTTTTTCCACGGAGGTAACTTGCTACATCGGTTCTGTGAGGATCTATCTGTGGCCTTGGTTCCCAGCAGTAGCTGACAGCTCTCTGCTGTTCTCTTCACAGCTGTTCACAGCCTTTGTTCAAGCCAGTAACTTTCCACCCCTACAAAGAGGGTCAGCTCAAAGGGTTCAGTGTATACTAGCCCAGTTCAGCCCTCTTTCTCAGATGGTTGTCTGTAGGCTGACATGTTTCTTTCTGTCCTTCACAAACAAATGCATAGATGTTGCCTGTCACTGTAAGATCATCGCTGCATTAGGACTTCCTAGTTTGTTAGGCTGTAGGATACAGGTTTGTTTTCCACAAAGGCTGTAAGGGGTGTGCAGCTGGCACTGCAAAGGCCCTTGACCAGAGAGGATTACTTACTGGTTGAAGTCACATAATTTGACTTCTTTGTTCCTGTGTGGTGCTAGGAGGATCTTGGCTTGTGGACGGCTTCTGATAACAATCACTTTTTGTTTAGTTTGTCAAAGTGTTATTTGTCAAGTTTTCTGGGGCTAGCATCTTTCTTTGGGTGCTCTACAATACTGGCAGCTCAACCCCCTCCCAGACAGGATAGGTCTTTTAATTCCTACCAGCAGGGTCAAAGTCCATTATAAACGAGGATGTGGGCTGGGAATGGAAGTTAGAGGAGAGACCTGCTCTGTTTCCTATCCTCTTTGAGAGGAACAGAATTGAACAAAGGGTCCCAATTCACTTGCATTTGACAGGACAGCCAAATCGGCGTACTGCTTTACTTAGTTCTATCCTGGTCACAGTCACAGAAACAGAGCTGCGTTTCTTTCTTCTAAGGATCAATTAGGTTTCCTCCAGGCAGACTGTCCTTGCCCTGTCCTATTCCCTTAGTTCTAGGCTGATGTATGCTTCAGTTGTGCCACCTGCTGGTGGTGTAGTTTCCTCAAGTGTTTGGCTCCCAGGCTAATGGCATGCATTCTCAGCCCTCTCTGTGGATGCTAGGGATGCTGGTCTTTCAGCCTGCTTGACTGTATGGACTTAAACTGTAGAACGCTCTGCAGATAAAAGTAATGTTGGTACTTATTTAAAGTACCGCTACCACTCAGTGCACAGCAGCCTGAAGAATGTCACCCTAGGGATCTTATCGTATGCACTCATATCTAGTGGGTACTTTTACCTTTGCTGCCTTTCCATACAGTGGTGCTTATGCCTTGACCTCAACAAGGAGGGAAAAAGTTCTGTCAGTCTCTGGTAACTGTTTGTACACTACAGTGTTGAGAACCTCCAAGAGGACCACAAGAAACATGATGACTTGCCTTTCAGGGTAGGGTTTGAGATGAAAGTAAATAAAACTTACAGTGCTCCCACATTGAATAACCAAGTTAAAAGAACTCCCAAAATATGATCAGTTGTTTCAAACTGTGGCAGCGTACCCTGTGCACTAAAAGGTGTGCCGGGGCTGTGTGTCTGTGGGGTTAGTGAGAGTATGCTGTAGTAGCCTTGACAGCCTAATCTGACTTTACAAAGGTGTTGGGTTAAGTTTGCTCAAAGCAACTTAAGTTCTGGCATTTCCTTGCCAGTTTTTAAGAGTTTGACTTTGCATTCTTTTCAGAACTGATGATGGCAGGAAAAGAGAGTCCAACACTTTGAAACAGACTGTCAGGCTCTCAGGTCCTAGGGTGATTACTTGTTCATGGTCACCTTTTCAAAAGTATCCAAGAGATCCAGTTACCATGCCTTCTTCTGGCGGTTAAGGAGCCTCAGCAGTTTCAGGAACAGGAGTTAAGTTCACTTAACTACCTTTAGGCCTCCAAATCGATCAGTTTAAGCCTGGGAGTCTGGGTGGATGCAAAGTGGGACATGAGCTGACAATGTGCGCTTGCAGTCCAGAAGGCCAGCTGTATCCTGGGCTGTATCAGAAGAAGCGTGGCCAGCAGGTTGAGGAAGGTGATTCTCCCCTTCTGCTCTGCTCTAGTGAGTCCCCATCTGGAGTATTTGTGTTAGTTCTGGAGCCCTCAGCAGAGGAAAGACATGAACTGTTGGAGTGGGTCCAGAGTAGGGCCACAAAAATGATCTAAGACCTGGAATGCTTTCTCTATGAAGAGAGGCTGAGAGAGGCTGTTTAGTTTGGAGTAGGGAAGACTCTGAGGAGACCTTATTGCAGCCTTTTGGTATTTAAAGGGGGCTTATAAGAAAGATGCAGCAAACTCTTTAGCAAGGTGTGTAGTAATGGGACAAGGGGTAATGGTCTCAAACTGAAAGAGAAGTTTAGACTAGATATGAGGAACAAATTTTTCACACTGAGGGTAATGAAACACCAACAGGTTGCCCAGAGAGGTGGTAGGTGCCCCATCCCTGGAAACATTCAAGATCAGGTTGTATGAGGCTCTGTGCAACCTGATCTGGTTCAAGATGTCCCTGCTCAGTGCAGGGGGATTGGACTAGATGGGCTTCATGGTCCCTTTCAATCCAGACTATTTTGTGATTCTATGATTCTTACATGACACTTAAAAATTGAGGTCTCCAGATCATGTCTAACAGAGCTGCAAAACAGCTGGCGAAAACAGAACAGTTTGATATCTTCCTGTTGTAAATCATGTTGGATCAAAGCAGAAGTGATGTATATTTTCTTATCGAAGCGGTTGTGTGAGAGAAAGAGTGAGGCATGGGAATGCAAAGTTTTGCACAATTTGCATAGCTGCTGTGTCCATCCTGAAAAAGGAGTGGAGGCACCTTGTTTTCTGAACATTCATCTATGTATGGACAATTAATTTAAGAGGGAGAAATTCAGGATAAATATGTTTCTGTCCACTAAAACATCTGTATGCATATTACAAATCCAAGAGTGGTAAAAGAGGACTTCTGCAACAAGCTTTAGATCATGAGATCACTTGTTTGTTATGAGGGCTAGAGCCGGTACTCTCCTAGCTGTCTCGTAAGTGCAGCATGTCATATGTCAGCAGTTATTTCAACACTGGGTCACTAGATCACCGTAAGTGGGAAGTTAACAGTTCTTCATTGCATTTCTTGTGAGAAATGGTTTTGGCTGGGATAGAATCAATTCTTTTCATCAAGCTGCATTTCTAATTAGCTGCAGCACTTCAGATTCTGTGAGACAAGTTGGTAATGCATATTGTTTTAGTTTGTGGTCAAGCAATGTCTGGGTTCTGGAATGGGAAGAATGCTGTTTTCAGTGAAACCAAGGACTTTTCTTAGTTTTCCATGTTTTGCAATTATGCAGGCGTATAAAGCTGGGAGGAGTGTATCCAAGACAGGTAACCCAAGTGGGCCAACAGCAGTATTCTGTATCATAAATATGTTCAGTGTAAAGTGGGAAGTTTTCCAGGGACAGTAGTCTTTCTTACGAATAGTGTTTGTTTAACCATCTGGATTTTGAATGTCTACATGCTGACCCGATGTGAGTGCATCTTGTTGAGTGCAACTTCCAGCAGCTTTCCAGTGGAGCAGAAATTGCAGACTGGATTTACGAGGAAACAAAGCACTTGAGCTTTAGCTTGGTTATTATGGGATTAGTGCTGTTGACTCACCGTGCCATTTCATTGCTCAAAATGGAGCATTTTCTGTTCTCCATTTTTTTAATGGTACTTCTGTTAGCCTGTTGATCCACCTAACTGCCTCACTTCCCAGAAAAACTGCAACTATACCTTACATTTTTCAGGATTGCTTGCTAAGAAAGCTGTTGAAGCTGGTTTGACAGTGAAGCCATATATTAAAACTAGCCTGTCCCCAGGAAGCGGGGTTGTCACTTACTATCTGAGAGAGAGTGGAGTTATGAGTTACCTTTCCCAATTAGGGTAAGAATGCTTTTCTGACTGTTATCCTGTGGCTGCTTAACTGAAAGTATTGTCACTAAGTGTTGCAACAGAATAACTGTTTCTTTATACAGCTTAAATGATATGGCAGGTACCCTTCAGTATGATCCTGTGTGAGTTAGCATACTGCTGCAGTTCTGGCTGACTCTGACTCTGCCAATGAGGGTTGTTTTTCAAGAATAATGATTTTAAAATAGCATAAATAACACTATATTATTGTTCATCATACTAGATAACTTATTTCCCATATTTTCATTCTTTGGGCACAGATAGTGACTGCAATGATAAAAATTGAATATTCTCAGTAATGCTATATTCACGAGTAATTAATTTGTTAAAACAGTAGGTCTTCTGAAAGTAACTCTAGCCAACTGCTAAGGGATTAAGTGTCTTCCTCCAAAGTAGTTTTTTGTTCACTGATGATTTTTGTGCTCTGTCCAGGTTTGATGTGGTGGGTTATGGTTGTATGACATGTATTGGCAATAGTGGACCCCTGCCGGAGGCTGTTGTTGAGGCCATTACACAGGTATGCATCTTTTCCTGTAAGCTGTTCTTTCTTGTGTACTCTTCCAAACCTTGTTATATTGTGAACTAAGTCTTCTCAGCTGTGTGCAAATTAAATTCAGTCAATGTTCTTTTTAATATGGGAAATGCTTTGGGACTGTTTGGAAGGAGACCGTTCTATGGCTGTCCAGTTATTAACATTGCAGCACAGTGCAGTTCTGCAGACCTGCTGGATGTGTGAAGTCTGCAGGCAGCTCAGCTACCTTTGTCTTAAACTCTCTTTTGCAGGGAGACCTAGTAGCGGTGGGCGTGTTGTCTGGGAACAGGAATTTTGAAGGACGTGTCCATCCCAACACCCGTGCTAACTATCTAGCTTCCCCACCACTGGTAATAGCCTATGCAATTGCAGGAACTATCCGGATCGACTTTGAAAAAGAGCCTTTGGGTAAGACAGTGTCAAGATGCTTGTTTTCACAGCTTGTAAACTGAACTGGTTGTAATTAAGCTCTTCAGAAACATTTGTCCTAGGGAGGTACTTCAAATGACTGCGTATCTCTGGGATACAAAACATGCAGTTGTTAAGAAGCAGAGTAACAAGGAGTCAGTACGCTGGAGAAAGGGGAAGGCCATGCCTATTCTAATTCCACGGGGGCCTCTTTTTGCTTATATCTGGGTGACAGTATGAGCAGTCTGACCAGTAGACTTTCTTTGAGCAGCTAGTTGAGCTAGATAGCCCTCAAAGATCCTTTCCAAACTTGATTGGTTTTTAAATTATTCTGGAAACCATAAAAGAAAGCCTATGTACAGGGATCCTGATGCCATCATGGCAGTCTGCTATAGGCCACCCAACTAGGATGATGCCACTGATGAGTTCTTTAAGGAACTAAGGGAGTCCTCCAGATCCTTTGCCCTTGTCCTCATGGGGACTTCAGTCTACTAGATATCAACTGGATATACACCATACAGCTGGCACAAGCAGATCAAGAAGATTCCTGAGATCCCTGGACGAAAACTTCCTAGCATAGGTGGTGAGGGAACTGACCAGAAAAGATGCCTTCCTTGATTTATTGCTAGTCAACAGAGAAGGTCTGGTGGGTGATGTGATGACTGCAGGCTGCCTTGAACACAGTGACCATAATGCAGTCAAATTTAACATACATGGTAACAGGAAGAAAACTGTTAGCAAAACGTCAGTCCTGGATATGGGGAAAGCAGGCTTCAGGTTGCTCAGGGAACTGCTTAGCAAGGTCCCCTGGGAAAAAGGTTTTGATGGTGCCAGGGTCCATCAGTGCTGGTCACTTTTTTTAAATACCACCTCCTAAGAGCACATGACCAGGCAATCCCAAAATACCAGAAGTCAAGCAGGTGAGGCAGAAGGCCAGCCTGGCCTGAGTATGGATCTTTTACTGAAACTGCGGCGTAAGAAGATGGTCTATGACCAGTGGAAACAAGGACAGGTGACATGGGAGGACTGCAGGGATGCTGTTTGCCACTATAGGGCAGCAATTCGTGTGCCAAAGCTAAGTTAGAGTTGTAGCTGGCCAGCACTGTGAAGGATAATAAAAAGGGCTTTTAAAATGTATTAATAGTAAAAGGCAGGCCAGAGACAACATTGGACCTTTACTTGATGAACATGGGCATCTCATTAACAGCAGCTTAGACAAAGCAGAAACTTTTAATGCTTTGGGTTTTTTGCATTGGTATTCAGTAATGACATTGGGCTTGGGCCCCCCCAGAGCCTTGAGCTGAAGGCCCATGACTGGGTAAACAATCTTCCAATCACCCTTGAACTTGTGCAGGATCTGCTGCTCCAGCTGGATCCCTACAAGTCAATGGGGCCTGATGGGGTTCATCCAAGGATACTCAAGGAGCTGGCCGATGTCATAGCGGGACCTCTGTCCATGATTTTTCAATGCTTGGGGATCTGGAGAGGTACCAGCTGACTGGAAGCTAGCGAATATTGTCCCAGTTTTCAAGAAGGTCAGCAGGGATGGCCCCAGTAACTACAAGCCTGTCAGTCTCACTTCAGTGCCTGATAAGATTACAGAGAAGATTATTCTGGGAGTTAGAAAAAACATCTGAAAGACAATGCAGTCATTGGTCCCAAACAGCACAAGTTTCCAAAGGGAAGGTCCTTCCTTACAAACTTAATATCCTTCTACGACAAGGTCACGTACATAGTCGACCAGGGAAAACCAGTCGATGTCATTTTTCTGGATTTCAGCAAAGCCTTTGATACTGTCTCTCACAGTATTCTCATAAACAAAATGTCCAGCATACAGCTGGATAAACACATAATACAATGGGTGAACAATTGGCTGATGGGTCAGTCTCAAAGAGTCACAGTGAATGGAGTTACATCATGCTGGTGCCCAGTCACTAGCGGGGTCCCACAGGGATATGTCCTGGGGCCAGTGCTCTTCAGTATCTTCAACAAACAAACTGGATGAAAGGACTTGAAGGTTTATTGACAAAGTTTGCTCATGACACAAAAGTAGGGGGAGCTGTTTGCACTCTTGGGGGCAAAGAGGCCCCACAGAGGGATCTTGACAGATTGGAGAGCTGGACAATCACCAACAGCATGAAATTTAACAAGGGCAAGTGCCCAGTTCTGCAACTGGGACACGGCAACCCTGAATACACATACAGACTGGGGAGTGAGAGGCTGGAAAGCAGCCCTGCATAGCGGGACCTAGGGGTTCTGGTCGATGGCAAGTTGAACATGAGCCAACAGCGTGCCCTGGCAGCCGAGAGGGCCAACCATGTTCTGGGGTGCATCAAGCACGGCATTGCCAGCTGGTCAAGGGCGGTGATTGTCCCACTCTGCTCTGCACTGGTGCAGCCCCACCTGGAGTACTGGGTGCAGTTTTGGGCACCGCAGTATCAAAAGGACATCAAACTACTGGAGAGTGTCCAGAGGAGGCCGCAAAGCTGATGAAGGGTCCAGAGGGAAAACTGTATGAGGAGGAGCTGCAGTCACTTGGTCTGCTGAGCCTGGAGAAAAGCAGACTGAGAAGGGATCTTATAGCTGTTTACTGCCTTCTCACAAGGGAGGGAGGTGAAATAGATGCTGATCTCTCTGGTGACCTTTAATAGGACTAGAGGTAACGATGGGAAGATGTGCCAGGGGAGGTTTAGATTGGCTATTAGGAAGAGGCTCTTCACCCAGTGGGTGGTGCAGCACTGGAAGAGCTCCCCAGGGAAGTAGTCATGGCACTGAGTCAGTCAGTATTCAAGAAGCATTTGGACAATGCCCTCAGTCGCATGGTGTGAATGTTGGGAGTGTGCTGTGTAGGGATAGGAGTTGGACTCGATGAACCTTTTGGGTCCCTTCCAGCTTGGGTAATTATATGGTTCTATGATCCTCCGGTCTATGAGGCCCTCTTGTGTCGGACCCTTGTAAGTGAAATAAAGTGTCTCATGAATGTGACAAGTTTAGAAGGAACACATAGCTGAAAGACACCACAGGAAACTTTTTTCTTTCTTTCTTAATGGAAAATTTGTGCAACAAACTTAACAGTATCATTTTCTATAGGAATAAATGCTTCAGGGAAGATGATTTTCCTGAAAGATATCTGGCCAACAAGAAATGAGATTCAGGCTGTTGAGCGTCAGTTCGTTATTCCTGGGATGTTCAAGGAGGTCTACCAAAAAATAGAGGTGAATTAATCAGTTCGCTGTGCAGTAGTTTGATTGATGTACTGTGCTATTCTGAAGGTGTTGAATAAGCTAGTCTTGATAATGAAGTGAACATTTTCTTCCTGTTTCTGTTTGCTTCTGTTCTGACAAGTATTCAAATGAGATTTTTTTTTTAAAGTGGCTTCTGGTTAATTAATTTGTTCTTATAACCAATTGTGTCCTGAAGACTACTCCTTAATAATTTTTTAATGTAATATATAGATGATATGTTTTAAAAAAAGTCATTCCAGGCTGATATTAAACAGTGTATTCCAGCTTTACAGATGTTTGTTTTTTTCCAGCTGACATAAAAGTCATCGCATCATTTAAGAATATTTGTCTTAGAAAAAAACCTTGTAATGTCTTCCTGCAAGCCTTTCTTAGGTATTGAAACAGAATGTTCTTAAGGTTTACATGTTAGGAAAGCTTCTTAAGATTAGTGATAAATAAACTTGAGAATGATAAAGTATTATCTATGTACATAACATAGTTTATCATCAGAAAACTGGAAATGCACTTCTTTTGTAATAAAGTGAGAGTTTTCCTGACTCTTCATAGATAGAATTGTAAAAAAAACCCCTCCAAACCAAAACACAAGCATAATTTATATTGTCATAAAAATTTCCCAAAGTGCTTTAAGCAATATACAAGGCTTTTGCTGAAGGAAAATCTCTAATTTTACCCAAATTCTAAAGTAATTCTGTAAACTTAGAAATCAACAGCATGGTTTTGTGTGTTTTCCAGACTGTAAATGAATCTTGGAATGCCTTAGATGCTCCTTCAGATAAACTATATACTTGGAATCCCAAGTCAACTTACATCAAGTCTCCGCCTTTCTTTGATGGTCTGGTACGTGCACACTTTCTCTTTGAATCAAGCCGAGTGTGTGGTAATGTTAAAGGTGAAGCAAAGCCACTTCAAATGCCTGGGAGGATCCGTCATAGCCTGTTGAGGCATTGTTTCTCAAATATAAACTATTGTATTCATTTTAATACAAAGGCATGAGTGAATCTGAAAATTTTAAGGATTCCCTGTCATTTCAGGGTTCTTAAAAAGTCTTCTTTTGCTTTTTTAGCTGAGATACTTTTAAATAGTGACAAAACAAGCGAGAGGGACAGGAAACAAAATCCACAATTCTGTCTGCCTGCAAATAAGTCAGTGTTTAGATTACTTTTTCAGTACCAGTTAAAAGAAGATCCAGATTTTGGTGCATGCAGATGTTCAAGAATCCTGGATTTTTGTCTGCATTCATGCATGTGTCACAGAAAGCCTCAGCTAATTTTTTTTTTTGCCATATCTGTTTTCTTCATGCACGAACTTGCTGACAGGCAGCCAGGACATCATTTTTTTGTTCAAGAACATGAACACTTTTTATAGAGTTACGTTTTTTTCTTTCTTCTAGCTAGTATAAAAAAGGAGACTATATTTTGCAGTTTGCATTTTGAGAAGGGTAAAGAACTTGTGTGTCATATTTTAAGGATTTTGTTTGTATTTATGATTGTTTAGACTTTGGCTCTTCAGAAACCAAAAACAATAGAAGATGCTTATGTCCTTTTGAGTTTTGGGGATTCTGTGACAACTGACCACATATCTCCAGCTGGGAATATAGCAAGAAATAGTCCTGCAGCCCGTTACTTGACCAGCAGAGGGTAAGCATTACTTCTTGTTCTTATTATAAGTTTGGAAGAGGAAACAAGCCACAATTACTATGCCGTGTTACAGGCACACATATTTGCTGTCTGTCCACATACATTTATGTACCTTGACAGATGCCTGGAGAATATATAAAATAAAGAAAAGCATTTATTTCTCTGCTGTTCTAGCAGTTCTCACCAAATGTGAGAATTTGCACAGAGTGTGCACGTCTGTTACACTGGAGAGCTGAAGACCTTTGTATCGAGAGAGGGAAAGAAGGTAACTTTAAGGCTAGTTTTTGCAGTAAGTCTACTCAGAAATAAGGAAATCAGGATTTGCCTTCCTATTGAAGCAAAATGATCAGTCTTCCATCCCAAAAATTTGTTTTATACTCACTTCTTCTGGCATGTGCAGCTTTTTCACAGATTTAGGCTATAAGGAACTACAGAATATCCAGAGGTTTAGGTTTCAGTGCAGGTACAAAAACTGGCAAAACCTCTGCAACTGGAGACCAAACTGCTCTAAAAAGATGGTCTTTTTCTGTGGCCAGCCTGTCAGTTTAGTATTCTGGGTTCAACTTAAGGCAAAGTTAGCACTTCCTGAGTTGCCATATTTGAGTCTTCGCAGATAATATGCTAGTTTTATTCTCTGGCTTAGCACGTCTCTCAACCTCATTGGTGTTTTGAGGAGCAGCACTGACATTATATTAAAAAAAAATCACTAGACCTGATAATTCTGGAGAGGAAAATGATTAAAACCCTCTGATCTACTGAAAACTAACTGCTCTGAAATTTTTTTTTTTAGTTCTGACTTGCAGCAGGAGCTCTCTATGCCTTTAAGATGTTAGCACAGTGGTGGTGTCTCTACCTTTGTTCTAGATGCTATGTTAAAATAAATAACAAAGAGGATTTTCATTAGCCAGCTATTAAGAAAAGAATTGTATTGAGTCGTCTGACCTAATGTGAACTATATTCTTGCAACACTGTCAGATACTGTTTTCTAGGGCAAGGGATGAAAATACTTTTTGTGACCAAGCTGTAGGCAGACTTCTGTTTTTTTTAAATTCAGCTTTTTCTTTAAAAATCCTAAAAGTAGAAGTATCGGCTAACTGGATGCTACTGCCGTGATCAGAACTATGTACATACCTGCATCAGAAATCATCAGTTCATTACTTTATTTACAGACTGCTTCGATCTAAAATCAACACAATTTCCTTTTCTTTGTTTTCTTTTCCCTTAATAGCTTAACTCCTCGAGAGTTCAATTCTTATGGCTCTCGCAGAGGGAATGATGCTGTCATGGCCAGAGGAACTTTTGCTAACATTCGCTTGGTGAACAAATTTATTGATAAGCAAGGACCTCAGACTGTCCATTTCCCTTCTGGGGAAATTGTAAGTACACATGTACATGCTGCTGTAAACTGAGGCTCGTTGGCAGCAGAATGAATTAGTACTGGCTTTCCTTCTTACAATTAGGTCATTTACTTAAGTACCTTTTTATTAAAGGTAATGAGGGGACAAGATCTGTACTGACCTAGGGAAGCAGTTCATGCGTGCCTACCTAATGTGGGGCTGTTAGGCATATCAGTGGAGAGTACAACCACTGTTGAAGCCGTAGTGGAAGTTGCAGGTTTGTGTCGGGAGTGACATAGAGCTAGAAGTCACAAAGCACTATGTGGCTAATATCCTTAAAATACTGCGTGGTAGAAAGCATGGTCTTGTGCTTTTTATGTGGGGACACTGCAACTGTGCTTCCATCCCCAAAAGGTCTCTTGTTTGGCATTTTCATTCTAGCTGGACGTGTTTGATGCTGCAGAAAGATACAAGCAGGCTGGCCATCCTCTGATTGTGCTGGCTGGGAAGGAGTATGGTGCAGGAAGTTCCAGAGACTGGGCAGCAAAAGGGCCATTCCTGTTGGTGAGTGACTATAGCAAACTGGAAGGAGGCCAGTACTTAATAGTGCGCTCATTTGTCAGGAAGACCAGGTTATGACCAACATCCTGTAACTTGATTCTCACTTTTGGTAGCAAGAGCTGTTGTGAAATCTCAACTGCTTCCAAGAGCGAAAGCAGAGTTGCAAAAGCTATTTAAATATTAATAGGTTCAGTTCAGGCTGGAAGCCTTGACTGATCTGTGTCTTGAAATCCACAAGGCTATACCAGAAAGGCCAGTTTATTTACTTTTGCTTCGCATAACCCAGTAAACTTTGTATCTGCTTCTAGCTACCTCCTTCAGCTTACTTAGCAGGGAGCAGAGAAAGTGTAAGAGAAAAGTAGCATCAGTGAAAATGAAATTCAGCATGGCTTCACCATGCAGGTTTGCAGGAATGCTTAGTGGTATTGTTAAAGGAGCCTAATAGAAATACATATGCACTGAAATATCTGTTGTGTTCTTTGTCCTTTCCTATGGTATTTACCAGGCCAAACTCAGATTCAAGCTTTTTTGGTGTGGAATTCATAAAGACAGTAGTGTGGGTATTATTAAACATTGTTTTAGGAAAGATGGAGTTTTAAGATTACATTTGTCTTTAAGTTTTTGGGGTTTTTCTTCCAGTGGTGATTTTTTTTTTTGTCTTAACTGTATCAACATATGAAAATTTAGAAGTCAATCAAACTGCACCCTGGAACTTGCAGCCTAGAAGGGCAACAGTGAATTAGCTAGAGTTACAGAAATGACTACTGGCACTGTATGTGAGACACATTAAAGAAGTATGCAGGATTCCTGAGAAACCACATGTAATTTTTTGAGAATCAGACTTTTTTTAAAGGTGTTTGAAAGATAATGTATGGTCAAGTCAACCTGGACAGTCTGCTGTTAGACAGACCTGCTATTCTACCAATAGCTGGTAAATGAAATGGAGGGACCACAAACCTACCAGTTTGCTTTCTGTGAGCACAGGAGGACTAACCTGAACCGTAAAGATAATTATACCTGTTGTGTGTTTCCTAGGGTGTCAAGGCCGTGCTCGCTGAAAGCTATGAGAGAATTCATCGAAGCAACCTTGTAGGGATGGGAGTGATTCCTCTGCAGTATTTACCTGGAGAGGATGCAGGGACTTTAGGACTCACTGGACGGGAGCGTTACACGATTATCATTCCTGAAAATCTAAAACCGCAGATGAACATCCAGATTAAGGTATCAGACACCAAAGGGCTGAAATTTCTGAATCACTTTCATTTCACTGAAAATTAAATGTCTCTTCACACAATGTGCTTTCATAGTGCAGTAAGCTTCTCTCACTTAACAAATGCAGAAGAACTGAGATGGTGAAGGGAATAGAAACAGTCATTGTAACAGGGATTTGCTGTGATGGGATATGAAAGCAGCATGCACAAACTGTTTTATTTAGCACAAAACAGTTCTGTATTTTGGACCAGTCTTTTAAAGTCCACTGTAAATTTTTATGTCTCATTTAAATCTTTGAAGAACAACAGAAAATGAATTGTAAGTATTAAATTAAGTAAATTAAACTAATTTATTAAAATTAGTTCAAAGTTAAAATAGTTCATTGGCAATTCAATTGACAGAATATGTATGCTGCAGCATTCAGAATTAAGTCAAAGCATACCCAGCATAAAATCTAGTTAAACTTCAGGCCCTGTATTTGAAATACTGCTTTTTGTCTAGCTTTGCCTCCAAACCTATGCCCTTTTTAAAAAAAACTATTACCATCTATGATAAATATTTAGTTTATTCTTGATTAGAACATCTGTAAAACTGACTTACTTAACTAATAGCATCAAAATCTGTTTTTTTACTGCGGTTAGCAAAACAGTTTACTTATTTTGTGTTCATTTAATGCAAATGGTCTCCCCAGATTAGTGTCTAGGAATTTTATGTGTGCCTCATTAATTGCCCTGAAATGAGAAAGAGTAGATCCCAATGAGTCAGTCAGCTTATCAGTTGCAGATGAATATTGTGCTTTCATCTGGAAGTACCTGACCGGGGGACTCTTCAGTAAATCACGTTGGTTTTATTCACTTCGTGCACTTTGCTTTGTGCTTTTCTGATTCCCAAAAACTGTGCCTCAAAGAAAGCTAATTAAATTAGTATTGCTGTTGTACCTAAACCAGAAGAATGACTTTGTGGAAGGATATCAAGAACTAGTATAACCACCTGAAAGGATGGTTGGCTTTCATGCCTCTAGGGTTGTATGAACAGTAAATCCAAGTGAGGCAAGCAGTGCAATGCAAGGAGACTCCATATTGTGTTTGTTGTGGTTCAGTTTAAACCACTTTCCTCTTAAGCAGCTCGCTGTATTGTAATGTGGAAAGAAATACTTACGTCCAGTTCCTGTTCACTTTAGCTTCCTCTCACAATTTCTGGTGATGGTAAAACCGTCATAATAGTCCTTATTTTACTATGATGTCATGTAACATGGAAGGTTTTGCTGCTTGAATGACTTTCTTTGACCCCAACAGCTGGATACTGGGAAAACCTTTCATGCCATCATGAGATTTGACACCGACGTGGAGCTCACTTACTTCCACAATGGCGGCATTCTGAACTACATGATCCGTAAAATGGCATCCTAATCAAAAACATTAAGCAAAAATGTCCAGGTACAAGCCTGCTTCTGGTAAGCGCAATAGAACTATGGTAATCATAAATGTGGAAGTGTGAACCATAAAGTGAAGAGTTTTTTTCTTGGATTGTATTAGAAGGCTTTTTTACAATGCTGGATTATTTTGTGTATCAGGAAACTGAACATTTTTGCCCAATTAAAGTAAACAACATTTAGAATTTGTTTTATATGGTGATTGGCTTGACTTACCTAAGAATACAGTACAAAAGTCATTAAAATTCTGCTGGGATCTGTGGAACTGTTGAGAGTTATGTGCTGATTTCATATATTTGGTTCATTTAGTTTGACTCTGAAGTTAAGTTCTATCATCATATCAGTGGTCCAAAAATAACTGACAGTATAAAAAATCACTTTTATTCCTTCCTGATTACCTGATATTGACTTGCTTTCCTATTCAGTTGGCAAGAATCTGAATCTAATACTGAAATTAATTATTTAGCTGTTTATTAATGTCTTAAAATGTGAACTTTGCTGTTTCAGCCTTTGTGAAAAGGTGGACCTATTGGGGATAATATTTCTAATGCATAAAATTAAATTTATTTTCAAGACATTTGGTGGTTTTTGTCATTTTATCCTCAGTACCAAGGATGCAGAGCAAAGCTTGACTTTAAACCCTTCTCATAGTCCCTGTAGAGGCAGAGACATACAAGCCTTTTTATTTTAATTCTTGTTTCTTTGGGTAATCTGTATGAGACGGGATGAATACAATTACTGTCAGTCTTCTGTAATCCAACAGGATACTGCTGTGATGTTATTCCCTGTGTTCTCTGTCCTTAAGAAGACAATCTACCACAATTTTAAGATCTGTGCCAGCAATTTTTATGGTAGTTAGCTACTAGTGATTACACCAGCACATTTACTGCAGTCAGTGACTGCCCAGTTCACAGTATCACATGGCTGTTTATGGTGACAACAAACATCCTGTTACTCAGACATAAACAAGGTTACAGTACTATGTATTTAGAGTAACTGCCACAACTGTTAACATAGTGGAGAAATTCTTGCAAAGTAATGTCCTAATGTATTTCTAGTGCAGTTGGCTCCTGCTATATATGGAAAAAAAACAAGTGAAAATAGTTCTGAAAGAAGTCAAGAGGCTTAAGGAGGGGATAGAGATTGCACTGTACCTGCAACAGGCTCTTCTTGCTTGATCACTATAAACGGAGCTCCTCTAGCGAATCCAGCAGAGGCTTACTAAGATGTTGCAGGGTCTCATATGAGGACAAGCTGAGAGAGGCAGGACTGTTTAGCCTGGTGAAGAGAAGGCTCAGGGACATCTCTGCTCTGTATGTACAAATATCTGAATGGAAGGCACAAAGAAGATGCAGCCAGGCTCTTTTCAGTGGTGCTTAATGACAAGGCAAGAAGCAGTGGGCATGTCTGAAACACAGGAGGCTCCCCCTGAACATCTGGAAACACTTTTTTTGCTGTGCAGGTGCAGGTGACCAAGCAGTAACTGGAAGAGATTGCCCAGAGGTGTGTCCAACCTCGGAGATTTTCAGATGCTGTCTGGACATGGTTCTGGGCTGTAGGTGACAAGATGACCTCTAGAGGTCCCTCGTAAGCTCACCTGTTCTGTGATACATCTTAACAGACAGCTGTTAATAAAGTCATAATCTTGAGCATTATTTGGTAATGAATATGCAACTCCAGGTTCAATTGCAAAAAAATTTCAGTTATTCTCAAGGCCAAGTAGAGAGCTGGTGTTTTTCCCCACCCTCCCATGTCCATTGTATACTGAAGGTAGGATTGCTTTATGAAGTTGAGTTCTTGTTAATGTGTTACTTCATCAATCTTTATTACACTGATTTAGGCTGAACTGCAGAGTTGTTTTACTCTGCAGTCCTACAGTAGGAAAAGACTAGAAGTCCCCTTAACTTCCCAGTAGTTATTATTATAAGCTGTGAAACTTGAGACTGATTATTTTTTATGCCAAGACTCCCAAAGGAGAAGGCCCTTTAACGCAGCAAACTGATACTCAAGGACTGTGATTTTTCCACATACTTTTAATCTGAAAGTGCTTTTTAAAAAATCTTTGTTCCTAGTATTTTAGGAGGGGAAGCATTATCTAAACATGAATCGTCTTTATCCATTTGTGGAGGGCTGACCTTGGCTGTATGCCAGGTGCTTAACAAGCCACTCTTGTCACTCTCTCCATATCAGGACAGCAGTGGGAGAAAATAAGATGGAAAAAACCTCATGAGTTAAGATATAGGCAGTTTAATAAAGCAAAAGCAGAGTCTGCACATTGAAACAAAGGAAAACAAAAGAGTTATCCTCAGACTTCCCATGAGCAGAAGAAGTCTGGCTGCTTCCTGGGAATGTGCGCATCAGTACATGTAGCAGTTGCTCCAGAAGTCAAATGTTGTAATAATGAATGTCAATGCACTTCTCCTAATGACTAATGTTTAGGTAGTCATTGAACTTGATTTTGGTTTTTTTGAGAGCAGCTTCTCCATAGCAGCAAGGATTAGGATATAGATGTTTAAGCACATCTTTGTCCATGCTTATATTAAAATTTCTAGTGAAACACTTAATTTGATAGCAATTTTTTTTTTTTAGCAGCCATACTAGCCTTTTTAATCTATCCAATTGCTGATAAAAGACTTAGCATATCAGACACTATAAAGAATGGCAGTTTTTTATACATGGAAATAGATCATCCACTATTTCAGCTTAATGCAGTAGAGTGGTACATTCAGGAGAACACTGAGCTCAGCTGGACATTTCTTCAACATCAAAATTCTTCAAAGAAAAATTGATATTCTTCCATTTCTGAAAATCCATTTGTGTCCCAGTTTCAACATTTTCTACTACAAAGCTTTTGATTTTGATTACTGGTAGATTATCGAATGTCTTGTACTTCACTACAATTCCCCAGTCGTGCTGACAATTAGTATTTTGGCAATGCATCTTGCTTTTTTTCTCAAAACAATCAAACTTGACTGGATTCTGGTGAAGCTTTGTTATATAACGTTTCTTGAAGGCGTCTCCTAGGACAGTGTGATGAGATTCCTGAAAAAAGCATGTACCAGAAACACTTAAAAGTAGAAACACAGTTCATCTTTTTTTCCAGACATTACCCTTCCCCTCACAAATATAATTTCCCTGGTAAGGTGCTTCTTGTTATTTGGGAGGCTTGCCTTCAACCCTGCTTGGCTCATCACTCTTTTTTTCTGCATTCATTAAATACCAAGCCTGGGCTCATCAAAACCAAAATTACTACACATCACCAGTCATAAGCTGATATTTATTTGAGGTTACATTTGAGGTTTCTTTAAAAATTATGCTTGCAGTGTTTGAGCTTTGTGCATAAAATGAACGGAGTCATTCAGAAAACAGACAATTTGAGAGACTCCAGCTTTCTACTCATTTTAACTATATGACCCCAGCTTTCCATGAGAGTTGATGTAATAGCTTTGCAGTGGTAGAAAAAGTAATCCTAACAAGATAAAAGAGTTACAGGGGTTTATAACATATATAATCAAAGATTAAAAAAATAACAACTTAATTTGAAAGCATACGTGCAGTTTGAGCTGGAGTCTGAAAATGCTTTTTCCTCCTGGAAAGGCAACTTCCATTAAATATATAGGCTATACCATAACAAAACTCAGTTTGTAGGGATTAGTTAAAATATTGTGTTATTTCCAGAGTAATAAGTAAAAACCTCATTTTGAGGAGTTTTCTGAACTCTCACATATATGTGCTTGTGTATAGGTGATAAGGCAGCAGCACAAAATGGAGTAACAGTCAGAGGTGTGTTTTAGATATCCCTTGTTATTTTTCAGAGAAATATAACTAGGTTTTCACAAGGCTAAGCTTTTCCAGGTTCTCGCCTGTGAACCCTCCCAGTGCAGTGGAGTATTGAACTCCATCTACAGACCAAAACCAGCTGATAAAATGGAAATAAAAATAAAAAAATTTCTTGATTAAAAAGGGAAGTGCCAGAAGACAAGCACTCTGTAATGCTCAGCTGTAGCCTGAAGCCCCTTATCATATCACAGGTGTGCCTTTCAGAGCAGCACAAATAGAAGCTTAACAAGAACAAATTTCAGAAGTAGAAAGGCCCAAAGTGCCTGAAAAGGCTCTTTCATGATCACCACTTTCCATGTGCATAGTATTGGCTTCTTAGGCCTACAGAGAAATTCTTTAAGTTTGGAAAGAACACAATAAAAATTTCGCTGCAGGATACACAGAAGAAATGTGAACTACCTAAAGAATGGAAAATGAAGTATTATTGAAGAATTAAGGGCCTCCTCCTGTAAAACCATGTTTTGCCTTGCCTTTCAAAACTGAAAGTGGCCCATAAGCCAAGAAGCTAAATAGTGAGCTCATCTCAGTACTTTGTACAGATAATTATTATTCTTTTCAGTCAACAGCAGTGGTGGGAGAAATCTCTCAACTACAGGAAGACTTCCAATCTTATGCTAATTGGGAAAGTAAATATCCAGTAGTTACACCAGTACGTTATGTCAATGAAGAACACATGGTTTTCCACAAAATTCATCAATTTCTAACAGAAGAGGCTTCAGAAAAACTGAACTGATTCCTGTCGTATCCCTTATTTTCACATCCCAGACATCACCAACTACCTCATAACTACTAGAAGTAGTTATGACTGGTCCTGGGGTTTTACTGATTTACTCAGATTTTTTTGCTGCTCCAGTTTGCAGAAAGTAGCCTACTTTGCATGGTGATAAATAATGCAGAATTCCCTGGTGCTCACAGATGTAGTTTTCAATACAGAGACATACCTTTATAATTCTAATGTCGTCTGTACTGCAGGCATATGCTTTGCATTTTCCACATAGAAGATTTTTCTTCCCTTCCACTCCCTTAGGTCTTGTTTCTTTCTTCCTGGAATCTCGTAATACCTTTTCCTTCATTTGCAGGCCATGTATCTTTCAGTAAAAATAAGATTATTATGAAATTAAGAGAAGCCTCAATGTCTGTCTAAACGTGACTCAGGACATGTAACATCTAGGAACCTATACTTTAAAAGCAAACAAAAAGCCATGCGTTGTTCTAGCAACTCATACCAAAGAAACAATGTGGTATATTTGTCAGGTTAAGAATGCAAAGCTAGAATAAGGCTACACGATGGACAGCATTTATGCTGTCTTGTTCCTTTCTCCCCTCTGCCTCTCCCATGGCCCCTTGGTCCTAATGCTATTGAGTCATTGTGAAGACTTAAGTCACGTGAGACTCCCTACAGCAGAAGTAGTGCTGCTGCTCTGGGAAAGTCACTGTTTGAAAAGAAGGCTCCAGAGACACAGAAATCATGGACAGAGAAAAAGGCAACAGCCACAGCCTGGAGCTAGGAAGCTGCACCTCATGCAGAAACAGAATCCTCTAAGAAGAAGCAAGAGCAGCCAAACCAAGCTTTGGAGGTGGGAGAAGAAACTTCACAAAGGTCTTGGGCATCCTTTGTTGCACAGCTCAGTCTCTGAAAGCTTGCCTGGAAACATGAGGTGATCAACAAGTCCACAGGGATGAAGCAGAACTGTATACAAAGCATTCTTATTTGTAGTGGCTGCTACTGGCTTATTCCAGTCTTCTCTAGGAAAGTTGTTACAAAAGTCTAGGAAGATAAAATCCTTGACCTTTAAGATCATGAAGTCCAACTGCAAACCTAACACTGCCAGGTTCCACTGAACCATATACCTAAGCACCATGTCTACGCATCTTTTATCTACCCCCAGGGATGGTGACTCAACCACTTCCCTGGGTAGCATGTTGCAGTGCTTAATAACCCTTTCAGTGGAGAAATGTTTCTTAATATCCAGTCTAAACCTTCCCTGTGCAACTTCAGGCTGTTTCCTCTTGTCATGTTACTTGGGAGAAAAGATCAACACCCACCTTGCTACAACCTCCTTTCACATAGTTGTACAGAGTGATAAGATCTGCCTGTCAGCCGCCTCTTCTTCAGACTAAACAGCCCCAGGTCTCTCAGCCACTCCCCTTAACACTTGTGCTCCAACCCCTTCTCAAGCTCTGTTGCCCTTCTCTGGACATGCTCCATCCCCTCAATTCTTGTAGCAAGGCGCCTAAAACTGAACACAGGATTCAATGCACGCCCTCACCAGTGCCGAGTACAGGGGGACAATCTCTTTACTACTCCTGCTGGCCACATCATTTCTGATACTAGCCAGGGTGCTGTGGCCAAGAGGCCATCTGGGCACTCTGCTGGTGATGTTCAGCTGGCTGTCAGCCAACACCTCCAGGACCTTTTCCACAGGGCAGCTTTCCAGCCACTCTTCCCCAAACCTGTAGTATTGAATGGGGTTGTGACCCAAGTATAGGACCTGACATTTGGCCTTTTTGAAACCCATACAGTTGGCTTTGGTCCATCGATCCAGCCTGTCCAGATCCCTCTGTAGAGCCTTCCTGCCTTCAAGTAGATCAACACTCTCACACAATTTGGTGTTATCTGCAGACTTACTGAGGGAGCACTTGATCCCCTCATTCAGATCATTGATAAAGACACTGAATAGAACCAGCCCCAACACTGAGCGCTGAGGAACACCACTTGTGACCGGCCACCAACTGGATTTAACTCCATTCACCACAACTCTCTGGGCTCAGCCAGCCAGGCAGTTTTTTACACAGCAAAGATTATGCCTCTCCAGGCCATGAGCAGCCAGTTTCTCCAGGAGAATGCTGTGGGAAATTGTGTCAAAGACTTTACCAAAGCCTAGGTAGCAACATCCATAGGCTTTCCCTCATCTACTAAGCGAGTCACCTTGTCATAGAAGGAGTTTGGGTTAATTAGGCAGGACCTGCCTTACCTGAACCCATGCTGACTGGACTGTATCACCTGGTTGTCATGCACATGCTGTGTGATGGCACTCAGAATGATCTGGTCCATAACCTTCCCTGGCACTGAGGTCAGGCTGACAGGCCTCTAGTTCCCTGGATCCTCCTTCCAGCCCTTCTTGTAGATCAGATGTCTGCTGGAAGTATAATACAGCAACAGTCTAGGGAAACACAGCTGGTGAGTAAACTGACTAGAGAGGGTGCCCCGCTGGATCTGCTGTTTGTGAACAGAGAAGGCCTTATGGGAGAGGTGACTGTTGGAGGACACCTGGGGCACAGTGATTGTGAGATGATAGAATCCTCAGTTTTTGGAGAAGTAAGGAGCGGGGTCAGCAGAACTGCCACTCTGGATTTCCAGAGGACAGACTTTGACCTGTTTAGAAGGCTGCTTGATAAAGTTCTTTGGGAGGCAGTTCTAAAGGACAAAGGGATACAAGAGAACTGGATGCTCCTCAAGAAGGAAATCCTGGTGGCACAAGAGGATGCCATCCCCATGTGCTGTAAAATGAGTCGGCAGGGAAGAAAACCAGCTTGCTGAGCAGAGAGTTTTGTATAGATCTCAGGAAGAAGAGGAAAGTTTATGAGCTTTGGAAGAGGGAGCAGGAGTCCCAGGAGGACTACAAGGGTGAGGTGAGATCATGTAGAGAGAAAATTTTAAGGGCTAAAACTGAACTAGAACTTCAGCTGCCCAGATCAGTGAAAGACAATTAAAAATACTTCTTCAAATATATTAACAACAACAGGAGGACCTAGGAGAATCTCCCTCCTCTACTGGATGTAGGAGGGACAGTAGTGACGAGGGATGAGGACAAGGTAGAGGTACTTAATGCCTTTTTTGCCTCGGTCTTTAGTAGTAAGGTGAGATGTTCTCAGGATAGTCAGCCCCCTGGGACAGTGACAGTGAAGCTCCAATGATTCAGGAGGATTTGGTTAGAGACCTGCTTGGCCAATTAGATGCACACATGTCTGTGGGGCCAGAGGGGATCCACCCAGGGTATTAAGGGAACTGGCAGAGGTCCTCACCAAACCCCTTTCCCTCACCTACCAGCAGTCCTGGCTGACTGGAGAAGTGCCACTAGACTGGAGACTGCAAATGTTACACCCATTTACAAGAAGAGTTGGAGGGAGGATCTGGGGAACTACGGGCCTGTCAGCCTGGCCTCGGTACCAGGGAAGGTCATGGAGCAGATCATCCTGAGTGCTGTCATATGGGACAATTGGGTGATCAGGCCCAGTCAACATGGGTTCACCAAAGGCAGGTCCTGCCAGACCAATCTGATCTCCTTCTATGACAAGGTTACCTGTTTAATGGAAGAGGAAAAGGCTGTGGATGTGGTGTACCTGGATTTCAGTAAAGCCTTTGACACCGTTTCTCATAGTATTCTGCTGGAGACACTGGATGCCATTGGCCTGAACAGGCACACCCTCTGCTGGGTAGAGAACTGACTGGGTGCTGGCATCGAAGGGTTGTGGTAAATTGAGTTAATTCCAGTTGGAACTGCTCAAGAGCGGTGTTCCCCAGGGTTCAGTGCTGGGTCCAGTCCTGTTCAATACCTTTATCAATGATCTCGATGAAGGCGTCGAGTGCACCCTTAGCAGATTTGCAGAAGACACCAAGCTGGGTGGAAGTGAGGATCTGCTTGAAGGAAGGGAGGCTCTGCAGAGGGATCTGGACAGGCTGGATCGATGGGCTGAAACCAACAGGGTGAGGTTCAACAAGGCCAAGTGCCAGGTCCTGAACTTGGGACACAACAACCCCTTGCAGCGTTACAGGCTTGGGGAAGAGTGGCTGGAGAGCTGCCTGGCAGAGAAGGACCTGGGGATTGGTTGACAGCCAGCTGAACATGAGCCAGCAGTGTGCACAGGTGGGCAAGAGGGCCAATGGCATCTTGGCCTGTATCAGACACAGCGTGGCCAGCAGGAGCAGGGAGGTGATTGTGCCCCTGTGCTCAGCACTGGTGAGGGTGCACCTCGAGTGCTGGGTTCAGTTTTGGGCCCCTCACTACAGGAAGGACATTGAGGGAATGGAGCGTGTGCAGAGAAGGGCAACGAGGCTTGTGAAGGGGCTGGAGAATAATCCCTACGAGGAGTGGCTGAGGTAATTAGGGTTGTTTACTCTGGAGGAGGCTGAGGGGAGACCTCATCACTGTCTACAACTGCCTGAAAGGAGGTTGTGACAGGGTAGGTACTGGTCTCTTCTCACAAGTGGCAAGCGATAGGACGAGAGGAAATGGCCGCAAGTTGCGCCAGGGGAGGTTTAGACTGGACATTAGGAAGAATTTCTTCACTGAAAGGGTGATCAGGGATTGGAACAGGCTGCTCAGGGAGGTGGTTGAGTCGCGATCCCTGGAGGTGTTTAAAAGATGGGTAGATGGGTTTCTTAGGGACATGATTTAGTAAGGGAACAAGTATGGTTGGTCTTGATGATCTCAGAGGTCTTTTCCAACCAGATGATTCCATGATTCTATGATTCAGCATCACATTTGCTAACCTCTCATCAATTGTGACCTCCCCAGTTAGCCAGGACTGCTGATAAATGATGAAAAGTGGCTCTGTGAGCACTTCTGCCAGCTCCTCAGTACCCTTGAATGGATCCTATCCAGCCCCATAGACTTTTGTGTGTCTGGGCTTAGCCCATGTCACCTCAGCCCCTTGACACTTCTGGACACTTCTTTCTAATCTCATGATATTTTCTCATCTGCTAAGTGCACAGCACGAAGCAGGGTTAATATAAAGCTCTGAATGTGTGCTGAAATGTTCTACTAGGCTTGCTAATCTGCCAGACATTGCTTGAAGCAAAGATGAACAGTTCTGGAGGGATCACAAAAGAAGTCACCAGCAGAAGAGCATGTACAAAACCAAATGTCATCCTAGTAATGTCCCAGTCAATGGTTCCTTCAAATCTTCCAGAAACAACTGCTCTGAAATAAACAAGCATGTGGCGTGACAACAAACAACTGACAAAAACACTTGTACTGGCCTGCAGCAAAGATTGTTTCTGAACATGAATATGGATGGGCATATTACCACCATCTGCATAGTTTCCCTTCTCCCTGTCCACTATACCAAAGAGATACAGCAAAGTTTTTCTTCAATAGAAAGAATAGTTTATATTCTACTTCTAATCTTAGAAGTTTATATAAATTCTACAAGAAAATCTAAGTTTTTTACAGTTAGATTACAGATGACATTCTGCACGCTAGCAGTACACACTAATCTGCTGCTCTAGCCTTGGTCTGAAACCAAATACTGTGGACACTCTTCAGGTTATCACTTGATCCTAGATAGAGCCCTAGCAGATGAAGGCTGATATAGACTATGCTTGTAGATTTGAGTAGAGAAATTCCACAGAAGTACAAACCTTTCTTGCAAATGTTTTCTCATCCCAATTCTGTATCTTTTCAAGAGCTTCATTCATCATTTCTTCCTTATGACGGTTGTGTTTCTCTTCCTCAACCAATTCTATTTTACTTGTCACAAGGATACACTTGCTGTCTTTTGCCCTTCCACGACCTAAAAAGCAACACATTTATCCTCTTCAGTTATTCTTACCAAGATGTGCAAAAGTAGCAGCTATGCCATAAAAGTGCATTAAGGACTTTGTCTGTGGCTGTGTTGTTTCCCATGTTCAGATTCAGATAATGCTGCTTCTAAATATTGTTTCTGAGCTCTTTATTTTTTGCATACAAACCAGAAAAAGATGCCCACTTCCAGGTATCCTCATGGATGTCCCCCAGCCTGTACTGTATTGCCTGATCGGTATCCTGCATCAGGCATGCTTGACGCTTTGGTTATTGTACAGCATCTTGCTGTCTTGTTGTCAAAACAAAAGCTAGAGGATAAAAGTTCATCTTAGCTGTACTTACTAGTTTTCTGTCCTGCTAATTGGTGTCTATTAAAAGAAATCTATCATTAAAAAAACCCCTGGAGAACTGGATATACAGCGCCAGCAAAAAAAGACACAACAAGAGTAAGTGCTGTCTCTTCCACCTGTCTATGCCTACTGTCTGCCTGGTTTTTGCTGCTGTGACACAGGCAAATGAATAACCACAGAGATGTCATACCAGTTTAGAAGTACTTCAGTTAGAAAAAACGTTCACATTTGCTTTTGACCTCCCATCCTCCAAAAATCATGGTTTTATGTGGTTTAAAACTGACTCAACCTATTTTTTTGCATCTTTAATGGGTGATTAAGAATAAACACTATCCTTTCACCTGTAAATGTGAATTCTGGACCAATGATTTCATTATAAGACAAAAATAAGAAAATCACAGGACACAAACCCTAAAAGCAGAGCACTAAGTACAACAGATATCACTTCCCCTCAAATTATGACATTAATTACTTGGCTGACATGATATAATGTTGCAGAAGCACCCCTGAAAGATGTAGGCGGTCTTCCAACATTTAGAAATGTTGAACAGAAACCAGTGTTTAGTGTGTCTCTCCATTCCCCTCTACTGGCCATATTGTAAAATCACTGAGATTCAAGACTGAAGCCTTGACAGACTTCTTTAGAGAAGCCAAGCTAGAAACAGTATTTCTATTTTTCTTTTTTTGGTCTGGAATGTCAGAGATCTGTACGTGCCGAGGCCTCTGGTACCCTTGTGTACCAGACCTTTGTAATTTGTCACAGTCAGAATGAATTGCATGATTTATGACTACAGCTCTTCTAGCCATAGCTTCTGCTTTTAAATTATCCACTTGAAGGATCAGTCCTCAACAGTTCAATAGGCTTGTGCAGCATGGCTAATTTGCATGGCAAAAGAAAAGTCACACAACATGAAGGAATCAGTTCTGTGAATAAATTTGTCATGTCTGGTCCTGTCATTCATCTGACTTCACTCAGGGGCATAGAGGAACAATAGCAAGACATGCATATATTACTATATTATTTCCCAAGTGCCGTTCAGTACTGCTTTATGTCCATTTCTAGGCAAAAACATGTTTCTAAAGTAACAGCTCTAAAGATCCATACCTCTGACTTGAATCATTTTGGTGACGTTAGCAGGATATTCATAGAGAATAACAAGGTTGCACTCAGAAATGTCAATGCCTTCGTCAGCAACAGATGTAGCAATCAGCAGTCTGCTGTCTTTGTTGGTTTTGAATGCACTCAGTACATCTTTCTGCATCGGGAGGGTCATCCCTGCAGTACCAAGAAACTATGTCAAAAAAAACCCATCATAGAGTTCCTTGAGCAAGACACGTGCATTTGCTCTTACTAAAGTGATTAGAAATTATCATGTCCTCTTGATCTGGAGAAGTACTTGAAGTCTGCATATCCAGCTGGCTGCATACTGTCCCCACTGAACAGGAATTCCTGTTGATGTGCCACAGAAATTGTCATCCTAGGAAGCACCATTTTAGACACATCACCTATCTGATCTCTATTAGAGACCCATGCAGCGTAGTTATTTTAAGTCCAGGCTAACTCTTAAGCCATGCATAATTTATTTTGACTGCCACATCTGCTCTATCTTAAAATGTCTTTGTGCCACCAAAGACAAAATAGGAGAGGGGCCTATAAGAGGAATAGGGAAAATACCATTACAAGAAGCCATGATAACAAACAGTTTCTAAACTTCTTTTGAAATAAAAAAAGAATCCTGCAGCAAAGGGTCACTAACAGTGCAACTGCTGCTTTAACCAAAGATTATAGACAGAAAAACCTTCTTAGGACTGATTAAGGTCTTCTAGATATGGAAGAAAGCATAGTGCAAACTTGCATGAACTTCCTCTGTTTAAGAGCACAGATCAACACAGGAAGTTAGAATGGCTTCAGCAGTGGAGCCACCATAGATCTAGCAACTGGTATTCCTGAGTGCAAACCTGCGTACCTGGTTTTTGATCTCTTCTTCCACGACCCATCAACACAGCTGGCTTCATGCGGCTAAATAGAGGGTTTGCTTCTAACCACTTCTTCAAAGCCTGGAAAGCAAACCAGAGAGTTAGATTCCTGCCTAGATGCAATGCTAGTCTGAGATAGATAAGCAGGTCCTGACCATGCTTGCCTAGACAACTCATATTTCTGAGAAACAAAAGCAGAAAAGGAGGAACTTGTACATCACCTGTCTATTAACATGTGAGAAAGCAAGGGTCACAGCCATGACGCTAGACCCAACCATGCCACGACTGTCTTCCAGTTTTCTTAGCCCTACAACTTTAAGGCTAGCTAGAGAGCAACCAGGCTTTCACTGCTACAAAGTATGCCTTTTTCTGTTGTAAATGAACAGATCACCGAATGCTACACCTCTGGGATCCAAAGAAAATTAACTGCTATTTACAAACTGCACTTTGTCACTGCACAGTGAAAGCAGCATCTTGAAAATGCTCACACATAAGAACAAAATTCAGCGAACATACTGTAGGATTTTACATCTATAATAGAAAATTGCCAGCAGATGCTTGGCATTGTTAGTGTGGACTTTAGCCTGCCTGGAATCTTTTTCTGTTTTACAATTCATTCAGCACATCTATATCCGAGGATCGAATGGGGATTGGGACTCTCAGCTGATAAATCTGTTTACAGTAGCCAGAGACTGTGATACCTTGCCGCAAATGTTTAAGAGCTACTGAAGCTAATGATTAGCAGCACACAGTGCACCTCCTTTGGGCCCACAGGAATCCTCCAGGAAACCTATAAATACCTCCTTCTGTGCAGTCAGTAACAGAACAGTTGCAAGTTTCTAACACTGCCACATTAAAGCCAAAAGCCTTGTAACACACCTTGTTAAAACTGACTCCAGACCTAAAGTAAAAATACGGTGGCTTAATGATTAACTATGACGTGAAGCAAGAATAAATGAAGAACGTCACCCCTGTCATTTAGTTTTTAGAAAAAGATAAGAGGTCCTGTCTCAGAGCATCAATGCTTAGGAAGACACAGAAAGATAAGTATTTTCTTAGGAAGATCAAATACATGCCTATTTTTCTATTTCCAGAAAAAAAAATAGGAAGGGTAATAGATGAGGCATTACAATTTTTCACTTCCCATTTTAGAAGGTTTAAAAAGAAAAGTCTTACAGCTACTAAGGCTCTTGTCTTGGCAAAGAGAAGTGTGCGAGTTTGCGGGTTATAGCGATATGCTTCATCCAGGATGGAAGCGAGTTCTTCCAGCTTGGGATTCTCACTGGAGTCATCTTTAGAAAGGGCAGTAAGTTCTGGTTCTTTCTCTGGAAGAAAACAAGGGTCTTGAATAATCTACCGTCTTTAATGCAGAAAATGGAATTCTCTCCCAAAACTATTTTCAAATGCCACACACATTGTCTTCAGCATTTATTTTTGGTTTCTATACCATTCTTTCATGTGCAAGCAAAGAAAGCTATTGGTTAAATGCAACAAATTCCCCTTCGCCCAAAATTTTGAATCTCTCACATTTTGCAGCAAACCGACAGGATACACTGTGATACACTTGGTATCAAAAGACAGCAGTAAACCAAACTCAGTTCTTGCAAAGAGCAGTGCTGTTTCTTCTTAGGGAACAACTGACACTGGAGGGCAGACAGCTCAGTAATTTAAATTTGCAGTCAACACTGCAACACACAAGATCACAGGCTGCTTTACAGCACACTGCTACTAAATCAGAAGTTAGAGAACAGCACAACCTCTAACTTTTCATGAGAAGGATACAAGGACACCTGTTTCTTTGGGATTCATCTAGAAGCATTCAGCAGAGGGAGGCCAGGCAGTGCACTGTGCAGTGTATGTTGCCTTATCTAATGCTGCCAGCATCCACGATTGTAGACCATGCCCCTACCTGTGGGGCACCCCTTTAAGAACACCACTGCCTTACCTACAAGTCGAGCATGTAAGGACCTACTACACCATCTAGCTACAATTACTACTACTTCCTTAGCTTCTGCACTGCAAGCTTGAAGTCCCGGAAGGTAAGTTTCCCCCTGCCCACCCTAACACTACATTTGAACCCACATGGACACTAGATCTTCTGAAAAGTGCAAAGTTTCTGGGAAAACAACCACAATTACTCTAAAGAAAACACCTGGATCATTCTACCTTAAGCCCTCTTCTCCACTGCAACTGTCACAGATATTGTGTGAAATACCTTGAAACTTCGCTGTCAGTTGCTTCTGTAAATCTGTATACGGTCCATTTTTTACATTTGTGAAAAATTCAGTTAAGTAGGCTAAAGCATCTTTGATGCGGGCATCTTCACTGATGATGAGAGCATCGTTGAATTTCTGCTCAGAAAGAAAAACACATACACCTAATCCTCATTTTCCATGGGACAGGGGACGGATGGACACAGATTTTATTTAGCTATATTAAGTATTGCAGACTTGTGTTGTTCTTTCATTTGCACAACACCACAAGCATTATAAATTCTTCTCTGCACTACATTGGTCTTAGTGAGTATCTTAAGACACAACTCTTACATGCTATGGTTTAGCCTGTGCCAAATAAAATTATTAGGTTCAAAATCTGCTTGTAGATGAACATGACTGTATCAGAAGGAACAGGATGGCCCCACCTCTGTATGAAAGAGAAGAGAACATACACTTACCCGCAGGTGTTCAGTGCAAATGAAAAGGTCTCTACAAATGCTGCTTTCCTTCTCCTTATCTGCCAGTTGCAACAGCCTGAATTTCTTCTGAGTGGCAACTATCCACTGTTCATATTTCTGGGTTCCAAAATCATTCTTATTGATTTTAGAGATAGCATCTAGTAAAGAAGGAGGAAACAAACACTTGTTCATCTTGACCAACAAATAACCTGAAAAGTTACCTAGAAGATAACATATCTTCCATGAATATTAGGTCCAAAAGGTCTATGCAGAAGAACACTGTATGATACAAGCACAGAACCACTGAGGCTGGAAGGGATTTAGTGGAGGTCTTTAGTCTAACTCTCTCCTCAATGCATGGTCACCTAGAGCTGGTCACTCAGGATAATGTCCAAATGGATTTTGAGTACTTCCAAGGATGGAGACTCCACAGCTTCGCTGGGCCACTTGTTCCAGTGTTTGTCAACCCTTACAGCAAAGAAGTTCTCCTTGTTGTATAAGTATTTCTCTTCATTCCTACTGCCTCTTGTCCTGCCTCTAGGTACCATCCTAGTTGGGTTCTATCTTCTAGTTGAGTTGGGTTCTATCTTCTTCACTCCTTCTGTTTCAACCTATATTTAAATGTGAGTCTAAAATTAACCCAGTACAATTCAACTGAGGATCTATGTACGTACACACATCTGCAGAGTCTTTGGCAATAAAATTACCCTACAAGAAGTCCATAATATTCAAGACACTGCATGTGAATTGCTCCTTGAATTCCAGCTACTCAATAGTTGCGCAGTCCTTTGCTAAAAAGTCCATGTTACTTAATGACATATTATCTAATGGCCTGTTCTTGAGGCAGAACTAGCCAGTACCTATTTGTGACATGCACATTTGGTCTGAGTGCTTCACAAAATTCCACAATCAGAGTCCACAGAACGGAAGCCAATGGCATTCATGAAAGAGGGAACAGTGATACAGAAATAAGCTTCAGAAGTGCTTGCTTGATTTAGGGTTCAGTTTGAAATATGCAATTGTTTTTGTTCTTTGTTGGGACTTCTTGGGGTTTTGGTTGGGTTTTTTTCGGTTGGGTGGGTCTTTTTGGTTTTCTGGCATTTTTTTGATTCTCCCTTGCTGCTCCAGAATACAGTTCACTCGCCAATATCTGGAAAGTGGGTTGTGGTGGTGGTGAATATCTAGAAAGTACAGAACTGAGGTAAATGGGCATAAGGCACCCTAGTCAGTTTGCAAAATCCAGTCTAAGTACGCAAAACTCTTTTAACTTATAGCTGGATAGACCACAGCTGATTCTGAGCATAGCTGTCTATGGGTCTCTGCCTTATATCCCCCGTATGTCTCAAATTTGTTGATAAGAGCCATTTACTGGACACCACTTAGGAGCGCTGCAAAAGCAGAAAAGATCAATTGATTTCTGCAGGGCTGCGGAAACAGATCTTGTGACCATGAGACCCCTTCTCTCTTCTCACAGCCTTGTATCTCCCTCTCTGCAAACCTTCAGACCACTGCAGCTCCTAAGGCTGGAACCCTACAGACAAGTCTTTCCTTTCTTAGGCAGCCGTATCCTCTGTCTGGTGGTGTTGAGGTTACACAGATCCTCCTCTGTAGAATTACCTTAAATATTTTTCAATAGGAAGTAATGGAGACCTTGCAAACACTGGAAATAGGGGCATCCAGAGGTATGAAGAAGACAAAGTACTGAGCAGAAAAGGTGGCAAGGGCCTAGAAATAACTCTGAGTGCAACTCAGAGGCCAAAGAAAATACAAGAAGTGTCAGAGCAGCAAAAGTGAAGTAAACTTTTGCTGAAAGGAAGAAATTACAACATTCAGACTAACAGCACAACATTAACGTTTTCATTAACAGCAACAAATTTAGGTATACAGCATTTGATAAATGCTTAAATAAGAGCATAGAGACATCTTTCATCAACGGAATTTAGCTCATTGCATTTTGAAAGCAAGCTCTGGTAGTTTTATTTTAGATTCTTTAAACATTCAAACCAATGTGATAGTGTCAAAGCACACCATCCTTAGCAACAGAGATCAGGCTTAAATCCAAGAAAATCATTTATGACTATCAAACTTATCACATATAACAGCAAAATAGTTGATCCTTCTACCTCTAATCTCTTATTTAGGATATATTGGCTAAAGGCAAGTGAAAAGGAGGAAGAAGAAAGGAAGTGGAAAAAGAGTGACTGTTACAGCAGCCATGAGGATCCCAGTTACAGCCATATTACAATGTCTTACCCACTGAGTAAATCTTCCTCATCAATTCCTCTGTCTCAGACATCAGACCTGAGATAATGTCTGCAAAGTGATTCTGAACACGTGTTTTAACCCATCTGACATCTAGAAACAAGAAATGGAAGTCAGTGGCCGAGTAAAACATTTCCCCAGGCAGCAGAGGACAAATTCTTGTCTAGAAGAATGCTATATAGAATGCTCTACACAATCATAATAATGTTTTTTGCTAATAGACACTATAGTTGCACAGAAAGAAACAGCCCTAGTCTTCACTGGCAGAATTGCACTGGCTTTTCTGTCCTGCTAAATCAAAGGAGAGATTGTGGAACTCATCAAAGAGATTTGCCCAAATGGGCACTGCCTTACTGTGGGGCAACATTGAAGTACATGCTTAAAGTCCTTTCAAGCCAGCAAGAAGCAAAGTTCCAGCTTAGTTTAATGCTTTTAACTTCACCTAACTAAAGCAAAATTGCATAGCTACCTTAATTACAGTGCTTTGCATACTGGGGGAAAATATAAAGGAATGGTGCTTACATGTTTCTGGGTTGTTATGGAATATCTGCAGATCGTGCTTGTTCTCTCTGACAGTGGATATGGCCTGTATGTCAAGGTATGAGCAGAGGGTGCAGATGTACTCTATTGTTTCCTGGGTGGTCTTGGCATTACCAACTCCAACAGAAGCAGTTAAACCTACAATCTGAGCACACACAGGGAGAGCGGTGGTTGCTCCTTTGTAACAAATGAAAAAAACCCAGGAGATGCTGTTGCCAACCACCTAACTGTCATTGTCTTCATAAAGAAACAAACCAGGCAGCTGAAGTAAACATGAGTGCAAGGAGGACTAAATCTTTAGAGCCAAACCTTGTCCCCACTCTTGCCCTCTCCAAGACACCCAATCATTCTTAAGATTCAAACTGAAAAAATTATCAGCCCACTGAAACCCATAACCAGCTGTATTTGCCAGTGCTCATCATACACAGAAAGAGAAAATCCACCCCTAAAATCGTCCTGTGCATTCATTCAGAGGAGCTGTCTTCTCAGCTGGACCAAAACCTCCTGTCAGTGGAGGCACTGGCCCCATTTTATTGTTGCACAACACAGCAACAGAGAGGTGACAAGGAGATTACTAAGTTCTGGGCCACCTGCTTTCTTCCCAGCTTGGCAATCCTATTTGCTTTCAGGTACTTCAGTCTCTGTCATGCTTAATCAGTCCTTGGCAGGTGCAGATAAATTGTAACATGAGAAAAAAGCGCGGAGGTGTCCAAGAAGAGAGAAAAGTGGTTCAGATGCTACTGATTCAGTTTGCAGACATTGTTGAATGCAAGATTGAACTGAATTAACACAAAAGGCAAGACTTTAGGCTTTCCTGATGGCACTGCAAAATATTTTTCTCTAATGTTTCCACCACTGAAAGGCTGGGCCTTACCTGAGGCAGCTCGTTTGCACAGGAGTCGAATTTTTGTTCCAGGTATCTGGCCATTAACATGGTGTAAGGGTGGTTGCCTGTAGTGTGGTGGCACTCGTCAAATATCATCAGAGTGAAGATGGAGAGGGACTGAAGGATCCCTGCCTCAATGCTATTCACAAGAATCTGGGGCGTCAGCACGATGATGTCACTGTCCTGTATAACCTTTTCTACAGAGACATTTGCAACCGTATCACCACTAATTCCTTGAACAGAATATCTAGGAAGAAGAGGCAAAAGATAGGGTATGAAAAAGGATGTCTTGCAGGGAAAAAAAAAAAAGCTATAAAGATGGACTTCTTAGCAAGCCTGAAGGGTAGTGACTAAGTTCAAAATGTCAAAATTTTAGGGCTGGCAGTTTGACATAGAAACTGAGAAAAAACCTGCTGATAATAAACAACTAGATTTTCAACTCCTACTAAGTAAAATATATTAGATTTTAGGGGTGGTGATGCTGTAGTTTTAAGCTGCATCTCTCAGTTCATATATTTGAGATCCTGCCCTTCATCCCTTTTCTGTATACATCTGGCAGCACAGGACAGTTTTTTGTTCATCAGCCTCATTTTCCCATAACTATAAGGATTCATATGTGGATGTTCAGTAATCGGTTCCTTCAAAATCAGAAGCAATAGGTTGTGGATACTCCCCTAAGCAATTTTCAGTCCCATCTGAGAAGCGGTCCTTGTTTTTTGACTAGAGTTAAAAAAACAAAGAAGTTTGATCCTTGATCATTCGGAAAAGAAAGGAATCCCAATTCTGCTGCCCGAAACTGCCTTGTCTTTGGAAGCAGGGCTAAAATGAATCTAAAGAGAGAACACACTTCACTCTTTTCCAGAAGCAAGCACAAGTGTACTTTGTTCATTTCCATAGATGATGCACAATCAATGCTTAAACTCTCCAAAAGCAGACTTCAGACTCTCCAAAGTCTACCATGGTAATCTGCCATTTTTACCACTAGGCATCATCCTTAGATTGTCAAACATGCTTATCACCAGTAAGCCCATTACATTTTGCCCTAGGTACGGCCTACCTAAATGGCAGTTTACTTTCTCTGGAGGAAGCCACTAGGTAGAATTACACTTACCCACATCTTTCAAAGTGCTGCTTAAATACAGTTCTCTGTTGTTCATACACTGGCAGTTTAGTTGCAAAAAAGACAACTTTCGCCTTTCGTCCTGTGGGCATATTTTGCAAATGGTGTTCACAAATCATAAGTGCCACAAAAGTTTTTCCAGATCCTTTAAACAAAGAATGTGAAAAGTAAAGTACTTGTAAAAACTGATGTATTTGTAAGCATGATCTGGTCTCATCTGTAACAACGGAGAGCTGACAAGGGGGCTGTGACACTTTCAGACTCTCTGGGGACAGATTTGAACACACGCTTGTTGCTTACTCAGTTGGATAATCATCCCTTTCTCTCTTGCAGTCTCAGTCTGTGAAGACCATGTAGTAGACACTGGGAAGAAAAATCCATTTGCAGTTTTATTTGAGTTCTTTGAAATCACTGAGTCTATTTCTGCTCTTAGAGTGTGCTCCCAAATCAAATCAGACTATGGTACAGGCACCAGGTACTTTCAGCTTCCATCCTTTCTCCTCTCATGTTTCTTTTCCTTCAGTACTGAGGCTCACTGTGCAGGCCTCCCAGAGCTCTTCTGTGTCCCTGGCTCTGCTACTGTGTCTGCCTCTTCAGGGCCCAGGGGAAAATCAGGCTAGCACTTGAAAAAAAAAACATGTGGAGAGAAAGAGCTGATTGACCTCTCTTTTGCGGCTCAGCTTCCATCTTATTAATTCAGTCCTGAATCACTGCAAAGGTTCCATGTGCTGTTTTGATGTTGTAGGCATTGAAGTACAGACAGGGGATTCTCAGGGCAAATCATCCTAGTTTTCCTTCAACTTACAAGCCAAATATTTGTAAGATCTGGAGAGATCAATGAGTGATTTTTAACTCAAAAATCCATAGCGGGAGAGAAAAAGCAGAGGTCAGAACCTGTGAATCTGAATACAAGCACTGAAGTGCCAAGAGACATGTCTGTCCTGCTCAATCTCTGCGCTGCCTTTAGTCATTAATTTCAGGTCAGAAGTGGATCTGTTTCTACAAGAAAGACTGCTTTTAAATAAACAGCTGGAAAATATTGACTCCACTTGTACCCTTCCCTATCCTTCATTGACCTCTCCAAAACCAATGTTTTTTCTAAGAAACATGTTTTCTCACCTGTGGGGGCACATATCAATGTGTTTTTCCCTTTGATAGCAGGCTGCGCAAGTTCAGTCTGGTAGCTCTGAGCCTTCTTTGGTTCATAAACAGGTGAAGACTGACAGATCCCTTCTAGGAAAGAACTAGGTTTTTGTGGAGAAAGTTGCAACAGAAATGCATAAAATATATTGGGCCACGTACAGTTGCCATCTAAAATGATAGAGGTGGAGTCCTTGCAGTCTATACAGAGCATTCTTTGACAGACAAGCTTTTTAATAGGACATACACACCAGACAAGAATTTTCTGTAGATTTGATAGCATACTTTTATTACTGCTCCTCTGTGCTTCCTAAAATTCATTTCAAGGTCTTGGCTGACAACTCTCACTTCAACTGGTCTTTTTTAACTCAGAAAGAAAATAGAAGGGCTTATTTTCCCACCAAATACAAGCACCATATTCCTTTCAGCCTTCTACTCTACAGACTTTTGAAGTTAATACTCTCTTAAACTGTGGTCTTGTCAGAGGGTTTGCACTTACAGTACAGAAACTAGAAACCACTGCTGATTTGCTGCACGAGATATGACAGCCACTACACAGATCTCTTGCAGTCACATTCAGCTCTCTAAACTGGTTAATATCAGGTCACATAGGACTTAGTTAAATAATCAACAACAGTCTGGTGTTTGGAGACCTTTTTGATGCCATACTGACAGAAACAACCTTGCACTGGAAATGTGGCAAATGAAGGGCAACCCCTAACATGTGCAATGGTGAGATACTTTAAATGATAGAACAGAGGACAGTTAAATTGTCAGAGATTCGTACTAGTTACTCAGTACCTTCTTTTGTGGCACACTGCATCTGAATCCTTCAGGAGTTTAAGGAAAAGGAGAATTCTAACCACGAACTGTTTCAAGTTCCTAAGTCTTACCTGAAGCTGAACAGAGATTTTCACTGAAATTATTATCACATTCTGCATCTTCAGAATATGTCATCGTGATTTCAAAGCTGTTCTCAGAGGCATCTGTTGTTTCACCATCACAATCTTTGCCATTACCTGTGTAATCACAAATGGGTGATATTGTTCATAATTACCATAATTACCTTCCCAAATTAACCATAATTACCTTGCCAAAGAACCATCACTGGGCTTTGAGTGAGGAGCCCCACTGGAAATGGAACACATAATCACAAAGCACTGCTTTTGGAGAGGGAGAAAGAGCACTAATCCAGCTCCAGGAAGTACACAGTATCTGTGATAAACTTCTACTGCTAACTCTTCTTAACCGCTAGTATTGAAATGCTTCCAATATGGACGACATTTCTTCAGGAGGCTGATTCTGGCTTAATATTAAGTTGGATGTTAGCAGATGCTGCCCCAGAAGACAGTGATCTATTTAGTTTACAAAATACAACTGTTAACCAAACAATATATATAGCCGTCAACTACATAAAATAGTTTCTATATACATACAAACATTATTCTTATCTAATTTTACATATAATTATTTATAAATTGATTAAGTAAATATATAATCATATATAATGTAATTAAATGTCTAGATAAAAATATACATGTATTTGAGTACAGCAAACCCCCACTTCAAAATAGGAGATATTGTCTAAGAAGTCACTTAAAAGTAGCTTGTTTCAGTTGCTAATTAAAAGCAATTCAAACTATCAGTTATGGTTGGGAGAAAGCAAATTCAGATATAAAGAAATACAATCTAGTTTTTCTAAAATAATTTGTCTTTCTAATTCTTTTGTAGTGAAATACTGTATTCAGCTCTAAATTCGCCCATGATGCAGAGTACTCACAGGTATTTTTCAAGTGGAAAAAGGTAAATTAAATGACGAAACTAAAATTTTGTTAAAGGCAATTCTGCATTTTTACAAAAAATTAAGGTAGTCACTTGGTAAATGCTGCTTATTGGTTTCTTAAAGAAAAAGCTATATGATCTGCTCTGTGATCACTGAAGTGTATCACTTTCTAGAATACTGAATTTACCAGAAAACATTGCATCTATGACAACTCAAGCAATGAAAAAGTGGCAAAAGGTGAATTATGGTAGAAGGGATGGAAGAAGAACATTTTGTTAGTTTTATACTTTCAGAGCTTTGTGTTCTGCCCAGTTCTGTTTACCAAAATAAGACATCATTCATAATTACATGGGAGCAAATACACTCAAAAAGTAATTTCTGACAGTTTGTAGGGTAGCATCTGTATTTCATTTTATGTAAAAGACACTTTAATTTTTTAAAAAAGGGTTTTCTTTTTAAACAATGAGCAACACAATTTGATGGTATCCTTTTAAATTATACTTATTCTCTTGACAGAAAAATTTCTGCCTTGTACAAGAATAGGAAAAGAGAATCATAGAAACAATTTGCAGTTTACCTTCTCTGAAATCCCACAATTCACTTGCATTGTAAAATCCCGCATAATCTAGTGCCAGCTGAAGGCTTTTTGGCCAGTTTTCCTTATCTGATCGACAGAGGCATTCAATGAGTTTAGTTATCCCGGCTGTTTTACTTCTATATTCGCTAATCTGCACACACAATGGACAGAAAAAGATGTAGATTCTGAGTGATCAAAACCACTGTTCTTTGATTCATATTTTTATTTTGTTTGATGTTCAGTTGGAAACTGCATTTCCTTCTTACAGAATAAAAGGTTTCCAATAAAATTCAGTCACTCACCTGCTACTGCTGCATTTCCACCAGCCTAGGCGTACACTAAACTTACTTGGACTAAATCAGCAGGTAGGCTACTTTCTTAAATATTCACAAAGTCTGAAACACCGCAGAGCTATTCTGTGAATTTTTATCTGTCAAGGTCCTTATAATAAGCCATGTCTGCCATAAAACTCAGGGGCCAAACTGATTAAAAAGCATTCCAGAATCGGGAAATGAAAAAGCACAAAATACATGGCAGGCCTGATTTTTAGTCAGATGCAATAGCTTTCCAAATGTTATGTATCTCCATAAAGAAATACCACTTTAAAAAATAAAATAGCTGCAACAATCCTTCTCATGAGTCACAAAGACTGGGAACGCCTAAGTGATTCTTTCACACAGCATCAATAACTTAGTATTAACTAGTCATAGAAGATGAGTGATTATCACTTGTTATCAGTCATCAGTAATGACACCAAGCTAGAACTGGGTAACAGTTCAACCTCTTCACATCCAATGGCAATGAAAATGTTGTCAACTTCTGTGACTTCAGATCAGAAGTTTCATTTCACCCTATAACCATCCGTTTGGGTGCTGACAAAACTTAAAAGAGCCACACAGTTTCCAGGGGCTGCCACATTTAAGTTTATACACTACGTCAAATCCCATGACAAGCAGGAATCAATTCAGGGAACATCTAAATGCTACTTTACCTACTTCCATCTGCATTTTTAGGAGCATTAATGCAGTCTATTTCAAAGGCTTAGCAAGACACCTAATTCACTGTAATGCGGAATGCTCCAAAGCCCCTCAGATCTCTTCATGGGAGCGTGGACGCCACCAAGACGTACAACTGGCCACTGTCAACGCCAAAGCCACTCCATCCTGCTTCCCTGCCCTCAACCCTTTTGCTTGCCACCCTATCCACCAGGATGGAGGGGTGAAGAACGAGAAGTGCAGGTGTCACAGACATTTCTCAAAACAGAAGAAAGTAAAATCCCTCCCCAGGGTACTGTGGTGGGCCACCCTCCTCACTCATCAGCCTGACAGATGGGCATCGATCTATCTTGCAAGTGAGGCAGACAGCACTTCTCCGCTGGAAAACCGGGTGAATACTGGGATTTTACCATTAATCGTACCTGGAGGATCTCATCACACTCCCTTTCTAACAGGCATGTGTTTATGTAGGGCATAAGTGCTACCGGATCAATTTCTAGCATTGTTGCTTCTATCCGCTTCAACAGCTGTCTGTGCAATTCCAGTTTTTCCAGTTTGCTGAAGTCCCAGTTTTCAATTGCTTCTGCCAGTCCAGTGTAACCTTTCAGAAAAAACAGACAAAATGTTACTGTGAAATCAATCTCTAGTTAGCAACAAGCTAAAAAAACCCTTCTCAACTACACTGGAGAAATGTAAATTATTTTGGCCTGCAACTGACAGAAACCTTAGGTGAATCAGAACACAATTTTTACAGATTAAGTGATTGCTTTCCTTTACAGCACTTGTATGTATAGCATGAAAACCCCTATGCTAACAGAGAAGTTAACTCTTGCAAAGAGAAACCAGAGCTACACAATGTCACAGCTCACATCACCCAACCAACCATAGCAACACCTTTCTTTTGATCCACACATCCTTGGATCCCTGCAGTCCAGACAGACACTCTTCCTCAGCATTTCCCACATCACGAGATGCTGTTCAGAATCACAAACATCTTTTGTCTCTGCTTGTTTTATTTACCCACTCCTTACCTTTTAGTACTATACATGGCCCCACCATCCTTCAAAAATTCTTATCATGTTGCATTCCAGTCAGTCCCTGACTGAAAGCAACCCAAACACCTGCAGTCTATACAGTCAGTAAACTGCTGAAAATACTGTCCTGGAATAGACAGTGGCAGGGAATCATATTTGGAGGACTTGTGTGCTTTATAGTGTAGGCTCTAGAGGTGGAAGAGAGCAAGTCTGGGTCCCAGAAGAACTGCAGGCAAATAGAAGGAATTTGCCTAACTTTCTGTTGTCTTTTGCAGAAGCTGGAGAGAAGTGTGGACACTTACTACCACAATGTCTTTAATCTAATTATCACCTATGTCAGCATCTGCCACATACAAAAGTAATACTATATTCTAGTCTCAGGCGCAATTAGTAAGTACTTGGGATAGCACTCAGAGTCTGCAAGTTAACTTTCCCAGTTTTCTGCTGAAGGTACACTAAATAGAACACTTTCAACATGTTCAAAGAAGATATTTTTGCAATTCAGAAAACAGGATTACCACAGGCTGATAAAGTTGCTGTGGACCTAGTATTTGCTTTAAGGGGAGAGTGGACTACATCTGAATGATAAGAAATTTTGTAGTACTTCTTTACTGAGATATCCATAACTATCCATAGTTAACAGTGAGTAAATGAAAAGTGGCTTATGTCACAAGATTTAGGGGCTTGAGATAACTATCAAATCAATTAAGAATATATGGTAGAACCTACCATCCTACCATAAGAGGAAATGTGGGTAATCTCACACCTTCAAATCTCTTCAGTCACATTTTGGAAAGGAAATTGCATTAGGACCTCACATATCAAGCAGTTATAGCTGCTGAGGACCAACCATGTAAACTCTCAATGGTTATTTACCTCTTGAAACATAAGACTTTAAGACCTCTGAATAATTTTAAATTTTTTAGTTTAGTACTCTGTTCTTAAATGGTTTATCCCATGCTACCAGTTAACCCTGATGCACATTCTGAAACCCATCTAACTTTCTCTTCCAGAGGGTTAACTTCCTTTAATTACTTTGGTAAGAACAATGGCTGCCTTATTTCTTCTCTAAATGCTCTGAGACAGACAAGTGTCCTGTCAATGAGACTTTATTCTGCATCCCTTCATCTTTCATTGACTTTCTCCTTAACCAAAATTTTTGCAGGTGCTTCTCAGGTACATGTTTTCCCGTGCTTTTAAGAGTTTTATTTCCATCCTCTGTCAATCTAGTTTTCCTACTGCATTGATACCGAAAATGCTGGCAAATAAACTCTCAAAGACTTGTTTTGGAGTTTTAGAAAGTAAGCATCATTTATTTAAGTGCTGAGTGCAACAGGGAATAGTTTCCATCAGTCATATGTAATGAGACAAGAGCTGGAGACAGAATATATTTCCCACTTACATGTATATGTATAAATTTTCCCAGACATATTATGTGTATTCTATTACTTTCCAAGGACTAATTTTAATTTTATTATGAACTCCATAACAGCCAAATCTGTGCTAATTGGAGCTTTGGAGGCAGCTCTCTGTGTGACCTTGTACTTTAGATAGGGAAAGACTGCAAAGAGAGGGAGACATGTCTGTTCAGTACGTACAATAATTAACATGAGACATTATCATTTCTCTTTGAACTGTGCCTAGGAAAACACTATTAAAAAAACCATCCTATCAGGAAAACATGCTACCAGAGGAACATTCTGTCTAATTTCTGAAAATAGAGCCACCTAGACGAAACTTAATTGGAGTTAGTTAGAAAACTAATTCTGTATAAGAATAATTCTATGGAAAATGAATTCTAATTTAGCTCAAATCAAAATCATAGCAGCATAGCATCATAGAATCATAGCATCATAGCATCATAAAATCATAGAATGGTTTGTGTTGGAAGGGATCTTAAAGTCCATCCAGTTCCACTCCCCTGCCTCGGGCAGGGACACCTCCCACCAGCCCAGGTTGCTCAAGGCCCCATCCAACCTGGCCTTGAACGCTTCCAGGGAGGGGGCATCCACAGCTTCCTTGGGCAACCTAACCTGTTCCAGTGCCTCACCACCCTTATTGTGAAGAATTTCTTCCTAATGTCTAATCTAAATCTTCCCCCTTCCAGTTTAAAGCCCTTAACTGGAAATAGTGCACTTTTTGTGATACTAACTGCATCAGCATCTCACCCGATGCGCCAAGACCTGACAGCAGACGCCTAGGGATAAAGAAGCGATGCTTGACGTCCCTGGGCTGCTCTGCCCAGTCGAACGCGAGCTCCGGCAGGGAAAGGGAGAAGCGGAGGACACCACGCCTGCGAGTGGGAACCCACCTGCTGCAACCAGGGCATCCAGGAATCCTCGCAGCCATCCCTCCGCCTCCAGCTGCAGGATGGCATCCAGGAACAGCGCGGCGGCCGCCGTCACTCCTTTCTCCTCCTCCTTGCGGACTCTCTCCCTCACCTCTACCAAAAACACAGAGCAGGCAGAGAGTGAGGGAGGGGTCAGCAGTGAAAAAGCCCCCCAGCAGCCGGCCCTCACCGTCGGACAGCCAGTCGCTCATGTTGCTCAGGATGTAGACGGGGTTCAGGATGCTCTCGATGTACCGCCTGTAGCACTGCAGGCTCCGCTTCTCCTCCGCCGTCATGGTCACGAAAGTAATGCTATGTGTGCCGAGAAGAGCCGGCAGGGAGCGACGGGAACGCCCTGAGCAGGGAGAGAAGAGAGGAAAAGAAATGCCGGGCTCTAGCAGGAGAATAGAAACTGAAAGCAAATCTACCCTGCTTCCCCCTGGCAGGCGTTTGCGGGTGTCGGGGAGGGCGGGGGAGGTCCTGCGGGTACAGGAAGCAGTTACTGTTACAAAAACTGGAATACTTTGATTTAAGTAGAATTAGTTTTCTGTAGAATTGGTTTTCCAACTGACTTCAGTTAAGCCTTGAGTAAACAGTATTTTTGAAAGTTAGGCAGACACAGACTGTTTGTCTGGTAGTACGGTTTTTAAATAGTGCTGTTCCCAGACAATACTTACCGAAGAACACAAGGTCAGACAGAGAACCAGCTTCGAAGCTCTAACGAGCAGAACTTGACTGTTGTGAGATTCATAATAAAATTTAGATTAGTCCTTGGAAAGCAGCAGAATATGCATGAGGTTGCTGGGAGAATTTATACATATGCATGTAAGTTGGATTTATATTCTGCCCTCAGCTCTTGTCTTGTTACACATGGTTGATGGAAATCATTCGCTCCTGTTCAGTGCTGAAATAAAGGATGCTCTTTCTGAAACTCCAAAACTAATCTTAGAGAGTTCATTTGCCAGCATTTCCAGTATCACTATGATTATAGGCAACACTTTACCCTCCCTTCCCTTTCTACATGCAGGAAACCCTGAACTGGGATAGCAAGCTCTATCCTTTTTTTTAAAGGACTGAAAAATAGTTTTTGTACAGCAAGGCAAGACACCTGCATGCTCTGAGCAGGTGCTTGCTCAGCTGCTAGCATTAGTGATACTTCTTGTATCATTAGTATGGCCTGGGAATGCCAAAATGAGACGGTCTGCCTGCCTACCTGCCCTGTTGAGGGAGGCGCACACCACAGGAGAGGACTCACAAAGGAGGCCAGCAGGTTGCAGAGCTGAAAGAAGCCGCAGTTCAGGAGTGCTGTTAACAGGACAACTGCGTAGTCAGACCTCCCTCTAATATATTGAGTGGATGCATCCAGCTGTTGCAGCTTCGTAAATCTCATATTCAAATTGATTACTAACAAGTACTGGCCCAGTACGAGATGCCTACTTGCTAAAGCATCATGAAACAGACTGTCCAGGCCTTGTGGACAGCAAACACCAAACTCACTGTGAGTCTGCAAAAGAAATCAGTTTACAAAAAGGAGTGGTTCTACTTCAACAACAACCAGCCTTCTTTTTCAAGACAGATTGGATTGGGTGGTGGTCTCTCAGATCAGCTGAGTGACATCTGGGGTGAGGAAGAGGCCTCACAGCCTGGTGTTGCCTCAGTTAAGAGCAAAAATAGTCCTGAAAGCACGTACTGACCACCAGCTCCCCACTTCTCACAACACAAGCGGCCTTGCCAAGAGCCAGTCAAAATATACTGACTGACTTGGTCCCACCTCACCAAGAGGCAACAGAGTTTTTTAAAAGTATAAAAATGGCACCTGAAACCCCTTTCTTTTGGGGAGAAAATATGACTAACTTATCTGGTGGACAGGTTGATGGGCTTGGACCTCTCTTCCCACTTTCCCCCCTCCTTTCCCTCCCTTCCCTTTCTCTTCCCCTCCCCTCCACCAAGGAATCCCTTTTTGGTAAGAATTGTGTACCTCTGTCGGATGATGTTCCCTGCAAAAATAACTATTATCTTGAGTTTCAGTTGTTCACTGTTAACTGGTCATAATCTAATGCAGTAAGTGAATTTATCAACAGCAATCTCAAACTTGTTTTAATCTGTCACTTTAATTACCTATTTAGCATGACGTAAAGTCAAGGTAGCACAAGGCCACTGAGTGATGGCCTTGCAATGAAGAATGGAGGCAGAAGGAAAACACTACTACTGGCATCATAATTTCTACTCTGTTCTAATCTTTACTGTCAAGTTCTTTATTTCTGTTTCCTTCTCTTGAGCCTTCTCTTTCTTCTATTTTACACAGTTCTAAAAGGGTTGTAGGAAATCTCATTTGAAACATCTCCTCTACCACCATGATGTAGTACATTGGCCATTGTCCTCTGAGGAGGCACTAGGATAGGAAAGACTTGGGTTTTGGCTTTTAGTATTAACCCACACAGTGAAATGGACCAGGGAAATGTTGCACTAAACTGAATGTCATCCATCCCTAGCTGGGGAAATGTCAAACAAGGAGAGGACATCTTCTATGGCAAGAAAAAGACAACTGAATAGATGGCAGTATCAGTCACCTCTCTGTTCTTTGTACATCCCTCCTATGTGTCCCTCCTGTGCTGTAAACAAAGCAGGAGCTCCCGACCTCCCTGTGCCTGAGCTCAGCTTTCACAGAAATGTACATCAGTCTTCCATTGCAGAAGAACAGAAATAACAACTTCTGAGTTTAACACTAAAATGAGCAAATAAGCGGGTTAGATTTTTCCCCTTGATCATGCCTTGTGCCCTCTCAGGGGAGCTCATATTTCTGACAACTGAGGACTCAAGCCTTCTCTAAAACCCCTTAAATTATTCTTCTCTCTCTGACTACCCAGAGAGCCAATATTTCCAAGCAGAGACCGAAGATACTCCCCCCCTTAGCTCTGTGCATACCCCCAAGCGCCGCAAGTCACACATCAAAAGCACATATAAATGGTGCAAAATAAATAAATCATATACTGAAACACAGAATTGGTCTGGCAGTTAGTCTGAGATTCTGGTTTGATGTTATACCTTCCAGCTCTTTATTTGGTATGAAAAGGAATAATACTGACTGGTCCTCTTCATGTTTATGAAATAAGTGAAGTTACCTAATGATGTGGCAAACAGTCTGCTTTAACTTCTCAGGGATCACTTTTGGTTTTGATTATCCAGTCTGCTGCAGTAAGAAGATCTCTTAGGGTTTAATTACCTCGTGTATAACAGGGTTGGAGTGTCAGTCTTCAGCCTTCACCCAGCTCACCCCGCAGAGTGGGGCTATCAGATGGGCCAGTAACAGACACTGACTTCACAGTAGGCTGTTACAGCTTTTTCTCTACCAGTGACTAGTGATTTTAGCACCCAGGCTCTGCCCAGCACAGAGTGTGTTCAGGGACTCAGAAACCAGTGTTGCAGCTGGGTAGGAAGCATCCTGCTACACAGAAACCCAGTTTCATGCTTTGAGAGCAGGAGGGAAACAAACTCCTTGCCTGTTGCTTTTTCAGCCTTGCAAGTTGATGTGCTACTCTTAAACAAAGGTGACTCAGGTAAAAAGCCTTCTTGCAGGAAGTGGGATGGCATCTAATGAGCAGGGTGGCTCCAGGCTGCATCCTGCAGAGAGTTGGGACCATCCCCACCAGGCTGGAAATCTACCTGGTGAGAGAAGGCTCTGAACCTTGTGTCTGCCTTTATGTCTGCAGGGCGGTTGGTGCAGTGAGCTGGGCTGTAGCCTGTTGAACCTCTCACTCTCCTGTCCATTGTGAATGGTTTATGCTGCTCTTGTACTCGGTACCTGGGTACTCCACTGCAAGCAGTCAGTCGTGGTAGCTGGGAGAGTGCTGCATTGTGTCCTGTAAGAACAAGCCATAGTAATGGAAATTCCTTAACTGGATCATGCTGCTGCAGCTCATGGTGCTGAGCAGTTTCATGGAGATCCTTCTAGGGCAGGCTGTACAAAAGGTGTTTGTTTTTCCCTTGTGCTGCTTGGAAGGAACCTCAGATGACCCACCAAATCTTCCTTTAGAGTGCAGTCCAGCAGCTGATGGGGAGAATGTTGCTACTGTTGTCCATGAATCACGTTTTTCTGCCACTTTCAGAGTAGAAGTTGTGGTCCTCAGCTTTACATTTTGCAGGTCCAACTTTTTGCATTTCACCAGCCATAGATTTTCCCCAGGATCACCTGCTGGAGAGCCCAAGAACAGTTGTCCACGTGGCGGAGAACAAAGCATTACAGGTGGTCTTGAGGCTGATGGCCATCCTTACCTCAACGTTAAACTGATGAGAACACAAGGAAAGAAACTACCAGGCCTAGTAAACAGGGGGTTAGAAAGTGTTTGGCCGACCCTGGCCTGCCCCTGGAGTAGTAAGGCAGTTACAGGAGAAACTACCGGAGAAAGATAGTGGCAGTAGTCTATTGCAGAGCCCTGGGGGTGACAAATGAGAGATGTTGAAAGAGGAGAAAAGTTGTTTTACTGGTCTCTCTGAGCACGAGAGCAGAGTCAGCAAATAAGGGTGCTGAATCAGCAGGCTGGGGGCAAACGAGGAGTACATGATGTGGGCAGATTGTTTATTTCAGAGAGGGATAGCGGGAGAAAGGGATTATCAGGCAAATGACATTTACTGGGTAGACTGAGTGTCTAAGGCCAGTTACCTTAGGGTCCTACAGAGCGTGTGTGTATACAGTAGGCTTTAACCTGGCCACAGATGCCCACATGTTTAACTAAATTTCGGAATCGTGGTTGTTCCTAAACCATCAGAAAATTAAGTAAAACCATCTACTGTGAATGAGCTTAAACAGATGTCTCCACCAAAGAGAATAACTTAACGTGCCCAAAGCAAAGTATTCACGAGTCATGTCAAAGATCCTACCTAAAAGGCATTTTCAGTAGTTACAAGGATCTCAGCCAAAAGCCTCAGTTCAGTGGTGTATTATGGAGAAAAAGGAAAAGGCAGCAGATACAAATCCTTTGTATCAACTTTGTTGGCTGGAAGTTCCGCTCCTCGGCACGCATTTTCAGACGTAATGCAGTCAGTCATAACTGGGACCTCAGTGGCTTAGCCATGGAAGAAAAATTTCGAGTACCAGTGTAGAGGAAACAGCTCCTGCTCTGCAAGTAAAATAAACTTTACAAACCAACACACCCGGCTGCGGTGAACGGGAATGGGCAGGAGATGGCGCTCAGTTTCTGCTGGTCTTTCCAAGGTTTGACTGCTGTCCCGTGCACAACGGGAAGTCTTTCAAGAGAAACGCTTCAAAAATATTGCATTCGCTAACGTTACTTAATAGGCGAGAAAAAAGTCTAAATCAGACCTCAGAGGACGACTTCTAAGCAAACTCAACGTCATGGCTGTCCTCCAGAAATAGAGATTTCTGATGAACAACTGCTGTATCTCTTAGGTGTCAGACACCAAATATTCTTGCTCAGAACTACAGTCAGCACTTCCCGGGACTTGTTTGAAGCAGCCACTTTCATAGTTAACGCCTTCCTGACATCTTTTTTCCTTTAGATATCCCTGGTCAAGTTCCATTAACTTATCAGAGCTAAGGGCCTGCCCCGTAATATTTTAGCACCTTACGTTTCCTCATTTGAATTGTCATCAGAATGAGGCCTGAAATTGGAATAGCTGGGGTTTTTTTTCCCAGCAAGACCTTAGATAGCAAAAAAACCCTGATTAAGCTCATTGCAATTCTGGCCAATAAAATGGCCAATAATTATGACCTTAATAAAGGATGGAAATAAGAATGCAATATTGAATCAGAAAAAAAAACATTGCCAGTGTTTTCCCTTCGTAGATAAAATATGACAAGTTTGTAGTTGTATGTAAGGAAACTTGAAACCCAAGACACAGTTCAGTACTAGAAGGTGTTCAGCAAATCTTTCCCACACAGCTTGAGTAATTAATTTTTAAATCAAGTGGGTTTGATTAATGAAGAAAATAGTTCTGCTCACAAATTATATCTACAAAGGAATGGATGCATTATTTAAGTGAAAAGTACTTAAAGGGGCATGAAGGAATTAATTACTTGGAAATATAACTTAGGTAATCTTATATATTTGAAAAAGCTAAAAGTCTTCATAGAGAGACCATACTAGGAGCCATTTTCTAAATTAGAAACTTTGAAACGTCATTCTGATACTTCAGATTTGACAAGCGAAACAGAATCTCGATCGTGATGTTCTTCACAGCATTGTGAAAACTCAGGTAACAGAAATCCAAGTCATTGCAGCTAGCCTTCCTAACAATGCCTTCCCCAAATCTTTATGTCTGTTCTTCAGCTTTGAGGTTAGCTGTCTTCCCTTCTCAGCCCCTCAGATTATTCCTGTAGATTTTCAGAAGACAACACACCACTCAAAACTCACATTTTCAGTGTGTTTATTTGGACTGACAACATTTTAAGAAATGCATGGATGTTTTTAGCTTGTCATTAAAACTGAATGAATATGAGGATTTGAGGAACTGGTGTGAACTGTGTTAGCTTCGTTCAACTTTGTGAACAAATGTGTTTAAATAAAACTGAAGGAAATGCTGGCAAGAGTCTCTGAAAACTAGCCCCAAAATTAATCCTGATCTGCCTGAATAATTTGAAAAGAACAGGATTTTAAGAGGTAAAATGTTCAGCTTTTTAAAATTAAATTGGCTTGAACAAGTACTTAAAATACCTGTTGATCAGTAGTGAAGGTAATGACAGAAAAATCCAACGTGCAACTACAGAAGACACTAAAGGAATAAAAGGGCCAAGGGAAAAAACCAATACAGAAAAAAATTAGAAAAGATCTGAGAAAAAATCTATTAAAAAAGCAAACTAAAGATTACTGCTTTCTTAATTTCTAATACCTTAATTAAGCTAAACATTTGAAAATACTATTATTCAAAAGACCACTATTCAAAAGACTATTCATCTGAAATGCTTGAACTTTGGGGTGGGAAACAGGAATTTTATATGTTCTGCAGCGCAGCACTTGCCTGCAGATGCTTGTCACTTGTTTAATCCTCACACTATGAACACGCCACCATGCTTTGGATTCCAGCTTTTTGCATTGAGATAATACCTGCTCAGAAAAGCCCTGGCTTTGTTCCAGCAAAGCCCCTGTTCGCTTTGGTGTTGGTAATGACAGCAGGCCCTGCAGAGAATGCCCAGGGTCCTCATCCATCCTCAGCTGACAGGGGCAGTCATTCCTCTGGTTTTGTAAATCAAAGGAAGGAAACACTTGACCAGCAATGGAAATAAGCTGTTGGAGGGAAGAAATCCCTTCTCCAGCCATGTCCTGCTAGCAGAATATCATTCATATGAACAATAAACAGGGCAGTTTGAGAAAAGCAATTCTTTTAAAGGTTGCAGTGTAAGAAAATTATGTTCTTACTGAGCAGTGAATGTTCAAGCCACATTTTTGTTGTTTTTGTTGGAATAGAAATACACTCATACATAGAGAAATAACCTTTTTTTAAAGGCTTCTGATATTTTACATCTCCATATAATCAGGGAGCAGTCACTACAGTAGTATGGCAACCGTGCCTAGAATCCTCCTATACATTTTCATATAAATCACATTTCTATGAGCTTAGACTTTGCTGAAGTGTGAGAAGCCATGTTGAGTAAATACCAAAAGCCTAGTAGCATTAATTAATTGCTTAAGAACTAAGGATTTCCTGTCTCATATATTTAAAAACCTCAGGAATCTTTGGATTCTGGCGAATCTTTGGATCAGGTACTAAAACAGTCTGTAGAGCAAAGCCACTGTCCTGGAGAGTGCCCTGTTCCGTGTTCCTGCAAAGCAGATAAAAGCAAGAGAAGAAAAGAGATTATCCCTTTGGAATACTAATTCATCTAGGGAAGATGTATGTGTTTCTAAGGTACGGTATTGCTCTAGGGGTCCATGTTCAGTTGCTCTGTCTCCATCTCCAAGTCCTTTCCTTTGCTTACAAGGTGCAAGCAGTCCACGCAGCTCTGTTAAACTGATTCGATCTCATGGTGGTTGTTAAGGCACTACTTTAGGGACACCAGTGCCCAAAAGATATGCTGATGGTCTGAGTTTTGCTTGTCCTCTGTCTTTTGTGATCTTCCACAGAAGAATTTGCTTGGACCAAAAGGCCTTTCAAAAGGCCTTCGCAGCCAATTGCAGATGCCCAACAAAAGTGTAAGATCAAGGTAACCAAACAATACTACCTCAGATATTACTGTCCTGGCTTCCAGTCACCTGCACCTGGACTACCTTGCTGGAGGTGATATCTTTATGTTTTCTAGTCTTTACTGGTTTTTGTTTTGTTTTGTTTCGTTTTTTTCTTTCATAAACTTGTCTAAAGCCCTGGGAATGCTTACATAGTTTCATTGTCTACAATGTCTTGTGGCAATCACTTCCACAGATTGACAACATGTTGTGGGAAAAATTGCTTTATTCCATTTTCAATCTGACACCATTTGGTTCCACCTGCTGTTCCCTTGACCCTATACATGAGAACATTTTTTTTCTCCATCCTATTCATGGTTATATAGATCCTTGCCGTATTCTTCCCTTATTGACAGCTTTTTTGATGACAGTCTGCTTTTCTCAAGAGAAAAATCCTGCAAATTTGAGCTTTCAAGTTGCCACTGTGAGAACTTGAAGAAATCTTTTTCTTTATTCCTGCATTATATTTTTGTTATGGGGGCATCAGATCTGCCTACAGCTTTCAAGATGCAGGCACACACTGTATAGGGATATAACAAAATTCTCTGTTTTTTTCTTTTATGCTTCTATACTAATTTTAAGACCCTGATGCTTTTTTATTTTTTTTTCCTAGTGGACACTAAGCTATTTTTTTCTCACTGGTATTTATTAGGTGAGAGATTCTGACATTCCTGTTTAGTTTTAGCATTCAGTTTAATTTTGCTTCCCTTTAGCCCTCTTCTAACAAGAACTCTGAGAAATTCAGCTGCTTCCCTCAAGACAGCATCATATCTCTTGGCAGCACTGGCAAAGTGGTGTGGAGGCTTCTGGGATGTGCAAGTACCCACCTGTGCACAGAGGCAGAGGCTGCCAAGGCTGTCCTTGCTGGGCAACCCTGAAAACTGGACATTTTTTATTCCCTGTGCACCATGGCATGTAGTGTGGTTCTTAAGTTCCCCTTTCCTCAGCACTCCTGGTAATGTGGTATTTGTCAGGTGTCCCTGAACCATACTGGGAGGCTGCAGTCGTGGTTATTGGCAAGGCTCCCAGTCCCTGCCCTCATAAGTGTATCTACTGAGAGAGCAAGGCGGTGGTATTGCCAATACTCCTCCGAATGTTAAATAAAGCTGAATCTGCTTAAGTTAAACAACTTGTTGATTTTCTTGGTCTTTTAATTTTTCTTGCCTTGGCTAGTGTTGTTTAATATCACTAATCCTGCCACTCCTGTCTCCCCTCTCTTCTCTCTTCAAACTACATTTACCATTTTTGAGCTTATAAATCATACTGCCTCACAATTTCCTGTGCATCTAGAGTTTTCTTTAGGCTAATTAGAGGCCTCTTCTTTAAAATTTCTTTTTGTCAATAAGCACAAGAACTTGCTGAAAATAACCGTGATTTCCCAATACTTTTTGATGAGTCTGCAATCTTTTACTGAAAGGAAACCTTTAATAGGAAAACATGCTTAGTAATATTGCAGTTTGATGCAGCACAGCTTCCTGTTGCACAGCTCTCTGTTAAACACAGTCCCACCGCACCTGCTGCTAGTGTTCATTTTGCAGATGCAAAGTCACCCAAGTCTCTGCAGGAAGATGGGATTTGTTTGAAAACGTCTTCCCTTGTTCTAGGTATGACATAGTTTTGTGGTTTCTATTTTAACTAAGAAGGGGTAAACAAAATATAAAAAGTGTGAAGCACATTTATTTTATGACTTTATGTGCTCTTTAAAGGCAGAGTTCTGGAGGAGGTTGCTTTCAGAAATCCAGCATTGGTGTTTGTGGATTTTATAAAATGGAAACCAGTTGTTCTCATTGCCCCAAACTGGAACTTTTTGGTCAAATTCTACCTCTTTCGAAGTTAACATGAATCACATTCACTGCTCGAAAGTTTCCACACTGCATGTAAATAAGATGAAGGACAGCACTCAGGAGCTCTCCATAGCCTCACAGAAGCACCCTGCATACAGAAGACTTCAGACCTGCTTAGCACCTCTCCTTCCTCAGAGAATTCCAACAGTTTGAGCAGCTTTCTTATTGCAGGAGCAAAACACTAGCTGTTTTTTTTAGTTTGTTAGATAAGAACATCCAGAAGATAAATATCTGTGATTACAGGGGTACTGGTGATACTGTTTTGTGTACCACTGCTCTTGGGGCTCTGGAGAGCAGTCGCTTGAGCAAGGTGTCACGCTTTTGAATTTTTCTTCCTCTTGCCATCAAAAGGAACGCGGGAGGGGCGGGAAGAGGCCGTTTCCGGGGAAACCGGGACAGAGTGGTGCCCGGACACCGGGTTTTCTTTCCCGCCTCTGGAGAGGAGAGCCGGTTTTTTTCTTGGCTTTTCGCGCGCTTCTTCGGGCACAGCGGCGAGTGTGCGTTTTGCAGTCTCTGCAGGAAGGCTCACCGGTCATCTGATCTTCCACAACTCCCGCAGAACTCACACGCCTCCTTTTCCCTCGTTCCCTTTCCGGCCCGTGGCGGCTGAGCCGCGCCCGGGGCCGCGGCAGCGGCGACAGCCCCCCCGCACCCTTAAAGAGACCTGCGTCGCAAGATTTGGGATACAGGACTCAATCCATCTAAAGGTTTTAAGGTTTTGGTTGTGGTTACTGCTAATTCTGTTCTGCTTATACATGTATTTGTGGCTAAGAACTGTTTTCTATAAATTTTTTTTTTCGTGATTAAAGATCTTTAATATCTCATAAAATATCTTAGTTTTTTATCAAAACTAAGACACAAGGTGTTACTTCCTACATAGAAACGTCCTTATTATACTTCACCAAAATCCTACTATGTGGCTGTGGAAAACGGATGGGGAAAGAGCCTAGTTCCTCTTGCCATCTCTTGAATTAATTTCTTAATATACTTTATTGCCTACCAATGCTGAAAGACATACAAAATATTCTTAATAGCGAAAGTAATGGCATATTTGACCTTTTGCTAAGAACTCCTAGGACTTTGCAGGTTCTTTTGCCCCCTCAGTGAATGTGAAGCATTCCAAGTGAAGCTCTTCATATAATATAGCTCTAGTACCGTTAACAAACATGCTGTGTTGTACTTACCAGATCCAGGCAGCATGGATGAATGAAAGGCAGGTCCTTCTTGGCTAATGTGATCTCGTTCTATGACAAGGTAACTTCTTTAGTGGATGGGGGCAAGGCTATGTGTGTTGTTTACCTGGACTTAAGTAAAGCCTTTCACACTCTTTTCTGCAGCGTTCTCCTGAAAAAAGTGGCTTCTCATGGCTTGAAGTGGTGTAATCTTTGCTGGGTAAAAAACTGGCTGGGTAACTGAGCCCAGAGAGTTGTGAAATCAAGTTGGTGGCCGGTCACAAGTGGTGTTCCCCAGCGCTCAGTGTTGGGGCTCATTCTGTTCAGTGTTTTTATCATTGATCTGGATGAGGGAATCAAGTGCGCCCTCAGTAATTTTGCAGATAACACCAAGTTGTGTGGAGGTGTTGGGCTGCTTGAGGATAGGAAGGCTCTACAGAGTGATCTGGACGGGCTGGATCAATGGTCTGAGGCCACTGGGGTGGGGTTCAACAAAGCTGAGTGCCAGGTGCTGCACTCGAATCAAAACAACCCCAGACAATATTACTGGCTTGGGGAGGAGTGGCTGGAAAGCTGCCCTGTGGAAAAGGATCTGCATGTGTTTGTCCACAGCCAGCTGAATTCATATTTGGTGCGCTCACATGGCCAAGAAGGTCAACAGCATCCTGGCTTGTATCAGAAACGGCGTGGCCAGCAGGAGTAGAGTAGGGATTGTTCCCCTGTACTTGGCGCTAGTGAGGCTGCATCTCAAATCCTGTGTTCAGTTTAGTTTGGGCCCCTCACTACAAGAAAGACATTCAGGGGCTGGAGAGTCTCCAGAGAAAGGCAACAGAGCTGGGGGAGTGTCTGGATTACAAGTGTTATGGGAAGTGGCTGAGGGAACTGTAGTTGTTTACTCTGGAAAAGAGAAGACTGAAGTGAGATCTTATTGTTCTCTACAACTACCTCAAAGGAGGTTGTATTGAGATGGGTGTTGGTGTCTTGTATATTTATATTTAAAATTTTCAGGGTTCATTTACAAAAATGGGGTAAGGGAAAATATGAAGAATAAAGGAAAGAGCTAACTTAGGGATAATGAATTCAAGAATGATTTAGTAAAGAACAAATATATAACAATAGATATAAAAGCTTAGCCTTTGGGCAGGATTACCTTAAGAATACCTCCTCCAGTTACATGTGTTCAAGCTTTACTGAAGTGGGAATGTTAAACGGAAAAAAGAATGAGTCAAGATACAATTTATTCTTCAAATAGCATGATAACATCTGAGAGAAAATTAACTGTTGTATTTTAAAATGTAGTCTTATTGCCAAGCACTATGTGTTATTTGAGAAGTTGTTTTTCTTTTGTGTCTCTATTCTTTCCTTGCTTTTTCGTCGTTTGTGATCAAAATTTCCCATAGGTCTAAATTAAATACACAGCAATTCTTGAGACAGTTTAGTAGTTACAGTGGTGTTGGGCTGATGATTGAACTGATGATCTTAGAGGTCTTTTCCAACCTCAGTGATTCTGTGATTGTATGATTTGTATAAGTCAGTATAGCTCACATCTGTCCTCAGGTTCCCCTAAAGGCCAGAAACTAGATCTAGAGACAGCGTGATGAAACGTAACACTTGATGCTACATGGCACACTGGCATTGGTCAGCTGGTGAAGGTGCTGCTGATTATCAGTCCATGACTAAGGACAGGAGAGAAAAGTCAGATGATGAGACAGTGCTAAACCCTGGGCAATATGTAGAAACCTCAAAGAAGAAAGAAGCATGGAAGTCATTGCTCCCCATTCTTACCACAGAATAATGTCAGTCAGATTGGACAAGTAGACAGAAGAGACAACAATAAGCAGAAAGGATTATAGCAGATATTTGCCTTTAAATGACTGAAAGCTTTCCTCCTTTTACAAATATCAACTCTATTACACCAAATAGCTTTGACTATTGCAACCTACTGTGTGAGGATAACTACTGAGTGCTACAAAATTCAGAGTATTCTTCCCACCGTGATTTTCTAAGTGTCCATCTTCCCCAGTAACTGCCTGCTCCTTCAGATGGGGATTATCAAAAGAGTAACTTCCATATTTATTTTATTTTTAATTTTGTCTTGTTTAAGCATGAGAGCCTCTTTTTCTCTGCAACAGTTTGATATTGACAGAATATTCATTGGGGTTCAGGCATGCTTCCCAATTTGCTTCAGATAATATGTGCACACCTAGTCAATGGGAGAAGCATTAATGAATTTGTTCAGTTTCAGATTAGCACATAAGTAAAATGAGTGTGGAGGTAGAAGCTTAATAGCAACCTTTCTGGAGCTGCTACCAAGTGCAGGTACCTTCATGTATAAAGTGAGTACCCTCAGGAGGTACCTACTTGCACTTTGAAATAATAAACAGCTGGGCATATTCTGGAAGAAAACGAACCCCAAATCCAAATCTTAGAATTTGAATGTATTTAATATTCATATTAATACCTACGTATCTTCCTTAAGCTATCAGAATAGAGGGATGCTAATGTAATTTCTTTTGGTAAAAGCTGAATTTTAAGCTGTTTCTCTCTGGGAAAGATATAGAGGAAAACACAGAAGCTATATAACTATTTGAAAAAAGTTAAAAAAAGGGGGGCAGATGGGAAAGAAGATGCCAATCAGAAATAGCACTGTGCCAGAACATGCACTAGACAAGTGATGATGGCTCATGAATCATGTGTACCCCATACCACATCTACTTCAAATAGTAGTAGGCTAAAAATTGCTCAAACCAATCAAAATGCCCATTAGCTGAAGTGGCTTTCTAATATCAAACTCCTTCAATAGCTGCTTGGGTAGATTAAGGACACACCATGGTTACACCACTGTGAAGGAAAATTCTGATGCATATTGCCATATGCTGGATAGGTTATCCAGCTACGTAGTGTTATGTCAGCCGTTTTACAACATGATATAACTGAATAGGCCCTGTTGATGATTGTATGATTTCAAAAGAATATTTTCATTTCATAACCCCTCAGTGTCAACCTTTTAACAAATATGATGAAGAGAATGTCTCCGCTTTGCTGTGTTAGAGACCCCACCTGAAGTACTGCGTTCAGTTCTGGAGCCCTTAGCACAGGAAGGACATGGATCTGTTAGAGTGGGTCCAGAGGAGGCCATGAAGATGCTCAGAGGGCTGGACAACCTCTCATATGTGAACAGGCTGAGATAGTTGGGTGTCTTTAGCCTTGAGAAGAGAAGGCTCCAAAGAGGCCTTACAGCAGCCTTCCAGTACTTAAAGGGGCCCTACAGGAAAGCTGGGGAGGGGCTCTTTGTCAGGGAGTGCAGTGGTAGGATGAAGGGTAATGGTTTTAAGCTGAAAAAGGGGAGACTTAGATCAGATATTAGGAAAAAAAGTTTTATTGTGATGGTGGTGAGGATCTAGGACAGGTTGCCCACAGAAACAATAAATGCCCCATCCCCGGAGGCATTTAAGGACAGGTTGGATGAGGCTTTGAGCAACCTGACTGAGTGGAAGGTGTCCCTGCCCACGGCAGGGGGGTTGCAGTAGAATGGTCTTTAGGCTCCCTTCCAACCCAAACCATTCCATGATTTAATGAATCTATGAATTATTATCTTCACAACTGGCAGTGAGAAAATCTAACACTACTCAGTCCCACAGCACTTTAGTGGCATTAAAATCCTAAAATTTATTTTTCTCCTTACCAGTTGTCAGCTTCTGGGAAAATATCCAATTTGGTGTACACTACCTGGACAATGTAACTAAGATTTATGTATACTAAGAAGAGTACTCCTTAGAAACAGTGAAGCGTGTTAAATGCTTTTGCTTCATGAAACAGGTTTCATATTGTGCCATTGAGAGAAACCCAGATCAAAAACTGGAACAGATCTTGGCAACTACACTTAACCCTAATTATTGCAAAAAGAGTGAACTGTTCTAAACCTCTTGATAAGCGATTAGCAGAATGGCCTAAGATTTGCTAATATCAGATGAAATACCAGAACTTGTACTAAGTAAAAGATCAAAGCACTCAAAATCTGATATAAGGAATGTCTTGGACATCTGGACCGAAAAAGGACATATTAAATCAAGCCTTGTCATCAAGACTGCCAGCTTGGTAGAGGAACATAAGAAACTTGCCTGCAAAGCAGGCCCTTACTCACTGAGCATGCGTAGTAGAGAACTTGTGTGATTCAATAACCTATGAGTTTTGTAATAGATTGAGCTCCTGTCAGATGTGGTGAGATTTACGGAAAGCCACCTGGCACCCGGACTTGTGCAACTTTAATAAAATCAGTGTCTCATCTTGGTGTGTGAAATTGGTTATTTGCATGCCGGATAATGAATCCAACTTCTCAGACAACATCATGGTAAAGGCAGGACACATATACAGAGCAGCACTAAGGTGGTTCAGGTTCCTACATGACAGACATTCTGTGCATCACAGACAAAAATCAGTAGACTTAAGATTTTTTCCTCCACTGCATCTAGAAAATTCTTGAGCATGCAGATTGAGACAAATCCCTCATTGGGAGAGTGGATTGTTTCCTTCAGCTACATCCTTCTGATGCTATTGTGTCCATTTTTCCAAGAGGCTGAGCACCCACATCTCATCTTAATCTCAACTAGAACTGTAATTTCGTAACGTTGACACCTGAGTATTTCTTGAATATTCAGCTAGATGTAAAATGGCTTGATTTTCACAGATTGAAAAAGCATACAGTTTCCATGCCCTATTTACTTTTTAGATCCCAGTCCCCTGGAGGTATTAAAAAGACATGCAGGTGTTGTGCTTAGAGACATAGTTTAGAAGTCAACTTAGCAGTGTTAGGCTTACAGGTGGACTTAATTATTTTAAAGGTCTTTTCCAACCTAAACAACTCTGTAGTTCTGTGATCTTCACACCCCTGTCATACCACCTCCATTTCATGAAGAGGAAACTAAGTCATGATTAATGTCCAGAGATAGATGTCCATATTTTACACTCTGCCATTTCCGTGACTTCCAGCTTTCATAGAATCATAGAATCATCTGGTTAGAAAAGAACTCTGAGATCATCAAGTCCAACTGTACCTGTCCCCTTACTAAACCATGTCCCTAAGAAACTCATCTACCCATCTCTTAAACACCTCTAGGGATCGCGACTCAACCACCTCCCTGAGCAACCTGTTCCAACCCCTGACCACTCTTTCAGTGAAGAAATTCTTCCTAATGTCCAGTCTAAACCTTCCCTGGCGCAACTTGCAGCCATTTCCTCTAGTCCCATCACTTGTCACTTGTGAGAAGAGACCAGCACCCACCTTGTCACAACTTCCTTTCAGGTAGCTGTAGGCAGTGATGAGGTCTCCCCTCGGCCTCCTCTTCTCCAAGCTAAACAACCCCAGTTCCTTCAGTCTCTCCTCGTAGGACTTGTTCTCCAGCCCCTTCACCCTCACTGCCCTTCTCTGCACACGCTTCTTCTTGTAGTGAGGGCCCAAAACTGAACACAGCACTCGAGGTTCTTTAATGTAGTATGAATGGACTCATTGTGGAATCTGGCTTGCTGTTTGTTTGTATGACACCTCCAGAAACTGTACAACCATGTGGCAAGAGACAGATGCTGCCCCAGAGAACTTATATTTTGAAAGCACAGAACAACTGAGATTGGGAAAAAGGCATATGGTGCTGGCAAAACATTCCAGAAACAAGTCACGCAGGAACACTGAAGAAGTACCCAGAGGCCTCAAGTCTGAAAATAAGGCAAAACAAAGTCCCATGAGTTTTCAGGAGTTATTATATAAGATGAAATATGACGTTGGTTTAGCGCAAACATCCTGTCTCTTAACATGATCTAATATCATTTTCTCAGAAGATGTAAAGACCTCATGTTAGACAGCTCTGTGACTCATCCAGATCTCTAACTGCTAGAGATTAGACAGATCTGAAGCTTGACATTTGCAACACTTCCAAAATTTGCATCAGCCTTAAATATTGCCATCTCTGAGAATTTAATTATCCTACAGGTGTTCAGTTCTTCACTGAACCCAGAAGTTTTCTTTCCAAGCTGAAAGCTTCACGAGATTGTCTGCACAAAGCTGGTATGAAGCCCAAAGCAGTGCTTGCATTTCAGGTCAGATTTTGTTGTCAGACACATAGATGAAGGGCTTGCAGTTTAGAATTTGAAGTACGTGCAGGTATCTCAGCAGACTTTTTTCAGCTTTAATCTGCAGAGTTTTTTTCATCTGAACTCAGGTCCTACAGTTTTCATAATGATGTTTTACATAACTTTCAGTGTAAAGTGGAATACAATATTTCCCTCCGCCCCTCCATGTTTTGGTCCCTTAAGTCAACTAAAACTTAAAAGAATGTGGACATATTTTGTCTAGAGTTGTTATTTCTACACCGCTGGAGTTAATGAGAACCAACTCATGGTTTTGTAAAAATATTTTACAAGAAAATGCCTAGAATTACATTTGATACCACTACGTACAAGCTTTATAAATGATCATAAGAATAGATTAAGAGTGATAAGATATAATAAGAATAATAAGAACTGCTGAAAATAATGATAAATTTTCCTTTGTCAAAAAGAAATTTCATTTACGATTAAAGAAAGAAGTAAATCACACATCAAATATCAGACTCAATCACATGCGTCACTTATAGCCACTGACTGCTGCACTTCTTGTTCGTTACGAAGTCAGCACAGATTTTCCCTTAAACCAGAACTCAAACACTTCACAGGTGTAGTTTAATGGGTTCAGTGCCAACAACAGCAAAAATTTCATCCATCAAGGATGGCCTCCTTTTTCCAGGTCCTTCACTCAATCGTCTCCTTTGCAATCTTACTGACCAATCAACCCCTTTCCAACTCTGTCCCTCAATCAGTGCTGTACTTTTCACTGGTTTTCCAAAGAGAAAGGAAATCCTGACAAGCAAGTAATTTATGTAGGGTACAAGTTGCCTTTTGGGGCAACTCTGTTGCTGGATGTGAAGATGTTGAGATTCTTAAAGTAAAAACACGAGTGCCAAACATTAGCTGAGCCTGACATACTTGGTTTGTCGCTGGGTTTAGCACAATAAAAACTCTTCCTCTTGTTGGCAGTCCCAGCCAGCAATGAGCTTTCAATAGCAGGGTCTCTTCTGTCTGTAACTCCTACTCCATGCATTTTCCATTTCCTTAAAGTAACATTTTAACAAATTAGCTAATTACACAGCTGTCCAAAGTGCAGCAATAAACATATTGACATTAGTTGCGCTCTACCACAGTAACATTTTTCTAGCATTTTTGACAATTAGTTTTCTTTCCTCTGCTGTGTATCCACTAAGGTATTCATCCATGCATCCTCCATCATAGCCTTGGGTCTTCAGCAAGAGGGTTGTCTGCCATGATGAATACCATATTTAATTGCTGTTGCTATAGCATACAGTCTGAATTTTGCTTCAGGCCGTATGTGACAAAATTAACATTTTTACATAGTAGCCTTGTGGGTTCCTACCAGTTGAATGTGGCCATGGTTTTTTTTTCCTCCCCACAAACCCCAAACTACTGTATAGTGAATTAAATGTAATTGCTTAAGAACATTTCAGCAATGTGCTGCAAATAGGCTTTAAAAAGGCTTTTTTTAAGGAGTGAAATTATACCAGAAATGCTTCTGTGGCTGATCTTGTAAATTATCTTCACAGTAATACAACACTTTATCGATATTAGTAGTAATAGCAAGCAATAGAAGTATAACTGAGCTTTACTTGCAGTGATATCATTGTGTAGAAATGTAACGGTGAGGTATTTAATAGCCATTGAAGTTGTAATTAGTTTTTCAATTATGTGTTTCCTGATCAGTGAACTTTATAGCCAGTTTCTTTTTTTCTTAGTACCCTCTTTAACAGTGGCAATTGAAATGAATTCTTAATTGAGATGAGTTTCAGGGACAGCCAGGCAACAGCAAGAATAAACGCTGCGGCCATCTCTGACCTTGGAGGGTTTTGAGCTCTGACCAGGTAAAGCCCTGAGCAACTTTTTCTGACCCCATGCCAGCAGGGGGTTGTACTGAAGGCTTGCCATGGTCCTTTCCAACTCGAATTGTCTGATGGTCCTATGACCACAAAGGGGACAAATGTGATGCCTCACAGACAGTTTAACCTTCTCATTCCTCTTCCCTCAGAGTGATGGTGTTAATATGTGATTAATGTGCTTTTGGGAATGACACAAAGAAGACAGGTAGTGAAGGGAAATGACAATTTATGAGTGTCCCAGATGCCTTTTGCCATTTGCATTGGGTTAAGTGACTTTTGTGTTGAACAAGAGGAACTGGAACTCTGAAAAATGCAGCTTTCACATGTTATCAGGTGGATGCAATTGTCAGGATAGAAATATTAATTTTAGTAATTAATAACTCACAGTGACTCTCTTGCTATGAAATGATACTGCAGCATCATAAACAAAGAACAGGACAACACAGTTTCATATATCCATGTCCAAATGAAGTAACTTGATCTTCACATATTCTGTTCTCACCTGTAGTACGGTATGTGGCTCTTATCTGCAGGACCCAAGATGTCATTTCCATTATTTCACTGATGCCCCTTACTAAATTTTTGCTTTCTGTTTTCTTGATATTTTATATTGTCTATCCAGAAAACACAATGGTTCTAATTCAGAAAATTAGTTATTAGTCATTTTAGTGTGAAGAAGGAAATTACTGTTATTTTAAATCCTATTGGCTTTACTGAGAGAAGACCTCAAGCACGACTAACTAAGCAACTTATCTGAGAGATTGTTTTCTAATACTAGAGGACACAATGACTCAAGAGGCATCATAAGCTCATAGTCAGAAATAACAGACCTGGCCATTGCATCTCTCATGGAGAGTGGTTTTATGGAAGATAGCCTAATACTGCTTCCTTAGAGGGAATATATCCTGTCCATGAATCATCTTTACAGGTCTGATTGGCCAAAAGGCCTAACTCCTGCATAAGGCAATGAATACAAAATAGTCAGAATTATCAGCCAAGTCAGACTTCATGGACTTTACCTGTGGCTTGAGCAAAAATGTAAAAATAAGTGTGTACTGCCTGACTTGCAGCTTCTAAAACCACACTGGGCAGAACTTAATATTAACATCACAGTCAGCTGTAATAAACCTTAGTAAGAGAACGCCCTGCTCAGTTCTTTCTCAGAGATATGTATGTTCACACAGTGGGACTTAAATCCCAGTCAGTGTCTTTGCGAGGAAGTGTCTGCTGAAAAAAAGAAATCACTACCATTTCTATCAGTTTTCACTTAGAAAAAGTACATTGGCAGGAACAACCTGTAATAATTCCATGTTACGACTTTCTCTCTTAATAAGTATTTGAATTAGTCTAAAAATTGTGAAGTATTTTCAGTCTAAAGACATGAGCCTATGAAAGTTACATATCTCCCCTTATTGTGCAAACTGACAAAAAGACGCAAAGAGGAGGAACCTGAACCCTATGGCTTGATGGATCCTCATTTTGTTAAGTAAATCCCTAATATATAAACTCTTGTATTTTCAGCTCTCAGTCTGGTGTCCCTTCTGTACAGGCTTGCTTATGACATCAGTGCATTTTAGGCTAAGCTTCTTGCAGATCAAGAGTTCTCACAATACTGAAGTCTACCTGTACCTGTGCAGATACTTGGTTCCTGCAGACACAATAGGTAGGGTAGATTCTCAGCCAGCAAACACAGGCTTTAGGTACACTGCAGTTTCACAGCCGTTACAGTCATGTATAGCCACTGTTTCGTTTACACGTAACTATTCCTCATTGATCTTCCTTTGGATCCATTTTTGAGTGAATGAATGACGAATGTTTAAATTCAGTCATCAATAATCCTTACTCAAACACTAATGTTTCCAGAAAAATCAAATTGTCTTCTGTTGCTACTTAGTCAAAAGGAAAGAAATGTTGGTAATTGTACTATTGAAGGGACAATTGCTTTCTCATATGGCCCTATGTAAAAAAAAATGCATGACAACCAACTTTTGTCCACTAAGTATTTCATTTACAAATACTTTAAAATCAATAATAACTTGATGGCAGAATTTATGAAAACCCATCTTTTTCCTCTGTTTTGTGACATACTGTAATACAGTAATCAGATAATTAGAATGCAAGATCTTACAGCAGGGACACAGCTTTGGCATACAGCATTAAGAAACTATACATTTTCTGTTATGAGAAGCTGGAAGCAGAAAATTGCATCTGTCAGTGTAATCGACTTCTTTCATTGTGCAAATTTAGCAGAAGTATTTCTCATTTCCATATGAAGGTCAAAAGGCATTTTTTTTGTTCAAGATTAAACATCTTCAGTCTACTATGAAATATTTGAAACTGAAAGAAAGCTTGGTCATATGTCCATAACATTAGACCTTCAATTTTCGTACTACACCCTGAACTGTGAAATTTACCATATTATGTTCAACTCAGTGATATACGCACATACATATTTTAGTCTCAGGATACAGTTTTCCTCTTACAGTGGTACTAAAAAATGAAATCTGTTTGTATTGCCACTGTTACAGGAAACTCTTAATTCCAATCTGCAGGTTACGGTAAGATGGTTATTGTCATAGAATCATACAATATCTCAAGTTCATAGAATCATCATAGAATCATAGAATGGTTTGGGTTGGAAGGGACCTTAAAGATCATCCAGTTCCAACCCCTCTGCCATGGGCAGGGACACTTCCTACTGGATCAAGTTGCTCAGATCTTCATCCACCCTGACCTCTAACACCTCCAGGAATGGGACTTCTCTGGGCAACCTGTTCCAGTGCCTCAAAACCTTCACAATAAAAAAATTTCTTCCTAATATCTGATCTAAATCTACCCTCTTTCAGCTTAAAACTATTGCCCCTCATCCTATCACTGCACTCCCCAGTAAAGAGCCCCTCCCCAGCTTTCCTGTAAGCCCCCATTTTCAGAAGGGACCCATAAGGATCACTAAGTCAAAATCCCTGCTTCTTGCAGGACTACCTAAACTCTGACAGGCTTGATGCTGTGACGTGTTCTCTGGGGACCCTATTCCAGTGAACGACTACCCTCTCAGTGAAGAACTTTCTTCTAAGGTCCAACCTGAACTTCCTCTGATGCAGCTTCATTCCGTTTTATCATGCCCCAGCATTGGTCACCAGAGGGAGGAGATGAGCATCTTCCTCTCCAATGCACCCTTTGAGGAAGCTGTGGACTGTGATGAGGTCACCTCTCAGCCTTATCTGCCCCAAGCTGAACAAATGAAGTGACCTCAGACACTTCTCGCAAGTCTTCTTAATTCTTTTTCCTTTAATCCACATAATATTTCATACATACCTTTCCCATTCTCTGATTTATGCTTTAGTCAAAACTAGTTCAGCCAAACTATGTAAAACATTTCACCCCATGGTACCTTCAAAACTTCAGCAAACTGAGATATTGAGGGGAGTGGTCCTGGGAAAGGATAACGTTATCCTGTTCTTGCCAGAAAACATTATCAGAAATAAAATTACTCATATTAATTAAAATAACAACCCTAGCCATTTAATACAGTTTAGCAGATGCTCGTGTATTAACTGATCTTTGACTAGTGACCTGAATGAGAAACAGAACTTAACTGCAAGCAATGCTGTTAAAATGTGGCTAGTTATTCCTTCCGCCATTATCCTGAGCACCTAACTTTTGCCCTCAGTATTTGTCACAAGATAGTAGCAGATTTTATTTCCAAACCACAAAGGAAAAACTCAGTGTGTACAGAGCTGTTGTCAAGTTTTATGAGTTATTCAGAGCGAAGAATTTCAGCAGAAGTGGGAATTGTTGTCTCAGCATCTGTACTTAAAAAACAGTAAATGTAGTCACAGTGGGAAGCACAAATGAGACTGAGCACAGGATGAGTCACATGGGTCTAAGTCCTTTAACCTCTCTCTGACTACCCTCCCAGGCTACCTTTCCGCTGATGTGACACCACTGACCTCAGTGGATGTACCTCTGACCTGCATGTCAAGCAGCAAGCCAAGAAGCTTGAACTATCCTGAGAGCGCATGTTGTCCTCAGATAAAATTTCTCTCTCTAAGCACAAATGCACAGTTCTCACAAAATAAACATACCCAGCAACTTCTCACATTTCCTGAATTCCCACATGTCATTCTACCATCCAGTCACTAGAAGGTGGCTCATGGATGTGTCACATCCCTGTGGACATGCTAACTTCTCTGTGAAAACCAGAGTGCCAGTTTATTAAAACGTGGAATTTTGGTTTTGCTAACATCAAATTGTATGTGCTAACACAATTCTGGTTGCTGGTGAGTTTAGGAAATCACTAATGATTTAATTCATGTTCACAATGGTCTGCTGGACAAAAATCTGTAATATGTCATGGGTTATGGATTCGGAATCTAGGAAAGCAGTAGTATCTGCTGGTCTGTGTGTCTTGTATACATCTGATATTAATGTAAAGTCCTCCTCCAGAAAACAGGCCAAGAAATTGACTGTGAGCATGGAAGTTCTGAAAGACCAGAGGGGGAAGACAAGGCAGAAATTCTCACACTGTCCTGGTCCCACAGTGCAGTCACTGCCTGCCCACATCTCACCGGGGGTGAGGGTCAGAAGTACACCTGCGTGGTTTGGCAAAGACAGTCCCTGAGGCATGCCTGCCCATGGGTGACCTCCCTCCTCTGGGAATGTGAATTAAACAATGAAATATTTCTAAAATTTTCGTGTTGCTCATACTGACACTGCTGATTAGTATGTATCCCATGGCATTTAAGCAGGGGTTTTCTTCAAATGTAATACTTCACCCACAATAACATCAGAAGTTATTTTCAATCAGCATGACACTTGGAATTTTGAATCCATGATATCATGGCACAGAGCTCATTGCTCAGTCACACAAAGACATAACTGTACATGGGAAAAATTCCCTCACTTTGTTTCAGAATTTTTAGAAGTATTATTGTGCTGAATGAGCATCACTGAGTTTTCAGTGGAAAATGAGATTAAGGAGTCTGTTTTTCTTCTGAGAAATTACATCCAGAAGAAAATGTTGAAATACAATAAAACTGACCCCTTTGGCTGAGCTTCCGGATGTAGAAGCTCTTCTGAAAAAATTACGAAGCCTGAAGTAATCAACTAATCATTTCAAATGTCACAACATCAGGTGATAAAGTAGTGTTAGGAGAAAAGTTTTTTGTCAGAGTTAGGGTTGGACAAGTAGCAGTTTATGCTTTCGGGCAGCACACCAAGCCACTAGAGCATGCCTGAAAAATGTGCATTGTAGTTCACAGCAGAACTTCATTGCTCCCATGCAGCTCCAGCAAGGCATCATTTTTGAAGTATGTTTTTCAAAATAAGCTAAGTGATCAAGGAGTCAAAGTCTAGATTTTCATACGAATACGGAACCAGATGGGGCACATCCTGAGGACTCAAAAAAGACTTCTGACACTCTAGATCTTAATACCCGAATCATACATTTTTAAATTTTTTAGGTTCTTAATTCCCTTGACAATTTACTATTAGTGTATTGAGTGGTTATTTTATTACTGTGGTGAATCTAAAATCATAAAAGTTATTTTATAAGAAAATGTATTTTACAGAATGACAAAGTAGCTGAGATTGGGGCCACCTCTGGAAATTGCCTGACCTAGTCCCCTGCTCAAGCAGGGTCAACTGGGGTAGATTGTCCAAGCCTGTTTCCGCTCAGTTTTGGAATATTTCCAAGGGTGGGGTCTCCACCACCTCTCTGGGCAATTTAGTTCAGTGCTGAATTATCCTTCTAGAGAAAAAAAATATTAATTGCATGTAAGTGAAATTTCCTATATTTTACTTCCATGTTCATTGCCTCTTGTCTTTTCACTGGGACTATTGGACAGAATGTGGCTCTTGACTTACATCTCTAACCAGATACACCTGTAAATATTTTATTTATTTTTCTTGTAATCACACAGAGGGATAAAAAGCAACCTATGGGACATTTTTTATGAAACACTACCTTTTCATGGCTGGCTTTTTTCTATTTGAGAATTAATTGAAACTTAGCCCAGAGTGCTTAATATTTGTCCTTTATTCCCTTCTTTGTTCATTTAATTTTTAGAAAGTCAGATGGTAAGGCCTTTCAGGCCTTTAAATGAGTTACTGCTTTTTGCATGGTTGTATTTAGAGAGAGATACACAACTTCTGATCACTCTGATGATTTCTTAGAATATATGTCTATCTTCTGTTATTAAACCCCACATTGATAAGGCAAACCTGCAAAAATGAGGACTTGAGAGACAGAAAACTACTATAAATCCTATTTACATTTGTCTCACTCAACAAAAAGGACTCTCTCTGACTCTGAAGGAAACATGTAACTGGGAACGTTTCACTTATTGTTTCAGTGTGTCCATGTCTGATAAACCTGTCTCTGTGCACCTGCACAGAACTGCCAAGAACAACCTGAGAGTTCAAAAGACAAGAAATGAAGTTAGGTTCAGTGACCTAGGAACTGCCTTCTCCCAGGGTGTGTGAGGGGTACATGGAGAAATTTTCAGCACAGCAGAAGAGAAACTATTTTGCAAGTGTACCTAAAGCACTTCTTTGTGTCCCATTACAATGAGAAGTGAGAAGCTTACAGTTTTGATGTCAGACAGGGAAGAGGTAGTGTCTCCATTCTCTTGAGCAAAGAAGCCAAAAGATGCTGCTATGTCTCACAGCCTCAAATTCAGTTACAGGTTTTCCCTTTTGGTCTGTCTTGACAAAAAAGGTATTGGAAATAGCTGTATGAACAATATTCCTCATATGGATGAAGTTGCTAATTTTTCAAGCACAAGAATCATCTATATTCCGAATCTTTTATAAAGCAAAATCTTATTTTGAAACTGCTCAAGTCATGGCTGACATACACATATTTACCAAAGAGTGTCTTTAAAGTCTGGTAAGACATTTCATCCATCAAAAAGCTGGTTCAAATTCTGACAAAAAAATTGAACAACACTCAAACAAATCCTATTTTTTTCAAGGAATGATGCTTTTGTGGATTGTTGATTTTTAGCAATCAAATTATAATACTGTATTCAAATACAAGATAGATGTAACACCTGCAGGTGTTCTGGTGACTTACAAAAGTAAAAATCGGGAAGATTCAGTGATCAATGTTGTATGATGATATGACCAACTAGAAGTCCAACAAGGTTCTCCTAATGATAATTTTCTTTGCTTGTCCTACCATATTTGATTTTACTTTACTTACTATGCTTTTCTGAAGGTCTCTTAAAAACTGAGTGAAATGTACAGTAACTCAGACTCACAACTGCATGCACTGTTCACATGTAGTACTCATAATGAGTTGAGTAATGCATGTGCTTACAATTACAGTGCTAGATTTCCACTATCATAATAATGTCTATAAGTCCCATGAAAGCAGCAGAAAAGAAACAGGTAAAAAGAGATAAACTGAGTGCAGCACTAAAACTCCTGAATTGCTCCCCAGTGAAACCCTCCAATAGCAGGAGGTCTGTGCTCAGTTCCCCAAAAAGAGTGGTAGTAGTAGGTCAAAACCCAAACCTCAAACCAGCCTCAAGCAGACTGGCAACATCTAAGACACACTCCTGCACTAGTTCCTTACTTTTTCCTTTAACAGATCCTTGGTGTAAAAGTTTGACCCAACTGTGATCAGATCTAGGACAACTCTCCACAGCAAACTCTTTGTGGCCAGGTCTGAACGGGGGCGCCTTAGCATAGTCACCTCCTCCAACAAGACCTTCTAATCCCAAGTATGCTATAATCAAATCACATTGCTTTCCCAACTTTAATTTGACTACACTTTCTAAAACTAAAATGCATTACCCAGGTTCACATTTTCTACCTTTCCAAAAATCCAACCTTAGCGCTAACCATGTCCTTAACGTTAGAGACTTAAACTGACTGTAGTTGCTAACATCAGCAGCATACGCTGTCAGGGGAAGCAGCTGCACAGCCCAGTTAGACTCCTCTCCTTGAAGTAGTTACTTCATTTCCCCTTAGGAATTGTCCAGAACAATTATCTCATTCAAGTAGCACTCATGGATGGTGTTTAACCTCAGCCAGACTAGGGCAAAGCTGTACAAACAACACAAGGGTTGAAACCACCTGACCAGCACTGGCCTCAGTACAGCTCACCTTTTGAAACAGCAGTTGGGGAATTAACCACCATTTGAAGCACCTGCTGCAAGTATGCATGACCACAGTGCATGAGAATGGGAGAGGTAGACTTCAGCACTTCATCCAGCACAAGCCATGCACAGGGGCAAAAATTAAACTAAACCACACTCAACCCAGCTGCTGTCTTACTATGTTTTGCGGGTACCGGAGGCATGACTCTGATCTCTCCTCCAGAGGTGCCATCCAGCCCCACCACTGCATGATCAGGAGATGATGCCCTGCAGTTTACAGGAGAACTACAGAAAACCTGTGATAATACTAAAAAAAGCGCAGATGTGCCACCTAATTGTGCTGGCAATAGCGAGCCACTGCTCAGGACCTACATGTGCTTTAACCTCTATCAATCTTCCCATTAGTTCCTTCAGGGTTGTGCAGGCAGCAGAGAGGTGCTGGATGAACCAACCAGACTCACAATGTGGTCCTGGTCTGAGGCAGCCTTGGGATGAGGTCTTGCATGGTGCTGCAGGAGGCGCTCAGCACCATTTGGTAGAGGTGGGGTGAGCAGGCTGCAACCGCATATGAAATGTAGTGCTCATAGTATATTAGCTGCCAGTTACTGTTTTTCATATATTAAAAGACCTTCACTTGATCATGAAAATTTGAAATGATCCTTTTATTTCTAGAAATTAACTAAATAGGGGTTAAAAAAGAGATTGTGTCACATTGTCCTTCTTATAGGCTTGAAGAAAACCTCAAAGTACAATGTATCTTTCATAAAACCTGACCTATTTGGCCACAAGGCAACACCAGTTACTTTATAGAGTACTAGTGGATGGTAAAGCTTAGCATCAGTAACAAACACATCCTGTGCTGAGTAATCTGGTGAGTGGCAGTCACTTCATCTTGGTTTACACACATGCTGAACTACTTCATGCCACTTAAACTGGGGTCCCACTTCTTGCTCAAAGAAGTTAGGCTTCTCCTTAAGATCACCTGCTGGAGATGGCTGTCTTACCCGGATCACTGTCTATATGAGGAAATCACCCAGTTGATTTTACTGATCCAGCTGGGTGCCCTGAGTTACAGGGCATGGACTTTTGCCAGCATTTAAGACTGAATCGGCTCCTCTTTAAAAGATGCTGAAAGTTCAGGAAAGCTGCAACAAGAATGCAAGCTTAGTGTCTGTTCCTCATTTATCTATGTTTTAACTTGTACATCTTCCTGCAGCTTCCACGCTGCTTGCTGAATACACACACAGTCCCTCCCTCCAACAAAAAAACAAAAACAAAAGACAAACCCTAGCGCCTTAAGCACTATAAAAGCAGGACTATAAAAGTCCTTCATATTCAATTTTTCAGACACAAGCATTCCTGTGACTTTTTCCCTCACAGATGAAGTTATGTGTGTTTTTCTCAGTCGTATGAGCAGAATCAAGCCTTAAGAGTGTACTGCAATTAGATTCAGCATGGTGTGCAGAAAACAATGTGTTAGAGAGATATTTGTGAGCATGCAGGTACCAGTCTGGCAAGAAACATGCATGCAAACACTGCCATGAAATTTAAGGAGGCAACCTGCATTAGCACATCTGCCCCATACTTGAAAAGAGCTAATGTGATTAGGACCAGAACTGCTAACATATGTCCTGTCTTCTGGAAATACAATTGATATGCCCTCAAATCAACAGTCCTCCAGTTCTGTGTGGGTGTTTAGGGAATACAGGAAAGAAAAAGGATGCGTCTTAAAATAAATATTACCAGGAACTAACAGAGAAAATTCTTTTACATGTCATTAACTAAGCACATAAATGGCATGTGGGGATTAAAACACACAGATACGCACACACATTATCTCATCATATCATATCACATTAATCACTCCACTTTTTCAACTGTTTCTAGTATATTGAAGCCAAGACTGGGCTGAGTGGTTGTTTTTTCGCGAAGTTTAGGGACACCATCTAGCGTTGCCGTTCAGAAAATGCACAGTTTGACATGGCCCAGTAAACCCTTGTTATACCACCACTGTGGGACAGGAGAAAGAGTTACTGACTCTGTTAATCCATTGTTCACCAAGACGCAAAAAAAACGTAAAGCAAACGACCTGGGTGACAATAAATAACACAGCCCGGAGCCCATCTTTCCAGGAATGAAGATACAGCTGTGACAACTTTAGTGCCCACGTTTTAGCACACCAGACTCACGCAGCTTTACTTTGCTAAGCTTTGCACTTACTGTCCAGATGGGTTCCAATGAAGCCTGTGGTTTAAGGAGAAGATTGTTCTCTCCACTTTATTTGTATTACTGAGAGGAAAAGAAATGAGGAAGTTTGTTTTCATAATCCCTGAAGACTAAGCATTAGAACAACAACTGAATGCATGCATATTTTGCAGCTCACATGAGCATTGTATTTTGTATGTTCACCAGGTAGATGAGTTTCTTAGGCATATGGTTTAGTACGTAGACAGGCACGGTTAGACTCGGTGATCTCAGAGGTCTCTTCCCACCTAGTGATTCTGTGATTCTATGATTTGTGAACAGAGCAACCACTATTACAGCGAAAGTTAAGTCTTTTTTCCAGCTCCAGTCTTCTTCACAGCATATAACAAATCTGGCAATATTATTGTTGTCCACTGCAGTTACTTCAAAGAGTACCATCACAGAAAGGCAGCCCTACAGCATCATTACTTTATTAGCATAGAGATCTGGGGTTTTAAATGACTCTGTTAGGAAGGAAAATGAGCCATAGCAGAGAGTCCTCTGTTCCTGTGGAACTTCTAGGTAGAGCTCCTTGTGGTAGTTAGTTCCAGTGTCCCCCCTCAGCCTAGAAACATGCATTGTAGTTTAATTTCTTAGACATTTCAGTCCAACCAGTTTTGAATAAGAACACAGAAAAGGTCAAAGCCTATTTCTTTTTCCACCCTAGTGTTTGTAAGACAGATAGACTGTCTTTTAGCAATGATTAAAAGTCAGCAATTCCAACACTGTTGCTGTTGGAAAATATGCTAGCAACTATCCACTGGGTATGGCAATATTATCTACTACATTTTAGGAAAATGTGTATGTGCATAAATATGCCACTTCTTTTAACGGATTGGTGAGCTATAGAAAGCAGGGCCAGGCACTCCAGATGCATAAGTGGGTGGCCTGTGATTCCTGAAACCTAGAGCAAATTGCAGAACTGGGCATGCACATGCATGTGATTCGTGTGGGCAGACACAAATCACACTCCAGTGCAATGCTCTCAGTTTGGCTTTAAAGACTTACGTTGTTGAGTACTTGGTCCTTACACAGATAGATCTCAAACAGTACACTCAAGGCAATCTCTAATTCCTCCTGGCTTAAGACAGCTCCCTAACTTTATTTTCTCTCTCCTATCTATCTTGCTAAAAATCCCTACAGTTATAAAATTAGAGATTCACTTTATTTTGTTCTCTGGTACTCCCTATTGTACGGTAAAAGCTGAGGAGTCTTGTGAATGCTGTTTTAATAAAACAGTTCATAAAATATGCTTGTGTTCCTCCTACTTATATTCTTTCGGTAATTCTATTTATGGTCACTCACTTAAGTTTTTAAGTGCTATCAAGGAGCTGGAGACATCTGACAGCATGTAAAGCACTTTGATCCTTGTTTTTCTGCAGCAGACTGGGAAATCCCCATGAATAACAGGAAAGGAAATCTAGGGGTTTCCCTGAAGATCACCAAACTGTCTGAGCCTCTTCTAAAGTACCATGTAGAGGAAACTAACAATTGAGCTGGGAATAGTATGTGAGAGCAGGAGGGGTTTGGTGAATATGCTTAGGATAAGCTTTTGCAGGAAATTAGCAGTAACTAGCACACAGCTCTTCAAGTAAAATGATTTCTCATTTATCTGCACCATATTCAAGCAACAAGAAACCACAGATAATACTTAAATGGCTTCCAGCTTTACATGCAGCAAGCAAGTGGCTGGAACAGAGCTGGACAAAACATTCAAATATATTGTCACTTCAATGGAAAGAAGAAGTAGCATAAGGAGAAACACTTAACAAATAGCAAATTTATCAAATTGTAAGTGAAAAAAAAAGCGTAGGAAGATTTTTTAAAACTTTACAATTACATGCTTTCCAACATGTATGCCATTTGGAAAAGGTCTGTGTTTGTTCCTCTTTTTCAAAACAAAATGCTTTTACTCCTAGTTTTGAAAATGCATTTTTTTTAAAATGGGACATAATTTAAGAAAAGAGGAAAAAAAAAAGAACAGGTTAAATAATCTAGGAATAAGGAAGAGGTGTTTGTGAGAGATATGCAAAATGTTTGTTTTGAGGAAAACCCCAAATAAATCTGGGGATTGCTCTGGCTTTGCTTTGCAGAAAGTATTTGTTTCAGTCAGACTTTGGCTAATTTTTGTTTCTTTTTCAGTCAGCAGTTCCTCCCATTCAGTCAGCATGATGAAAATGAAAATTAATTAATCACCCAGGTCCACCTGGAATAACTTTTCTAATTACAAGTGGATTTTTTCATCTCATATAAATGCAGGGGTCCATGTCCTGAAGAGCTGATAACTGATTTTGCGGTATCTCCTGGCCTTTGAGCACTATGAGGTCCAGATGCATTTCAAGTTCCCACTGAAATCCTACAGAAGTGGCATAAATCCTCTGCCACACCACATGCATACACATTTCAAGCAAACATTGTCTTTTCCTTTACTTAGCAGGTTAACCGTTGCTAGGTAAAGGGAGGGGATGTTCTTGTCTCATCTGCCAGGAAGACAGTATCTGATCAGAGAAATAGAAAGACCTATATGTTACAGACAAGCTGGCATTAAAACAAGAACAGATGAGAAAGCAAATTGTGGTGTTGTACGAAAGACTGTTTGTTGTGCAGCTGTTTGAGGACTTATGCCAGTAAATATTTCCAGTAGGATACTTAATGTAATGGGTGAAAAAGCACCAAACACAGGTCGTGAAAAGTAGAATATTGCAACACCTTATTTTTCTAGTGTCTTCACCTTTGTAAAGAAAATGTTCCCTCAAACCAATTTTGGGGGAAAATAAAGAGTACATAACTGGCTGGTAATAACTCTATGTCTGAGATCTAATGCAATTGTAATTGTCTTATCCTACATTAATAAGATTTGGAATAAACTGGAGACTGATTTTTGGAAAAATTGTATGTCTTCTTATTCTGTCTGAAGGCCATACTCATTGTGCCCCTTTCACTCTCTGCTCTCTTACATGTCATTTTGTGGAAAGGCATATGTTTCAAATGTGTTTTTAAGAGCAGTATCTGAATCAGGATCCCCCATTTCTGGACTTGAGTGACGTGTGAAATATATGGAAAACCCTCTTAACATTGGAGTTGGTCTTTGCCTGCTCAGAGATGCAATCCCTGGTTTCTAGCAACTTTCACATAAAAATATACAAGAAACTTGCAGCCTTGGTCCTAGGCGACCGGATATAGTATGTACGTGACATCTAGTTCTCACTTTAGCTACAAAAATAATTATTTATGACCTAGCACCAACTTTCAGCTACAAAGTCTTCCTTCTTCTCTTAGAGAATTTTGTCACTGAAAATGAGGAGACTGTAAATGCAGACTCAACAGCAATATTTAAAGACAAATAAATTAAAGAATATTTAAGGTTTAATGTTCATTGAATATTGAATATTTTAACCCTGGTTCTCTTGTACTGTAAAACTTAGCTCTTCAGGATACAACAAAAAAGATAAAGTTATACAGCTTTAGATTAACACAAAAGAAGATTATCAGGAGTTATTAATCTAAGACACTGCAGGTAGTTTTCCAGATTTGTGTAATCTTAGTTTTTGTACTACCCTCTTAAAAATATCTTCAATTAATTGTTTCTTTTATGTTGTTTTCACTTGTGTCTCTGTGTCTGAAGTTGTCTTCATGGAAGTAATCTGTGTTTTCCAATGTTCTAGGAGGTTTGGCCACTAACACCCAAGTTCGTATTAAGACTTCAAACCTGCTAAAGTTTGTTCAGTCGTCTGTTGCACCAGTTAACACAGCATTAATAGAAATACTGCATTATTGTGAATGTTAGAAGTTCACACACTTGAAAAAATGTTCCCTGTACTTTTAAGTCAAGGGACTGATCTAAGTGGCATCATCTTTATACACTTCAAATCCTTTTCATTAATACCTTTCATATTTCTTATTCAGAAGGATCATCTTCCACAAAAGTCTGCTGCCATTTACCAAGAAGTGCACAGTAATTCACTTTTCTGAACACTGTATACTCATTTCTCTGTGACCTGTGTGGTATGTCACAAAACCTTTTGATTCCTTCTTTACAAAGAAATTGACCCATAATTTAAAGATATATACTTCCTTATGTGCATAAATATGCTTGCCTTGATGTTATTGTTAGGCCTCCTCAATGAGGAAGAATTCAGGTCATGGGGTGTTGTTATCTTACGTTACGCAGTGGGAATTTACAAACTAACCGCAACAGACTCTGATTCATCTTTCTACTGCTGAATTTCACATTCCTCTATCAAACACCTGAAAAGAACATTCCTAATCATAAAGCAAACTTATTTTCACCCAGACACCAGGGGTAAAGTGGGAACTTAACTGTTTACATCCTTCACAATAACCACGTTGGTTTGCTTTCTTATCTCATGTTCAGGTTGCACTTTGCTGAATTTTCATGCTTACTTTCCATGATCTTACAGAGTGTACATGGTGTTACGTCTGCTTATGTCTCTGGCCATTGCACATATCATGAGGCACTTAACTGCAAGCCTTGCTTTTGCTGTGTCCGATACACAAATGACCTAGTCGGAGATGGCTTTTTACTGAGGAAGACTGGTGCTTTGGGAAGGCTAAGGCAGAGCCTGGAGAAACAATTCAGGTGGTGGAAGAGAGGGATATCGCCTGCTGTGGGAACTTGTCAGAGACCCAGGAGAAAGTGTGGGAAAAGGTAGGAAAAGGAGTCCATGGGTTCATAAATTTGGTACATCTAGTGAAGAGAAAAATTAGAAGGTCATGAGGACAATAGATGATCCAAATTCAAGTGAGAGATACTAATGGCTGTGGCTGTAGTAGTACTTTCTATATTTAAGAGAGATCCAAGGGGGGCTTAAGAATGACTCTTAGAGGACCACAACCAAAGAAATTAAAGATCAGTCTATGGATGAAGCTGAATTGCTATTTGAAAGAGATCGTCAAAGTAAAAAGAAGATATCTTCCATTGAAGTCTTTCCTTGGTTATTGACAGGAACATGAGATGCTCTCCAGGTAGCAGTAAGAAATGCAGATATAAAATGCATCTTCTGCATCCAAAGCTAGCAGTCATGAAGGTCAAAGCAAGTTGCTCTGCAAGAATGAAAAGGACATTTACAGCTGTTTTCTTCCCTGAATTTATAAAATAGAAGTAGGCTTCAAGCAGAAATTTAGCTGTGATACGTGCCTGGTTTAGGAAATATGGAGGGACAGGTAAGTCTGAGAGTGAGTCTCGGATAGCTCTCTTCTTGATGTCTGTTACTTTTACTACTCATAAAAGCTATATGGATTATTTTTTATTTCGTATTCCACTGAATTTGAATTGTAGTGTCACTGCTAATACACACATGGAAATCCAGTAGGTTAAAGGAAGCAGAGGTCTTAATAAAACAGCTTCATGCTAACGTAGCACTAACCACATTCCACAGAAGTCTAAGCTACCAGCACACACAATGAACTGAAGGGCCAGGTTAAAAACATAAAATGAGCATGCTACCAAAAAATGTACTGTCCTTCCAAACACCTGTGAAGACCTCTCCAGAAGCTCTACATCATCTGGCAATTTGCACCACGTTTCAATTGCTTACAATAAAATCTTAAATGGTGAGCGGTAACATCTTACCAGCCAACAACAGGTGTGCACAATCTAATCATTTGCTACAGGCATCTTTTGTGCTTTATGTCATTTTGCTTGTAAAGAAGGGAAGAGCTTTATGTCAAAATTGATTTCCTCAATTTTGGCAAAACTCTTTATGTCTATAACTTGCTTTGTATGTTTTTCCAGTAGGAGAAAATTTAGAGAACAGAGTTATATTCTCCATAGATATTATTTATGAGTGAAATAAGTTTTTATTAAAACATCAGTCTGGTAGATGTGGGAACAAGAAAGAACCCTACCAACTTACGTCAGATGTTTTGGAGAGACTGAACGTGGAGTAGTTCTCATTAAACTTCGACAACTGTCAACAAATAGGCCAATTTTGACAAAACATTGTGACTTGATCCAGTATTTACTGAACATGAATCAAACACACCTGCTTGCTCAAGTCATGACACAAACAGGTTTTCTAATTCTGAGACACTTGGTTGTTTAATTTCCTACAATGAAACAAGTTCCTTTTAGTGAAGAAAACATTAGTTATGCTTTTCTCCTGACTTCACTTAATACTGGAAAGAGAATGTAGGAAGATATTTAGTGCAAAATAGGAAGGAAGGGTGTGTTTTGTGATTGAGAAGGAATTATACAGCAATAAAATATGACAAGATCAACAGGAGTCCTTCACACATATATCAAAGGCCTTTGTTTTCTAGGGTTGCCATTTGCTTGTAGCTTCAAATTTCTCCAAAATGTAAAATCAATTGCAAAACACTTCATGCCAAACACCTGAATGTACCTGACACAGGTGATTAGTAATGGCACAATATTTCCAAATAGTTTATAAGATTACAAAAGTAAGCCTTATATTTTTGGAAGAACAATGAACAATTAAGCCACTCCAAATGTTCCTATACATTTTGGGTGCATGAGGGTCTGTGTGGGAAATCAAGTGTTTAGTTACAGTTCCTAAGGTTACTGAAGAAGATTCTAACACAGCACATGGCTGGTTTTCTATGTATGCCTTAGTTTATGGAGAGTCCCTATCAAATTTAAGAATTAATAAATATTCTGTAGAAATCTGTACAGTCCTTTGTAATAGAATCCCAATAACACAAGATCCTAGGCTAAACAGATTTTAACTTCATTCTGCTGGATAATGCTTCATACAAATTTTTTGCCTTTTTCCAAATTAATCTTTAAAGTTTCTTTTCTCTAAATTGCTGGGTTCAGAATTAAAGTGAAACACTGCTCAAATGAAAATCAAAGGGTAGTCTGCCATTTTTACCTCAGCTGAGAAGAATTTCACCAACTGTACTTAACTTTGTTATTACAAGTATGTTATTGGCTGCAACTCTCTTCTTCATTGTAATTTTATTTAACCAAAGACTTTGGATGTCACCCAGATGTTCACATAAATTATATTTTGCTTTGCTTGAGACGTTTATGTCTTACATTCACAAAAGGACTTCGTATTTTTTTAAAACTCTCTCTTCTTTCTAAGATCAGTGGAATCTCTCACCATGTTTTCTGGAAGTAATATGCATTCTTATTATAGTTGATAAGTGACTGTCAAGATAAAGATCACATGGAGAATAAGCTTCTTCTAAGGCACAGTAGACAAAGAAAAACAGTTATTATCTCAAAGTACAACACACTGAGCAGGTTATTGTTCTTATTCGTATGCTCAGAGACTCCTACTGACATAATACAGCACACTGTAGCTTTGCTGCAGATTTGGATTTGGTTATATTGCACCGAATAACCATCAAAACATTACTTAGAAGACAAGGCAGAGTTGTAGTGTGGTCCGTATCACTGCAACACTGCTCCGCTTGTTGGGTCCTTCACAAAGTTATTGTTAATGCTAGTGTGCCTATGTGCTTGGGTAGGGCAGAAGAGGGTGAATGTACACATTGCCTAAAGAAACAGCAACTTGATTGTTATCTGTAAAGAATCCTTTTAAACACAAGAAAACCATAATGAGAATATCACTTCAAGTTTAGTCTCTGCAACTCATCCTTCAATTATTACACCAGTTTTGGTGTTGCAGGCCCTTCCTAGAATTTAAATTTTATCCATATTTTCAGAAGGTCTGCTCCTGTGGGATGAAAGCTGATTGGGAAGGTTACAAGGCTGTTTAATTTTTCAAAATAAAGTCGCATACCACAATTCTCCAAGACATTGTTCAGCTTTACAAGCTTGCTGAAATAGTCAGCAATAATTAGTTCCATGGAGTTATTTTATGCCTCTTTTTTCCTCTTTTTTTTTTATTCCACTGCCAGCAAGAAGAGAATTTTCTCAAAGGCCACTTCTGTTCACTCAACGAGTGGTCCCTTGGGCAAATACACCCCAAACATGTCAGTGAGAGTGCTCTGTGAATGCTCTTTTGTAAAGTAGTTTTTGTAAGACATAGGGAACCCCATATAGTGAGAGCTTCACTCTGGATATAACATGAGATTAAATAACCTTAGTTCAAATTCTACATCCCGTTTTCCCATTTTGTTAACGTGTTCTGCTACAAGAATTCGACACAATGACCCGACACTTAATGGTCCCTGACTTCAGCAGGTAATGATACATGCCTGTCAAGGAGAACCACAGAGGACCATGTGCACTCCACGACCTTCACACAAAACAGTAAAACTACAGGAGAAGAAAAAAAGCCATCAGCAGATATTTCCTATGAAATAATCAACTTCCTTATCATTTTATTTTCAAACTGCTACTTTTTCATGGTGTCTGATAATCACAGAGTCCTTCTCCTCTCAGGATGCACAAACCACAGGATTCCGATGACTCACACTGAAAGAGCTTTCAAACACAGAGAGAACGGAAGGGCATGCTGTTTCTGCATTAAAGCTTCCTGCCAAAGACCAAATCTAAGCATACATAAATACAGTGGACAAAGTTTTAGCAACAACGAGATATTCACCTCACTGTAACCCTTCTGGTGAGACAGTCTTGCCCATCTTATGAACTGCCTGATAGCATCCTGTTTGCCATACGCACTTTTTTTCCCTTTTGACAGTCACAGCTGAAAGCAAAATACTTGTGAAACTTGTTCGCACACAGAAGTGCAATATTGACTTTTTGGTGCAAGGATGCAATATCTCTCTTGTCTGATGGTCAGCAGAAAAGATGACTGGGCTGAAATTTTGAATGTTTCTTGAACAAAACCTGTAATTTATTATGTTTATATGACCTTTTCCACAATAAGCCCCTAACTGGTCAAGATCTTGATCTAATATCAAAAGTCCATTTAAAAGTAAAGTTCTCACTTCTTGGCACTGCGAATAGAAATCCTACAATTGTGACAGCATTTGCTCTCCAAAGTAGAAGTATTGAGCTCAGTTCTCTGTACTGTAGAGTAATCCCCATGGGGAAAACTTAAAGAATGAAGCCATTTGGCCTTTTCTGCAGTGGTTCTCTGGAGACATGCCATTACACTTACCCACAGTTCAACACCTAGCTAGCACTGCAGGGGAAATAATAAAGTCATTCCAGCTACATTTTTCTCAAAGCAAAGGCTGACTATCCTTGAAGCATGTGTTTCACTGAAATTAGATAATTTCTCAGGCTAGGGCTTGGACTTTGATGGAAGTGAGTCAGCGGAAGCTTAAGCAAAGTAAAGCAGTTAAGTGTGAATGTTTTGCAAAATGATAAACTTCGGATTAAAAAAAACAGCAGGGGCCAGCAAAAGACCTGCCTTCTCAGATTCTTAAACTAGATTTATTTGGTGGCCTGTACAAGAGTGAAAGCCTGTCTTGAGGGAAAAGTGTGAATGAAAAACATAGAATCATACAATCACAGAATAATCAAATGGTTTGGGCTGGAAGGGACCTTAAAGCTCATCCTATTGCATCCCCTCTGCCATAGGCAGAGACACCTTCTGCTTAGTCAGGTTGCTCAAAGCCTCATCCAGCCTGGCCCTAAACGCCTCTGGGGACGGGGCATCTATTGTTCCTGTTGGCAACCTGTTCTATAGTCTCACCATCTTCACAATAAAGATTTTTTTCCTAATATTTGATCTAAATCTCTCCTCTTTCAGCTTAAAACCATTGCTCCTCATCCTACCACTGCATTCCCTGATAAATAGCGCCTCCCCTATTTTCCTGTAGGCTCTCTTTAAGTACTAGAAGGCTGCTATAAGGTCTCTTTGGAACCTTCTCTTCTCAAGGCTAAACAAGCCCAAGTATCTCAGCCTGTCCTCATATGAGAGGGTTCTCCAGCCCTCTGAGCATCTTCATGGCCTCCTCTGGACCTACTCTAACAGATCCATGTCCTTCCTGTGCTCAGGACTCCAGAACTGAAGGCAGTACTCCAGGTGAGGTGTCACGAGAGTAGAGGGTCAGGATCACCTCCTTAGACCTGCTGATCACACATCTTTTCATGCAGCCAAGGATATGGTTGTATTTCTGAGTTGCAAGCCCACATTGCAGGCTCATGTCGAACTTCTCATTCACCAGCACCCCCAAGTCCTTCTCTTCAGGTCTATTCTCAATCCATTCTCTGTCCAGCCTCTAACTGTGTTTGGGGTTGCCCTGACCCAGGTACGGGACCTTGCTCTTGGCCTTGTTGAATTTCATGAGCTTAGCACAGACCCACCTCTCAAGCCTGTCAAGTTCCCTTTGGATAGCATCCCTTCCCTCTAGCCTGCCAACCACGCCACACAGCTTGGTGTCATCGGCAAACTTGCTGAGCGTCCCCCACTGTCCACGTCTGCGACAAAGATGTTAAACAACACTAGTCCCAATCCCGACTCCTGTGGAATGCCACTCATTGCCGTTCTCCACTTGGATATTGAGCTGTTGACCACAACTCTTTGAGTGCAATCATTCAGCCAATTCCTTATCCACAAAGTCATCCATCTGTCTAATCCATATCTCTCCAATTTAGAGACCAGAATGAAGTGCGGCAAAGTGAGAAATGCTTTGCACAAGACCAGGGCAGATGATGTCAGTTACTCTTCCCTTATACACCAATGCTTTAGCCCCATTAATAGAACTCCATCAATCTGTCAGGAGCTATTTGCCCTTAGTGAAGCCATGTTGCTTGCCACCAAGCACCTCCTTATTTGCCATGCCCCTCCTTACGTCATGCTGCTGAACCAGTCCTAAAATTGCAGAGCGAGACACCGGCGGAGTTACAGAGGACCTCAGATTTTGCAAGCTGAATTGTATTCTTCACAGCTGCAGGTGCTCTGCTTTCAGTAATTTAAAGCTAATTTGTGTATGCTGCAGTCCCCAAATCCCAGGTACAAACCCCTAGTGATTGCACTTCCATTATTGAGGACAGAAGTAGGTGCTATAGCAACCAGACTACAACTTTCACATAAGCAGCATTTCCCAATAAACACCGAGCAGCAGGGATCCTAAGAAAGGAGGACTGATGGGTTTTGGGTAGGAGGATACATATTTGTTGGGAATCTCTGGGTAGCTGACAGGAAAACTGTGTGGATAGAATAAAAGCATTGCGTGGGTACAGTGAGGACAAGAGGCAGGAGGCCTCGCACTTTAGGAGGCTGATAACCATCTTCTCTATCCACCTAATTCACAGCCCCATTATTATCAGGGTGTGGAAGGCAGATGACAACAATTTATCTGGATTGATGAGTACATCCAACAATCTATGTTTTTGGCACTCACACAGAGAATTACTGTGCTCATTCTCTTCTTTCTAACAATTGCATGTGCAGCTGATAGAACTGCAAGCGATACAGCTTTTTGTTATTCTTCTCCTAAGATATCAATGTAAAATTCAGAACACCATGCATGAAAGGTTTAATGGGCGTTTCCTGTTGCTATTCCTGCCTTTAATTCTTTACACTGCATTCAAAGTTATTATGGGATACTGTTTCTCCTTTATCCATGTAGATGCAAGCATACTTTTGTACAATTACTATATATGATCTGAAAAAGGCCTTGAAGAAAATAATTCTATAAATTCACAGTATTATTACTGGAACATTGCATTTCTTTACCATATTTGTGTTAAGTTCCCATACAAACTATTCTTTATATGATTTTTTTCTTAAGAAACCAAAATTGTAACCTGCTTTTCATGTTGATAATGGAAAGCAATGGTTTCAGAGCCGGCTGTTAGTTCCCTTTTTCCTATGTCTCATTTGGCAGTTCAAAATCTGTATCACTCTGCATATTTGAAGGAAGCATAAACTTAATATCAGAGCAAAAAGGGGTATGTGCATGATGTAACAGGACAATAGGTCCTGGAAATAAAGCAAAATCATGCTAGGTGTACTCTGGTGTGCATTATAGCTTTTTAGAGGTGTAGATTTAAAAAAGACTTTTGAAAGACAGTCCTATATGACATTCTTTTAAGTGAACATGGTTTAGATTACGCGGTTCTGAAATGGTTGCTAAGCATATTGGGAAAGGAGACTTCAAGAAATGATGACACGGATGTCAAACAGGACATATGTAACAAGTAAGTTTTACTGTCCCAGTCAGGTGTTCAATAATCTTTTTAACAATTTAGATTGTGGAAGAGTGAATGTGTTTATTGCAACTTCAGTGTGATACGAGCCTCAAGATTAGATGTGATGGAGAGCAAGGTTAGAGTTCACCGTAGTTTTTAGATATTAGAGAAAAGACCTGGAAACACTGGGTTCAGTTTTCAGTACTGACAAGTGCAAAATTTTACACAGACAACGACAATCAAAGAGTTCAAATGCAACATGGAAAATTAAAGGAATGTGTTGCCCTGCAGAAGAGCACCTGGTGGAAGGGGATTTCTAAATCAAACAAGTCAAAGTCTTATATTGTGGCAAGAAAGGCAACGAGTTCACACTGGGACATATGATCAAGTGTTTAACTTGAGATCCAGGGAAAAATTGCTTGTGCTCCCCTGATATATCTTCAAATTATTTTTGTGCTCAACTTTAGACATCTTCTTTTCAGAAAGGTGAAGTATAACTACAATTACATACATTACTGCTGGAGGCCCAGAAGAGAAGAATGAGGATTATCAAAGAGCTAGAAAATAAAGCTGATAAAGAAAGTTTAAAAGAAATTATCTCCTTGACAGAGGGCAAGAGTAGGATTGACAAGGTTAGAGAACCTGCGCTAAGGGAGAAGTAACACTGACAGCATAGTCTGTGTGGGTCAGGTCTCCTGAGGAGTCTGTGAAGGCTCCCCACCAAACATTCTTGTAGACACAACCTATAAATAATCCTCACTAATAGCTGTCAGAAAGGAGATGAACCAAATTTGTGTCTGAACCTGCTCCAGACCTTCCTACGATGTGGTCATCGTAGGGAAGCAGTAGAAAAGTTTTTAGTACTTCTGGAAGAAGTAGGAGGTCAAACAAAGAAAGATAAGCTGTGAGGATATCTTAATTTGTCCAGTCTTGAAGGCCATGTGCCTAGAATGTTATCCAAAATTAGATCCTCAAAAAAGACCAAAAATCAATTAAAGCAAGAAAAGCTCAATTTTAATGGAACTGAAATGAGAACATTTCACTATATCAATTCAGAAAACCTTAAGCAACTAGCTCAGACAGTCTAGAAACATTTTATATGCATTTCTTTCCCTGTCCACTGTGTCTCTACAGGCAGATCCTTACATCCACGCCTGGTTGCAACCAACTCACTGACTTTTTGAGTGACAATAGATTCTTCCCAGTACTCTCTAGGAAATTTATTTTTACAGCTCTCTGACACTTGGGCATCTGGTCCCTATCTAGACTACATCAGCCTACACTCTTTTTCCTTCCAGAGGGTTGAAGCTAACCACTTCTTAATGGAACAGAGTAAGTCCCTGAAAACACCGAAGCAACATAAACACTATCCCCCACACCTTCATGTTGAAAAGCACACTGAATTAAGATGACAGTAAAGAAGGATGAAACATCTCTAGAGCATGAAGCAAAAGGGAATTACTCCTGTCATCAAGGCTAGCCTCTTAAATAACATAGATTACCAAATTCCTCTGCATTATTTTTTGTGTGACAAGAGCAGATTTTTTCCTTCTAAGCACCAAAATTCCACATTAAATATTTCAGCTGAAGAACTTCCATATTTTTAATATGTTGTTCCAAAGATTAGTTAACCTTGTTGCTCAAAATTTTGCTGCACTTCATTTCTAATATTCATTTGTCCTGCTTCAGCTGTCATTCACTGATTCCTGTGATATTTTCATCTGTCATGTCTGAGAGATAAAAGTCAAAGGCTTGCTCGCTATGTGAGTGCTGACAAGCTGTGATCAAATCATGTCCTAACTTCCTCTTTGGTAAACCAACTATTTCGGGTCTCCTACTGTGGAAGAGTCTCCTACTATCCCTGTAGCTCCTCCATGAACCCTCTGTACTCTATTAACATCTTTAATAGTGTTGTAGAAGGAGTTGCATCAGTGGCACACATAGAAGAAGTAGAACAGTAAAAACAAATCCCAAAACTTAATTTCTACTTAAACATTCCCAATAGATTTCTGAAGCTATTTAGGCACTGGCATTACAATGGGGACACACATAACACCTGCAAATATCTTGTCACTGATTCCCATTTAAACAATGTTGCCAATGTTCTCACCCTGAGCTAGGATAACTTGTTGCACGTATCTGTATATTTAAATCACATTACTACATCTATAATGCAGTCTCTTGACTGTTCAGAAATTCTCCAATATTTGTCTTATGCAAACTTTAAATACTAGTAATTTCATTTATTTTTTTCTAAATAGTTAACAGAAATGTTAAGTTTAATGAAACGGAAATGGGAAAGGCATTTCAATACACACTCTAAAATTTATAAAACTTATAATCTTCAATTTCCATGATTATGTTTCTGAATTTTCGTCTTCTGTTTCTGACAAGTTTTTTGTGTTCGCATATCTCTGTATATATGCTTCTGTAATCAAAGAGTTAGCCTAAAGATTCTTTGATTAATCCTTGTGCCAGAAATAATACTTTTTGTCAAAATCATGTTTCAAAATGAGCCCATATTGGTAGGGTATTTCTGTGTTGTGTTTTGGTAATGTCAAAAGGTGCTATTGATACTTTAATAACGGAAAGTCTGATCTTTCAAATCAGGAAATGTTCAGTGTTCATTTAGGAGATGTTTAGAAACCTTAGAACAGCTAATATCATAAAAAATAACCTTTAGTATAAAAAATGCTTCAACATTTTTAAAGAGCAATCGAACAAAGGTGCTTTCAAAATGTTCATTCATGAGGTTTCTTTAATTTCATTCTCCTTTGAAACAGACTCTAATTGTGAGATTTCCTCAGAAACAGAAAATACTATACCCATCCAACCCTTACATTTGCACCTTCGTCAGTTTTCAAAGTGCTGTGGGCAGATCACAAGGATAACAAACCCCCAGATGCTGCAAAACAGGAAGGAATTGTAAAACATGGTAGCAAAACAATGACTCACACGGATGCCAAGCATTTAGCATGGTATGATTCACATGCCTTACTGTGCCTGCTTGCACAACAACACCGTCTCACAAAGACAGAGAAACTTGCTCAGCCAGCTGCCCCTTCCAATTGCAGACAGGACATATCCGCTGATAGCCATTGCAAATAATACCTACAGAAGAAAAATACCATTAAATGTACAGTGCACAGCCCTGTGCAACGTGTGCCCCGACTCCCTCTAAGTCTCCCTCCAGAGTCTTTCCAGCACCTTGCAGAGACACCACCCAGCAGCACTCTCAACATCAAACACTACCAGGGTGCTGTAAAGACCCCACTGGATCTTCTTCATCTTCCTTGCCTGCAGCTACCTGGAGAGCCCATAACTAAACCTGGCAGCTATTTTTTTCATCCCAACCTAACCTGCAGCTTTGCCCCAGTGTTTCACATGTGCAGCCAGTGTTTTGCGTGGGAGAGTGAGAAATTCAAAGGGCACAGTCTAGACGGGGAAGTCTGAACTGCTGTCAACATTGTGTGTACTTTCTGATAGATCCAACACAGACGATAAAGCTTTTTGTTTGTTTATTACCTTTCTTACTTCAAAGTTCCCCTTTCCACGCCATGACACACTCAGAGACACTACAATAATCTCTAAGTCTTCCCACATATTCTCCTCTTCAGCTAAACATGACACCTGTACTCCTTTCTCCACTTCCCACTCCTTACATGTGCCTGTTTGAGTTTTTCTGACTGAGAGTCTCATGGTGACACCTAGCAAAGACCAAGGTGTTTAGACTCAGGTCACCTGAGTTTGGGGACCTGAGTCCTACAAAATATGCAGGCAAGAGTTACGACCTGGCAAATTTTTTCCTACAGATTGAGTGTAGTCCTGCAGACAGAAAGAGTAAGCGTAATATGCTGAACAAAGCCAACACGGTGGGAGATTTACAGGGTCCATGTTTAGCAAAGGCACAGATCGTGCTGGAATTAGAGGTCCCTAGTCCTCATGGTATTTTTTGGATGATCAATGTGGTATCTCACGTCAGCACATGCTCAGCCCACTGTTCCCTCCAGTCTCGGAAGGCCCTTTTCATTTTCACCACACCTCTGATGGCACAGAGTGACAGCAACCACCAAAGGACTGGAATATTTTTCCAGTGAACTTTCATATCAACTGCTTTTTTAGGTCAGAGAATTTGTTTATGCATCTACTTTCTGCATATAGGATAGACATCAAGGCTCCACAGCAAAAAAAAATCATTGCTAAGGAGCAATGAGGCAGAAGAGGGTTTGGTAAGACAATTCTGGGAGCAAAGCATTCCATCTTCATGGAATTTGCAGACCTTAGTGCTGGGTACGGTGTACATGCTGTTATCAGCAGGGGTCCAGGGACGACTGCGGTCTTTTACATACTGTGTTATAAAGTTCAGTCCTGATGAGGAAGTGTGTGGGTGGCAAGGGGTAGGAGAAGTTCCTCTTTTCTCATTTGGCCAATCCCACTAACCTCATGAAGACAGGATTGTTTCCATTGACTTAATGTTTACTACAGGAATCCTATTTGTTGCAGTTCTGCTCAATGCCGACTCTTCTCCTTGAAGGTTGTGCTTACCAGCCTCAAAACACTTCCTCTGTCTGAAAATGTTAACATTAAGTCCACAACACACCTAAGTAGCCAAACCTATTAATTTTTTTGTGAATGGCAGTAGATTCTCTTGTGTTTTCCACTATCTATAGGCTGTGCTTCCTCCTCCTTTTTTCAAGGTTCTTGTATCCACAGAAGTATGTGAGAATGAGTTCCATTAGTACTGTCACATGCTTGAAGCATTTAAAAACCCTACACATTGTAATTTTTTTTACACAGCTCCATGAACTATTGCACTAGATATAAGCAACAAGCCTAGAGACCCACTTTCAAGATTTTCTCCAGTGTATTGCTGCAAACTGTTTGGCTTCAGATGCATGTTTCTTCAGCTCAAAGGAAGAAAAGATATCTTGAAATGAGTAACTAAGGCTCAGAGTTATCAGATCATAAACCTCACTACACTTGAAAATAATTGCTAAATATTAAAAATTTTTGCTAAGTCACAAAAGCATTTTCCGTCATGTAATTATCTTATAAACATATTTTGAAGTTGTTTCTTTTTTCTCTATATGCTTTTTGCATCCGTCCAAATATTTGGTTGCTTGCAGTGAATGAAACTCTCCCAGATGTGAAGTTTTCCTCTAGGCAGACAAAATCATTTACTTAGATTAATTTTGCAACCGTAGATTAGCCTGAGAATCAGACAAGTGCATGACTGACTTTGCAAACCTTCTGCCTCTATTGGAATCAGAAAATAAAGCAAGAAAAAGTATGAAAATAAAACTAACCAAACATCTGTAAAAACATTGGCTTTCAGTCACTTAAAAGTTTGACTGAACATTGACTCTGTGCATACATTTGAAGACCTTCCTAATTAATAATAGGTGTTCTCAGAATAATTATTGTTTTGCAGCTACATTTTCCACAGTACATGAGGCCATGGGTAATTTTAAGAGATCCTTTCCATGATGTCAGGAAATTGCCTATACATTTTAGAAGACGGGTGGTTTCAGAAGCATTACGAATTACTTAGGATGTCACAGTAAGCTTCAAAGAATGACCTCAGTAATTCAGGTAGAAAGGAAACTGAGGGAAGTGTCAAAAAAGCACAATTAACTCACATAGTCCATACTTAGAGATGAGTCTAGCTTCTTATGGGCTTTTTTTTTTATTTTACAATAAGTAAATAGTAATTGCACTGAAGCACTGTGTACTCTGTTGGAAATGCAGGAATGAAAACCTCAGGGATCAGTATTTGCTTAGATTGGCACAAAACTAGTACAAGCACCAGAGTCTCATCAGGGTCTCAACTGATCAGGTTAAATTCTGGGCTACACAATAGTTTACATTATCTCACTTTTGTGAAGACAAGGTGAATGTCTTCAAGGGGTGTCATTAAACATGACCATGTCTAGGACATAGCATGCCTGCCCTATGACTCAGCTTAAACTGTGACTTTTCCTTACAAAATCAAGACCTATATGTTGCTGAGGGTGAACAGGTTCACTGAAACAAGACTTCATTTTTCTGTAAAAACGAGCATATCAGCACAGAGAATTTTAACGCGGTCTGATCCCTGGCTCACTGTAGTCTGCACCAGGCTTTCTGCAACCCCTAGACTTCTGAATAGCATTGATTTCTCCTTCTTCTCCCTCAATATTTGCACCCTGTGTTAAAAGTTGCCTCACCTTCTTCTGCATCTGTCATCAGTCTCCATCATTACTTGGCAACTGGAATGTTTCCTTCCAGCACAGAGAGGTACAGGATTTTTGGCGGGAGCTGTTCCTCCAAGTGCAGTTTCCCATGCCCTGGGTGCCTGTAGTTGATGCAATGATGGGCATGCTGCCATGTGGCCAAGAGCCACAGACGCTCCCTTCCCCTCAACATGCACTTTCCACCGCACCTGAGCTTTAGCAAACTGAGCTTTGTTGAATTTGCAAGGTTATTCTGTCTCAGAAACTAAGCTCCTGTCTAAGGTGCTGGAGTAAACGACTATCATAACTATTAATCACAATAAACACTTCTCCAACTAACCACACATGAAAGCTGATTTATCAAGCATTTGTCTGTTTCTAGCTGCTGAAATATGTGAAATGCTCTTCTAACCACTATGAATTCTCAGAACTGAGTTGTTCATTGGTGTTTCACCTCGAACATCTGCACTTAGGGAAACAAAACATGTGTTGAGGTGAATTTAGCTGCCTGCTGCCAACTGTCTTTCCTTGGGTGAAATTCAGAGTTGAATGTAGACTCAAACAGACACAAAGACAGCCAAGAACAGGTACAGTCATGACAGGAATATACAGAATTTCTGTAGACAGCACGGTAGTGTGACTAGACAGCAAACACAGGAGGGAGGAAGGTCAAGTAAACAGTAGCTAGCTAGATTTCAGACTGAATAAAAAGTGTAATAACACAGTATCCAAATTCAAATTATTCAAAAAAATGTCATACTCAATGTATCTCATGGGTCTAGTTTTTACTGCTTTAGGAAACAATATAGTACATGGGTTTCTTCCTCTTCCTATGTTTTGGATTTACAATCTATTTTGGATTTGAAGAGAGTCCTGGGATTTTTCTTCCTGTTACTCACTGTAATTAAATACTGTTTATGTACTTCAGAATGGAAAGCCTTCCAAATTATTTTTTCCTTTGATTATTAGTCATTACCTACCTACTGAAGTTTTTGTGTTTTGTCTTTTTTTATTTTCTTTCTTTTTCTCTTTTATTTTCTTTCTTTTTTTTTTCCCTCCCTCTCCATGACTCAGTCCTTTCTTTGTGCACGTCTAGTTGCTCCTTCCTAACTTGCATGACAGGCTTACCTTTTACTCCTACTTATTCTTTAAAACTTGCTTTTTCTCCTTGTGCTTCTCCTTGGGCGACAAAATCAGTTCTGATTATGCTGTTGATCCTGTTACTATTGATCGTATTCCTGTTGATCCTGTTCCTATCCTGTTGATCCTATAAGCACCTCTGACTTAGCCTCTGTTCCGGACAGATGAAGTTCTGTTTCCTTTTTCATCTTGTTCCTGATGTTCTTCTCAACCACTCTTAGTATTTTTACCCCCTCCATATCATAGATTATATTTTTGGCATATTCTGCTCTGAATATACAAGACATTGCTTCCCTCATTCTGTTTTTGTTTAATCCATTGCTCTCCATCCTCTCCCTTGTTGGGGTCTTAAATCTTAATTTGAGTACTGAACATCCCTCCTACATGATTTTCTCTGAATCTCCAAGACCATTCAAAATGTCAAGTCCAGATAATATTCCAGGCTTACAATTTTCTCCTGCTCTGTTCTGTTAGCCTAATTCCAGTAAGATTTTCTTGGCTTCCTGTTTCGAGAGTTTTCCAAACACTGTTACTTACGGACTTTTCTCTCTTATTCTGCAATTTCTCACCTGATGTACCTACCCTCTATGTGATGCAGAACTGTCTTGCTCATATATCACAAGCATCTTTCAAAGTTTTTTCCCATGTAACTTCTTCATAAAGATGAGATCTGAGAAAGTAAAAGCATTACATACATAATTCTTGATCAATAACTTTGGACATACCATTAAAACCTTGCATCATTTTTGGATGAACCCTTTGCATGTATTTTGCTTTTGTTTTCTACTGTTTTGGTTACAAGAACTCAGCCCATGGCTTTAATCAGTCTGGCCCTCGGGAGTTCACTTCTCCAGAGCCCACCTGAGTATAAATCACCTATTAAGCTATGAGAGGTGAGCACTAAAAGGGTTTGGGCCTGTGGTAATCTATTTGTTGCCATTCAGTTCTGCAGTGCCAGGTGCACAGATTCCACATCTGTGTGGAGCTATTTTATTCCAGCTAATAAAAATGAAACATAAATAATTTGGATTACTTAACAGCTCTGAAACTCAAACCCTTGTGCATCTTGCATACTAATTTTGGAAAAAGGCTTGCGTGATGTGAATTGTAGGTGTCGCCAATGTTGAAGAGGGGGTTTTTTATGTTGTTCATGCTCCTTAGTTAGTGAAATAAGTACAAAAGTAATCAGCACATCATTAGTGGTGACAACTCATTTATCAGGCTTTATGGATTCATTAGTTTCAAGTTGATGGCCCTCTTTTTCAAAGGCACTAAAAGCTTGCTGCTCCCACACTTGCATAATCTTTTTTATCCTCACATGTTAAAAGAGAGAGTATGACTGGGAATCGTGACCCATAGATTCTGCTTGCTGATGTTCAATGACCAACTGTAAAACATTGTTTATTCACTGGGTAGGGGAAAACATTTTTAACTGAATTGATGAAGACAGATGCTTTGGCTGTTTACACCCATTCACACAACTCTACACCTTAGTGAGACACACGGTGAAAGAGCTTCCCTGAGATTCAAAACACCAGGACCCTGGTATAAAGTATGATTCGAAAATATGTCTTACATTTTCTGTCCTTCCTAAAAGATCATGCACCCAGAGGCAGAATGAAGAAAATCCAGACTTGGCAGGACAAAATTTCTGAAGCCAGGGGTAGCCAAAACTTTTTTATACATCTTAAAAAAAAATATATATAGCAAAACAACTACATAAAAATAAATATTTTGTAAGCAAAATCACAGGATACCACTAAAAATCCCCAAATGATTCTTATTTCCCCCTTTTATTATCTGTTCAGAGGATCATTCCTTTACAGTTTTTGAGGACTTAGCAGATCTTTTAAATACTTTAAACTCCCTCTTTCCTCCTGACTGTTTTTTCCCACTGAAGCCTCCGGATATTTGTCTCTCAATAATGGTAGAAACGGATGCAGCCACCCACAGCCTTCAGAGTCATTCTTGTCTTCTATGAATGTCTACATGTTGGGACGCCTTTATAATCCCATTTCCTATTTAATTGCAATGTCTGATTAGAGACACACTGCTAGGATTAGCCAAGGAGAAATTATGAAACATGCAAGCAGAAGAAAAACTGCAGCTGATACTAAATTCAAAATTTTCAATGTTGATTGTGGAAGAATCAATAAACAGAAGTAAAAACCAGGTTTGCCTACAGATTTTCTGTATGCAAATGCCTGTCTTGTTTGTTTACGCTGTGTGACCTGACAGCAGAAGACCTTATTCCATCTAGTGATAGAGGATATAAGATTCTTTCATTAATGTACTCAGTCCCACCAACACACATGGGAGCAGCAAGCTTTTAGTGCCTTTGAAAAAGAGGGCCATCCACTTGAAACTAATGAATCCATAAAGCCTGATAAATGAGTTGTCACCCCTAATTATGTGCTGATTACTTTTGTACTTATTTCACTAACTAAGGAGCATAAATATCTATAAATGGCTGGGGAAAATGCATAGAGGCTGTCTTTCCAAACCCAATAGTCTTTGATCAAGAAGTCTGAAGTCTGGGCAGACTTTGGTAGCACACGCTGCTGCTGACTCTGGGACAAGATCTCAAAAAACAGAGGTGGGAATGCCACATGGTGTCTTCTGCCTCGCCGTCAACCGCCAGTTGTTCTTCGCCTCAACATGATCTTGACTTAAACTTGTGCCACCACAGCAGAAGTGTGCACATTGTCCCCTCCAGAGGGCTGTGCTAAAAAATCTTGAACCTCTACAAAAGAGATGTCCAAGGTGTGGAGATAAAGGCTGAAAACCTGGTGCTCACAGATGAAACCAGAACATTGAGTCAGAAAGTTTCTTACTATGCAACGTTCACCTCAAACTCTCCAATATACAAGGTTCCCTGTGCCACATCATATATCCTCCTTTTGAACAAACAGGGTCCACTTCAATTCCTCTGCCTTCTGACAGGTGAAATGCAGCAGGAGTTAGAAGACTCTCTACTGCCCTGCACTTCCTAGTTCCCTAGATCTGCACAAAGCAAGTGCTGGGTGAGACATTCGCCCCTTTTGTGACTGACAGCAGGTACAAAGGCAGCTACTGTGGAAATCCCCCTATTACCTGCCCAGAGGCATCATTGTGGTTGTGCTCACATTATAAGCACTGCAAATCTAGAGACGAAATGTGTACTGAGGTCATCTGGAAACTCCTTGCCTTCCTACTGGAAGGCAGTGTGATAACTATCTGGCAGAAGGAGAAGGAAGACATGGGGACTAAGGGGGAGGTGAGTGTCTCTGCAAATGTAGCAGCATGCTGAAAAGGCTGTTCTAGAACAACAAACATTGCTGGAGTGAGGGTGGTGATTTGGATGTGAGAAGAGCTGAGGAACGGCCTATGTCTGGTTCATGGAAGATCTTAAAAGTCAGTAAAATAGGATTTGAAATGGCATTTGCTTCTAAAGGCGCAGATGAAACAGAGCTGGCAAGGATTCAGGTTGTGCACGGTTGGAGCATACTCATAGGCTGCATGGTAATATTATTTGTGTTACAAAAGCATATAACAGTCCTGGTTGGCATTAGATTACCTTTGCTCTGAGTGCTTTTACACGTTCTCTGAGTACTATTACATATTCTTTATAAGAAACAGTCCCTGCTTTGAAGAGATGATAGTTCTGTTAAAGTGTCCGCATTGGAAGAACCAGTTCACCAAAGACCTGTCAACAACAAACTGGGCTTATTCAAATAAACTCTATAGATTCACTCTTAGGCCATTCGGAACATCTCTAAGATGCTATTCAGAAATGCTCAAACGAGGAAACCCCTTTTTCTGTGTGAAAGCACCACAGCCAAAATAAAGGACTGTGAATTTGGATTTAGATGGCTTGCAAGCTACATTTTATGTGTAATTTATCCCAGTGAATGGTTTAAGTGCCTAGGACACTTCAAAGTATTGTAAATAGTGTAATTGTAATGTTAATTATTCTTTGTAAGCAAATTATTAATGAATTTTTAATTTTACACCAATTTGGACAAAGTTTTCTGTATATTTTATGACATGTGATGAAGTGCTGCTGTGTAATATCCTGGCACTGAAATCAGAGAAGACAACAGAAATTAAACAGACGCATAGTATCCTATTTTTACAGTTTTCTCCATATGCCGTGTGGCAAAGTTGATGCTGTGCTTGTGTTATGTTTTTCTGAAGTATCCTACTTTTGTCAGTATTGACCTGCCAGTAGAATTCTGTGTGAATGGCTGTGTACTGACTTTCAATATTTTGTTTTGTTTTTATAGAAAGGAAGGGAAGACTGTGGTTGTACGGTCCCACATAACATCAGTACTTAAATTTTATACCATTTCTGAGAGTTGAAACGTCTGAGCAGGTAAACACTCGGCATACTTTAAAATGCAGTGAGGAGATGTTCTGCCATGCAAGAACGAGTATTACTTTTGTTTTGCATCTTTATATTTATTATTCATACATTTAAAAATTGCCTTCTCATTTTGATACTCTGAAGTACAGTGGGTCTGTCTCTTGTGAGACAGCTCCAAATCCCAGCGCATTCCCACAGGTTACAGCTTAGATTTTTCATGATTTTAAATTGTTTGAACAATGTATTTCTTCAAGTATTCCATGGGGACTCCAACTTTTTGAAAAAAAAGGCTCTTACTTCTAAAAGGTTTTTCTGAATTTCATTTTTTAAGTTAAAAGATACATCTATAGAAAAATGTCGCTTAGTTTGCAATGCCATTAAAGTCTACTTCCCTGCTGGCAGATGTGGGCATAAACTCATACCTGCTGTGAGTCTTCTCACTTTGGCCTGAAAACAACTGCTGCAAATATCCTCTGATTGTGCATTTCAACAGGCCAAATCATCAACGTGGACCAGAGCGGGAAATATCACACCTCTTTCAGGAACAACTTCCCCTTCCCATGCACTCTGCACACAATCCAAGTCCCACCCGTGTCCAACAAAGGTCTTGACTTTGGAGAGAACACTGCACTCCACAATCCCACCACGCTCCAAGAGGTGACAGCTGGGATTTCTGCCAATTAAAAGGTGTTACCACTACTCTTTGAGAACCCAGAAGAAGACCAAATGTGCAGTTTGCTTCAACGAGGAGTCACACATGGCTTAAAATTCTCTGAGCATTTAACAAGACCCAGTTTTCCCAAGAATGAATTGGTTGGCTCTCCTCCCCAGCCATTAATTTGTGTAAAAGGAGACAGCTCTCCAGAAGAAAAGGATTGAGGACTTGGGAGAACATGAGAATTTGCAAGATGTTTTGAGCTATTCTTCTGGTTGTTTACTGCTGCTGTGTGAGTGTGACTTTTTGTGCACTGACCAAGTAAATATTTTGTTTTTCAATTTAAACTCTCAAGAGAGAAATATTTCTTGCCTCGAAATCAAGTTTTCAACATAGAACACGAAGTCTGAAATTTAGTCAGGACAAAAGTTAAAAAATTAAGAAAATTATTTACTAGAGACTCAATTCTAAATCATATTTAAATTAAAGTTCTTTTAGAAATTAAGTTTGGATGTTGTAAAAAAATGTCAACTAAAACGTAAACTAAATCATTTTAACTTGACAAATTTTCTTATAAGTAACTTTTCCTTATGAAAAGGCTTGGTTATAATGTATCTTTTTTTGACTAAGGGTTATCTTTCTAAATGACCGTCAAAAAATCAATTGACTGATAAAATTAGACCTGAGAACAGGTACAGTGTAAATTTTCACATTCTGTGAACAGTTTGAGACATCTTCTGACACAAATCTTTACTCTTGATGAAGAACTGGGGCTTTTACTGTGCAGTGACTAAAAATTATGTCTTCTGCCATGGTCAAACAGGAAGGATGGTATCAACCATTTTGTTTTCAATATTGATGTCACTTAAGAGTATTATAGGAAACCCTGAGAGAGCGAGGAGATAGAAATACAAATTTTAGTAGTGGAAGTTCTCAGGATGACAGTTTGAAGAATTTCTGGGAGGTTTGGTTGTTGTATGAAAAATCATCTCAGCAACACACTGTCAATGGAACATACATATATACCTGTATCCCAGGACATGCCTATCTTTAATGTGCTGGTTTGTATAAAATTAGAGATATACACCGTAAAGCTCTTATCTGCTTGTTTCTTGATTGTAGTTATACATTCTTCTGTCACTGAGGACATATCATACAATTCATGATGAATCAGATGGAGAAAGTTTAGATAAACATTTCTGTTTATTGCATTAAACTTGAAAGGCATTGAACTTTCTGACAGAGTAAGTAATAAAATGCGCTCACCTTTGTCCTTTAACTTATGAAATTGCAGGCTATTTTTAAAACCTCCAGCCAATATTTCCTGGAGAAATTTCTTTTATGCGGCTGTACATGGCTGCAAAGCACCTCGTAGTGAAGCAATCTGCTGTGCTGCCAACAACATGGGTGCCTTGCATGGATGCAGGTTCTGGACAGGGAGTGGGCAGATGTCTGGGGCTAACTTTCTCTATCCCACTATTGCAGTCAGGCCAAAGCATTTGGGGACAAATTCGCAACAGCAGGATGCACAATAGAGTATCAGTGGGAGAAGGGAAATTCCCTGTATAAGGTCATTTGGCAGTTTGTACTGTTACTCATCACTGGCCTCCTCCCCAGGCATTACCGCCCCTGTTGGCCCATTTGCTTACACCACAAGCAAGCTGCCTGGGAGCAAGCTGCTCGCAGTATGCATGCTGTGGGTGGAGAGGGTTGCTGCTAAAAAGCACTCAGGGGATCAGAGGGATTATAGAGTCAGCTGTCCACTGAATGTAGTATGCTGATTTGTCTTTTTTTCCCAGAAACCAAAGAATATCTTTCCTTTTATCATGTGCTATGGAGTGGTAGAGGACGAGGAACTGAGGAATTACTTTAAAGGTGTGTATTATGTTTCCCATAGCTGAGAGACATGCAGCTTCTGTTCTGTCTTCCCTCTGTTCCAAGTCCTCCGTGTTTGTGTAACTGAAAAAGGAGAGGGGAGATCTACAAATAATTCTCCCTTAGTTCTTTGGTTAATAAAACTACAGCTTCTGCTCTTCAAAAGAGAGAATTGGTCAGTTCAAGTGGAGGCACATTACCATCCACCCACACAGACTTCTCTTGCTTCTTTTTTTTTGGTGTGCACAGCAGTAACTGCACTTTTAGGTAGAAGAGAGAAAACAGCAAAGCAAACAGGCTGAGGTAAAGATTCTGAGAAACTGTCAAAAACCTTTTAAAAAAATTATATAAGTATTCTACTCTTTTATCTTTGAGGTGAAACAATTCATGAATTACACACGCTCTTCTCTTACCATTAAAATATGTTGAGTGTCCTCTGCTTGATAACTGTAGAGGCACTGAAACTCCTGATAAACAAGGATCTATTTTCACCATCTCAAGTTCAAGCTCACTAGGAAGTAAAATTTCCCCTTACACAGGATGAAATAAGGAAATCATCAGTTACCCTAGCAACCCTTAAAAAAAAAAAAGCATGCGCACCTATCCAAAGGGCAACTAATCTAATTATAAATTATTGTAAAGGTTATGTGAACGACAGTAGCAAGGGGAAGCCATGATTCATTATTTTAGTCTATGGGAAACGGTATTGTCGTCGTATCCCTGCATGGTCTGCTCTGCCACTGCGTTCTGTGAACTGTCTGCCAAGGCCTGATTTTGTCTGCCGGCACTGACCAAAAGGCATCTATTGAAAAACCTGACCTGGGCTCACTGACATTCAGCCCTTTACCTCTACTGGCTTGTGAGCTCAGGACACCAGAGAGGCTGAAGCCATAGCAGGCAACTGCTTTTTCAGTCCTGTATGTGGCTCCTGGCATGAAACCTTTCCAAAGCATACAAAATCCTTTCACCCAACTCTGCTCAGGGCTGCCTATGCTTAAAATCACCATATGTGTTTTAATAGCCACATAGGTGACGGATGGCGATATGTATTTATACCGTAGCTACCGTTTGATACCACTTAACTCACAGTGTGTTTTTAGTTAATATTTCATGAAAGGTTGGCCATTATGAGAAATTTTACGCTCAATTTACCATGCAGTTAGTGTGAGGACTTGGGAGGCTGTGTCTCCTGGAGCAGAAGAGGTCTCACCACAGACTTCAGCTTTCAGTTTTAGTACGTGTTTTACCAGAAAGATGTAGGCTCCACAAATGCCAGTCTGAGACAGTCTCTCTGGCACAGAACAGACATGGAGAAGCACTGAGATAGATGGCAAAGGAGGAGGATACCAGCTGTCATGGATGAGTTCTCCAACAGGAGGAGTAATCGGTTCCCTTTGGCAGGAACATGGTTTAAAATAGGTGAAGCAGAACTTCAGCTTCATTGTTTTCTAAACATGATCCTTATTTAACAGGAAGAAACACAGGAACTTACAGGTTGCATCTTCCTTAAACTGTTTCCTGTACTCCTAAATCAATGCAAAAAATCCTTTCCCTTGCCAGGTTAAACAGCTAAGAATTGCTGTGAGATAAGCCGGACTTCTTCACCCAGTTTTTCACACTACCCTTCCTGAAAAACCATGAACACAAATCATGACTGTAATAGAGGCGGTGGGCATGAATGCTAGGTTAGGCTTTATTTATAATGCCATGACCCTTTGTTCTCCTGGGACAGCACTGGTTGTGCAAACCACACTTGTTTTCAAGGTGGCAAGCAGAGCCCTCCATTCCCTAAACCAGGCAGTGTCTGTGTCCATCTCTCAGCTTCAGAACCTCCACAGGGTACTCCATGATGGTGAGTATGGGGAGCACCTACGCCACATCCCAGTGGGATGCTGCACGTACTTACCAACATTCACATGACCTGCTTTCTTCTAGAGGGAAATCCTAGACAGTGCAAAAGGCTGCCTTTTCTACATCTAGATTCCTCTAGCTGTGTGCTGGCCATGTGTTTTCTCTGTTGAGTGTCGCCTGGAATCTGCCACTGTATTGTCTTTGGCACAATGCCACAGATTGCCAAACTTGCTGCAGGAGACAATTTGTGGGTGCAGGTTGGGAAAAACTTTTCTGGGAAATTCCTGAAATCCCACCAGGTCTTCTGCATTACACCAATACAGTCATGCATAGCACTTGGTTAGAAGCTGGGAGAATATCTGGTAAGATAGAAAAGATAAGAAGATGGCTTTCCCTTTCCTTCACATAGAAGTAAGCTTGTTTCACCTGAGCAAAATGAAGGCAAAAAGCGTGTTGTTCTTGCGTGGTAGAGTTTTACATTGGTTTTCACAGGTGTGTATGGGCAAAGGCAACATCCCTTAAAATGTGTTTCAGAGGAAGTAAACTGAACAAGACCTAAAGGCAGTGTGTTTATCCGTTTCCAGGGAAAATCTAAAGATTTTGTCCATAAGAATCTAGAAAAGAAAGCTGTACTGGGAACGACTCAGTATTTTTCAATTTCAGTAGCTTGGGGACCACTTCCTTCATTTACCTCCTGCTCCTCAAAGGCAATTTTGACACCTTCTGCTACTTCTGGGTTTCCTTAGTACCACAGCGTACCAGAAAGACCACACTCATCCCAGAGCAGCCTTCCCAACATCGCTGAAAAAGAGAGTGACCTCCTTGTTCCTGTTCAGCACAAATGAGGATCCCCCTGCCTTTCTTCTCAGCTCCAGAGCCAACCAAATCGTTAAAGGAAGCTTCAGAATTTTCTGGCAGAGCCTGAAGAAGGAGCTGCAAATAGTTTCTGCAAGCAGAGTATCAGCCTTTCTTCACCAAAATATTTATTATCCAACATTACAAACAGGAAACGGAGGTGCGGGGGAGTTGCAAGGTCACACAGGAAACGTGCAGCTCAGCTGGAAATAAAAACATGGGTCTCCTGACTGCTGTGACCAACAAACCCTTTCCTTTCTGCAATAACAAAGGCTACTCTGCAAAATGCCTTTCATTTCTCTGACAGGATAGGAATGTTTTGTCTGCATAAATTTAAATGATTTTTTATTATTATTCTGTACTTTTGAGAAAGCTGTGAAATCTCAGCTCTGGGTCTTTTTCTCTCTGCCTTAATCTTCTGGGCAAAGAAAAAAATCTTAAGTTTGCATTGAAGACGTATTTCTGTATTTCCCAGTTGTTCTTCAACCAATTAAATCCCTATTCCCTTCAACCTGTTTTGAACCTGTGCTGTGATGTCTCATTATTAGCAGCAATTTAACTGATAGCCAGCAGGAGGAGAAACAGACCAATGTGTAATCATCCACGTATGAAATACAGCTAAAATAGTATTTATGGAATGATTGTTCTAATGGCAGCTTGGGGTGGAGCAGGAATATATTGCACTCTCACGCAGTTTTGCAGCAGAGGACTGTTTGAGCTTCAGGGTTCTGCTGGTATCTCCACTACCCTTCTAAAACACAGCATGACCTGGCCTGCTCTCCATGGCTTTCAGACCTGTTAGGCTACAGGGGTGTCTTCCACTTAATCCCTCTGGGTTTGCAAAGTGCATGTTAAGAAGCAAATACATACACATGCTGTTACACCTCTCCACACAAATTTTATTTCACTCCGCTTAGACCCGCTTGGCTGCTCCGCAGTGCTGCAGTGCCTCTGGTGACACGCCCTAATTCCTGATCCCTCTCAGCGCAAGTGACATCAGACAAAAGGACCTGCAAGAAGGAAAGCTGCAGGAAAACACATAGATTTTCAAATGTGAATCAGTCGCTTCTGAATTTCACTGAAATTGGCACCCTTGCTTTTGCGTTGGCCGCTGTGATTTAACCATCAGAGCCAGCAGTTGTAAGATCTGTTGTTATATAGGAGTAAACTGCAAATTCCTTTAAAAGGGTGCAGCTGAGCAATAGGGATGGAGTTCGCTTGCCTGTCTCACCAGGACTGCAGCAGCCAGGGTCAGGTGAAACCCTGAGAAGGCACAGAGAGCTCTTGCTTTTCCCAGCGGCTGCTGAGCACAGCAGAGACAGGAAAACCTGTCAGTGAGTTGTGAGTCAGGGGAGAGAGGCCCCATCCAGAGGGAGCTGCCAGTGAGGGTACAGCACCACTCACTCCCATTCAAAATCCTTCCAAACCCTCAAATTAATTGTGCTTTAAGCAGTTCATGTTTTTGCAGACTTTAGATATTTTTCATTGTCCTCTTGGCAAAGCTTGGTCTTAAAAAAAGGTGTTTCATTTAGGGTTACCAGTTTCCTTCAATGTGGGTGTGGGTTTTTTTCCAATTTTTTCACATTGGGATAGCTTTCTGCAGCAAGACAAAAAATTTAATAGGACAAGGAGACATTGGATCATAAAATCGGCCTAGAGAGTTCAGCAAAGGCCAAGGAAGTACAACCTGGAACTGCTGTGTCAGATCAAAATGAGAACCTACACTGGGAAGAAAAATCAGATATTCACTTACAAACCTAGCATTGAAAACTCTCTTCCAAATTGTAATAGTGAAGATGGTTGCTAAGATCTGGGAGGAATTATGGACTTGTGCTCTCACTTGTGCCTGAATCACTGACATCCACTTCAAACAAAAGTATTTGCTGCAAAAGAGCATTTATGCTAAAATAATTTCAAGACAGCTGTGCCTGTGGCACTCTATGTGGTAATATACAGCACTATGCCAACAAATGACTTTTAAAGACAAGAATAATGGAGCAATGTCATGTGAAAGGAAATGAGAAAGAGCATACGCCCTGATCCATGTCTAAAAGCTTTGTTAAAAGTAAGACTTGGACTTGTGTGTTTACCAGTATTCTTCTTTTCATGTCTGTGGTTCAACTCCTGTGCAGAGCAAAGCCACTGAGCCAGTGCTGAGCGTCTCAGTGACTCTACTGCACAGTAACAGCCCTTAAGATATGACCCCTTTGGTATAAGCACCCTGAGAGGCTCAACCTTTTCACTGTACCACACATATTTGTAGGACATAGATACAGCAGAAAATACAGACCACATCTACTATTGCTAAACAACAAGGAGGAACAGATAAACCCACTAGCATAACTTCTAATATATTCTAATGATCACAGGCACACACTGGAAGACTAAGTTTCAGATTTGACTCCAGGAGAGGATCAGGAATCTTTCCCCATTGCCATTGAAAGGCTGGGTACAGATCAAGCCTAGCTGATGCCTGTTTCATTGACAGTGAAATCTTGGTCAAGAGAGACACGGAAGACCCAAAATAATCAATTTACCACGTTGACCACAAAGTTTTTCCTTGGTTCATATATAGCAGAGGTGTTTCAGCAGGATTTAATTTTAATCTGCATTGACTGTAGTTTTAATCTACATCAATGTTGTTCTATAAGAATATTTTCACAATTTTCCTGGTTTTGCTGCTCTGTACAGCAAAATTAAGTGCTTCTTTACCTGTGTGATTTAATCTTTGGTGTAACCATTCTCCAAATTGATAAAGGATTTACAGAGTTCTCAACTTATTTTCTCCTGGTATTAATCCACATTTTTTATTCCATTTGGCAGATTTATTGTCCTTGGCATGAGCTTTTATACATCCCACCTTGAATGATGTTGCACTGGCTATACTTAGCAAAAATTGCCTCTCTTTGCTTCTCCATACTAGGGATCTATTAACTTCCCAGTTTAGTAATTGTCATTGACAGAGTCACTGACTTGCACCAGCACAGGCAGCATGGGAGTCTAACTTTTGCTCCATTTTCTGCTGCTAGAATAATTGCCTTTAATCCTCCTACTTGCATGCTACCCTCACCACCTTCTATTATTATGTTTAATGCAGCAGCCTTATATTGCCATTTACCTTTTATTCTTTTTGCATAAGTAAACCGAATGCCTTCTGTTGGTATTCTCTAGGTGACTAGTAGGACATCTTTAACTGGTGAGGGTTTAAAAGGTTGCTGTGATGTTAAAGGGTCTGTGTTTATGGACATCTGCAATTTAGAAGCCTTAGTGTGTCCTTCAATCAACTGCATATTTTCTGCAATTCTTGTTAGATAAGCATACCATTTCCTGGCAGTGCGGTTTTGGACAGTTCCTTCTGGGGGAGCAGTCCCCTTTAGGTTTGCTTCTAGTAAATTAAATGGTCCTCTGATTTGCACAGGCTCTTGGTTTATTTTTTCAAGTCGCTTCACTGCTCACTCTAAGGACAAAAGTCACTTTTCCCATTCAGCCCATCTCTCTTCTTTTTCTTTAGATGCAGTTGAGATGAAGGAAATTTTGATTTGTGAGGGCAAATTTGGAATAGGTACCACATTCAGCAAAACCCTGTTCTGTTATAGTGCAGTCATGCAGGTGTGCTGTTCCCAGTGACTGATACGGTTTTTAGTCCCATATTAAGGTTTTGATTGCCTCTTCGTGTTCTGAGTCTCATTTCCAGGATCTGCCTTTACGTAGAAGACAGTATAACGAACAAGCAATAAAGGAAAAAACAACTATTTGTCTTCTCTGGTATCTCGATCCCATTAGCTGTTTTAACTCTTTACTTAGTTTCAGGTGAAACTGTTGCACTACCTGTAATCCACCAAGTAACTAAAAATTTTACTTCTCTGCTTGGTCCCTGACATATCCCAGCTGGAATCTCAATTTCTGCTTTATTCTGCTGCTGTTGCTCCCTCCACCTTCTCAGGAGAAGCTCCTCCAACCAGAATATCACCTGTGTATTGGTACAGTTTCACATCCTGCAGGAGTGAGACTGTCTGTGAAAGTTCAGCAAGTGCAGCATGAGCAATTGTGGGTGATCTATTCCTCCAGGCCAGTAAGCTACTCAGCTGGTTATGGAACGGCATAGGATTGGGTCCTAAGTTTTAGAAAACACCTGGACCCTAGAAGTTATTGCTTTACTTCCATTTAACAATATTTGGTCACTGCCACTTAAACAAACCTGCCTTAAATATTCTCTCTCAGTTTTGCCTTGCTTTCTGCCATGTTTTTCTTGTAAATTTGTCTACTGTATAGGATCCCATGGAGTGACTCACATGATATATCATGGAGTAACACCTTGAGGGCCTTGGTATTGTTCTGTTTTAATTATAAGTCTAGCTTCATATTCAGTGGGATCTCAGTGAAACAAAGTCATCCTCTCCCAGTTCTCCCTATCATCAGGGCCACCCCATGTATTTCTATCCCACTCCTCAGGAGATACAATTAGTTTCCTGATTTTTACAGGGTCAGGTGGTGCTCACATCAGAATAATTTCGATCTTTTTTTCAAATTTTTGTTTTTGCTCTGTTTGTTCTTTTAACTGTTTCTGTAATAGTTCAATTTTCACTGTTGTAACAGCTCAGCTGATTTTGTTCCTTTTATCTCCACTCTCAAATCTTGTTTTGCTCTACTCAGGGTTTCCTTCCCCTATAAAGCAGTTTCTAAGTAAATGCCCAGCATTTTGCAAGTAATTCCCTCTTCTTTTCAGTCTTTTGTATAGCCCCTGGTCACTTTTAGTTGTTCTTCCACAGCTTTCCAATTATTCCAAATATCATTGGAATAACTATTTCCAACAATCTGGGACCTGGAATCACTCCATGCCTCCATAATAATTTGTGATCCTGCTTATCCATGATGTCAATTGTTTGTGAATGAGGTTTTTTTAGACAAAATATGTGTTTAAATAAAGTGCGACTTAGCAGAGTTCAATGGTAAGGTTGCGTTATTACATACTGTATGAGGAAATACATGGAGGAAGAATTGGATTAGAAGTGATGTGAACTGTTTTGCACAGGGACTGGGAATGCAGAAAAGTAAGGGAAACTCTCCCTTCAAGTCACAAGGCTCAGAAAGGACCCCTTTGCTTTCTAAACTCCTTCTCAGAGAGGAGCCTGGGTGTGGCTATATCCTATCCTAATCCCAGTCTTGATCAACAGGTTTTTTCTAAGAGATAGAGAGGGCAAAACGAGGATTATAAGTGAATGTCCAATTCTCTATATCAATTAGCTTGGATCTCTAAGTGTCATCTTGCACTTCTACCATACTCACCTCTCATCTGGATGCTTTGCCAACACCGATATCTGCCAACTGCTGCCAGGTCTCAATCTGCCTCCGAAGTCTGGATTTCAAGTTTCAGAAAGCAGATTCTCAGGCATCAGATATCATAAAATAAGTAATTTGATGGAAGGGTACAGCAGCATGGTCAACTGTACAGAGAGAGGCCAACATGAACTGAGAAATCTCTGGGCAGTTATACCCTTACAGACAATTTACACGCCCCCTCATTTGATGGTTCCATCCAGTAGTAATACTTAGATTTGGGATCTTCTTGTTCGTCATTGCATTCCTTCACTGTCTTTCATGAGAGGTTATTATCTTTTTTTGGTGCAGGTGGTGTTGATGATCTGTAACCTTGAAGCCTCTGTATTTTCCTGGGTTTTGTTGACTCTAGAGACCTTGTTTTGACTGAACAGGTTGTACATGCTGGGAAAGTTTTTAATTGGAAATTCCCAGCTTGTGGCCTTGTGCTTCAGAGCCAGTCTTGCTACTCACTCTAAGAAAACTAAACAAACAGCATAGTGACCCACACAATATTATAATTTGAAATTATTTATTCTATTTAAAATTTTACTTATTTAGGCTAAACTACTAATCCCTCCTAAAGAGGGATTTGATTGTTGTGCAGTGCAGCTGTCATCCAGAGAGGATTCAAACGGGACTCACCAACAATCTGTTGTTGGTAAAAGATCTCACTGGTTTGAGGAGCTTCCTTGAGAGACATTACAGCATGAGGGTACATTATCACCGTGCAACCACATTGCCCAGCAGGGAGAGCTCAAAGAAGGCTCACTTCAGCTGTCAGATTTATGGGGTAGAAGTGGTTGACTTATAACAAAGTTGCATAAAGCATAGCCATGCATGAGGCTTGGTGTTGCTTTGCTCCTTGTGGATTTCTTAGAGGAGTTCTTAGCTTGTCTGTGGGCAAGTGTTTGCCTTCTCTGAAGCCCGAACCAAACTAATTTGGTTTAAGGAGGAGGGTGGAATGCTTCTGTCACATCTTTTCTGTGGGCTGCAACAATTTACTTCATTTACTTTTCCTCCAGGCTACTTTCAGTATTGTAACCACTTGAAAAACTTTCCTTCTCCTTGCAAGTAAAGAGGGATGATGCCAGCTTTTTCTACCCATGCGCATTTTTACAAAGCCTCTCCTCTTAACCAGCCTTTCCTATTCCCCTTGAGTCTAAGCAAAGCAGAGTGAATGCACGTGAGCTTAATGAAGCTGTTCTATCACCTTAATTTATGTTACTTTGATACTCAAGAGACCTCACCTTAGGTCTCTAACAGAGAGTGGTAGATTCCTTTCAGGTAGATGAATTTCAGACAATCTCTAAACATTGATGAAGAAATTGTTAATTGTATCTGCTTGTTTAACAGTGTATGCTCAGTGAGTGGTTTGAAACCATTATCAGAGAAATGTGGGTGGAATTTAGCACAAATAATTCTTTTCCTTCTATGAAATCTGGTGTTTTCTGTTTAGCTAGGCAGATGAACCTGCTTTCTCAATAGGTATATTTTATGTTAAAAATAAAATCCAGCATCATTAAGAGTAGATAAAAAGTGTACTGCCTTCAGCCCACTGACTGCGTTCTCAAAGGGTATCTTGGTGGTCTAGGCACCTCAATGTGGCACAGATCCTGATGTTTTCCTACTGCACAGCCTAGCTAGAGAGAAAATTACCCTTCTAGCAAAATGCATCACGCTATCAGCAATGCAATCTTCTGTACTGTATCCTCAGTTTTATTTGGTCTTATATATTTAATATAGTTCTCCCAAAGCATTTGTCAAATGTATTTTTATGAGTTGAAACTTCTACTGAATAATTCTTTTTCCTCCAAATTTATTCTCCAAACAGGTTGAATTGTTGTAGCTGAAGTAATTCACTGTTAAAGACTACTCACAGAATAATTCAGCTTGGAAGAGACTTTATAGGTTGCCTGCTCCAGCTCCCTGCTTGACGCAGACACAGTTAGATCAGGTTGCTCCAGGACTTTGTCCATTTGAGGTTTGAGTATTTCCAAAGACTACCCTGGGACTTGTTCCAATATCATTATTATCCTCATGTTACAATTTTTTTTCCTGGTGACTAATGGGTATTTCCCTCATTCCAGCATATGCTTGTTTCCTCTCATCCTATTGCTGTGCATCTCTGAGCAGAGCCTGCCTCCCTCTTCTCTGTGCTCTTCAATCAGTCAGTTGCAACTGCAGTGAGATCTCCCCTTCCTCTCCTTTTCCCAAGCCTGAACCAGCTCACTTCCACCTCCCTTCATTTTCCCTGTGCTCAAATTCCAGCCGTAACAGAGCCCCTTTACTGAACCAATTCCTGTATTTGTCCTGCGCTGGAAGCCCAAACCTGTAAAGAGCATGCCAGAAGTGGTCTCACCAGTACTGACCATCTGAGTAAGATCTCTTCGCCCTGCTGGTGCAACCCTAGGTGTTTTGCTGCTTTGCTGCACAGGTGCACTGCTGCCTCCTGACCATGTTGTGCCCCGCCAGGAACCCAGAACATTTTCTGCAGAGTTGCTCCCAGGTGGCTGGCACCAACCTGTCCTAGTGCAGGGCTTTGTCCATCTTGAAGAGCCAGCTTTGCATTGGCATTTGTTCAGTGATTCATGTGACGTCGCCTTCAACCAGTTTCTCCAGTTTGGTGTCAACTGCAAGCACTCCAAGAGTGCTGCCCAACCCATCATGCAGGTCATTAAGGAAGGCATTGATATGTACTGGTACAGCTGCCAGTCCTTGAAGCCTACCACTTCTATCTGGCCATCAGCTGCACCTCATGCTGTCATCGCCACCCTTTGCTGTCTGGACAGTTTTCCACCCATTTCATCATCTACATATCCAGCATACATCTCACTGGCTTGGCTGCAAGGAATCTACAGGAAATCATGCCAAAGACCTTGCTTATGTAAAGGTGTACAGCACATGCTGCCCTCCTCTTTCCCACACAGCCACTCCTTTCACTGTAGAAAACAAGCTGATTAAGCAGGATTTCCCCTCGGTACGTCTGTCTGACTGGGCTGCTCTCGGTCACCCCCTTGTCCCTCAAATGGCTGGAAGTGGCTTCCAGGAGGATTTTTCTCCACCACCTTCCAGGGACTGAGCTGTGGCTGACCAAGCTGTAGATCCCTGGATCCTCCTTCTTTCACTTCTTGAAGATGCATGCAACATTTGCCTTTCTGTCATCATCAGAAATCAAAGTAATCAAAGATGGTAGAGGTGAAGTTGGTAGAGACAAAGGTGGTGGATAGTAAGCCTTGCAATGACACTGACCAGCTCCTTCTGCAGCATTGCATGCATCCCGTCAGTTCCTATGGACCTGTAACGCTTCACTTCCATGTGCTGTGCCAGTACGCTCAGGGGGCTGGGTGGCCCAACAGCAAACCTTTCCAGTGAAAAACAAGCCTAATCCTCCAAGTGGAATAACCTAGGATGGAATAGATAATCTGAAAGGGTCAAAATTTGGCCAGGTAACTGATAAACAGCTCCTCTGACTGAATTATGTTAAAGAGTCGGTCTACAGGAAAGGAGGTTTTTTATTAGTGTCAAGGTTCATTCCTACCCAGCTTGACTGGCAGCTAAAAGCATTTGAGCTCCCAATCCCTATACCCCTCCCTCCTAGAAAGAGGAAAGAGAAATGATGGAAAGAGACTTGCGGGTTAAATGAGATTTAAAAAAAAATAAAAATACATACAAATATACAAAATTACCCCCCCCCCCTTGATGACTACATCACCGCAGATGCTGCACAGCAGACATGGGGAAAAGGTTCCAGTCTGGACTCAGGAATTGGATTCAAGAATGCATGGATCCAGGATCAAGGGCAAAAAGACAGACAAGGTTCTCACTGGACTTCAGCCATCAAGGCAAAATCTTGACCCTCAGTTTTAGCCCGAGTATGACGTATATGGATTGGAATACTCTGTTGGTCAGTTTCAGGTCACCTGTTCTGTAGGTCCCTCCCTGCAGTGCAAGCCTTTTTGCCCATATCACTTATGGCATTCCACCAGCTCGGAGATGGCCTTGGTTTCCATAGGAATAAGTGTAAGCACTGGCCTTTCTGCGTACCAGTGCCCTGTGTTATCACTTCTAGAGAGAAACACTGCCTGAAAAACATGCAGTTAACTTTCAGAAAGTGAAGTTACTCAGACAGGGCCTAGCTGAAAAGTTAGAAACTCATTCTCTTTTAGCTCAAACCAGAACATCTGGAGATCGCTCCAACTAGAGATTTTGCAGGAGTGTGCTGGAGGTAAGGCCTCTTGGAGTCACTTAATGTGGTGGTAGCGATGTCACCTGTGTATGCACTGTTGGGTTTAACGCTTCACCTACCAAGTTCCTGTGAAAGAAATTATAAGCTCAACTTGTGAGGTTGTTGTTTGGGGTTTTTTAAAGTCTGTAGAAAGGCATCTTATTTAGTTGAGAAAGGACAGATACATTGCGCGTAATGTACTGTGATGCCTGTCTGTTGAGATGTCTTCTATTTTAGACCACTGAAGTTTGAAAGAATAGCGGTGGCAAAATCTTGATGTTTCAGCACATGTTGTTCCTAAGTATTTGTGCTGGAAGAAAATGAGTCCTAGAAGCACATATAACTACATATATTTTAACAGCAGGGCAGATCAGTAAAACAGGCATATGAGTCACATCTAAATAATTGTCTGTCCTTTAAATTGGCTAAAAGCTATCTCAAGTTGAACCCTGAAAATTCCTGTGGTTTTCTGATTTCTTTTATGTTATCAAGTCGAGACATTAATTTTTTTTTTTATTTTTAGCATAAGATGCGCTATGAACAGGATTGATTGTGTGCTGTTCCATCCAACAAAACAGAAAATTCTTTTTGCAGATGCTTCATACATTCCTGAAATATCCCTCTTCTAACCACAATGTTTTATTTGGCAATTGAAAACTATGAAAAGAATGCTTATAAAGTCATTACTTATCAATCAGGAAGTCAATGGATCTAATTAAATTTATTTAAAAGGCATCCTAAAATCTAAATGTAGAAGACTATCAAATAAATATTGTCATTCATTTAAGGGTGAAAAAAACTGATCAAATACTGCCAGAAAAATCTGCAGTAATTTTAGCGACTAAAGGTGAATAATTTCAATGGATCAAATGTAAAAAATAAATAAATATATATAAAAATACAAAAAGCGGGAGATTTTTTTTTTTCATAAAAATTGCTGTGAGATACAGCTGACTTCTACTTAGGTATGAGTACATTTCTGTTCTCATTTACAGGAGACAAATGTAACCTGGTTTGTTTATCCTCAGATTGTACATGAAAATGATGATATAGTTGGTCTCCACCTTTTGGATGGAACAAATGAGAAGTAAAGTGCTGAAGCTTACAAGGATACCTGAAGTGCAGAACTGAGCTTTACTCTTCCCGGAAGAGTGTTTTAAAAGATCCTTCCCAGAACAAACCAGAGGAGATGTGCTCCAGCAAGGAGGCTGACTTTAAAACGAATATGAACACTGCTTGTCTAGGCCAAAGTGAGACGTATCTGTATTTTATAACATAATTTTGTACATGAACTTATCTGATCTTAATTTTTCCCACAGATCTGAGGCACTGGTATACTCAGTGCAGATTCAGTAGCAAAAAGCTCCTGAATTACTGAATTTCTCTGCCATAACTCTCCGCTTGGCCCTTATCAAAGAGTTTTACAGTCCTATCCAAAACTTATTTAAATTATCAAGCTTAAACCACAGTTAATTATTGTACTATATACTTAGATATAAAATTTATTCCCTTAGCACATCTAATGAGTCCAGTCAAACCAGTTGTCTCCGCTAAGACTAAACCTACAGATGGCTTTCTCTGTCTAAGGTGAAAGCAGGCTAAATACAATACAGATCAAGGGTATTTAACAGCAACCCTCATTATATGTCTTGTGAAATCAATGATACAAGCAAGCTTGAACAGGACCATAGGGAAAACTTCCTAAATCATTAGGGTGTAAATTTGCCCATTGGCATAAACTGGACCACCTCTTTCTTTTACCTAGCTGTCTACTGTCTTCAAATGTGTGCATTTATTGCAAAAAAAGCCCTTGCAAACAGCTCGATTCATAGCTGTAATCAATGCTGGCATTTAACATGTTTTTACATACAGAAGAAAGAATCCATCTTGACTCACTCGTCTCCTGGTTTTTACAGGAATTATCCTTAAAAGTCAAGCTTACTTTGTAAAGTAATTGACAAAACAGTAAATTCTAGGCTTCATAATGGACCCTTTTCTAAACAGTAATTTTAGCTGTGAAGAACAACTTTAGCCTCTGAGTAAAATATTAAAGAATTATTGTGTGTCTTATATATACACTGCATTAACACAGAATTATTAAACCCTATTACCTTCTGTATGATAATGATACATGTACATAATTTTAATAATAGAGAAGAAATACAATTATGCAAAGATTCAAGATTTCAGAGGACCCAAGACGTTCATAAATTTTTTATAGGAAGCATACAAAGAGTTGTTGATTACATCTTGAAATGGGATGAAAACAGAGTTTAATTTTATGTTATCTGGTCAGTTGTAAACCAGAAGGTATTTTCATGAACCAAAACTGGGAAGGGAGGGGATGTGTGTGAGCTGTGAGACCCTTCAAAACAAAGCTGCTAAATACTATGTTACAAAGAGAAAGACAAGTGTGTTATTTCATACAACAGTCTTATTTCCTTTGGCATATCAGACCTACATATAACTTACTTAACACACACAACTGCTGCGACGGTACTGCATTAAGAATATCAATGCCACTTACAAGAGTTTTTTGCTAGAGTTTGAGTTATTGATGTGGTATAAAAGAATGGTAGGTTCTTTTAAAACTTTGACTTTAACTAGTGACTTTGCAGCTTTGAAAGTGCTGCATACAGGAAATCAGAGAAGAAACTTCTTTAAAATGAAATATGTAATGTGCACTGCCAAAGATGATTATTTAATCTTGACAAAATTATTTCATATCTTTGCTTTCATGCTTGGTTTTATAGGAGATTCTAATTGTCTGTTCTGAGTCACCTCACTATTTTCTTGAAGTACAGGATAATTGTGTTATTATATATTAATCTGAATGCTTACAAATCATATTATGGTCTTAGAAATGTTCATAGAAGTCCTGGCTATTGAAAAAATCTTGTTACTCAGGTGTTCTGATTGTACTTCTTTATAGCACATTTTAACTACAATATCAAGTATTATGAGAATAATTTCAATACATTTAAGTTCAGTACATGCTGTCTTTCTGAAAGGAATCATCACATTTCAGGACGGAGTCTGCAACAGAGAGAACCAGCAAGCTCTTGCCCAGTCACTGACTTGTCAACATGGAGTGTGAAGTGAACCATTGTCTTCTCTCTCATGCGTTATTAGACTACTGTCTTCTGACAGTCAGAATGGCAGTGAACTCCCTCCCCACATCCACACATATCCATTGTGAAAATAACCACTGAAGTGTCCAGCTGCCTCCCTCTTTGTCACTCTCCCTATCCTTAGCATCTTAATTTATCTCCACAGTTCCTCCTTCATCATTGGAAAGGTCTATTCTTTTATCTGCCCCAATGCAGAAAGTCTGTTTTACTATTTTATTCCATTTGACAGCTGGAGAAAGAGGTGAAAAACAGGTTGGCCACTTAACTATCTCTGGCAAGCACTTCAACTTCTTTATTGAGCATCAAACCACAAGGTATTTTACATAACAGAAGTACACCTACCCACTTTAAGAGGATCAATGAGAGAAATTTTGTCTTCATTACTGACAAATATACAGTAATCTCCATTCTGAGATTAGAAGAGCATGTAACTGTGGAATAAGTGCAGTCCCCCGCCATACATTGCTGCCTCACACTCTCACCAACTGCAGTTTGCTTCAGCGATGTTGAAGCTAAGCAGCACTCATGCCATTAAAAGCTAGCCTGTGATACTGCTCTTTGTTGACTCAGCTGTCAATTAGCTTTGGAGCAGCTGATACAGTGAGTTTCAGAGCACCTGTGCGCCTCAGAAGGGAAAATAACCTCACATTGTGAAGCAGTATATGGACATACTTCTGTCCCTAAAGGCTTCAGAAGAGCCATGCTTTTATTCTTCTCCCTTCCAGCCTCACACAAGAACACCACAGACCCTGCAGCTCCGGTCCTGGGAAGCCACGGGACATACACAGGGAAGATAGGGAAGGGGCTTTTTAAAGCTGAGCTGCTCTTCTGTGCAGTGGTGATGTGTTCCCTGATATTTCAGGTATTACAGTACAGCAAATAATTAAATATATATTGCCATTCATTACCGTATTCTCCAGACTCTCCATGACAGTAAATGGACACTTCAGTGTCTATGGGCTGGATAGAAGTTGCCTGTTTATACCAATATATATTTGGCAGTTAGTAGCCAAATTTGCTTTTTGACCTGCCTAATGGCCAACTGTTTGATTGTCTGCTAGAAATCATTTACTTAGTTGTTCTTGGCTTCCTCTCTCCTTACAACAATACGTCACACTCATACAGTGACCTCAGCTGTTTGTAAGTCACAACTCAAATCAAAACAACTCAAAGCGGGCTGACTTAAAAGCTGCCTTCAGGCACCGCCTTTTTCGGGTAAGGAAATCACTGCTTTATGTCAAGCTATTTCTTACTTAATGTTTCCCATTAGACGATGAAGTTTTGACTCCTGTCCTGAAGTCTTTCTCTCCTCCAAGGTACTGATGAACCCCCAGATAATCCAATGTTAACAGCCACTATGAGATCCATGAAAATACCCTTGTTTGAAAAAAAGCACAGTCACAAGCCTCTGTCTCAAAAAAAGAATAGGCCAATGACATTTGCTAGAATTGAAAGGTCCCACACTTTCCCTTATCCTGGTCGAAAACAGGTGTGAGGACCCTTCAAATCGCACATGATCTTGGTGCATACTCCCAAGAACGTACCCAAGCTTCCTAAGCTAGCCCTGGCCAGAGCCAAATTATAATGGCAGGCAGCTATTAGATGTGTTCTGAAAATTGAGAACAGGATTAAAAGAGGTCTTGCAGTCCATATCAAAATGGCCTGTGCCTGTTGAAGTCTAGGACATACAAACAATTCTCCTTCAGTGGGAATAAACTTTAAGTCTCCACAGTTTAAAATGGACAGTTCTTTGGGGTATACAAATTAGTCTGTCCTACAGTTTTACTGCAGACAGTGAGGAAATTGCTTATACTGCTAAGACAAAAAAGGGCAGCTTCCCCAGTACCTTTCTGGCAGGATATGCCCAGGAGAAATTAAGGAAATTCTGAAAGGAGGCATTCGGTCCGTCACTGGGTGAGTTCTCATCAGGTCATGGGATACAACTGAGAACATGTGACTCCTGAATAAATTTGGAGCAATTAGATTACTCATAAAAAAAAAGAAAATAATGACAGGTTGCAGCAAGTTGTATCCTATTTATCTCTCCTTTTTTTTTACAATTCTTGGAACATACAGACTTGTAATCCCCTTACATATGTTGTAAACAAACTGCCAGCCATAATGTTCAAAACGCGTGATTTAGAGACAAATTATTTTACTTTCCTTATATTTATCTCCTTTTTCGTTTTGTCGCAGTGAGGGAAGACAGCATTTTTTCTTTAACATTTTCTGAGATGTTTCCACCCAGATTGTATGCATATGTGTATAAATATTGGTATATATTTTTGATGATTTTACTGTATAATTACATCCAGGACCATAAGTTTAAGAATAATTCAGCAAACTACAATCAGTTAACACTCACTGTAGATTCTTTTTACATTATGTAAATTAAAAAAAAAGAGTTGCAGGCATTTTCTTCCTCTTTTTTTCAGACAGATGCTGACCTTTGGGTGAAACAGAGAATTTGAGATTGGAACTTTTTGCAGGACCAAGGTATCTGTTAAGGTCAGTGCCGTCTGTTCAAGTGCTCTGCCTTCCATAAGGTAAGTCTGAACAAGCTGCTCCCATAGGCATTTCCATTTCAGGTCCATTGACTTCTGGTTCCACCTTACACTTCTAAATAATTTCACTACTAGTTATCTAGTTGAGACTGGATTGCGAGTTTTCAGACAACTGGAGAAGGCCAGGTTATGGAAACGTCCTGCTGAAATTCATATACTGCACCCAACAGAAGCTACTCCTTCAGGTTTGAGTCAGGCTTCTGCTTCTGCACAAAAAGCTCTACAATATTTGAAGGTGTTGTTTTAGTGCAGAAAGGGGGAGGGTTTGCAAAATTGCAAAATTCTGATGCAGGATGGGAAACTCTTTCCTCAAGAGGCTTAGTCAGAGAGTGCCTGCTTTTGTAACTTAACTTTTATCAGTATTGAATTTATCTAGGCTTCCTTGACCTGAAAGACTTAAAAGAAAGAACATATCTAAATAACGAACAAGTAGTCTTATGACTAAGCACAAAGAAGAAAAATCTGGTGTGTGTCACCTTGGATTAATTACACCTTCATCCAAATCAGTTCAGCTGGAGAGCTGACTGTTAGAAAAGGACCTGGGGGTGTTGGTTGACAGCTGGCTGAACATGTGCCAGCAGTGTGCCCAGGTGGCCAAGAGGGCTAATGGCATCTTGGCCTGTATCAGACACAGCGTGGCCAGCAGGAGCAGGGAGGTGATTGTGCCCCTGTGCTCAGCACTGGTGAGGCCGCACCTGGAGTGCTGGGTTCAGTTTTGGGCCCCTCACTACAGGAAGGACATTGAGGGGCTGGAGCGTGTGCAGAGAAGGGCAACGAGGCTGGTGAGGGGGCTGGAGAATAAGCCCTGTGAGGAGCGACTCAGGCAATTGGGGTTGTTTACCCTGGAGAAGAGGAGGCTGAGGGGAGACCTCATCACTGTCTACAACTGCCTGAAAGGAGGTTGTGACGGGGTGGGTGCTGATCTCTTCTCGCAAGTGACAGTGATAGGACAAGAGGAAATGGCCGCAAGTTGCACCAGGGGAGGTTTAGACTGGACATTGGGAAGAATTTCTTCACTGAAAGAGTGGTCAGGGATTGGAACAGGCTGCTCAGGGAGGTGATTGAGTCACGATCCCTGGAGGTGTTTAAAAGACGGGTAGTTGAGTTTCTTAGGGACATGGTTTAGTAAGGGGACAGGTACAGTTGGACTCAATGCTCTCAGAAGTCTTTTCCAACCTTGTGATTCTATGATTCTATGTGATGAATTTGATAGTTGCTTGATGCTTCAGATTCAGGGGAGCCCTAATATGTAATTTTCATACATTTTACCCTCACACAGTATTAATTACAGGAGTGCGACGTCACATACCCCCCCCCCAAGTCACTCCAATGCTCACTCAGACCATATACCATAAAGTCATGTCTTTAATATATGTTCTTTGCTGCTTCACACCCACAAGCTGTCTCTCATACAAGACACCTGCACATTTCTGGATGAAATCAGACTTCCAGCTTCCCACTCAAAGCCCATCTGAGTGATGTCCAAAGTTTTTCCCTTGAAAAATCCCCACTGGCCAGAAAGTGCTGCTGCTGCCTGTTCCAATTCGTCCGTGGGACCTTTGCCTTTCTCTTGGAGCAGAATGAATTCTTTCTTCAGAAAAACCCATTGACAGTGTTACCACTTACATAGACTTCTCAAAGTCTGTTTTCACCGGGAGAAAGACTGGAGGAGCAGCCTCCATCCAGAAAGCAACATCACACACTGTCAGCAGTAGAACATTTCACCCCTGCATGTACTGCTTAATGTCCCAGTCAGAAATCATGTCCTTCTGCCTGTCTTTCCTCTTTGTGAGATGGAAATCCTCTCACAGTTAATAGTTCTGGAGAATCACCTTATAAGATATAACAAAACCAAGCTATGTTCTAGACATTTCCTACAAATTCCCATTTAGTGGAATTTAGTAGAGGATAGTTTTCTTTAAAGTCCCCTACCAACTTACTGGACTGTAACTGTTTATTGAATTTGGTGGAACAGGTACAGAAAAGAACTGAAAGGCTCTTTCTGAGTGCATGAAATAGCAATTTGCATCAGCTACCAAGCAACTGTATAAGGAAAGGAAGTATTATAGACAGCAGCAGCAGCAAGAACAGCAGGCTGTTTGGTTAATCCTTTTTTTCATGCCCCTTTCAGGAATGAGCAGGAAGTAAACATGCACTGTGCTCACAGTCATCGTTTGTTAGAGATTAAAGAGAAAATAATCTGGTCCTCCAGACATCTCTTAATATCAATTATGCCTAAAAGTGATGCTTTCAAACATCTCTGGGCCATATAAAGATCATTTGTTCAGGAGGAGACTTCATTTTTTAAGGAAAATATGAAATTCTGCCTCACTCAGAACATCCTATTATTTTCAGTGGAATGTTGTCCCTCCTGGTAATTCTACCATGAAAGGTAATGATCTGACTCACACTGTCTGGCCAGACAGGGACATAATACTATCTAGCAACAGGTGGAGAGCTGGGAATTAAAAAGCATGTGTTTTAATGGATGTTTCCCAGTCTGGGTATTGCACCTGATTCAAGAAAAAACATCTAATAAAAAACTTAACTAACAGCTTGCCTGGATCAAATGCAATTCCCAGACTCCCTCAGATGCAGAGGAACAGAAATGCAAATCCGTACTTCGTTCAAGTACACAAAACAACCCCTTCCTAGCAGCTAAACAAACATCTAATTATCGTTAGACACGCACTAACACAGAGGGCTATAGGGGGTTGCTGTGAACAAGTGAAAGACCTGGCTTAGGGTACATAAAATCCAGAGCTGATTTTTTTTTTACCAAAACCCTTCTTGCTCAGCAAAGGGAAAAAAATATTTTAGTTCCCTAAGAAGTCTTGCACTTTGTGCTGAAAAGAGATCTTTAGTTCAGCTACTTTACCACTGAAAAGCTAGTCATAAAACTGTACCCAGCACAGCTACAACTGAATTAATCAGAAATCATATGCACACATTCAAGGGTATAAAGCAACACTAGATAAATAGTTGTTTTTTACTTTATGTCTTAATTGTCCAAATTGCTCTTTCTCCTTCAGTACTTTGTGGAATGCTTATCTACTTTGTGTGGAACAACTCCATTGCTAGGAACATCTTAGATGAGTAGTAATAAATATCTTTGGTTATAAAACTACAGAGCAAATGTTTTAAAAAAATGACATATTTTTTTACTTTAGTCTGGAATGGAAATAAAAAAAAGAGAGAGGGAAAAAAGCTGGAGGTAAATCACAGAAGAGATTTTGCACCACAATGAGACATGCCTTGGAATTTCTCTAACTTTTAGCTATATTCTGTGTGCAGTTACTACATCTAAGACATTATAAATGTCTGCAAAGTCTAAGTCCATTAACAAATGTAAGTGTTCCTTCCACACGTGGTAACTGTTTGGATGCACAAATATAGAAGTTAATGTGACAGCAGTTGTGTGTGTCATTTATTACTACTGCTCTAATATGTATATATGGCCCTGTCAAGGACAAAGAAGCTGGAAGTAATGTTTTCCTTTGTGCATGCATCCTAACAGATAGATAAATCCACTTTAATTTGGCTTACATCCTATAAACAAAGTGCAACTTTGTAAAAATTCTGGGAATTATCTGCCATGGCCACACACATAACCACAATGTCAAATACACTCTAGTCCCCTAGTTATTATCTCTTTTTCCTTGAATTGTGAATACTCAAACAAGTAGGTTAGCAAGATTAAAGGTGTTTTAGTCACCAGCAGAAAACACTATCTTGCCCACATACGTCAAACATCATTTATTTGCTATATTTTAACAATTTCACATATGCAATGCTGCAACAGGAGCCGCAAGTTTTGGAGAAGAACAAACTGCTATCTTTCAAAATAGAAGCTTTGATTTGTGAAGAAATTTTGGGGCAAAAAAGAAAAAAAGACACTTTAAAATGTTCTTTACTTGTCTACAAACCCACCCAGTTAGGAGTGCGACACCTGTGTCGCTTTCTACTCACACATCTATTCCCCAAGCCTTTTGAATTCATGACTTAACTAATCAGAGCAGCTCTAATGTAGCAGTAATGCACAAAAGTCCATCATAAAAGACCTAATTTAGGACAGGGACCACTGAGACTAAGTTAGCCACATGTGCAAAAGCAAAAATAAAGCACACCTTCCACCACCAGCGATTGATTCAGCCACTCAACTGGTAATCCAGCATATCTCCCATGGACAGAGTGCAATCTGCAATTAAGATTGCTGTTGCAGGAGAGCCAAGGAAAGGTCTTAGGGAAGAGTAACTTGGTTTGTTAAGTATTTGAGCATATTTTCTGCATCTGTTTTCCTTTAGAACCTTGCAACTGTAGCTGTAAGAAAAAGATGAGTCAGATATCCACTCCCCTGGTGCTATGTGACCACGGCAGTTTAGTTGCCCAAATAAGAACCACTTTTTGAGACATAAATCACTTCACCTGCAAGAGGGAATGCAGGCTATTGTTCACAGCAGCCTCAAGTTGCACACAAAAGGGCAAAAATAAATCTTAGAAGTCACAATGTCTTCTATGTGAATGGAGTCAGAGGGGAGAGATGCTTTAAAGTGGGTAACGGGCAGTAAAAGTGAAGTTTAAGAAGGGATCTTAAAGCAGTCTTTAAAGCACAGCTTCCCTCATTTTTAGAGAAAATATGGAGGAAAGTACATTTAGAAAAGGCTTGATATCTGTTGAAGACACAGTTCATAAAAAGTCGAAGGCTCACCTAGCTATGTAACGTCTGGTTTTAGTTAGCTTTGAATTATGGTAGTTGTGTTTCTTCCGTTACTTTGCACTCTGTTGTTGTGTTTCATGGTGTAATAAACATACGTAACCTGAAAATTTTCAAAATTACTTTCTGACCTCCCCTTACTCAAGCATTCTTCCCAACATTTTGCTATGATTTGCCTTCAGGAATGTTAAACTTCTGGATTGGTAGCTTAGTCTGGGATACAGGAAGTATTTTTACATTGAGATGTAATGTATTTACTATTACATGGACAGTTAACTCTTTACTTACATAACTTATCTTTATTTTTGGAACAAATAGATAGGTTTTTTCTGTCTGGAGAAATACAATGAGCAAAGTTTCTCAGAACAGACTTTGTGTTGACATAGAGAGTTCACGTATTTTTCTCCTGGGTTTTTTTTGTGCTTTCACAGCAGCTCTCCCTCTTGCTTGCTTGCAGACCTTCTTGAGAGTACAAAACCATTTTTTCTATAGAACTCAGAAGCTCCCTGTGATATAGACTGTTTGGGGATCTAATTTAGAATTAATCCTTGCACTGTCACATTCTGATACATGGCTACTGCTGCAAAATACCATGACAATGAAAATGTTACATTGTACCAGTGCATGTTAACTTAGGGAAACTTCACTGCACTTATCAACTTATAATAATGTACAACAGTATGATGGTAATAATGGCCTTTCAATGTTTTTATATAAATGCATAATTTTAAAAACTTGCAAAAATGGGAAGGTAACACTTGAATTTTTTAAAGTACATTAAAAAAAATCCGAATTTGTGTACAGAAACTAAAGCAAGCTAATGATCTACTTTTAAAATGCAGCTGGTTTTTTTCCCTAAATTATTTTCACAAAATTATAGAATAATTCAGATTGGAAGGGACCTCTGAAATTAGTCTAACTCAATGCTTGAAGCAGATCCAGTTAGATAAGGCTGTTTGAGATTTGTCAAGTCAAATATTAATTTCTCTTAGGACAGAGATTTCACATCCTCTCTGGGCCCTGTTCCAATGCCTGATCACTGTCATAGTTTTTCTTAGTATCTGTTGGGGATTTCCCATGTTCTAAGTCATGTTTTTTGCATCTCATCCTGTTGCTATTCACCACCGGCAAGAGTTCGGCTCCCTTTTCTCCTTTGCACTAGGCAGTTCACAGAATCATAGAATGGTTTGGATTGGAAGGGACCTTAAAAATCATGCCATTGGCAGTGACACCTCCCACCAGCCGAGGCTGCTCAAGGTCCCATCCCACCTGGCCTTGAACACTTCCAGGGAGGGGGCATCCACAGCTTCCCTGGGCAACTTGTGTCAGTGTCCCACCACCCTCATTGTGAAGAATTTCTTCCTAATGTCTAATCTAAACCTTCCCCCTTACAGTTTAAAGCTGTTCCCCCTTATCCTGTCACTCGTTGCCCTTGTAAAAAGTCCCTCCTCATCTTTCTTGTAGCCCCTTCAGGCACTGGAAGGTGGCTATAAGATCTCCCCAGACCCTTCTGTTCTCCAGGCTGAACAAGACTAACTCTCTCAGCCTGTCCTCATAGCAGAGGTGCTCCAGTCCTCTGATCATCTTTGTGGCCTTCTCTGGACCCACTCCAACACTTCCGTATCCTTCTTATGTTGGGGATTCCAGAACTGGACACAGGACTCCAGGTGGCATCTCACGAAAGCTGAGTAGAGGGGAAAATCCCCTCCCTCGACCACGCTTCTTTTGACGCAGGCCACGATATGATTGGCCCTGTGGGCTGCAAGCACATGTTGCCAGCTCAAGTGAAGCTTCTCATCGATCAGCACCCCTAAGTCCTTCTTCGCAGGGCTGCTCTCAGTTGTACCCTGTATTGCGGACTGTTGCAGACAGCAGAGAGTTCTCTCCTTCCCCTCCTCTTTCCCAGACTGTACGAGTCTACTGGCCCCCACCTCCACATGCACACTCTGTGCTCCAACGCTGGCCATGACAAGGACCCTTCTCGGGACCTATCCAAGTCCATCTGCACAGCAGTCCTGCCTTATAGCACATTGATTGCTCCCCTCAGTTTGGTATCATTACCAACTTTCCAAGACTGACCATTATTCCATCATCTGGGTTGTCAATAGACACATTAAACAGTACTGTGACGTTTCTTTGTCACCTGTTTCCTAGATCTATTTGATTGCTGCAGACCTGCAGATGAAGAAAGAGTCTGCCTGCTGCTGACATAGGGCATAGGCTTGCAAGCCTCTTCCATCTCAAGGATCTTCAAAATCATTGTTGCCCACCCATTGCCTCTAACTATCGCTTCTTGTACTGTGTGGCTTTGGCTTTTCTCTCTAAGGAGACCCTGTAGAGTTTCTGTCACTACAAAGATTGTCCATCTCCTCCCATGACTCTTGAAATGACTTCTTCAAATATGGAATCTACAACTGAGATTCAGAAATGTCTTCCTTGTCACCTTCACCAAGGTGAAGTTGAATCAGTGGACTTTAGAAAACAACATTTGGCAGTTCGACATTATCATGAACTGATACCTTGTCCAGGTATGAGCAGTTTAACATCTCCACATGGCCTCAGAAGCCCTTGTATGGCACACAATCCTGTGTGTGCCTTTTCAAGGAAGAGGCATCTCCATGAATGCACAGCAAGTGTCATCTTTCACAATAGGCATTTAAAATAAAGGTTAATGTTCACTCCATGAATATTTCTACAGCAGTCCTGCCCTGCCCTGCCATTCATATGAAAATGACAATATTTTTCTCTCTACAAGATGCGGGGTGCAAATATGCTGAAGAGAATCTTACTTTACACAAAAAGCAATAAAAGATGCATGAAACACTTCGTTGTAGGTGTAACACCAGTGTCTTCCTTAATGCCCTTCTTCTGAAATAAAAACATATCCTTCTGCACAGGTAGTTGCAACTTACTGTTTGGAGACCATATGCAGGCCATTTTTGCCTGTCTCTGAAGAAGAGCTCAAACAAAATGGCTGTTCCTGCACAGCCTGTCAGAGTCAACAGCAAGGCTGAGGCTCTGCAGATGCAGGTCCACTGTTTAGACACTTGAGTGTAAGATGTACTCCTCAACATTATGCTTACATGCAGAAATTATTGCCATCCAACTTGTAACTAAGGGGGAGGGGAAAGGTTCAAACAAGTCAACAAAAGCTTATTCAATGCAATGAAGTAAAAGTTCACTGTTCAAGCTCCTTCCTGCTGCTTGCTATCTTCTCAGCCTCCAATCAGCTGACAAAGAGAAAGTAGCTGTAGTTCAGTTTATGGAACCAAGAAATGTTTTATCGGATAATAACCCGGATAAGTATTTTAATTCAAGTGCTTATCTTTATAACAGGTATACTGACTGACTGCAATAAATCTGAAATATTTATCTGAGAAAAGCTCTTCTGAGTGATTACTGTAAGAAAGACTGTTTTTCAGAACCTGTAACTCTGAAAGTCCAGCTATATTTCCCCAAAATTCAGAGTATTTTTAAAGCATACTTGCTCTCCCTTCAGTTTCACTCAGAGTGGAGTAGAAAAAATTGTTCATCTGCTATCATTGCGTATCAGTTGCCAGAGCTGTCTTTCACTAAGAGTTTGTGGCTCTGGACCCAGTCTCTGGCCATCCCAGCTCTGACCTGGAGACCAACCAAACTTTCCCATTCCTCAAGTGAAGTCTGTAACCACTGGGTGATCATCCGCAGTGTCTCCTGTCAAAGTACACAGAAATACAGAGACACCTTAGCTGTGAAAGCAGAAACATCTGACATGAAAGTCTCTTTCTCATTTTGATGAGAAATTTCCAAACGTTCCCACTAAAAAATTCCTTTTCGGGAGTCTTGACATTTCTTCTTCTGTTCTGTTACAAATAACTAAGATAAATGTCTAATCTGAACTTTCCCCACCCATCTCTAACCATGAGACAAGCTGCTTTGTACAGTCTTTTTCTCTGGCTCTCTGTGCCTGTAAAGAGTTTAATTTCTTCTCCCTGAACAAAGAGCAGCTGGCAGAGATGGCAACTTCAACAAGATCTGTGATGAGTGAGACAAAAATGCCGGAGGCCTGAGATAACATTGTTCACATATGCTGGGAGGAGAGCTTAGGGAGGGGTCACCTGAAGCGATCACTTGTTTATGCAGAGAACATAATTCTTGGTTTTATAGAAACTAATCCTTTCACATACTGACTATTACCAGGACACTGAGTGAAGGAGCTCAAGTGGTGATTCAGGGTATGGTAACTCCTACAGCCATTGGATCAAGCACTATAGTTTATTCTACTTGGAAAAGTTGAATCATGTTGCAGGTAATTTTCTCCTCATGTTTTTTTTCACATACAATAATATTAAAAGGCAAGGGTGATAAATTTTGTGGTTTCTGTGGGCTACGTTACAAAGTCCAAGAGTTAAAATTAACAGGCTTGAGGAGGTGATTTGAAAATGCCGTATCAGCAACCTGTTAGGCTTTCTTCTTGGTTCCCCACCCATAGTCACCTGTTTTTTCAAACAGAGCAACAGTGGTAACAGGCTAGTTCAAGATTCATACAGGTATGTTATTAATAGCAACGAGAAAATTCTTCCTTGATCAGTTAACTGCGGTTCCCAGGATTAAGTCTATTCTCTGCCAAAACAGGTATAATGACTCATGTCCTATGTTAAGTAAGAGCCAACAACTTGTTACAATATTGAATTTCTCCCAGCCCTGCCACAGAGAGAACTTTGGATAAATTAATCTCCTTCAAAAACATGTCCCCAAATACTTTTTTTAGATTTATACTTCTGTCCTTGCTGCTAGATATGACTTTGTCATATTCCCAAGCTTGCATGGGCAATGAAAAACAGCCTCCCTGAATAGGAGGAGAGGAGAAGGAGAGAGAAAAATCTCTTCTGATAACATCAAACATACATCCTAAGCTTCAATTTGTCATCAGTAGTCTTCTTATTGAGACAATCTTCTACCAAAAAAAAATTACACTTCAGAGCAGCCATTTCTGTGCTCATTTTCCCAATAGTAGATCCACCATAAAAATTTTGTCCAGTGACAATGAAGCTGAGCTTTAATAGTAGGTGAAAACCATCATCTATTTCCATTAAATTAGCAATTTCCAACACCACATAGCAGAGTGTGGGTGTGATAGGATGGAAGAAATTTAGTTAAGAGGCTATATACTCTCTTGGAAGATTTGCATCCTCACCTAAAATGTAAATAAACATCTGTATTTAATGTGCTCAGCCAAGCAGTTCTGTGTTACATGAACAACATGAAACAGAAGACATTTTGTTGTCTCTATGCGTGTTTGAAAAGTACAAAGAAAACTAGTTGGAGAAAACAGTAAAATTACATTAGAAAATATGTCAAGTATTTCAAGAGAACCCCCAATATCACAGAGGGAAATCTCTGCCTTGCTATAAAGAATTCCTTCTTCCAGTACTGCCTGATCAGAAAAGGTCACAGGGGAGGCAGGGACTGTCAGGGTTTTCTCTGGCATCTGTTGGTAAGTTAGCGGTAGTCCATTTCATCTATTATTCAGTATTACTGAAAAGCTCATTGAAAAATCCGGTGAGTGAAAAGGAATTTTCTTATTCCATGCTTGCATAAACCCAGACTCCTGAACATGGGAGATTTGGGCTGAGTAACTTCAGACAAATTACTCAAGACTGTTAAATGTAAGATTAAAGATAACCTTGAATCACGTACTAACTTACCTAATGCTTCAATATCTGGTCCTTGGAGTGAAATCCAAATTGCCAAAAGCTGCAAGAACCAGTGCATTGCAGCAGAGGAGTGAACACCCAAGTAAGGTCGTGCACAAAATCAGCTGCTGAACAGGGAAATATGTGTAGCTTGGCAAACACTATGCAGAAAAGTGTGCCTGAAGCCTCACTGCTTTCTCAAAAGTAGCCACTGGGTTCCCAGCTATAACCGGGCTATCACAACCTCATGGACAAAGAGTCCAAGCTGTAGTGATCCCTGCAGTGAGTCTTGTAGCGAGGTGCTGTGGGGCCAGTCCAGTTTGTCTCATGCCACATAGACCATCTGTGGTGAAAGATTCGACTATGGTTTTAACAGAAGTAGTCAGCCTTCCTCTCTTATCACCAGGATACTGATTCAGCTACCTGCAAAGATAAACTGAAATATCCCAAAGCTATACATTAAACAGCACCAATTGATAGTATTTTTTTGTCCCTGGTCTCCTGCCTTGACCACTCAAACCCATCAGTTTTCTAATAGAAACTATGTTGAAGTTCATTGTCTGACATTCCAGTGGCTCATACTAACATTGCAGCAATATTGCCATTCTGCACTTGGAGGAACGCTGCTGTTCTTCCTATCCCCAACTGAGATTCAGTATTTAATGAGGAGAATCCTTTGTTTCATAAACAGAAGCGAACATTCATATTTAAGAGCAATAGGATTTCCCCTACACCGTCTCTAGGTCACAGGAAGAGATGTATGATATATGTGCAGGCAGAAGGGTTAGACTGGGTGGCAAATATTTATGATCCTATACTAAGAAAATTACAGGATATAAAACATTTTCTATGGGCTTTTTTTTAATTTCAGTAGATTTCTAGTTTGAGTTTCCACTGACTCCTGAAAAGCATCAGGTGTACAGTTACACTTTTGGCCAGACTCAAGAATTTTAGACCTGATAAAGCTATAAAATTCTCAGATACGTTTTTGTTTTGGGTTGGTTTTTTTTTCTAAACACTCACATCCCTTCAAGACCAGCTTTAATGCAGCTACATATTGTATTTATTACTATCTACTTTCATGTGCTATCCACGCTTAATAGGATGAAGTTGGTTTTTGCCAATAGTAGTGAACTCTACATACTTTTCCCAGCATCTTTGCCAAATGGCCATAAAAGTCTGTCTGGTAGATGGCCAATGAATGCTGGTGGTCTATAACCACAATTTCTCAAACAATATGGAAAGAAATTTGCTCTGGAATATCTTTGATCTGATAGAAAACAAAGCATTTATTCACTGCAATGAAATAATAGGCATTCTTCGAATCATGAAAACAAACTTTTTGAAGAGAAATAAAGATCTTAGCTACTCTGTGTAGTGGGACCACACATGCATCCCAAAATCTGAAACACTTATTTAGTCTTTTGAGAATTCGTACCTTTGTTTTGGTCTCTGTGATGAAATAAATATGCTGTATGAAGGAGAAGGGCTCCTGTGGCTAATGCAGTTATTACCATATGCATCCCCAACATACTGGTACTGGAAGAAACACAACCCAGCAGTGCTCCTGCCTTTGCAGCTGAGTTATCAGGTGTATCATCCTATAGTTGTAAGGAAGGAGTGATCTCCAGATCTATCCCACACATCCTGCATACTGAACAGGTTACCTTATCAGCTGTTCCCTGACAACAGTAAGTTAAGGAATTTCCCAACAGCACTGACAGTATGGTTTGCTTTGCTTGAATTTCAAGCTCCTTTAGAAAACAGCCTGCATATTTTTCTGCCTTTGTTACCTTCCTTGAGAAAAAAAAAGTCTCTAATACCACTGCTTACTGTGAAAAGCAAGCACAGGTTTCTGTCACACATGATTTAGTGATCACTACATCTCTTACATTGCAGGTGGGATTTAGAGACCTTCTGAGCAAGAATTTGCAGCCTTGTAGAGAACGCTTCCGAAGGATTTCAAAGAAGAATGAGAACTTTATGGGGAGCTTCCAAACAAAGCTGTCTCCACCTTTTGGGTTCTGGTTCAGCTTTTCAATGCAGACCATGTCCATAAACTCCAGTGGGTGTAAATTCAGCCCAGCTTTCATTACAAATCACCTTAAAATCTGTTAAGGAAAGAAACTTCCCAAATAGGCCATGTCTGGCACACCAAATAAAGGAGAGTACAGAGGCACATTTCCAGAGATTTCAACATACCTGTTTTGCCTTTTGATACCCATGTAGCTGGCTGTGGCACACCTGTGTGTGTCCTTGCCCTGGAGCAATAACCGTCCTGAGGAGCTGCAGGGATGCACCTCTGCCAAGAGCCCGTTCAGACTTATCTGCAGAATGACTGAGCAGAGCCTCTCAGACCTTGTGACAGCCCAGGTCTGTGTGAAACCAGGAGAAATCTGGATGAGGTAGAAGGCTACATGCACACTGGAAGAGGAGGTGGTTGTTATAAAACAACCATAAAGGAGTTAACAGCATAGTCCAGAAATGTTCTGGGATAATGCCCTGTGCCAAACCTCCTTTCCTTCCTGTACAATCAGTAGGAGAGTCCCTCCCTGCACACTATTAGGATGCAGCTGAAATAAAAATAGCCTGTTCACTGCAATTCTCTGGACAGGCTGCAGCTGAGCAGGGTTTGTTTTTTTGCGTGCAGGAAGAGGGATGGAGCAGAAAAAGTTGGAGAAGGATTTATCTGAGAAATCTCTTTGCGCGTCTTGCCGCTTCAGGCAAAGGCAGTTGCCTGGGTATCTTCACTACCACCAGGGTGCTCCCTGTTCACAGCAGAGCACTCCACCAGCTCTCACAAGAGTCTCAGTTTCTGTTGCTTGCACACCAGTCCCCCAAAGTACTCCACACAGTGCTACAATGACAGAGAAACACCATTAGACATAAAGCTATGATCCCATTCAAATCACAAGCAACCCAACACAGTAATGTTACATGGGATTTTTCTCACCTTCAGCCATCTAGAAACCAGGAAATGAGGCTACCACAGCTGTTCAAGGCCTCTGTGCATTCAGAGACACTCAATTCAAGAGGCAGCTGATTCTATTTGTCTTAAACACTCATTTTAGGGTGATTCTAATTTTTCCCTTAAACCAGATTAATACTCTCCCCAGTTATAGCAAGTGATGTTTCGTGTCTGTAAGTCTCACCTGACTGAAAAGAGGTATTTGAGGCCTTTCGAAGAACTAGACATATATGACTCATAAAGCTACAGTCACAATAAAATTGTAATGCCAATTTTACTAATAAAAGTATATCTGAAATGCCATAGAGCCTAAGTCTCACCAGAATTCAGTGAGGTCTGTCAGCAATGGTTAGGGCTCTATGTTGCATTTGTGAATATTACTGCAGCTGCAGATTGACCCTGGAAACCTGTCTAGGGCTGATGTCTGCTCTTCAGAGTGCATTCTGACAAAAAAAGCTGCAGTCTTGAAAATTTTCCTTGTAATCAAAAATGCTTGAGAAATCTCCCTGATTAACACAAGAAAATCTTTAACAGTGATTTGGTCACATCCTGTCAGTACCTACATCTGGGGACATTTCCAATAATATATGTTTATTTCAATCATGCAAGTAAAAAGACATGATGCCGTTCAACAGCTGGAAGCTAAAACTGAACAGAATCACACCTATAATAAAGAAGTATATATTTAAAAGGTGGAAGATTGGCCAATAAGGTGGCTCTGGTTTTCTGCCAGTGAAATCTTTTTTGACAAATAAGACTGAACCTTCCACAGACGTACTGATGTGCAACTGTGGGGTCAATACAGAAATTACTAAGCAAATTTGATAGTCCATGCTATTTGGAGATGGTAGTAGTTGTCTCCTCAGATGTACAATAGTCTCTTTGTCTTTATCTTTAGGACTTTCTTCAGGAGTTCTCTGTGCATCTGGAAAGATACAAAGGAAGACGAAGGAACTTGAGGAGGTATTATAGAATATTTAAAATAGTGTTAGGCAACCGATGAATGAGTAATTCTGAAGTATGTTTGTAGCAGAAAAAAACAGGGTACTTGATGAAAATAATGACAAAAGGATACTCTACCTCTTTGATGTGACAAAATCCAATAAAAGGTCGATACTTGAAATCATTTTGACACTACAATATCTCATTTTTTTCCTACTAGTAAAATTCATAATGAACAAGAAAACAGATCTTAGTATGCACCTGTAGAGCTATGACAGCCAGTAGTAGAAGTGATACAATAAAGCACTCTGGACTTCAAATCACAGAGAAGAAACAAAAAATTACATTTTATCCTCTTTCTCTGAACTTCTGGGTTTTCCTACCTAGCAAAGGAATTGAGAACTATATCCAGACTGTCCTAGAGATGGTCATGTCAATTGCATCATTCCCACCATCGTGCTTCATACTGGAGCTTGTAGCTCCAGTGCTTAAGGCATGAATAAGACCACACAGGGTCAGCAGTCAAAAAAAACCCAAAAGATATTCCTGCCCCAATTCAGTAAAAGCAAGGCTGATAATGGCTTATCAGGCAACACATACCTATGTAGGTTAGAAAACCTGCAAGTGGCAAATGAGGTTGCAATCAAGAAAATAAATGGAGATTTATTGAAGGGCTATTTGCAGTGTTCTCAGAATTCCCTGATAAAGGCTGAGGCTTAGTTATAACGAGTCTACTGGCAGGAACAGCACATTTTCCTCCGTCCAAGTGATTGGATGATCAGACTCGTATGATTGCCTTTCGTGTGCTGACTCACAAGAGGGCAGTAGCTTTCCAGATGTGATGTCAGCCCATAAAAACGCAAGACGTCCTTCTTGCTCTCCCGGTCTGACCGCCCCTCTTCGTACTGTACCCTGACGTCAGAAATCTCATTTTGCATGCTTGGCTGGCAAGTTAAACATTGCAATGTTTTGGGGTATTGGCAAGTCAGGTCAGGTATCTGATGCATGGTTAATCCTTAGTCCAATCTCACGGTGTGCCTATAGTATCAAAACTATCTCACACAATTAATTTGCAATTACTAACATGTCTAGGATGATCTGCTGCCCCAGACAGACTTTTCTGTCACTCCATGCAAAATTGAAAAGAATCTTCTAAAGAATCTTTACTTTAGCAGCTAGATATGCTGGCGGCAGGACACCTCTTCCTCCCCTCAGTTTTCTACTTGTAACTGAAGGATGGAGAAAATTATATTTATCTTCCATCAAGACAGGTAAAAACTCTGTCTTCCAAGAGTATCCCCTAGCAGGGAGAGAGTCTGAAAACTGTTTATCTCTGGTCATAACTGTGTCTGTGGCTACCTTCCATTATTAACTCCATTTCATTTCCTATCCTCTCATTTTCCATGCCAAAATCAAGATAGTATTTTCCTCCCAGTGGGTAGATAAGGAGAGTTTCTGGAAGGCACTGTGTTACATGTGTGATAGGGCAGCACACAGCACAAGCAGGAAAGCTCTATTGCAGCAGCACTTCTGTTCTTGCTGCCTGCCTTCTGGATGGTCTGGTATAAAACCAATGCCTCAAAAACTTCCAGCACATGATTTGTGTTGTCTTTCCGTAATAAAATGGAGATGAACTAACTGCAGGGACTGAAGAATTGAGCCCATTTCTATTTCAGCTAAATGGAAAAAGTGCCACTGCTCACAGCAAGGCCTGCAATTTACCAACAGTGATGAGAAGAAAAAGACTTTAACATCCATCCCAAGGGGAGGCTGTGGAGGAAACACACAAGATCCATGTCCCCTGAGCAGTCACCAGGGTTGTGCACAAGTGCCAGACACAGCTATGGCATAGAGAGAGGAAAACAAAACCCACTGGTTGTTGCTTTGAATACCTCTGCCTAGTCCAGTGCTCCTGGAAAGGTAGGAGGAATTGCAACAAACATTGTGGGAATGCAAATTCTTATCAAAAAATCCTTGTCAAGAGACTATAAGAATTTGCCAAGTACCAGGGAAGCGTGCCATACATGCGCAGGACTGCAGTCTGGAGAACAGTACGTTCATAGCAACATGTTCAAAGTGCAAGACCCTCTCCACACATCCTTTGCACTTGAAAGCAAACTTCTCAAAGATCTCTAAGTGTTTGGTTTAATGTGGAAGTGCTAACTCAGAGCAGAAATTGTGATTTCTGCGTAACAGAGGGGACTTCCACCAGCAGACACCGCTTAGAGACAGATTACTTGGAGCTTATACATGTATTTTGGATACTACTTGAACTGGAGCAGCAGTCGCAGATGAAACCACGTGTCTCTTGTGTTAGTCACTGTACACACACTGTTAAGAAAAGACAGGCCCTGCTCTAAGTCATTCACTGTCTAAGTATACTGGAGAAAGGATGGAAAAGGAGGGACACAGAGGAGTGAAAAGGCTTAGCCAAGATCCCAGTGGAGCAGGAGCAGGACACCATACCCTGGTCTAGCTTGTCTCTGTGCCATAATTTCTGTGATCGGTGCCCGCCACTTTCCCTGCAGGCTACTCTCTCTGCATTGTTGATATTTCTGGAGCAACATGAGAGATGACAGTACAGAACGAGAACCACTGGTGGGGAAGGGATGTAAGTCCTTCAAAATACCCTGGTAAACACAGCACACTAGAGGGAAACTGAATGAGATGGTTTCTTGGAAAGGAAAAGAACTTTCCCAGTAACCCAATGGAGATAACTAGTGCCTGTGGCTTACGCTGGCCCTAGCAGCAGATCACCATGGTTGCCCAGCCTTGGTGCCGACACCACAGAGGGGTGGTATGGGTGCCCTCTCCAGCATTTGCACTCCTGCAGCCCACACAGAATCCTCTCAGGCTTTTAGGACATGGGCTCTAGGTGAGTGACCTAGAATACAACAAACCAAGGCTGAAGTTGTTTATATGGGGAAAACACCTCTTCTCCAGTATACCAATGGTTTTATGGCTACTTTCAGACAGAAAAGGACTGCCTCCTCACCCATTAGCCCCACTTTGTTTGGTTTGTACTTGGAAATACAGCCTTCAAGATCCAGGGTTAGAACCTTACTCTTCTTATAGAAGTACTGCTATCCAGTAAACCACTTATGAGCACCGTACAGTTCATCAAGGTAGATACATGGTTCCTCAGTTACTCTTCCAAATCACCTAGTTTTTTCCTCTTCAAATGAAATCTCATTTCATTCAAGTATTTCTAAAATATTTTAATTAAATTAATAAACTTATTCTGTCTATCCTAGTTTTCTAAGCTTACGTTCCAGCAGGGTTTTTTTCAAGTATTGGGGAGGATGTAAATCAGGATGATAAAGAATATTGATTTGGATTTATAAGAGTATACATCTAGCATTTAACAGACTGCATGGAAACACGTTTATGCCTAAAGCGTTTATTTTTTTTTCCCAAGACTCTCTACAATAAATTAATAACAATGTAGCTAAACAAACATTTAACCACTGTGAACTGTGAAGACTTTCTGACAGCTTTAAAAGTTTTTCCTTCCAGCAATCCCTGTTAAGCACTACAATATGTCTCACCCTCAGAAAGAGTGGCACAAAAGACTCACAAAATTTAGGTTTAACAAGAGCGAGGGGAAGCAAGCAGGAAGGAGCCACATGAATTACTTGTACAAGCCACAGCCCTGCAAATTAATTCTCATTGCATGAGAAAGACACTCTTGCAGAGCTTAGAGCAATCCAAGGGCACCCTGCAGCATCAGCAGCGCTGCAGCATCAGCAGCGCTGCAGCCAGAAGAGAGATTGGGTAAAATGTAGGACATAGGTGAAAAGAAGAGCTGCTGGAGGCTGCTGCCACCCTTTCGGAAGACAGCGTGTTATGTTCCCTGACTCATACTTCGAAAGAAGCTCCCTTTCTGTCATATTGTTACAGTGCTGCAGGTGTTCACTTGGAGAGCACAAAACAGCCCCACTCTGTGGGTTCACCTCATGGATGAGGGAATTGCTTTTTGCTGTGACTACTGGGTGACTTCAGAGGAAGGCACTGCCTGCTGAACATGTCTGCCCTTCTAAGAAATAGGCAGAGTTGTCCCCCCCCCTCCCATAACCACAGTTCCTTTAATGGTAATTTTATCACTGATGACTAAAACTGAACGCTTGCAAGCCTACAGCTGTATTTTTATAACCAGGACTTAAAACCTCCATTTGTGGAGCCATAAGGAGTTCAGGTCCAGTGGTGTCCTCCAAGCTTTCCTCAGAGACCGTTCTCTTTCTCCAGGAGCCTTCCTCCTCTCTGACCCTCCCCTTCTCACAGCAGCAACATCCCAGCTCTCTGTGAGTTGGGGACGACTCATGCTTCCCAGCAGGTCTGTTGCCTTTTTTACCCTCCTTATGTTAGGCTCCTTCTGCTTTTCAGTTTGCTGCAATATAAGGAATTAAGCATCTAAGCAGCTGTGGAAAATATCAAAGCAGACCTACTGGGTCTTTCTTTTAGTTAACATTTGCACAGCAACTCTTCATTAAAGCTTTTACAGCATTGTCTTTCTCAGCTCAGCCAAACAAATTACACTACCACATTAATGCAAAAAAAACCCTAACAAAAAGTCTACATTTCAAGGAGCCCATTTGCAGAAGTAACTCTCATTATGTATACTAGGTTTCTATAGTTAATACTGATTTTCAGGCACTTGAGAGCTTACTATGGGAAAACATATAATTCAGATCATGTAGCATAAGGGTAGCTGGCAGCTACTGGTAGCAAAATAATATAGCTGCAAATGTTTGCTTTTCAATAGATAAGCAAGACTCTTATGTCTTCTCGGAGCCTGACTGGAATTCAGAGGTTGTTTGACTTTTTCTCTCCCACAACACACATTTGATCTTATAACACTTTCGAAACCTTGAGCAAATAGAAAACTTCAAGTTAAACATTATGTGAGTCAAATGTACGCATTACCATGACTTCAAAACAAGTGCTCAGAAGAACATAGATCTGCAAGCAAATATTTTAATGACAAATTAAGAGTAATCGGTCTTTACCACAGCTCACTTTCCTAAAAATTCACCTGCCAGCTCTGTGAAGATTTCTGAATGTAATACCACTCCTACCCATTCCTACAGCTTCTTTCTGTTGGTGGGTGTTTGGATTATCCCCCACCGGAGAAACCCAGACCATTTGACATCTGTTCATTATTTACCCAGTGCAATGCACTTGGCAAGCGCAGCCAGTTCTGCTCATTTCATCCCAAGAGTAAACCAAGGCACAGCAAGGCAGAGCCTCACTGCCAGTGTTAATGGCTTACATGGCACTGTGACAATTTACACCAGCTAATGATATATACAAGGGCGTTAAATTGGTTGCCAGGGCTATGAAACAACCCAGGGCAAAGCCAATAGCAGAGGAAGCCATTGCAGCTCAGGTCACTCCTGCTGACAGTACAACACCTGCAAATTAGACCACTGGCAACCCCCAAGAAAATGCTGCAAGAAGGCAGGTTATTGTCAGAAATCTCAAGAGTGGGCTTTTTTCGTATTTGAAAATTTATAAGATAACCCACTGGTCCACAGTGGTGCATGTATTTGAGACATAGTCAATAAAAACATCTCGAAAATTCAAATACAATAATGCAATATTTGTTTTCAAAATCACAGTCATTCCTCCTCTCTAAATTTCTGAATATCGATAACTAGTTGCTGACCCCATCAAAAACAATGCCAGAACTGCCAGTTATGTCAATGGAGTAAGTATTTCACCCCAGATAATACGTGAACTCCTGCAGGTAACAGATGAGAACAAGCATCCTGAAAATGGGACCTTTGCTTGTTTTTGTAGTTTGAGGATGAGAAGCGATACCTTTTTAAACTGAACACAGCCTCTAACATGCTGGCTTTGATCTCTGTAACATTCTCAATGTCATAATAAAGCAGTCTAACAAGCACCCTTGTTAAAAAAAATGTCTTCCATAACATAAAAGTTGGTCTAAACATCCTCCTAAAAGCAACAGTATAGATGATAAAACCAGCTTAAATTAACACCTACACTTTTTATTAAGAAGGACCTCAGGATTATTTGATTTCACACAGACTGATTTTGTCATATCTTCTCTAACCTCCTGTGTGTAGAACTATTTTTTAAGCATTATTCTTCCTCCTTTTTTTTTGTACTCAGAGCTATATTTTAAAATAGTAAGACATTAGTTCTCCAGCAACAAATCAGTTTGCCTACCCAAATTTTATTTTACTTTCCATGTCAAATCCAGTACAATTATATTTACTTCAGTAATTTTATCAAACCTTTATTAAGGCAATTTCATTTATTTAAAGTTTTTTTGAGTGGTTTTTATTGTTGTGTATAAGTGCCAGAAAGAAAAGGAAGTGACAAATGTTAGTTTTCAGGATTTTGATTTTTAATTATGGAGTTCTGCACCAGGCTAATAAGAACTGATGGAGTTCTACAAATAGAAATGTGTTAAGAGGACAGTATGTGTACCCATGAAAGTGATGGAAAGATGCATTTTCTACAGCATTGATTCAAAGCCCACAAGCTTTGAGTCTCTGTGTTCCAGCAATCCAACAGATTCTTTGTTTATTTTAACAAACAGATTCAATCTCCACCCTGACCTTGGAGCCAAGAGAAAGTGGGTGTAAGTCAGTGCATTTGCTGGCAGATTTCTGAGTAGTGTGGATTTTGCATTTATCTCAGGACAATCACACCACTTCTTTTGGTGTATTGAGACGTAAATCATGTAACATGTAAAAATGTAGATCTTTATCATGTTATGTTTTGTGCCCAATCATCTGAAAATTGTACGGGGAAGATCATTAAAGTTCTAAATTTATTACAATAAAAAATTGGGTCCCCAGCACATGCAGGTTCTGAGACTCATGAGAGAACAGATGAACAGATTCTTCCACTTCTGCAGATCCTTTCTTGGGGAGGTTTGCATGAAATACGCGAGTATGGGAAAGTTAACTGACTTCTACACAGCAATCTGAACTACTATTACAACAAAATAACACTAATGTTTTAACAACCTATAGTAGACTACCTATAATTTTATGGTTATTTATTTTTTATAATTAAGGACTCCAGTACTGTAAGAGTCATTTCATCCCTGGCATGAACAGAACCTGGACTTTTTTGTGTACTTCTCATCTTCTGGGCTCATTTCCTGGCATTAACAGAACCTAGACTCTTGTGTACATCTCATCTTCTGGGTTTTACAGACCCCTGTTTTGGGGCATTCAGTGGGTATAGAGCTATTCTTCTCATCCCAAAGGACTTTCACATATTTGGCGTTAAGAAAAGAGTATCTGCAATGTTTGCACTGTAATGGAAACCAGACGTGGCAAAAAGTAAAGCAGAGATTGAATCCCACAAAGCAAACTTTAGCCTCAAAAATCTTCAGCTAAAGCTAGCTTTCCTCATCAGTCCCCTTCTGCCTGGATTTCTCCTTGGCTAGACAAAGGTCTCCACGGCCACCAACATTTCCATGCTATCTTTCACTTTTAATATGGTGTGTGTGGCCTCTCTTTCCCAAAATCAGATGTTGGTGGGACTGGGCCAGCTGAAGGAAAGTGCCATGGAAGCATTAATAGAAGCTGTTTCCTCCTTGTACATGAAGACCATTTTTTCTGAAAGAACGCACTTGAACAGCTGCAGTTCTTTGGCTTCTTTCTTGTAGGAGAATGAAAGTTCCTCAGCTTTTGTTTTGGTCAGTGATAGACTCTAAGGTCATTGCCATCCACCTCTCTCAAGATAATGCAGTGGCAAAAATAAAACCCACCAGGCCCATTCCTACCACAGCCATAGCAATTACTTTGTGGTTACTGCCCATGGTGTGAGGAGTCCAACACAGGCTCTGACGTAATAGCCTTGAGCTCAAGAGGCAGACACAAACTGTAGACCAAAATACTTCTTCTTGAAATACAGAGTTGCATGAAATTAATGTGTTTTGTTAAAAATTAAGTGGTAGCATTATTTTGATGGGAAATTTATTCTAAAAAATCTTTAATGTTCAATCACTATTTAAAGAGAATGTTTTTCAATTAATCAAATGGCTTCACTTTCCATTATAGAACTTTGAAATCAAAACTCTCTGATCTCTCTGTCCTTGAAAAACATTGCTGTTTTGATTTTCTACCTGGTTTCTTTAACAAAGTCAGGGCTGAGATGCAGCAGGGTGAGGGTAGAAGCTGCCTCTCAAACACACTACAAAGAGATAGTCACGGGCCCACCACACCAACCCTCATCTAATAAACCTTGATCAGCCCCTGTTGGCTTCATGCAATAACATCTTTGGATTTCTTTCAGGTATCCTTCCTGCAAGCCTTTGCTCGCCCCACTCATTTTCCCAACCCCAGAAATTACAACAGCAGCTTAGACCCCTCTCCTCTTCTCTTCTACATCTTCAGGGGTATTTTCTCAACTGCTTTCCATTCCCAAGTATGCTTCACTTTGTTCCTCTACAGAGTAGCAAAGAAGCAAAAAAATACTTTGTAAAAGGGTTTTTTTCATCTTGAACATTCCACTTACACTCAAAATCAAACTGAAAATCCGTGGCCCTCAAGTGTAGTGCAACAATGGTCCTGTTTTGTTACTGCTCTTATTGCAGCAATAAGATGTGAAATCTTGCAATGGACACAGCCTCAGATTATAACTGACAAATTGGATAATTTTACTCCTGACTTTTTCACATACAACTATATTAGAGGCCAGATGTTATAAATATTACACGTTGTACAGATATACATTTGTCCAGAGCAGACTGGTCCACATCAGAATGTTAATAAACTGGTTATTATTTGAAATACTTGTGCATTTTAGCCCCTTGCTCTCAACTGTTACCCTTCAGGGCCCTAAAGAGTGTCTTGGGAAACAACTAGCATTTTGCACTCCTCCTCTGCACGAAACAGCTGAAACTGTGTTTGTTTTCAAAAATTGCCTAATAATCGAGAGCCTCTTTGCCAAGATTCAAGCCTTAAGCCTAGAGCAGAGAACACAGTAACATCTTATAGTGGGGGAAGGAGAATTTTTATATGAAAGAAAAAACTAAATTACATGGATGAATTGAGAAAGATTAAAAATCAAAGCACTTAGAGTGAGTGAAGAACCTAAAACATAAACGGGGTGGGGGGGGGGTGGAGGGGTCAGGAATTATGTTGTTTCTCTCTGGATGTGTCCTTGTATTCTTGCTTCTCAGATCATATTAAAGTCACCTTTTTTCTAGAAAAGGGGATGAGAATAATTTATAATTCCACAGTTCTTTTAGATGTGCAGTTTTCATGGTTCCCTGCAATGACAGTGTTAAAGATATTCAGATTTCAGTGACATGATTTTTTAGAAAAACTTAGTACATCAGACTTGCAATTCCAAAATCTTCTTTGAAACGCAGAACATTAGCTTTTTCATAGGACAATGAACTTAAAGCAAACAGCCAACATAGAACTTGACAATTTCCTGAACCCTCTCCATAAAAGCTGGCAAGACCACCTGTCATCTTGCTGTTGTAGTCTCTCACTCTGAGATTTAGGGCATCTGGGTACCATTCCCAGTTGTGTCCTGGTACTCCTTTATGCATTTTGTACAAATCATTTACCTCCCTGTGCCTCAATATTCCAAATGAGAAATGTAGAAAAGAGCTTTATGCTACCCCATGGTATTCATGTTATTTATGCATGTACATATGGCCTTTATTACTCCAGACAGAAGCCTTCCAATATTCACTTGCAAAAGCTGTTGAAGTTCACTGAAATCTCCTTTGCTGGCTTTAACATTGAACACTGCATTCTTTGATGCAGTACACCTTGAAAACAACCAGCTCCATACAAATGATAAGGAGAAGAAAGCACCTGTTGATCAGTAAAGGACAATTCCTTGAAGCTTGGAGTAGCTGATTTAAAATATTGAAATTAGATTTCTCAGTGCAAGTGTGTGTGTATTTTTTAAATTGCAATCACTGTGAAATGTGTAAAACAAACCACAAAGGTTAAGTTATTCACTTACAAAGTCTTCGGGCACAAATAAAAACTCTTCTTGATTTGCCTTTCCAACCGCTACACCTAAGAATAAGGACTAGTGTCTCATGCCAAGCAGAGCCAGGTACCAGACAACTGCATTTCAGATGGAGGAGGATATTCTCCAACAAACAAACACAAATGCCTTCCTTTTAATTGAAGAGGAAGATCTGCCCTTATACCATACCCTTTCTAGTTCATAGAAACCTCTCCAAGAACCAGTTTTACACAGCTGGATTTTGACTCTTCTGGGCTAATGCACTATTTTCCTTCCATTCCCTTAACATGAGAGGCACGTCTCATAGCAACCTGGGAGAGATCACTGGTTACCAACTGGGAAAGAGCTTGGAATTCTCATAATCCTGGACATGCCATGTTCATCTAGTTGTGGCTTCAGGCAGGCAAACATCTTCCAGTCTTTCATGCTAACAACTAGAAATAATATCTACAGGCTGTGAGTGCTCCAAGGCTCACCTCAGTCATTTAGCTCCATGACTTGCATTCAAGATTGCAGGCACTTACACCTCTTACATAACATCAAAAAAGAACAGTGCAGCCTCACAGGCAAGCTTTCCATTTTAGACCTACACCTTCCTCCTTTGAAAGAATGGTGCTAGTCTGTCAGTATCCCCTTCTGTGATTATTTTTAAAACCACTTTGATTAGACTGGATCATACCTGAAGGCTTCATGAGAAAACTCAACAGCTTTTGTGTATAAAAATTCTACCTCATGAGACTCAGGCCGCTTCTATTCCATTTCCTTTATCTGTATTCAAATTCACTTCTAGTAAATAGTTTTGTTTTTCAGATTCAACCAGTACGAAGAATTTAAGCCAGCCAGATGGAAATACCTTGACAAAATTACTGAGAAATGTCATGTAGTAATACTGTGCATGAGTTCTAGGAATTACTGAAAGTCACTTGCTATTTATTGCTTAGTAATACAGTGCTTGAGGTTTCCTGTCACTAGTGCAGTTGTGCCAAGGCTTGAAAAACTAAAATATGGTTTTGAAGTACATGTGAGAAGATTGGAAGACCTTTCTTTACTCACTTTGTGACCAAATTGCTTGCAAAAACTAACCATGACAGCAAAACTGAAAAAGATAACACAGAATTAAAGTGCTGTAGGCATTATCCTCCCATGATTTCAGATAAATAATTCTGTTGCCCTTACTAAATAACTCAAGCACATTACATGTTTAATTCAGTTTTCAACTACTAATCCATGTTGGATAGGCCGTCCCTCATCACCACAAGGAGAAGGTCTGCTCCACATCCCCTTTACTCTTAAGCCTGTTAGCTGAGACCACCCCACGGCTTTCATGACCACAGGGACTGGACTGACTTCTTCAGCATGAACGCACAAACACTGCTGTTCCCAACTGAAGTACAGTGGTGTCTTAAGATGCCCTGCTTATGTGACTAAGGACTACAGATTCATGCAGCCCATCGGGGACCTTGAGACTACTCCAGTTCACGCCCCTGCCCAGAGGAGCCTCAACCATGCGATCAGACCAAGTCACACAGGGCTTTTTATCCTGCTGAGGCTGGCAATACTCCAAGGATGGAGATGGCACAACATCTCCGAGCCTCTGCTGCGCTGTTGGGCTGCCTTCATGAGGAAGTGCTTTTTCCTTATCATCAGACTGAACATCTCCTGTTTCAGACTATGATCATTGTCTCTTACCCTCCTGCGGTTTGCTGCTCTGAGGACCAGTTTTCTCTTCTCAGTAACCCCCTCATAGATATCTGTGGACAGGAGGGTGCACCGAGAATGGGCTGCTCTATGGTGGGCACAAACAGGGTGCCCCAGCACAGCCACAGCCCACAGTGATGTCACATTGTTAACAGTGGCCAGGCCTATCTGCAGACCCAAATAAGTTAAGGTAACAAGTCAGTTCTGGAGTCCACCAAGGGAGTTAGCCACAAACAGCAGGAGACAGGGATGGGTACACTATCCTGTAGCTTAGGCCAGAATGGTTTGATGGTCCATTGGGTTGGACTATAGACCTCCAAGGTCCCTTCCAACCTCCACAATTCTGTAATAGATCATTTCAGACCTCATGCTTTTGTCCTGGTAAACACGCATTGAAAGATGTTTGACAAATACACTGGATGATTGCAGTCTGGTGTGCAATTGACTCCAAACCCTGAATCCCATTTTATAAATGTAGGTGCACAGTGAACTGAACCAAGGAATAGAGTGCATTTGATTAGTTCCTACTTGCAGACCCAAATTCTGTGACATAGAATCTCCCGGTAGGTTCCTCAGTCTTTTTCAGAAACAGCTTTCATTACATTTATCTTAAACAGGAACACCATCGTCGCTGTTATATACTGTGCCCAAATGAAGACAATCTTGCCAAGGAAGTAAAAACCATTGGTGTCCTTATCCAGGGAGCCAACTGGCAAAACCCCAGCCTAGTCAAAACTGAGCGACCAAGATGACTGCGAAGCCCCAAAACAAGAAGATTTTTTTTAAGAGCCAAAGTAGGGTGTACTGACCAAAAGAAAACAGGGGCAACTTTTACATGTTTACAGCAAAACAGTGAGCAGCATATATGTTGCTTTGGATTAACTAACTGCCCCAAGGGGACACAGATTACACAACCAAAGCCACCTCCCTTTTTCATGTGCTACCACCCTCAGCAGTGAAAATATAGGCTTGCCTGATGACAGAAATAGCCTTTATGCCTCTAGCCCAGACAGAGTTTGTACTTCTGGGAAATTACTTCTGCAAGTCTCTGCATGTTTCCTTAGAGGGATACCAGTTAGGTCATGTATTCTTCCTTGGAGACCATCCATATTTTAAGGGATTCATCTTTTTGCAGTGTAAAAAAGTCATATCTGTACACTAGCACAGCACTCTGGTATGGTTTTCCATCTATTTGCATGAGTAATGTCAACAGTGACATGAAGTGGTATGTCCACCAGCTCCAAGGCAGCATGCTACTGCCTTTCAAGGTCTGTCAGGAAGAAGGCAAGTCCACCAGCACCTTCCCAACAAGACAGAGGAAACAAGATAAAACTGTGAGAACTAATGCAAAGGAGGGACTAGAATCAGGAATACTCTTATTCTACTGTCCTGGGGTAAAACTGGATGTGCTGGGGATTTCCAAAAAGAAGGATAGCAGCCCAGACCTTAGACAATTTCGATTCTGGGAACAGGAGGTAAGTATAGTCTTTTATTTTACAACCCCAAGGAACAGACAGCAAGTGGGAATTTTGAGGGCTTTGTTAAAGTGGAAGAGATCTGGTGCTGATTGACCTGCTGGCTTAGACTGTACAATCATCAGAAAGAGCTTCCTCCCTGCCCTTATTGTCTGTGCTCCCACTGTGGATCCCAGTCTGTTTTTCATGTTCTCTCTTCCTTCTCATAACTCCTGTTCTTCTTTCCAAACAGTTGCTCTGAACAATGTGTGTGATTACATAGACCCTCAAACAAGGAGATGCCAAACCACAACATCTCCCAGGACTGAACTCCTGCCCAGCTGAACTCTTGTGGCCCTTGTATTACAAATACAATCACCAGCCTGAGAGGTAGAAGGCAAGTGATTCAGGTTATAAGAAATTACACTTTCACAGCTGTCTGCCAAGAGCAACATGGCTGCTGTAGTCAGTGTGCTGTGCTTAGAAAGAACATCTTACATAAAGATCTTGCTGAGGAAAGGGTAATTGACACTGTGGATTTGTCCCGCTTCGATGATGTTGAGTGAGGGGCACAGATCAGAAAGAGAAAAGAATAGCTGAAGTGCAAAAAAACCTGGTCATCTGGTTGCTGTGAAGTGGCCTAGCTTCACTGAGACCTGGATGAGTAAAGTAGACTATTAATGTTCCAATGTTTCAAAGAGTAAATTACTTTAAATCAATGCACTTCTGCAACTTCCTTTTACACATTTTGCTTTGCAAGAAGAGGGGTGGTAAATACACAAGTCAGGTGAGGGACCTGGGGTGGTTTGGTCTGGAGGAAAAGAGGTTGAGGGGAGATCCATCTCCCTGAAAGGAGGTTGTAGTGAGGTGGGTGCTAGTCTCTGCTCTCTAGTAACAAGCGATAGAGCAAGATGAAATGACCTCAAGTTGCACCAGGGGAGGTTTAGATTGGCTATTAGGAAAAATTTCTTTACTGAAAGAGTGGGAAGCATTGGAAGAGGCTGTGCAGGGAAATGTTGGAGTCTTCATCCCCAGAGGTATTCAAAAAAATGGGTAGGCATGGCACTTCCGGGCATGGTGGTATTGGGTTGTCAGTTGACCGGATAATCTTATTAGAGGTCTTTCCCAGCCTTAATGATTCTATGATTCTATGACTAAGCATCCCTAAAAAGTCTCACTTAGCACACCACACTGCAAAGCCAAGCTAGTATTCCTAGGAAGACTGGAGTAAAATTACCCAAGTGCAGTTGCTGAATACTGCTATTCACAGAAATGGTGGTTATGTAGTCATCCCTGAGCATCCATCAGGTACAAGCATCTGATCTTAGCAGGCAGATTTGTCATAAAAATCCTCCAATCTTCTGACAGAAAAAAATGGACTCTTATTATGTAACAGGCTATTTCCTATTTTGTAGTAAGAATTGCATAAGAAATTGCGTGAAGAATGATGACCCAGCATGGTGACCCAGCGATGGTATGAAAAAAGCCACGGTACTTAACAAATCAATGAAGCGCAGGAACCTGGTCAGAAACTGTTAACGTTTTGATTACTTCTCCCGTGGTATTTGGAGGCTTTCTAAAAGACCAGAAAACTAGGAAAGGTGGTGATTTCCTCCTGGCCAGTGGAGGTCTACAGAAACAATACCTTGAGACAGGACTCCTTTGTCTCTGACCAGATCTATGTCTTTCAACACATAGAAAGAGAGAGAAAAGATACCTATGAATTCCTTGTTAGTCCTCCTAACAGCTCATCTGAAATGAGAATTAGCACATGCAACTAATGCAATAAATCAAAATGGAGTAGTTTGTTCAATGCCACAGAACGAAGAATAGACAAACAATAATAGAACTTGATCCCATCACTTAGCTATTCTTTTCGTCTCCTTACTTGACACACACAGTTAAACTAATAGTGTGTATTTATTTATTAGGAACTGTTGATCACAATATCTCTGTTACTCAAAGATAGTTAGCATGGAGCATCTGCCTACAACATTATCCAGCAAAAACTGTTGCAAAATGGACTCTGGAAGACTATAGACTGTGTATTTTTTGTAAGGAGTACTCTTAAGTGTTTTCCATGCATAAATAAACTATGACAGGATGAACTTTTAATAGGCTTCACCCTACACAGTCGAATAAGCTAGGGAAAATGTAAGTATGATTTGTAATATTTACATTTCAAGCAATGAAACTTCTTGGTTTGATATACTATACATGCTGAAATTACTGACAAGAGTGCAGACTGGATAGGTGCATTTTATGCATTGCTTTTTACCATGAAACACCACTGGGTGATTGTTTAGGGACCAGGCAGACCCTGGAAATATTAGGTTATGGCAGCATAGCTAAACAATGTTCTCCTGCCTACAATTTTAGTTGAATCCATCCATTCAGCCTTATACATTAAGGCCAAAATTTCACATTTCTAACTCCAGTCATGCTAGGCTCTGCTTTTTGTTTACTTGTCATTCTCAGTAAGTTACTGCTTTAATCTTACTTGTTTATAGACGTCTATTGAAGAAACTATGTATTTTCAATAAACTACTCTGTATAAATGAAATAACACTTTTTTCTCGCTGGTCCCAAATTAGAGAACAAAAACTACATATGTAAGATAATAAACAATCTAGATTTATACAAATTAACCTTGAATTTGTTTATTTCATAGTTTGCAGTCTGGAAACATGACCACTTGCACTAGGCTAACTTCATTGATTTATATTTCTCAGATAAGCACACCACAAAAAATTCTGAGGTGAGACAGTAGCTTTTATTAGGCCAACAAATAGGAGTTGGAAAAACACCAAAGTAATTTATCAGCCAAGTTAATAAAAGATATTATCTGTCCCTTCAAATTTTTTTTCATGGATTGTCTAGCTTTTAATAAACTGAAAAAATCTCTAATTCTCTTTCAGTCTCTCTGTTTCTACTGTACCAGAAACCCCTACTATCAGTTCTTGTGATTTTAAGCATTTATTCTTCAGAATTCCCATTAATCCTCATTTCAGGTTCACCTTTATTGGGTTTAGGTTCCTTTGTATTTTCCTAACCTTTTGATCTTAAACTTTCTTTTCTGGAAGAGAATTCTTTAGGCTCTAGGGATATCTGAGAAGCTATTTCAATCCAAGCTGATCCATGCTGAGCCTCATGCTGCTCATATGCCTCCCACAGAGCATCGGTGTCTTCTTGCTGTTAGACACTTCGTTTTAGCTTACAAATCATAACCCTAGCTCTAAGCAAATACAAATCCCTAAAATATGTGAAAAGAGGGTGCATATTTTTCTCAAATCATAGCCAGAGTTAAACCCTGAGACGTTTCAGTCTCTCCCATTGAAACTTCTCCACTTCATGAGGACAAGCAGGAACCTAAGCCTTGTCTCCTTTCCTGATGTTACCTTTCCTTTCAGTTCCAGATGTGTTGCCTCCACTGCCATTGAAGCTAGTGACAGAGAAAGAGCAACTGGATAGTATGCCATTGCACAATGGACAGAGTAGTCACCTGGAAAAATAGAGCTGCGGTCAAATCCCTTGAAGAAAGGAGGGAGGGATTCAAGGTTAAGGAACAGAAGATGTCCAACTCCATCATATCATACATGGTGGGTTTTTTAAAAATTTCTACTTTACTAGCAATGCTGTCATAATTCCTACTGCATCTAAGTAGCATAAAAATGCCTAGCTTATTCATGACTGATGCATTTGGCTTTAAGATACAGAATATTCTGGTGATATACATAAAAAGCTTCAGAAATACATATTTACACATTGAGCTTCCTCTGATACCTCTAAGACTAAGCAAGGATCTCCAGAACATAAACTTGGCAGTCAAATAACCATGCCATCTTACTGCGGTCATTTCCAAATGGCACCCTGCTGGTGGGAAACATAAAAAGAGAAACGCAATGGGCTGTGTCAAGATGACCTGCATCTCCCTCCAGCATGTGTGTTATTGCTTAAGGAAGTCTGATAGCATTTCCAAATTTACAGGACTGCAGCTTTCATCAGGTTGGAGACTAATGACAAGCCTGCAAGAGCTGCACTTCAACCAGCAACTGGTGGACTTTGTTTCATCATTATCTAATTCCTATCTCCTTTTATGGCAAAATCAAGCAGAATGATCCACAAGTAATAACGACCTAAGCCCCTATGCTCTGAAGACTTCTTTTGGAGATTTCTTCTTGTTTTATTCAAGTTGCCTTCTTAGACATGTAGAAATGTGCCAATGGGACTTTAAAAATAAGCAAAACAAGCACAGAAATGGAAACGTAGGCTGTATAATCTCCTGAACTTTACGCATTACCAGGTAAAGGCTAAATTTTTTTAGGCGGGAAACAGTAGACTGGATCCATAGCTAGGGCCCATTAGCTTCTGTGTTAATTTTCGCTGCAGTTTGTAGCAATTGGACATCCGTGTGATGTTCTGCGGTGACACAGCCACTTCTACTTTGTCCATGAGTACAACCTTGACACATTTAATTAACCATCATGAGTAATTTTTCTTGGCATGTAGATAGCTCAAAATTTGCCATTCAAAACAGGATTGTCACAGTATTTACTCAGCTGTGATTACAAGCCCAGCTGCCAACAGAGACAAGAAGAGGTACTAATTCCCATCTCTCTGATATGGGTACAGGACCCAGTAAGGGAGACAAAGCTGAAAAAAACCCTAGCACTCCTCCCACTGGAGCAACCCAAAGGGAATGGGTTTCTAGCCCAAGTCTTGTTGTCCTCTGCCCACTGAGAGATGCAGGTTCTAATGGTCCTGACTACACTATCAGTCTATCTGAAATGGGTAGAAAAATATAGAGTTTAAGTTGGGTTGAAAGATTTTCATAATAGCTAGTGAAGTTGTTAATCTGGAGAGAATAGCAAAAACTTGCTATTGCAGTCCACTTTTAAGGCCAATTTAGTCTATGACCTGGTTTTTAGTCTTTTAAATTCCTTTCCTTCCGGTACCACCAAATGCCCCACAAAGTGAAACAATAACAGCAGAAGGAAGAAGGAAAAGAAGTTATAACAGAGAGAGAGAAACACACAGTTTCAGAAAAAGACTGTGTGACAAGAGAGCTTTAAAAAGGGGGAAAAGGCTTTAGTATAGTGCTCAGAAACATGTAGTTTCTCTTAAGTGAACTGATTGCTTTCAAAGCAAGGATGCAAAGAACATTTTCTTTCTTGGTTGACACTCTCTCACAAATTTTACAGTTCTTTGTTTTGGGATGTTTTACAGAACATGAATGAGCAGAAGTGAGAGAAAGTTTCATTCTGGGGAATCTGGAGCAAAATTTGTGTGTGCAAGTTTCAAAAGTAGCTGGTGAATTTGGGCACTTTTCTGTGTACTTGCAAGACCTGATTTTGCAGGAGCCCTGAGCGTGTACAAGTCAGCAAAGAATGAGGAAACACAGTAGGATATAACCATTGATAGAAAGAGAGAAGACAACACCCTGTGCTGTGCAATCACTTGACAAGAAAGGAGCTCACAAATCTAGAGGTGGAACCTGATATGGAGTTTTGTGGTGTATGATATCTGACCTCAACATCTTGCACACTAAAGACATTTTTATGAGAATATCAGCACATGTGGTGGTAGTTCCAGGCACTTAGAAAAAAATAATCTAATTCAGCTCCCCCATACCAAATCACATCACTGTTATTGCCCTAAATCAAAAAGGTGTTTGTCCCGGATTCCAGCTCTCCTGCTGTCAAATCCTTTGCTCCTTCTGTATTTGAACCCCACCAAGGGCTAAATCCAAGAATGACTGCTGAATAAAGTCATACTGTGCACACACAAGGAGCATATTATTCAAGCCATTTAAGACATATTTTACAATAAATCTTTTAATTATCAGAGGCATTTTAAAAATGTTTTGCCTTTAGTCACAGTTTACAGATTCACTGTGTACATCATTGAGTTTGGGTGTTGATGTACAACACATTCTTTTTCATTTTTTTCTTAATGCTTAATCATTTTTAAACAACCTCATGTTGCTAGAAAGGAACAACCAGGGATAAGCAAACATTTTTGTCCATAGCATGTGTTTTCATATTCAATCTTATTTTGGTAGGCAGTAGGATGTTTCTCAAAACAAAAATCAGATGACAATATTTATATGATTACAACAGCTGTATAGCATTTGTTTCTTTATGATGTTTACCTATGATTTTTATTTTAAAATGATCAATCATTGTGTATTCTAAAGCAGAGCTGAAACATGCCCTTTAACACATATTCAACTAAAAAATCTACAGTTGAGGTGAGCACAGACCTCTAATCGATTATGACACTGATCTTGCAAAAGTATTTCTCACATAGTGCTTTATTTTGTACATTCATCTTCAACTTCCTTGCAGAAGCAAGACTAGCTTCCTGGAACCAACCATGGCACAAATAGTGCTATTAGTGTACATGCACTTCAGTGAAGCCAGTAGCCCAGCTGAAGTGCATGTACACTAACACACGCAGTATGGGGAACAAACAAGAGGAGCTGGAAGTCCTGGCCCAGCAGGAGAACAATGGTACAGTTGCTATCACAGAAATGTGGTGGAATGACTCTCATAACTGGAGTGCTGCCATGGAGGGCTACAAACTCTTCAGGAGAGAAAGGCGTGAGAGAAGGGGTAGAGAGGAGGCCCTGTACACTAAGGAAACCCTTGATGCTGTAGAAGCTGAGATTGGAGATGACCACATTGAGTGCTTAAGAGTAAGTAAGTGAGAGGGGCAAGCAAGACTGACATCCTGGTAGGAGTGTGTTACAGACCGCCCGATCAGAAGGAAGAGGTGGATCTGCTGTTGTTTAAGCAGCTGGAAGTTGCCTCAAGATCGGCTTCCCTTGGTCCTTTAGGAGACTTAAATCTCGCAGATATCTGCTGGGAACTTAACACAGCTGAGAGGAGGCAGTCCAGAAGGTTCTTAGAATGTATTGAGGGTTGCTTTTTGTCACAGCTGGTGAGTGAGCCTACCAGGGGTGAGGCTGTCCTTGATCTACTGCGTACAAATAGAGAAGGGTTGGTGGGTGATGTTGTGGTCGGAGGCTGTCTGGGCTGCAGTAACCATGAGATAATCGAATTCTCCATAAACAATGGAACAAGGAAGGGCATAAACAGGACGTCCACACTGGGTTTTCGGCATGCTGATTTCAGATTACTTAAGGAACTAGTCAGGAGAGTACCCTGGGAAATAGTTCTTAAAAGCAAGGGCGTCCAGGAAGGCTGGATGTACTTCAGGAATGAAATCTTGAAGGTGCAGGAACAGGCTGTCCCGATGTGCCGTAAGATGAGCTGTAGGGGCAGACGGCCGGCCTGGATGAGTAAGGAGCTTCTGACGGAGCTAAGTGAGAAAAGGAGGGTGTATTGCCTTTGGAAAGAAGGGTAGGTAAGTCAGGTTATGTTCAAAGATATCGCTAAGTCGTGTAGGAAGAAAATTAGGGAGGCAAAAGCCCAGCTGGATCTCAAATTGGCCACTTCTGTTAAGGATAATAAGTGGTTTTACAAATATATTAATGGCAGAAAGAAGGGCAGCAATGACCTCCACTCCTTATTGGATATTGAGGGAAAGACAGTAACTAAAGATGAGGAAAAGACTGAGGTGCTTAACGCCTTCTTTACCTCCGTTTTCAATACTAAGGCAGATTGTTCACTGGACATCTGGTCTTCTGAAGTGGTGGATGGGGTCAGGGTGCAATATAGCCCCCCTGTAATCCAGGAGGAAGAAGTTAGAGACCTGCTGGGCCACTTGGATCCTCCTAAGTCTATGGGGCCTGATGGGATCCATCCTAGGGTGATGAGAAAGCTGGCAGATGAGCTTGCTAAGCCGCATTCCATCATTTATCAACAGTCCTGGCTCACTGGAGAGGTCCCGGACGACTGGAAGTTGGCCAATGTGACACCTATCCACAAGAAGGGCTGTAGGGACGATCCAGGTAACTACAGACCAGTCAGCCTGACCTCGGTCCCAGGTAAAATTATGGGTCGGATAATCCTGGGTGTAATCATGCAGAATGAGCGAGAGAACAGGCCCAGACAGCAAGGATTTAGGAGGGGCAGGTCCTGCCTGACCAACCTGATCTCCTTTTATGACCGTGTGACTCGCCTGGTGGATGAGAGGAAGGCTGTGGATGTGGTGTACTTGGACTTCAGCAAGGCCTTTGACACTGTCTCCCACAGCAGACTCCTGGAGAAGCTGGCAGCCCATGGCTTGGACAGGAATGCTCTGCGCTGGGTTAGAAATTGGTTGGATGGCCGAGCACAGAGACTGATAGTGAACGGTGTCACATCCAGTTGGTGCCCCTCAGGGATCGGTGTTGGGCCCGATCCTGTTCAATATCTTCATTGATGATCTGGATGAGGGGATCGAGTCCTTCATCAGCAAGTTGGCAGATGACACCAAGCTGGGAGGAAGTGTCGATCTGTTGGAAGGTAGGAGGGCCCTACAGAGGGACCTTGGCAGGCTGGAGAGATGAGCTCATTCCAACAACATGAGGTTTAACAAGTCCAAATGCCGGGTTCTACACTTTGGACACAACAACCCCATGCAGAGCTACAGGCTGGGGACAGAGTGGCTGGAGAACAGTCAGGTGGAAAAGGACTTGGGAGTGCTGGTGGACAGGAAACTCAACACAAGCCAGCAGTGCGCTCAAGTGGCAAAGAAGGCCAATGCTGTCTTGGCCTGCATCAGGAACAGTGTGGCCAGCAGGACTAGGGAGGTCATCATCCCCTTATACTCGGCACTGGTCAGGCAGCACCTTGAGTGCTGTGTCCAGTTCTGGGCCCCTCAGTCTGAGAAAGATGTTGAGATGCTGGAGTGCGTCCAGAAGAGAGCAACGAAGATGGTGAAGGGGCTGGAGCACAAGCCCTATGAGGAGCGGCTGAGGGAGCTGGGGTTGTTTAGCCTGAAGAAGAGGAGACTCAGGGGAGACGTTATTGCTCTCTACAACTACCTAAAAGGAGGTTGTAGTCAGGCAGGGGTTGGTCTCTTCTCTCAGGTGACTGGTGACAGAACAAGAGGACACGGTCTCAAGCTTCGTCAGGAGAAGTTTAGGCTTGATATTAGGAAAAAAATTCTTCACTGAGAGGGTGGTTGGTCATTGGAACGCGCTGCCCAGGGGGGTCGTGGAGTCACCGTCCCTGGAGGTGTTTAAAGAGAGATTGGATGAGGCACTTAGTGCCCTGGTTTAGACAATGAGTTGGTGTTGGTGTTGGGTCATAGGCTGGACTCGATGATCTCAAAGGTCTTTTCCAGCCGTGTGATACTGTGATACTGTGAAACAGAAACAATTTCTTAGACTTCAAAATGAATGTAGTACCAGCTTACCTCTCTGCTGAGTTTGTCTCTCTTGTTACTACAAATTACAGTAAAAACAAAATCCAAACTCAGCTTCCTCTAGGTTGCAAAATTCCATGAGCTCATCAGGAGTCTACTTGGAACTAATGAAATTAACTGCCCGGTATCAAAACTGTCTTTTCTTCACGCAGATCTAACATCGAAGTGACTCAACTGAAAACTCTGCCTGTTGATGCAAGACCCATGATGGTTTAGTAGAAGAACCACATTTCCCTGTGTGGGAAGCCTTCTGTTTGTCAAAAAGAGAAAGGTACTTCCCACACACATCTCATTTTTCATATTATACCTGACCCAGTGATGACTTCCTCAATAAAGGCTTCTGACCCAAAGGTGCTGGGAGAGAATACAAGCTTAAATCCTCCTTATCTGCTTATGTCTCCTTTACTCATTACTTCACTCCTCACCCTCTAAGAAGTTGTTTTATCCTCTATTCACTTGTAAGTAGTGAATCTCTCACCTTGTTATACTAGGATGGCAGTGTTTTTCTTACCTTCAGTGGGAATCTGAACATTACCCCTCCTCAACACAAAACACAAAAGACTGATGATTTTCATCATACCAGAATACCAACAGACTCTATGCTGCATACAGGCACCACTGCAGTGTGTGCATGCTCTCAGACTTGTTTTAGAATATTTTCATTAATATCTGGTGTAGATGTAGGAAATAATTAATTTGCAGTAGCACCAAGCTGAGTACTTAGCACTTGAAAGCCTTTTCACCCTGACTTCAATGACCATGCAAGGTAGCTCAAAAGCAGTGTGAGTATACTTGTGTATGTCCCCTGACACTGGGCAGAGATGTCCTAAAGTGCTTGGTGCTGCCAGACACAGCAAGCACAGCAGCCCAGCATTGCTCCTCACTGCTGTGCAGCATCCCAGATACAGATCCTTTTTCTGCTGCACAGGGTGCTGCTGATCAGCCACAGTTCTGGCCAAACTCAATAAACAGTGCAGAGTAAACAAGGGGATGAGGCTGCTCATTCCTCTTCCACAGACAAGAAGCTTCATCACATTTACACCAGTTATGCAATATTATGGAGTAGGACACAAGCCACAAATTGTCACCTGAGCTGTCACTGCATTTGCACCTTCCTCAGCTTCTACCAGTGAGCAAGTGCCTACAGGGCAAAGTACTTCCCATTCGTTGCTGTTCATTGGTTTGGTATTTGCAGTGAACACTTCGAGATCTCATGGTGTTAAACAGTTAATAGATGTTACAGAGTCTCCTTGAGAGTGAAACCCTTGTGTGAGAGGTTGATGTCATCAAATGAGGTCACTGAAAAAAGCCAGGTCAGATATACTCTGACTGCGGTTAGTCATGCCCTAATATTAGTGACTTATCAGAGAAGTCATGAAAGCTTTGAACATGTGGACAGAGTGTACTGTTTATTAACAGTTATTCCAAATTATTTGGTAAGCAATGTGACAATGAGCTTTAGAGAAAATTTTTAGTTCTTTTAAGCCACTGAGTCACTAAAATTTCTGTTTAGAAATCTTAAACAATGCTTGAACACCTTTAAGCACAACAAAATCCGGTGAAAATTAACAAATGGGACAAGTTTGCCTTACCGTCTGTACATTTTGCGGCAACAATCACAGGGTATTTTGTTGCCCTTTGCCTTGTACATGTCTCGATGGAACGAGTGCTCAGTCAAACCCTAATTAACAGAACCTAACTTCCCCTCTGCTCCTTCAGCTTGAGCTTATGACCCAAGGATGGGACTGTTTCCTTCAATTAGGTCAGATCAGTAAAACAAACACATGACCTGAAACCAGGGAGCAGACTTTGTCAAGCAGGGACTGCTGCACTGAAACCCTGCTTTGTGGTTTCAGCAGTGCTTGGAAACTCATGCCTGCAAATGTTTGAGGGTGCCTTACCCAAAAGAAACTTTGCACACATGACTTCATGAAGAATCATATCCTTGCTGGCGTAGGTCCTGCTTGAAAAAGTATTTATGGCACAGACTGTTTAGCCACACTTGAGGCTCTGTAGTTACACAAAATAGAGTTTATTCATCCCCTAAATTCTCAGTATTGGAATTACAGTGAATTGAAAGGATCCAAATCTGAGACACATTTTCTGCTACGTTACAAGATCTTGGAAACAGGGAATGAGGTGACAAGGCTCTGCCTCTTGTTCCCAGGCTGCTGACACTCTCACAAATGACTGTTACCTTGTGTTGGACAGCTTCAACAAATGTCCTTGTTTTCCTGACTTCACAGAGGGACAGGCATGGTATAAATGAGCATTACAAACAGAAATATGATGGAACAAGTTAGTGTTCAGAGATCAGCTCTTTGTGAGCAAGGTCCTATCATGTAAACCAGGATTTATGTACAAGGAGGCCGTCTGGATGCCTGTAACCATGGTCCAAGAGCTGATCTATTTTTTAATAAAATAAGACATACTACAAGGAATCACATGAAAACATCCATCACAGCTGCCTTCTCTTGAGGAAGATTTGCAAAGCATCAGTGTTGTTGCAGGAATAAAAGGCAAACGTATTTTGTCCTGTGGATTTCTTTGTTTTCTTTGCCCTTTTTCTAGAATTTGCTGGCTTGCATTTTTAATTCCCGTTCTTCGATTTTCATTCTGTTTTCTCCTCCCTCCCACTACCTTACCTTTCCCATTCCTCACAGCAACCACTCTCATTTCCATCTGCTCCTACCTGTGTGGCCTCATCCTGGAGGAGACATCTCCTGGACTTCCTGTCATCCAATCTAAAGCTGACACATGCCAGAAGCATCAGATCAGGCGAGGTTCAAAAAACAAAGAGACACAAACCCAAAGGTTCTAGTAAGAGGGAAGGATTAATTCTGGTTTTGCCAGGCCAGAGCTGTTTCTTTCTGCATCTCAGGAGCTAGACAGCATTAATAAATGCCAGGACTACTAAACCATGCAAACAAAGGTCTTATCTCTTTTACTGGAGTAGAAAAGAATGCAGCCCTCTTAGCCACTTTTCCAGGGATATGCAAAAGCTTTGCAAACACAGAGGCACAGTGTGCCGTTTACAGAGATTTCCTGAGGGACTTCAATCATTGCTGAATTTTGGGGGCTTTTTGCAGGTTCTCCACAGCCGTCAAGCCTTCAGTTCAACACTTGGTGTTGCTCCATACCACAGGCGGTGGGAGCTTGTCCCTCCTATCCCAAACCCTGTCCCCCGAAACTGCCACGCTTCCTCTAGGTGGCACACGCACCACTCGAATACCTGCACCAGCCTCTGACGCTGGATTTGGCAGGTTTTCCTTGGGTTATTGCAGTTTTTTTTAAAAAGGGAGGCCCGCTGCCATGGTAGGAGTGGACCTGTAGGTTGGTGTGGGCGAGGCAGGTCAGCAGGTGGGAGATGGGGCATCGTGTTTGCCATCCCCGATAAAAGCGTGGAGTGCAAAGAGTAAAGGTCATCACCAAGCAGAACACTCTTGAAAAAATGCCCTTGGTTTCGGAACTTGTTGTGGTGGCACGAGGAAATTGTGGACACCATCAAACAAAATCAGACTTACAAAAAAACCCAACAAAACAAAACAAAACAATCCCAAAATCAAGAAAGGAGTCACAGGTATGACTCCTGCCTATCTGCTACTTACATTGAAAGCGGTATCGCATTGCTTACAGGTTTTACCCACAAAAGAATGGCACATTCACCATTCATCCCATTTCTCCACTCTTGTGAGCTGCTGCCTTACAGTAGTCTTGTGAGCCAATTCCTCTCTGTACTCATACCTCTGTGTTTGGAGATCCTGTTTATTATTCTTGCAGCTTGAATACAAGCTGTTAAAAATATTTTTGGGGGGAAAGGAAAAACAAATAAGCAAAGAGCCATATTATATTTATTATTAAAGGCCTTATTCACACAGCACTCACAGTAATGGTACTCTGCTTTGCTGTCACCTCTAAGCAGCATCAGATTTAATTAATAACATCTAAATCTAAGATGGCCACAGGTCACGATCCAACAGGTGCCACATAGATATGCATACAACCAGAAAATGAAAAAGCATAAAGTTAAGATACTGCTGAGCAATTCTCCAAGTCTTCTGAGGTTCTCCATATTTGAAGTGCTGATCATTAAGTAACCTTTTTTTCAGTTTTTGAAAACTTGCATTCAAAAACCACATAAAATCTTTGCTAGTCAGAACCCTTCTCATTCGACTGAACAGATAGAGAAGCTACATCCAGCACATGTGGAGGAAATCACATGCCTGGAATGTGCTGTAGACACCTGAAAACACCATCAACCAGCACTAAGCTGCTCTTGGGAGACTGGTGCTCCACCAGCTGCAGCAGCTGGCACACCCCTGTACCGAGGGGTTTTTGCCTCTCTGTTTAGTACAGTTGCTGTTTTGGAGTCCAATCAGGAGGGCTGCTGCAAACCTGCTGAAAGAAGACATAACAAGCAAGCTGCAGGCCTAGGCTGAGACATTAACGGTCTGCCTCTGCAAATGAGGCTGTGCTGTCAGCTGCAGAAACCCTGTCAGTCCTGTGTGAGTAGTCAGAGAGGGACCTGCACCCCACATAACAGAATTTTTCTGTGGGACTAACAGAATGAGAGCTCCTGAGCTGTGGAATGTTAGACTTTAAAGAAGGCAGCCAGCATGCGGCATATGATTAAGCTGATGTGCTGCATTAGTACCATGAGGATCATTGCAGGATTACACACAGTGTGGAGGATATATTGAACACAGCAGCAATCAGTTACAAAAAAACAAAAAAGGCAAGTCATATTTCTCTTATTGTAAATAAAGTTGTTGTTTGGCTGGGGTTTTTTAGTAGAAGCAAGTATTTCCAATCACATTTGACTCCTAAATAAAACCTAGAGGTAAATACACACAGCTTTGTAGAAGACTGCAAATAGTTAGAGGTATGTGAGACTATAGGAATGGCAACTAATGTGCATGTATATGATGACAGGTGGGCACAGAGCCACTCCAGAAGCAAAAGAAAGTGGAACACCTGTGTTTCCTAGGCAATCACCTCTTTCGTGAATGTGTAACTTGAAAACAAACACATGCCCAAATGTGCTTGATAGCAGCCATCATGTTGTGCATTCCACCTCCCCCTCAAAAAAACCCCCAAACCAAATCCCCAACCAAAACCAGCGTATGATAACTCATTGTAGCCCAAATGGCATCTTGCATTGCAGCATCATCAGGTGCAGCAAAAGCAGTGAAAGCAGTGAACTAACTGTATCTTCCATCCATGTACATAGGCAGATACTTCTACTAACCACTCAGCCTCTGCAGGAAAGCATTGGGAGAATTTGAAGCTATCCCTGCCTCTGAAGCAGGATGTTACTAACCGGTTGTTCAACATCACAGATCATCTTGAACTGCTTTTGTTCACAGAAAAAAAAGCCATACACACCCACACAGGGTGTCAAACCTAATGTCTTTTCCCCACCTTGAACACCTCCATGGCTTACAGCCAGGAAAAACAACTTCAGTAGGACTAATTTTACAAAGGACCAAGGCGCTATAGAGTAATGATTATATCTAACAAAGATAAATGGAAATATGAAGATGTATATTGTAATATAGCTGCATAAGAAACAAGGCTACTCAGGCAACTCTGCTTTTAAGAGAGTATCCTAAGGTTGCAAACAGTGAGGAGTCTACTATCACCCCACAGGTAGGATCTCAAGAGTCACAGTGTCTCTTTCACCATGAGAAGACTATACTTGTTGATAAAGAAAGATGACTGAACCTGCATTTCTAAACAGGATTGTTCTTTTATAAGTAGTCTTACCAAAGATTTTGTGGAAACATTACATACATAATAGGTTTAAAATTTTACTTTACCACTACAGCAGTCCTGGTTAGTAGGAGAGGTCCCAGGCGACTGGAGGCTTCCCAATGTGACAGGAAAGGTCAGAAGGAGGAGGATCCGAGGAACTACAAGCCTGTCGGCCAGGCCTCGGTGCAGGGAAAGATTGTGCAGTGGTTCATGTTGAGTGCACACAGAAAACAACCAGGGGATCAGACTCAGTCAGCACAAGTTCATGAAGGGAAGGTATTGCTTGACCAATCTGATCTCCTTCTATGACCAGGTGACTTGCCTAGTGGATGAGGGAAAGGCTGTTGATGTTATCTGCCTGAGCTTCAGTAAGGCCTTTGATACTGTCTCCCACAGTCGTTCTCCTAGAGAAGCTGGCTGCTCATGACTTAGACAGGGATAATCTTTGTTAGGTAAAAAACTGGCTGGGTGGGCAAGCCCAGAGAGTTGAGGTGAATGGAGTTAAATCCAGTTGGTGGCCGGTCACAAGTGGTGTTCCCTGGGACTCAGTGTTGTGACTGGTTCTTCTTAATATCTTTATCAGTGGCCTGGATGAGGGTATTGAGTGCTCCCTCAGTAAGTTGGCAGATGACGCCAAATTGGACAGGAGTGTTGACCTGCTTGAAGGCAGAAAGGGTCTGCGGAAGGATTTGTACAGGCTGGATCAATGGGCCCAGGTAAATTGTATGAGGTTCAACAAGGCCAAGTGACAGGTCCTGCTCTTTGGTCACAACAACCCCATGCAACGCTACAGGTTTAGGGAAGAGCAGCTGAAAAGCTGCTTGGTAGAGAAGGAACTGGGTATATTGTTTGACTGCCAGCTGAATGTGAGCCAGCAGTATGCCCAGGTGGCCAAGAAGGCCAACAGCATCCTGGCTTGTATCAGAAACACTGTGGCCAAGAGGACGACGGAAGGGATAATCCCTCTGGTGAGGCTACACCTCAAATCTTATGTTCAGATCTGGGCCCTTCACTGCAAGAAGGACATCAAGTTGCTGGAGCACAGCCAGAGAACAGCAACAGAGCTGGGAAAGGGTCTGAAACACAAGACTTACGGGGAGCAGATGAGGGATCTGGGGTTGTTTAGTCTGGAGAAGAGGAGGCTGAGGGAAGATCTTACTGTGCTCTACAGCTCTGTGAAAGGAGGTTGTAGGGAGACAGGTGTTGGTCTCCCAAGTAACAAGCGATAGGGCAAGAGGAAATGACCTCAAGTTGCACCAGGGGAGGTTTAGATTTGGTATTAGGAAAAATTTCTTTGCTGAAAGAGTGGTGAAGCACTGGAAGAGGCTGCACAGGGAAGTACTGGATTCTCCATCCGCAGAAGTGTTCAAAAAACTTGGACACTTGGCACTTCAGGACATAGTTTAGCAGGTGTATCAATGGTGGGCTGGCAGTTGGATTTGGTGATCTTAGAGGTCTTGTCAACCTTAAAGATTCAATAAAATAATTTAAAAAATAAAAACCTGTCAAGGTGAATTTTTAATAACAGAACCATGAACAACTTATCCAGTCTATCAAGAAAAGGAAAAATTACATATAGTTTCATTCTAAACCATACTATAATATCTTCTTTTTATTACTTAAACCACCTAAGCTATAGAAGTATTATAAAATATCCCATTCTGTTTGATGAGATTATATATGCATTATTTAAATGGCAAGAACACCACCATTGCCAATTATAAATCTGAAATTATTTTAATACATTTTGTGTGAAGGCAACCCAATGTTGCTGAACTTGTCTTAAATATTTGATATTAAAACCCACTTATTGTTCTATCTACTGACATTTCACTGACCCTTTGGTAAATTATAAGGCAAATGTCTTTCATTACTCCATTTACCAAATGCATCTATGTTCTTATGCTAAAAATAAACCCACTATATCTTAAGTTCAAGGTCATGGGCTTGTAGAAACTAACAGAGTATCAAGGTAGGCATTCCTGACTACATAGTGTCTCCTTGCTTATCCATAATCACAACAGCTAAGAATAACAGAAGTGTTTTTATAACAGAATTCTGGATTTAGAGATTCTTGTATAGAAAACTTTGTCACTGGGGATCTACATACATGTAATGCTAGATTTCGTTCTTGATTAGTCTTGTTTTACTGGGATTGTCCTGTGCAGGGATAGGAGTTGGACTCGATGACCTTTGTGGGCTTCTTCCAACTCAGATCATTCTGTGATTCTGTGAATAAAATAATGCATTTAACTGTGTCCAAAACTGTAGAAAATCATAGAATCATAAGGTTGGAAGAGAACTCTGGGATCATCAAGTCCAGCTATGCCTGTCTCCCTACTAAACCATGTCCCTAAGAAACTCATCTACCCATGTTTTAAACACCTCCAGGGATGGCGACTCTACCACCTCCCTGGGCAGCCTGTTCCAATCCCTGACCACCCTTTCAGTGAAGAAATTCTTCCTAATATCCAGTCTAAACCTCCCCTGGCACAACTTGAGCCATTTCCTCTCGTCCTATCACTTGTCACCTACAAGAACAGACCAGCACCCCCCCCGTTACAACCTCCAGAAAGCATGAGCCAGAAAGACCAGTAAACCCAAAATGGACCACAGACAGAGACTAAATCATGCCTTACAAATGCAAGACTTAACAGTACATGATTCACAGATAATACACACTCAATATTTTACTGAATCTAATTTTACCTCTGTAAAGTCTTTTCAAAAAGTTATCTGGATAACGGTTCTTGGGTAGGCTACTGCATATAAAAATGATAGGATCATAAAGGAATCTAAATGCCAAACACTATCCCACCATCAGTCATGCAGAAATACTGTATCATCCATTCTGCAGCACAAAAACCTATGCTTCTGTCTGCCTAGCAATGGAGTTTGACCGAAGCGTCAGACATCAGCTGCGTCCCCATGTTTCCACTTTCTAGCCATAGCAAAAGGGCTTTGAATGACAAACAGTGAAAGGCAAAGCCACTAGGCAGACATTTTTTTGTACTTAAAAGACATCAGGTAAGGCTGAAAAGTTACTTTCCAATCACGGTGCCTATCTCCTTTATTTTGGAAGGCTGTATGAAGCCTGGAGGATGGAGGAAATTATGACATGCCAAGAGACAAGGAACACGAAATTCAACATTTGGAAACAAACTGTTAGAATAATTTAATATATTATTATTGTTTTCAGCAAAATGAGCTAAATGCTTACTTCTAGCATTTAATTAATGCTCTGAAGAAAGTATGTTGTGGTTAGAGGCAAACCATTGCTCCACCATTCTGATGAATTTTTAAGTATTTTGGTTTGGCCAGTCTGGGGAGTGACATTATCCTGTTTCCTGCAGATTTGATAGTCCCAGTTTCCAGGCTTATGTGACTATGTAAAAGAAAGATCTTAGCTTGGTGCAATAGATTTGAAAATATGACCCCAGGAACTGATGTAATTAATAGACCAAGATATTTGCAGTTTATAGTGTGGTAACTTAAAGTTTTATATAGTGAGTCATGGCTTGGGCTTTACAATCACTGGACTAACAGAATGCAGACTCCTCGTATTCTCAGTAGTATGTCAGCCAGCTTGGGAACATCAAGTCTGGTATTCGTAACAACTAATTTTCCAGATGATCTACAAAGGAGAGTGGATTAGAGGGAAAAAAATAATGCTCTTTTTTTTCCTTAAAAGTATATGAGCTTTATGAAAGAAAGAAAAAAATAATTACAAATTCTTTGCAGGTCAGCTTTTAAAAAATGTCGTTTTAAAAAGTGGCCTCCTCCCTGTGTTCCTTACTTAAAAATAGGACAGGCATAGCTGTCAAGTGAAAAATTCAGAAACGTTCACTAAATGCTCGTTTAGCAAAGCTTATTTTGCAATGAGCTGACAAGAGGCCTGAATAATTGTTTTTTTTAAAGTAATTGGTCCTTGATGTCCCTGGGCTCAGGTAAATTAAAATTTCACATTCCAAGGTTTCTGTATGTTGAAATAATGCACTATAGTGCACTGTCTCCAAGTCCATTTAGAAAAATTCGCATCCTTGAGAATACGATTTTACTTTAGCTAGGATATTCTTCCCCTTTGTTCCCTGGGGAGATATTAATGCATAACAATAGAGATATAGCAATCAATAAGGACAATTTACTACAAGATAAAACTGGACCTACAGATTCTCAGCATGTCTTTATATGCAGCTAAACTGTAGTGAGAAAGTCAGTAGCTTTTATTAGCTAAACTCAACCGCTGCAATCTTGATCAAAATAGAAAAAAAAAGAACACAATTCTCCAGTTCAGTCTGATGGATGCATTACAGATTAAGTAAAAAAGTTGTCTTTAACAACATACATCTATATATACACACTTAAGGACTAGATTACATGTTTCTCCAAAAACCTGTGAATCTTATGTTAACATAGTCATCGATTGTGTAAGATGCCTGACATAGGCCTGATGAGTTAATAACCACTTAGCTCTCAGACAGCATGTTACCTGACTCACCCCCTTCATCAGACACTCCAAAGGTAAGAGTTCCCTGCAACTGCAAGACTGCAAAGCCCATGAACAGGAGGCACAGTAGAGTAGCTTTTACCATTTGACTTTATATACTGAAAGGAAACACATCTTAAATTCACTACCTTTCCCCCTACTGTTCCACAGGCATATAAGAACAATCCTTGCATGTGTAAGTAAGCCTAGGAGACGGTGATTTTCTCTCAGCACTGCACAGTTAAATGATGGGGACATGAGAATTATTACTTAGATTCCAACTCATTTTGTTACACTAAAGCCACAAAAGCAAGGTGGGGCTGTGTTAGACTTCATGAACTGGAGAATGTGCCCTAAATTCTGCATTTGTATCTTTCTCTGTAGTCAGCTAAACCTCTAGAGAAGAAGGCACCTAAAAGAAAATTTTACAAAAAATTTAAAACCCCAAACCCTATATCTAGACAGCACATTTTCTGATGCTGTGGTTTATCAGAATTTCTATAGTACAAACCCCAAGATGAAACCATTGGGCTATTTGTGGATCAAGAAACTGTCTCCTGTAGAACAAAACTAAATCCCAAGTAATAAAGTCAACAAGGAGAGGTGCTATGCTGGACTTTGTTCTTACCAACAAGAAAGGGTTTGTGGGGCATGTGAAGCTCAAAGGAAGCCTTGGGTGCCGTAATCATTAAATGGCGCAGTTCAAGATCCTCAGGGCAGTGAGGATGGTATGCAGCAAGCTCACTACCCTGGTCTTCAGGAAAGCAGACTTTGACCTCTTCAGGGATCTGCTTGGTAGAGTATCATGGGATAAAGCACTGGAGGTGAGAGGAGCCCAAGAAAGCTGGTTAATATCCAAGTATCACCTCCTTCAACCAAAGGAGCAATGCATCCCAATAAAGAGGTAGTCAGGCAAGAATGCCAGACTGCCTGCATGAGTGAAAGGGAACTCCTGGATAAATTTAAACTCAAAAAGGAAGCATACAGAGCATGGTAGCAAGGACAGACAGCCTGGGAATAATACAGAGAAGCTGTCCAAGCAGCCAGGGATCAGGATAGAAAAGCTAAAGCCCTGACAGAACTAAATCTAGCCAAGGATGTCAAAGACAACAAGAAAGTCCTCTACAGATATGTCTGTGATAAAAGGAAGACTAGGGACACGTATGTGGAGAAGCCTGAGGTACTCGACAACATTTTTGCCTGTCTTCACTGGCAAATGTTAAGCCACACCTCCCAAGAGCAGAAAACAAAGGTAGGGACTGGAGGATCAAAGAGCTGCCCACTGTAGGAGGGGATCGGTTTCGAGACCCTTAAGGAACCTGAATGTACACAAGTCCATGGGACCTGATGACATGCCGTGGGTCCTGAGTGAACTGGCAGATGAAGTTGCTAAGCCACTATTCATCATATTTGAGAAGTCCTCTCTGGCTGCAAAAGGGGAAACGTAAATCCTATTTCTAAAAAAGGGAAAATGGAAGACCTGGGGAGCTGTGGGACTGAGGAGCTGTGTTTAGCTGTCAGTCTAAACTCTGTGCCCAGCAAGAATATGGAGCAGATCTTCCAGAAAATCTGCTTAGGCACATGAAAAATAAGGAGGTGGCTGGTCAGAGACAACACAGCTTCATCTAGGGCATGATAGCCTTCTACAATGGGGCTACATCACTGGTGAATAATGGAAGAGTAACTGACACATTCTGCCTCAACTTGTGCAAAGCATTTGACACTGTCCCATAAGACATTTATCTTTAAATTGGAGAGACAGGAATCAGACAGATGGACAACTGTCACTGTCCACTTGGTGGACTCATGATGATTTATTTACCTTGATCTCAAAGGGCAAAATAGAGGCAACCAAAATGCCAAGGGGTTATAATTCAGTCAAAGAGTATAACTTTATTATTTTGCCCGTAAAGCAGCACGCGATAGACAAAGTGGAGAAAAGGAAAGGAAAAAAGGAGGAAAGAAAATTATAGCTACCACCACGGGTCCAAAGGTGTCCCTATGGTGCCAGGTCCTGAACAGCATCCTTCCGGTCCTCAAGTCATGATCCGTGGTCTTTTGGTGGGATATCTCACCGGGGTTCAGTTAGGAACCATCTTTTATGCTAAGCAACAGCACTTCGTGCCTCCTCTCTCCCATGGGTTGTGGCCGGTCTCCGCCTTCAATTCACAATCCAGACTGAACTGCACAGGCCCCAAAAGTTCTTGCTTTGCTTGCCAGAACTTGTCTGCACCTGCGCCACCTCGCATTCGGGGGTCTTTTACTTCCTCACATCATCTTCCTCTCATGACCGCTGGGTGACCTGAAGACCCTCTGCAAATCTCTGCGTATGCTTCTCTTTGTTGGCTTCTGTAACAGGGAGGAGGTGGGCCGAGCTTACTGAGGAAATCCATCTTTTGGACAGCAGCTATTCGGCCTTATCTTAGATGTTACTGGCAGTCCCTGGTCACAGTGACTGCTTGTACCTTGTAGTTCTTGGTCTTTCTCTAAGTCCCTCATGGCAATGTTGAGGCAAATACTGTTCTTCAGACTGACTCTTACAACAACTCAGTGGATAAGGAATTGGTTGGATGGTCGTTCTTAGAGAATTGTGGTCAGTGACTCAGTATTCAAGTGAACATCAGTAACAAGTGACTTTCCTCAGGGGACACTACTGAGATGAGTGCAGTTTAATGTCTTTGTCACAGACATGGAGAGTGGGATTGAGGGACCCTCAGTAAGTTTGTCAGTGACACCAAGGCTGTGTCGCATGGTCAACATGCTGGAGGGAAGGAATGATATCCAGAAAGACTTGGACAAGCTTGAGGAGTGGGCCCATGTGAACTTCATGAAGTTCAACAAGGCCAAGTGCAAGGTCCTGTGCTTGGATTAGGGCAATCCGAAGTATAAATACAGGCTGAGTGCAGAACAGATTTGGAGCAGCCCTGAGAAGGACTTGAGGGTGCTGGTGGATGAGAAGCTCAACATGAGCCTGCTGTCTGTTCTTGTAGCCCAGAAAGCTGGCTGTATCCTGGGCTGCAACAGAAGAATTGTGACCAGAAAGTTGGGGGTGTGATTCTCCTCCTCTGTTTTATTCTCATGAGACCTCACCTGAAGTACTGAATTCAGTTCTGGAGTCCTCAGCACAGGAGGGACATGCATCTGTTTGAGTGGGTCCAGAGGAGGGCCGTGAAGATGATCAAAGGGTTAGAGCGCCTCCCATATTAGGAAAGACAGAGAGAGTTGCTGAGAAGCAAGTTTCTAGGTCTCTTTCACGGAATCTGTAATACTCACACCTTCAATCAAAATAACAGCGCATGTCAAGAGCTGAGTGCTAGGCAAATAGTCACAAAATTACCAGTAGTGTATTTATGCAGCATTTTGTCATGCTTGTCTCCACATTATTTGAAAGAAAATATAATGAACAATTGGGTGAAAAAGAGAAAATCCACTTTCAAAGTAGTGTCAGTGCTATTAAAGAGACACAAGTAAATTTGAGTTAGTATTTATACTTCCACCTGAAAGAAATTCCAAACCAGTATGGTTTTCTTTTCTGATTTATTTGCATATTTATTTTGATCTCGACAAAGAATACTATGTCACAAGTACTGTCTGTCTTCCTCCTTTCCAAAGAAAGAGACCCAACTCTTCTTCCCTCAGAGGGAAGATCAGAACCTTCTACTCCAAACATAACTCCCTAAAGTTTTTAGCTGGAAGAAAACATCTGTGACAAACTTGCCAATAACTTTTTTCCTGCCCAGTGATAACTAGCCTAATTTCTTGCTAGACTAAGCATAAGAAATTGAGGAAGAAACAGATTTATTCACAAAAACATATTCTCCCCTGCTAAAGTTAATCCTCCCTGCTATAGCCAATTAGTATTTGAGTGGAGCACCAAATGCTCACGTTTCTCTCCCAAGCAAGCAGACTACCAGAGCTGGCACATAAGTAATGTGAGGTGCAGTCAGTGGGAGAACTGGTCAGTGAACACCTGATGTTTTTGGAGACTGGAAGCCTGCTGCTCTTGCAGTTGTGTAGTCACCCACCTTGGGGATTTTAAAACATCTCTGCCTGCTTTGTTTATTTGTATGATGTTGTTTTGTTTTCAAATCCTTTCCACTGTATTCCCAAATTTTTCTGTTATCCTATGATACTCCATCTTTCTTGGCAGGTATTCCTGGTGATTTCCTACAGGAGTCAATGATGTTTACTCTACCCAGTGAAAGCAGCAACATTACTGACAATTTTTACTAACTGTACCTACATTATCAGAACATGTTACATGAAGATTATTCTGCAGAAAAAAAATATTGATGGGTTTTTAAAAATCCAAAGTTCTTTAACCTTTATTAAATTACATTTTGTTGTGGCACTGAGTTGTTTGCACTAATTTTAAAACAATATTTTGGAAGAACTTTGATTTGTCTGGATTCAAATCAGTGAAAACTAAGAAAATCTGCTGTGAGTAACGTTTTCCTTTGTGGTAAGCTGCTTTTGAGTAATAATGAGCTGATTACACATAATGCATGCTAACAGTTATCTTTCTGAATCTCTCAATATTTCTCTTTTTTTCCTTATGACTGTAGAAATTTGTATCATTGCAATGCTTGTAAGGTCTACCAGCTTGCCAAGCAATTTGTATTTATTTGGCATATTGTCAGTGTCTATATGCATGTTTAATATGCCTGCAGCATGCATTTGTAATAGAGTTATGAAAGGTGTGATGCCTCCCTAAATGATTGGTTTAAGGTCATGATTGCACAACTTATCCTTGCATGTTTAACATTAAAACCAGAAGTCGTCACTTCCAACTGTGTAACAGCTTCTATAAAGCTACCATCAGCTGCACAGTGAAACTGTCCTTCAGCCAGCATCTGCATATTGAGAGCAAAACAAAAATACTGGCTGACATTCCCACTCTAAAGCAAGGAGGTTTTGACTAAAATATCTTATTTGCCCCCATGGGTGTGTTTTCAGTTCTTGGTTGGGACATTTATGAATTTGCAGAGGCAGCCTTTTTGAGGGCAGCCTTCTATTCCCTAATAGCACAGTGTGGGATTTTTTGAATTGTGGAAAAAAACAGAAAGGACTTCTTACTTTGTCATTTATGTATGTTTGACAGTTTTACTTCTCAAGGTTTGTAAGAATTTCCAGCCTTTTCTGAAAACCGTGTGAAAGAATATTTTGAGGTTTGGTTATCTTACCATATAACCTTGGAATAATGAGTTAAATGAGTTAGTAGAAAGTCTATCTTTCTTTAGACATTATTGTCCTGCTTTTTGTTTGTTAAAATAACACAGCCTGCTTAAAACTTTCACACAATTCTGGTAGTCACAGACCACTTTTTTTTTAACATATGGATATATCATTGGCACCAAAGCCCTGTCTGAACTCTTTTTCTATCAATGGTGGATGGCTCTCCTACAGCTGAGAATCAGAATCAGTATACTATTTCTACTGAACTGATCCTGCAATATTGCTTTTTGTTCCAACTGCTGTCAAAATTGTCTAGCAGTCTTTTTAAAACTTAAGCATAACTTTGGCTATTTGGTGGCTCTGCTGTACAGTGGTCTACATACCAGGATATACAGATTTAACACTTTCCCTTTTTTTTTGTTTTACTGTAGAGATCTGAAGTATATGTATTTTCTCATTTTTATGGCACCCCATGCTTGAATAGCAAATTCATTAATAAAGTGGAGGGGTGAAGGGAGGGAACAGGACCAAATAAAAACCCACTCCCCAAACCACTAAACGGAACACTAGGAAAACACCAGATTGTGTATAAATGCTCAATTATTTAACCAGAAGCCATTAATTATATCAAGAAGCTCTTTATCATGAGCAGCATTCCACTAATTTCTGCATATCTGAGCATAGAAATAGTAGCCAGTGTGAGTGAAGAAGCAGAATTTGTCATTAGGCTTATTCAACTATAGGAAAATGCCAAGCATTGCAAATAATGTCACAAACCTAACCTTTACACAGACAGTCTTCAGTGGCCACACCAGTTAGCATTCTTCTGTTTGCTGCTGGTGGAAATTGCATGCACCATTTGGTGCTGAAAACAGAGAACCTTCTTGATTGTATAGCTGTGCTTTTCTAAAATATTAGGCCAAGAGAGTTATATCACTCTTTAGATAATATTTGCCAATTGTTTTAGATAAAGATGCAGGTAAACAAGTGGATGATGTGCTTGGCAAAGGATTAAATAGCAGTCAATGGCAATATCAAGTGGAATTATAACTGCAAACAGAATAAGCTTAGAGATCCCATATATCTGACAAAGGTCGCATCCATACGCTAAGGTGAGGACATAGGTGACTTTCATGAAACTTCATAGTGAAAGAAGTAGGGCTGCTTATAAACCTCAAGCAGGAACGTTGTGAGTCATACTCAAAGGAAAAGTGAGGAGCTGTTGCTTCCCTTGAGTATGTGCACAAGACTCAAGACACCTTTAATTTGCTTTCCAATGCAAATGCTGTTTACTGGCACTTACAGTCAGGTTCACAAAGGAGCCACCAGGACCAAGATGAAGTACAGCCTCCCAATGCGTTTCACCAAGGCAGTGATTTATAAATCATAGAATGGTTTGGGTTGGAAGGGACCATGAAGGCCATTTAGTCCAACCCCCCCTGCAGAGAGCAGAAACATTTCCAGCTCTATCAGGTTGCTCAGAGCCCCATTCAACCTGACCTTGAACGTTTCCACGGATGGGGGACCTACCACCTCTCTGGGCAACCTGTTGCAGTGCTTCACCACCCTCGGTGTGAAATATTTCTTCCCGATATCCTCTGTCAGACACGGGATGCTTTTCCCTCCGGAGCAGCAGATGACAGCATCCCCCCTGCCCCCGGGGGCGAGGGGGGGATGTCGACGCTCGGCTCGGCTCGGCTCCACTCAATTCCACTCAGCTCTGCTCGGCTCGGTTCGGTTCCGCTCGGCTAGGTTCGGTTCCACTCGGCTCGGCTCAGCGGGCGGCGAGCGGGGCGGGGGGCGGGGGGGGGGAGCTGTCCGTGGTGCTGCCACCGCCCTGCGCCCCCGCACCCCGCCGTCCCACCGCTCAGCCCGCGGGCGGGTCGGGGACTGGCGGGCTCGGGGCCCCACAGGCGCCTCGTTGAGCGAGAGCTTGCCCGTGCGCCGCGACCTTTGGGTGGATGGAGGGTTCAAAGCCTCGACGGAGTGCAATTTTTTGGATGAAGAAGGCGAGGGGCGGAGGGAAAGGAAGGAAAAAACAGCCGGTTCTGGCGGGGACACCGCAGCCACGGCTCGTACCTCCGTGCAGGCTCTCTGCGCCCGCTGTTTGTTACTAAGTGTCTACGCCAAGTAAAAGAGCTCGGAGGAGCTCCCATTCCGCCTGGGAGAGGCCACCGCCACCTCCTGCCCCCCGAGTACCAGCGGGGGTTGGATGGGGCTGGGGGACAGCGCCAGGGCCCGCTTTCCTCCTCCATCCACGCTCTCGTTGAACAAAGCCTGTCGCTGCCGTTGCTCCTCTCGGCCTCCCAGGCACAACCTAAGATGCTGCTGCCTCCCCTTAGCAGAGGACCGGGAAAAGAAAAGTCAAAAAGGACCAAAGAACGGAGAGAGCGCCCGCCCGCTCCCCCCGGGGATCCCGGGCCGCAGAGGGCAGGGTGATCGGGGGGGAGGGAGGGGGAACATCGATGAGATAGGGGCACGGCCGGGGGCAGCCGCTCCTCAGGAGTGAGGCGGGGCCGGGACGGGGCGGGCCGGGCCTGGGCGGAGCAGCCCCAGCTGCGCGGAGAAAAGAGCCGGTGGGAGGCTCCGGGAGGTGGCCCCGGCAGCGGCACCGTAGAGGCGCCTCGGGCGCTGCCGGGGCCGGGCGCTACCATGAGCTGCGAGCCTCTGGTGGCCGCGACCCGCGCGGTTGTGGCGGCGCCGGACGGGCGGGCGAGCGGCGCGGCGGACGAGCTGGCCAACGCGGCCGCCCGCGGGGACCTGCGGCGCCTGCGGGAGCTGCTGGACGGCGCGGCCGACCCCAACGCCGTCAATTCCTACGGCCGGACCCCCATCCAGGTACGGGGGCCGGGAGGGCAGGGGCGCGGCGGGGCTCACTCACTCACCCTCCCGGCCACGGCCGCCCCCCGACGGCTGCTGGCGGAGCGGTGCCTCTCGCTCTGCTGCAAAGGCGAAAGTCTACGACGGCCGCAAAAGAGAGGTTTTAGTCTTAGCAACCCTCGACTTTGTTTCAACCAGCTGAGGCAGGATGACTCAAAACCGAGAGCTTTAATGCTCATCTCACAATAAACGCGCAATATAAAAGTAACGAGTCACCTTTTTCAGAAAGGATTACCTTTCGTCATACCTCGTCTGCTGCCTTATAGATTTATTGGTGGTTTTCCTCTCCCCCACCGCGAAAAAAAAAGCTTATTCACTGATTCTCACGATATATTTACGGACCTTTATGAGCAGAAATGTACGGATGCGATAGCTTTGACCAGCAGACCCTTCAGGAACGCAGTAGTCCCTATGGAGCTCAGCCTGCCCACATATTACAGTCGCCTGAACGTGTAGGTAGTGCTCGGAGGAGAATTAGACAGTACATTTAAAGAAAAAAAAAAAAAAAAGAGAGTTAATTTCCGAGGTAGCTCTGGCCAGCTTCTTAAATTTTCAAAATAAAACGAAACTAAAATAATCTGAGAAGCTATTTTTAAGTTTTACAGCGGGTGCTTGCGAAACTCTCTCCTACAAAATGTCCGTACAACATTTCACTCGAAACACGTATTTGATGCCGTCCTATGGCGTGTTTTTTCTGCACCTTCGCTCAGTAGGGATCTAGCCCGTGCGCTCAACGCGCTGCCCGGTGCGCTGCGGAAACGCAGCTTAGAAACCGAGGAGCTCGAGGGGGACGTCTCCCGGGGATTTCGGTGCTCCATTAAGCAGAGAGAGGTCAGACTAGAAACGCATTTTCAGTCTCTCCTACCGGCACCGCACTGCAGGGAGGGCGGGTTTCCCCGCAAACGAGTGTCCCCTTGCTAAATTCCTCCTGGAAAAAAAACATTCCGGGTGAGAGTGGGAAGGGGCAGAGCTCGGGAGCCGTTCCATCAGTGCGCTTCCGCGGTGGCAGTTGCAAAGGGATTCGGAATTTTGAAGGGGGTTGGCTTTGCATTGGAAGGGGGAAGATTTAGATTAGACATTAGGAAGAAATTCTTCACGATGAGGGTGGTGAGGCGCTGGCACAGGGTGCCCAGGGCAGCTGTGGATGCCCCCTCCCTGGAAGTGTTCAAGGCCAGGTTGGATGGGGCTTTGAGCAGCCTGGGCTGGTAGGAAGGTGTCCCTGCCCGTGGCAGGGGGCTGGAACTGGACGACCTGACCTTTAAGGTCCGTTCCAAGACAAACCGTTCTATGGTTCTGTGATTCTGCGAATCTATGATTCCTTGATTCTGTGCCTTGTCGCGGGTTCCTGCGGGGATGCCGCCGGGAGAAAGACGTTCGCCGCTCCCCGGCCCCCCCTCCTCGCTGTCGGCTCCTGTTGCGGAGCAGCTCCGCAGCCCCCGGCCCCGCAGCCCCGCTGCTCCGCGGCGCTGACGCTGTGTCTCCCCGCAGGTGATGATGCTGGGCAGCCCGCGGGTGGCCGAGCTGCTGCTGCAGCGCGGAGCCGACCCCAACCGCCCGGACCCGCGCACCGGCTGCCTCCCGGCCCACGACGCGGCCCGCGCCGGCTTCGTGGAGACGCTGGCGGCGCTGCACCGCGCCGGGGCCCGCCTCGACCTGCCCGACGCCCGCGGCCGCCTTCCCCTCGACGTGGCGGCGGGGGGCCCGCACGGACCCGTGGCCCGGTACCTGCGGCACCCGCCGCCTCTCGCTTAGCATTCCCCGTGGGGAGGGGACCCTCCATAGCATCCTCCCGGAGAGGAGTGGGACTGCCTCCCTAGCATCCTCCCTCGGGGAGGGGGAGTGTCCCTCTCTAGCATCCTCCCCGGGGGAGACCCTCCGTGGCATCGGTAGCATTCCCTGGCATCCTTCTGGAGGGGGGGGGAGCAGGCCTTCCTTAGCCATTCTCCCGGGGAGGATCCCTCTCTAGCATTCTCCTGGGAGGGGGACCCTGCATAGCATTCGTAGCATTCCCTGGCATCCTCCCGGCGGGGTCCTCTCCCCTGACTTGGTACCCGCTCCCGTCTCGGGGAGGAAGAAGTCGAGCGGCGCTCCCGCATTGTGAATAACTCACGCATCACATGTGGGTCGCGTTTCCCGACTCGGATGCGTGAAGGACTGGAGGGATATGTGTTACTGATTTTGCACGCTGTAGCTGGAGTGTCTGTGTGCTGTCTTGCACTTGAAACCTCCTCACGCCTTACTTTTTTCCATGCAAGTTTCCAAATACTGTGAAGAGCAATGAATATGAAGGAAACACACCCCCCAACCCCCACCCCCCGCGCAGAGATGACACAATAAACCCTTCGTGTTTTGACAGGACCGCCTCTGGGCTCTGTTTACCCTCCTCCCCAGGCGCCCCCGCTCGCCGCTTCCCAGTCCTCCATCTGAAGAGGAAGGGAGAGACACCCTACTTGATTTCAGGCTCGAGTTAAATCGGGCTGAAGGGGCGCTGGAGCCAGTCCCTGCCGCTCCCCAGCAAACCCCGCCGGGACAGAGGAGAATTGAGCCTTCCTGGTGCAGCCGAGGCTTTGGCAAATACCTCCTTAACTCCGCGCATGCTGTGCATGTCTGTGCACGGGCCCACGGCGCATCCGTGGCTTCTCGTGAAGGCTGTAAACATGGGACCTGGAGGGAGAAAATAAAGAGGGATTTGTGTCTCTGCAAGCCCGATACCGCCCTCGCTTGAAGTCGTGGGTGTTTTACCAGCTGGCAGGTCACCTTCCCTGAGTTACTGCAGGTTTATCAGTATTTAGGAGAAAACGAAAGGGACATAGGAGTGAAAATTAAAAATCCTACGTCCAAGCTCGGCCCCAGGGTTTCCCAACCTGTTCGAAGGCCGCACCTTTGGTGAAGAAACAAACACGCCATTTTAACAACAAGTGTTTGAAATGGCTGTGTTGCTGGGGGGCAGATTAATTACCCGTGAGCTGATCCATATTTCACTGGCTGCTCCCGTGGCATGAGTGGGAGAAAATTCCGACAGGGATGGAGATGGCAAAACAAGGCAGGGCAGAGGGAGAGCTCTGGGCTCCTTCTCCAGCGCAAATGCTGGGCACTTCGCAGGGCTGTCTGTAGAGAATTAAAGATGGAAAAAAGTTCTTCGTTTTGCATCCCTACTGAGCGTCCAACCCTTAGGTATTTCATAAATATACATTAAAAATAATATATTTATACTTTTATACAATGTATTGCGGTGTGCATTTTATTACAAAATAATTTAATATGATGCATGTTTTATAATTGCTTCATATGAGATTGCAATCTGTTAAATATGCCATTTATGTACATAACACATCTATGTAATACCAATATAAAAATATAATATGCATATATAAAAACCATCATGATTATGTATCGACTCTATATATTTATTTATCAATTATTTTTCTATATAATATGCTTATGTTTAATTATAACTATATTATATGCATGTAGAACATGTACCAAAAAACCCCATATTATATTTAGTCTATATTCATGCTTCTTTATCATAAGAATGCCTAGAATATTGTTTTATACATATCTTTAAATAGAAACGATATCAAATTACAATATGAAACGATAACGCCCTGTGAAATAGTACCACATTCAGTCTTCCAGAGCCATAAGCAAGTCAAGGAGCACACTGGGCACACAGCACTTAAGAGTCCGCATGCAGTGCCTGAGGGAACTGGCATGGAGCTGGGACCAGACACGGAGATAGGGCGAGGCTGGAGCCTGACTGGAAAAATAAGGGTCTAATAAACTGCGCTTCCCATCTTATTCAGAATGGGATTCCTATTTTTAAAGGATGATTTCTCCAAGGGCCAGAATTCGATTTAAAATCTTGAGTATTTCCATTGCGGCTTATGAAAACAATAATTATTCATTATTGATTATGATATATTATATATGTATATTAATGTTACTGTAGAATAGCGGGGTATAACACTATTATTATAATAAATAATAACATTAATAATTATAGCTATTATAATTATTATACTATCGATTGATAAATTCGACAGGAAAATAACAGGCTTTCCTAGGTGTCTGCACCAAAGGAACAGAACACGCCCTCAGTCCCCAGCAGAGCTGAACGCCTGGTTGCTGTGGGTCAGCCTCCTGCCGTGGATCCAGAGACTCTGCCCCGGGGACGACTTACCCCGTGTGAGGACGAGGGTCCCTGACGCGATCCCGCTCGTGAGGTTCCACAGGCAGGTTTTCTTCTAGCAGCACCGGCGTCTCCTGGGCTCGGAGTCATTCCTGGAAAGAGGAATAGCAATTGTTAGCAGCAAACGGCAGCTGCAATGATGTTGAAGACCAGAATACTTAACAAAAATACTGCTATTTTCCCGTATGTGTGTTGCGGGAGAACTTGTCAGACTACGATAATACGCAGGGAACATATTTATCTCTAAACCACAGCTTTCACAGCTTTTGCCTCAGGAGAGCAGGGCAGGGACAGCTTTGTGCAGTGGTTCAGTCTCCCTGTTGCCAAGCTGGGCCATAAACGTAGGAGCTGCTTTTCAACGGAGATGTTTGAACAGGACAAGTTTTCAAAGAAACTGAGGAACTGTGTAACGCGGCAGCTAACCCGGGCTTTTTATTGGTAATATCGCAGCTGCAATCGAGTGCGTGCACACACACACACACAGAGCCCTCTGCAGCAGGGTTTGTGCCCCGTGCCCGCTCGGCCGTGCACTCAGCGTTGGTAGGTATTTGGTTTCTATTGCCAAAACCGTCAGCTCGTCCTCCCACCACCGCTCAGGCACATGCAGCACCAAGCAGGCAGGCGTTTAGCTGAGTTTTCGCCTGTTGGGGACAAGTCACCACTGGAAGGGCAAAAATAAAATAAAATAAATAAGAGCATCCTTCTAAGAGCTGCTTTTATTTCGAAATGGCTGCTCTCAGTCACCCATTTCCCAGGTTTGAAATCAGGCTCGGTCCAGGGAAAACCAGGACGGGCTCTTCTTTATTGTCCTTGCTGTTAGGGTTATTCTGAGCCCAGGGAGAAGGAAACCTACTGACGTCGGTGTCGTAGAATCATAGAATCACAGAATCATAGAATGGTTTGGAATGGAAGGGACCTTAAAAATCATCCAGTTCCACCCCCCTGCCACAGGCAGGGACACCTCCCACCAGACCAGGCTGCTCAAAGCCCCATCCAACCTGGCCTTGAACCCTTCCAGGGAGGGGGCATCCACAGCTTCCCTGGGCAACCTTTGCCAGGGCCTCACCACCCTTAGCGTGAAGAAATTCTTCCTGATGGCCGATCTAAATATTCCAGTTTAAAGCCATTCCCCCCTCATCATATCACTACTTAATCTTGTAAGAAGTCCCTCACCAGCTTTCTTGTAGCCCCTTCAGGCACTGGAAAGCCGCTATGAGATCTCCCCCAGAGCCTTCTCTTCTCCAGGCTGAACAACCCCAACTCTCTCCGCCTATCCTCACATCAGAGGTGCTCCAGCCCTCTGACCATCTTCGTGGCCTCCTCTGGACCAGTTCCAACAGTTTCGCATCCTTCTTAAGTTTGGGATTCCAGAACTGGACACAGAACTCCAGGTGGGGGCTCAAGGAGTATCACCTCCCTCACCCTGCTGGTCATGCTTCTTCTGATGCAGCCCAGGACACGGTGGCCTGCTGGGCTGCGAGCGCACATGGCTGCTGCTGTTTGTCCAGCCAAGAGAAGGAGGTGTTTACTGCGAAGGAGTGCTACACACGCACATACTCAACGGTTCTCCCGGGGGCTGCCGCACCGCCTCCCCTCTCCAGAGTCTTTCCCGCCGGCTCCCTGCAGTTCCTGCTCTCCCTCGGCTCCGCGCCGAGCCGCCTCCAGCCTCCCCGGAGTCCGGCGAGGGCGAAGATGCGCCCCCAGGACCTGACCCACTCCGCGCTCCTCGCACCGAGGTACCGCACCCCGAGGGTAGGGGAGGTGAAGGGGAGGGACACCCCCCCACATAGCCGCTCAGAGATCAGGGGGACTTGCCCAGCACCGGCTGTCGGGGGGCCCAACATCACCTGCCGGGGGGGCTCAGTACTGGCTGCCGGGGGGCTCAGCACCCCTCCGGCAACCGAGGGACTCAGCACTTGCCCTCGGGGGGCTCAGAACTGCCTTTCGGGGGGCTCAGCATCTCTCCGGCTGCCGGGGGTCAACAACCCTCCAGCCGTCCCCGGCAGGTTGATCCCGGATTTCTAGCACTCCCGCTGCTCCCCCGGCTCCCCGCACCCTCCCCCCAAAACCTGACCTTTCAAAGCGAAGACGAAGCGCTGGTGCACGGCGGGGCATGGAGGGGGAGCAGGTCGGGGGGCAGGAAAAAGTTAATTCCCCGTTTCGGTTACCGGCGCGGGGAGACGAGATCCGCTTTTTTTTTATTATTATTTTTTTTTTTCGCTCCGCTGCGCAACGGCCCCGCGTTGCGTTCAAATGACCATGTGACAAGGAAATAGCTGCTCGCCCGGGCCAATACTGGCCTGCGCTTTTAAAGCGGCAGGGATCCGCTAGCCGCCTCCTCCCCTCCTCCAGTTCCTCCTCCCGGGATTCTAACGCAGTCCCCGGGAGGGGGGCGCGGGGCACCCGTAGCCCTCCCCCACCCAGGGGTTAGTATGTCCCGAGGGGAGCGCGGTGCAAAACCAACCAAGCAACTGAAAAAAGGAAAAAATACAAACCCCACACGAAACAACACAGTCCCGCCAAGCGGAGCGGGAGGCGGCGTGTTTGGAGGGGACAGGGAGGCGGGCAAGGACGTGTCGCCAAGGCTTTATTTGAAAGCGGGGGAGCGCCCTGCGATTGGCCGCCCCCCCCCGCCGTGGGGGGGGGGCTCCTCGGAGTGAGCCGGTGGGAGGGGACCGGAGCCGGCGGCCTCCCCCCCATCCTCCGCACCCGGTCCTCCTTCTCCCGCTTTCGAGGCGGGAGCCATCACCGGGGGAGGCGTTTAAGGGCGGGGGGAGGGGGGAGGTGAGGCGAAATGGGGAGTCGGATTTAGTCAAAACGGAAAAGAAAAAAAAAAAGAAGAAGAAGAAAAAAAAGACGATAAAGTCCTCTCCAATGAATGGAGGGTGAGAGGGCCGATTCGCCGGAGGCGCTCCGCCGGGGAGGTATTTCTGGCGCGGCGCAGCAGGGGCTGACTCGCACTCATGCCCCCCCGGATAAGGTGCACGGTGCGGTTCGGGCGCGCGGGCAGCGTGCGCCGGGCCTGGGCGCTCGGCCGGCGCGTCCTCCGCGGCGTCGTCGGGGCGCTGGGCCCGCGCCGACCACCGCGCCTGGCCCTGCTGCTCGTGCTGCGGCGGAGCCCGCGGGCAGCCGCCAGCACAGGTACGGGAGGGAGCGGGGCTGCTCGGGGCGGCGGGGGGCGCAGGGTCGCGGGCGGCTTGTACAGGAGGGGGGCTGTTGTTCATCTTTTTTCTCTTCTCCTCTCTCTCTCTCCTCTCCTTCCCCCCTTCTCTCCCCTCCTCCTTCTCTCCCCTCCTCTCTCTCTCCTCTCTTCTTTTTTTTTTTTTTAAACTCAGTAGGAAACGACATGTTCTTGAAAAGTAACTGCAGCTTATTCCTGCCCTCTTTTTTCGCCCCCTTAAGAAGTTTTTCTTTTCGTTTTCTTTGTGGCCAATGGAGAAAAAATGAACCCACCATCCCTTACCAGCCCTCTCAGGCAGTTCCTTGCGAACAAGGAACATAACTATTGCTCTGAAGAGAGAAAATGGCCACTGTTTTCCGAGCGTGCATTTCTTTCCAGTGTTGTAAATAACAGTGAGATACGGTGGCCTACTTTGCCTTCCCTCAACTGTCGTGTAAATATGCGCAATAATGTCAGAGCGGCCGAGCAGCCTCAGAAAGAGTAATTACAATATAGGCGAATAAAGGATCTTGAGAGACATCCGAGGTTCAGGCGGTTTTAGAGACTTTTTCCTTATTGCAGAATGTAAATTCGGGTTGTTGTGGATCTACAGGGTGCAGCTTAGGCCTCGATCATTACACATAACTAAAAGTATACTGAAAAATAAAGCAAATATTAATTTTGACGAGTATTTGAGGGCTATTCTGCAAAATCCTCGTAGAGGGTCACTAGGTGCCCACAATCTCTTCTAATCCAGAGCACAGACTGAAGAAGAGAGGTAGAAGAGAAAGAACATAGAAATATATGCCTGAAAATATCTACATAAATAGAGATTATACGTATTTATACATATAAATATATATGTAGAAGAAAAGTAAACCCTTCAAGCTATAGAACTCGAGGTGTGAAGATTAAAAAATTCTCAGTTTGCCTGCTCCAGTGTCTGGTTAGATGTCTTTTAGCGCTTTTTGAATATCAGATGTAGGGAGATACACTTGTGTGTGTGTATGTATATAAATAAGAAATAATATCCAGTTTTCCTTGTTACCCTCAAATCTGTCCTTTCTTGCATTTCTAGTAGGCCTAATTTTTTTTCGTCTTACACTAAATGGAGAAAAAGAAAGTATAAACTCTTGCTGACCTCACATGCACAAATTTCGAATGTAAAACACAGAAATTAAGGTGATAATTATCTTGAAGTAATTTCACTGTATCAAGGACAAAATCCTCTCGTGGATCAGGCAGCGTGATAATTATTTTCTCTGTTTCCACAGTAGCTTTAAGCACTGTTACACCCTTCCCCCCCTCCCTCCCCGAGATTTTCATCAGGGAAATGGAGTTCTAAAATGCCAGCTAGGTCTGAAATCGTCACTGAAATGTGCTGAAAATCTTATTCTGAAGGGGCTGGTGAGCGGTCAAGCAAGGGTGTCTGTTTAATCTAAAAAAGGACGGATTTTTTCTTTTTGCCTAACCATATTCCTTTTGTAATAGGATGTAACAAAATTACAGTCACAAAAGTAAAATGCTTAGGTATTTCGGCAGCTCAGAGACTCCGAACTCCAAACCCACAGTTTTTCGGACCACAGTCTGAAAGCAGGAGGGTGGCTTCATATTCATATTAGATAGAATTTTGTTGGGGGGGGGGGGGGAAATAATTTTTGGTAATAAAGAGAAAACAGCTCTTTTTGCCCTTAGTTCCTATATATAGAGACGGATCCTATTCTCAAGCTTTGTTCAAAATTAAATTACTTGATGAAATAAACGGAACAAAGCAAAATTTAACGCTCCTCGAGCAGTCTTAGAGACTCTTTAATTCAAACAGAGTCCACGAGGCTGCTTCTAAACCCCAAGAGAACCTGAGACGGGGCAAGTCCGACATCCACCTACCCGGGCAGTAAATCGAGCACCACTGTGACACATTTGTCTTGCAGCATCTAAACCTATGAGAGATTTTATTTGTTTTTCTTTTTTGTGTGTGTGTATTTATTTGTTATTTGCCTTTTCTTTGCTATTCGATTTTTAAGTAAGGGAGTAACTTGCCTGTCGAATGTCTAATTACCTTCTGTAAACTGCTAGGTGATTACCTAGGGCAGTCAGTTTGTTTTACTTTCTGATGACTCCTTAACGCAAAGCAAGGAACAGAAAAAATATGCATCTATTTTTTTCTGCAAGTTTTTAAAGAAAAATATGAAAATACCTAGGATTATTTTCACAGCTATTTAGGGCAGCATCTTGCGTTCAGAAGTGTGCTCTGCACAATTTTACATCGTATATTTTGGAAAACAGAAACCAAACTACTTATTCTTTATTGTTGCAGGTTGCTGACTTCTGGGGGTTTTTTTGTTGTTGTTCTTTTTGTTTGTTTGTTTTGTCGTAATTTTTATGTTCATAAGAAACACTTAAGGCACAACATCTAAAGGTCTAAAATGAAGGTGCGAAATTTTCTTGTTCTTACCCAATATCTGTAATTAGAATAAATATTTTTGCACCAATACTGGCATTGTAAGCCGAAGGGTAGAAGGATACTGTTCAATTTTTTCTTTTCTTCGAGTTTGCTTCATTTTTAGCATAACTCCAAACTTCTGCCTTCCCCCCCCCTTAATTGTAAATCAGGGTACTTCCATGCAATCCCTCCATTACAGCTTCCACCTCTGCCCCCCCGTGAGCCTTTTTTACCTATTTAGAGGCCAAGAAATCCCAATGTTCTGCTGTCTACAGTTTATCTCTTAGTAGTATTTAATTAACTCCCAAACTTTTTACCCAAATACTTGTTAGATGATAAAATAACTAACATAATTTTTTTTATTATTTATTTATATATTTGTTTGTTAGAAGGGTAGTACTTGCTGAGTTTTGAGCAGGGCATAAGATGGCTGCTTTTGGTAACTGAAAATTAGCTTTTCCGTCCTATATGCTATGATCAAAACATTTCAGAACAATTTGCAGGATTGCTTTATTGTAGTATTGAAAATGGATCTGTTTTCAGTGTCAGAGATCTGTATTGCTGAACACTGACTTTTAAAAAAGAAATAAGAGCATAAATATGAGATATGAAGACTGCTTAATGTGGATGGATTTTTGGGGGGGCGCAAGGGGAAGTGATGTCTGCAGTAAAGTTTTTTTTGGGGAGAAGGTGATTTCTTCTCCCTTCTCCCAAGATGCAAGTGTGATACAAAGGCTGCTTTCAAAGCACATTAGGACAGGCTTGTCTACTATTTCCCTAATTTCAGATGTGTCCAGGTGTTATTATGTCTTGATTAATTTGAGGTCGTGTGTTGGTACCAGAATTGTGCAAAACAGAGTTTGCATTTGTGGGGGGAAAATTCGTGTGATTTCAATAATGTGTCGGTTTAATAGTCCAGGAACTTGATAAGTGATGTGGAGGGTCAGTAATCGTTAGTAACGGACCGTATTTGTTGTTTGACACCATTCTGCAATTCCGCAGTTCATAACAGAGTTTACCAGAGGTAGACATGCAGGCAGGCCGTCTGACCCCTCTAGTCTTCACTTACAAATACGTTGATGTTTGAGTGTATGATTTTTTTTATATATACACTTACATACTCACGAAAAGACACATACATTTATTTATACACACAGAGAGATGTATAAAATCTACTATCAATACTGAAAGCAAGATTAGCCACCGATAATATGCAATGCTGCTTCGCCTCACTACTCATTTTAAGTTTTAAACCAGCTAACATTACAAGCCAAGGAAGTTTTATCTTTTTTTCAAAGAGTGCACGGAAGACTGGAGGGCACTTTGCCTGTTGGGTAGAGGAGACTTCCCTTCTAATTCCTTAGGCCTTATGAACTTAAAAAAAAACCCACTTTTAAACTCTGGGGTTTGATTTTTTGATTTTTTTTTTTAAATTATTATTTATAACTCACCAGCCCTGGGGGCCGCTCTGCATCATGCGCTGCAACGAACCCACAGTGCGTGGGTGCCACAGCAGGCATACCAACCTTACCCAAGCCCCTTTCAAACTTCTCCCTCTGCTCTTGCAGCGCCGTTTTGCTCTAGAAATCTCGCAGGGAATGCTCAGAAAGTCCCCAAATGAGGACATTTCGGTGAATCTCTGACTTGTCTGCGCGGCATGGGTTTATGTTTATTTCTCCTCATTCAAGAAGAGCTTTGTCTTTCGGCCCTTGGTACTCGTGGACACAAAACTGCTTTTTTGGGGAAAAGGCAATTTCACCACGCCGGGCTGTTCGTGTGCCCCGGTGGCGGGGGGCGGGGAGCTCATGCTGAAGGGAGCAAAGGTGCACCCGCACCGGGCGGCGATCGCATCAGTTTTCCGCAATTAGAAAGAGGAGATTAGGAAGCTGCCATGGGGCAGGAAGGGGGAAACAATCCCCTAAAAAACTTCCTTAATCTGTTTTCTGCGTTTGCTCCCTTCACTGTCCGGTCTCAGCCGTGCGTTTCAGAGCGTTCTGCGGGAGCCTTTACCTCCCTTCTCCTTCGCCTCGGCCCTTTTCCAGGTCTGCCCATGGCTTGGAGGTGGCGGGACAGCCTTGGAGCCGCGCATCCCCCGCGCCGGGGCCGGTCCCCTCTCTTGGCGGGGGTGGCGCTGGTGGCGGGTGGCGGGGGGCCGGCGGCGGGGAGCTGCGCGCTCCAGGAGGGATGGACGGGAGGGAGGAAAGAAGAGGGAGGAGTCAGGTGCTTGGTTTTTTTGTTGCCAGCGGCAGGGCTACCGGGCTGGAGCTTATCCCGGCCGGGTGCCGCCGCACTTTTCCCTGCCCGCTCCGGGGTGAAGCGATCCTTTGCTCTCGAGTGCCATTACGTGGATCGCAGGCTTTCTGCGAGCACGGCTCCCTCTCTTATCCTTGCCGCCCGCTCCTCGCTGGCAGTGAGGCGGGCGGACGGACCCCAGACCCACCGCTCGGAGAAGCTCGGGGCGGGACAGCCACCCCCCGCCCCACCCCCCCTCCGGAGGCAGAAGCCAAACGCGGCCCCGGCACAAGAGTCCCTCTCTGCCCCGCTCTCCCCCAGCTCGAGATAACGGCGTCCCACTTGGAGCAGCCCCGGCAGCGCCGAGGAAGTCTTTTACCGGTGCGGGCTGCCTTCATACCGCTCCCCCGCCCACCCCACCTGCGACGAGGGGAAGGGTAGGGGTCGCCGGACTGCAGACTCCTATCCCATCTCACCTCTATCCCACCCCCGTCCCTTTCCTTCTCCCACATTGACAGCTCCCCCGGAGGAAGCCTCCTCGACCTCCGGGGTGCTAGGGGGACGTGTGGAATCGCGCTCCACCGCGGGGCTGCCGAGCTACCCCCCAGCTCTCTGATTGAGGATTGGGCTGCTGGCACCCTCTGTCTCCCCCTGTGCCCCTCAGGCCGCCTGGTCTGCGCTCCCCTCCCCGCTTGGATCCGGGGGGTGGGATGCTGCAGTCCTGCCCCGCCCGGGATGTGGCGGGGGGCGGGGGCCGCCTGTCCCCGAGCGGGGGGCTGGGGGGATGGGGAGAGGAGGAGCTGCGGCGCGCGAGGTCCTGGGCAGGGGAGAGGGAAAGGCAGGAGTGGCCGTGCGGTTCGTGCCGTCTGGGGGCGATGGAGGAGCCCCCCCAGGGCGACAGTGACCGGCTGTGCACCGCCGCCGCCCGCGGGGACCGCGAGGAGGTGCGGAGGCTTCTGGACGCGGGCGTGGATCCCAACGGGACCAACTCCTTCGGGAGGACCCCGCTCCAGGTACGGAGCGCCGGGGGCTGGGGGGGGCGGGGAGGGGTCCTCTGCCACGCTGGAAGGAGGAATTTCGGAGTCTGAATGAGTTTTTGTTGTTATCTGAGTACCACCGGTCGCTTCTCTGTGTCCTCGCCCTCCTGCGAGGTGGAGTTCAGGGGGGCATCGCTGGCAGCAAACGAATTATGCTAGGGGCCACTCAGAGAGAGAATCGAGGCTGCAAAATCCACTTCCAGATGTGTTCGGGGAGCTGACTGCGTTCCGATCAACTTTTCTTGTTTATCTGTTTTCTTTAAATATGGCCTTAGTGGATATTTTTCTCCAAGGAAATCGAAGCGGGGTCCCTCGCTGGTACTGTCATATCAAAGAATGCCGTGGAACACGGTGTAGAAGTTGTCACCTAGTAGAAATTGTCACTTGAAACTAGGTGTTTATTAGTAGTTGTCACTATTATTAGTGGTATTTTTATTATTCACAATTCATCTATGGTGGTAGTATTAATCAATAGATATTATCAGCAGTAGTGCATAATGGAGTTGCTTTCCAGTGATTTTGAGAGCTAGAAGTGTGTCATATTAATCGACATAATTGAGCTGAAAATTTTTAAATGCTCACTGAACAATTAATGTACTATGATTTAAACTGGAGTTGTGTAACTCATGCAAAGGTTTCCTCGAATTGTCGTTTGTATTCAGCTTAGCTGGGGAATCATTGAACATATTTTAATCAAAGCTGAACACCCATTTTAGTCCTTGTATTTCATATGGAAAAGGAAATATTTTTTCCTAGATTAAGTTACTGAAAAAGGCACTAAGAAATATATTGGTTTTTTTTCTGTTGTAGATTCAAATTCTAGATGAGAAGTGTCTCCAAATTGTTGTGATTTTTTTGTCTTGTCTTCCCTCATTTCAGAGTGAGACTAAGTTCTGTTTCCCTCACCAACACTTTGCAAAATGGCTGCCACTCTGGTGTGTGCACTTTCTTAATCTTTCTGGAAAACATAGCCTCTATAGGAATTTATAAATCATGAAATTTATAAGCATTTTTGCATTTCTACATAAATAAAACCGCATATTTGTAGTCCATAACCGAATTCTCTCGAGAAAGGAAATAATGAAAAAATCCTGTTGTCTCAGGTTATTTTCTACAGTGTTAAGTCTCAAATTATGGAGGTTAAAATTCTGTTGAAAATAGCCAGGAGAAAGCAGGAAGTAAAACCCCAGGTGTCACTGTATTTTGCTTGTTTGCTGATTTTGTTTGATTGGTTCAGGTTTGGTTTTGTTCAGTCGTGGGTGATGAGACCCTGCCAGAAGTTTCTGCTTTTGGTTTAGCTGCACAGTGACGCTGGGGTTCAGCAGGGAAGTTCGGTGCAGCATAACCCGTGGGTGCTCAACAGCTTTCCTTACTCCGGTGAGAAGCAGCACAGGTTTAGTTAGAGATGAGAAAGACAGAAAAGGCTCGATTCATATCTCAGGATTGGGGAAATCCACACGGGGCACCGAAAAGAGTCAAACCACTGCCAAAAGAACAACCCAGCTGCCTTGCCCGGCTGCGCTTGGTGCACAGAGAGCTGTGGTGTTCACTGATAGATCAGCAACGGGTTTACAGTGGCCGGAGGCTTAATGCAAGGCTCCTCGAGGCTGTCACAGAGTACACAGAGTATGTATATAGATAGATTCTGTGTATATATATTGTGTATGTACACACATGTTGTGGTATAATGAATGGTACATATAAATGGTATATATATCGTGTATATATATGTACACACATATATGTATATATAATATTTATATGTGCACATACATATGCCCAAAATTTGTATGTGTGTACACAGTGTATAAGTGTGTACACTCTTGTGTGCATGTTATATGTAGACACACACCACAAATACCATGCATACATGGTATATATAAATGGTATAAATAAATGGCATAAATATTGTGTATATGTATGTACACACACATATAACTTTATATATGCAAATAATACAAATATAAGCAAAAATAAATACACAATATACACATATACACAATATTTATGCCATTTATTTATGCCATTTATATATACCATGATAAATATAGTACTTGTGGTGTGTGTCTGCATATAACACGCACACATGCCTATACACATATATACTGTGCACACACGTGTACACACACATAAATACACATATACACAATATGTGTACATTCATATACAGTATACATATACACAGTATTTATATGTGTGTGTGTGTGTTACATGCACACACCATAAGTACAATATACCCCATGGTATATATAAATGACATAAATATTGTGTATATTCGTGTACATACATGTACACAATATTTGTATGTGTGTTCATGTGTGTGCACAGAATACACGTGGGTGCATGTGTGTGCATGTTATATTCAGAGACACACCACAAGTACCACATGTACCACGGTACACATGAATGGTAGCACAACAGAACGTACAGGCATGTAGTACCAAGTCTGGAAATCACACGCACCATAGCTAATAATTTTATTTTATCACAGAATCCCTCAAGCTGGAAGGGACCCGCAAGGATCATTGGGTGTGGACTGGCACGGCTCACAGCTGTGCGCAGCTGGCACAGGGAAATTCTGCCACAGCTGCTGTGTCCTCGCGGGGACCTGCAGGGGCACCTTGGAGGTGGAATGGCTTTAAATTGGAAGGGGGAAGATTTAGATTAGACATTAGGATGAAATTCTTCACGATGAGGGTGGTGAGGCGCTGGCACAGGGTGCCCAGGGCAGCTGTGGATGCCCCCTCTCTGGAAGTGTTCAAGGCCAGGTTGGATGGGGCTTTGAGCAGCCTGGTCTGGTAGGAAGGTGTCCCTGCCCGTGGCAGGGGGCTGGAACTGGACGACCTGACCTTTAAGGTCCGTTCCAAGACAAACCGTTCTATGGTTCTGTGATTCTGCGAATCTATGATTCCTTGATTCTGTGCCTTGTCGCGGGTTCCTGCGGGGATGCCGCCGGGAGAAAGACGTCCCCCGCTCCCCGGCCCCCCCTCCTCGCTGTCGGCTCCTGTTGCGGAGCAGCTCCGCAGCCCCCGGCCCCGCAGCCCCGCTGCTCCGCGGCGCTGACGCTGTGTCTCCCCGCAGGTGATGATGCTGGGCAGCCCGCGGGTGGCCGAGCTGCTGCTGCAGCGCGGAGCCGACCCCAACCGCCCGGACCCGCGCACCGGCTGCCTCCCGGCCCACGACGCGGCCCGCGCCGGCTTCGTGGAGACGCTGGCGGCGCTGCACCGCGCCGGGGCCCGCCTCGACCTGCCCGACGCCCGCGGCCGCCTTCCCCTCGACGTGGCGGCGGGGGGCCCGCACGGACCCGTGGCCCGGTACCTGCGGCACCCGCCGCCCCGCGCCGCTCCGGGGGCTGGGCGGGACGCTCCGGGGGCTGAGCGCTGAGCTGCCCCGCTGCCGCTGCCCCCTCCCCCCGAGCTAGCGGCGCTCCAAGGATCCCGGCTGTCGAGGCGGATTTGCTGCCCCCCTGAGCTCCGCCCGCGCCCCCGTCCCGCTTCTGCGCTGATACATTTTTCCAGGAAAAAAGTGGAAAGAATCACAACGCGCCCTCCCCGCCGGCGGGCAGAGGACAAGCAGTAAACGGTTTTGCCGTACTCCAGGAGATTAAAAAAACAAACCAAACCAAATCAAAATCCAATACTCCACACCCCCCCCCGCCAAAAGAAACCTCCAAATAATTCGTCGTTTTCTCCTTCACTCATTTGTAAATTGATGCATTTTGGAGAAGTGAGAACGGCCCGCTTCCCTCCGTGGCTCACTAGATGTCCTGCAAGCCCGCCTCCATCTCCAACAGAGCTTATTCACCACGGTTCCGATTTTATTCATTATCGCAGAATCCTGGAGAGCTTCACATTTCAGTAATACCTTAATATCAGTTTACACAGGGCTGCGAAACAGTGAACACTTGAGGCATCCCATTCACAAATTTAATCCGTCTTCAAATCTTCTCCCTTCACCTCGCTCAGCTAAGAAAGTCTTCAAATGTCTAACATCGTTTGAACTTACAATTTGGGGACTACTATGAATATTTTGTATAGATGTATTCAGAGAAGGCTGTTCATGTGATAAACCAGTTGGCAACTGTTTGGCTCCTGTGCACTTCTAACATTTGGAGGTAACCCATTCATTCCGAAGACCTGGGCAACGACCTCGGTATTCTTAAAACAGCTTTTCGGGTCTTTAAACGGTCATTTGAAAACAAAAACAAATGAACGAGCTTGGTTATAAATCCGAATCTCTTCACTCGCATTGCCTCTGCTTTTCCTACGCGATTTCCATTCACCCGATGTTTGTACGCTTGGCTAAGAACCTTTTACGATTCGACAGCAAAATATTAAAAAGATTGGCTTCAAAGGAAACAAACCTTGTGTTCAGCTATTAAACGGTCCTGCATGCAGCACTACCCAGCGTTGTGCGATGTTATTTTTTTCGGCTTTGTTCATGGCTTACATTTTCGTGTCTGTGCATAAATACATACACACAGCATACACACGCAAGTCGAATACACGGGGCTTTTACTTTTTACAAGGGTTTGTAGTGATAGGACGAAGGGGAATGGCTTTAACCTGGAAGTGGGAAGACTTAGATTAAACATTAGGAAGAAATTCTTCACGATGTGAGAGGTGAAGCACTGGTACAGGGTGCCCAGGGAACATGTGGATGCCCCCTCCACCTCCCTGAAAGTGTTCAGTGTTGGATGGAGCCTGGAGCAGCGTGGTTTGGTGGGAGGCATCCCTGCCCATGGCAAGGGGGGTGGAACGGGATGGGTTTTAAGGTCCCTTCTGACCTAAACCATGCCATGACTCTATGATTCTGTTGGTTATACACAGATGTGAACTACTCACACACACTCGAGTTAGAAACACCCCTGAAAAGTCTTAATTTCCTTATTTAGAACAACACTTACAGGGCAACAGGGAAGCTCAGCTGCCCTCCTTGCTTCTGCATGACTTTACATTTCTTTAAAAGCAGAAGATTTTTTTTCTCTTTTCCTGCTTAAAACCCGGTGTCAAGCACACACTGCACTATAAGGCACCACGGCTACATAACTGTGCCTGAAGGCTATTTTCCTATTCCAGCAGATGCGTTCGTATTTTTGTTGCCCGTGCTTGGGAGCCCAGGACAGAGGTCGGGAGGAAGAAGGGCTCCGATACCGTGTCATTTCGCTTGTAGTTTACCAAGCAACGGCTTTTTGCCGCTAATTTCTTTATAATAGAAGGCGAGCGGCAAGGAATACCACCTTTCCCTAAAAAAAAAAAATAAAAATTTTCCTCGCTCTTTGGGATCCAAACCGCGACGGAACCCTCTCTCAAAGGGTGTTTCGCGGCCGGCGGAAGAAGTGCCGGCAAATCGATGTGGGGAGAGGGCAGGGTGGGTGGGACGAATGTGGTTCTTTGACCCTTGGTTCCCCCCTGGCTTGCGTTCAGGCAGGAGCCCACTCTCAGCCTTGTGATGCTTGGGCCTGAGGGCAGGTATGGGTCCCACCTGCGGAGCATTCCTGCCCTCTCAACTCCCCAGTGCAGCCCAGCCCACAGACGACGCACCACATGAGTCTCCTTCTAAGTCCCTTTGGAAACACGGCATGGGGGCAGCATTCACACTGGAATGCCCACAGCGTTTCCACGCAGCTTCTCCCCACCTGGTAAATAGAATGTGACTTTCCCACGGGCTTTGACCTTGGAGCTGTCGAAGCCCAAAAATTCTTTATGGAGTCACCTGAAGAGAAGAGGATGATGAGTTTTTGGGATGTAGTTGCATACAATGATTTCAGAGGTGGTGTTAAGTGAGGTATGTGACTGAGCAGACAAAGTCGTTCACCAGACTGAGTGACTCTCCTTTTACTGCTGTCACAATGAATAAGGAAGCAAAGGAAGAATTCACGCTACTTAGGAAAGTATAGAAAATGATTTTTCCCTCCAAATGTCCAGCCCAACCTATTTGAAAAAATATTCACAAAATGTCATTAAAAAGTTAGGTAAACACACAGGACTAGCAACTTTTGCAGCTTTGCTTTCCTGTCATAAATGTTCACTCTTTGGACCAGGAGCCAGCGGCAGTGTGTGTCACAAAGCACACTTCAATTATATGTGAACACCAACATCTGAATAATTTGACTAGATATTTTCCACTGTGGGGTCCTCTCTCAAGATTTTAATTTTTAAATAAAAATACCTTCAGCTGTAATGACACATAAACCCCAGTGTTTTCTATTACACATCCTGGAAATGCTCTTTGAGGATATGACTCCCAAGTCTTAAAACAGGCATCATCACCTTTAAATTTGCCTACATTTACCATAGTTTATTGTGTCTAAGAGTCCATAGGCTTTGCATATTGTGTTCACAGTCTTTGAAAGATTTACAGAAGTGAAAAACAAAATGCATTTTAGGAGAGTAAGTCTTCACCTGACCTTGCCTAGGCTACAGGTGTGGAGATACATTAACTTCACTGCATACTTACCAAGAAAATAAGCCTCAAGCACTGTGAGTCTTAGGAGGGAAATGGAAGTTCTCTGAGCCTTCATTGAAGTAAGTGAAGAATTTGAAGATGGGATAGGTAAGCCACAGGAGCCGGTGACAGAGGAAGGACCTCTGAAGACATTTATATCATACAAGAATATGGTGGGGCAATCACACGCACCAGCAGAGATGAAGGACCATGTACACAATGGTTATAGAGATTTTTTTAAAATCAGGTCTAAATCAGTCCTATTCTGACACTTAGTGGAATAATCCTTCCTTCCTTCCTTCCTTCCTTCCTTCCTTCCTTCCTTCCTTCCTTCCTTCCTTCCTTCCTTCCTTCCTTCCTTCCTTCCTTCCTTCCTTCCTTCCTTCCTTCCTTCCTTCCTTCCTTCCTTCCTTCCTTCCTTCCTTCCTTCCTTCCTCCCTTCCTCTCTTCCTCCCTTCCTCCCTTCCTCCTGCCTCCCTCCCTCCCCAACCCTGTATCCAAGGTTCAAGGATAGAGCTGATTCCACTGTCCCTCTGACATGCACTTTAATGGGAAAGAAGCTCCTACCATCACCCTTTTTCTCCTGGCTTACCTTGCTGGCTTGCTTTCAGGCAGATGTGAAAGAGTGATTTTAAATGTTTGACCATGGTACGAAAACAAATAAAATGTGTTTCAGAACCTTCTTGCACAGTGGATACAAGTCCATACTAAAGATGCTTCCTATAAGGCACTGATTAATAAAACACAAATTCTAAGGTAAAAATAAAAGATTTCCATGAGATCAAATGTCTTCCTTCTTGTGCCAGTGGAACCATACTGCAGAAAGCCAAACAACTGGACAGACTTCATGTGTACTCTAAAGCACACTTCTCTTACTATAGGCATTATACTTGGTTCCATAAGTTGTCAAATCCGAGGACTGAACATTGTGCCCAAAATTGATTGATTTTTCTTTTCAAGGTGCACAAAGAAATGACTATATATATTTTTTTTAACTCATATTGTTCCCTTAAGCAATGCTGTGGACATTAAGCACTGTGGACATTAAGACATCCTACAAATCATCCATAGAACCATACACACTATTACGACTTACGCACGTACCTAATTTGCACATATACTCCTACTGTGACTGTTTTCAGCAAAGGTTCATGCAATTCTGTTCACTAATAGCAAGGCAAACTTTCGCTAAATGTCAAGCTGAATAATTTAATGCTAAATAATGTGCAGAAGAAACCTTATCCAATGAGGAATGCCTGCCCTAAGGCAGAACATTTGAAAATACTGAGGTGTATGTATCCAAAAAGAACTTCCTGCAAAGAGAATAGTCCAGCAAGCTGGTTCACAAAAACTATATGCAGAGTTCATTGTTGCATTTCACATCAGTCAACAGTAATTTCTGGAACATTCTGGTTTACATTGCCATGGAAAATACAGATCATTTTAATTTAGAATGGAGAAACTTCTTGATTCTACTCAGATTTATTCCACATAAATTGAAATCATTCTGTTTTCTGATATTGCTGCTAACACCACAGGCACTTACCTTGCTCTGCCCTGAGTCGAAGATTCGTAGAGTCATTTACACCAGTCTAAGTTTTCTGAAAGCAGGTTATGTATTCAGTGGTAACTGCAAGAGCAATAATCACAGAATAACAGAAGTGTTTAAGTTGGAAAAGAACTTTAAGATCAGGTGCCACTGTAAACCTAACACTGCCAAGCCCACCCAAATCATGTCCCTAAGCGCATTTATATAGCTCTAGGCACAGGGAGTCAACCAATTTCCTGGGCAGCCTTTTCCAGTTTAACTCTTTTGGTGGAGAACTGTTTCCTAATATCCAGTCTAAATCTCCCTTGGCACAACTTGAGGCTGTTTCCTCTTGGCCTGTTACTTGTTACCTGGGAGAAGAGACCAATACCTGCCTCTCTACAACCTCCTTTCAAGGAGTTGTAGAGGGTGATAAGGTCTTCTCTCAGCCTCATTTACTCTAGACTATACAACCCTAGGTCCCCTAGCAGCTCTCCATAACACCAGCGCTCCAGCCCCTCCTCAGTCTTCATTGCCCTTCTCTGGACATGCTGTAGACCCTCAGTATCTTTCTTGTACTGAAGGGGCCAAACCAACACAGGATTCAAGGTGTGGCCTCACTAGTGCTGAGCACAGGGGCCTGTTCCTACTGGCCACACTGTTTCTGGTACAAGCCAGGATGCTGTTTACCTTCTTGGCCACTTGGGCACACTGCTGGCTCATGTTCAGCTGCTCTTCCCCAAGCCGGTAGGACTGTATGGGGTTGTTGGAGCCCAAGTGTAGGACCCAACACTTGGCCTTATTGAACCCCATACAGTTGGCTTTGGTCCATCGATCCAGCCTGTCCAGATCCCTCTGTAGAGCCTTCCTGCCATCAAGTAGATCAAAACTCCCACACAACTTGGTGTTATCTACAGACTTACTGAGGGAGCACTTGATCCCCTCATTCAGATCATTGATAAAGACACTGAATAGAACCAGCCCCAACACTGAGCGCTGGGGAACACCACTTGTGACCGGCCACAAACTGGATTTAGCTCCATTCACCACAACTCTCTGGGCTCGACCAGCCAGGCAGTTTTTTACACAGCAAAGATTACGCCCTTCCAGGCCATGAGCAGCCAGTTTCTCCAGGAGAATGGGAAATTGTGTCAAAGACTTTACCAAAGCCTAGGTAGCAACATCCATAGGCTTTCCCTCATCTACTAAGCGAGTCACCTTGTCATAGAAGGAGTTCGGGTTAATTAGGCAGGACCTGCCTTACCTGAACCCATGCTAACTGGGCCGTATCACCTGGTTGTCATGCACATGCTGTGTGATGGCACTCAGAATGATCTGGTTCATAACCTTCCCTGGCATTGAGGTCAGGCTGACAGGCCTCTAGTTCCCTGGATCCTCCTTCCAGCCCTTCTTGTAGATCAGCATCACATTTCTAATCTCCAGTCAACTGGGACCTCCCTGGTTAGCCAGGACTGCTGGTAAATGATGGGAAGTGGCTTGGTGTGCACCTTCGCTGATTCCTTCAGTATCACAGTATCGCAGTATTATAAGGTTGGAAAAGACCTTTGAGATCATCGAGTCCAACCTATGACCCAACACCTACACCTACTCCTATTTATCAACTACACCATGTCACTAAGTGCCTCATCCAATTTCCCTTTAAACACCTTCAGGGACAGTGACTCCATCACCTACCCGGGCAGCGCATGCCAATGGCCAATCACCCTCTCAGTGAAGAACTTCTTCTTAATGTCAAGCCTAAACCTCCCCTGATGAAGCTTGAGACCGTGTCCTCTTGTTCTGTTGCCGGTTGCCTGAGAGACCAACCCCTGCCTGACTACAACCTCCCTTTAGGTAGTTGTAGAGAGCAATAAGGTCTCCCCTGAGACTCCTCTTCTCCAGGCTAAACAACCCCAGCTCCCTCAGTCACTCCTCATAGGGCTTGTGCTCCAGCCCCTTCACCATCTTCGTCGCTCTCCTCTGGACACACTCCAGCATCTCAACATCTTTCTCAAACTGAGGGGCCCAGAACTGGACACAGCACTCAAGGTGCGGCCTGACCAGTGCCGAGTATAAGGGGATGATGAACTCTCTAGTCCTGCTGGCCACACTATTCCTGATGCAGGCCAAGACAGCATTGGCCTTCTTTGCCACTTGGGCACACTGCTGGCTCGTGTTGAGTTTCCTGTCCACCAGCACTCCCAAGTCCCTTTCCGCTTGACTGCTCTCCAGTCACTCTGTCCCCAGCCTGTAGCTCTGCATGGGGTTGTTGTGTCCAAAGTGTAGGACCCGGCAGTTGGACTTGTTAAACCTCATGTTATTGGAGTCAGCCCATCTCTCCAGCCTGTCAAGGTCCCTCTGTAGGGCCCTCCTACCCTCCAGCAGATCGACACTTCCTCCCAGTACTCTCAGGTGGATCTCATCTGTCCCCATACACTTGTGCATGTTTAGGTGGAGTACCAAGTTGCTAACCATTTCCTCTTCCACTTCAGGGAGTGGGGTATCCTAGGAACAATTGGTGCTACTATTAAAGACTGAAGTGAAGAAGGCATTAAGTACCTTAGCTTTTTTCTCATCCTTTGTCACTATGTTTCCCCCTCACCCAATAAAGGACTGAGATTGTCCTTAGCCCTCCTTTTGGTGCTAATGTATTTATAGAAACATTTTTTTATTGTCTTTTACTGCAGTAGCTAGATTAAGTTTGATTTGGACTTTGGCCTTTCTAATTTTCTCCCTGTATAACCTCACTGCTTTTTCTTCCAAAAGTCATAAACTCTTTTTTTTTTTTTTTTTCCTGGGTTCCAGCAAAAGCTCTGTGTTCAGCCAAGCTGGTGGTCTTCCCCATTAGCTTGTCTTTTGGCACATGGGGACAGACTGCTGTCACACTTTCAAGACGTCCTCCTTGAAGAATGTCTACCTGGACTCCTTTGCCCTTCAGAGCTTCAGTCCTGAGGGACTCTGTCGGCCAGGCTTCTAAACAGGCCCAAGTCTGCCCTCTAAAGCCCAAGGTGGCAGTGCTTCTGTCCCCCCTCACTTCTCCAAGAACTGAGAATTGTCATTTCATAATTGCTACGTCCAAGGCAGCCTCCAGCCATCACATCGCTCACAAGTCCTTCTCTGTTTGGAAACAGCGGGTCCAAAGGGGTGCCTTCCCTGCTAGGATCTCTTATCAGCTTTGTTGGGAAGTTATCTTCCACATTACAGAAACCTCCTAGACTGTTTCCTTTCTGCTGTGTTGTATTCCCAACAGACATCTGGTAAATCAAAGTCTCCCAGAAGGACAAAGGTTTGCAATTGTGAGGCTTCTCCCAGCTGCTCAAAGAAAAATTCGTATGTTACTTCATCCTGGTTGGGTGGTCTGTAAGACACCCACCTGATGCTTACCCACAAACACTCAACCCTGTTGCCATCATCTTTAAGCTCTAGACAACGTAAACACTCCTAACATACAGAGCCACCTCACTGCCTCTCCTTTCTTGCCTGTCCCTTTTGAAGAGTTTATAGCACTGCAGCTGGGCAAGTCATCCCATCATGTTTCTGTGATGGCAACTGTATCAGTTTTCCTGCTGTGCAATGGCTTTCAGCTCCTCCTGTTTGTTGTCCAGGTTGCATGCATTGGTGTAGAAGCACTTCAGTTGGGGTCTTGGACACCCCTCAGTTCCTTTAAGGTGTTTCACTGGTGTTTCCCTCTTGGCTCCTACTACTTCAGTAGTCCTGGATCATCTCTGTAAATCTTCAAGTGTGTACCAGTATACCTAGCACGTCTCAGAGCAACAGAGTGAGGACCCTCACTAGCAGCCCATCCCTCTAACCTTGCCATATCATCTCTTCATTTGTCTTCAGCAAGCCTGATATTATTCCCCTTCAGGTCTAGTTTAAAGCTCTATCAATGAGGTCTTCAAGCTTGAGAGCAAAAACTCTCCCCTTTGAGAAAGCTGAATGCCATCTGATGCCAGCAAGCCTGGTGCCATGTAAGCCATGCCATCATAAAAAATACCCCAATAATGTTATTCCTTACTGTTTGAACAAAATTGAAAGGCAATAAAAACTACACATACAGAGCTGAGTGCTGGCTTTCTTACCTACACATAATCTTTTTACTCTCTTTCAGCAAAACCACCAAACTAGTGTTATTTTCTATCATACAGTTTAACGAAGACTGAGAGTTCCAGATGGGCAGTTGTATGCTAGGACTTAGGCTATTGAACAATGACTTTATTGTTTATGTACAAGAATTAGCAGAGAGCAGACAATCCAAAGTTTGATTTTTTCACCCTAAGGTTTTTCCAATAGAAATAGGGTTAATTCCAGAATCAGTTTGAGAAAGCTAAACTGCTTTTCTTCTGGTGTGCAGTTCTGCTGCAGCTGGCAGACTTCATTTTTCACAGCTACTCTAAAGAAAAGCTCTCTCCTCCTGCTACTTGGCCATGCAGCCCCATTGCTCTGACACCACTTTTCACTCTTTCACGACCTGCTTTAACTTGCTAATACGGTGGAAGTTATTCTGTTTCGGGGATTAAACTTGTTCATTTTTGCCTGTTCTGTGAACTGATGAAACCTAAAGAGGAGTTTGATGTGCATCGAAGCACGAAAAATAAGCAGCAGGAATGGGTAGGAGACACGTGGAACAGCAGTCCCATCAGTATACAAGATGCACTGTAGGGAGCTGAATATTTTTAAATGGGAATCTTTGTAATCTCTTAAATTCATACATTTGGGCCAGCTCTATGACACCCTGATGTTCAGACAGAAAGCATATTTCCAAGTATGTGTAGTTATGCATAGCTTTGCACCACAAATTGCTTGACCCAATTCAGAGTAAAGGCAGTAGAGAACTGGAAAATTGTCTAAATAAGCAATTAGAATCTTTTGGGGAAAACTTATTAAATGTTAATTTCAATTCTCTTGCACTGTCCTGCTTCAGTCAGTACAACAATGAGAGTGGGGAGAGGAAGCAGTCGTTAAAACAGTTAAGTCAGAGTTTCCATCTTAGAAGGCTGATCTCGCTCAGCACTGAGCATCTCCGGAATTCATTTCTCCCCTTACTGATACTCAGCTGGTTTCGATAAACAAAATATCTCTTACTGGTTACAGTTCTGGGAGTCCCAACTGCTCTCGGGTCTGTTTTGAATACTAATATGAAAACTAAATCCTGATGTCATGTGCCACCTGTGCTGATGCTGAGAGATGCTTTGTTGTTAGTATGAAACAGTGTGAAGTGCTAGATAAGTGAAAATGAGATATGAGTGGGCAATCTTACCTTACCAAGACAGATCATTGTTACGCTGCACAGAATGCTTTAAAGGGAACAGAAAAGCGAGCAAAAGGGTAAATCTAATAGCCTGTCATCTAGTTTGTACCATATTTGAAGCTGCAATATTGCAGTACATTACACTATTAACACACACGCTGGAGGGTATTCCAAACAAAATATATGAAGATCTCCTCCAAGAGAAAAGGACTTTAAAAGCCTTGGATAGCTGGCCTAAACAAAATACAATATCCAAACAATCAGTGAGAAGCAACATAGAACACCATGGCAACTCCACAGCCAGAGAGAGCAAATGCTCATTATTTAAGTAAGTGTGGGGTGTTGGCTTGGACAAAGGCTGTTTGGGTCAGAATGCTATCGAGTTGAAATCCAGAAGCTTCCTCAGTCAAAGAGGAAGGAGGTCTGTTGCCTGTGACTTGTGTGGCAAAATGAAACGGAACTCCTAATGAATGCCACTGGAGGGACAGTCAAACAAAAGCTCCTGTGAGTGGGTGTATGCCTTCCTCTTGCATTTGCTATTTGCATATTGAACTTGCTTTGCAGTGACACTTCTGCTTGTGGTCTGCGTGGATCTGGACTTATCATGTAGTATCAAGCTCTGGCATTTCCTTTGGAGCCCAGCGGAAAATTTTACAAGGATTACTGATTCTCTCTTTCCCAGTCCTTGGCTAATACTGGCATGTCTCCTGCTTTGTGCACCTGTGCTATTTAAAATCACTGATTGTCTCCTCTGAACATCAGGGTGTGTGTGTGTGTGAAATCAGGCTTTCAGCATTTGTTTCTAATATACCCGCTGTTTTCCAGCTGCATTTCTCTACTTTCCCAAGGCAAATCCCACACAGAAGCATGAGATTGACCTGCTCTTCAGCAGCTCCTGCTAGCTCTGGGGCTCCTTCCCCCAAAGCCTTGAAGGCACTCAGGTGATACAAATCAATGCATTAGTTCAGGACAATTCCATTGGAGAATAAGAAGCACACCGAAAGAACCTAAGGTTAAATTCCAGTAGCCAGTATTTTACTGGATTTTCCATGGTTCTAATCCATGAAGCATGAGACATGAAACTTACTCACAGAGAAGATGCTTCTTTTGCTTCAGTGCTCACTATTTCAGTGGCTGTATTGAAATAATCCCTGTTTAAATGAGGTTTTAAACATAATGGTTTGGGAAACATACACATAGAAACCAGCCAGGGTCTTAGAGCACCTGCTGAAATCTTTGTTAATTTTGTAAGAAACAACAGCTGGTATAAAAGTTGTCAGTGTAAAACTGTAGTGGTAAGTGTATAACAGGTTATGTTTAACACACAGAAGACAAAGTTTCTGTAAAAGGAGCAATGAGATCAGTCAACCCTGACAGGCATTAATTTTGGAGTCTGAGATGAAAACTAGGCAACAGCAACAGCATCCATTTTCCATCCTATGTCCTAGTAAGCTGTTTACCAGACCAAGATGTGCTTTTCAGAGCACCTCAACTTAGTATTTGTTAGCCCTGATTCTGATGTTATGACACAGGAGCAGTGCTAATACTATGCACCAGAAGAAGGCACTCCAGATCCATTACAGCAAACAGACTGAATAATGGTTGTGAAAAATACAACTGTTATGGAGAAACACTGAGACAGAAGAGAGCTAATTTCAGTGAAGTCGTCTGTCTGCCACTATCTCACTCTTGTCAAACCAGAGACATTCTGAGTCTGAGAATAGCTACTATTCTCTGCTAAAATATTTACTTGGTTTCAGTAATGCAATACATGAAATTTATACCTTCTTGCTCTCCACCACACCTGCAGTACTTCCTACAATAAATTCAATACCTTTCTTAGGACTTTTAGGAAGACAATTAAAACCAGTTATTTGTCCCGTCTTCATATAATTAAACATTACCCATGCTTTTCTTTCCAGTTACCATCTTCATCATGTAGACAGCTGGACAAATATCTCCCCTTACACTTAAAGGAGTATAAAACATATGCTGAACTTTGCAAAAACAGAATATGCAGTATCACTGTGTTACTAACTTCATATTAATTCTGCACGAAACACCTTCAAATACCAAGCCTATGTTGACAGAGCAAATCAGTATCATAGAGTGGTTTCAGTTAGAAGGGACCTTTGAAGCTCATCTAGCCCAACCCCCCTGCAATGGGCAGATACCTTTCACTACACCAGGTTTGCTCAAAGCCTCATCCAACCTGACTCTGAACACTTCCAATGATGGGGCATCATCCGCAACTTCTCCAAGTAATGTTCCAGGGTCTCACCACCCTCATTGTCAAAAATTTGTGAAGTTCAAACTAAATCTACCCTCTCTCAGTTTAAAACTATTGCCCCTTGTCCTATCACCACAGGCCCTGCTGAAGAGTCAGACCCCATCCTTCCTGGAGGCCCCCTTTAAGTACTGGAAAGCCATCTCTTCTCCAGGCTGAACGATCCCAAATCTCAGGGTGTCCTCATATGGGAGGTGCTCCAGCCTTCTGATTGTCTTCATGACCCTCCTCTGGACTCACTCTAACAGATCCATGACCTTCCTGTACTGAGGACTCTAGAACTGAACACAGTACTTCAGGTGGGGAGTCACTAGAGCAGAGTAGAGGGGGAGAATCACCTCCCTTGACCTGCTGGCCAGGCCAAGCTTCTTTTGATGCAGCCCAGCTTGGTTTTACTGGGCTGTGAGTGCACATTGCTGCGTCACGTCCAGCTTCTTACCCACCGGTCCCCCAAGTCCTTCTCCGTAGTGCTGCTCCCAATCTCTTCATCCTCCAGTGTTTATACCAGAGGTTGTTCCAACCCAGGTGCAGCCCTTTGCACTTGGCCTTGTTGAACCTCATGAGGTTCACATGAACCCACTCCTCAAGCATGTCAAGGTCCCTTTGGATGGATGGCATCCTATCCCTGTAGCAAACCAACTGCACCACTGAGTTTGGTGTAATCTGGAAATTCAATTGCACTATCTTATATCTTTGATGAAGATATAGCACAGTAGTGGTCCCTGTACAGACATCTGAAGGACACTACTTTTTACTGGTTTTCACTTGGGCACTGAGGTACTGACCGTAACTCTTCGGATGTGGCCATCCCTGTACTTACCTAGCATTTATCTTCTAGTCTTGCAATGAAGATGAAGAATTTGCAATGTAAATGTATAAAAGCCACTACCTATGGGTCTTTTCTGTGCCTTACTGTCCTGTGAAACTGTAAGCAACCATTATACAAACCAAGAACATTAACACAATCAGCTTTACGTATCACTATGAAATGTAAAAAAAAAACAAATCAAAACAAAACCAAACTAACAAACGAAGGGGAACTGAAAATAGGAAACCAGAAACAAGTTTCTTCTGGAACAACCAAATATGAACTTTATAGCTCCAATCCATTTTCACTGAAACTGTCTACAAAGATAACAACAATGAAAACTGTTTTTAAGGCCAGCCATCTTATCTGGCAAGATATTAAAGGCAGTAAAAGGTTCCGTGACCCGATCCACTTCTGTCTCAGCAATCCCTATTGTTTCAGGGACTTGGAACTCTAAGTTTGAAGCAGCACAGTATTTTCCAAAAGTGGTCTTTCTAAAATGATGTTTACAAGTTATCACCAACAACCTTTTTCATGAATGGCAAGTCATTGTCACACAAGCAGAATTTACTTACTAATGACTAGAAGTAAACACCTTTTCCCTCCCCTCCAAGCTTCCACACAGTTTGGAGAAGCATATGATTCATTTGTTTTATTTTTAGACAAGAAGCAGTATTATTTTATTGAAGTAAAATCATATTAAAAAAGTGAAATGTAAACATTCAAAGCACTTGAGCACATTCATCACTTAAACCGGAAAATAACCCAGAGTTGTTCAGATCAATGAAGCAGCAAAAGGTCAGAACAATGTTTAGGAAACCAGCAGGAAAGTATGTTTCGGTACAGTTCTGGAAGTCATATAAGAACATCTTTAGGCACAAATTTGACTTAGGTATTACCTAATTTTTTAAAATGAAAACATTAATTCATTGCACAACTGCCGCTGTAGAAGAACCACCACAATTACTAAACCATGTCTTCTAACACACAAACATAAACCATTGCTTTAAAAAAAATAACTGAAATAAAAAATACAGATGATGTATAAAAATAGTATATTACTTTGAAATTGTTCAGTTTTTCTAGTATGTTTCTGCAGTGAATTGTAACCATTTGACTTGCCGAAGCAGAAGATGAGGCAGAAATGGCAAAGCAAATAGCGTATCTGTGAATCTGCTGTCTTATATCTGGTTTATGGAACTGCAATAGAGTCTTACCTAGCTTTTAATTTCTTCCATTGACTATAAGGTATGACTGACTAGAAGATGATGACTTGCTACTGACTATTCTCTTTCGTCACTGTTTGATCCAGCTTGACAGTAAAGTTATTCAAAGCTTAAAACATACTCAAAATCTAACTTTAGCCATCTTATACATTATCAAGCATGATAAAGATTACAAAAGCTGCCTTATACATTATCATCAGTCAAGCTTTACGCCATTCTTGTATGCTCGCAACAATTTTTGAAGATAGTTCGAAAGTGATCCACTCTTCCTTGTGAGCACCCAAACTTCAAGATCCATCCAGGTAGTTACTGCTTTGGCAGGATAACCGAACACTGCACTGTTGTCTGAAACACAAAGTTAAAGTAGATGAATGCTACCTCTGCCAATGCAGAGCAGGATTACTTTTTAATATAAAGACAGACGATTATCTCCCATTTGGATTACAAACAGATGTAACTCTTTCCACATGAACAGTATCTCCAACTTCTTTCAAGACCACAAAAGTCAAAAAACTCACAGGCAGAGCAGGGCTCTACAAGCGTTCAACAAGTTGCCATTATAAATTTTTAAACCTATGTAACAGCTTTATTGGTACTGAGAACAACAATCTGTACTGGGTCAGCAGGGCAAGGTTTTGGTATCAGGGGAGCTACAGGTGTGCCCTCTGTGAGAAACTGCTAGTAGCTTCCCCTGTGTTCAACAGAGCCAATGCCAGCTGGCTCCAAGAGGGACCTGCTGCTGACCAAGGCAGAGTCCATCAGTGATACTGGTAGTGCTTCTGGGAGAACATATTCAAGAAGGGGAAAAAACTGCTGTGCAACAGCAATTGCAGCCAGAGAGAGGAGTGAGAATATGTGACAGAAACCACTCTGCAGACACCAAGGATGGTGAAGGAGGGAAAGGAGGTGCTCCAGGTACTAGTGCAGAGATTCCTCTGCAGTCTGTGGTGAAAACCATGGTGACCCCTGCAGCCCATGGAGGTCAATGGTGACGCAGATATCCACCCGCAGCCCACGGAGGACTCCACACTGGAGCAGGCAGATGCACACGAAGGAGGCTGTGACCCTGTGTGAAGCTTGTGCTGGAGCACACCCCTGCAAAAACCTGTGACCCATGGAGAGATGAGCCCATGCTGGAGCAGGTCTGCTGGCAGGACTTGTGAGCCTGTAGCAGGCCCACATTAGAGCAGTCTGTTCCTGAAGGACTGCACCCCATGGAGGGGACCCACGCTGGAGCAGAGTAAGAGTGTGAAAAGGAAGGAGCGGCAGAGACAATGTGTGATGAACTGACCACAACCCCATTTAAAAGCCTGTGCTACCTGAAGGGAGAAAACTGGCAGTGAAGTTGAGCCTGGGAAGAACGGAAGGGTGGACGGAAGGTGTTCTAAGATTTGGTTTTATGTCTCACTATCCTGCTGTGATTCCATTGGTAACAAATTAAATTAATTTCCCCAAGTCCAGTCTGTTTTGCCCGTGACAGTCACAGCTGAGTGATCTCCCTGTCTTCACCTTGACCCAGGAGCATTGCATCATGTTTTCTCCCTCTGTCCAGCTGAGGGGCAGAGTGATAGAGCAGCTTGGGGAACACCTGGCACCCGGTCAAGGTCAACACACCACACAGACATATTGCAGAAATACTAAGTTAAGGACTTCAGGTTTGCAGACTACAAATGAAAAACTGTGCAGCTTGCTTTTCATTTTTTAAGGCTAGCATACTGGCTCACTTGCATCACATTCACAGAAAGCTCTTCACAAATATAAGCCGAATGCTCTCAAAACAAAGCTCCTTAAAATAAAAGTGATGTCAACTTGTTTCCTCATCAATTTTGAGGAACCACTATCAAGATCAGAGATCATGTTATGCAGGCACAGGCAACTTTGACAGCAATGACACTCAAGAGTAGGACCAGAGAAACACTTCAATCTCAGCTTTCTCTAGAGGTCCTTAGACTGCAACAACCACAGTACATAGACAAATGCAACTGCAGTTGAAGGAAAGCCTTGATGAATTTTCCCCCCCCACTGTATTCACCTGGGCCAATCCACCGTAGTCATGTATTTTCACTGATTTCATTGAGATCTATTTTGAGGAAGAAAATTACTCAAGCACATTCAGAAGACTGGAGCTCTAAATACAAAAATTATGAATGCCAGTTTCAGTTTGTAATAGACTAGAAAAAGTGACTGAAATTAACCTTTAAGCCCTTCAACTTGCTAACCAAAATTGAAGTCCAACTATGTCAGTGATGAAGTTTGCTGAAAAACATCTAGTGATAGCTTACCCAGTCTAAACTATCCTACAGTATTCACTCACCACAGTTCTCTTAACAAAAAGCACAACATTATTCCTTGTATAGGTCTGACAAATATCCTTTCACATAAGCTAGTACAGAAGCTCAAAAAAAGGAGATAATATCAGCAAGTCTTCTCAGAGAGTCCAGAAGTTAATCTGAGGAACATTTACAGAAGCTCTGACACCTGACTACAAGCTGATTTTCTTACACTCATGCTCTAAGAAATAGCAGTTCTGACATGATATTCCTTCTACCACCCCAGTACAGATTCTCTTCCCATCCTCATTGGGCTCAAGCTTACTGTAATAAAGGTAAAGACCTAAACTGCCAGTTGTTAAGAGTTAAAATTGTTTTCAACTAGGCAGTTTTTCCTCTCTCACCAATACTTTTCCTAGCAAAGGTCAAAAAGAATTGGTTGCCTTTTGAAATTGTCCACTTTCACCAATGTGTTTACTTCATTTAGCAATGAACCCACATTTTACTCGATCGGCTTTTGACATCAATGCAGTGGCTGAAATTCTTGCTGCCTTTAACACCCCTTTCAAGCGTTTAACTATAGGCAAGCTTTGGTTTTCCTAAAATTAATTCTACATGCCTGCTCTAGCTTCTGGATTCCTTCTTTGTAGCACTGTCCCTGCTTCCAATCCTTTAATGTTGCATTTTTGCTCTGGAGCTCTGTTTCCTGTTTAGCCAAGTCAGTCTTCCGATTGGTCTTTCCATGGATCACTCCTATGCTTGGAGAATGCTGCCCTTAAAGACCTGCCAGCCTTCTGGAACTACTTGCCCCTTCAGAGCTGCATCAATGAAATGATACCTACTGGTTAACTGGTTAAACCCAAGTATGCTCACCTGAACTCCAGCATTTGTACTCTGTTACTTTCCTTCCTTGCTCTTCACAGGATGCTGAACACCATTATTCCAGGAGCATTATAGAAAGAACTGCCAGCGATTATCACCCCACTAAGCAAGTCTTTACAGTGAACAGAAGATCCAGCTGTACATCACCCATGGTTGACCCATTCTACTCTGCAATTGCCCTGACACTCAGCCAGAAATCACTTGGACAATGTGATCAACAGCACCACCTGTGCTTCCTGATTGTTACAGTTTCGGATCTTTCAGGGAATTTCTGACATGACATAAATACTATGTGGTCATACCCCGTTCTGAAAGAGTAAAGGCCATGCCCCAAAATGACAGGCTGTAGGAAGATGTTGTGCCTGCAGAAAAGTTTGCCCCAGCCTCTTTTTTTGAAGTCCATGTAATCTGAGCCTAGAGAAAGATCTCTTTTTATAGCAACAAAGCCAGGAAACTGAGGCACAAAGACATCAAAAACCCAGGGGAGGTTTTGGTTGGATATTAGGAAAACGTTTGTCCCTCAGAGGGTGATGGAGCACTGGAACAGCTCCCTAGGGAGGAGTCACGGCACCAAGCCTGACAATATTTAAGAAGCATTTGAACAATGCCCTCAGACACATGGTGTGAATGCTGGGGTTGTCCTGTGCTGGGACAGGAGTTGGACTCCATGATCCTTGGGTCCTTTCCAACTCAGGTCATCCTGTGATTCTATGATCTTAGGCAGTTAAAAAATAGTAACGTTCAAACTACACTGTCATATGACTGATGAAGACACATGAAAAGGAATAGATGGCAGGCAACCCATCCTTTAGCAGAAAAAAAACCCTTGGACATTTTTGATTTGACACTCTAGGGTTTCCTGAAGACTACTGTGAGATACAGAGATGACACTGTTGCATGTTTATGGAGAGGTGGGATGCATAGCTCTATGGCAGGAGACAGATAAATGCAGCTGGGCAATGAGAAGAGTACCGTATTTTCTGCTGCCTGGTGAAGTTCCTCCAGTTGTAGTAGCCAGATTACAGAACTCAGAAAGAAAAAGTTCTGTCCACGTAGAGCTTTATGGTTTCATAAACACTAGAAATGAGACCCTGGGAAATGTCCACTGCAGATGCCTAGCTGCAGCCTAGATGTAGGTTGGCATGGCTTTACATGGTCACAGATTGCAGAGTACCAGCTGCAGTCTTGCTCAGCTCCCTTCTTGTCTGCATTCCTTACCACATTAGCACAGGGCATGCAAGAGGCATGCAAAGGGTGCCTCTGGAAAAGATGAGATTAAAAACCCCACCATCTTAGAAATTCCCATACAGAAGAACACTTCAACTCCATCAATACAACAGTTTTTCAAAACCTTTTACAGTACAAATACACACCTGTTAGAGGTACACATACATGTATCTCTCTTTGCTGAATTGCATAACTGTATCTCTCCTTACTCACTAACACAGAAGCCTAGGACTAATCCTTCATCTACTTTACCACCATTTAATGCCTCAAACAGAAAGATTTTTAGTCTTTCTGGCCCTTCCTAAGTAAAATCATAGGAAGCCTCCAAAGGCCCACTTTCCTGTCACTTTTGCAGAGTACCTGATTGTGTGAAATCAGAAATCATGGTGACTCCTACTCCCCTGATGTAAGATCTCAAGCCCCACTGTCAATACCTAGGTTCTTGTTTCCAGTTCTTCCAATGCCTTCAGATGAACTCTCTTTCTCCGTATTAGTCAAACCAAGCACCATCAGCAAAGACCATGAAGACACATATGAATTGCCAAGCCAAACTGAAACTATCTCAATATTCATCCCTGATACCAGGCAGTAGCAGGTGCGTAAGAGAAAAAGCCTAAGAAGCTATATTAGAATAGAGGGACCCTGCCTCTGATGCATCAGATTTTCTTATTTCAGCAAGTGGTAGTTCAGGGACTGCACTAAAGGAAGCCCTTGAATCAGTGGTTTTAAAAGCTGACAATGACCTGAAAGAAAGGTTAGTGTTCATTAAACAGGAACTTTGCAAACCAAGTTCGAGCTTTTTCCAGACACCTGCTTTTTCACTCCCAATAAAGAATCAAGACAATCGTGCAAGAGAAAGCAATAGGACACTGCTTACTGAAGTACACCTGCCAGAATTGCAGGCAGACCTATCAGTACCTAAGTAGCTTGGAAAATTTCCTTCATGTCAGTATAACCAAAGTAGCTGAGGAAAATCTAGCAATTTTTTTATATTATTTGTTCAAACTCTGAGGTGTTTCTGTATAGCCAGGTATCAGAATAAAATGAAAAGCATGGCCCAGCCCTCTTAAGTTATTTTCTGTGCATTAGAGGGGAGAAGGAACACTAATTCTGTTCTTTCCCTTTTCCATCCATGACAAAGCTTCCTAAAGACTGCAAAGGAAAAGTTAATTTCTCAAAAATGTATAGTGGGGACATATAGCTGTTTTGGATAATTGGATGAGAAAAAGTCATAAATATAATTCAAGGTCTTCAAATAAAAAGTAGGTTTTCTAGTGAAGAGTCAGCAAAAGACTAATTTCAAGGATTTGGGCTGAACCTCCATAAAAGTGACCTTATCAAGTATGCTCAGTTTTAGGGTGAATTTGCTTAATATGTCTTTCCTTTAGGACACTAATTAAAGATGAGAGTCACTGACAAAAGAACCGTATTGGAAACATTGAGAAATTTGAAGAAAGAACCCAAGAGAGGCGAGTGTTATCAGAGACTGGACTCTCTTGAAAGTTTCCTCAATAGGTTTCCTCCTTTTCGAGACTGCTGCTGCTTCCACTAATGGATATCTTCGTGGTACACTTCTGTCTACTTTCTGTTTTGCACATTCCAGTTATCATTTTCCATTTCCCATGCCAACTCAATGTAATCATCAGTCACTCTTGCGCTTCACACTCTCGTATCCTTGGAAGTGGCTGTTTGTCACAAAAACCTTGTCAAGAAGTTGGATAGACATAATTTTAATATATTTTAACATTATTCTTTCCCTCTGCACTATAGCTAGAAACGAATCTCCCAGAAACGAATCTCAAGCATAGTTGTGAAATAGAGGTGATATGAAACACATGAAGAATATCTTGTCTAAGAAAAATTCTTCCCCCCAAATTCTCCCACCAATATATTTTGAAACGTTTTTATTTTCCATTTTTTTCTATGCATTGTGGAACTGAAACCTGTGGGAGAACACCATTATTATAATTTCAAACTGGTTATTGCTCATATTTTGTTACAGACTCCTCTCCTCCTGCACGATGTTTTTGGTTTTGTTCAGTCTTCTCTGTTTGGTTCTTCATTATTCTTAAAAGCTAAGCTAAAGCTGATTAGAGGTATAGGTTTTTTGTTGTGGATACTCACATAGATTTGGATCTTAACTGTGCTATGAAGGATAACACTTCATCATCCATATAGAGGTGTCCTTAATTTTTTGCCTTTTGTAACACTTCTTGTAAAACTGAAGCTAGATCTTTGCAATAAAGCTGGTGAGAGTCTTAATGAATTTGTTTGCCCATCTTGAACAGATTTTGTTTATCGAAGCACCTACTTTAAGAAGTTATGATTTAAGCAGAAACATCTTGGAATATATACCTATATTATGTGTGTATATAGATGCATGCACTGTCTCCAGTACTTATCAGCCTCACTTGTGTACTTACTTTCAGGGTGTGCAGGGTGTTGCCCCATTCCATGGAACCTATCTGAGGTATAGCAGTAAGCAGTATGCTAGTAGCCTTATTTGCATTCCCTTTCAGCGTCTTTAAAACTTTATCCACTGAAACCTAGAAATACAATAAAAAAGAGCAGTGTGTCTCAATTTTGATGGCACACATTTCAAATACTTAAATAAATTAATTCGTTGACCTCTACATGAAGAGGTGAAGCATTAAAATGCCACAATCATTTTATCCAGTAAAAGCTTCTTTCCTGTGTGACTGCATGTCTGATTGTATTTTACACAAATAGGAAAACTAAAGCAGATACCTCATGTTTGGACAGCGCTGCAAAAGAAAAAGAACACCAGACCAATTACAGGAAGACAAACTCATATACAGAGGTCACAATCTTTGTACACACAGACTCCCTGATTCAGATAAGAGGAGACAAAAGGTTTGCTAAACTTATGCAAGTTTATGAAAATGAACAAGTTAGCAACAACCAATTCTGTTCTTAATTTCAAAAGTGTTCATCAAGAATAACCCACAAATATTAATGTAAGTAAGAACATATTTAGCTCAGTATGTGATCTTGTGCCAAAACCTACAGGTTCTCATTCAGATTCCTCAGGACAAGACCCAGAGGAAAAAAAAAGTTTCACTCACTGCTTCTTCATGTTCCTTCCAGCAGTCGTAATCTGTTGCCATGGCAATACTAGCATAACTCATTCCAGCTTCTTTTGCAAGAATCACTTCAGGCACTGTGGTCATGTTGATAACATCAGCTCCCCAGCTGCGAAACATCAAGCTTTCTGCACGAGAACTGAAACGTGGGCCTTCGACTGTGATCACTGTCCCCTTGGAATGACACTGGAGTCCAAGTTTCTTCGCAGTCTCAATAAGAACCTGCAAAACATGCCAACATCAGGAAAAAGAAATAATTGCCCTGGTGCTTCTGCACCCCATCACAAGACTGACATATAGAACAAATTAGCTTTATACAAACCAGTCAAGTTTCACATGACTACAGCTGTACAAAACCACAGATAAGTTTTAATTTTTCTATCCAGCAAGAGGAATTAATAGTTCTACTGACAGGAATGATCTTGAACTTATCTGATTTTGTATGTACCAGTTGGATTACTATTTTCAATGCAGACCAAGAAAACTGGAAGCCAGAATTCTTTTGCATGATATCTGGGCTGTGCTTACTTTGAGAACAGAATGGTGAAGATACTCCATTGAACACTGCATTACCACATGGTGAAGTTGAGTTGGTGAGACAAATAACAGTACATTTACTTTTTGAAAGTAAAAATTTACAAGCATATACTTCAAAGAGTACCCTGGGAATATGTAAAGTAATCATTACATTTTCCCATGGCTGTGACTGAGTTGTGCACTTCACATATACCATGTACTTTACACTAGCCTTTACAGCTCCACGTAGGAACTTGTATATGGCAGAATCATCACACTTTCTCTCTTGGTAAATGGCCTGCCTATTGTCAGTTGACACAGCAGGATTGAGAGTGTACCGCCATGTACAAACAGGACTAGGATACCCCTAATTGTCCTGAGCAGGGAGGGGAAAGTAACCATGAGAACATCTGTTTAAAATGACCATCAACAGAAAGGAAAAGCCTGAAATGAAATATGAAAGCAGCATTAAAAATTGTGACAGGACAAAAAAAGACCTTCATAATACAGCAGCAGTGAAGACCTAGTCTGACACCACTAGAAGCTGTCCTGCCAGTATCATGACCTTCACACATGCTGGGTACAGCGGCCTCCCTGTAAAATGTGAGAAGGCCGCACTCCAGTTAGTTGGTGAACCCGCTATACATGGGTGCAACAAGTACCCTCATCTCCCACTGCAGATGTGTGTAAACAGATAAACCTGCACTCCCAGAAAACACTGGGTGTGCATATAACCCGTTTGCTGGGGAAGCATATCTGTGCACGCAACTGTGTGAATATGCATGCAAGAGTAAAGCAGAGCTTTTGATTCACCAATTGCCAATTAATTAGATGTTGTTAATAAATCAACAGGCAACTTCAACCGAGATTTGACTTAAACCACAGTTGAGCAGTCAAAATTATTTAGAAAGTTCCAACTTTATTCCCTGTAAGATGCTGCAGTGAGCCTCAGTTTCTGAAAGCAGTAATAACCAACATTATTCAAAAGTCGGCAGAGAAAAGATAAACTTTCAGATTCTCATTTAATTTACAGTGCATAAATCAAATGAATATTTTCACATATTTGCATAAGTGCAACAAAGTTTTCTGATGTTTTCATGCAAAATTTGTTTATTAGTCTACTACATTAATAATTTTTGCTTTATTATTATCACATTTGTCTATGAAATTCCCCTAAGTTAGGATAAACTAGGCTGAAATGTTCCCAACAATTTTCAGGGATAGTTTCAGGAAAAAAGTTTAAGTCACTTTTACTGGTATTTTCACAAGCAGTGAAAGTATCCCTTTTTTCAGCCTTGCTAAGAGCTCAAACCCGTGTTCTTTAAAACATCTGTTAGGCTGATTAGAACACATAGGCTAATGAGATAATGATCACATGTGAGACTGGGAAGTACCTAAATGTTGTATTCTCTGTTTGAAAAAGAGCACAGGGTGGAGCACTGCCAGTTGCTTCACTAATAACACTGTTCTCATTTCAGAAAGTGTACAGTTAGCTCTCAGTAAACTCCCTGTATTTGTTGTAACACGACACCATGTTCAAAGTCAGTAAGCAGCTATATGCCAACTAATCTTGGTAAGATGTGGCTAGGCTCCTGTTGCATGAAAAATGCAAGGTATTTTGCATAATTTGCTGCTCAATAGAAGAAAGGCAAAAGCATTCACCTGTATAATAGGCAATTTGTTTTCTCACGAGATTTAAAATGTCTTTACTTCACTGCAAAACACCTTGATTCCCAGTGCGTTGAAGCACAATTCTACTAACTGTGCTGTAGACCTACTGGTGGAGATCTCGAAACTACACTGTGTCTTGCTAATTAACAAAAATAGCATATAAGGACACCAAAGTGAACTGGTGACAAGAGCAGAATAGCTCAGCAGTACAAATAATTTGTAAATGCTCTGGGTATACAGCGGGCCACCTGCAAGTCTCTTAGATGGATAAAGCTGATTCTGTAAGTAACTCGCTGCAGCTTCTGATCACAGCATGCCACGACAGTGTAAAATGTGCAGGTCAATCCTGACCTTCCCTTTTCCTCACCTCTGAGAACCCACTAAGATGGCATTTTTAATCACAGATACACTCCTCACAGAAGCTTACAAAGGTGTTAAAACCCAGCAGTGTTTCAAACTGCTTAGTCTAAGTGGTTTTGAAGCCTAAAAATCCTTAAGTGACAAAACAGCAACCGCTAAGGCTACTGTAATTTAGTGAGTTTCTATGTTTAACATCCTTTAAATTAAACCTTGATTTTCTACAACCACCCTCCACAATGCACAAAAGCACAAATGCAATATTAAATAATAATGTCTACAAATGTTAAAGTACTATTCATTTAATTCTTTGTATTAAGCATGTAAGAGAGTCTAAGGTGTCAGCTGACATCTTCTGTGTATCCCCATTAGGACGATATCTCCTAAAGACACAAGATCTTTTACTTCCCAGGCCTTCCTAATGTTACTTAAAACCATGACACATCTGAGAAACAGGAACAAAGAGATGCAGATTGCCTCTGTATGCTAAGAATGCATCATCAGACAATCATGAAGAAGTGCTATAAAAATACCATTTCTAAATACTCTCACAGAATTCACTAACTAACCTCTCTGGTTTTGATGCAGAACGGCTCTGCCATTGGAATATGACATACTCCTGGAAGAGTGGAATGCTGCCCATCGTATAAAGTACAATGTCTTTTAGTTGTCCTAGAACAGAAGAAAACACGTTCAGAGAAGAACAGGGAAAAAAACAGAAGAGAAAACAAGAAATTTAAACAAATCCAAAACATAACATTCCTGAGAGGAAAAAAAATATCAGTATGATATTAATGACCACCTGTAATCCTGTTTTGCCTCGTACAAACCTTTCAGAATGAAGCTCAAGAGTATAAAAACACTACTCCAGCACTGCACTGTCAATTAATTAGAGAAAAGACAAGACACTGAAATGCTGACTTGTTCCTAAATGATACAAATAGACACATTATGCTGCAATTCTACCCAAAAGAAATCAGCTAAATTTAATAGTCAGGCAAGTAATCCAATCCCTAAAAAAGAGCATAATGAGCTTTCAGGAAGGGAAGAAATCGAGTCTGGATTACCAGAAGGTTTAGTCAAAACAGAGTTTGCCAGTATCACTGTATTCCTACATTGAAAGAATGGGAATTTATAGGAACAGCTTCCTAAACAAGAGAGGTCTAAAGTCAACTAGAAACCCCCTGTAACAGGATGTCTTCATACTCTCAGAAAGATTAAATACATGCATTGGCAGCTTGCAAGTAGAAGAACCCTTTTAATCCATTCTTTCAACTGAGAAACTGATTTCTTTCACAGAAACTGTCAAACTTGCTGCAGAAATTATCATTCAGCACGCCATTTTGACAACTACTAGAACTGTTACCCACTCTCAGTTTACCTTCAAACGCATGGCCTCAAGCTAATTCAGCCAACTGGATGGCAAAAGCCTTCTGTAATAAATCTTTTTGAGACATTCTTCCCTCCAGTGTGTCACATACTGTACTTCACAGGGGCAAAGTAAGGTAACAGCCAACTCAAACCACAGTTAAAATGCAAAATTTCTGCTAGTAATGTTGCTCACAACAGTTTCTCTCCCTCCTCCACTGGCAAATATTTAAAAGAAGGGTTAAAATACAAGTTACATGCTACAGTAGTTTGGAAAAAAACCGAAAAGGACCAACAGGGTAGCCTTAAGGATGAAATTCTAAAATACAACAAGAGATCAGCAAATTATAAGCAAAATGGATTGCAGTTGTTAATATCAGTTGGAACACTAACTTTTCCTTTATAATGAAGAACTGCAAATAGATTATATCTAATTTTACACACTTTTTTCAGTGTCTGCTAATGAATTCTTTAGCATTGGAGGAAATGGGAAAAGTCATAATCCATTTCCTGTATTACAGTATTTCAGATGTAAAGTCCTTTCACTCAGAAAAGCCCTGAGGAAAAATCACGTATGTACAAATGTTAATCTCTGACTTTCAGATACCCTATGTTTTTTGGAGAGAATGGCCACACCGCTACCTGGGTAAATAAAGAAGGCCCACTAGGTTCACACAAACTGCAGAGGAATAGGTAACTGTAGTAAGACCTGCGAGTGCTCTGAGCAATGGACCACATGTGTTTGCACTCAGAAGTGCAACAATTTCTCTTCTGCAGGGAAGGCTGCAACTCTGCAAAGGCCACAACTATTTGGTATCAGGCCAGCTGATGTGTTTGTAAGTTGAAAAGAGAATAAAGGTAGACTTGAATTAATCTCTGATCATTAATATCTGTGAAGTAACGGCTGGCATGGAGGAATGCCTTTTAGCCTCCCCTCCTTTCTGTAGCTCTGCTTCTCAAGTCAGGACATGGCCATCCCATCTGTCCCACTCCCCTGTCTGCAAGGTACAACAGCACATGATTTTCACCGTCATTGCTTTTCCATATCCCTTGTAGAGAGAATGAAGGTTACAGAATCACATATGTTTCCCTTGCCTTACGCTCGGAGAAACAAAAAAGCCAGAGAGCAAAGGAGACTATCTGCCTAAGCTTTGCCCTTGCTGCTTTTTCAAATTAAAAGGTGCATGTACTGCAATTTTGAAGATGTCCCTGGAGTCTGAATTCTCCACTCTGCAGCAATAACCACACATTTAACCAGACAATAAGGTGGGTTTTGATCTTGCATTTTGACTTTATCACAGTAACACAAGACTTTCCAGCAATATTGACTATGATTTACGCTAGGAAGCAAAATTTAACTCAAATGAGTGAACAAACCAATCATTTCCATTTGTGACAAACAGTCCTCTACGACTGGCATCATCACCTTCCCTTTTCTTTCAGCAGTGCTGAATTATCAACAAACTATTAGTAACTAAAGAACAAGTGAAAATTCACACTGGCATCTGCCGTATAAAAAGTACTCTCAGCACATTCTGTCTCTTAGGGATACCAAAAGAAAATTCTCCCATGAAAAAAATTACAGTGTAACAACGCTGTAATAACTGTAGTGGCATATGTGACATTCAAACAGTATGTATGATAATTCAAACAATAACATTGGCAGCTGTTACAGCATTTCTCTTACAAAGCTATTTTCTGCATCTTCCCGACTGAGCTGAGTCATCTAAGTAACTTGTTACCTTACTCTTCTTTTCCAAGCAAACATCAGAAGCAAACCAAACAGAAAGTATTAAAAAGCCCCTAATTGGTCTGATCCAGCTAGGTGACTAACAGCGCTGTAAAAAGCTAACAGGATTCAAAGGCATAAAGAAATTCTTCCTGATTTTTTTTAGGTCTCTTGTTTCAAAGAAGAGAACAAATGTTGTAGCCTGTAATATTACCTGTGGTTACTTTTGGACTTGGAAGGAAGGAAAACACCATGCAACAATTTTGCTGCTTATTTAACAAAACATGTCTTTCATTGTTTAAACACAAACACTAACAGATAAGCATGAAGAGACCAGACTCTACATACAAAATCAAACACTGACTCCAAGTGCAAAATTAAGCTCTCAAAGGTTTGGAAATGCAATATGGTTGTAATTACATCTGTTCATTGTTCCCCACTGTAAGCTGAACCTATGTCCCAAACTAGGCAGAAGTTCTACACAACTCCACGTACTGAGATCCTGTCATTTATGTCATAGTTTGAATGCCCAAGGGGAGCAAATCACAACTTCTGCCTACAGCTTTCTGCTCTGGTCTTGCTATTCTCCCAATTCCATTCAGTATTCTTTCTTCTTGTTTCATACCAAATGGAGAATTACGATGTGCTTCTTATTGAGAACTAGAGACCAGATACCAAAAGGCACCTGGATGCCTAGAAAACGCTGACTTTAATGGCAGCTTGAGCAAATCCTTCCCACCTAGCCCCAAGCCTCTCTCCTATGTAATACCTGACATGGGTTAATCATCATACAGAACCCAGGGTACTTTTGAAGAAAATAACTAACTGTGTTTGCAGCTTTAAACAGTATCTTCTTTCCAGGACTCCTGACATAGTTTGTTAGCAGGGCCTTGGTATTTCATGAGAAGGTATTTCAGGAAAATGGTGGAGATTCTATCACCCCTCTGGACAACCTGTGATAGTGCGTGGTCACTCCACAGTAAAAAGTGTTCCCTGATGTTCAGGAGGAACCTACTGTGTTTCAGTTTGTGCCCACTGCCTCTTGTCCTGTCACTGGAGACCACTGGAAGGAGCCTGGTTCTGTCTCTTTGCACCCTCCCTTCAAGTATTTATACATATCAATGAGATCCCTCTTGAGCCCTCTCTGCTCCAGGCTGAACAGTCCCAGCTCTCTCAGCCTTTCCTCACAACGAGAGATGTTCCAGTCCCTTCAGCATCTCTGTGGCCTTTGATGGACCCTCTCCAGTAGGTCCACATCCTTATTGTACAGGGGAGCCCAGCACCGGACACAATATTCCGGGTGTGGTCTCACCAGTGCAGAGTAGAGGGAAAGCAGAATCACCTCCTTTGACCTGCTGGCAACACCCTCTACTAATGCAGCCCAAGATACTATTTGCCTTGTCTGCTGCAATGTAAGTGATCCTTGGCCTTACACTCATCTTCATATCATGTACATAGATAAGATTTGTTTTATAATCATTTTCTTCTACTTGAAAAGGATATGTTCTTAAAATCCTAACTTAACCAATCTGATTATTTCCTTTCCAGCTCAGAAGTTATGATGCAGACTGGCAAGTGCTGGAAAATTTAAAGCTGTGGGAGGAGACTGGCTAGCTTCAAAATGAGGTGTTAATTTTGACAATGACATTCTGGATGGAGGACAGTCTCAGATTTCATATCTGTGTTCATTTCCTGGCTCCGTTAATGTTCTTCCGCCTGACCTCTGCAGAAGTTAAGTTTCCCTATACTTCCAACATTTATCTGCAGCAGATAACTCTGCAATCATTCCAATTGTTTCTTGTTTGAAACTGCAGGATCTCTGAGCCAGAAACTACTTCTTAACCATGCATCCAAGTCACAGCTTAATACCGTAGGCTCCCCTCACCTACCTAGGAGTCTGCTAGATGATAATGCTGTCAAAATAACTGGTGCTTTACTTGCAATCATCCAAATTGTGTGATCAAGTATGTTTAATACCTTTCCTACATAAATCGCTATTGATACTAAAACTACTCATTTGCAAGTAGTAATGGCAGAATAAGGATGACTATTAATCTGCATAAACAAAGCCACTAGTCTAAACATGTTTAAACTTGAAAAAATAGAAAAAAAAAAGAGCATTGTCAGCAATACAGCTGCTCTCCACCCAAAAATAACTCCAGTGTAACAGGAAGCAGTTTATATGAAGCTTGCTCCTGTGGGGTACTTAGTCATTCAGATACACTGTGGAAGAAAAAGCACTTCAGTTACACACATGAAAATATGTCACCAAGTCAAAACTTGAATAGCACTGCACTGCAGAGAGCAAACCTAGGTATAGATGTTGAGTTGGCAATTAAAACAGTGGCAGAAGCCTCACAAAAGCACAAAGCAGCTTTCCACTCCAAACACTTACAATAGGGTAGAATACCCAAATAAGAATTTCAGATACAGTATACCTTTACAGACTAATAATAAATTTACCTTTTTAAATGTGGAAGTATATTTTTGAAATATCTGGTGCAGTTGGTGATGTTTAAATGTAGTTCTCCCTGCACCCTGCTTGCTTTAATTTTTCTGAACATCAGATAATCAAAGAGGATTGACTGGAATACACAGACTTTGGAAACATCTTCTTGTATGAATGCCACCGTTTGCCAGAAAAACTCAAGTTAGCATTAACATGTTATTATACAGTTTAATGCCATTTGCCTCCCTTTTTCTCCTGCAAAACTAAGAACACAACTGAAAACAAGTGTTACTTACCTGTCAATGAACTGGTCAATTATGACAAGATCACCAGGTTGTATTTCCTCTCGTAATGAACCACAGGCAGTGGTCACTAAAACATGCGAACAATTTTCTTCTTTTAATGCCCAGATGTTGGCACGGTAATTTACATTTGATGGCATAATTGTATGATGCCTTCCATGTCTGCAAAGATACATGTTGCAGGAGAGTAAAATAAATGAGACCGAAATTGCCTTCCTTCTCCCAGATAAACGAGAATGTCAGAAAATGTAGTTTCCCTAACAACACTGGAAGTGGAACTGATCTTTTCAGCTACCTCCAGTATAACCTGCTTTTCTAACTGTATAAACGTTCTCTTGATATTTAAGAAACAGTTGTGTAGTATTCTTTTTAAATGCAAAATTTTTATATTAAAGAGTCTAAAAATAGAACCTTTAAAATACAATCCCAATATACAGCAATGGCTTTAAGAGTACAAGAAAGTTTTTTTCTTTGAATATTGTAAGTCAGTTCCATAGATTCTGAAGACCTATGTGCAGCAAATTCCATGCTCCATACACTGCAACAAATCTGCAGAATTTATATACACCTCTACAAATTCTCTGCTTGGAAGTGCTCTTTGTATTCTCCCATCCAGAAAAGAGTGGCACATCATAGGAAATTAAACCCAGAAAGAACACACTGTTTTAATCTGTCACCTTTCCAAAGAAAACAGTAGAATCATCACATTTTTCTCTTTGCTTTTAATGTGATTTGACAGCTTTCATAAATGAGAAGAATGACTTCACACAGTTGCAGGACATTTTTTCACAAAGACCAGAACTACTGAAGTCTTATAAGCAAAAGCTTTCATGTTATCTCTGTACCACTACAGACATACTGATTAAACACATTTGAAAATTATTTTCAACCACGTAAGAGGAAAGAAGGGACCTAATTCCCCAACTGATTCTTTCACAGAGAACAAAAGGTCTTAAGAGCCTGATCAACTGTGAATAGCACACAACATAACCAAGCACTGTCAGGCAGGATTCCCATGTTGTCATTAGCATTTTTCATAAGCTACTAGGAGTGTAGATTTATCGTTTAATGTTGCAGTTATTGTCATAATCCTCTTTTTAAAAATCTGGCATTCGTGAGTAAGTCTGTTATTTTTCCCCAAACACAAAGTGAGGTTGCAGGTATCTTAGCCCCAAAAGCAAACTCACTGGGGTGAACCTCATAAATCCCAATGAGGACATAACCCACAGCTCAGTTGTTCAGCCATCTGTAGCCCAAGGCCTAGGCTGATACAGAATAGCTGTGAGATCTTGCCTTAACATTTCATATGAGAAAATGAGAAAAATGTTGTCCAGGTGTAATAAAATATATGAGCAAAGTCCATGCAAGATAAGAAAACTAAAACTACAGACAGAAGTGTAGTTGCAGAGATGGTAATATTTTGCAGCTTAATGGAAAAATACTGGCATGAAAAGAATTGTGGCCCTGAATGTACTACTGGGTTGTAATTGCCCTAATCAGCCTCACCTTGGATCTCCACCCACATACTGGGTGCCTGTGATCATACGTGCTCCCACTTCCGAGCTGAGGCCCCAGCCTCAGTCCTGGCCTGAGCTATGTCACAGTTGTGCCTCTCCCCAGCCCTGTCTCATGGATGGCCTTTGGACCTATACCGGAGTTTGTTTCCAGACCTGTTTTCTGGATAGAGTTTGGACAAACTCTACAGCCTTGCCTCCAGCCCTGTCTCTGGCCCCATCTCCTGCTGCTCCTGCCTAGACTCCCTGGACGGATCCTGGACTTGATTCACCACCTTGTCTTGGCCAGGACTGCTGACAGACTCTGTTATAAGCACCTGGCTCTGCCCATACTGTCCGGATGCTAAGAACTGTGTTAGCATTCTTATATTTAGTTCAGCAGCACACTGGGCCATGATATCCACTGTTACATTGGTGTGAAATTTCCATTCATTCACCTGCAGGTCCTGCTTCCAGAGTCTTTTCTGAGTACAAAAAGACACGTCTTAATAAAAATGACCCAGGGAGGAAAAACTATACGGGATGCAGCCTCCTATGCAATAAAGATAACAGCCAGAGGACTCAGTCACCAAAGGGAATGATTTGGAAGAGTGGTACCAGAGGTACAGTTCATCTGCAAGGCAGCCATTTCTTAGTTTCACAAAGGAAATCTACCAACTCAGGGAGCAGATTACTGAGGTTATCAGGCACCACCTACCTAACATCAGAGTAGGCAGTCTGCCGTTCTTACGAGGGCCGCACCCCCACTGGATTTCGCTTTCCTAACCTAGATGGTATTTTACCTATGTATATTCTCAGTCCCCGCATCATCAAACTTCTTCAGGAAAAAAATGAGACTTCTGCTGGACTTTGCTAGCAACTACACAGAGCAAGATGAAGTCAGAGTAAAAATTTAGTTAAACTCATGTAAAAAGAAAAACCTTGGGCAAAAACTTATTTAAGAGATAATTCCTCTTAAAATGCTCATTTACCTTGCCAGCAGCACACAGTCCACATTTTTTATCTTTCCCAATATCAGAGAATCTGATGGCTGCAAAACAAGCAAATTAAGTTACAGTCTGATAATCACATTAGAAACCTTAACTACAAATTAAAAATAAGCAGGATAGTCATGAAAGGAAATTCTGGTTATTACTGTAGTCTCACATTTTCTTCAGCTCAGAATGAACCTGTAATCTGACGAGTAAACAGTCCGGAACAGGAAGATCAAATTTGACATCAGAAGGATTATCATAATTTTTCTGTGTTCATGCTAACATTAATATTCCAACTCCTTACTTCAGGGTTTGAAACAGTAATACTTTCAAATACTTTGAAACAATACTTCAAACAGTGTTTCAGAAACATGAAAAACATATACATGTTTCCTTTAAGTTTGTTAGCACATTTCACTCTTTCCTGTAAACTTTGGTTGTTTTTTGCTAAGTAGATGCCACTCCCTACTAAAAGGCCCTCAGAACAGAATTCACATTTAGTCTATTTCTTTCCTTAACACTCCCCATTCACCTCTGTACCCTTTTTTACCACAGCCCCCTAGCTCACACTCATGTTCTAGACTCTTTCAGCCCACCCCTCACTCTCTTCTAGCTCCCTGATAAACTCTCTCTTCCTTGCTGCTGGGACTTCTGGGAAGTGAACTGTTGTTCTATGACAGAGAACTTTTGGTACAGTAGCAGCATAAGCAGTGTTGTATTTGGTCAGCATCAGGATAAAGCATGCGCTTTCCTCTAACAGCTACATGATAAAAACATGCATTTCTCCTCACTATCCAACCAGCAGGAATCTAGAGCATTCTGATTTTAGCTGCCCAGCTGGGACATGTGCCGTGGTCTGCCCTGGAGATGGTTGTATTGCCCATGCAGGGTAGCCCCAAGTCATCAGCCACTGCTACAATAAATTAACTTATCTGTGTGTTGCTTTCTTCTCTGAAATACACGATGATTCTAGCTTCCCATTTAGTTAAAAATGTAAGGCCTCTGTTTAATTAGATGTTAAACTGCATTTGTGCTGGAGTGGTGCAGTTGGATGTGCTGCTTCTCCTACCCAACTCAGAACTGCACACTTCTCACTCCTTTTATTACAGTGTAGAAGAAACCATAAAGCTGGAAACCACTCTGCCAATTGTTTACAAGTGTCTAAAGGATTCACATACTTGCATTTAGATGTGGACTGTTACCTGCTACTTGACCTAATTTTGTTTGTGGTTTAATGCTACCTACAAGATTTCAATTAGCATTTAGTTTTAGAGCTGTTAATTCTATGCTACACTTGAAAATGTGCACAGATCTAGAATAATAAATTAATATGTGAGTTCCACATATTACAGCAGCATTTTAAAGATACTAATTTCTAATAAAAACATCACTTTCTACTCCCTATTACTTACATCTTTTTGGTCATTTTTCATGTGAAACCTCTTCAAAGCACCTTAATTTACTCAATCACCTAGCTTTAAATCCTACCAGACACAGATTTACACTTTTTTATCATAAAGGGAATGTTCCAGAAAAATTATTTTTAGAACTGTACTGTATCCTGACTTATTTTTGAAAGTCTCCACTTAATCTTAATCTCCTGACATTCAAATATTTAATCTGCTTATCTTATTTTACATATACTCTTCTGAATTAGACAAGGCCTTATGAGTGAAATTTCATACAGGGCAAAAGCCATGCTGTCTACTTGCCAAGGCATTTAATGTTGCAACATTATAGAACAATGAAGATTCACAATAATAAGCATTTGGGGGTTTGTTTCTTTGGTTTACTTTGTTTCGTTCAGCACACATTTGCTGTGTGAAGTAATAACCATGCAACCTAGCTCACAGCAGGATACAAAAAATACTCTTAAAAACTAAAGAGGACTTCAGCCAACATCTTTGCCTCCTATCAAAATGAAAACTAAAGATTTGGAAGTTGAAGACAGGACCCTTTCATTTACAAGTGACAGATTCAGGTTTATTGCACCAGATTCAAGTTTATACCAATTTCCAAAAGATTTGGAGTGGAAAGGGAACTTAACTGCTATTTGATATTCATCCCCACCATAGAACTTCCACTAAGTTCTGGCATTCACTGCTGATGCAGCAAGAATGCAACCGCTTTGAAATCCAACAGGCTTCAAAATCTAGTTGCAGGGTTTCCTTTCCTATCTGCTGCCATCCTCGTCCCTTCAAGAGGCTTCAGATAGGCCATGTAACAGGACTGGCTGCCATTTTTATACAGATTTCCACAGAACACACTCATGTGTCTTGCAGGTGTGATTGCCTTAATATCTTTCTTGTGCGTGATTGCTAGAAGCATGGCATAGAAAAAGAAAGAATCTGCTGCTAAATGATGAACTGACAGTTTTAAGAAAAGAATTTGCAGTTACTGCATCAGGGGTCATTAAAAGAGAGGAAATAAGGATAAATCAGTACATGTAAAGTTACAAGGAAGTGAAAGATACGGAAATTTCTAACTATGTGTTAACCACTTGACAAAGCTAGTGTATGCTACTGTGCTGCTCCCTCTCTCCCACAAGTTCTTTCCAGTGCTGTACCTCTCTATTATTATCTCAGTTGTAGCCAGGAGCTTTGAAATATAGATTGAGTAACAAAAACTTCCAATGGAACAATCTGCCCTTCCCCTGTGTCCCATCCCTCCCCTCTCCCGCTGGCTTTGTTTGCCAGATATATCTATGACCAAAAAAGAAGGAGCCACCTAGAGTAATTTTCTAGAACAGGAACATATTTTGTTGATTTGGGGAAAGGTGATTCAGAAACAAGTTCTGTCATCCAGAAAGTAAAACAATCTGTGAAAGTATTTTCTGGACAAAATTTTATTAGTAGCTTCTTGCTGCCGCATGCCAGCTGTTTTAATGTATGTATACTAGCTCACACTGGTAGATTTCATACAACATAATTCCAATGGCAATTATAAAGAATGCAGCTTCCCCTGGTCTTACAACATTACAGAATATATGAGGTCCATTTCTTCTATGAGCCTCTTAGGTCAACTAAGACCTCTCTTCCCCTTGATTTCCTGTCTATAAAACTCTCATCCTTTGTCTTGCCAGTACCTACGATACAGGGCAGGAATTATCCTTCACAACACTGCGAAGAGAGCAACTCTCCTAGTGCCCACTCGCTTTTACTGAGGAAAAGGGAAGAAGTAAGGTGAGGGAGAGTCAGTCAAGAGTTCCTGTACCACAAAAAATTTTAGAGCTTCATTTTCAAATCAGTTTTAAATTAAGTTGTTATAAGCATGACCGTAGGAAGAGCATTGGTATGTAAAGCATAAATCAGTGGTTACAGGGAAAATGTTGGCCCGTATACCTCAAAGAAGATTTTTCTGCAATTCAGAAAGGTTCCTGGAGTGATCTGACATAGGCTACAAGTCACAAAAGTGCACAAAGCTAAAAGAGGGTTTATCCCTCTTGACTGCAAATTCAGGACCAAGTTTGTTCAGCCTACAAATCAGAAGATGAATAGTCTCCTTTGCACATCACTTTTTTCATACCTTCTTTCTACAAACTAAGAATCACACAAAATACAGCAACTAAAAGGAAATAATCTTGTGACACTACCTCCTTTATGTATTTGTCTGAAAATTCTTAAAAGAACTCAAACATTTTGAAAAACAGCAAAAAGACTCAGCATTTAAAAAAAAAGGTTATACAGACCTTGCCATAAGGAGTATCAACATATTTCTCTGTTCTTCCTTCTAAGATATCTGGATCATCCAGGCCAGTTCCACCAATAATGCCAATCTGATACAGAAAAGTACATATTAGTCTTCTTGAGATTATGCTTCATTTAACAGCATGTCTGAAAAACTAATTGGGCAGCCATGAAACGTATTTTCTGCTTGACATGAGGCTAAACTGTAGGTCAGTAAACATAACATGCCCAGCACAGTCTCCCAGAACAGAAATTTCAAATGACTGATTTTAAGCAATTGTATTTAGCTTGTCAATTTCTTACACTATGATTTGCCACTTCAAAGATCCCAAACTTAAAATGTCATGGAAAATGCACAAAGATATACTAATCCATCATTTATTTCCAATACAAAAATGAAAGGTATTATTTGGGAATGCCTCCAATGAGTGAGAAATAACAAATGCTTCTGGTTCACATGGGGAAGTACAGTTTTATAGCTAACAACCATATTGAATACTAGGCATTACCATATAGTATTATACACAAAAATGAAAACATTTATCAAAAAATTAGGTTACTTATTGACTTGCCAAAAACTTCCTCATTTCTGTATGTAGTATCTGTACAGCTTCTGAAAAGGGGGGCCGCTCAACAGCATTTTCACAAGTGAAATTAAAAGAATCTGCTCATAATTCTACCTGCTGTGAGCAGTGCTGGGTTTTTTCACATATTTAGGTTGTTCAGTACCTAAGAAAGTGTAAACGTTCATTCAACCTTCGCCTTCTACTGGGTCACTAATTGTCTCCTATGTAGACACACTGGTGTCAGCTTTTGTTGAACTCACAACCTTTCCCTAAGCTGAAACTGAAGAGACTCTTGCTCCTCCTACTTTTAAAATGAAGCCTTTTCAAGCATTTTTTTCCCCAATTTTTTATGAAATTGACTTAGTTTCAAAACCTAATGGAAAGGGAAAAGAGGGCAAAGCAAAGTGCCACTTAAATGCAGTATTTTTTATTTCCTTAGGAAATCAGGCTAAAAGTCCTATGTTGTGTTGTGATATAACTCCTAGCGAAGAAGCATGAAGTGACTCACCTATCTGTCATGTTTTAGTAACTACTGATTCCTTGTTCTTGCTCATTGCTCATCTGGTCTAGTTCTTTTGTAAAAAAAGAGGAAAAAAAAAAATGGCAATCCCAAATGTGTATTTTCACTGAGATTAATCTCAGCTGGGATTTCATACTCCAGCTAAAGAAAAATGCATCAGGATTTTCTTGTTTTTTTCTTTTCAGGGATAATTCCATTTTCAGTGAAGTCAAGTCTTCTCCTGAGTTGAGAACACTTCTATCTCTCTGGATGGAATGTGTACTGTCACGACCTCCACAGCCTCAATTTTAGTAATGGTACTTAAAAATAATGTCATCATTTACCACACAGAGAGAAAATGCTACTGCTTTTTTTTTCACTCCAATGCAGCCAGCTGTGGGCAAAGTTTGTCTCCCTCTTAAGTTGAAGAACCACATCATAACTGAGTTGCTTATCATGGAAAACAAGAAAATTTGGAACCCTTCTGGCATGACATTACTGCACAGTCCCACCACTTTTTGTTATTTCGAAAACCAGAAAATTTCTCAAGTAAAACCTTCAAACTTGAATGTACAACACGCCCCCTACCACAACACACACCCCCAACTCTAACTTTTTCTTAACTTTCACATTCACAGAGACCTCATCTGTTCAACCACTCTTCTAGCTGGTTCACCAAACATTTCATTTCAATAAGCAGAAGCTCTGTGGTCTTCGTTCCACATCAGATACTTTGCTGAGAAAGCTTCCCACACTGGATGGTGTAAACACTTTTTTGCTGCAGTAGTTTTAACAGATCTCCTATTTCCTTTTGCTACCCCCAAGTGGAGCATGCAGAGCAGCGCAAAGGAAAATACCAGCAAAACGCACAAACTCCAACCGTGAATGTATGCAAGGCTAGGGAAGAGCCAGATCAGTTTGCAGCAGTACTGATGAGTCCATTCCCATGTTACTCATGTTGCTTGTTTATCATTAATGTTAAGACTGTCAGATTGCTCCAGAAAACACTCAAAACTATACAAATATTAGGATAAAAAATTTTTGCCTTAAGAATCACATAAGAAGTGTGCTACAGGAGTAATCACTCAAAATGAACAAAATACCACCTTAAACATTGTTCACGCATGCATTCTGTAAACATGGAAGATTAGTACATTAACAGAAACCAGGATCAAAACGGTGCCTTTTTTTTTTAATATGTAAAAAAATTGATTCCTTCAGTAATTTACCTGGTTGTAGTTTGGTGTAATGCTTGTTTTATTACTGCCTTATGCCTCAAGATTGAAAATATTCAAAATGGAATACTCATGTATCTGAATTTTTATGTCTGACAAAGTCAAAGTTGTTGGGATTGAGGAAATGGCTGCAGGTTGTGCCAGGGAAGCTTTAGACTGGACATTAGAAAGAATTTCTTTACTGAAAGAGTGGTCAGGCATTGGAACAGGCTGCCCAGGAAAGTGGTGGAGTCACCATCCCTGGAGGTGTTTAAAAAAACCGAGCAGATGAGTTTCTTAGGGACATGGTTTATTAGGGAGACAGGCATGGCTTGACTCGGTGACCTCAGAGGTCTCTTCCAAACTTATGATTCTATGAAAACAGTGCAATGCTGGAGATAATTTCTATGTCATGTAGCTGGTGTTTCCGAATTGCAGTGCTGTAAGGTCCCTATGAACACACAGATCCAGCACTGTAACAGACCATTCTTGTACCAGAAGGCAGCCCAGAGCTCACTCTGTTCATGGCAGTGTAGGCTGGGGGAGGCAGTTTTCAGATTTCCTCTTGGGGTCCCTACTCCTCTGCTGCAGTGGCATCAATACATGTTTGTGCCGCAGAGTTCCGTTCCAGAGCAGGATTTTACACCAACGCCATGCTGTCAGCAACAGCAGCAGCACAACAAGCTGCTAAAATATAGTTTCCAAGGCAGAGAACCCACATCATGGAAGAGCCACACCACCATGAATTTGCTTTTCATAGAAACATAAGCTTGGAAGAGACCTCTGAGATCACCAAGTCCAACTGTGCCTGTCTCCCTACTAAACCATGTCCCTAGGAAACTCATCTACCTTCTTACTCCCTGCTAAACACCGTGGCAGTGGTTTGGTCAACCTTCAAGTCACCTTAGGCAGCCCTTGCTACAGAAATGTTTTGGCTCACGACAGTTCACAGGAGAGCTACTATAGTGGAAGGAAAGTTACACCAGCAGAGACTTTTTGAGGCAACTACTTCTCCATTTAGAGCTGGCAGCTTCAACCCTAAAATTCATTTTACCTCAGAAAACAAAATCATGTTTTGGCCAACAAAGCCACAGTTTCAGCCCCACCAGCAAGCTGTTCTTGGCGCAGGCTCTCATCTCTTGGAGCTACATTCCAAACACTGTAGGGTGGACAGTCACAGAATTGCTTGGTTGGAAAAGATCTCTGAGATCGAGTCCAAGTGTACCAGTCCACTATTAAACTGATACTGAAAATGCTGGCCAATAAAACTCTCTAAGATTAGTTTTGGAGTTTCAGAAAGAGCATCCTTTATTTCAGCACTGAACACGAGTGAATGATTTCCATCAACCATGTGTAACAAGACAAGAGCTGAGGGCAGAATATAAATCCAACTTACATGCATATGTACAAATTCTCCCAGCAACCTCATGCATATTCTGCTGCTTTCCAAGGACTAATCCAAATTTGATTATGAATCTCACAACAGTCAAGTTCTGCTCGTTAGAGCTTTGAAGCTGGTTCTCTGTCTGACCTTGTGTTCTTCGGTAAGTATTGTCTGGGAACAGCACTATTTAAAAACCGTACTACCAGACAAACAGTCTGTGTCTGCCTAACTTTCAAAAATACTGTTACTCGGGGCTTAACTGAAGTCAGTTGGAAAACCAATTCTACAAAAACTAATTCTACTTAAATCAAAATATTCTACTTTTTGTAATAGTTACTGCTTCTTGTATCAAAACCACATCTACCTGTCTTTTAAAAAACTCCCGGGATGATGACTCAGCCAGTCTCCCTGGGCAGCTGTGCCAGTGCCCGACAGCCCTTTCATTGAAGGAATTTTTTCCAATGTCTCGAGTGAACCTCCCCTGGTGTAACTTGAGACCATTTCCTCTCCTCTCACTTGCTACTTGGGAGAAGAGGCCAGCCCCCCACCTCGTTACCACCACCTTTCAGGGAGCTGTAGAGGGCGATAAGAACTCCTCTCAGCCTCCTTTTCTCCAGGCTGAACAACTCCAGTTCCCCGAGCCGCTCTCCGTAAGACTCATAGTACGAGTCGAAGGTAAAAACCCCCCACGGCCCAGCCCGGGTGCGGCACGGGGCCCTCCAGCCTCCGTCTGGAACGTTCCATGAGCAGCTCGGCTGCCCCATCCCGGCCGGGAGGCGCAGGGAGCGCCGCGCGGGGCCCAGACGCCGCTGTGTCGCCCGGCGCAGCAGAGGGCGGGAAGGGAGCGGCGGCGACAGGGGCAGCGCCTCCGCCCACGCGCGCGCCGCTCCTCACGCCCGCAGCCAGAGCGGAAAAGCGGTGGACCCGTGGAAGCGCCGACCCGCGCTTACCTTCACGGCCGCGGCGGCCATGTTGGCGGGAAGGAAAGGGAGAGAGGGAGAGAAGGAGGGGCCACTGGCAGCCGGCCAGCCCGCCCGGGGCGCGCGCCGCGGCGCCCGGTCCCGCCCCCCCCTGCTGTGCCCGGGAGCCGCCCCTCGTGGACCCCGCGCTGTGCCCGGCCCCCGCGCCGCTGTAGCCCCACAGTCCCCGGAGCCGCCCCAGCTTCCCAGCCCGGCTCCACCGTGCCCAGCCCCCGCACCTCCCCCCGCCCCGCCCTGACGTGCCTGGCGGTATCTGCGCTGCCGCCGCCGCCCGCCCCTCGCTAGGGGGCAGCTCCCGCTCGCGCGCGGGGCAGCGGCCCTGGGTTACAGAATCGCAGAATCACTTGGTTGAGCGGAGCTTTGAGACGATCGAGTCCCCCTGAGATTGTGCGCTACTAAACCGTCCCTGAGCACCAGATCTACTCATCTTTTAAACACCTCTAGAGATAGGGACTCAGCCACTCCCTGGGCAGCTGTGCCAGTGCCCCACAGCCCTTTTCAGTGAAGAAATTTTTCTTGATGTCTGATCTGAACCTCCCCTGGCGCAGCTTAATGCCATTTCCTCTCATCCTATTGCCTGTCACTGGGAGACAGGACCAACACCCACCTGGCTATAACCTCCTGACAGGGAGCTGTAGGGAGCGATGAGGTCTCCGCTCAGCCTCCTCCAGGCTAAACAGCCCCAGTTCCCTCAGCTGCTCCCCAAAACGCTTGTTCTCCAGACCCTGCCCCATGTCCGTTCCCCTTCTCTACACACGCTCCAGCCCCTCAATGTCCTTCTTGTAGTGAGGGGCCCAAAAATGAACCCAGCACTCGAGGTGCGGCCTCACCAGCACGGAGTACAGAGTCACAATCACCTCGCTGCTCCTGATGGTCACACTGTTTCTGACACAGGCCAGGATGTCATTGATGCCAAGATGTCCGGGCAGGCGGGGCCGGGAGTGCCCCGGAATGAGGCTCTCTGGCAGCAGACTGGCTGCCGGGGGTCAGCCAGGCGCTTTGCCAGGTACCAGCCACGCAGTCAGGATTCTTCTGGAAAGAACGGGGAGCATAGGATGCAGAACACCTCCTTGGAGTAAAATCACGTTTGTGGCACAGCATACGACATAACTGCTTTCTTTTTCCCTTTTTTGCCCTTCTCTCCAGCGGCAGATGTTGCCAGGCCATTAATGATTCCTGAGTATTTATGTTAATATGCTGTTCCTACACATCACCAGTGGCCTCTTCAGGAGATCTCCAGTGTGCTTTTGGAACACCACTCTCATCTGGCCCATAAGCCCTGAGATATTATTACATCCTCAAAACGTGTCCTCAGTGAAGGTTTTAATACATTTAAAAAAGCTTTTGTCTTGGAAGTACTTTTATTAAGTCAATGAGAACACTGCTATGTTTAAATACCTCCTGAAATCGGAGTCAGGGTACCCATCCAACTCTCTTTTTAATACTTCTTCATGTTTATATGCAGCTCTCCAGAAGTCTTCGCTGATTGTATATAAACAGAGTGGTGCTGCAGGTGTTGGCATATAAATGCTTGAGTAAGTTATGCTGCAGTTCCATAAAACAGTATTCCACAAGTGTCACAGTATAATACAAACGGTTTATCTACTTCAGTGTGTAAGCATGTGCTAAAAAGTCTAAAAATTGGCTGAGTGTCTTGGAAAACTAACTTTCAGATGGTGCATATTTAATTCGGACCACCTGCCATATTCCTGGAGACACTGGTTTGTTTAACTTCCCCCCAGAATTTCTCAATTTACTAACAGAGGGTGGAACTAAGTAGCACTACAAAATCCTGGGAGGACACTATGAAACAGTGACATGAAACAAAAAGTGCTGATTAGTCCTGAATTGTCAGAAATGGCAAGACAAGACCAAATTGCTGGCTCTAACCTATGTGAAAATTCCTAATTTTTAGTATGTGCAGCTAAGCAGAAGAGGCTTGTTTTCAATTTAAAACCCAGTTAATTTAGAGGTTTAACATAGTTTAAATTAAGGGTGGTCTTTTCAATGTTCAAAGATGATTCTGGGAACAAACTGGAGTGTTTGGGGAAAGAAAAAAAAAAGAGGAATTTTATTTTCTTTGTGAATTACACATATATAGAAAGTACATATATTTAGGTCACCAAGTTACATATAGCACTAAGTGATATGAAAAGGTAAATGTATCACTATATATTAATAATTACAGTTTTCCTATATATATTATTTTTCTTGCTGCCACAAGTCTATACATTTAAGCAGAACATTTGTTTTACCGTAACATGATCTTACATTTTGAGAAACTTCAACAGTTTTGTTATATTTATGTATTTTATTACTATAGGTAGACATAAATATTGAATGTAGGGCTTTCAAAAATAGCCAGTATCTTGTTAATTGGAAGTCCTTATTTTTAAAAGTATTTGTCATAGATTTTCTCTAAAGCAACTTTGTCTGAGAGGCCTCAGCCATACAGACATGCCATTCTCATGTGCCACCCAGTGCTACTTGTCTGTATAAAGCTCTCTATATATCCAGGATAAATCTGAATACAGAACAGTAAGTTGGAAAGCCTGCTCATGGTGAGTTGTTAATGACATAGGTACTTCAAGAAGTATTGAGCTGGAAGCTCAGAGCAGCTTAGTTAGATGTGCTTTCTGAAGATGTCTACTCTGAGCCACTGTTTTGGCCCATTTCAGACAGTAGGTGGAAAACTTATATTCAGAATCAGAAAAAGGAGCTGAAAAACTGTATTCTTGCAGACACAGTGCCTTTTCAAATTCAATACGGTTCTAATTTCATTTTAGCAGTTAACTAGTAAGGAAAACATGTATCAATGTGAAATTCTGCATTTTTTCAAGTGAGCTTGCTGTGTATTAACAGCTAGCAAATTCCTGTTATTTACACCAGCTTATAACCTAGATCCAGCCATACATGCATTTAAGCTTTCAAAATTATTTAACTTTTCAATAACAGGTAAGAAATAGGGCTTTGTGAAGTAAATATTTTTAAATGCTTTTGTTTCTGTAGACAATATGTTTTTGGTAACATAGTTTTGAATAGCTTAAAATTAAAATCCTGTCATAGGACTGAGATGGAATCCATTTCAGTGACTGTTCATAGGTAAATTGTAATTTAGAAAATTTTCATGCAGCATTTATAATTGTGAGCAGTCATATTTCTACAGCAACCACTTGAAACTGGAAGCAGATAATCAAACAGCATCCCACCAAAACCACCACTATAATATTCAGGAAAACACTGTGAACATGGAAGGTCAAGATGAACGTGCACTATTAAAAAGACACTGATCACAGGATTATTAGAAAGACTGCAATTTCAGTTTACAGTTCCGTTTATGACACTACGAAAATGTTGAAATAATATGATAGGTTTGTATTTACTCAGAGGATGCGCTTTGTACTTCATATTTTAAATAATGGAATGTAAATCCATTTATCTGAATAAAAATGAGTTATTTAATGGCAGTTCATTTCACTTTTTCAAAAATAAGATAAATGCATAACGACCTGGAGTCTCTCTGCTTTGATTTCTCAGTATTTCAGGTGGCTGTGTCACGGGCAGTGTTTCCTTGGCTTAAGTTAAAATAATACATAAGAACAAAGTCTCATTGACACCTTACACCATTCAAAAATCTAAAAAAAACTTTAGATGAAAATAAGTATTTTATACACCAGATTAAGACCCTCCAAATGTAAATGTTAAGTGTTGTTTTTTACACCTTGAGAGAAACATGATGTAAGTCCACCTGTCAATCCCTGAAACCCTTGACCTTCTTAGAAGTACCAGTGGGAAGGTCTGACAATTTAAGGTCCATGCAACTAGAACAGTTTTGTCTGTGTGCTTGACAGAGTTGTGAAATTTTGTCCAAATGAACTGAGACATTCTTTTTCATGTAAGAAGCACTTTAATGACACAAATAATATATTATTTAGTTAAATATAGAAAACGGTGTATGTGTAAGAAGATAATTCTCCACAGTGCAAACCAAGGTTGGAAGAACAGGGTCTAATGTGGGCAGGTAATTAGGACATAGTGATCCTTGAGTTTTAATTCCTCTTCTGACATCAAATGCTGTGTGCATTTAAATAATTTAAACTCATCTTTCCTGTAAAGTCATAGTCATGATGATAATCAACATTAACTGTGTTAAAGAGGTGTTCAGATTAACTAGAATGTACCTGTGAGAATGCTTTGAAGATGAAAAGCACTGTATCAAGGTAAAAGGTCTTGTATTTATTATTACAACAAAAGTTGCTATGAAGAAATGGCAGTGCTATGTACATATAGTTGAGCTTTGAATTGTCTTGCTAATGTTACTTCAAAGAAACAATACTCACATTGAAGAGAGGGGAAAATAAAGGTTTGATCAGGTTAAGTTTACCTTCTGCATTCATTCAAACAGATCTCAGCTTCAATTGTTCCCATCATGCTGTACTGCTTGTAGACTTTGTTGTTTCTGTCCTGAAAATGCATGAAGGGTATTTCAATAGTGATGGAGTACTGCACATGTTAAAAGAAGAACATCATCTGTCACCTTCTATATCAGCAAAGACCCCAAAGTGGAAGCCCATTTTTACCATATACTTTTACTATGAAACTCTCTTTTTCTTGCACATTCCATGTAAATTTTATGTTTTGTTCTGTATACTGCAAACAATTTGCTGGAGTCTGTCCCTAAGGTAATAATTTAAGATTTCAGATGACTTCAAAAAATAGTAAAGTCTATGTTTGGTGTAAGGGCAAATAATTTTTAAGCATAAATAAACTTCAAGGATTCTATGAAGTAGCATCTAAGCATCACGTTCAGTAATATTTAAAATCCGTTTCCAGTCCTTTATTATGATCCACTACCTAAAGTTTATTATTTCTACAGTTCTCTTATGGAGCAGAAAGGTCTGTGAACTCTCAAAAGCAAGCCAGCAAAAGGCTAACTGAGCAAGTTCAAGCAACCTTTATCAATAGCTGAAGTCAAGATGGCTGTCTTTATGTTGACTGTGCTATGGGACTGTAACAGTTTACATTGGTGCATTTATTTGCAAAATTAGCTTTTCCCTAAATCGCAACAAGTGGAAGTATCTTCAAGGGACCATTTTAGCAACACAGAAGCATCAGAAAATTCCTGCCCTAGCATGACTTTTTCCTCAAGGAGGAACCATCCAGAAGCTGACCTCATCAGCTTCAAAGTTGTACTTGTTGAGCACCAAATAACCTTAATGAGGCAACGGTTGCACAGTTCACAAACAGAGCAAGTCTGGAGGGGAAAGGAGGATAATTTTTCAGCTTACAAGTATCTTACTAATGCAGTATTTTGGAAAGCTTTCATGAAAAGAAACGTGATAAGATAGTCAGGTCCAGAACCTTGACATTTGATAGTACTGACACAATTTCTGAACTTACTTCAGAAACTTATGAACTTATTTCAGTTCTATGAACTTACTTAAGAAAATAAAATCCATACTGCACTTGAACAGTCATACTTTCCTTCCCAATTGTAGTATACAGCCTAAAAGTCCACATTATAGCAGATCCTCCATGAAACTATGACAAAGCACATGGAAAATAAGGAGGTAATTGGTGACAGCCAACATGGCTTCATTAAGGGCAAATCATGCCTGAAGAATTTAATGGCCTTCTATGATGGGGCTACAGCGCTGATGGATAAGGAAGGACTAACTGACATTATCTACCTGAACTTGTGCAAAGCACTTGACACAGTCCCGTACAACATTCTGGTCTTTAAATTGGAGAGGCACAGATTTGATGGATTGACCACTTGGTAGTTAAGAAATTGGTGGAATGGTTGCACTCAAAGAATTGTGGTCAACAGCCCAATGTCCAAGTGCAGGCTAGTGACGAGTGGTGTTCCTCAGGGATTGATGTTGGGACTGGTGTTGTTTAACACCTTTGTCACAGGTATGGACAGTGGGATCGAGTGCACCCTCAAAAAGTTTGATGACAACACGAAGCTGTATGTCACAGCTGATGTGTTGGAGGGAAGGGATGCCATCCAGAGGGACCTGGACAGGTTTGAGAGATATGCCTGTGTGAATATCATGAATGGTTTTAAGCTGAAAGAGCTCAGATTTAGTTTAGAGATTAGGAAGAAATTTTTTACTGAGAGGATGTTGAGGCACTGCAACAGATTGCCCACAGAAGTTGTGGACACCCCATGCCTGGAGGTATTCAAGGCCAGGTTTGATGAGGCTTTGAGCAACCCGACTGAGTGAAAGGTGTGCCTGTCCATGGCAGGGGAATTGGAACTGGATGATCTTTAAGGTTCCTTACAACCCAAACCGTATTACAATTCTATGAATGATTCTAAGAAAATAACAATCTTGCTGTAATCTGCAGGTTGGAATTAAGAGTTTCCTGTAAAAGCTGTCAATATAAATGGATTTCATTTTTCCATACCACTGTAAGAGGAAAACCGTATGCTGAGACTGCATCTGGGTCAGGGCAATCCCAAGCCCAAATACAGGCTGGGCAGAGAATGGGTTGAGAGCAGCGCAGAAGAGAAGGACTTGGGGATGCTGGTGAGTGAGAAATTCAACAGGAGCTGGCATCATGAGCTTGCAGCCCAGAAAGCCAATTGTATCCTGGGCTACATCAAAAGAAGTGTGACCAGCATGTTGATGGAGGGGATTCTCCCCCTCTACTCTACTCTACTCTACTCTACTCTACTCTACTCTACTCTACTCTACTCTGCTCTGCTCTGCTCTGGTCTACTATACTCTATTCTACTCTACTCTAATCCACTCTACTCTACTGTACTCTAATGAGGCCTCACACGGAGTACTGCGTTCAGTTTCGGAGTGCTCAGCACAGGAAGGACATGGATCTGTTAGAGTGAGTCCCAAGGAGGCCATCAAGATGATCAGAGGGCTGAAGCACCTCCTATAGAACAGGCTGAGTTTTTTTAGCCTGGAGAAGAGAAGGCTCCAGGCAAACCTTATAGCAGCCTTCCAGTACTTAAAGGGGGGCCTACAGGAAAGTTGGGGAGAGACTCTTTGTCGGGGAGTGCAGTGACAGGATGAGGGATAATGTTTTTAAGCTGAAAGACGGGTAGATTTGGATCAGATATTAGGAAGAATTTTTTTCCTGTGAGGGTAGTGACACACTAGAACAGGATGCTCAGAGAAATCGTAAATGCCCCATCCCTGGAGGTGTTCAGTGCCAGTTTGGAGGAGGCTTTGAGCAACTTGATTGAGTGAAAGGTGCCTCTGCCCATGGCCTGGGGGTTTGGAACTGGATGATCATTAAGATCTCTTCCAACCCAAATAATTTTATGATTCTATAATTATCTTCAGTGATACCACAGAGAAAAGGGAACCCCAGATCACATAGGAAATGATTACAGAAGATGAGCATTATTTCAATTAATAGCTGTATTGGTCTGCTAGACTTAGAGGTGTGTGCTTCTCCCTAATACTGTCCCCATACATTAATTAGTTTTTGTGGGTGAAGTACACAAATGCATCCATATCAATTGTGCACAGAAGTGCTTATAAAATTGCATTTTGTCTAACACATGCTTCTACTTCCAACTTTTTTTTTTTTAGTACACAGACCATCTTAGCTCTAAATCCACCACACAAATACTGAAAAGGGAAGAATGAAAAAGACTGTCAAAATTTTTTCTTTGCTTTATCCTCTGGTGTAGTTATTTGAACCACAGTTGAATTTATTTACCCACAACTCTACTTTGACTGTGTCTTGACTTCTCTTGCCTTCCTTGGCTCTGCTCAGGCATTGCTTCTGTATGACTTTGATGAGTTATGTCCCGGTGGTTGTAAACTGCACCAAAGGGGACTGCCCCGGGAGGCATGGTGACTCAGAGGCGTCTGACGCAGACTGCCTCCCTACTTCCTCCCTGCTGCAGGCATGCAGGTACTCACTGCTGGCCTCATGCACCCTCCAGTTATTACATGCCCATTCCACACAGCCTTACTGTGGATGGTGATAGCAGGAGTGGGGCCAGATCTTCACCTCATTCGTGCCTCTGCCTGCTTCCATTAAGTGGGCTCACTGTCCTATTTCTTTATGGTTAGACCCCCGGTCCAGCAGCATTTCAGTGTAAGTGAATATGTGGGCATTTAATGTTTCATTTTGAGGTTTGCTGGTGCTTCTAGCCAACATCTGGATAAAAACCCCACTTCACTCTTTCATGTGAGTCCATCGCAGGTACAGCTTATATCCTTCAGCAATGTGATTTAACTCTAGCAGCAGAATAGCTCCTTTACCTTGTATGAGTGGCTTCTTTACCAATGTAGCCTGTGTGGCAACACTGGTTAAGTCTTGATGTGTCTATCAAATTCTACCTTATAATTTAGCTTTACACAGTAATTACAAATTAGGTCCATGCGTATTACCTGAAAAAGAGGGGGTTTATATCTCTTCTTTATATTCAAAGATAATAAAAGAGGCTTGAGCTAAGAAGGTGACAACTTAAACAAGTTTAATTCAGCAACTATTGTAAAATATTTGGAATGAAGCTAAAAAGGTAGTTACAAGTTTATAACTAGTACTTCAGTTGGTCTCATTATAGAGCACAATGTAGTAAGAGGAGTAAAATAAAACCCCTAAATCAAAGGATGTATTACATTCTAGTTTATTAAATGGAGTATGCTGATATCCATTATGCATATGGCATTCATCTTGTAGTTGAGGAACATGCAATATTTTAAAAATATGTCTCTTAATAACATTCAAATGAGATGGGAAAACTACTTAGAGATAATAGGCAAAAGGCTCAATAAAGAGAGAGATCGGGGTGTTAAAATAATGAAGAACTTAGCTGTTGCTCAGGTCTCTATCTAAATGATCAGTAAATGGGGAGAGCTGAACACCTCATAATGAGATCAAAGTATCCCAAATGCCAAGAGAGACATCACCCAGAGTTTGTGGCTTAACTTCTGTGTTGTCCTTGCTACAGGTTGAGTCTTTAGACAAACCTAAGCAGGACGGCAGTGCAATATCGTTCTGCCATGGTCTTGTCTGCAAAGAGAAGGGAAAGAATTTCCCAAAAAGCCTTTTCCAGGAAAATTCTCTGGGTTTCAGGAAAACACAAAGGTTCATACTGATACACTACTGCCCAGGCATCTGAGTCTCTCTCAGACATAGGCACAAGGAAAACAAGTCTTCGATTGTGAGAGGGAATCTCCATCAGATGCTCATGTGACAGGAAGAGTTTTCAGAAGCTGAGTTTTTGTCTATGAAAAACATCTATGTAATTTCCACTATTTGCCTTTGAGCAAAATTTAAGAGACAGCTATAAGGTAAAAGTTACTGTTCTTGAGAACAACATACTTTGCTGCTGTTTTTTAGTGACTGCAGTAAGTAGAACATGATTATCAGGAGTATTATTGTGCAGGGTGTCTCTCTTCTGAAACTAGATCTTACTGTAGCCACCAGTGTACCTTGGTAAGGAAGTATCTTTAGTGTAGACAAGCAAAATTGAGATTATTAATTATTACTATTAATTGTGAGAGCAGTTCTTTGGAACTGCATGGTGTGCATAGAAATGGTCTCTCTGCTTCAATGAACTTACTGGTTACACACATCCAAAACAGGCAGAAAGGGTTTGAGACAGAAACTAAGGCCACTTGAGCAATATAAAACCAGAAAGAGAATCTGGGTCTCCTGAGTCCCAACGCCATACTTCCACTGAGCCAGACTAAGTTACAGCCACTAAACTTCCACAAGCAATGAAAATTAGTGCTCATTCAAATCCTCGTTTTGAGTTTATTTACATCAATAATTCATCCTGATGCTGCTGTGCACTTATTGTCCCTCCTAACAACTCAGCCCTCTGCACCCCTCCTTGCTTAACAAAAGGACTTTGTCAGAGCTTCCCCAGCTTTCCTTGGGACAATGCGTTAAGAACAGATTTAAATTTTAATGACTTCAGAGAATTCTCAAACAACTGTGGAAAGCAGAAGGAAAGCAGCAGGCCATCATGACTGTCTCTAGAGTTTATCAACTTAAATCGAAAGAAATGGAAGTAGTTTTAAGAGACTAAAAACCCAAATGGATAGAATGAATTGTTTACAGGATTTGTGTGTACAATCGCCACTGTGCTTCAAAAAATGGCTTTTTCCTGTTTTCTTATTTAATAAGAGTAGATTTATTTAACAGGATCATCCTTTTCTGAACAACTAATATTAGCCTTCAGATGAAGAAAGGGGAAGGGTTGTGTTGGAATAGCTGATTTGTCTTCTTACTACAATGCATTATCAAACAAGCTTTAGCAAACTGTCAAAAGCTCTTAGCAGTATAAAACCCTGCAGCATAGAGAAGATTTGTGTGTTGATAGTCCTGCCATGAAGAAAAAGCAGAGGGCTAGGGGAAACAATGCACTGCATAGACATTGCAGGGCACTTTATGGTTGTTTGCAGTGGTCCTGTGATTGGGATTTGTGCAAAATTAAAAACTGTACATAGTTGAATGGCATTTCTTGGCAGTCCTGGAACAGAATAGGTCATATTTTATGGATATAGGTAGGAGCTAAAAGACAAAAATATTGCTGGACAAGGCATTATGGAGCTGGCATTCTTCAGCTGCTAAATGAAGAGACACCTAAAGAAGTAATTCTCAATGCCCTGTTTAGAAAATACTTAAAGTCACTCTATTTGGTGACGCTCTAATAAAACCATTTTCAACAAGTATGTAGGAAATCTGCTTACACTACAACAGATTGCATGATCCCATGACTCATTTGAATTGCAGAAAGGAGGGTTCAGTAGAAGAATAAAGAAAGATTGGCAGAATAACCAAATAAACATAATTGATGTGTGAGCAGGCAAGACAGTGCTGTCTTGTGTGGGTGTACATACTGATGGTCTGAATGTGCTGCTTACTATTGTTGTGAAAAAGGCGTTAGTTAAAAAAGTTAGGGGAGAGAAGTGGGGGATTTCAAAAGCTCTTGGCTAACAGATACAGAATCTGTGAAAGAACAAAAACTTAAAACCCATCCAAAAGCCAGCAGTAAGTGTTCCTTTATCTTTCGTATTTTTAACAGCTGTGCATAGACGTTTGAGTAAAGTTAGCCTCATGGTAATAGCTTTTTATACAAGACACAGAAAATAATGACTATGTAAGGAAAAAAACCAAGCAACAAACTGAAATACACAGCTAATATGTCTATATGGCCTGATTATCTGATCTGTTTTTCAGCTGATATTCTGGTTAGGGGAAGTATCTATTTTATTATCTTTCTAAGTCAGTAAGGAACTGAAAAGAAAGCAAAGAAAGTATTCTTGTCATGACAAGAATTGTATGTGTATTGTATCTGCATGGTACATATAATTGTAATCTGCATTGTATGTGCTCTCATGTCCTGGAAGGCAATAGAAGACAAGAAGTCCTGTGGAAACACAGCACATGCTGATTCCCTTTGAAAGGATCTTTGCACCATGCACAGAGGGAGAAAAGAAAGAAGCTTGTGATCTTATGGACAACTATAGCCATTTAATAGCTTTTGGCCTTTACATTCCTCTACAGAGAAGATCAAGGAGAAAGAAGAGGACAGAAAAAATTTAAGTAATGCTTACGTTTCACATAATTATTTTAAAGCATGTTCCTAGGAAGTATTGGACATATTCAACCATTCTGCCCCTGTGTGTATCTGCACCCTCTTTTCTCATTTCCTCCCATTAAATTTTGATGTTACTGCTGAATGTCAATCCAATCCAAGAGGGAGAGAAGTCTCAAAGATACTGGTTCCTTCAAGATATTTGAAAACATGTGGCTGGGTAGAAGAGTCAGAGCCAGTTAATAATCCCCTCTTTCCCACCTCTTCTTCCGAAGGAAAAGGCTAAAAAGACCTTCTTTTATTGGCAAACAGAAAATCCTTATGACATGTACTGGAAACCAGGCTTCGGTGTTTTTACTACTCAGATGGCTACTTTTGATTTTTAGTTAGTTACTTTCTGGCCAAAGAAGCAAAATTCACCTAGAAGTGTGCAACTGAGTTAAAACATTAAGCTGAAGTCAGCAGCAATGTATTCATGCTCATCATTACGAATAGGGATAACTGCTTTGAGACGATGGACCTGTTGGGTCAAGTTTAGTTTTAGAGAGATGGTTCCAGTCCAATTTCTCTTTACCATTTCTCAACAGTGGTAATCTTTGTCATCTCTGCAGGATGTAATGACTAGGCAACATGAAAGGAGATGGAATGTCTGGAAATCTCATTTCTTATTGGTTTAAACCACAAGCTAATGGGCACTTGGAGAAATAAATGTATTTTAGGAACAAGGAGTGCAGATATACAACATTACTTTTTTCTTGTTTTTTTTTACTAGCATATTTTATTCCTTTTTATACTTTTTCCTTTTCTTTCATTGTAAAGCTTAGATCATATATTCTTAGATCATTTATTTGGAGTGGGAAGAGCCAGGAATTAGATGCCTGGCTCCAAACCAGGTGTGAAGAACAAAACTTTGGATTCTTCGACAATGGGCTGGCCTGCACGCCAGGCTTGCTGGCCAACAATGGGGTACACTTGTCCCAAAAGGGCAGAAGGACACTTTCTAAGAAGTTGGTAGGGCTAATCAAGAAAGCTTTAAACTACATTGGAAAGGGGAGGGGAACAGCACTGGACTTCATAGAATAAAGCATGGGAATGGCACTTCAGATTCTGAGCGACAGTGTACAAGTGAGGGGCTCTGGTCTGCCACCTCAGTGGAAATGGGGGATAGAACTCCAGGTGGCCACATTCAAAGGTTATTTGTGAGTTACAAACTACAGTTATAAGACACTTAAGACTTACAGCTATTCCACTCAGGGAAGAGGTGGAAACAACAGCCCAACTGAAGTACATTTACACTAATGCACGCAGCATGGGCAACAAACAGGGGGAGCTGGAAGCTGTAGCAAGGCAAGAAAACTAAGACATAATTGCCATCATGGAAAGGTGGTGGGATGATTCACACAGCTGGAGAGCTGCTGTAGGTGGCTACAAACTCTTCAGGAGGGATAGGTAGGAAAGAGAGGTGGTGGGCTTGCTCTCTGCATTAGAGAATGTCTTGATTGCATGGAACTCAATAAGAGTAATGATAGTGTTGGGTGTTTATGGGTTAAAATCAGTGGAACACGCAGTAAGCCAGATATAGCGGTGGGAGTCTGTTATCCGCCGCCCAGCCAGGACAGAGAAACTGATGAACTCTTCTACAAGCAACTGGGGGATTTCAACCTTCCGGATGTTTGCCGGAAGTATAATACAGCAGAAAGGAAACAGTCTAGGAGGTTCATTGAGTGTATGGAAGAGAATTTCCTAACACAACTGCTGAATGAACTGACTAGAGAAGGAGCCCCACTGGATCTGCTGTTTGTGAACAGAGCAGGCCTTGTGGGAGAGATGATGGTTGGAGGACACCTGGGGCACAGGTGAGATGATCAGTGACTGTGAGATGATAAGAATTCTCAGTTCTTGGAGGAGTAAGGAGGGGAGTCAGCAGAACTGCCACTCTGGATTTCCAGAAGGCAGACTTCAACCTGTTTAGAAGGCTGCTTGATAAACTTCTTCGTGAGGCAGTTCTAAAGGACAAAGGAGCACAAGAGGGCTAGATGCTCCTCAAAGAAGGAAATCCTGGTGGCGCAAGAACAGACCATCCCCGTGTGGCGTAAAGCGAGCGGGCGGGGAAGAAACTGAGGTTGGCTGAGTAGAGAGCTTTGTATTGATCTCAGGAAGAAAAAGAAAGTTTATGAGCTTTGGAAGAGGGGGCAGGAGTCCCAGGAGGACTACAAGGGTGAGGTGAGATCACTTAGAGAGAAAAGTATAAGGGCTAAAGCCCAACTAGAACTTCAGCTGCCCAGTTCAATGAATGCCAGTAAAAAATGTTTCTTCAAATATATTAACAACAACAGGAGGATCAAGGAGAATCTCCCTCCTCTACTGGATGCAGGAGGAACAGTAGTGACGAGGGATGAGGACAAGGTAGAGGTACTTAGTGCCTTCTTCACCTCGGTCTTTAGTAGTGAGGTGAGATGTTCTCAGGATAGTCAGCCCCCTGGGACAGTGATAATGAAGCTCCAATGATTCTGGAGGATTTGGTTAGAGACCTGCTTGGCCAATTAAATGCACACATGTCTATGGGGCCAGAGGGGATCCACCCAGGGTATTAAGGGAACTGGCAGAGGTCCTCACCAAACCCCTTTCCCTCACCTACCAGCAGTCCTGGCTGACAGGGGAAGTACTGCTTGACTGGAGACTGCAAATGTTACACCCATTTACAAGAAAGGTCAGAGGGAGGATTTGGGGAACTACAGGCCTGTCAGTCTGACCTCGGTATTGGGGAAAGTCATGGAGCAGATCATCCTGAGTGCTGTCATATGGGACAATTGGGTTATCAGGCCCAGGGTTTATGAAAGGCAGAGTTTATGAAAGGCAGGTTCTACCAGACCAATCTGATCTCCTTCTTTGACAAGGTTACCCATTAAATAGATGAGGGAAAGGCTGTGGATGTGGTGTACCTGAACTTTGGTAAAGCCTTTGACACCGTTTCTCATAGTATCCTGCTGGAGACACTGGATGCCATTGGCCTGGACAGGCACAACCTCTGCTGGGTAAAGAACTGGCTGGATGGCCAGGATCAAAGGGTTGTGGTAAATGGAATTAAATCCAGTTGGAAACCAGTCACGAGCGGTGTTCCCCAGGGTTCGGTGCTGGGTCCAGTCCTGTTCAATATCTTAATCAACGGTCTGGATGAAGGGATTGAGTGCACCCTCAGCAAGTTTGCAGATGACACCAAGCTGGGTGGAAGTGTGGATCTGCTTGAAGGAAAGGAAGTTCTGCAGAGGGATCTGGACAAGCTATCTGGACAAGATCAATGGGCTGAGACCAACGGGGTGAGGTTCATCAAGGACAAGTGCAGAGTCCTCCATTTGGGACACGACAACCCCATGCAGTGTCACAGACTTGGGGAAGAGTGGCTGGAGAGCTGCCTGGCAGAGAAGGACCTGGGGGTGCTGGTTGACTAACTGAAAGGAGGTTGTCATGGTGAGGTGGGTGCTGATTTCTTCTCGCAAGTGACAGTGATAGGACAAGAGGAAATGGCTGCAAGTTGCACCAGGAGAGGTTTAGACTGGACATTAGGAAGAATTTCTTCACTGAAAGGGTGGTCAGGGATTGGAACAGGCTGCCCAGGGAGGTGGTGGAGTCGCCATCCCTGGAGGTGTTTAAAAGATGAGGGGGATGAGTTTTTTAGGGACATGGTTTGGTAAGGGGACAGGTATGGCTGGCCTCGGTATCAGAGGTCTTTTCCAACCAGATGATTCTATGACATTCATATATTCTATTCAGTCTCCTTTATTTCTAGGTTTCTGTTTTACCTGTCTCGTTTCTTCCCAATTTGCCCAATGAATTCTTCCACCTTTTTTTTTGAGGTTTCTGGAAAAAAAAAAGAAGGAAAAAAAGAAAGTAAAACCCCAAGAATCTCAGAAAAAATCTCCAAGACTTCTTGAAAGTGTGTGATGTCACTGTCCCTCACTCTTAATATAGTGGCAAATAGGTATGCAACAAGCTTTCTCCAAGAAATTATGCATTGAAATAAGTTTAAGTTTGGATTGTTCACTGGAATAACTTCCTGTAACTTGGTCATTCTGTGTTAATACTGTTTTGATATTTGGTGATATTGAGTTTAAATGAACAATTCACTGCCTGACAAGCTTTCAGAAAATTTTCCTGACATCCTTTGACTGGCCCTTCCAGTCTGAGAATTTCTTCATGTTATTATACAACATCTTTTCTGACTAGGCTGAAGAAATTAAGTTGACATCCTGTTTAAATATGCTCTCTGTCTATCCAGTTAGCTGTCAGCTGTATTGCAGTATGACAATATTGTGCCAAATAGAATGTGCAGATGCTATTTGGCTGATTAATTAGTACTTGCTGAAAAAAGTTTGCACAATGTAAAAAATTATTAGTATTTCTAAGTGTGCATAATATGCTACTTTGTGCATGAGTAGAAAAACATTTTTAAAGGAAAATCTTTTTAAGGAAAACTGTTCTTTAAAAGGGAATTGACTTGTGTATTGGATATTGTTATTCCATTTCTTGCTTTTCACCCAAGACCCAGGAAAACACTCTTCAGACTTTAAAAAAAATCAGGTAACAGGGTCTTTTCTTAATGGTTAAAAATGAGGCTTTCTCTAGTCAAGATATTTGTTTCAAGGGTGGTTAAATAAAGTGTCAAATACCTCTCTTATTATTATATGACCAATCAACTGAATAATTTTTATTTTTCTACACTACAGCAACTCTTTTAGAGAAGGTCTCATGTTAAGCATGGAAGATCATGAAATTCCAGGCAAATCTGAAGGCAATCACTGGGCAAAATGACTGTTTATAACAGAACAATATTGACCTAAGAAGTTATTTGGCTCACAACATACCTGTTGACTAAATCTAACATTTTTTAAAGATAAATGGATGCCTAACACTCATACCTGGCAGGAAGATAGTTGTAGGGAAGTTAGACATTTTGGGGAATTTGTAAAATAAAACATAGAGCCATCCAGTATTAGCAGACTTTAAATGAATTTCACAATTAACTTAAATACCGCTTAGTAATGCCAATCTGACTGTATTTCTTATGCTAGAATGATAGCTTATCAAACAGACACAAAACTCAAATCCTCAAATAAATAAAAAAATAAAAATAATTTGTCATGGATTCGAACAAATATGACACATAACCCCCATTCATTTATGAAGCATGATTAGACACGTGCAGCTCAATTCATGTATGCAAATGATGTGTTAAGGGAGATAGGTGGTGTAAAGAACTTAAAGCAGACTTCTGTCCACATAAATACAGTATAAATGTCACGGTAAACACTTGCGGTAAAGTGACTTCGGGCTATTTCTTTAGTACCTAATTTGGTCTTACGTACATTTAATGGAGATAGAGAGACCATACCTAATAACAGACTAGCTTTGTGTGGGCAAAGAGCAACAATATTACGTGAAGCTTTTTGAACACAGTCCATCAATTGCTTCTAGGAGGGAAAGCTGGTGTGAAGAACCATGTTTTTTTGCCTTTGAACTGAAGATATCTAATATTCAAGAAAAACTTATCTAAAAAGGAATGATTAGCAAAATCATTGAGTATCTGGTTCTCTAATTCTTAATAATTTCTGAAACTTTGATCCAAAGAATCTGACATGTTCAAAGTAGAAAACAAACACAGAGTTGCCTTAAATTTTATTCCAACAAAAAAAAAGAAAAATCCCCAAATATTTCACATTCCCAGTCTTTTGGCACTGAGCTTAACCCACTACATTTGCTCAGCATCCATTGATAGTATTAATGTTGTAACACAACATTGCTGAAAGCAATCAGCACTAATTTTGAGTTCCTTTGATTTACTATCACAAGCAGTGGATGAGAATGTTATTACTTCAAATTAAAAACCAATTCTTTTCTTCATTAACCTCTGTTACCCTGAAAAGTTCTGAAATCATTAACACCTACAAAGTTCAGATTAGATGTGTTAGTTCTTTCATGGCATATTTCATACTTGTTAAGGACTTTGAAATTAGACTGGTAACATGCATGGGAATAAAATTTCTTGCTTGCTTGTCCAGATGATTGCTTTGTATGACTGAGTCAGCATGAGTATTAAGGCACAAAAATAATAATATTATTATCCAGGAGAAGGACTGCCATGAAGATGGATGCTAAGAGTTTGAGCTGCATCCACCACTGCTATGACTTTGGATTTTCTGTAGTTTTCTGAAGTTTCACTTCCTCTGCCACCAAAGAAATGCAAAGAATTGACCAATACTGTGTGACAGCTCATTCTGGTAATGCTGGCATAAATTTAATTACTAAATTGACAGTGAGTGTCTGCAAATGAACAATGACCGAATGTCTTTTATGCAAACTGGGAATATACCCATCTATTAATTTATGTACTTAACACTATGGAATTCTCAAGAAGAAATTATTATTGCAGGGAGACATTCCTGCAGAAGCGTAAATAAAACATAGTTGTGTTACGATGCCTGTAACTGAAAAGAAAAAAGAAGTTCAAATTCCTTATTTTTGAAAAAATAGCTTCCTCCTTCACATGCACCTTATTAAAACAACAAATATTTGAAGTATGTATGCAGTTCAAAATCTACCCATAAAAATATTTCAGGATGAGCTTGACTTTCTGCTATTCTGTGTGTTAAGATGACTTACATTTTTCTACTGATTTTATTTTTCTTTTGATGTTTCATTTTAACAGGTTTTTTTTATTCAGTTAACTTCCCAGCAGAAAAAAAAGAGATTTTTTAATAAGGGGTAAGAGAGATAATCTTACTGAAAAACCAGCTAGGCAGCAGAGGCAAGCAGTCGCGCAAACTCTAGCACCTCCTGGAGACATGGCTCAGAGTTGATGGGAGATGCATGGCAGCTAAATTACAGCTTCTATATGGACAAAACATGCAACTTCTGGTTCGTGGATAAATGTGGGTGGGGAAAAACAGTTAGTTTGAGAGAAAACTTAAAGTTCTTTACCTTACAGTTTTGTTAGAAATAGTAGTGAGAAAAAAAACACCAACCTGAACTCCTTTATATGCATATATCTAGGAACTTATGTATTAAATACAATATATGCCATGTATTTTAGTAGGTATTAAATATGCAGTTAGTCTCCTAGAAATCATATTGAGCGTCACACAAGGACTGTTATTCACTACCACTTGGAAAGTTACTAATTTCCAGAGCCTGGGAGGAACAAGAAAAATAATATGGGAATGCTGGGAGAACACATTCAGGAAACTAGTTGCTCAAGTGTTGTCTCTGAGTACCACCACCTGGGAGGCATTTTCCATTCTGTGAGTTTATTTTTTTGTTGCATGTAAGTGCATAAAACATCATCAAAAAGTAGGTGAAATCAAGCCTGAAACCCCACAGGCCCTGAATTCAATCAGTTTTGTCTTGAGGGGATGATGGAGATGGGGGTCCTGCATCACCAGACCTCCTTTCCATAACCTTTAATAATAACCATCTCCTCTTGTAACAAAACCAAGCTGATGAGTCATGACTCTGTTGTAGACATTTTACCCTGCTTAGCCATAACTCAGCATATCTAAACCAATGGCAATTAATAGCAAATATATTGTTAGCCTGCATTAGAACAACAGGAATGAATGAGTGGCTTGGACATGTGCCCAACTCTGTATAGTGCATACATTAGTGCGGAAGCAACCTAGTTAGTGATCTCGTCATGATTTCAACCTTGGCTGATGAATTTGCACATGCAGATATTGTGGCTGATTTGAAAACCTCCCAAAACTTTGTTTTGAGTGTTTCTTAAATCAGATAACACTCTTTAACAAAATTCATTCAAAGTTTATTTTCCTGAAAAGTCACAGGACAAACCTTGTTCTTCCTTCATACCTCAAAAATGATTCTCAGCTTTTGATAAAAGATGAAATGGGACAAATCCCCATTGTGATGAAGAAACTAGTACAGACTACAAAATTCTGTGCCTACCACTTAGGGAGAATGAGATCTGGGTCTGATTCATTATCAGTGCTTACTCAGGAAAGAAGAAACTCAGCCCATTTTGAATGGCCCATGCTATGTCACATAGCATGTAAGGCAATACATACTTTATCAATTGCAAGTTATACAGATGAAGAACCAAAGCAAAGGAATAATCCTTGTGTGAATTTGTAAAAGGAAACCCAGTGGCTGTAGGGATCTCAGTCCAAGGCATGTGAGAGGGGACCTTTGAGCCACAATAAGACCTTTATGTAAGGTCACTTTTATTACATAAAAACCATAACAAAAACGTTTAACATTGTCCATGGTGAAAGACTAATACAGTAATGTACCACTGGCCCAGTTTAAAGTTAGGGCCACAATGAAATTGCTGACATTCCTTGTCATGAAGAGGTTTTAGTGTCCTGGTCATTTAACAGTTAAAAGTTAAGACCAAAAGTGCAATAGTGGCATGTTTAGGACTCCTACAGCAATGATGAAAGCAGCAGTCAGCTCTGAGCTGGTTTCAGGGAATGGTCTGCCCTGGGGAGGACCCGCAGGATGAAGACATGGTGATGGGAGGATGCTGTGACTCTTCACTTTTGGATTGGCTCAGTAAATGACTCAATAGTGATGAATCTGGCCAGAAAATAGAGGAAATAAAACCTAGAGTGCCGTAGGCCACAGTGTCCTAAGCAGATAAATGGACAACCCAAAGATAACAAGGGTCAGTAGAAAATTGCTGGCATAGGTGACACCAGGTCATGAGCATCACCTGCTATGGTGGTTGATTACCATGACCACATGCGACACCCTGAGGCCCTGTACCATCAATGTGGATGCTCACGGACAAAAGAGGGGTCTGGCAGACCTTGTAGCATGTGGAGAATCCAGGCATTTGGAAGCAGCCATCATAACCCTGGAAGTGTACTGCTAACTCTTTCGTGACTGCATGCTGCTAAGCTTATTGTAGCTATCTGTTTTCATTATTGTAGTTATCTCACAGTTATCCTACAGTTGAGTACTGCTAAACCATTAACTGCAACCACTACTGTCACACTTGCATTATAATATTTACATATTTCAGTTGTATAAACTATCAATATGCACGTTACTGATCATCATTATATAGTCAGAGTGTCTTCTCTTGATGGGTAATAACCCTGAATGCTTCTCCCTACCTGCCACCAAAAGTCCTCTCGCTGCCCCTACAACATAGTTAATTTCCAGGACAAGCAGTGCAAAAATTTTTGCCTCCTTGACCCACTTTACAGGCACCAGTAAATTGTATCTCCTTTACTGTGTCAGCATACACAGTGACATTTCAACACAACAGAGTGGGCAGACAGTTTGTAGAACGGAGATGTAAACTCATTACAATTAAAAAAAAAGAAGCAGCAAGAAAACTAATAGAAGAAGGTGTGCTGTGGATACAAGATGGACCTACTCTTTTGTTTCATGGCACGTTAAATTTACCAATTAATTTTACGTAACTAGAGAAACCTGTTGTGGTGGAGGAGTTGCAAATACTGACATGAACACAATGCTCGAATGGCTCTTCTCTGAACAGATGTGTTGTTCAGTCTAATCTATGAAGACAGCCTCTTGATACATAAAGGTAACCTAAAAATTTGCAATAATGTGGCAGATTATCTCTGTGCTAGGTAGAGATTTTAAGAGTCTCAATGGCTTGACTAAATGACTCTCAGTCCAACTGTTTTCTGGGTTAGCTATTTGGGGCAAATACATTAGCCTTGTAGCATAACTCACTGAGGAGCAGACTGAGAACTTTTACACCAACATACTGTTCTGACCCCAGCCACAATATTGTCTTTGCTGAGCTGTCCACTCACCTGAGAGACATTGAAGTCCAAGGACATCTGGGTTAAACAATTTCCATTCTGTTAGTGACACAGATCAGGAGGAAAGGCTGAGTAAAGATAACCACAAAGTGTTTCATAGAGTATTGCTAACATTTGAGTTGTTCTACAACCAATTCTGTGACAGTTGGCATGAAATTTTGGCTCTATCTTCAATATTCTAATGGAGTATTGAGGTGCTGAAAATATGAGTAACCTCTCACTCTATGCCTTTCATAGAAAAGAAACAGTTGGACATTTGGAAATGCTCTTTTATCCTATTGAATGACAAAAGAAGGTAGCAAAATTTCCTGGCATTTTTGAGTGCTTGAGAGAAGTCTGTCTCATAGCAACCATAGAAACCTCTTGATGTAGCAAGTGTTCCTTTGCTTCTGGATCTTCTTTCTCTTCTTTTGGATACGTAAGATGTCCTGTTAAGTAGTCTCTCCAGTTCCACAGAGAACACTGAAGGACTCAGTTCAGTGTCATATAGGGTTCCTTGCACGCTTATGGCTTTTCCTCTTCTTGTAAACAATACAATAATTAAGACAAAAATAATCATGCACCAGATGCTGCAACTGCAGAAATTCTCACCTTAAGAATTCTCACTCAGAAATAAAGGAAGAAGACAATGAATAGAGAGGAATATATAAAACAGAACAACACTCTGCTTGTAGAAGTCAAAATAGAGAAAAAATGTCAGAGAAAGATTCTGAGCCATCTGGAGCTGGGTATTGTGTCTATTCCTGCCAGACAGATGTAAAAAGTGAATCAAACCACAAATATTTTAGGTATAATTACTGTTTCATCTTGCAAATATGTCTGCATGCTCAGAACTCATTTAGTCTTTATCATGAACCACAGCAGCCTTAAGGGAAGGCCCAGATACTCCACCACATCTAAGTTGTGCCTGCTACAGCAAGGGAAAGAAAATGTGGTATAATGATCAGCAACTGGGAAATAGAGCATGGCTTTACCTCTCTATATCTGTCTTTCCAAGGGACATCCCAGTCACTCAGACAAGCACAACTAGGGCACGGCAGTAGAAGTACGGAACATACAAAACATACATCACTTAAATTCCGATACATGACTGCACATTTTGCAAATGTCTTGTTCCATGTATGTCTAAATTTCTGTGATCTTTATGCAGCAGTTCACTACCATTGAATATCATAAATTAAAAGCAACAGTAATTGTATTCATGAGATGGATTAGATTTAGTAATTGGAATTGTGTTGAATATATACTGCTTACCCTGGAGATATATATATTTATAGTTCAGACTGAGTGTTAGGACTACTTTCAAGTGAATTATACCAATGGCAAGATTTCTACAGATAAGTAGAGTGAAGGACAGGAGACAAGCCCAAAATATACACCTTCGCTTGTTTAGGTAGTATTCTCCATGATCCTCATAAAAGTACCTGATAGCTACTTGTACCCACATCATCATATATGTGTGTTTGTGTCAAAGCATGCGTTCAAAAATCACGTCGTGATCAGTTGGTATGCAGTATCATACATGGCACATCCACAGCTATTTTCTCTCTCTAAACCACTTATTCCCCAGCTACTGTGCCTCTCAGCCACTGGCATAGCTAGAGCATGAGCCAGGAATTGAAATGTATTTCTTTCCTTTTCTTGTTCTCCAGTACTGGACCTTCTTGACATTAGCTTAACAGAGAGAAGGGGCTTAGAAATACTTTTGGGAGCCTCACATGCTACAAGGTTGAAAGTCTTGATGTAGTTTGCTGTCTACTGAAAGCTCCACAACTATCAATATCCTGTGGGTTCTTCAGCCTGCTACATATTTTCACCCTGCCTTGCTGCCTGCCAGTATTTACTGGCTCTTTTGGGAGAAAGTCCTCTAGGGAGAAGACAGATAAGAACTTCAGATTTTCCTTTCTGAAGAATGATTACAGCACTTCACCTTCACAACAAGTTCATGCAAGTGCTCAGGTTGCTTCTGCCTCTGTTTGCTTACCCGGTTCTCTCATCACCAGGTGTATATCCATGTGCTCCTGTGTATAGATGGAAAATGGGTACAAAATGAAGTTCAGTGAGTGCACAAAGGGACATAGCTTTGAGAAGGAAGATCAGAGGTAGTTCTGTGAATGTGATCCATAATGATGTTTAAAAGAATATTAAAAAACAGTACCAGTTTTTCTATGGCTTTGTGTCTGGGGAAGGGTTCTGAGTTTTCCAAATGCAGGATGAAGGGGAGAGCAGCAGCCACTGGCAAACACTACCTCCTGAACCAGGCAAGAGGCTGGAAGCACAGAGCTTGGCTCAGCCCTCTGAGACAGTCACTCCTGTGTTTCTGATGTCAATAATCTAGCTACACTGGGTCTTCCACAGCCACAAGTGGCTGCTGGGTACAGCAAAAACATAAGGCACTAATATGCTGAAAAATTCCTCCTTTCAAGTCTGTGTTTATAAGCCAACTGGATGTGTATCTGGCTGTAAGACTTATTTTGAACAGAACTTTGTACATTTTACTAGGTGAATCTGAAAATCTGTTTTCAATAACATGATGATAGCAGGTAAGTGAAACTGATGACAGAAATTAAGTCTGGGACAGAGGTGTGGATCTGTTTAAAGAGGGAATACTTGGCAGTACATGAAGGGGTGGAGAGAACAGAAGATGGGATGACTTACGACTATAAGAAAGCAGTTCCTCTTCTGTAAGCCCTTGGACACCATACTGCATAGGTTACTTATTTCTCCTGATAGCTAATTGAAGACCCCGCATATGACCACTGCTCCACTCATACCAGTCCTGAAGTAAAGACAGAAAGAGATATGAGAAAGACAGGACAAGACTTAATTTTTGAGAAGGAAACTGGCCTGGAGTAGTGTGTGGTTGCCTTGTCTCGCTCTTGTAGACTTGTCTTTGTGTAACCTTGAGGGTTAAATAGGAATATCTCTTATAACACTTAAAAAAAAAGTACAGATTACTATCAGCTCAAGCAGTCCTGGTCAGACATAGCATCTAAGACATAACATCTTTTTACTCATTTGAGGACATATGTGTGAAGCAACCCGATACAGAAACCCAGTCATAATAAGTGGAAGATACTCAGAGATGCTTTAACCAGGGAAAGATTAACCTGAATGCAACTGGCTATTGGCTCAAGTTCAACAAGGTTTTGAGCCATCCCTTTGTCTTGGCAGGCTTTCCCCACTTTCCTTTTTTTACCTGCCACACACTGTCAGTCTGTAACGCTGAATTAACACTTTCAGTGTCTGCTTTTATAAACCTTGGGCATTTGTGCTGTGCAAAGTTTTCTCTTTCTCAAGGACACAGCTATTCCAAATGACACATTTAATTTCTTCCACTCTCCATATCCCACAACTTTATCACAACATTATTATCCCTGACTTTGACAAGCAGGGCCTTAAATCAGTCCTTACCATTCCTTTTTGCTGGTGCAAAAGATCACTTGCTTAGATAGCAGCTTAGACAATCTCACTCTTTGTATTATGACACTATCACCCTCTTCTTTTTCATTAAATACCGGTGACTTCTTGTCACTGTCAAGGTGCTTCATGTTCCGGTCTCTACCTTTCTCTTTCTTTTTGTATTAATAAGACAATTGGTACTGCACAGTAGCTCACAGTGACAGAGTTTGCTCCATTTCATTTTCAGGTGAATGTCTTCGGACTTTCTCTTTTATTGTCTTTTACACTTATAAGAGATCAGCAAACCGCATCAGTGAGCTGTGCTATCACCTGCTTCACACTAGTAGCATGATAGCTGCTTCTGTGTAGTTGCATTGCTGTGCTTTATCAGTTCTTAAAAAGGCTGTTAGTTCATTTTATGTTCAAACAAAATGTAGAGCAACTAAGCTTTCTCAGGCTCCCTGACAATACAAAAATAACTCAGAACAAAAGGAAGTCAGATCTCCTGAAGTTTTAGCCATTGGTACTCCCAACAAATGGTGCTCTCGTGTTTACTGTGGGATGAACAAAACCGAACATTTTCACTTCTTGGTATGAGTTACTATCTTGTCTGCACTGAGACAACACATTACACACATCATCAACCCAAAGTCCTACGGCGCTTTTCACAAGCTTAAAGATGAGCATATTTTTTACAGGTTTTAGGAATGTGCATGCAATCTTTAAAACTGCCAGTGTACTTCAATTTCCATGAAACTTGTTCACATGGAACAAATTCACATTTCCTAGACTTAGTTCCAGCAATAGATGATTTGTTTTAAAATGTCACTACAAGGGTTTTATTTAAAAGGCTCTTTAGGACCAGTGCAAATTGAAACAAGCGAGTATGTAAAAAGAAAATAAATTACTTTTCCCAACAAGACAGAAAAAGGCGGGGTTTTTTCTGACTGAGTTTTTACACAGATTTGTTTTAATAAATAAAAGCCTTTATGCAAACATGAAGCTTCTTCATGGTGAAAAATGGCATGGGGGCTCTATATGATATAAAGCAAGAAGGAGCTGTGAGTAATAAGACCTACATAAAGATGGGCAAGTCATTTTACTTCTTTAGGTCTCAGCCTGTCACAGCAGGAAATGTCAATTGACAAGTCAGAATCTCTAAGAAGGCAGAGAAAAATGTTGACTGTACCATTACATCCAAAACAAGGTTAAATTTCATTGCACGAGCATGTGGGAGGAAAGAGAGGCTATCAGTTAACTGGCAAAGGAGTAAAGAAAATAAATAAAAACAAGGCATGTGAATTTTTGCACATGCTGCAGTTGAAACAGGAAGAAACTCCAACCAGCCTTTCAGATGTTTCAAAAGAATTATGTCAGCATTTCCATCTTCCTCCATACAATGTCTTTCACTCCTATGTGGTCTCTGTACTCCTCCATAATGCATTAGAACTATCTAATCACCATTGTTATCAGCTTTCGTCACTATGACATTAGATGAGCTTAGTCAGATGCAGACAGTGGGGTCAGCATAAGGCATTCAAATGATGACAGAAGCAGTTTGCTATGCTTAAAGGAGTTGGTTATTATATCACATGTTTAAATTTATAGGTTAGGTTCATCTTTAGTGAAACATCTAGTTATTTAACAGCTGTTACGAGTCAGCCAGAAAGAGGATTAGTTAAAAAAATGTGGTGGTAAGAAATGCTTTAATCTTGAGCTACAATAGAAGAGCAAGTCTGGTCAGGTCATGTCTAATAAAAGTGGTTCTCCAGTAGTACTTAGGAGTTTATCACTGTTCCTACAAAACAAGAGATGGTTTGATATAGTTAATCATGCTATCTTCATATTAACCTTAGTAAATTCAGAGATAGTTGGGAGAGATTTTTTTTCAGGGCATGGTACCAAGCTTAAACGTCTTCAGATAAGATAATTGTGCATATGAGTACCAAAGTGGGTTGTTTTATGCAGAACCTTGTATGCTTATCATTATATTATGACTCAAAGTTCTTGGGATTTTCCATGATGGCAATCTCTTCTTGCTAGTGTGTCTTCACATCACCTTTCTTACGAAGCTAATGGAGACACCAAGACATGAAGCCAGTGTCACAGTTTTTGTCCATGTCTTTTACTGCTAGCTATGAAGCATAAAGAGAATGCAAATTTGTAAATCTGTCAGAATGGCTATTGGAAAGTATCCCAGTTTTGTGGGTTTCCAGTCTAATGCCTCCACACCACACTTAATTCAACTTGGTAACCATAGGTTAAGACTGTCAGGAGAACAGGAATGGAGGAGAATCATACACAGGTACTGCTGACCCATTGCTTCTGAGCTACAGGTCGTCACCAGTACCACTGAGACATGTTGGAGCAGCCAAATAAGAGCAGCTCAAGTACACCGTAGAAACACGGGCGTGAAAATGCTGACTTTAGCTTCTCTCCAGACTAGAGAAACAGGGTTAATAACCCTTGCCTAACATAGTGGTGGTGGGTAGGTGCCCATTGTCTCCAAGTTGTGGGGCACGATGTGATAATAAACACAGCGCCCGAACAATTGCAAGGCTGAGGATTTGTCAGCCTTCAATTCCTGCGGCCTATAGCAGTATTGTCCCTGAAAAACTTTTCTGAAAACTGGAAAATCTGCAGAACCTGCCTCACACAGGGTTGAAATCCCACTGCTGGAAAAATGTTAGCTCACTGAGGTCCCCATGTAAAAGGTGAGCTGTCAAGCATTTCAAGCAGTTACTCTATACCTTGTTCATTTTTTTGTTGACTCATACTACATAATACCCCATAAAAAAGAAGCCAAAATTTCTTTGCAAGTATTTATTAAAGTAAAGACAGTTTAGCCAGTGTTCAGGGACTCATAGAGGAGTGTGCTATCAGCTAAAAGCTAAATAAATACAACTAAAATGTGTCACATTTCTGAGGATAAGTGAAAGTCAAACAGTGACTACCTAAGCAATTTCTAAGATCCAGAGTGTGCAATGAGTTAATCACAGATCAGACAAATGAACTTATGAAGGCAAAGCACTAAAGCAAGGAGAAAGTTTCTGGGAAAGTGCAAAAACTCTATAGCCTCTACTCCACTAATTCTTAGCTTTTTCACCTACCATCTGGGAAACAGGATGGTAGGAACCAGCAGATAGCACACTGGTTTGCATTTGGATATGTAAAAAAATTTCTCTAATAAATATTCAACTTTATTTTAAATGTGAGTCCCATTCATTTTTTTCTCTTCTCATCAATAACTCAGTGGTGTAATAAAATATATGTCACATAAGATCTGTCAAAGTTATTTATATTCTGTAACAATAATAATGCTAGAAACTTCCCAAAAAATGCAACAGTCAAACAGAAGTACAGTGAATTAAACCCAGGAAACTTATTCCTATTAAGCAAGAAATCCAACTCTGTTCTTAAGTAAACTAGAAAGCCTGAGGCAAAACCCTTAAAAACTGTTCTAAAAATAGGATTATGGGGTTTTCTTTCAAGAACGTATGTTTCCAGATTATTGTTTTCCTTATTATTAAGAATTATGTGCTGCACTCAGCCTGAGTTACAGCCTTGAATACTTTAGGAGTTCTGATATTAGTTCTTACCACGAAGTCATCCCCCATATGGAAACGTGTATACTACCTGGAAAGTCAGGATAGTGGCGGAAGCTGAGTTAAAATATAAGGTTTCCCAAAGACAAATTCTATATTTGTACCTGAAAAGATGTTTAATATATTCAACGTTTTGATTTATCCATTTATGGTTTAATCTTTTGCTGATGGAGTTTCTCAAAGATAGACAGCCACCTCTATTCACACTAGTGCCCAATAAGATATCATATTTAATTCCTGAGGTGCATGCACAAATTAGCAACATCAGGAGGGAACACAGGAAAAAGTCTAAACCAAGTTTCTTCTAATTTTTAAGGCATTAATTTTGCACCTAAAAACAAGGAGGGAAGGAGAGGAAAACAAAGAAAAAATTAGTTGTGCAAAAATTACAGAAATAACATCCTTCGAATACAATATGCTCTTCTGCCCTTTTATGAAGAGAGACAGAAATAAGAGTGCATTAAAATGCTTTGCCATACTTTACCTAAAGCCCATCTTGCTCCTGAGAGTTGCTCGCAAATGCACAACTTAAAGCACACCTAATTTCAATATATTCCAAATTCAAAGTCTTTCCTGGTTTTAGTCCATGTCTTTCTAAGATTGTAAAGAAAAAGATGTTATCAACATCTTAACTGAAAAGATAGTTTAAAAAAGCAATAAAAAGAAGGTACATCCTCAATTCTCATGGAAATTTCCATGATTTCTTAGAGAAGAGCATAACACCAAGCAATTAAGTGCCTGAAACGTTGATTCGGATCTCGTGATTTAATTAGCAAATTACACCTTTGTAGAACTTTTCACAGAATGATAGAGGAAAAGAAAGTAGGTCTTTAATTAGTCACTCTAAATTATCTCTGTATCGGAATTGTTATTTAATGAACACCTCTGATTAAGTTTGTTTTAGTAAATTATGAGATCTGAATCACACGATGAGGCCTGTATAGACTTATGAATTTTAAAGGGGAAGGAAGTTAGTTCAATATGTGTCAGTTTGACATCAAAATTATTAATCTTTTTTCTGATGTGCTTATGACTGGTTGATTTTTTATTTTAGTAATAACTATACCATTGTATGGCTGCAACTCCTGTTCATCTTTACCCTGTCTTTATGAAATAGCAGCTAATACACAGGATCTGAACTTTCAATCCTTTAGATGTACTAAAAACCCTTAAGACCAAGCAACTTTTACACAAAGGAGTTTGAAATATTTACTTTTTTTCGGTCCACATGTTTGAGTTTGTGGTTTTTTCCTCATTTTCTCATTTCTCATTTTTTTTTCTCATTGTATCTTTGAAGTTCTTTAAAGATCAACATTAGGCAATTTATGTCCTTGGAATTAAATGAGGAATGTTGCCACACAGAAAATTCAAGATCTATTGCACAGCACTGTACAGCTAAAGATTAGATTCGTATTAATAAGGCATTCAAGGTAAGTATGTGTCTTGAAAAGTGACTTTAAAAGGCCCTTGATTCATTATCATCCTGATAGTTTTTCCCTTATTCATGCTGAGTAGTAGTTTATCAAAATTCTTTCAATTCAGCTCCATCCATAGTAATAAAATATACAAAATTTTTAAAAGTAAAGGAAGGAGTTCTTACTGATGATGTTATTCAGAGAAGTAAATAGGATTTGCTTTATTAGAAAGACTTAAAGTTAGCTTCCATAATGTTCTCCTACTGTTATAGACATTTCTTAGAATTACTAGAATTTACGTCATTGTGTCATTAGATTCAACAGAATAGCTAGAATTCCTAGAATTTACGGCATTGTCACTAGAGTACTCCAACAGAGGATGAGGAACCTCTTCATTTACAAAATAAAATCTCCACAGTATTCCAAGTTTGTTTCAGGAAGTGCAAGCTTGTAAAAAAACTATGAACATTAGAAAAATATTCCTGAATGTTGCTTCTTTAATTTAAAAATAATTTTCCTGCACAACAACATTCTGAAAGGATCTGTTCATCTGGTGAGCTGTCTGTATCATCACTGTCAGCTACTGCCAGAACAATATCCAAAATTTTCCGTCGTTTCATCTTGTGTAGGTAATTAGAGTTGTGTTCTAAATGGTTTTCTCTCATGCAACACTTAATAGGGCCAGCTTTAAGAGTAGACAATGAAGCTACAGTGACAAAAAAGCAATTTCTTAAGACCAGGTTACCAGAGAAAACTGCTTTGTGTTGAAATTATTATCTTAATTCAACTAGCATTATTATAGAGGGATTTTAATGGGTAGAAATGTGAAATATCTCCTATGCCCCTTGAAAATAGGCTGGTCTAAATTGTGTTCACCAAAGTTTTCCTGTCAGAGTGTGTATTATATAAGCCATTTGGATTTGCTATTCACCATTCAAAAGGGTTGCATATTTTTGCTTCTTCCATATATGCCAAAGGGAATACATGTCTAGTTCTAGATGGAATTAATAATAAAATCAATAGGAAATGATGCAAGTTTGTATCTATTATATTAAAGATTAATCCATAAGAAGATGACAATTTTATAACAAAAATTGAAACTAAAAATTTCTTCAGGATTATGTTGCCCTTCACAAATGGTTTATTAGGGTCCACTGTATCCCCTGATACACAAGCTCTGTAGTTTGCAGCAGCAACCTGCTACACAAAATGCTTAGCATTGGCTTTGTCCCTTGATTAAGCAGCAATGTAAGAGGAATTAGCTCGAGTGCTGCAGCACCTCGACACTTCCATAGCAGTCAAACTCCTCACTTCCAAACACAGCCTCAGTATGCTGAAGGGGGTACCATACCAGCCTCTGCAGGTCAGGCTCACAGAACCCACTGCAATCTGGAGAGGCAAAAAAGCAGTTTTATTATCGTGATTTATGTATAATGAACCAAAGATGTAGGAAAATAAGGAAAATAATACAAGGGATCTTTGGCAGGGAGAGAATCTGAACACGGATCACCCAAATTTGGTGAGAATTGGGATAAAACTGTCCTCACCTCACTTTTATTCCTGAACAAAAGCAACTACCTTTTTATGACAGTCAAAAACTGTAATCTGTCCTGGACTGTAGGGCGGTCCCAAATCCAAACATAAGCTGCCACAATCCAACATGCAAACAAAGTTTTCCTACTGCTAATCGGAAATTTAAAGCTTCTGGATAATGCCTCCTAAACCATTCAGCATAAGATTATAATGGAAATTTCCCTCAGTTTTCCCTACAGAATTATTATTGTAGCTCCACAACATTGAGAAAAATGACCCAAAAGCATGTTAACACTGCCGTAGGACACATAAAAGTCATACAACAGCATTTTCCCTGAGTGGGTGTATTGAACTCATTTAATAAAGATTGTAAGTGACTGCACCTCTTTTTTGGCTATGACACAACTCAAGGATAGGGAGGTTTAATAGCATATTAGTCATCTGCCCAGAGGTGAAGTATTTCATAATGAACTGAATAGCCAGAAAAATGTGTATATGTGTGTGTTTTAATATTACTCTGTTCCTACTAATGAAATGTATGCAAAACACCACAAAAACTGATGAGTATACATCCATAATGTGACTGAAAGATGTAGGTTGCGTTAGGGTAAGGTGTTAAAATATTTATTACATGTCAAGTTTTTTTTTCTTTTAATTGCTTTCCTGGTATTTTGAAATTATTCCTGCTGCTTAATATGAAGCTACGAGTATAAAGGTCAAGAAAAATGTAACAAATTTTTGTTTCTGCTGTACCATGTGCCGTGCCCAATGAAGAAGGCAAAGGTTGGGTTATACAAAGAACATCCCAAAACACCTGCAGGCAGCAAACTTTGATTTTTTAATCTTTTAAAAAAAATTGTGCTAGCTTGGTGTGCATACAAGTGAGGAGGAAACAGGGAAAAACAGGTTATCCAGACGATTGACAGTGAAATAAAGAATATATGAAAAAATAGCTCATGGTTATAAGGATGGCTGATGGCATGGCTGAATTCGGTGCTCACCCTTTTAGCCATACCTGATGCACTGTGGCCCTATGGTTTGCTCCATGTATTTCTCAGGTGCTTGGCTTGGCTGTGGGTGATACAGGGGCACCATGACCACTGCTAATGCTGCCCTTTGCCATCTACCTTGTCCATGGACCATCAAGGTGACATTGCTGGCAAGTACCAGAAGGCTAGTTTTCCTACTATCTTGGACTTCTCATAGCTGTCACAGCAGCACTTCTGTGCTGTCAACTTCATACCAAGGAGAAATGGGAATGCATTTTATACCCAGCTGGGATTTGAAGTCAGCTCAGGGTCCAGCAATCTAGGAAGAGCCAGCAGATCTGCAGTCCTGATTCCTTTGCCCAAGAGGAATTCTTCTCAACCTACATAAGCATATGTTGTATCACTGCTCCTCAGAAACCTCCAGAAGAACCTGTCTTGAGAGCCTCATGTGCCTGGTGAGCCCCTGATTCTTCCTGTGGAAACAGCTACTCATTTTGGGTTTTGCTCAGGGAGTGAGAGTTGAGAGATGGCTCCTGTCAGCTAGAATGTGTCCCCCACTGGAGGATTACTCACAGCACCCAGGTGCCAGCCAGGATCTGGATGGTAGGGTACTGCCTTGCAGGTCTAGCACTCCTCCTGCAAGTACAGATTTGTGAAAGCTGGCATGTTCCCCGCTGCTGAGAACGGCAGTTCCCAAGTTGAGTTGCCGGGCATGCTTGAGACCAAAAAATGTCCACCACTTCACCTGGCTTTCAGCTGAAGGCATCTGATGTATGGCCACAGACAGGCTCACAGGATGTCTCTTATGGCTGTCGGTTCCTAGTGACCAGGGAGAGAGAAAAAGAGGCAAAAGGAAAAAAAAAGGTTGTCCATTTTTGGCTGAAAGATTTTTCAAAATTCATTGTGAATGCCTTGGGCACCAGACACTAAGTTGGTGTCTTTAAATTTCATTTGCCTGAATTTCTATTGGATAGTTTTTCATAGGATTTTTACTGGTGGATGTATTGTTGCCTGAGAACTAGTGTCTCTTGAACATTTTAAAGCCTACAGTGATTATCAAGTTTTTCTCCAACCATCTTCATGGCAAATTTTGTTCTTGTTAGCAGTATGCAAATAAGAAGAGAGTAAGACTGGAGTAGCCTTCTTGTCCATATTAGAGCACAATGCCTTGTGATGAGCATCTGCAAATTGTTTTAAGGAAAGAACAGTAAGCACCACAGATTCAAATATACAAGTATGTTCTACATACACACATTTTTGAGAGCAAGGATGTCCTTAAGTGCCTTACTCAACTGAGATACGATGGTACAAATTATCTCCCTACTGCCCAATGTGAGATTCTTACATCAGCTCAAGTCATATATTTGATGTCTTCAGCACAATAATATTGTAGTTTATTAAAATGGGTCATATACAAACAAAAAAATACCCTTGGTTTCAATTGCCTCCACAGTCTATCTATTTTTTAGTTGTCCAGAACGCACATTTTGGCAGAAGCAGGTTTGGTAAACCCAGAGAACTTTTTTTAGTTGATTCTGAAATTTTTCAAAACCAGCTTTCCGTACTTTTATATGCTTTTGATTCATGCTTAACACTAATGATCTTGTAAAATTGAGGGCAAACTTTTTGGGTTTTTTTGATTTTGAGGCTTACATAAAACCTCTTTGCAAAGATGATAGTCTTGGTCCTAGAAATGCCTCATGCATGAAATTTCAGAGTATTTAAGGAGAAGCGAGAATTGTTTGTTTTGATGAAAATCACCTTTCTGAATGCATGCCTCGGTGGAAGTAAGCCGTAAATTGCTCTTCCCAGAAACTAGTGGGAAAATCTGTAGCAGTATAAGAGGAAAATATTTCCTTTTCATGTTAGTATGATATTTATGGAATTGTAACACATTTGTTGCTGTTTCAGAACAAACATATATAGTACATTTTACCCAACTGGAGGGAAGTTGGCTATTCTGATTTTTAGTTATAGTTATGTAGAAACAGTCTTAAAGATAAAAGTGTGCAGTGCCAAAGCACCATGCTACAAAAGACTTGATCTTGTCATGTATTGACTAATACCAGAGATAAATCCTACTGACTTCAAGCAGAATTGATATTATCTTGTTCTTCTTTAGCTATTGCTTACTAATAAAGCGTTGTTTATACATTATGCACTTCTGCTTGCATAAACCACTTTCACTTCATGTTATTCTTTTGCAAATCTCTCAGCTGAAGCCAACAGAGAAGGTGACTGGCAAGATACTAACAGGAAGCTCAGAGATAAAGTAGAAGCCTCTAAATATTTTTCTTCAGAAATTAAAGAGTTATTTCCTTTACATTCCCTAAAATAAAAGTGTAGTTCCTGGGGCTTACACTCTGCATGTCAAAACTTATCTTTCTGTAATATTCCTCCTGATTTATGGTTTTAAATCTTATTCAAAATAATCTACTTTTTTTCAAGCAGGCGTGTAAGTATGTAGTTCATAGGTTTTTTCAGTCTTGTGTTTTTTTAATTTGTGTCAGGTTGTTTTTGTACTGTCTCAAAAGAGGTCATAATCACAAGGCAATCAAAATGCCCTCTTTCCTTCTTTAAAAAATTATTTCAGTGTCTAAAAAAAGTGTAATCATTGAGAAAGAAGGACTAGTCTATTGGCATAGAAGTCTTCAAAAGCCACATGAGATAACAATCATATAAGATAAAAATAATTTAGTAAAGAAAGCATATTTCAGTGTCAAGCTTCCATAGAATTTCACTGAAAAATTAAATAAGATGGTGGTGTCAAAATTAAATAAGATGGTGGTGTGACAGTGGGCTATATAAATAGCATTATGTGTATAGGTCATGTTATATTCACACACAGAATAATGAGAAAGTGTGAACAAGCTCCCCAAGAAAGGTCAAAGATTTTGCAGGAACTTTTGCATCTTACCCCACCAACAGTTTATAAACAGCAGGGATGAAACAGATTTAAACAAGATGTGCAACCCAGATTCAAGATAGTCCCAGACATTACATACCATGACTTATTCTATAAAGGACCGGCTTAAGTTAGTTATGAAATTTCTGTTACTATTGCTTGAAATTTAGGTTAAATTTAATGTCAGGGTTTTTAAAGCATTAGTAAGCTTTCATGAGTCATTCTTACTCATCTAATCAACCTGTTTTTAGTGTAAACGGGTGGAGAAGACTCATGCGCTGGAATTGTACCTCTTCTGATATTTTTTAAATAAAATTACTAGCTCACTTACCATGTACTTACTTGCCAGATAAGAGGGAATATACTTCAAAATGTTATAAATTAGAGGGGGAATACGAACTTCGATCACATTATTGCATACCTTTATGGACAATTATGGGAGATCAGCCAAACCAAACAATATTCAGTGATTGTCCAGCAGACCACCTTTACTCCTACACGGGAGCACTCTCTTTCATAACAACAAAGGATGTAAAATAATAAATGCTGTACTTCCTGTGATATCAGAAAATGGGGAAATAAGGGAGACCTAGTGTGCAAATGAAAAAAATACGCTAAGGATGTGAGGAAATAAGAGAATGCAACTGTTTTTGCAAAGCCTTTGACTTCCCCTGTAAATACATTCACACGTCTGCATTTCTGTGTGTAAGTCTGAATAATCTATAAAGACAAAGTGATAAATAAAGGTAAAAAGAAAACCACAACAAAAATACCATCTAAATAAAATTCTTCCAGGATCTAGAGTCCTGAACTTGGGTTAATAAGGGAGAAGAATAGAATCATTTTCTTCAAATATATCAAATTTATAAGGACACTGTTATATGTGGAAGAAGAAAAAGAGGATAAGATGAAGCACTTCAGAGAAAACATACCCAACAAATTCACAACGCAACCTTATATTGGGCAAACAACACAGGCTTCATTCTACAGTTCTTTGAAACACAAAACATGGACCAGATTCAGGAAAAAGTCTGGGAACAGAACTATACTTCTGAAGACAGGCAGGAACAATTTAATCTTGGATATCAGTACTTCAAACCCAACAGCCTGCAGTGCCTCTGAGGCGTGCTAAGCTGTAACTTTAAACACACACGGCTTCAGGCAAAGTGTACAAGCTGGGAATGGTCATTTCTGTACCAGACACCACCAAGGAAGGTCTAACAGAGCAACAGCCTGTGCCTGAGTAGCAGCCTACACCACTCTGCTTACACTGTTGCTCCCTTTGTTAATCCATTTGTTTGAAGATTGACATGTTGCATTTTTCCTTGCAAAGTGCCGCTGAGCACTATGTAAGAACAGAGAAGAAACGGGATGGCAAAGATGTGAAATGAGTCTTTTAAAGCTTCAAACACTACTACAGGGGTGCATTCCAAAATGACAAAAAATGGTTTTACAACCTGCGAAGTCCATAACTCTGCCTCACTTTAATGAAAACACACAGTTGTTTTCCACAGTCATCAATGTTTTATGGAGCTTAATAGGCCAGCCTTCACTTTTATTTTATGTGCATTTATACGTAAATATGTATATTTACATGCACATATTTCTGTATTTGGTACATACACAGAAGCACAGAAACATATAGACTCCCCCTCTTTCCTTTCCCTAGTCACATGAATGCTGATATAATAACTTATAAAGAAGCCTCTTACCCTAAATTTATTTCTAGTGCTTTCATTTAAAATAGAGTTTTGAAATAAGGTTGACAGCCAGTACCATATATCCATCCTGAGAAACCTCTGCAGGGTCCTCTGGCCTAAAATCAATTCATTTCTCTCTAAAAATGGTCAAACAGAGAGGAGCAAGAACTACAGGGAAAAATACATTGAAAACAAGATAATTAGTTTGATTTTTTTTATCGGTGTGAAACAGGCTCTTGGCATTACTTCAGCACTGATTTATCTTGTTTCTTAGTTTTTTAAAGCTCACTAAGCATGCCCAGGAAACGTGTGCAACTTCATATTGAGGAAATTTTCGAGCCTGGTTTTGCTACCTTTAAACTTGTAGGGCTGTGTTAATCAGGAAAAACCCTATGCAATGCCAAGTAGGGAATTCCAGTCTTCAGACTGTGGCTGCATGAGCATTTCTGCCCCAGCTTCAAGGTGTCTCCCTGTCATGTCTGAATTTTGCATAACGTCAATATAAATTTATATATAAGTATATATACACATGCATGCATGTGTGCACATGTTTATATAAAGTAAAGAGAACATTCTGATCCTTGTGATTCCTTGCTCAAGAGAAAATTCAGCCTAGGAGCAGCGGTCAGCACACCCACTTTACTTATTTCCCATACACTAATAACTTACCTGAGCCTTGAATTATCATATCTTTTTATTCCACTTCTGTCCAGCATAACCAACCAGCAAAGTGAAAATCCTGTGAATTATTGTGGTGCTGCACATATGCAAGACCTTGTTTTCAGTGCTGGGTACCTCTGTCAGTTCACATCCTCTCAATTTCCTTCTCAATGTGGACAGGATGTGCAATAATACCTGGCTTCAAAATGAACTTTTCAGACCAATACCTGTTTTTTTAAAAGCAACAGGAGTTTTGCCTTTGACAGTTTAACATTCTTCATATTTATCTCCGACATGAAAAAGAACAAGAAAAGTGCAGCTCTTTTCCCACTACATTGAACAATTAATATTATCAAATGGGCTGTTTGAAGTCATACCAAAATGATTCTATTACTCTTCAACTGACTTCTTGCCTGCCAGTATTTAGGGAAAAGCTGTAATTTTCTACAAAATAGGTCATCAAAAACCCAATAGACATTCTGTTACCATTTCAAAATTAAACCATGAACAGAACAACTGTGCGCTTTTTGTCTACTCTGGCGTATTTTATAAACACTCTAAATGCAAATATTGCAGCTGCACACAGCATTTCCACACGCTAATATTTACAGTTGGAATTTGTCATATTTATCTTACAGCTTCTCTGCATTATGAATACAGGATGAGATTGGTAAGAGTAGGAAAGGAAGAAGAGTACGGGCAACAAGAATTAGCAGTTAATTTATATCAAGCCTAAATAACTAAACTGTGGTATTATTGCAATAATTGACTTCTATCTACTCCACCGTTTTTTTTTGCTGTTAACACTTTAATTATCCCTGCTCTTTTGGAAGTATTGAATTCTGCAGACTGGAATTCTCTATCTAAAACACATGTACTTCCTAGTGAACATAATAAAACTCTTTTCACCAGCATGCCAAATGCACAGGTAACCTTGGAGTTAAAGGGGTTCGTTGTAAAAGTAGTGAGAATATTGTTGGTCTCTTTCCCTGTTCTCTTTGTTCCACTTCTCAGGGTAACAGGATTCTCAGCAGCCTGACCTTATTTTACACAAGAGTTTTCGTACCATAAACATAGCTCTTGGGCTGAGTAAGGAATGGTGTATGTTAAATATTTGGGTACAAACTTTGTAAAAACACAAAGCAAATTCAGGCTACTGAAAGGATGTTAGGATGTCCTTCACAAATAAGTACAGTGAAGTGAGCATGTAGGAAGACAATTTTTTTCAACATTTTCCTTTTCTAACTTGTAGCGTACAGAAACTAACACTTCCCACCAAGTGCATGCAAGTGCTGCATTTCAGTAACTTACATGATCCAATCCCCCCCCTCCCCGCCCTCCTTTTTTGTTTTTTGAGGGTATATTCTTTGAAGTGCAAATTGCACTTAGGGAGAGAACATAAACCACTAGGCAGTTCAGTAGTACAATTGCAGGAAATAATATAGGGATTACAGTGGGTGACAATCTGAAAACTGGCCAGTGGGTCAAAGCTTTTAACAACAAATAAACAAACAAACAAATAAACCCATAAGAAAAACAAATCAATACAAAAAATCCCCTCCAAATTGCTGTTAAGGGTGGAAATAAAGGGGCAATTGCATTTATTCTCTTCCAAATCAACAGCTGCAGCTATTCCTTCCCAAGTACCATCATCCCAAATACTTGCATTGTGCTCCCATGTTTTCCAAATGCCCCCCCTTTTGCTCCCTTTTCTGCCTTGCATACCTAGGCAAGAGGAAGCTAGGAGTGAATTGTTGTGAGACTGGACAGGACACTCATGCCAACCCCACAACAAATCAAATGTCTCTGGAAGGGTAGAGGAGCACTCTGTCACCTGCCCTGCTGTTGATTTTGGCAGAACTCCTAAGAACTATGGATCTTTGTGCATTCTTCTGTCAATTTTGGTTGAAATAGACTAATATTTAAATATTTGTTCAGGAAAACTGGCAGATATAGAATGAGACAGAGAAAAGCATAAGCTCCTTAGAAAGAATCAGGAAAATGAACTTCTCCTGTGATATTATTCAGAGGAGTGGTGTATACCAGAATTAAGAGCTAATTATTCGAACATTCATTAGAGTTTAAATGCTGTATCTTTTCTTGGATCTGATTTTTTAAGATTGATTATTTACAAACACTCAGGAAAGAAGAATGATAACAGACTCGGGAAACATGACCTATAGAGTAAAAACGTGAGATGAGTGGGTATGTTTAACTTGGATATAAAAAGATGGAAGGTTATGTAAAAAAGATTTTAATAAACTAATCAGTTGCTCTCTATGCCCAGGAGAGACTGACTTCAGCAGCAGCAAAAATACCTGGAGAAAACATCAGGAAAAAAAAATACGCTGATGAAATCAGTCAAACAGGCTTTCCAAGTGCACGGTCACCTATCGTAGAGGATTTTAACTGCAATTTACACAAGCATACTCTCTTGCAGAGACTTTTAGCTTTACATTTCTTTCCCCGCTTCTTAAACCTTTTTCTTTGGGGAGATTCTGGGGATGTACTGGGGACCACTACAGTTAAAGCAGTACAACTTGTCCTCCATTTCAGAGCTTGCTGGATTTCTAAAATACAAATCTGTGCTCTAGTCATAAACCTGAGAAAAATCCTGTCAAGAAAATGTGAGACTTGCTATAGGCTTCAGTTAATTTAGTCTCAGGATCTGAATGCATGAAGATTTTACACTTATGTAGTGTAGCATCTAACATGGAGAAATTATATTTGTTCATGTTATTTGTTTTACCAAACCAGTGAAACAAAACCAATTTAAACTAAGTAAACCCAAAATAAATTCTAAGGCTTTCCCCTTCTTAGGATTCCATTCTCAGGATTAAAGTGGTGAAAATTAAGCTATGGGTCCAAAACCATGTAATCATTTCCCAATAAAGAAGTTTTGGTTTTTGGTTATATCCCTCTTTACCCTCTCCCAAAATACTGTTTTAAATAGTAGTTAATGACTGCAGGGACAACTCCTCATTTATAGAGAAGTGATTTTGGCCAGTCCTTCCATATAAAACAAACTGGTCTAAGGCAGTTTTGTCTTGGTTTTGGTTTGTTTTGGTTTTGTTTTTGTTTTTTTTTTCCAACTGGGACATTGTAAAGTTTCAGTCCCACAAATTTGTACATCTATGGACAATTGTCAGCCACATAAGGGTTTACTAATTTCAAGTGAGATCTCTGCATAAGTAAAAACTCATGAACAAACATTTTCAAAGCTGAGGACCTAGAAGTACTTTCTGAATACAAGGATTGAGAGGCAGACTCCTTCTTGCTTGTTATACCACAAATAGAATTTTACCACAAAGCCCTTTATAAGATTTTAAAAATGCAGAACCTGGAATACAACTGACATTTATTTTTAAATTACATTGCAATAGAAGTAAGGTATAGTTTATAAATACTGTATTTAATTTACATTAATTCATACATTCATTTTAATATATGAACATGTATGAATTTCAGGGGGGTTTAGGCTTTGGAAAAAAGAAAATATCAGAATTATGCCTCCTCTTACGTATAGGTTTCATATATAAATAACACGTTTATATCCTTAATATATTAGGTCTGACAATAACTAATTTATGACTACAATCCTGCAAACCAAGCTACTAAGTGAGCAACCATTCTGACTTTGACACAGGAGGAACAGAAATTGCTGATATATTTGAGGAAGACGTACACCTGCTGAAACAGTAAAGGAATAGATAGGAGATCTCACATGTCTGGACTCAGCATAAATTTTATTTAACATGGCAGTTGAAAGGTGAATCAGAAGATCAATCAGAATGCGTAATATCCCAATTGTCTCGTGCAGTCTGCCAACGTTATCCTTTTAATACTCTGTTTAATTTTCAGGGAAGAAATCTCTCTAATTCCAGTGCTTTGAAAGTCACAACTTACAGTACATTAGTCATATCGCTTGGCAACTTTCAAGTTGTTCTGATTAGTAACGTAATGTAGCTATCCTAGTGTAAGGATTTCACATCTTGGGCACTAAAAGTCCTTACCACGTATATTTCACTAAGCATGTGAGTCCCTGTGCAAAATGTGTGGCTGGATCTGAGGCCAAGAATTACATGTACAAGAGAGGAAAGAGAGGAAGTTCCACAATAACGACTGGTGCACAGTCAGAAGAAGCATATAGGTGCCAAGGCAGCAGCCACTTCCTGAACCACTGCTCTGGGCTGCACTGTTTAAAGTTGTAATGTTCGATCCCAAGTCCATCACTTGTAGGATGGAGGGCTAAAGTAAAACACCTCCAAGAAGACAGTGCCAAATTTGCACTATCAGAGGAAGCCAAGGCACTTTGCACACCTCAAAATTATTGCATCACTTGCACATTCAAAAGATTTCAAAATCAGCAAATGTCTCTCTTTGCTAAAAATTCCAGTGCCAGAAGCCATATGATTGACTCAAAGCGAAGAGCATTTCAAGTGAATCATCCATCCAGGCAAGACCAGACAGGACACGGTTAAGTATCAATTGGCCATCATAATGGTTATCTCTCTTTAGGAACTTCAGTGTCAACAAAACCCCTGGCAAACACAGACCAATCTTACATTCCAGGCCCAGGCCTGTACTCTTTCCCATGGTAAAATTCCCACAGGTAGCAGTGGAAATTTTATGTTAGGATCTGTGCAGCTCTGCCATTTGTATGAAGGTCAGAGCTGAGCCTGCTGTAGAGAATGAATAGTTACACACATCTTCATACTGCTCAGTGCTTTGTCCTAGCTAGGGAGACTCCAACAGAGTATTTGGGCACTATGCGGCAAAGGAAGAGGATAAACATGGTCCCCCTCCCCGATGCAGTTTATTTGTCAACTTATCCTCCTTCTTAACTACCCTTCTACATCCGTGGTCAAGTCACTAAACTGAAGTTTTGTCCAGTGGTCCACATTTATTTTCTGCCATAATTAAATGCCAATTGGATAATTTACAAAAATGTATCAGGAAAAATGCACTGCACAGCTCTTAGAGCTGGAGGCAATGGTTCTATGGCCAACATGGTTGGGGTGAGCTCTCTGATCTATAATAAGCCAAAACTGACAGACAGCTTGGACCAGTGTTCCGACTGCTAAGCACCAGCGATTCAGGGTTATGGAAATACATTAGACAGTTGCCCCTCTACAGTCATTAACTAAAACTCACTCTAATTCTTCTATGAGTCAGGCATTTCCTCTAAATGCAGCCACGGTCTCCCTTAAAATGAAAGTCAGCTGATGAGGAGGTGGTTTCAGGAGCACTAGTAGAAAAACTTATGTTGTAACTGTGGTATTGAAAATATCTAAAATTAGCCGAAGCTAAGGAGGAGGGATTTTATCCGTTTGCATGTTTTTCTGTCTTTTCCATCACTGAATTCCTAGTATCATATTCAATTCAGAAAACTAGGTAGCCTGCGCACGCAGGACTGTCATACTACTTCAATGAGAATGGAGATATTTCTTTTTTAGCTCTGTTTGCCCACTTGGAGGCAGTTTTCCTCGCTGAAGGCAGTTGTATGTGGTAAGACCATTTTTTGCACAATTGCTATAAACTGTGTTGCATGAGTTATAACATTTACCCATAAAATCTTCAGAAACCGTCAGGTGGAATATCTTGCTTACCAATAATCATTAAAAGCATTCCAGCTTTTCTTCCAAAGAGGAGGTGTCTCTTTGTTATTTATTGTCAACTGAAAACATTTTTTTGTACTCCTTCTAAAAGTTGCCACATAATTGGTTTGGTGCCAAACTCCTCCCGTTTTCCACCCCACATGCAGCTGCAGCAGATAGATGTAGCAATGGCAAAATGCTGCCTTGCTTCTATGAAATTATGGGGATAATGAGATTGTTTTCCATGAAGGTCTTTGGGAAAGTTGTTGCAGAAGCTGTTGTCCAAAATCAGTGGAAGGAACTCAGATTTTAATGATTCAATGTAATCAGTGAATAACTTCTATTTTAATATTTATTAGCATTAAAATTAAGCCATAAAATAAAATGCATGTTAGCATTTAATTGATAAATAAATGATAACTAAAATAAAAACTCTTCTCTGACATGAAAGTAGGGTTTTAGGATGAAATAGGCATTGCACCACAAGGGTGAACAAAGCCAAGCTGAGTCACGGTGGGTCATCAAACTGTCTGAAAAACTCTCTTGGTATGATTAAATAATGATGATGTTTTATCTTGGGCTTCAATGGTTAGCCATTTTGCTGGCTTTTGCAGAGTTACTTCAATTAGGAAGAAGAACATGATAATATGAATAATTTTTAGGTTTTCTGGGTATTTCTTTAACAAAAATATAGATACATCCTGGAATCCAGCAGAAGTGAACAGCAACAAATTTCAGTCAACAGTTAGCTCAGAGGGCCAACTGCATTTGAGATGATGGTACTCACATTGCTTCCTTTGCTGGCTTGATTACAATAAATTCCATTGTCCCTGTCATTTCACAAGTAGTACCAGTTAAATTCCCTAAACTACACATCTTAGCCCTGCTGTAACTTTCCAGCTACTGCCACTCAAGGCTGCATTTAATTACTCCTTCCGTTCAGCCTGGCAGAAAGGATGCCAAACAGAGCTATTGGCCCAAACCAAGCCTCCAGCTGTCTCTAGTTCACCTTCTGATGGCTAGCAGGCATTGACACTCTCCAGAGTAACAAACAATTCCATCCCTACAACTGCTTTTTCTTTCACCAAGCCTGGCAAAACATCACATCACTGGGTCTAACACTAGAAGTGCAGACATTCAAAACAGGTTCAGGCAGCTACACTTTATACACTGGATGAAAAGAAAAACAATCAGAAGGTATGATATAATTACAGGGTAATAAAACTATAAACATTGTTAATACATTCATTTAATATTTGGCTTTCGCATCTGGGTGTACAAATCTACAGATGTCCAACGGATTCCATTTTCGTTTGGAAAAAGGAATTTTTTTTACTGATGTTTATCAGTAGATAAGTATTTTTTTCATTTTTTTCATCAGTGACGCAGAATAAAAGGGATCAGAAATATTACTAAGGGAAGCTTATCTCCCCACAGAATAAGCAAAGAGTATAAAATAGAAAATGCCATTGTATTGTGAAGATTTAACTTGTTTGAGTGTGAAAAAGCCTGTACTGGAGGAAAAATGCTTATGTAAAAGCAGGGAGGGCGAAATCTTATTGCTACTATAAAAATGTCCCCCAAATCTAATTTTTTTCACTCTGTTCTGAATATCTGTGCTGAAATTCTGAATCCCTTGGACAACACACTATTTCAGATGAGGACCCAGGACATTTGTCACAATTTTCCTGAATAAAACCTTCTCATGCTGAAAGACAGGTCTCCTCAGAAAACAGAGGGAAGATCATACCAGGTCTAACGCCCAGAGAAGCAAGGAAGCCAGCTAGTGCGGCTAGTGAGCAGAGATTTGCTTTTCTCCTTCCTGAAGAGACAATGCTTGCAGGAAGGAACAGTGTGACACAGAAGATCTGTAAGTCATGGCAGGAAGGGTTGGGTGGGAGGGAACAGGGCTGAAGACAGAGAAGTGGGTGGGATGCAGGATTTGTTCCAAGGAATGACTGGAGATGAGGAAAAGAGGGAGAATGCAGGAAGCAAGGATAGTTACGTAATTTGGAGAGGCATCGTATGATCATTCACCAAATTCACAAAACCTTATTGCCAATAGAAAACTCACAGAGATTTGCCAGTTGCTGGTTTGAATAAAGTGAGCAAACATAATCCTCTGAGAATACTAGCCATTTTTATATCCAGAATGAGCATGTGAAACTTGTTTTGGTTTGCTTAATTTAAACTACATCTCCAAAGAAGAAGCCTGGAGATTCATGGGAACTGGGCAGACTATTGTTCTTCGTTTACTTTTTTGTTTGTACTTGAAATTCAAGTACTAGAAAAAAATGCTTTGGATGAAGAAAGAAACAGCAATAGCATTTAAAAGGTTGATCCTGGGTGTCAAAGAGAAAGCTTATGTGTCTTTTTCTTGTTACAACAAATGCAAAGCCGCCACAAAGCACTCCACCCCTTATTTAAAGTGAGACTTTCTGGATATGAAAATCACCCTACCAGAAGCTGCTTATGCCGCCTACAGAAGACAGATATGTTCCAAGTATGCTCCATATTGCTTATCAACAATAATATGCCTACGATTAACTCATGCTTTTGCTGAAGTCTGAAAAGTCTGTTGTAATTTTTCAGAAAAAAACCCTCAAACAACAACAAACCAACAAACTTGCAAAATGATAGTAAAATAATTGCATGCATCAACAGTACTCTAGGGAATTGTGCATATGTTTCTTACAAATAATTATTAATTGCTGATAGGTAGGATATAAACCTCTGAATGACAACAAGTAAGATAAAAACTCAGTTAAAACAGCCAGCCATTAGAACAATGACGTTTAGAGATTACCCTGTTGACACGGGAAGGTAATCCCATTTTGTCCTTGTGGGATGGAATGAATGTGCCCTCCTGTGGCTCTCACTTTGTCCTCTAGAGCCTTCTTGTTACTTCGTACAGTTGCTGGTGTTGTACAAGTTGAGAACAAAAGCACTATATTTTTCAGATGATCAAATACTCCTTTGCAGATTACAACCTTGAAAACTCATTATTTAAGAATGGGTCTGATCAGAGGGCACATCCTAAATCCCTTCAATGCAGACAGCAGTCTTCTCACAAGCCATTTTACCCCATATTTCCTTTGAAGAGGATACAGTGCTTGCCTGTATTTCTAAAAACAGTATGGTGTCAGCTTTGGGTGACATTTGAAAAGAATATGAAAAACTGGAAAAAATGAAACAGTTGAAAAATTGCCATTTATCAAGTAGTGGCTATAAAATTCTATCTTTTCAGTTACTATGAGAAAGATCATAGTGTCCTTTGCTAAAATGAATTATCAGAAAAAAACATTATCGCAATTACTTATAAGGATCAGAATCCTTTTGTACCATCCCACCTTAAAGCAAAAAGCAAACTAAAGATTTCCACAGAGAACTCAAGACAACAACAAATTTTTACAGAAATTTCTCTCTGTACACCTATAAAATATAGATACACATAGATATATAAATTTATATAAGTAAAAAATAAACCCCTGTCTTACCTACAGCGAAAATCTTGCAGTCTCACATAAGAATGAAGTGAGATGAAGCCCTTACTCATAATGAGGATCAGAGCATAAAAGGAAAGAAGGTCAAATCTGGAAGCTAGTTCCTACTCGAAAAATCATAACTGTGAGGAAAGCTCTAAGTTTCTCTATGAATCAGCCAAACATCAGATCTCTGGGGATAATTAACTACCTGAAAATAAATGCATCTGGAACCTTTTTGTGTAATAGCAGGTAGGAAAAAAATAGACACAACATAAATAACAGATATCAGGAGCCTTTTTTAGATGACTGGTAAAAACGATTTCACAATTCCTTGGTAAAAATTACTGGCTACTGAACACAAGGCAAAGAGAGTAAAACTTTTAGCAGGAGACAGATCTACCCTAGTAAAGCAAAAAGGAATCACAGAATTACTGAAATAGTAGCATCACATTTTTTAAAATAAATGTGCTGAAAATTAAAATCTTTTTATGCTTTTTTAGCACAGGCATAATGACTAGCTGGAGTGAAGGCTTCCTGCAATACACAGATTACAAGGATGTTTCTTCACAAACTGAGAAACAACAAGAAATGCAAATCAAAGCAGGGACATATTTTCTAACTTGCACAAATGCATCAAAATATAAGGCGGGTCAAATTCCCCTAGGCAAATTTGGTGGTTTTACTCTCCATGCACTTTGTAAATACAGTCTAAATTATGATGACTATGATATTTATGTGCAAAACCAATAGGAAATATGGTCTGATCAGAATATGATAATTACTTAGAGATGTTTAGATATTTTAACATCTTTCTGATACACATTGCTGGCAGAGGTTAAAAAGACTCCGAAGGAGATGGCACTTTTGTTGCAGGTTATTTAATTACTTCAAACTAAATGTAAGGGCCAAAGCTGCACCATTCCAATGGTACATTTTCTTTTAAAATCCAAAGCTTGCAGCAAGTCCCTTGAAAAAGTGTTAAAGAAATACAAACAAGGATTCCAATGGTACTAAAATGTAAACAGTACTTCACATGATTCTACAAAAAGAAAATGAAAATCAGCTCTGACCTGCTGAGAGTGTGAGTGCGGTGTTCTGGGCTTTGCTCCTGCTGCTTGCTAATAGATTTTAAGGGAAAGGCAGTGCCAAACACTGAGCAGCTACTTGTCCTTATCATAGAAACATATTACAGCATTCAGCAATCACACAGAAAGACAACATAAGCTAAGCTGTCACAGTTTCCAAAAAATGTTACAACAGATGAATCTAAGACAAAAGAAAACAAGAAGTACTACGTAGAGTGCAAAAGTATACAAGAATAAAATCAGACATTTTCGAAGAGGAGAAATTTTGTCTGGGTGGTAACGTAACAGCATTTGTTTCTCTTCTGTTCCACCTTTCCTCCATCTCCCACTGGTTTCAGCCCCAATGAATGCATGAATGGGATGTAAAATCCTAGATGTGTGCACAGCATTACACAAAGACTTTCATTGGTGTTCGGTTTGAGCAAAAAGAGAATCAGTTTTCTAACTTTTCAGCTAAGCCTCACCTAAGTTACTTTGTTTTCTGAAAGTTAACCACATGTTTTCCAGACAATGTTTCTGTCTAGAAGTGATAACACAGGGCACTGGTATGCAGAAGGGCTGTTGCATTCCTGTGGAAACCAAGGCCATACTTGAGCTGATGGAATGCTGCAAGTGATATGGGCGAAAAAGTTTTGCACCACAGGAAAGGGTGGACAGGACAGGTGATTCCAAACTGATCAACAGAGTATTCTATCCCATATAAGTCATACTCAGGATAAAACTGAATGATCATGAGGGACTCTTTGATTGCCAGCATCCAGTATTGACCTTATCAGGGTTTTTTTGACCCTATTCCCATCTTTGTTCCTGATTACTGATCCTGAGTATCACTTCCTCCTGCTGCTAAGTCCATCCTGGCACCTTTTTCTGTGCCTGCTGTGCAGCATCAGTGGTGGTGTAGTCACTGGGAGGAGAAGAAGCAATCTCGTATATATGTTTATATTTTATTGTTTTTTTATTAATAGTATTTTCATAATTATTATTGTCTCATTAAAGCTGTTTTAGTTTAGTTTACAGCCCAGAAATTCCTTTCTCTCATTTCCCTTTTCCCTTTCTGGGGGGTGAGGAGTGTGGGGATTGGGAACTCAACTGCTCGCATTTAACTGCTGATTAGGCTGGGCCAAGGCTAAACCATAACACCTGGGGTAATAACGAATCATATAAACATAGAACAGTTCAAAGGGACCTTAAAGATCACCCAGTTCCATCCCTCCTGCTATGGGCAGAGACGTCTCCTACTGGATCAAGTTGATCAAAGCCTCATCCAGCCTGGCCTTGAATATCTCCAGGAAGGGGGCATCCACAACTCCTCTGTTCCAGTGCCTCACCACCCTCAGAATTCCTAATATCTAATCTAAATCCCCCCTCCTTCAACTTAAAACTGTTACCCCTCATTCTATCCCTGGTAAAGAGCCCCTGCCCAGCTTTCCTGTAGACCCCTTTAAGAACTGGAAGGTCACTATAAGGTCTCCCTGAGGCCTTCTCTTCTCCAGGCGGAACAACCATTACTATGTCAGCCTGTCCTCGTATGGGAAGTGTTCTGGCTTTTCATTATCTTTGTTGCCCTCCTCTGAACTTGCTTAGCTGTAGGCACTAGTCAAAGTAGTTCTGCAAGAGAATGATCTGGTATGGCATCTCTGAGGACTGGAGGTCTCTGTGAAGTACACTGAGTGCAGAGTGGTTATGGGATACTACCATGTAGAGGTGCCTGCACCACCATTGGGACAGAGATTTGATACAAGGAGGGTTAAGTTTCACAACCTAGTACTTCCACTACCGCATGGAAGGAGGAGAGGGCAACAGAGAGATCTGCACTGGGAAAAATTCTCTCAACAGGAACAGGATGAAAGATAGTACCAAGGTTTTAATGCACCAAAAATTGTTGAAATTTAACCCATGAAAGCAGACTTGAGGGAAACATGCTGAAATAAATTTCTTTAGCACTTTCCCCTGGCGTAGCGTAGCTGGAGACTGGTCCTTCTTCAAGAGCAGCCGGTGTTAGGCAGTGGTACAGGGTGGTAAGGACACTATGTGTTTTTCATTGTGTGAAGACAGAGCAGTCATGGCTCCTTTCCTGGCCTCCTGATGGGCAGTGCTACCCCTTGAATGTGGTCCTCCCTTGAGGCATATTCTAGACCACTTTTCATTCATGAAAAAATTATTTTCTTTCAGCTTTTAATTAGACCTTTCTTAGATCAAGTAGATGCTTATTCATTCTTACCGTAGCACATCAATCTATAGGTAATGTCTCTGACATTTTGAATACTAGCCTTTTAGCTAGATTATAGACCCAGTAGGGTTGTCTATTAAGACATGAAGTAAAACGTTCTGACCAACATCTCTGCAGGACAGCAGGACTTCAGTCTGAACATGCAGAGACCCATACTCCACTGGATGCAAATAAACTCAGAGTATAACACATTAACCATCACACACAGAGTCCCCTGGTAGAGCTGTCAGTTGGAGGGGGGCAATCCTTAAGGGAAGGGAGCAGGGGAAAGGGCTTCCCTGCTACAAGTGATTAAAATTAAGACAGTCCATCAGAGCAGGTCTGCCAGCCGTAGACCTTTCCATTCAAACATACAGAACAGAAGATTTTGGGGAACAGTTTTCTGTGTTTCAGTCCCTCATCAAGCACACAACTTGACGAGGGCCTCCCTTGGTCCCTACTGAATTCTCTGAGCAGAGTTAGTTACCTCTTAGGCTTCACTGTAAACCTGGTACTCTGCTGACTGTCAGAGGTCTCACATCAATAAGGAGATTTGCCCGAACCATACCCTATTTCAACTACAGCTGGACTCTGACTTTACTCCTCATGAAAATGATCATAAGCAGGTGGATTTTGAAAGGCCCTGGGTTGCTCTCTGCTTTGAACAAACTGTACACTGATAGTCAGAGGTACTCCTACAACTGAACACGAAGCCCAAACCAGTGCACAGCAAGGGTTCTCCTCTACAGATGCCTCTGGCAGAAGAGCAGGGTTTTGTTTGTGCTTTGTCAATAACTCCTTGCACATCTTCTCAGTCCTTCTTTGTTGGCTGTTTGTATATTCTATGGGCTGGGATTCCTTTCTACAGTGTTTGCATAGACCCTGGGAGAACTGACTGGGGCTACAAAATATTTCTACAAGAGAGAGTAATATACATTTTTCTGCTGGATTTTTTAGAGCTAACTTACCACTTTCATACTTACTGTCTCCCAATTTACATATCATCATATCTACTTGCTTACACAGATGCAAATATCATTGGTAGCAGGAAGTTCACATGTGGATTATAATATCTTCTAATTAATGAATTTTCTTTTTAATGGTCCCTGCAGTCCTTAGTACCATGATGATTTTCTTTAATCCCCTTACAAAATTTTTCACTGATGAGGAGGCAAAAATGGTGTGATTCCAGTGATGGAAAACCAGACATGTGTTCCATTGGGCCTCCTCTTTTAATTTTCATTTAAATTACAGTCTTTGCTGTTTCATATTACCTCTGCCTTTTTTTCTGTCATGAGGACCAGCCATTACTAAATGATGGCAAGGAGCCCAGTCTGATTATGCTTTACATATTTATTCCCCTCACCTGATAGCAGACATTCTGGAAAAAAAATAAAGCAGGAAATTTTACACATGCTGGAATTTCCATAAACTTATTTACTGTATGTAATGATATTTGGAGGGTTTTGATTTAACTAAAGAAAGGACTATCTTCTTACATTCATAGGCACTGGAAATATCGCCCGTTAGATCACCTGCTGTTTAAAAAACAACTAACAATTATGGGATAGATTCCACTCCAAAAGACTCATGGTTCAACCCAAAGAACACAAAGGCACATATTCATCCTTCTGGAGGTGTTCCCACCTACCCGTAGCCACATCTCATGTAGAGACAAGCCAGTACACAGAGGTGACATTAGGTGTTTCATAGGGTCATATTCTCATAGGATCTTTATGTCACCAAGACTCCTCAACCTATTTTTTCTGGGTCTTAATTACCAAAGTCAGCCATGTGTAGCTCCCCATCTGTGAAGGAGCAGCACAAATCCTGTTTTGGGCCTGGTGAAGATGTATGAACTGTCTTTTCAAAAGTCCTCAAAGGCCACTCTCAGGGTCAAATCAGCTGCCTGCACAGACAGCAAAACTGTGAGTACAGTCCCAAGTCCAGCCAAGAAGTTTTCCCTGAGAGGTGACAGAAGGCGATGTGCTGTCTGGAGGACATCAGATTCACTTAGTCAGTCCACAAGTTGCCTTCAGAACTGCCACGTGGAGAGGAAGATCTGAAAGGCTTGCCTGTCCCCAGGTTTCTCTCAGTCACCCAAGAGTACCACAGTGGCAAAACCCCATCTTTGGCAGTTGAATCTCCATATTTTCTGGAAACTCCTGGTTCTCAGCCAGGACAGTCAGATGACTCTCTTTGTAAAAAGCCTAGAAAGCCAGAAATACAACCCTGACATCCATTAAATATCTCTATCCACATCCATTAAAAAACAACATTCAGTAGAAGCTGAGACTTTCTGTAAGATTACTTCTGTTTTCTAAGTTTTCTCTTTATTACTTTCAGGCTGTCACTTAACTTCTTCATTCTAAAATGAGACTGTTCTGCTCTTTCTACCACATCCCAGTACCATTCCATTGCTAACTAAATGCTAGCTAGAGACAGAGTTATTCTTTATGTGACTCACTTTTCAGTGGCACTGGGTAAATAAACCCATTACCTTTTCACCACTGATAGACAACTTATGAGGCAGTAATTGACTGGCAACATGTAACATATCAACTGTACCAGCACAATTGTGTGGGTCCTCTGACAGTCTCAGAATAGATAAATTACATAAAAAAGAAGAAGCAATCCCCTCTCAACTGATTACTAAGATTGACTTTGGAACTGAATAGTAGGAATGAGTTTGCCCAAGAGGAGAACCAGCATGATTAGCAGTCTGAAATCTGGATGTGCTTTAAGCCTTCCCCTTATTCCCAGGACTCATTGTTGACTAGTCACAGACCCACTAACTGCAGGGTTTCCTGGTGACTCATATCCATGAAAATTCCTGGCATGCAACATCTAACAAGTAAATCATCAAGTAATATTGGTCATGGTGTTGTAAGGGGGAGACCTAAGAGTCCTGCAGAAGTGTGTGTAGGGGTTAGGAAGGTTGTGAGTAGCAGCATTTCGACATGGGAAAGAAGGTCAGATTTCTTCCATAGGACATAGGAAAATCTTTGGCTTTTCTTGATTTTATTAGCTAGACTTGGGGTATGAGGAAAAGCAGTCTAGTGGGTAGCCAGAATCCTGTTGCAGGCTAGGTAGGAAAATGAGCACCTTTGCAAAAGAGGGGGAAACTCAGAGAAATGGTCCAGATATGATAAGCAATGAACTATAAGATGTTTTGGGACATTATGTGCAACTCCAGGGGAAAGGTGTCATGATATGGACGCAATGGCCAGATCGCTATTGACTGCAGGAAGGGTAATCTAGAGTTCCCAGTGATTAAAGGATGGCTTCAAAACACATACACCTTGCACATATTTGTGAAGCAAGGTGGTTAGGAAGGGACCAAGCTGGGAATTTTCAGGATGCTGCTTTTTCATCAGGAAAACAAACATTGAAAACAAATATTTGCCAGGAGAAGGACAAGCTTGAGGGCTGTCTCTTCACACAATTTTCGCCCAGCTTTCCAAAACATTTGATTTAAAAGTTTGTAACTATAAATATTTTGTTTAAATTGGAAAAAATCCTATATTATAAGTGAAATTAAGCTGAATTTCTTTAAATGAAATAATTTTAAATTTAAGAATCTTTTATGTGTAAGGGGTCAAAATCTGTATGAAGAGTTTAAGTGCAATCAAAACGTCTCAAATGATACAGAATGTTATTGGTTTTCAATATTCATCAGCAAAACAAGTCTATAAGTTTAATTTTTGCAAGAATTAAGTGATATTTAGCTCATTTGCCAGCTGTACTCCTGATACTCTGACCAGAAAATGCTATGGGAGGAAAGATAGGTCTGTTTGTTAGAGGATAACGACACAAATATAACTTTCATATCATTATAAATAGAGATTATCGGGTTGAAGATCTTCTAGAAGAGAAGGCAAGTGTAAGTCATTCAATTCCACCAGTACATGTCCACCCCACATCACAGCCAGTATGCCTTTAGACACCTGTCTAACAAAAAAGAAAAAAATGAAATAAAATCTAAATGGGATTAAGTGGAACTTGAAATGGCCCAATGCGGGCAAATAAGGCTTGGTAAACAAATAAAAATATGGAGCACAATTTTTTCAAGGGAATAGAGCAGGGTGGAGGAGAAAACCTAACTTTAAGAAGCATTATCTGAGTCATCATGCAATTAAATTCTGTGGGCTGAGCTTGGGTCTGTTCCACCTGCTTTGCACCAGTTCCAGTGGTTTTAAACAGTTCAAAACCTACCTCAGCTGCTCATCAAATTATGCCTTTGGTATAAGGAAATCCCCAGCAGTCAAACTTTAAAGATTTCCTCCTCGGCTTTTGTGTAAGAGGCAGAGCCAGTGAACAGGAATGTGGTCTGGAACATCCACAGGGTCGAACTAGTCTTTTGAACCTGATGTTGTCTTTTGCGGGCATAGGCAGTGGGCATGGAATTCACTAGTCCATGACTATTTCAGTTTAGTCTGTCAGCTCTTATCAGGTAGCACCAAAATACAACACATGAATATTATTAACCAGAGACCAACCACAGGAAGAAAGCAAGCTGCATTTTATGCCTGCAGGTAAGAAGTTCACTGTTCATGAATGCAAAATTAATAGACTGGTTATTTTAAAACAAGTCTCTTAGATTGCAAGGAGATATGAAAAAGGAGTTGAGTTTCGACTGAATCAAGTAATTCATGTCAAGTTACACAAGTGCAAGCTCAGGGAGGGGATGTGAAATAGCAAAGGAGACAGAAAACAAAAAGGACAAGGTTGATTCAACAGAATATTTATTAAAAATAAAGGCTGAGATGGGTCTTGTTTCTGTAAAAGGTTCACAACAGCATGAATGAGCAATAAAAGGAAAGGAAACAAAGAGGGCAGTTCTGGTGGGCCACCTTGAGGACCTTCTTGCAAACGTTGATTAGCATCCCTGGAAGTGTTTGAGGCCAGGTTGGATGGGGCCTTGAACAGCCTGATCTAGTGGAAGGTGTCCCTGCCCATGGCAGAATGGTTGGAATTGGATGATCTCTAAGGTCCTTCCAAACCAAATCATTCTATTATTTTATGATCCTATCAAAAGCCTCGAAAGATGTGTCAGAAGCTGCACAATAGCACACAGTATTGTGAAGGTACCACAAAAGCCTAAAGTCCATAGGATATCTTAGAAAGACTGGCAGTAAGACAGAACCTTCCTTAAGACCAAGTTTTGCCTAGAGAAAGCCCTTGCAGTGCCCTCCCCTATTGCACCATTAGGTACATCACAAAACAGAGAACAAAAAATCCCAAAGCCCCACGCTTCGCTGATAGCAAGTACTGCACCGTGCCTTTCCAAAGGGAAACAAGGGAGCTTGATCCTATAGTGTTGAAGGTTTTATGCAAATAATAACTGAGAAAGATTACCTCAAAAGAAAATCAACTGTATAATGAAAGCTGTATTCCAGTTTTCAGCTTTTGCTGGTAGTGTAAGACACAGAAGCCTGCAACTTAACGCTTGTGACTATCATCAGTCAGTTTTGCCCATTTCTCACAAAATGTCCCAATTAATCAATAATTCCTTATTTTAAAATGTTAGTCATATAAACTGTTTTGTGTATATTAGTAATCACTCTGAAACTGCTTTTTTCTACCACTCAGTTTACCCTGTCAGTTGTGTGAATATCTGCACCAGTTAGCTTAGACAAGGAAATACTAAAAATCTTAACATATTGGAAGGCTAAGTGTGTGTGCATGTGTATATGTAATATTTTATGTATGTATTAATACATGCACAGACACATACCCAAAAATTCTTCACTGAAGTGTAGTGAGCTTGAAGAGAACTTGGCACTACTGAAAGATTCATATAAACGAACCTGAATACTGGTTGTCAAATAATGCAAACCAAGGCAAAGAACTCCATATACTGTATTAAATACCTTGAGCTTACTGAGTTGCTTGCTTGGACTTGTAGGAGGAACCTGAAAACTGAGATATGTAGTCAGTATGAAACTGCACTGAGGAACATGTGCTTTGCCTCCTACTCCTGCATATTTTATCATTTATGTTAATTATGAATTTGAATGATGGGTAATTTCCAAAGAGGAATATGAAGATCTCTGAGAGAGAAGATGAATACAAGAACAGACTGGATACAGTCACAAATCAAGGGGTGGAGTAAGGAAACAACCTTGGACCTGTGGTACAAACACTCAATGGCATGGGAGGGCTACACTTGGCAGTGAGTCAAATAAAAAGTGGGTTTTCTCCTACGAGAATGGGAAGATCAAGGACTTCAGTGCATGGAGGCAATCTGAAGATTTGTCTGACAAGAAGAAGAAGAAAGATTCAGGACATCTGTGGGTGGCAGAGCAGTGATATACAGTCACTGTTGAAATGACTGAAAATTCAGGTTTTGTAACCTGAAAGTCTAAGTGATCCTATGGAGGGCTGTATCCTTCACTGTTAACTATAGGTAGTGTCTTAGACGACAATTATTTCAAAATTTCAGTTAGGAGCCCAAAGACAACTTGAAAAAACATAAGGTTCCAGCAAATAAACATATAAAACACATCCAGAAAAAATGGAAAAATCCTCATGGACTTCATTGGCACAAGGTATTCTAGGCCTACTGTCTATTACCTTAAAAGAAAGAAAAAAATACCATCACAAGTATTTACAAAGACAAAGCCCTGAAGTTCTACAACCTTATATTCTTGTAAGTTGTATGAGCGCTATTGTCTCCTAGTTTCCAGCAAACAGATGAGAGTGAACTGGAGAAGTAATAGTGATCTCGTAATCAAAAAGAAAAGCCATTGGCTGTTTACATCCATCCAGAGTTTGATTGAAGAGCAGAACAACACTGGATCCTATTCAAAGATAGATTGCAACTGGCTGTATGTCGAAATATAAGACTGCAGAGCAAACTGCTTGTCTGAACATGTATCAGTGTTCCAAACTATCACAGTGTGTGAAGACTATGGCACAGCGCTGCTGCATTAGCTGGTGGAGTTACACTACAACAGAAGGAGGACAGAGAAAGAAACTGATGATCCTGCACTCCTTTGCTCTTAGCTATGCTGCTTTTAGCCTGAAACTGTGGGAGTTATTGTTTGGTATCACCTCCAGCTTCTCCTGCTAAATGTGTAAATACTAAGGCAGGTGGATGTGAACCAGAAACACTGTACAAATTCCCTTTTCACACTTTGGCATGGCAAACTGAGATAACCTCACCTCACTTTAAAGAACCTAACTCAGAACTGAATTTTGTCGAATACTTATGTTTGAATATTCTTCATTGGTTAAAATTATGTATATCACTGTTTTAATTTCTGTATTCAAGCACTATTAGCATCAGATAGTTCACTTGATGTTTAATTCTTCCTGACTTTTGATGCTCTTGTTGTTTTCCATCAATATCAGAAAACTTTCTGTCATATGGAAATAACTATATTTTGATATCCAGGACATTGGGAGTTCAGAGTGAGAGACACAATCACTCTGATTCATCTTATTTGGTATAATAAAGAACCCAATCCTACAAGTTCCTAAGCAAAGGACTTCTAAGGGTTTTCAACGGGAAGGACAACACACCCATGAGGCTTCCCAATGAAGAAGCTACTTTGAAATGGCACCACTGCTCAATTGATTCCTGAGGTTTCTAAAATTGATATTGATAATTTGGAAGAGTTATGGCAACCTCTGAAATCAAGTCCTTTGTACTGGTACATTCCAAAGTGCAGAAAATGGTTGTGCTAAATTCCGAATTATCATATGAATACAATGCATTTAGAGGTAACCACTTTCTGTCAAATACAACCCTGCAAAAAGGGAAGAATCTCTACTTCTTGATGAAAAGGCACAGAAAAAAAAATGCACATTAACAGCCATTGAAGCTCCTTCATACTCTCATTTACTTCATAGAAATTTATTAAGCTTGTCATGACTAAAAATGGCTGAAGAGGACTAGGGAATTGAGGTCAAATACATAGATCCATAGCTTTCCTTGAGCAAGACTAGGTGGCATCTGGGCATAGGGATCTCAATTGTGATAAAGAATGGTACTAGTACATTTACTTGGCAAAAACATGCAGCAAAATGGCATAAAAAAATCTGTCTGGTCACAAAGAATGACTTTGTACAAAAGAAGAAATAATTCTGCTGAAGAAAGAGAAGAACTGAGACAGAGCTTAGCGACAGTGACCACTTCAACCCATTTGAATTTAAGAAATCTTTTAATTGTGAATTCCCTTCTGAGCTGTTGTGTTTTCTTGGCACAAATATTCAAGAAAAGAAAATATTGAACTCCAGTGCTGGAATACTAACTATGAGTAAAATACAAGCCTGAGAAGGGTCCAGCATTTCATTTACACAGTAACTGCACTTCCACATAGCAAGCAGCGTAACATATTAAGCAGGCTTGCTCTGCCCAATGGCAAACTTGAAGGAAAAATGCTGAATTCTGTAGTCCATACAAATATTGCTATGTCAACACCCGGCTCTCTCCCTCCTTTTACAACTTGCAAATCAGCAGTTTACTACAGAAGTCTTTGAGTCACCTTGGAGAAATCATATCTCAGCAGGACAGTGTCCATTCTGCTTGCAAACTGCTTGTATGGAGAAAAAAGAATAACTTCGCCTGTACTTTCGTAAAGAACACAAGTGTTCTGAAACCAGATCAGCAAATCCTCACTACGAGATAATAGTCTGCATGGCACAGGCAGGTCGCTTTAGGTGTTGCACTGACTAGTTTCTAGTTTATAAGTCTTAGCATAGATGGAATGAGCACAAACTGCTCTCAAGCAATGTATAGCTGACAGCAGTAAGTGCCAGGTACCTAATTTTATGGAAAGAACAGTCAGAAGCTGGCTTTATCATCACCAAGTTATTAATGCTATTAGGCATGGATAGGTAGCACTAAACATCAAAATCACAAGTAAACACAGTCTTATTTGTATTTTTTTGGAAAACATACTGCACAACACAGATTAAAGCTCTGTATGTAGGCCTATGTGTAAACATAAAAGAGATGCTATTAAGATTGCTTTACAACATTAGCTTCACTTAATTCATTATGTGTCTGAAGTGAAGGGGAAGCATCAATCTGTGGATTCACTGTGATGTCCAGCGATTTTTCACTCCAAAGAGTAATTCCTAGACAATAGATCCTTTTGTGGGTGAGGACTTGAGTCCAGTGAGGCCAGCAGCAGTTTTGTCCTTGACTTTGGGAAAAGCATAGTTTCTTCCACGTGCTCAAAATTCAGATTATAAATATAAAGGCATATACTGGCTTTCACTCTAAAATTGTATTTGTACCTCACATGAATGATGTTTACAAATTGTACCAATTTATCCTTTTTAAATATTTCACATGCATTTCAGTAGAAATGTCTCCCTTTTAAACTGTTAAAAGTTATATTTTTTTACATTCTTTTTTTCTTTGAAGCAGAAAAAAAAATCAAAATGCTCTACTTCTGTGGTCCTTGAATAATTGGTTAAGACTTTGTATAACACCGACAGCTAATATACAAAAATTTCACAATGCCTAAGACAAGTAAAACTCTGTTTGTGGTTTAAAGCAGAATCTTGTTTAAAAGCAGCTGTTCTCTCAGGGCATTTACAATTCAAATATTGCCACAAATACATAGCGTCAATAATCTAGAAAACGTAGATAAAAATTTAGGCTGGTTGTCTAGGTAGTTACATATCCAAGGTGAGAGAAACAGAAAGTAAAGAATTAACTAGAAGTTCTATTATTTTTAATAGTTAGAAGGGAATATTTCTAACAGAAGGGAGGGGGAATGGATAGTCCAAAACCAGGAATGGAAATGCTCATATGAAAGGGTTAATAAAAAGAAGAAAGAGAAATCACTCAGACAGGTCTAAGGCTACAGCATACTCAAGGATAAGTAAGATCTTTCCATATTCATGTGAAGAAATAACATTTTATTTCTACTTTGAGTGGAAAAGAAAACGTGTACGAAGTAAGACAAAATATAGAGTGCCACCTAGAAAAGAGTATTGCCGTCTCCAAAAAGTTCACGCCTATGGTGTAGCTCATTTCATGTAATAATTATAGAGCTATTTTTCACATACAACATTATCAACATCAATGGGCTGACAGCTGAAAGAACAGAAAACTATTCTAAAATTAGGCCCCATTCCAGCAAAGCACTTAAACTTAAGTGCATGATTTTAGGCACAACAGCAGCACAATTCACCACAGCAACATTCTTAAGTTATGGACATCCTTAAGGGCTTTGCTGGGCACACTGAAAACCTTGTACCCACAAAGAAAACTACTGTGTAGTGTGTTTCCTTATGTAATTGTCCTATGCAGGGACGCTTTGACAAGAAAAAAAAGTAACCCTTACAAATACAAATCAATTCAACCACTATTTAAAAAGTCCATAGGCAGCCCTTTTAAACTGCAAAGCACTGTGACTCAGGGTGACAGGACACTACTACCTTTCTGCTTTCTCCCAACCAAGCACTGAGCTTATGCCCTGTTCTGAAAATTCTGCTTGTTTTTGACGTGGTAAGTCCTGCTGCTGCACTGCCAAGACTGCTGGAAGCAGGACCTGCTTCACAGAAACAACTGCCAGGAAGCTCTAAGGTCTCAGATTGCTACAGCAATCCCAGTTAGTGCGTAACGTGGTTCTGCTCTTCTTAATTCGATTTAATTCGATTTAATCTAGAACCGGGTTAGATATCAGATACTTCTGTAGTGAATGCCAGCCTGTGTCACACCTCAACTATTGATCCAGCACCGACTCTTTTCTACTCTAGTGAATGCTCCCAGGACTTCGTCATCTGCTTCTTCCCAGCACGTCAGGATAGGCCACAGATACAAATCAAAGGACAATGATAGGATTTTGCATTTGAAAATAATCACGAAATGGAACATGTTATTTCTCTTGATCTCAACAAAGAAGTATCAGGAAGACACAAAAGTACACCTTGTGGGTAAAAAATGTGTGTTAGAGCAAAGACATATTACTCTTGGCACTGAACATAATGTATGAAATTCTGAAAAATATTTACAATGTAAATATTAGCTTAATTTATGCTTTTTGCTTTCATTTGGATGTCATCCATGACTGCAAAATTGTATCAGTCACATAAGTTCTCATTATTTTAATGCTAGTATGTATTTAGTTTTCACTTGCCAACAACGGGCAGGAGATCTAAAGTATTTGCATTTCACTAATATGAAAATGTATATTAATATTATTGTCATAGATGGAAACCTACATGGCTATTCCAAAGAGATTCTTTTAGTCTCTCTGTTTCCCAACAGAGCACCCCAGTTCTGTTAAATATAGTCACATGACAAATTTTGGTCACAAAACCAGTGCCGAAGATAACTATTAACAAATAAAGTTTGCGTTTGAAAACATAACTGCAACTCAAATGAAGACAAGAATCAGGAAAAGCCAAACTTCAGGATTGTATCCCTTTGGCATTGTACCTTTCAAAGATTTGAGCCTCAGTAAATGGTTTATACTGTATAAAAAATTAAAATAAACCATAAACACACAGAACAAACAATAAGTACAAGGAAGCCTAATTTTAATGTTTTACTTCCTTGATCTTGCAAACTTGAATTTACTATATATAAAATTAAAATATACTTTATATACTGTACATAAAATTAAAAAAAATCTATTTTACTCTACATAAAATTATACTGTATATAAAATTAAAATAAACCATAAATATACAGAACAAACAATAAGTATAAGGAAGCCTAATTTTAATGGTTTACTGCCTTGATCCTGCAAACTTTAATTTACCAATACAGTTCTGCAAGTTTTTTTTAACTCCTTGCACATACAGACATTTTACAGAAGCCAATGAAATTGCTGCCAGGAGGGCAACTCAAGATAATCACAGACTGCAGAACTTGCTTATATGTTAGGATTTACAAAACTGTGTATGTATCATCACATACACATGATTCTGTATGTATACTGCATTGAGCTTGTGCTCTTCTCTTCTGTATAGTTTTGTAACGAACCTGTTACTAAATCACCAAACTTTGCATTTAAAAGAGATGTAGAAGTTTTGTACAAAAGAAAATAGGAGAAATAGGCAATTTTTCTTAACAGGTACTTTGATCTTCTTTATCACGATGGCCTAGTGCCAACTTTTAACAGATCATACACTAGGACAAAGAGAAGTTAATTACTGTGTGTAAACCTGGTTCTTTTTATGACTCATTTGTTCTCAATGAGTTCTTCCCTACGCCAACTGTTAAAACAGTACAGTCATTGCATTTTTTACAACTAATGCAAATTCTGGAGCTCTGCTGCCGTCAAAAATTACAACACCCATGCAATGTTAAAACTTGAATATTTTTTTCCAGTTGTCAGAAGATACAGTTATATTATATTCGGTGTTTGATCCTTCACTCTCTATTCATATGTGTGTGTTTTATCTGATTAGTAATTTTGACACAGATGCCCTTGAGTCAAATCTGTTGCAATGTAATTGCTTCCTTCAGGGTGACCTAGAGTAGGGATTCCCAAGCACAGCTCGAACAACATTTGCATACAGCTCAGAAAGGTACTCTATAAGTCTCCGCCAACTCAAGTCACATGGCAGATACATTTTTCTGCCTGCCCCTAATAAGATGTCCCATTCTCTTGCCTGGCCCCCTCTGAATACAGTTTTGAAATGCCTGCTTTAGGCTTGTCCCTGTAATGCGAGGCAGACATTCTGAATATTGCAAACTCTTCATACAAGAGCTATGCAGTGAAACAAGTCAAAATGTGAAGGACAGAAAGTAACATTTGTGGTCTCACTATACCCAGTGGCAACCTCCCAAATCCATCCCCCAAAGACAAACCCAAGGACAACAGGACCTACAGAAAGCCTATAACCCTAGGATGGCTGGACTCTTTTTAAAAAGAACAGATCTGCCGTTTTCCAGCAGGGCAAGTTCATTATATCATTTTGCCATGGCACTATGTCCTATGAGTGTCTCAGACAAGGTATCACACACGTATCATTCATCAGAGACTCTCTGGTACTTCTGATAGAGGAAACGTGGCATTCGTTGCGAGACTTGTCTGTTCGCTCTTCATGACACTAATATTCTGTTTACTTCTCTTTTTTTCTGCTTTCATGCCATTTGCACTAAAACATGTAAGGGAAAAGAGTTTGAAGACATTGAGGAGGAAATATGAAAGTAATGAGAAATTATTTGTGCCTCACTGTTACTTATTTAGTATAAGATGACCAGCTTGTATACTTTTACATATTCCACTACCTTACTCCCATCCTTAAGTTACTGTTAACTACTTCAAATACTATAATTTACATAATTTCCCTGTTGTGTTTTGTCTAGCACTTACAAAAGACCACAAAGGGAGCAAAGACGATGAATTTATGGGATCCAATATTTGTAAGATTCTATGCTATTGCTGTACAATTGTAAGATTTGTAAGATTTTCTACTACTTTTGACAGCAGCCTGTAAAGCATGTACAGATGCAACTTCTTATTTTATACATTAAATCACTATATATGGAGAAAAAGCAATCATCAGAATAATATCCAAATAGTTCAAGTATTTTTCCAGAGAAAGTCAGGACACTGTAACTGTCATAGAAATTAAATGGACTAGAATATTCAAGTCAAACAAGCCTTGAACAAGAGCATGAACAAAGAATGGTAACTAACTTATGGCTTAGAAAATGCACTTTACCATTTAGAATGCAGGGCACATCACTCCTCAAGAACACATTACATACTGAGTTGCCAAGGTTCTCGTTCCACATTTCAGAAGACTATTTGCAACCCAGTTAATTTCTTTCACTGGTGTAGACCACACTCCCAACAAGTTGCTGAGGGTGGTAATCTGATAAACCAGATTTATCACCAGGAAACTATACTGTGGAATCTCACCCTAGTGTGTAGTGTTAGTGTAAGATTTCAAGAAATGTTGCTGGACAAAAATTTACAAATATTCCCTTTGATTTGCATTTACAAAGAGCTCAGATAGGTTTCATGAACATGGGTGATAATACCATAATTTTTCATGATGAAGGAAAACCATTCCTCTCATTTGCCAAACAAAGGATGGATGCAGACAGAGATTAAAAGCGCTGTACCTGTTTTCAGTGCAACCTGTGGCAACACTAGAGCACTGAGAAGATACATGAGGAAGGTGAATGCTGGAAAAGGGCCAAAGGGCCGAACAGGTCTGACTCCCCTGACAATCAGTGGGCCAAATTAAGCCAAATGGGACAGAAGAACAGAGGCCTCAAAACCACCAATGTTCCCACAATTTTCATAACTGACAGCCAAGGCCAGGAGAAAAAAAATCTATTTGTGCCTTTTAAGGCTAGAGCTTAATTTTTAAAAGGATTAGTCTAGAGGTACAAACTCACAGAAGACAGGATTCCTAATTTCTGTTGCTCACACAACCATTTGCAGGTTTTTTTGTGTCCTCTATACATATCAGTAGGGAACTCCCAAAAATCTTTATGCTTTGACAGGACATGATCTACAGCTAAATTTATCAGATCCAGTTCCACATCACAAGTAGCAAGGGTGATGTCAAGCTTTGAGGACAGCTGTGCCTAGTGTTTAGCCCTCATCTTGTTGAGGATGTACTATCTCTCTCCTGGCTCTGATTCCCCAGATTGCACGGGCCCCATTGAAAATAACCTCTCTCGACTATGATTTTGCTAGGACTGGAACATTGCTATTGAAATAACAGTGTCCCAAATGGTCCTTTTATTCATGAGGTAAAAATCCCCATGACACAAATGTAAAATCAGTGCTATCCTACCTGCAATAATAAACAAGGACTCTTTCAAAATAAGAAAAAAAATGTTTGCAGAATGAAAGAAAGCAAAAGTACCCTCGATATTCAAGTTCACTGAAAAGTATTTACATTTCTTCAAAAGTTAAAAATGCAGTTGAAGTATTAGCTCATAGTGAAGGGCAACAGATAGCCTCTTCCAGAGGGCAATACAGATGCCTTACAAGGAGTTTCTTACAAGGCGTCAGCCACCCTCACTGACTACATACAAATATTCTTCACACAGCAGTCCATGAATGAAAACTCATCTACAAGTCATGGCCATGTAGTGCATTATCTGAGAGTAGAAGTAAAGGCATTCACAAAGACATCAAGCCTAAAAGGCAAGCAGTTCTTCCATGGGAGGTGACAGGCTTCAATTGCATGTTAGCCCTTGTATAGATAGCGCTACTATATTTCCACTCTAGTTGCTGAGAGAAGTCATCCCTTGCTGAATAACTCCCTAATTCCAACCCTACATTAACCCAAAGAGTGTTTAATTCAGACAAGCAGGACTCTGTTTTAAGCCTTGATTAATTGCTTGTTTCAGCTCTTGCACTGGCACAACGGGCACACACTTGTGAGGCAATACCTGTTTCTCTGAGGACAATACCTCTTGAACGTAGCTCACCTAAATCCACCACAGGACGTGTCCAATAGGTGATTAATGCCCTTAAAAAATTATAGGCTTCCACTCGAATGTAGCAGGGGTTTAAGGTAAACACTTAGGGGCAGTGACAATATCAGAGTAACCACTTGTACTGATGCATGTTAATTAGTGTATTTCACAATCCTTAATCACTAGAGATAACGTTTTGCCCAGGCACGGCTGAGTAAATGAGGTTTAAAAAGGTAGGAAATTAATTTCAATTCATTACCTTGAGGGGAGAAGACAAATGTTCAGTATGCAAACAGAATTCATGCCTTTCCGGCCTTGCATCACTTCCTTTGGAAGCATTCTTGCTCCTTTCTTAGACTTTGATATGGAGTAAATCTGATTCAGACTGATTCCAAATCAGCTTTCCTAGGAAATTCACTGCATTTCTATTCACTGCACATCTCAGTTGATTACGAGACCATCAAATAAATAAAAGTCCCAAGATGAGCAGAAATGGAGCCATGCAAATTATTCCACAGTAAGAAAGGCAAGGACTCTTTCATGATACAGTCATCTTTTTGCTTCGCTCTGAGGACACTTGCATGGCATAGGCATAAAGATTGTGACTGAGGAAATGAAGTTTAATTTCTCTGTTATTTCCCTGGTTTTGGATTTATAATTTAGAACCATGTTTTTTTGCAGAAAAATATCTAGCATGTCAGCTTTTGATTGACCACTTTATCACACACTCCAAAGCAGTTAAAATATCACAACCTCACCATAAGTTGTTTGGCTTGAAGATATTGGTTTCTCAGGTGACTTTATGTTTTCCATCTAGCAATATCAAGAACAAATCCATCGTTATGCCTTTGCTTGCAAGGTTAAATATATAGCTTTCCTTGGAAAGGTGTAAATAATACAGCTATAAGTAAAAGTAGCAGAAACACTTTCAGGCAGAAGTCTAATTATATCCCTTACATGAGATGACAGTTTCATATTTTTGTATACATCTGTACTTAATAATATATTTATATTCATTTATCAAATCTCTTCAGAAGGATGAACAATTTGGCCCCGTCTTAGACAGGAAAAGCTGTGAAGAGGCTGTCAGGACAGCTTAAAAGATAAAGTATTGAATATCTAAAAAAAATATTAAAAAAATCTCGGCACTTCAAAATAGGAGGGCTCAGAATGATGTCTTGTTCAGTCCTGGTATCATATTTCTATGCTTTCCTCCTCCTGCCTCCTGAACTGAGGTTCTAGAAGCTTATCCCAGCCGTGTCATTCAACTCTTTTCCTTCATTCACTCCTGATCCGGTGACAGTGCCCACACATACACCACCACATTGTCTACTGGGCTTGAGTGTGTTCAAAGCCACATTCCCAAATCAGTGATCTTCAACCTGCTTTAATCCTGGCTAAAGGGATACTTGGTGGCACAAACAAGTTGAATATCATACTCTTGAAGCCACTGTCTGCATCTTCCCCTTAGGCAAAGGCTAATATGGTAGAATTTTTACTTTAAGAAAATTTGTTTCTGTTGGGTTGGTTTTGGGACGATAGACCAGCTCTTGGTCTAACCTTGCTTATGTTACTCTGTGTTTGGAATATGAAAACCAGCATGCAATCCTATGAGGCACACCAGAAGATCTCAGAGTTCTTCAAAGAGCTGAAAAGCAGAAAATACTTTTCTTGAGCTGAAAATGCTGGTCAGCTTTTATTTTGATTATTTCTAAAAATATTCCATTTATCGTTTGCAAAAGGAATTACAAACACGGGAAACTACTACAGGAGACAAAAGAGCTTTAATAACCACTGTAATAAGTGTGTAAGGTGTTCAAAGACTGTGCAGGTAGACTTACCATAAGAAATGTGATGAACTATGTAAGTTGTAAGCTAAAGTGTCTATCCGAAGAAAAATATATGTGACATCTCCATTTAAGACTGTGGTTTTGTAAAGCAGTAAATTTGCCTTCAGAGTTTTGCCTACCACTTTTAAAACACCAGAACTACACATGGCAAAGCATTGATCTAATATAAAGTCATTTTGCTGGTTTGAATTAGCTTAGAAAGTTTCGAAGCATTACATTTTTATGGAAGACTGTGGTCAAGATCAAGTATGGTCAATCTGCACAATTCTCATTTTATAGGGGCTCAAGTATCATCAATTATGCATAAAGCTGACATACTTAATGTATTGAGAAGAAATCCCACTGAAATATAGTTGTGTGCCCAAGAATATTTCAATCAACTCTACAATGATAATAGGACTACCTCCAAGTAGGGATGAGTCTGCAACAGTGAGAAAGGCCCATGACTACTTCAAAGGCATCAGGCCTGTTTTTTCAATTGTGTTTCAATTGGACACACTCACGTGAAAGCACCTCTGCTTCCTTAGACAGTAGGTTCAGAATATGTCATTCTTAAGGCTGCACTTAGATGTAGGTGTAAAAAAATACAACAGCAAGGTGTGCCTGACAAACCCAGGATATGAGTCATTTTAGCCAGTATTTGCATTATTTTCTTCCTACGTAGTAATTACTGAAAGGGGAAAAAAGGAAGGGGTAACAGAAAAGGGAGGAAATACATTCCCTTAAGGTGGGGTTTTTCCCTTTGTCCATAAATGCTCAGGCTAATCTCCCTCATCAATTTATTAGAAGAGTCACAAAAAGGATTAGTGAGAAGGATCACAGTAAATCAGTCATCAGAGAGAGGACAATTTGTTGAATAAGAATTACGTGTCTCTAAAGACCATGACTCAAAAGATCTCCCTGTGGATGTCAGGACTCATTCTGCTCAATTTCAAACTTACCCGAACAGATCTGTTTGTGATTCCTCTTTGTCTGGTCATCTAAAATGTGATCATGAAAGGGAAACCAATCTGAGGAATATTTATATTGTATATTTTAGGAACTACCAGCACTAATAATGCCATCACCTGGAAAGTCATGCAGATGCCAGGCAGTAGAAGGTAAGGCAATCATTTCAGTTATATTAATTTCTTTTTAAAATGGAGCACTGATAGGCATTCTGTACCACTCTGAAATATTGATATTGATATTGTATGTCTTTGCATGTGGGCATTACTGTTCTTTATGTGAGCATGTCTGGTGATGGGAAGATTCTGGGCAGTGCTAGCAAACATTCAGAAGTTAGAGCCACGTTAGCACAAACTGGTTTTTACTTAAGTAAAATTCAATATACATCTTGCTACTGCTTTCAAATCATCCATGTCATGGGGAATCACATATACTTTGGATTATTTTTAATTAGTCACTTATTTATCTGCCCTTCCAAGTCTTTTGTGGTGTGTTTTTCTAAAACACAGTGTGATAGGCCAGGTCACTCTTTTTCTTCTCATGTAACATCTTAGGTTACTGGGCAGTGGGTTCTTATGGACTTCAATTAGGTCAACTAAACAGCAGAGATTTTTGAAAAAACCCCCACAAAAATACAGGAAAACTGATATCACCTTGAGCAGACAGCAAATGCTTTTGATCTTGAATATTTTTTTGAAAGATGGCAGTAACTTCCTCACCTTCTCCATCCATGTCCCCTAAAGAACGTAAGATCTAGCTCCTTTACCTCTTACACCAAGGAGGCCAGGAAGCCAGCCAGAAAACATCAGATTTGTAAACACATCCAGAATGATTAAAACATATTGTTTCATATGTCATTTCACTCCCTCCCTTTAGTTTAAAACACACAGTAGAAATGTCTCCTTTTTACGTGATATGTCTCCTTTTTACGTGATATATCTCCTTTTTGTGATATGGTCCAATTACACAGCTAGCTTGTAATCCCATGTCTAACACAAGACTCCTCAGATTTAGAAATCTTTCTCCAGGAATATTCTGTGGTTTGGATATAATGTGATTCTGGTTACATATTAAGATAGGTGCTTTTAAGGCACTTTTTACTGCTGTTTGCCACCTAGGATAAATCCTACTGAATTTAACAATACAAATGACTCACTTGTGCAAATAAATGCCTGTGTGTTGTGACGTGTACTTCATGCTTATTCAGCTCCAGCTATGTTTGCCTTCATATCACTGATGGTGAATTTGTATATGCACCAGCAGGAACTTTTGCAATTTTACTGCTGGCTTTAGAAATTATTCTAGCATTTACCTTTGAAACAATAGCAATTTGTACATTTAAACCCACCATGAATCCTTTTAATCCTTTTTATAAAATGATTAAGTGTTTTACATTAAGCATGAATATTGTTCCATGTCAGTTGTTCACATGTATGAATGTAACAGTTGCAAAAGTCCTTCTATGGTCAAAGCCTGCTTAATAAAAGGGGAAAAGACATCTAATTTTTAAATGAAACTTCAAAATAAACCAATATTTTGAGTCCAGGACAAATTACCTGCAACACCTGAACGATGAAACAGGAAAAAAAAAAAAGCCAGTCTTTTTTTCTTTGTTGAGCAACACATGCAATATAGAAGTTTTCAATCCAACAATTAATTCCTTTTCTGGAGGAAAAAAAATACAAAAAAGAAAAACTGCACAAGTCTTCATGTGTTGCCTTTCTATAAGTTTTTACCTTTAAGTTTAGAACAGATTCTTCAGTACACACAAAGGAAATAAATACTGCAGTCTGCCACATGTTTTGAAAAGCATGGCTTCATAACAGACTTTAGAAAAGCTACTAGCATCCTAAATATACAAAAGACTGCATTTTTCCCTAGAAAAGTAACACAAAAGTAATAGTACAAAAGAACGTAAACATTAAAAAAGTTGAAAAGATGTTTTACAACTTCAGTAAGTAAAATAGCAAAATTTCTTTCTCTGCTAATTCAAGTGCTTTTAAAAACATACTGCTTGAGCTACTTTACACAGTTTTACACAGTTGATAATTTATCAGTTCAGCAAATGGTATTTTTCAAAATCTTCCAGGCAACTTAAAAAATATTCTTCAGTATTTTAGCTGTAAATTACCCTAATGTAGTAGGTGGTACTACTGTATATCTCTGCATTACCTTTGAATTCCAGGACACTATTACCTTTCTCTGTTAAGCATGTGTTTGTATAATTGCTTGTACAGTGTCTGCACAATAGATCTAGGAGTATAACGCAAGATTTTTCTTGTCTTTTGTAATGGATGCACAGAAGTGCCACCTGATCTTCTCCTTCAGGCTTTAGCAGTGAAACAGCAGATAGATTGGGTCACTGACATTATGCTCCAGATAGCAATAACGAGAAGACCAGGGGAGGTGTAATAAAAAATACATTTAGTGACACTACACCATGTATAATCACCTCCAATCTTAAAGGGATTATTCTTATGATAGTTTTGTACATAATCACAGCAAGTCAATGCAGTAAGTCTTAAGTCAATTGGAACATGGACACTTTTTTACTCTTCATGTCTTTAAAAACACCCTGTAGATGTCTTGCTTGAATCTTAATAAACTTAGTCTTGCAGAATGAGCAGATATTAGAAGTAGGTGACAGCCTCATGAATCCATTACAATCAGTTTCACAAAGATGTAGAAATCACAGCAGATAACTGCAATGGAAAAGCACAATGACTAGTTGTTCAGAGCAGGCTTAAAACTGGATCTGAGCAATATCTGTTAACTACAGTATTCACATTTTAAAAATAGATAAATAGGCCAAACTAGCCTGTATCTATCAGCAGAAGATTTTTAGGACATTTTGTTTTAGCAGTCCAGCTGCACAACCCTAGGATAATTCACAGTGGTAATTGCTATTCCAGCATATGTGTAAATCATTCTGCTGCTGAACTTGTCATAACCCCCCCTTGTCTCTTATAGCCCCACCAAGAACATGGCACTTTCCAAATTTCCTCCAAAGACAGAATCTTAAAATACTAAGAAAAATCTGCCTTGAGGACACCACTGCCTCTAAAGTGCTTTTCCCCAGCTGCAGGGTGAAAGGGGAAGCATCCATACCATAAGGATATTACTTTTGTTCTATTAATTATTCAGAACAAAACAACACCGTGTTTTGTGAGTTCAGGGGAATGACAAATACTAGTAATCTAGCATCTTAAATCATATGACTTTGTTTCTTATATCTGCTTTTAGTCAGACGTTCATAAAAGCAAGCCGTTAAAATATCCTGTCTGAACAGAAAAGTGCACTTATGATGGCAGAGAAATACAAACTCAGCCAGAGTTCCCATATTAGGCAAATTTCCATGCTTTTATTTCAAGTGGACAAGAATCATTTAGGAAATTGATTCTGAGAAAATAATTGAACTTTTTTCTAAGGTAAAGTTTGAGCATTTCTCAGAAGAAGTCTCTCTTCGGAAGTGTGGATGGTCCAAATATCTGGTTTAGGCTTTCCAAAGCAAAATATAAAATTTTTTGCTAGGTACATCTCCATGCTCAAAATAGTGATAACTCCTCCCGAGTATGGATTAACCATTAGTTAATGTCTTGGAACAACTATCTGTCTTCATAAGGACTGTAAAAGCAATGACATTCCTTTATTTCTTTGTTGTTTCCTCTGAAGCTTTGAGTCCTCCATTTGACTGCAAAGTTTTCTCAGTGATCTCAGAGTTCACTTACCTTTGGCCACACTTTCTCTAGCTTTTCTACATAGAGAACTTCTTCATCTGTATCCCTAAGTCCCAAGCAGCGATGTGCAGAATTCTAACAAATTAGGCACTTGAATTAAATTACAAGATTAATATAAATATTAAAGTATCAGATTTTACCAACCATTTATTCAAAAGAAAAGCACAAAACTTGTCCAAAAGACTTGGGACAAGGTCTTTGACACAAGAATTCTCAAGTATATTCATGAAGACCTCTAGAATCCAAGGGTTTTTTATGCATTATATGTAGCAGTTAAAGGGAGTTTTCACAAAGTTCATTTTGCTGCTTCTTTAAGGTCCTTTTCTGTGTTCAGAGAAGTGTAAAGAAATTTTTTGGTAAACAGAACAAACCCCACATCTAACTCAAAGTAAAGACTAAATAAAACCAACTCAATGCCAAACGATCAAATTTAATATGATTCTCAGAGCAATCCAGTTGATTTAGACACACTATATTTAATTTAAAAAAACCACACTGAATGACTTCATTATTTCCAGTGCAAAATCTCAGTCCAGACAGCATTGAAAATCTGTTCAGTGTAATCTGAAAATCATTACTGAATCATTTTCTTTAGGTGCTGCATAAAGGAACTTACTGCTGAGAATTATAATAGAGAGTAAAAGCTAAACCAAACAGCAAAGGCAGCCTTTTTATTGATCCAATAACTTCCATTTCCAACATAGTGCTTGTAGCATCTCTACAGGACACAAATGATATGACACTGTGTATGACTCAAAACATTCATTATTATGTAGGGTAAATTCTAGCCACAAGTAAGTAAAACAAATAATGCTGGAACTACTGATCTCAGTTCATACTGGCATAAAGATGACTTGTTTGCCATCTTTGGATTTGTTATATAAAGGGAGACTGAAATGTGCCCAAGAGATACTGAATGCATAGGGGAGTTTATGTAATGTATTTATTTTTAAAGAATTCTAAATTCATTCTATCTGACCTTGTAAAATATTAAGCATCTTCTGTTGGCCCTAAGCCTTCTTTTGTCCTGAAAAAATTGTTAAGGATTGGAGGTTTTCAACATCCAGCCAAAAAGTAGCTATTAGGTTTCAACATTGGACACCATACCCTGGATTGTGCGATGAAAGCATTTCCTGGGCACACTTCATATGCTGTTATTAACCAAGAGATGGTGATAAGGACCACATCTCTCCAGAGTATATTTTCATTTCAACTAGTGATTAAACTTTATGCATTTTCAGAGGACCCACAAGTGTCAGCTCATTACAAAAATATCCAGAATTTACAGACCAATTTTCTAAAATTTTAGGCCTGATCCTAGTTTTGAAATCTGCTGGAGTTCATTAAACTTTACAGCAAAGTAACTGCAAATAAAGGCTGCTGTACTGCAGTGTCCTCAGCCAAAACCTTTGCCTTGATTACATGCATGAATTGAACACTCTGTAACAAGCCATCTAAGCTGAACCAGTTCCTTCAGAGAAAGAAACAAATCTAGAGGTTAAAATAACATCAAGAATAAGTCCGTTGCGGTATCATTTGCAGTAGTAAGAAAATGCATTACTGTTGTGCAGGTGGGAACAAAATCATTCACTTTCTTCAGTTAATGCAAATACTCAGGAGTGATATCTGCAGCACTTTAAAAAAATATGTAGAGCCTAATTCTGTAATCTTTATGAAAGTATTGCTTAACATGTACTGATGAATTAGTATTGTAGTTTCATACTAAAGAGTTGCGGGACTTGAGCTGTTCTCCACTGTAGAAATCTTTCAGACACTACTGGTAACATCCTTAAAAATATTTCCTATGGGATACGATATTAACAATTGAAAAAGTGACAAATGGAAGCAAGTTAGTGTAAGGCAAGAACCATGGTTTCTCTAATAAGAAAGCCAGTGCTGTAAATGTTACATAAGACAAAACTGAAGACTTTATATAATACAGAAGTGAGGACTTAATAAGGTGTGAGAAAGAATTCAGTCTTCGTACTAATTGCTGATTTACAGAAGATGAAAATCAAACTGCGAGTGGGGACAACTAATATTCGAATAAGTTGTAAATATATATTTAAAATATTCCACCAGAAAACTTATTCCCCTGGGAGCAGAAAAGACATCTTCTATTGTCTCTGTGTCCAACAGTTCAGCATCATCAAAAGTAAAAGAGAGCGAACGTACATATATGTTACCCATCAGAGAAGACTAACTAGAAAGAATAAAAAATTGTAAATGAAAGAACTCCATTCCTCCAAACAGAGGAGTATGAGAGCAGAGTGACACTGTTAAGAACAACAAACCACGGACATGGCTACCAATTAAAGCCACCCTAGAGGGCTTGGCTGTGTGCACGCTTTGGAAGTGCGAATAACAGCTTGCCTACATGAGAAAACTATTGCAAAATAAAGTAAGATGCAGTGTGCACGTATCAGATTGTTTCCCTACCAACTTACTCTGGAACAGGTCTCAATAAGATTTAGCTCAGCGCACCATTACAGTAGACTCACAGTAAGAAATTGATGGGTGTCCTTCTGGGCAGCTAGTAGAGAAAAACTCTTCCATAGAAGAAAATTGAAAGTGGATCCCTGACCCCATTTACTCTAATTTTCAGTCTCCAAGGAAAGGATTGAAGAAGCCAGCTGCCTTTCTCACACACAATGTATCTGCTCCTAAACATCCTCTTCAGCTCCAGACTTCTCCACTTCACTCCTTTCTCCTGCTTCTTGGTTTTGCACTCTGAATTTGTTCAAACTTCTTTTATACATGTTTATGTTTGCACAAGGAGAAAAGCTTTAAGAGTTTTTCTCCCTGGTTTTGAAGGAAATAGTTTCCGATCTTTCTCCATCTGCTCACAAAGGTTTGTAAGCAGACAACAGGCATGCCGCAAAAGAGCTGGAGTGAGAGGAGCCACAGGAATGAGCACTATGGTCTTTTGGGATCACTCTTAAAGAGAATGACTGCAGACAATCAATTTGATCAATTTATTTCACCGCTTCTCCCCCGCTTACATCACGGACAGTCTTCAAATTTTAGGAATGCCTAGAAAACACAGGGAGAGGACCAAGGGAGCAGCATTGCTCAGGTCTGTAAATCTCCAAAACTATAAAAATCTAATTTTCTAGTTGTATTCTGCTTTTTATAGGAAGCTGCAAACCTAGAAATCATTAGGAAATAAACAATCAAATTCAATAGCAGATATTAACAATTTATTGCAATCCCTGATCTCACTCACAAATGCATCCAGCAACTGCTTATACATAGGAAGTTGTTAGTACATGGTAATAAATTGTGAATTAATTATTTCTCCTAATTTATTTTCTCTAATCTGCACTTTATTACACACAAAGTGCTATTAATATTGCAAAACTGTGTTTACTTTTCATTTTGATCTCTAATAATGGAAGGTAATGGGACACTTTGAAGATAAAAATGTGAACAAATCGACATGTGTTTAGTAATTCTCAGTGGGACATTAAAATAAGAAGGAGAAGTCAGGCAGAAGGAGCCATACCCAGTATTTAGTAATTTCAACCAAAATGAGATTATAGCAATCATGGGTAAAGAAGAAAAGGTTATTTATGATTAGTGTCAGAGCTAGTGGCTGGTTAAAAAGGCAAGAAAATCAGGTAAAACAGAAAAATCAGGTTACCTGGAAACAGAGAACATCAAGAACCATCAAAAATTTCTAGGATAACGCAAAGTGCCTGTTTGTATGTTAATATCGGATTTCGTGCTTTCAGATAGTTCTTCTGGCTCCTTTTCTTTGAAATAATTTCATCTACATTGAACAGGCTCTCTTATTAAACAAATTCATGTGTTGTTTCACACAGGCCTTTCTCTATTTATTAATACAAAAGAAACTCTGAGTTTCATTTGTCATCAGAACCATGTTACAGTTAAACAACGCTCACGGTGGATTAGTGTACTTCTAATTGCCCCTGAACACCTATTAAACCAAGAATGTAAAAAAAGCTACAATACTACTCCGAACAAAAACCTCACTACTTTAGTTCTGCTTATCTAAGAGAAAACTCAGACTTGGCATGGATTCCTTTCATCTGTATTTAAATTAAAGTAGGTCAGTAGCAACAAATACACAGGATGCAGTCAGACTATAGTGTTTTCTGAAAGGTTCACATAGACTTACTTTAACAAGACTAAACCATCAACACCTTAACTAAGGGTTGCTTGGCTTCTGAAGATATGACACGTTGTGGAAGGATCAAGACATGAGATGCCCTTGTCTTGCAAGATTTGCAAATAAAAACAATTCATAAAGAAAAAGGGTATGTTCACTGCAATTATCTTGCATTTACATACAGCATATCCCAGTGACATCTCCAATGATCTGTGAAGTCCACCTACTCAGTTCTCGTAGCTGCTATGAAACAAAGTTAAAATAAAATGCTTTCTAGTGTTCAAAATGTGCCTATTTAAGTGTCTGCAACCTACTCATATTTTGAGATACAGCCTGAATACTACAAAATTAGTTTCTTTGTTGTATTTTTAGAATCTCACCCACTTTTGTGTCAGATTAGGGCCACTCATTGAAACATGTCCTGAAAGCAGGCTGGCTGAAGTTTATATACAAGACCTTCATCCAGTATGTACTTTCCTAAGTAGACTCCATAGAAAATATGCTTTTTTTATTTCTTCCATGTGGCAGTTGAGAATCCAAAGCTGTGTGATGACAACACAGAACAGAGAAAAAAGGACAACCAGAAAGATTGTGTCAGAATAAAGGGATACTCAATCAGCTGAAAGAGATCTTAGATTTCATAAGGAAGTGGGCACCCTTTACCTAAGTACCAGTGATGCAGGGCCAATCCCACTATAACAAGCAGTTTTGCTTTTCTTACACCTTTACAATGCTTTAAAACCAAAAATAAAACTGTTCAAGAATAAAAGTGCATATACAGCACACTAATAATTATTCCTACCCCCAAACTTGGGAGTGGTTACAATTCTACAGATGTAATCTTTCCCTTCAGTGATACAAGTGAATGTTTGGTTTTGGCAGTCACCCGTGGAAGCCATATTGATAATGAAAAATCAAATTACTTGCTCCCACAATAGATGTGGACCCCATGATCACAAGATCAGTAGATGTCTGGTGAAAGAAATTGCAAAATACTACTGTGTCTTTTAGAGTCATGTTGAAGACTGTAAGTGGTAGAAATTTTGACCAAGTCCTTTGTAAAATTTAGGCATGGTAAGTTTCTTATGATTGAAATTCTGCTTGGCAGATGTTACAACTACAGAAAAGTAGCCATTTTCAAAGAATTATAAAGGCAGCATTTTCAGGAGCCCTTAGATAGTTTGCAGCTATCCTACACAAAATTATAGAGCGACCTATCACAAGAAACAAGTGAACAGGTCAGCTCAATAACATAACAAGCCCTTGAGATTAGGTACTAATGCAAGTCTTATGAGCCATATTATTCCTTTTACCATCGTTATGTCCAGCTAATTAATTCTACCACTCGGAGTAACTGTCAGCCCATGGAGGTGGCTCTAAAGCTGACAGATTCTGAAACTTTTTCATTCAGTGCCCCATGGAGGATCTTTGTGACTCATTTGAATGCACTGAGACCAAGAACAGTTGTGTGGGACAAGGTTTGTGCACCCCTTAAAATATTTGCATACCAGTGGCAGCAGTAGCATGAACCTCATCAGACTTCAAATCCTGCTCTCCAACAGCTGTGTAAACATTCATGCAGTGGCCTGCGCCATACTCTCTGCTGCATTTGACTCTGCCAACAGCATCCCGTGAGGAAGCTCAGCTCAGGTGTGTCTCTTGGAGCTGCAGCAGCTGTAGTGTAAACACCCTCACCAATCCTTCTAAAATTTCCACTTTCACTGAGCTAATTGACTAGCTCAATCTGAAGCAAATTGAATTGCATGCTGGAGAACACAGCAACTGTGTTTATTAGAAGCTAGGCAGCTCTCTTAAAGAAGCTGACTGCATCTGCTTTCTCCATGCATACGCACACAATGCCTTCTACTCCCAGACTTTTAAAGTGGAGAGACGGTTTGTCAAGGAAATATCCTCAAAACTGCTACTGACAGTTTTCCAAATGCCCTCTTGCTTTAAAACTTCACAGAGTAATCTAAGATATAGCATACATATTGCCTTATAAATGAAGCCCTCCTTTCCCACCAATGTTATATCATTGAAATCAGAAACATTCCACCATATATAATAGCAAAAGGTCACCCACTATAAATAAAAAAAACAACAACCAAAACACCTTGTTCTGGTCATTCTTATTCTTGTTCCCTTATTCTAAACTTTTCTTGAAGACTTTAATCCAGAAAATGCATACAAATATGACTAGTTACATGTATATGTGTAGTCCAATCAAAATGAAAGTGTGCTTAAACAGTACAATTTTGAAATATGAGATCCATAAAAAGAACCATAGAATATTGTGAATAGATACTACGGCACTACTTCTGTTCTTGACCATCCAGACAGAGGCATCAAATTTGAAAAAAACCCAGTTTATATGATCTAGATCCTTTTCTGTCTACCTCTATTGTTAGCCACATATTGTAGTTACACTGTCTAATCTCATGCCATCTCATAATTCAAAACACTTTCGGTAACAGACAAGTCCATCCCTTACAGAGTAAAGTCATGAAGAGTCTCTGGGCTGATATTCTGTGCCTTGTTGCATTGAAGTCTCTCATTCAAACTCCTGTATCAGAATCCAAATGTATAACTGAGCTGCTGTAGAATAGTAAACTACACAGTCTTTGACAAAATCCTGACTCTCTGAAGAGACAGAGTAAATGTATAGAAATAAGTGTATCAGAACTAGTAAAAGTCTGCTATACCAAATGACAAGCAAATATTTTAGGACAAGAACTACAAACACATATAGAGGGAAAACAATGGGTTTTCTATTTCATAAATATAAATGAAAAAAAGCTGGACTTGCTTTCTGATTTATTGATTTTAAAGCACCATACTTTTAATACTATACTTCTACTGAAGTTACTAAAGATCAGAGAGTGAAAACAAATTTAGATAACCCTCCTGACTCAGTGCCTTTGTAGGATTTTCAGAAAGTGTCTCCTTGTTTGGATGCCAGTTCTCTGAGTAGCAACAGAGTCTCATCCAATGTTTGCTCTGTTACACACACCACATTTTAATAAATAAGCTATGAAGAAGTCTATGAGTAAACACAAGCAGCTAACAATGGATTAAATCCATGAGGGTACTGCAGGGGTAAATATGGTTGTAGGGCTGGCTCTGGTAGCTCAGGCTGCCGCGTCTGAACAAACTGATAAGTGAACTTCCTCATCCTTTGCAAGAAGTCTCAGGTTTGCCTGCACAGACCGTAAGCTGTTTCCAGCCATGACCTTCTCCCCTTTCTGTACAAAGACAGAATACTTTAAAATGACAGGGATGTGTGGAGACATCTGTTATGACACCTTGCCCAAACCAGAGCCACCTAAGATCAGGTCATCCATGGCCAGAAAACATCTATGAACAAATCCAAGGAAGTCCTTAGCACCAATAATAGAATTTGAACCCCTCAATACCAATCATTCAAATTAAAACACAGCCTATGAGACCTGAAATCTCATTTCATTTAGCAGCACTCCAACGTTTTTATTCAGCTCTGACTTAACTCTCTACCCTTATTAAAAACATGAGATAAGATAGGAACCAATCACTTATAGATTCACAGCCATAGGAAGAAAGCTTTAAAGTGAGTAAAGAAAAGACAGGGAAATTGTAGCTTAAACGTGCAATCCTAACTGCCCTGTCTTGTCTTTTCGTTGAATACTGACTGGCTACAAGAAGAATACAATGGGCTAAGAGTACACTAAAGGAGACGAGACAATCTGAGCTCTCAAACAACACCAGCACCCCAGAGAGAAAGTAAAAGGATAATTCTAAAGCAGTGCAAATGAGGTAATGTGATCTGAAACAACACTACCCACCCAAAGAAAAACATTCTGTCATATTTTAAAGTGTAAGCATTTTACTTGCAGCAAGATCTTTGCCTCCCTGATCTTTTGCAATGCTGCTGAATCAAACAACGAATATTATGTATGTAGATTTATGCACTTTATATTTACTTTACGTACCGCCTTACAAAATATACAGATCTATGTAGACACTGTTGAGAATAATCCTGTTCATTCATGGACACTAGATTTTGACACTAACAAAAAGGATCTTCTTTACATATCACAGTGCAGGGCTCTCAGACTATTTTTCTTTTATAGTCTTAGAGATAAGCCTGTCAATAGTTTGAAGTGAATATCATTTTCTCAGACAAAACAAGTTCTTCATACTTTTCATGTTTCTTTATTCAGTGCTCAGAATTTGTGGGATAATAATTTGTTTCAAATAAAAAATATTACTTCTGCTTTAAAAAGCTATCCAGAAAAATCTAGTACAAACATGTAGTAAGTTTTCTCCCTTTCTGAGTCTGTCCAAGAACAGTCTAGGGACTGAACAGTTCACTATTGACCATAGCCCTGGGACCTCACAGAGCTGCTGTGTTTTCTTCATCTAGGGCCTAATTCATATTCAATTAAATTCAAATGGTGCTTTTGTATTGGCTTAAGATGATGACAATAGAGTACAGTAAAATACCCCTCTCCTCCTTGGTGCCTAGAGGTATTGTGCATTGAAGACTCTTTCTAACTATTTTTAACTGATTTGCCTCTTACAGGGTGTTTTTCTCCAAAAAAATGTGTTTTAACTGTTCCTCAGAGAATTCTGATTAGAAACTTTATATACCTCAACATTTTTTATCAGCTACAATACCTGTATTAAACAGATAGATACAATTTAGACTGAGTTTTCAAAAATACTCTTATAAAATGAATATGCAAAAGTATAATAAATTTATAACACAGATAACAAATTTAGCATATTACAACTGCATACAAAATAGAAATTTTGTTTATTATAGTAGCCTGTCTCCAAACATCCCTCTTTGTATGAATTTAATTTATCATAGAAATTAAATTTCAGTTTCCAAATGCATTTTCATTGAATGCTTGTGGTTTGTACGACCTTTCCACATCACACTAAAACAGCTCTGCTTTACTAGGAATGACTAATAGTAAATCCCCATTAAAATGTGAGAGTTAACTCAATGTCTTAGACCAAGAGTTCCAAGGAAACAGATGCAAGCATAAAAACAGTTAGGTTAGAAATATGCAAGACATTCCAGCTGAAATCTTAGAGATGAAAAAACTACTACTCCAACCGACTAGCTAGAGAAGGAATATTAACTTATGCTTAATTAGCTTTCATGCACTTGATTTAAACCACACATCATTTCACCTCAGACTGAAAAAGGGGAGATGCAGAAGCACAAAATAGATATTCAAACATGGTAGAAAAGCAACAGAATTTCTCCTTCAATGCTGTGAAGTGTCTTGCCTGCTTCTGCACAACCCACGAAACACAGTGGTAAATGCAACCCTTCTGATGGATGTTCCCTTTCACTACTGCTTTAAAAACAGAGTTAAGAGGGAGGGGATAAACACTGTCAACTGTACAAAGCCTGAGGATCCCCCAGAGGAAGCACCCCTGCATCCATGGGCAACCATTTGCCAGATTCAATGGCCATGCCATCGTTGTGTTTCCTTCTTTCTACAAAAGTATCCTGTAAAAGACGAGCTGCCGTTGCATAGCTCCACCATCCCAGCAGATCAGCAGCAGCTGAAGTGTAAAGCCTGGCTCTCTTCACTCCTTTTTGACTTTGCTTCTTCTTGTACCACCAACTGCATTAAGCCCCCAAGGAGACTCAGCCCATTAGATGCAAAGAAAAATGAGCAAGTTTTAGCCTGTCAGACAGTCACTGAATACGTTTGCAGGGAAAAAGGAGACCAATAAAACACAGATTCTCTGCTCAGACTTTTAAGAGCAGACAAAGCTCAACATAAGCAGAGATGGTGATTTTGCTCTGCAACAGATTTGGCTGAAGAAACAGCAGAATGAAATGCTCAGGAAACAACACTACAGTTCTCAGATTTTCTTTTAATTTAGGAGACCAGTTTGAATTCTGAGTTTCATCTGCCTTTTACAGCAGGTCTCAGTACAGCAAAGATGCCTAAAACAACGCAGCATGTATGATGTCCATCCTCCTGGATTATATCCCCTAGGAAATCTTTTCCTGATTAAACACAAACAGGACTTCCCAAACCGGTAGTGCTGACAGGCTGATGAAACCCATGCAGTTAAATCAAGTGATTTGGCCCAAAATCTATTGGGTTTTTTTGATCACTTCAGAGGATCCTATAGATGTCTCCCACATTACATAGTTTGCCTGACATGAGTGGGGGCTTCCTAAGGTTGTTTCTGTTTGTGTAACCCACACAATGTTGCTCAAATAAAGGATGTCTTTTCTAAACCTCTGTGTCACTTCCATACAACATCAAAAATCACTTACCTGTCAATGACAGTTGTCATTCTTATTCTGTTGCTTGTCTTTAGTATTCATCGAATGCAGATGCAAGTTCACATCAGCTGTGAAAAATCATACTGTTCACAGCAGGGTCAAATATGACTCCCTCCACCCCAAAACTTCTGTCCTTTAAGACAGCAAGACTGGGATCACTGTTTTAATGCAGAAAGCAGAAAAGACCGTCTTAGGACACTGTATGTCCTCACCTGAATAACCTGTGTTCTCTGACCTGAAGCTTCCTCACTGGTGGAATGAGTCACTTAACGACACCTATCAAGCACTTTGTGAGGGCAAAGTACTAAGGCCAGTAAATAATACAGATGAAATAGAAACACCGTTGCTTCGGTTTCCTACCTTCATTCTCTGGACACTGGAACTCAGAGAAACCTAATTTTTCAAAATTGTAAAAAATTGCTACTGGAATTTTACAAAGGCCTGGATGGTGAAAACATATGTATATGGAGATGTTTAATTATTGGTCCAATACTTCAATAACTATTCATATCAATCCGATAGGAAAAAAAAAATTACAAATACATGTATGTACATACGTACATATCTTTCTTTCATGGTATCCCATGACATATATCTGTTCAACAAGGAATGCATCAAGATTTTATCAAACCATGGTTAGAAAAAAATAGTAAGCACAGAGCTGGGGCTCTTCTAATGAAGCTAGAGTGTGGAAATGGTAACCCACAAGTTCCTTGCTGGAAGTGTGTGAGGAAATTAACATATACTTTAGTCTTGCTTTGCAGGAAAATTTCCTTTTTTAGTGGTCAGCCTCATATACACTGTTATTACATTTGACACATCTGCAGTCTCTCATAATGCTTCTGCAAGGATACAATGAAATATGCATTTATGAGAGTTTTAAACTCTCAATGAAGAACTAGCTGGTATTTGTGAAGGAAAAACACCTGCCATTATTAATATGAATAATAGCACAGCTTTGTTTCATCTCACTAGTCCTTCACGTTTTCATGTAAAGCAGGGTAAAACCAAATGAATGCGTAACTTTGTAGCACTCTGAAGAGGCAAAACACCTACTGAAGGACATTAATCCGTATGCATATTACCAAAATAACACCTATATGATTTCATATCGACTTCAAATGAACCAGCGTCTCCAGCTTCCCTCCGAACACCGAAGCAGGGGTGAAAGAGCATTTGTGTTCCCCAAATGACAAATACTACCATTTCTCCCACAAAGTCCAACTAGAAACGGTTGCTTTTTGACTTCACAGAGATAAAAAGTGCCAAACCAGCCACACCTCTTCTCTTTTGGGTCAGCCAACAGTGCCTGTCAGCTGTTCTAGAGACAGAATTGCTACCCATTAAGAAAATGCATGTCCCTCTTTGGCCATCTCTACAGACATGCCACTCGCAGCGGTTCCATCCACTGGTCTGCTTCTACTGGGGAAAGCACTGATACCTTTTCAGGGCTGCTTAGTGACCCACTTGAGGGACCAGACTGTTCTATAGCCTGGGCTGGTATCTGTCTTCTGTTCCAAGCAATACCTCATTCAAAGCATACACAGAATTCATTGGTGCTTCTGCAAAGACTCTAAATTCCAGAATCCACGTAGCTAAGTTTGGAGGGCTTATTCTGAAGAACGTGTTTTCTACATGAAGGAGATACTCTCATTTTAGCAACTCCTGTTCTTTTATCCACATGGTTTTCTAGGTCTTTCAACATTTTAGAGCACTAGAAATTTTCTATATTTCAGGTATCCACTAAAAAAGAAAGGAAATCTAATTGCATTTCTTCTGCAATGCAAAATTTAGTAGTCTGACTTTTAAAGGTGTTTAGCTGTTGACAAGAGAACTGTCTTACACACATTTAAAGAGGGGAGGAAAACCAGTAGCAAACTGCTTTGTGTTTAGTAAGTTAAATATAAAGCTGTTCAGCTGCATTTAAAAGAAATAAGAATAATTTGCTTTTCCACCCTTAACCCATGTGAAATGTTATGTGCAATGTAATGAATTGCTTTGGTTCAATTATCTCTTCCTCAGGTAAGAGGCTCTTCAGTTTTATTGAAGCAACATTTAAGAAATCATCTGCCACTCTGCAGGCTGGCAGCAAGTTCATTTCAAGTTTTAACTGTTTTAATATTGTTAGTGTCATAATTAACCAGTGGGGACATCAGTCATTGAGATGTAGCTGATGTGTGCTATTCATGTCTTTGTCTTAAAGGTAGGTGAATTAATTTCACAAAGAATATCTCTTTTGCCCCAAAAGGAAGGACAAAAATGTATCAGAGAACAACGGTCAAACAAATATTTTACCAACAAAGACCACAGAGGTCTGAGTAGTTTTTTCATGCTCTCCATGTCTCTGCATGCATCTTCTAGGTTTCCTGATGAAGGTCAGCAGTTCAAAAGTTACTCACTTTCAAACTTGAACTCTCTCCTTTTTGGTATGTCTGCAGTCTCAGTGGTCTGTCCGAAGATATGAAGAAGGGAGGTGGGTTAGAGCAAAAAAAATCGCTCAAAAAACTTACTATTTCCTCACGTTGGACTAGCACTTCCACAGAACTCAAGGTTTCTGGTATAGATTTGAGACTCACTGCATCTTACTAGTGTCCTGTTTATGCTGTGCCTTTTTTTCATTTATTACTCTTTCCAATAAAAAGAAAAACCTGAGATCTAAGAGAAGAAGTAAAGTTCTATAAACCAAGTGTTCTAAACATGCAATCTCCTACACTTTATGGTTTCAAAAACCTTAAGGCATTTTTCCTTTCCTCCTCCAAATGATGGCATTAGGCTAAAAGAGTTCATACAAGATTAAAGAAACACCATTTTTTCATTCTTGGTAATTTTTAGTTCCCATGCATTAGCGCTTTAAAATTCTTACAATACAGGAACACAACTGTTTTGAAAAATGGTAGAATTTTCAGGTCAAAAGAAAAAGAAAGATGTTCTTTAAAAAAAATATCAAAACTCTGTACCAATAGGAATTTTTGATTCTCTGATAAAACTAATCAAAAGTTCTAGACAAGTAGATAATTTTAATGACAAATACCATTTAATCATGTACTGAATTTTGTACAAAATTTTAAGGGAAAATCAGCCCCCACCAGGGGGGATAAAACTGAGAGAGATAACAGTGTCATGGACCTGACAAGCTTTCTGTACAACTCTGGGCTGTCTTCTTTCTTCCAAGGGACTGCATAAAATAAAATAAAATAAAATAAAATAAATAAAATATAAAATAAAAAAATAAAAAAAATAATTTAAGATACATCTTTGAAAGGTGTACATTTGAAAGATGAAAAAGTTGTGCTGTTACAAGCCTGTAAAACAAATCCAGAACAAACCCAATCATTCCTGCTCAAAAGAAATGTCAGAATAACTATTTAAAAAAAATATTTAGCTGATGTCTCCAAAGTGCTTTATAATCTCTAACACATAATCATATCCTGTGAATTAACAAGGACAGGTAGCTCCAATTTTACTAAAAGATAAGAAGTAGGTTTGACTAGACTAGATATTAATTTCACTGTGTACCTGGACAAAGCAAAGTGCGAAGTTAATGCACACATTGCTTTGTAAACCCATGGAATTTCCAGTCAGTTCCTGACACATCCCAATTCACTAAGCATAAACAAAACCGTGGGAAATGATAAGATCAACTTGATACACCCCATTTTTCAGCCCTGTGTGGTTGTTGTTGCTTTTCTTTTCTGAATAATCCTATTGATATCTAAAAGGTATGACTGCAATTTGATCATTAAAATAATTACAATGCCACTCCTGCCAGAAGCCTGACTTTGCAATAAGCTGAGTACACTCAACCATCTTTGCAGATGCTAACTGCTCTTAAAGTAAGAAGACTCCAAGCATCAGTAAATGCTGCAGAACAGTGCTCGGTAGTCAGCAGAGAGCTGGCAAGAAGATGGTCTGTTTGGTGGTCTCTTTCTCCAGCTGTTCTCGTCAATGGTTCCTATGCATAATTATTGAAATAAAGGTTTTGCAAAAGGACACTACAGTTGCAGTCTGACATCAATGACCAAGATATTTATAGAAAAATCAAAGCAAGCATTTGCTGTGTTTCTCACAAAATTACGCTGCATCCATTGTGATTGGAAGCAGACGAAGACGTTCAACACATGTCAATATTGTCCATGCCATGGAAAACACCCAGCAACAGCTCCCACAATCAGAAATGCCAGCAGTAATGTCAGACTGAACCAAGTTGTAATGCACTTACACAGGTAGAAAGGAATTTTGCGTGTGGTGGGCTGCCTATTCAAGCCTTGCTTGGTCGTGGGGTAAATTGATAAGGGATTGCTTGTGTAGGATATATTGCTTCCCTCCCTCACCAAGCAGATGGCGATTAAAATTGGTCTAACTTTACAGCTGGTAAGAAACCTATGGCCTGTTGTTTTACAAGGCAAAAAGCAAGGAACTATTTGCTATCCAGAGTCAGCAGACTTTCTTCTGGAATATCATCAAGCCATTTTTACAGAGGCCATTAAGGAAAAACAGTCCACAAGTGCCATAACTGAAAATTCACTGACAAAAGCAGCTGAATATTTTACCTCATTAACTACTTTGTCAGTTTTGTGGGTTTAGAATTGATTTATTTTAATTTCAAAAGAATGTTTCAAATTGCTGTGAGAACACTGCACAAAAGAGTGTGGCACTATGCAATTAACTGAACATAGAAGGAAATACTGAAAATTACTATATATAAAGATTTGATAGTACAAAACAGAACTGGGATAAACAAAAATGTATTTGCCTAATCACTGCTTTATAATAACATCTGTTGGAAGTAAATGTAACTACATTTAGAAATTACCATGTTTTTTAATTAGCAGCATGCTTTTCTATGGTGTGTGCATGTGTACTTCTTGGGACAAGAGCTCAGAGTTGATTATCTCACATGGAAGAGTTACTTTATAAGTTACAATTTCAATTTTTTTTTATTTTAGCCTTTCTATATTGCGGCTTCTAGCCCAAACTTTCCAACTTATACTGCAAGCAAAACACTACCAGAGAGAAGTCATGAGATTTCCCTGTCAGTATCAGGACAAAAATCCCACCTATCTCCCTGTTCCGCTTTACAGGTGTTCACTAACTCTATTCCTCTATTCTCAAGCAGCCCAATGGATTACTTACACAGTTGTATTTAAGTTTTTGTTAAATAATCTTGCATTTTGCTGCTTCTTTTTATGCATGACAGGGAGCTAGGTCCAAAAATTTGTCTGTATTCCCCAAGTTTATCAACAGGTCTGATGAGCAACGCTTTTTTTTTTCCTACACGTATGAAAAATGAGACGTTGAGTCCAGTAAAGATAAAATAAATAATAAGTCTAATAATAATATATGTAATAATAATACATCTAATAATACGTTTAATAAAAGGTGTGGTTGCCTTTGGTCCCACAAGAACTGTGGAAAGGAGCGGCAGTGTTGGCTGCAGCGTTTTGCTGGTTGCCCTTAAAGAAACCGAAAGAGGCAGAAGCGATGGGAAGGTTATGTTTGAGATGTATTTACTTGAAACCGTGCGTACAGTTGAGAGTACTGAATATTCCTGCGTGTGTGCACCGCCCACACAAGCAGCCTGCAAGAGCCCTCACAGCTCTCAGCTAACTGTCGCGACAGGGTGCGACCCCTCCGCCTGTCGCCGTGGGCTGGGAGCTAGGGCTGCCACCTGCGCGAACAGGCACCGGGAGAAGGGCTGGTTCCAAGCCCAACCTCCCCCGCAGACCCCCTCGTTTCAGCTCCGCGGGAGCCTGGGAACCGCGGGAAGCAACACCTGGGAGTAGAGAGCAAACAAACCGGCAGCAGGGACCGGGGCAAAGGGGGACGGAGAAGGGGAGGAGGCTGAGCCGGGACCCGACCGCTCCTCCCCAGCGCCCGCGGGCGGGGGCGGCGAGGAGCGAGGCTGCCCCGTCCCACAGGACGGAGGTGCCCGGGGAAGGATCCCGTCCAGCAGGGTCCTCCCACTGACCGGGAATCAAAGTCTTGGAAGTTGCTTTCCTGATGAGCAGCAGTCGCGCTAGCGTGGAACAGTGTCGGCGTGGCTGGAGTGTCCGTGAGCAGCGGAGAGTGAGGACTGGAGAATAAATTCTTCTACCCAGGTAATGGGGAAAGGGTAAAGCCACAGGCAGACCCCGCCTTGGCTCCCGGTTGGGCTTTAGGGAAAATACTTCCACAGGCAAACTGCCGCGTTGGTGGCCAGATATTCACAAAATGGATTTTCACCTCGTGCTTACTTGTATTTAGCCCTGTGCACATCTCCGAAGAGTCTCTTCCTGTAGATACCGTCAAACAGAACTGCTTTGTTCTTGCACGAGGGCTCCTCCGTCGTGTTTAACCAGATCCTTTCATTCTTGTGACTGGAGCTGGTGCCGTGGTACAATGAATTTCTTAAGGCAATGCTCTTACTACAGAAAAACTTGTAAGCATTACAAAAGTTTGCGCTCCTCTGCTATTCTTTCTCTGTATATACATTTCTTTTTTGTCTGTGAGCTACTTTAGCAGATTTTTTTCAGTGTGGATTTTTTGCTTTATTTTGGCTTTGTTTTGGGGGGTTTTTTTGGTGTTTGGTTTTTGTTTTTTTTTTTGTTTACCAAGTAGTCTGTGCTTGTGTGTTTGAGACTTTTCTGATACAGACTGCCACTGACATCTTCATCAGATGAGATCTCTAGTTCAGCAAAAACAGTCGCGGAGACTATGAACCTGCAGCCCATGGTTGTTTGAAACCTCCGATTTTCTTTTTTTTGTGTCTCTTAAGAAAGAACTCGTGAAGGCTACCACAGCGTAACTTCATTGTCCAGCTTCCCTTTGGCAGTACACCAGTTTAAGTCTATTTAGCTGATTTTTTTTTTAAAACTTCATAAAATTAACCAGTAACATTAAGATGTAATTAAGTGTCTGCCCTGCACTTGTAGTCAGGGATGCATTGTTTTAAAAGGGGATTTATTTACAGATTATTTCAAGATAGAACTTGTACTAGTGGTGAGTAAAATACCTTCTCAATACATTTCTAAAAAGAAAAGATTTCTGCAACACTTGACACTGAGGAACACCTGAGCCCGTGTGGAGTAGGGCTAGGTGCAAACAGAAAAAGAACATCATACTTCTACACTACCTGACTTGCCTGAGTCTTTTCTGAAGAGGCATAATCTCTAATTCTTCAGTATTCAACATCTTGACTCTAAACCAGGTATTGTGGTTGTGTGTAGTTATGGATTTTTGTTATGCTTGCTGTATCTGGTTTGAGGAGGAGTAAAGAGAAGTTACATAGGCAGTTATAATTAGCCCAGTTCATGGTTGAATCCTTCATGAAAATAAAACTTTGCTTTATGGGGAATGAGTTTTTCATCTTTAAGGTCAAGTAGATTTTTACTGTCTGGTGGAACAAGGTAAGTGTTGTTTTCCAAGGCTGTAGTCCACTTCTCATATGCAGCGCCGTAATAGCGTGTAGAAACAGTGATATCTTGAAGTATCTTTATAGCTGTAAAGCTTGGATACAACCTTAAAGTTAAAAGGAAGTGTATTAGCACAAGGATTTTGGACTTTGTGCAAGTAGTTGTATGCCTTTTTTTTTTTTTTTTTAAATTTGAAGAGAAAACAGATTGCTTTAAATATTTGCAGCACTCTCTGCAGTTACAAACAAAAGAATTTCTAGCCTGGGAACAGAACCAGGATTTTTGCTTGAAGGTGGTGTATGTTGGTGCATGGGGATGCTTGGCCACACAGCAAAGATGAAGCCAGTGTTGTCCTACGCTACAGGACGCAGCCCTGTCCCTGCATAGTTTTGAGCGGTCCCTTGTCTTGAAGGCTCTCTTTCCTTGTGTCTGACCAAACCTATTTGAAGAAATTAAGCAAGCTATCCTCTTTTTGGAGACTTCTGATGACTCTAAAATCTTGTGTATGGGGATGATGTGGTTCTAGTAAGTGCAATTGTATTTTTTTATTTCTTGGTGCAAGGGTATTGCATGAAGGAATTGTGGAAGGAGAAAGCACAGGGCTGGAAGAAATAAAACTAACTATGAGTAATGAAAAAAGAAATAATTGTGTAAATCCTAATTTTTGCTTTTGTAAGAAGTTCCTTTTCTTGTGTTATTTCTATTTATCTCAGCAATCCATGTGGCTATCACTGTGTCTCGTCAGGAATTCACTAGCTAAGCAGTACTACTTCTTAAAAATCAATAGGGAGGACTGTCAAGTTCTGGCCAGAACAACAAGGCACTCCATCCCCTCCTGTGATGTAACATGTCTGGAGTGCGGAAGAGTTACAGGATGGGCAGAATCAAGAAATCTAAGCAAAGTTTTATTCTTGGCAAATCAAAACCCACAATAAAAGTACAGTTCAGTGAAGAAGAGTAATGTGAGTTTGGTCATTCTTTGAGGGGGTGGAGGGAAGAAGACAAAGGAATTTGCCTTTACAATCTAGATAAATTTAACATTGAGCTCAGCTCAGAATAGCTCTGGCTGTCTCTTCTGCATCTTGGTCTTCCCTCACTTGGTAGTGATGCTGCATAGTTGGCAGATGAACAGATGCTGTGAGAACTTTCCATCAGAGGAAAGGTTAGTGGTAGGAGGAACGTCTTTATGGAAAGGAGCTATGGAAAGTTTGAGAATAGAGCAGATGAATGGGTTATTTACGTTTGCCAATTGTTTTTAAAGAGAGACAGGGTGCTAAAAAGCAGGATAGTGCTGACCTACAGTACAGTCGAGTAAGTCTTACTTCTCTGGATTTTGTCTTTTGCTGCTTATTTTCAGTGTGGATATGTTGATAGAAGTCTTAAAACAATGTAAGTCAAATGCCATTCTCATTTCTTTCACTTCTCTTTGTGAAATGGCAAAAAAACCCAAAAACCAGAAAGAGAAACACCTATGACTTGCAAAGACCAGAATTGCTGTTAAGAAAAAACAGCATTGATGGCTCAAGCAGACTCATTTTCTTCTTGCCCTGGATCCATGTAGGTGCATTGTAAGCCTGTGTCTGTGCTGGCGAGCTTGATATTACTACAAATTGACTACACTCCTATTAGAGTCTCACCTTCACCTGATGAAATATTCTTTTCTCTCCCTCTCTCTTTTTTTTTTTTTTTTAATATATTGCTCGATTATTTAATCAGATCCTGGATTTATTTAATTTTAACCACTGTGCATCAAAGACTATTTTTTAAGTTTCTCCATAAATGTGCATTTAATACAAGCATTGTGTGTGATTTCGGAGTGTCTTGTAACAAACAAATTAGATTTCACAAGACCTGCAAATTTGAGTAGATACTAGGGCAAATACAGTCAGATGCCTGCTAGTTCTGGATATGCTAGATTGGTCTGAAATCCTTTCAGTCACTATTTCTGCAGCAAAGTAGAGAGCTTCCCCTCACATCTGTTGATCTGCCTCTGTGCATTTCATCTTGGCTGTGTAGAAGACAAAGTGCCAACGATTGGTAGGCATTTGTGAAAACTTTGAAAGAAGTCAAGTCCTAGCTTTGTATCAGGAATGTAAATTTGAGAAAGAATTCCATTTGCCAACAGTCTTTCATGTCCGTACAGCAAGATCACTCTTTTCCTTTCTCCTGCTCTTACACTTAATTCACATATACCCTGCAACTTCTGCAATGGAGTGAAGTCTGTCCTTTTACGTACCATGCTTACTGACTTGCCAGAACATAGCCCTTTGTCTGGACTGTACAAGATAGAAAACTTCTGAAAAGGTATTATATGAACATCTAGCTAGGAACCACTGTTAATAAAAATCCACATTTCTTTCTGGAAGTTAGTGAATTAGAAAACTAAGTTCACATTTGGCAGTAAGTAGTTATCTGTTGAGATCTGATCTGGTAAAGTACTATGCATCTGTCACTTTTGCAGACTTGATAATCAAAATGAGCCACAACTTTCAGAGGAATTGAGCCAATACTTCACGCAGTAAAATACAAGAAGCAGTTGTTCTTTCAACTAGCATTCACAAATTTTCAAGAAAACCAAGAGATGAAAATTACAGGGGCTAAAACACGTGGGGCTGGGTTTTTAAAATGGAGCAAATGAGTAGTAAACTGTTTCTCCCTGAACACATTTTAAAGCTTCTTTCCACAAGCCAATAGACTTACACCGGCACTTGAAACTAATAAAAAAAGTAAAATAGAAAAAAATCAACTCATAAGGCCAGACTCTAATGTCAATATTTAGAGTGTTTTAAAAAGGTGTGCCATTGATGGTTATGAGTAAGATGCATTTTTTTCTTGAGTGCAACACAAAAGTGGTGTTTAGAAAAATCTGTCAATGGAGATCTTCGGACCATCAAATCCTGGTTTCATTAACTAGTATGATTTACACACAAAAAAAAGAGCAAAGCTATTTCTTCCTGTGACAGTGTGCATGTATATAGCCCACTTCAATAGATGATAAAATTAATGAGAAAATTTCATTCCATTGTAGGTTGGATTTTTTAAAATATAAAATATATGCCTAAATGACTCTTAGAACTTAAAAATTCAGATACTAGAAGATCTGTTAATTTCAGAACAACTGAACAAGTATTTACTCAAGTAGACCTAAAAAGAGAAGGTAGCTCCATAAAACAATAGAACACCATGGGATTTTTTCAAAATGCACTTGGAGGTTAGCATTTCCTGGAAGTACTGATGTAGACTCTCTCCAGTGGGACACTGTTGTAGGGAAATCCTTCTGTCACTGAATGCAACAAATAAAGCAATTCATTAACTGCACAGACTTTATGCTAAAATGTTCCGGCAAAATTAGTCATGTTCAGATATCTAGAAAACACTGAGCATAAAAATTTTGTTGTGATTCTGAACAGGACAAGAAAAAAAAGATCCGTTTTCTTCTCTTACTGTGTAGGTCTTCATACCACTTGCCTCTCGGAGACCAGCACAACAGGTCTTCTCCAGCAATGACTGCCTATGGAATCCTCAGGCAGAAAACATTTGTTCTCTCTGGAAATTCTTCTGTAGTGATGCCTGTTTCATCATAGATAGGTTTCAGTGTATATATTCATCACCAACAATATCTTTTTCCCAGCATATTGTCATGGATTCACCTAAACTTTCAATAATTAAGTCCTGACTTTACTGGTAGTGTCTGAAATGTAGGTCGTGGGATGAATGGGGAGCAAGGCAGTGCTGCAGTAGATGTTAGATGGCTTTCTATGCAGTGAACTGAAAAAGTCTGAGCCCAAAATTGAAAAACAAAACTTGCATAGATTGGCCTAGAGCAGCATTAAACCATACTCAAAAATCAGAAATTTAGGTCAACACTAGTTAATTTCTAAATTTCTTTCCAATAAAGATGTTCTTGACACAGTAGGGAGTTTTACTTAATCAGAGTTTCTTACACCTACTTAGGAATATGCTGCCCAAAACAAGGTATTTTGAGAACATTTTAAATTGCAAGCCTGCCCCTGTGAGACGTTACCCAGGAATAATAATTAACACATTTCTTTAAAAGTGCAACAGAGAATTTCAGATAGCTGGGCGTCAGGAATGGTAAAACAAAACAGCAAAGAACACAGAATAATTGATTTTGTAACTAGATTATTTTTTAAAAAGCATTGGTTGCAAAATCACAATGAATACTGATGTGTTTTCAGATCTCTGACTCCTTATAAGACAGATAGATGTCTGCATCATCTTTGAATTCATTTGTTAGCAGGTGCAGTTACGGAAGTCCCAGTCTGTGGTCTAGAAGGGGCGACAAAAATCATTTCTATGGTGGGTAATACAAACATGTTTCACAAATGTTATGGCTAATATGAACCTGTCATAATTCAAAGGTAACTTGATGCATATTGTATACCCATCTGAGTACTACACTGCAATAACTTTTCCAACAACTTCAGTGCTTTCCTGTGTTCAGGATTTAGTTTCTGGTTTTCACACTGAGTAGGAAAACACAGGTTGAATAATTTGGCCAACTGACAGCCTGGGAGCTGCAGAACAATTTATACTTCATCTTCATGTTCCTGATTTAAAATTCTAGATTTAGTGGTTCATTTCTTAAACTGAGGAGGAACAGAAAGTCAATAACTTATGTCACTATACGCATACAAGTATTTTCTAAATTCCTTGCAGTACAGTCCAAGTGAAACCCACAAGGTAGAAATAACAAAAGGCTTAGATGTTTTTAACAAATCACTGTGTTTTTCTCGGATCTATAAATCTTTTGTTAGTTATTATAACCTGTTGATGAGAGAGTGGTTTTGTTACACATTTGATTTATTGTTCAGACCCTGCTGAGCCCTTAGTTCAGCAGCAATACATTGTGATGCAGTTAAATATAAATTTACACACCAAAGCCATTGTCAATGTCACAACCATTCATCACATGCATTCTACACTATAACATACAAATGGGGATTTCCTTTTTAGGGCAGCAGTAGTAATAAAGTTTACGTGAACCAGAAGATGTGGATAAGCTTCCATGTTGCTACAGCATGTTTGGGTTTTTTTCCATTGTGCCTGGAGAACTGCCTCATCATAGTCTATTTGAACACATACAGCAAGCAGTCAAGGCTATTTCTTTGCCAGCAGAGAATATACTGTAGTGGGCTGACATTTTCACAGAAAAGCATTTACCTTTTTGCTTCTCCTAAGAGTTTTATCTGTCATTTATACCAAACTTTGTTACAAGCTGAAAGCAGATACGACTAGGTTGTCAAGCAATGGCTAGAGAAGCTATCTATTAGATCCCCTTCAGCAGGTAACTATATACTAGCCATATAAAATCCTCCTGAAAAAACATCGCATCCTTTATTTTAATCATTAAAATACTATTAAAATGAGTCTTCCAGGAACAAAGCTAGATTTAATATAAGCTAATAGAATGCCTTGTTGCTATTGCTGTTTAAAGATTGTAGAACTTCCCGTCATCTTTGACCTCAGTTCTAGCAATTTGTTTAAGATACGTTTCATTGCACCTGGCTACACATCAGCTAGATTTTTCCCTTTTTTTTTTTTGGCAATCTGTTATTTCCCATGGTGTCCTAATGCCTCACAGTGTGTGCTGGAAAGAGAGAATTCATACAGGGAAGTGGGGTACTGTTATCTGATTCCGATTTCATTAAACTCACAGGGATTCCTTTTATAATGAGAACTACACGAGTATTGTGTCTGTAGCATCTAATATTGTAGCTAGTTATATGCAACACTATCCAGCTCTAGCTGATTTCATTGGAATTGTTTTTGTTTCAGTCTAACTCATAAGCGATGTGTTCAAAGTCATTCTTCAGGCTGCAGACTTCACCGTTGGAACATATCAAGTGTATAACATTTAAAATATTGATAAAATGTTTATTATATAAATCTAAGTGTGAGTGAATGTAGCTGAACTGAAGTTTCACTGCATTTAAACAAACTCACAGGTCCGTATTTTTTGAATGTTAGAATTAGACCCTGATTAAGGATTAGTTCGCTCATTATCAGGTGAAGTCAAAGGTGCTAGTCTGTCAAGTTCAGTGCTGTGTAGTTAAATGCTCAAATCCATTCGACTCACACACCTCTTGGTTCCGTGGCCACCTTTAAGGTTGTCAGTTCTCCCAGGGACTTAGAATTCAGCAATATCTGAGAAACTAGGCCTCCATGGGATGTTTCAGTCTGGGATCCTCCAAATAATCTCTCATTTTGGAACTACATATTTTTGATATCAGAAAAGATAGACAACACAACATTTCTCAAACTATACTATGTATTTCTGTGGTTCCCACAGCCACCTCCAAGAAATTAGGTATTTTTAAGGGCAAAAATTACCGTTTAAAAATGATTAGTTCAGCTCTTGAAATAATGTCCATTGCAAAGATCAAAGGAGCTCAGGGTAAATTTTTTAAAAGTAATTTGATTTATTTTTTTAGCTTAAGCTAAAAATTCTCAAAGGCATGGATATATTCATTTGTGGGAGAGGATGAGCATCAGTCATACCTTAGCCAACTTCAACATGGAGATATAAACATCCACAAAAATTTGCACAATCAATATTTTTAAATTTCATAGATGCAAAATCAAGACGTACCTTAAAAAACGCAATTACGTGTAGATCTAATAGGCTTTGTTTAAAACCCATAGAAATTAATTATAATCTTTTCAGCAGGCTTTGCAATCTGGTGCATGTTTTGATGCTATGCAGGCAAATTATGTGAGTTAGGCTCTGGAGTAATCTCATAGGTGTTGGGAGCAGGGAAGAGAAAACAGGAATTTTTAAGTTTAGCCTGAATAATATCCATAGAAAACTTAGTATGGAAGAATCCCACAATTGCAAGAAGAGGACAGTTCTCTTCGTTCAAATCCAATTACAACTAATAATGTTTCTAATACAATAAGTGAATCAATATTTCTAGATGAATAATCTATAAAATAGTCTATGGATGAGTAATTTGGTGTGAGGGAGAAATATGTAGGAATCTTTTTTAAAGAACTATGACAACACTTAATTTTTTGTTCCATGAGCGTTTTGTTTTTCTGTTCCCAGCTCCTGCTTTTTTTTATTGTTGATGTATTCCCAGCTGAAAACTTTTCAGGCAATGTGTAATTGCAGGATCTGCTGGAAAGTGGTTGCCTGATCATTCCTTTAATCTTCCTAAACCTTCTAAAACCTTCCGAAACATTCTGGGTTTGGATTTTCAGAAATCTATCAAATATTCTTTGGGATCCCCAGTGCATAGGAGAGTTGCCACAGCTTTGGCTTTAGTCTCCCTATAATCCGCAACACCTCCTGGTTGTTCATCAATCCTATAGGATTAAGAGTGTAACTCCTCAGTAATGTTGTGAGTGCATGTATTAGGTTGGTCTCTTTGAAGTAAAGTATTTCTTTCCTTCAAAAATATGCTTATTCTGCTTTTAATGGGAAAAAATACTTTAGCCAATGCAATAAATGAAAATTAATTAAAATGCGATTAAGTCAATTTATGACAGACTCTTATCTTTAGAAATTTCAGGCTGTTATTCTGAGGAAATTAGGTATAGTTTCTCTATAATTAATGAGAAAACATACTGAAATGGGTAATAGATGTCAGAGGCTGCCAAAATACTTGTTTTTAAAAGAAGGATCCTTCAGGGAATGTCCCAAAATCCCAGTTTTATGGCGCTTCAGAATTTGTTTGCAGACCTTTACATTATCAGGCCTGCATAATTACAGGGATTAAACTGTGCCCGTAAGGCTGCTGGCTTTGTCATGATGCTTTCCCTCACAGACACAGTGCTAATGCCGGTGCAGCTACTGGTGCTGATAATGGGAGCCCTACCATAGAAGAAGCTCCAGGCAGCTGGGAGCGTTTTAAATATTGGTTGTCTAAACCTGCTCAGAGCAGGTCTATACACAATAAGCAGGTGATGCTGGGGGTTTGGAAGGCACCTTTGTATTCTCTACCACAAGGTTCCCAGCGAATCAGTATCAAGAGTGGTTATTTCTCCCTTCCTTTCTCCCCTCCCAAAAGCTTAGCCTGCAATGTTCATGTGGACTTCTTCCTTTGTTTCAGGGTCCTTTTATACCTACAGCTTTGGTCCTGTGAGGTGATGATTCTTCACCTGATTCAATCACTTTCGCTGTCTGTCTTCCCTGCTTCCCTGTTGCAGCAAGTTTGAAGACTGCAGTCTGAGAGTGGAAGAGGCTCTAATGCATCAAACGAAGTCAGCCTGTAACCTGTTCTCTTTCCCCTCTCATATTTTTATCTGGCGATACTGGGAGAAGCCTTGTACTGCTACCGAACCTTTTAACAGAGAGAACAGATGAAGTTGGCAAGTTCTTAAGAAAAGTGCACTGTCTGCATTCCCCCATCCCATATCTCTTTTTATCAGTTACAGTTAAGTTTTCTACTTAATCACAAAATGGTTCTTTCAACAGCTGGTTTGCTTTATGCATTCTGTAGCATTTGATGTATTGCCAGGTAATTAACCTGTTTGACTTGTTAGATAGTAGAGTCTGTGGAGAAATTTACAAAAACCTTTGACTATATTAGATTATTTACAGCTTTCTTTGTTCTTTAACAATAAATTTTATCTGAAATGAGTTGTAGCAGCAATGATACTTTATCAGCAGATGGTCAGAATTGCCCTGTCCTGCAAGCTACTCGTGGTAGTTCTGCAAACTTTACACAGCTCTGCTTTTAGTTTCAGTGATGGATTTTTCAAATGGGATGTTAACTTCCTGAAGCAGCCCGCTTCTGCTTCAGAGCATAGTCTTGCTGCTAGTTTGAACTGATTAGACTTTGAGTTATCACAGCATGCCAAATACAGAATTCTTGGGTTGGTGGCACAGCTAGGATATGCAGCCTTGAAATAATACCTCTCTTGGCCTAACTCCAGAGTAAGCTGCAGTTCATACACTGCCCTCAAAAAGAACAGGCTTTGTTAAGACAGAATTGAACGCATGAGACATTGGATTGGCAGGTCAGAAAACACCCATGCTATCGCACCCTGATCTTGTCTGCTGACACTGCTGTTTAGTTTAATTCTTGTTTAGTGTCTGCCATGTCAGAGTAAAAAATCCTTTTCTGATGTGAGTACACTTACATGCCAACATTTTGCAGAATCAGATCCCTAATATAGATGGTTTTATATTCAAAAATCCCTTGGAAAAGTTGTGAGTTTAAGTGATATCTGCTGGGAACTTAACACAGCCGAGAGGAGGCAGTCCAGAATGCGTTAAGAGTTGCTTTTTGTCACAGCTGGTGAGTGAGCCTACCAGGGGTGAGGCTGTCCTTGACCTCCTGTTTACAAATAGAGAGGGGCTAGTGGGTGATGTTGTGGTCGGAGGCTGTCTGGGCTGCAGTAACCATGAGATATTAGAGTTCTCCATAAACAATGAGATAAGGAGGGGCATGAACAGGACGTCCACGCTGGACTTTTGGCAGGCAGATATCAGATTGTTTAAGGAACTAGTCAGGAGAGAACTTTTGGAAATAGTCTTTAAAAGCAAGGGGGTCCAGGAAGGCTGGATGTACTTCGAGAATGAAATCTTGAAGGCACCGGAGCAGGCTGTCCCGATGTGCCGTAAGACGAGCTGTAGGGGCAGATGGCCAGCCTGGATGAGTAAGGAGCTTCTGAAGGAGCTAAGTGAGAAAAGGAGGGTGTATCGCCTTTGGAAAGAAGGGCAGGTAAGTCAGGGTCCGTTCAAAGATATCGTTAAGTTGTGTAGGAAGAAAATTAGGGAGGCAAAAGCCCAGCTGGATCTCAAATTGGCCACTTCTGTTAAGGATAATAAGTGGTTTTACAAATATATTAATGGCAGAAAGAAGGGCAGCAATGACCTCCACTCCTTATTGGATATTGAGGGAAAGACAGTAACTAAAGATGAGGAAAAGACTGAGGTGCTTAACGCCTTCTTTACCTCCGTTTTCAATACTAAGGCAGATTGTTCACTGGACAACTGGTCTTCTGAAGTGGTGGATGGGGTCAGGGTGCAATACAGCCCCCCTGTCATCCAGGAGGAAGAAGTTAGAGACCTGCTGAGCCACTTGGATCCTCATAAGTCTATGGGGCCTGATGGGATCCATCCTAGGGTGATGAGAGAGCTGGCAGATGAGCTTGCTAAGCCGCGTTCCATCATTCATCAACAGTCCTGGCTCACTGGAGAGGTCCCGGACGACTGGAAGTTGGCCAATGTGAGGCCCATCCACAAGAAGGGCCGTAGGGATGATCCAGGTAACTACAGACCTGTCAGCCTGACCTCGGTTCCAGGTAAAATTATGGGTCGGATAATCCTGGGTGTAATCATGCAGCACCTGCAGAATGAGCAAGAGATCAGACCCAGCCAGCATGGATTTAGGAGGGGCAGGTCCTGCCTGACCAACCTGATCTCCTTTATGACCGTGTGACTCGCCTGGTGGATGAGAGGAAGGCTGTGGATGTGGTGTACCTGGACTTCAGCAAGGCCTTTGACACTGTCTCCCACAGCAGACTCCTGGAGAAGCTGGCAGCCCATGGCTTGGACAGGAATGCTCTGTGCTGGGTTAGAAATTGGTTGGATGGCCGAGCACAGAGAGTGATAGTGAACGGTGTCACATCCAGTTGGTGACCGATCACTAGTGGTGCCCCCCAGGGATCCGTGTTGGGCCCGATCCTGTTCAATATCTTCATTGATGATCTGGATGAGGGGATTGAGTCCATCATTAGCAAGTTCGCAGATGACACCAAGCTGGGAGGAAGTGTCGATCTGCTGGAGGGTAGGAGGGCCCTACAGAGGGACCTTGACAGGCTGGAGAGATGGGCTGAGTCCAACAGCATGAGGTTTAACAAGTCCAAATGCCGTGTTCTACACTTTGGACACAACAACCCCATCCAGAGCTACAGGCTAGGGACAGAGTGGCTGGAGAGTAGCCAGGCGGAAAGGGACTTGGGAGTGCTGGTGGACAGGAAACTCAACACAAGTCAGCAGGTGCTCAAGTGGCAAAGAAGGCCAATGGTATCTTGGCCTGCATCAGGAATAGTGTGGCCAGCAGGACTAGGGAGGTCATCATCCCCTTATACTCAGCACTGGTCAGGCCGCACCTTAAGTGCTGTGTCCAGTTCTGGGCCCCTCAGTTTGAGAAAGATGTTGAGATGCTGGAGTGTGTCCAGAGGAGAGCCACGAGGACGGTGAAGGGGCTGGAGCGCAAGCCCTATGAGGAGCGACTGAGAGAGCTGGGGTTGTTTAGCCTGGAGAAGAGGAGTCTCAGGGGAGACCTTGTTGCTCTCTACAACTACCTAAAAGGAGGTTGTAGTCAGGCAGGGGTTGGTCTCTTCTCTCAGGCAACCAATGACAGAACGAGAGGACATGGTCTCAAGCTTCATCAGGAGAAGTTTAGGCTTGATATTAGGAAAAAATTCTTCACTGAAATGGTGATTGGTCATTGGAACGCACTGCCCAGAGAGGTAGTAGAGTCACTGTCCCTGGAGGTGTTTGAAAGGTTGGGTGAGGCACTTAGTGCCCTGGTTTAGACAGTGAGTGGGTGTTGGTGTTGGGTTATAGGCTGGACTCGATGATCTCAAAGGTCTTTTCCAGCCTTGTGATACTGTGAATGCAGAGATATTACACAAATTTTGATGTAATCATATTCATTTAAGAGAAATCTACAGTGAAATGGTAAAGTTGTAAATGAACATACCTGCTACTGTTATGTTTATAGCCTAAATTCTAAAGGCAGAATGGCTTAAAAAAAACAGAAAATAGGTAAGTAAACCTGTTTTATCTGTATCTCCATGATTTTTATGAAATAAGCAATTTAAACTTATAAATTACTTCCCATTTTTGAAGAATAAAAACTTTTTCTCATCCTGAGATACAGTAATCCAAATGGAAAATTCTAATGGAATTCACTGATAATATTTCCAAATGGCAGATATAAGATCTTTACCTTAAACTGGATTTTAAAATAAGTCCTAAGGGACTCTTGTAAATATAGTGCCATTCACGTGTCTTCATAATCATAGAATGGTTTGGGTTGGAAGGGAACTTAAAAATTGTCTAGTTCCACCCCTGCCACAGGCAGGGACACCTCCCACCAGCCCAGGTCGCTCAAGGCCCCATCCAGCCTGGCCTTGAACACTTCCAGGGAGTGGGCATCCACAGCTTCTCTGGGCAACCTGTGCTAGGGCCTCACCACAGTCAGCGTGAAGAATTTCTTCCTAATGTCTAATTTAAATCTTCCCTCTTTGAAATTAAAGCCACTCCCCCTTGTTCTATCTTTACTTGCCCTTGTCTCTCCCAGCTTTCTTGTAGACTCCCTTCAGATACTGGAAACCCACTATGGGGTTTCCCCAGAGCCTTCTCTTCTCCAGGCTGAACAAGCCCAACTCTTTCTGCCTGTCCTCATAGCAGAGGTGCTCCAGCCCTCTGATCATCTTAGTGGCCACCTCTAGACCTGTTCCGACAGTTCCATATCCTCCTTATGTTGGGGATCCCAGAACTGGACACAATACTCCAGGTAGGGTCTCATGAGAGCAGAGTAGAGGGGAAGAATCACCTACCTTGACCTGCTGGTAATGCCTCTTCTGATGCGGCCCAGTACACGGTTGATCTTCTGGGCTGCAAGTGCACATTGCCTGCTCATGTTGAGCTTCTCATGTCCCCATGTCCCCAGTCCATGGGGTTGCTGTCAATCATGTTGGCCCTCATCCTGTATTGAAACCACGGATTGCCCCAACCCAGATGTGTTGAATCTCATGAGGTTGTTGTCCAGGTTGCCCTGGATGACATCCCATCCTTCTAGTATGACAGCTGCCCCACTCAGCTTAGTGTCATCTTGCAAACTTGCTGAGGGTGCACTCGATCTTGCTGTCTATATCAAAGAAAATATTAAACACCACTTGTCCCAGTACGGATGGACCCCTGAGGGACACAGCTTGTCATGGGTCTCCATCTGGACATTGAGCATTAACCACTACTCTCTGAGTGCAACCATCCAACCAATTCCTTATCCACTGAACAGTCCACCCATCAAATTTATATCCCTCCAATTTAGAGAGCAGGATGTTGTGGGGGACAGAGTCGAACGCTTTACAGAAGTCCAGGTAGATCACATCCATTTCTTTTCCCACATCCACTGATGCAGTCACCCCATCATAGAAAGCTACTAGGTTGGTCAGGCAGGACTTGCCCTTGGTGAAACCATACTGGCTGTCTCAAATCACCTCCCTGTCCTCCATGTGTTTTAGCATACCTTATAGGAGGATCTGTTTCGTGATCTTCCCAGGCACAGAAGTGAGACTGACGGGTCAGTAGTTACCAGGGTTAATCTTTTCTACCCTTTTTAGAAATGGGTGCAATGTTGCCCTTCTTTCAGTCCCAATGGTCTTTCTCTGACGGTCATGAATTTTCAAATATTATGGAGAGTGGCTTGTCAACCACATCATCCAATTCCCTCAGGACTCCAGGATGTATCTCATCAGGCCCCATAGACTAATATGTGTTCAGGTGTCTCAGGTGGTCACCGACTTGACTTTCCCCTACAGTGGGAGGGACTATACCCCCTGATCTCCATCTTGTTGTCCACTGACCAAGGAGGGATGAGGAGAGCAGCTGCCAGTGAAGACTGAGGCAAAAAAATGTTGAGTACATCAGCCTTCTCCTTGTTTGTTGATACAAGGTCACCGTTTCTGTTCATTGGTGAGGGTATGCTTTCTTTACCCTTTCTTTTCAGGTTGACACACCTATAGTAGCCCTTCTTGTTATTCTTTGCTTCTCTTGCTAAGTCGAGCTCCAGCTGTGACTTGGCCTTTCTGACCCCATCCCTACACAACAGGGCAGCATGCCTATACTCTTCCCAGGTTGCCTGACCCTGCTTGCACTGCCTGTGCAGTTCCCTCTTGCTCTTCAGTTTGACAGCAGGTCTTCACTCAGCCACGCTGGTCTCTTCCCTTCCCTGCCTGATTTTCTGCATCTGGGGACTGAGCACTCCTGTGCTCTGTGGAAAGCACCCTTAAATATTTGCCAGCTCTGGTTTGTTCTATTGGCCCTGAGGACCATTTCTCAGAGGGTCCTACTGACTACACAAAGAGCTGGGAGTTTGCTTTCCTGAAAACTAGGGTGCTGACTATACTCCTCACCTGTGCCATATCCCTTAGGGCCTTGAACTCCACCAATGTGTGATCACTGCAGCCCAGGCTGCCTCCCATCTAGACATCACTGATGAGCTCACTTGCATTGGTGACCATCAAGTCCAGTATTGCATCCCCTTGGTTAGGGATGTTCGTTATCTGGGTTAAGAAATTAACTTTGATGCGCTCTAGGAGTCTCCTGGATTGCCTACAGCTTGCCGTGCTACTTTTCTAGCAGATGTCAGAGTGGTTGAAGACCCTCAGTAGGACAAGAGCTTGCAAGTGTGAAGCTTTCTGTAGCTGGAGAAGGCTTCCCTTGATAAGGTGGCTGTAGTAGGTACCCGCCCCAAGGTTCCCTTTGTTGCCTTGGTTTTTTATTCTCACCCATAAGCTTATGACCTGTTCATGGCTGTTCTTCAGGGACAGTTCTTCACACTCTTCAACATTGCACTGTTTTCTTAAAAGATACTCTCTGGTGAAAAGACTTTCAATTGTGTAAGACAATAGCTCACATACTAATTTTACAAGTGTTAACAAGGGCAACAAAAGGTGCTGTCTTGTAGGTTTTTAAAATGTGTTAAAGTGCTTAGTTCCATAAGGATTTCTGTTCTATTTATGTAATATGGAAAAGTGTGCCGTCCTGTCTTCACTCCTCTTTTTGGACAGTTCTGGGTCATACATTGTTAAGTGATTTAATTATTGATAGCACAGTAACACCTGAAGGAGGCTACGTTGTGCAAAACCCACAGCTTTGAAAGGGTTTACTGGAACAAATCTTCAAAGATGTTATGCTGCCATGGTGTCTGGTGACCATGAATGCATGTCTGTCTTGTTAAAGATGTTGCCCCGATGTAAATCAATAACTTGTCCTGTGTTTTTTTCCTCATACCCCAAAACCTAGTAGTAATTGTGAAAAAAAGCCCCAATGCTGATGTAGCATTAAGGCATGAGATTTGAATACAGTTTGGAAATGAAAAGCAAAGATACAGTTGACAATTCCCACAATTGACATCATTTGTTTGGTAACACGTATGTTTGGTGTTGCAAGTGACTGACCTAGTCAAAGTATTCTAGACATAGTTATCAGATGTCCTTAGGCTTGTTAAGCTTTTACTTTTCAGCCTTACTGTTTTGGCCATTGTACAGCTCCAGCTACTCAGTAACAGAAATATATTCAAATACCGCCCCTGCTCCTACCACTCCTTTGTTTAAAATAAATAAAAAAAAAAAGTTAAAAAACCCCAACCACCAAAGAGTAGAAGTGTGGAACTGTGGGCAAAGTAAATTACATAAGGCTGTCTCCTGTGTTGTAGTGACTATCATGTTCCTGCCGAAAATTTGTCTCCTTGGCACACCTACTGACCCTTAAAAACCCTCTGCAAATATTTGCGCAAATGGAAATAGATTACATGAAGATTGCAGTGTGATTTCTGAGTATGAATGAAGCTTTTGATGCATTTTTGTAATAGCAAATGTTTGTGTTTAAAATCTCTTCCCCTGCCATCACTTTTGTTGTTTAGGTGAATCTAGGACAAAGAAACTGACCAAGTCCAGAAACCGAGCATTTAAAGTAAAGCCACTTGAGAATATGCTTGTACCACGGTATATAGGATATAGCTCTAGATAAGTCACCCTCCCTGTTGGATTTTGTACATACATCGGTATGGAAAATCCTGCATACATTTTTTCTTCATGAAAAAGTTAGGCAAATGCCATCTCTGCTCTGCAACTATTATAGGCACAGAATTTAAAACTGGACCCTTCGTCAGGGGCTGGTTTTAGATCTCATAGCCTAAAGGGTGAAAAGCAACTCACATTAGAGTTACTGTACACTGTACTGTGAGATTGATATTCAGAGATTTTACATAACAGTGTGAACCTTCTAACTAAATTCTGGTTTTCTATTTCAGATCAAACGAATCACTGTAAAGATCATATGATTCCCACAGATGCCTTTCCAAGAAGTTTCTTTATGGAGAGCTGGAGAGGAGGCAAGATGTTGGCATAGCTGTTGACCTAAAAACCTGCTATGCCAACATATTGTCACCTTCCCTGTCTGTTTGCGGCAGAGAGAAATTCTACATTATGATGGGTGTTTGGAACAGCATTAGTCTTTATAGATAACTTGAAATGCGCCTTCTCTGGCCCCACTTTTGAGTCAATGTGATAAGTGTTTCTTAGTTGTATAGCTGCCGGAGGAGGGACAGAAATTGAAAGTTCTTTTGTTCCTGAAATGACAATCAGCTTAAATTGCTCTGAAAAAGTTAGTGCAGAGATGTGGTAAGAAAGGGGCTGGGGAGGTCTGGGGAAGCCCTCAGGGGACAGGACAAGGACTGAACGTTCCACTGCCTAACATGTACATGTTTGCAGAAGCATTATGAGTTGTCAGGTAGCAGCCTGTGTAGCACTAATTCTGTGTATGTATTTTTTCGGTGGTTCTGATTATGTACTCCTTCCCTATGTACTTCTAGTGTTTGTACTTTCTGTTGACTCTACTAGTAAAGGGTTTTGAGCTGTGAGAACACAGTGGTAGTCAAAAAAATGAATTAACTCCCCCTAAAGAGATGTTGTAGCTGTATTTCATGGATCTGTTTCCAATGCTTAAATAAGAATAAAAAGAAACAGTAAGACTTGATCTTGGAGGTCTCTTGATTGCTATACAGGGAACCTCAAGAAAAATGTAAATTCTGTGAATGATGAAATTGCTGTGTGTACTTATTCTACCTAAGATATTACTTCATAAAATTAGAGTTTTGCTTAGAGAATCTAAAGTTAGAGTTTTCATCAGAAGTAGAAGTGCTACTTAACAACAACATAATGAAGCAGAACTTGTTTCCATGTTGTGTACTTTTGCAGTAGTTCTTTTACACTCACAAGTCTTCCTATCACTTAGCTATGGAGTTTGACCTGTGCATGAAAAAAAAAATAAATTATGTTATGACCAGGTTGTGTCATTGCCAAGCATAACTTTCGGTTATTATCTGCCCCCGCCATAACGAAACGGTTACAAATTAAGTGTTCCTGTCACTTTCAGCTATCCCGTATTCAAGTTTATATAATCTCTACACTTAAGTCATGTAACTGCAGGTCATGCAGGTAGTCTACAAACTTCTCATTTTCGTATTGTTACTTATGATCACAAATATAAGCAGTGCACTGTATATAGTTGTATAAATTTCCATCATTCTTTCAAATATACAGAATTCTCCTCTCCTGATGCATACTGAAATTAATCTGGTATATAAATAACAAGGTTTGAAGGCCAAAACACATTACATTACTTCTGTTCTTAAAGCAGGATGCAGACTCAACAAAAAATTCACCTCCCCTTCTGCCCCAAGCCTACCATAGGTCTACAGAGTAGCTGTCATCTTTCTTGTGGCAAGGTGACTTCTTGCTCTCCAACGAGTAGTATCCCATTATTTGAACGCCTAACCTGTTGTTCCTGGTCCTTTTATCAATGCTACTCTTCTAATAATAAAATAAATCCTACATGTTTTCTGAAAGGAAAATAGGGTGGGAGAATATCTAACCTGTTAGAATGCATTAAAGAGAAATGGGGAAAGGTGTTTGATATAGGAAAATAGTGATAATGATTTGGTGTTCATTCAGAGGTCTCTCTAGCATCTCACAAGGAGAGATGAAAAAATACTTGTTTCTGCAGAATGACAACTTCTTTCTCAAACCTTAGACGAGAACTTAGTGTTACTGACTTTTAAATACTGTTTTGGCTGAAACTTAGTATAAACTGCTAGGGTACCATTGTTGGTTACTTTTGAAAGAACAAGTTTAAAACACGTGCACAAGACATTACGGTCCTAAGCAACTTATACCACTAGTGCGATATCTGAATACTAGCAATAGAAGTGGTTCCACATTTCTCTTTCACTGCCTTGGGATCATCTTAACTCTGAAATGCTCAGAATGGATCATACTTTATACTTACTGATGCAATTTTTACCTGCTTATCCAATACCACAGGGCTGCTATTTGCATGTTCTCTTACTTTTTATAGAAATTCTTTTAAGTTTGGGTAAAATATACCAATTTGAAGATTGTACTGTCCTAAATGTAAAAAAGGTAATTAAACAGACAGTGTACACTTTGTACTTAATAAAATTGCACTCCTGCTGGCTTTAACAGATTCAATAGTATTTTATACACAAAACCAAAAATTCTGACCTTTTTGGTAGTTTTGCTAACATTTAAAATCTTAAGCTTTTTAAATTTAAAATATAAATTTCTTTTTCCAATATTCATCAAAATCAAATGCTCCTCTGTTTATAAAACACTTTTTCCGTACTTTCCACAACACCTGTGTCTTGGAAGAGTGGTCTAGTAAACCAGCACAGTGATGGTGACTTCTCTCTTGGGCCAGAGTGTGACTATCTGTATGCCTGCCTATTGCAGATGTGCAGGGAATGTGCTTCCTTGCTGGTGAGTTTCTGGTCAGTACCTTTTTGTTTTTATTCCTAATAGGTGGTGGGTGTAGAATGTAACACAATTATTGCAAAAGCCCAGTTTTTGATTAGCCATGTAAATAACAGGCCCTGGGTCTTGCGAAATGAAAGTTTGTGTCTGAAGGATATTTTTGTTCACAGTTTTAGTGTAACATATACTCACAGTATTTTCCTTTTCCTCCTCACCTCTAAAATCAAAAGATCTTCAAAAGTTTTTGTATTTTTTTTCAACTAATATTCACTATACGTTTGACACTGGAATGTTTTCTGTATTTTTTTGGTCTCAATTTAGATGCAGGTAAAAGTCTCTAAAATTTATAATACCATTCAAGAAAGTGGTTGATATTTCCTCCTGCCTTTGTGTTTATTAAGAAGTTATTTTGTGTTTACATTGTAATATTTCATAGATGTTTCATGTCAGCTCTTTCATTTTGAGCTCAGTTATGCTTCTGAATTGTATGGTCTGTATTATGATGGAGCGATGATGCTCAGATTCATCTTGCAGTAGTGGCCAGACAGCATTCTTTCTTCCCAAAACTGCTTCAGAGCCTTAAGTCTGTTGTGTGTCGCCCCATGAACCAACTAAATCAGAATAGGTATCCAAAAAACCCAGTCAAACCCAAACCCACAGAAAATTGCAACTCTTAACAGGAAAAAATTTAACACAATTCCACTTGAGACTCCTCAGGTGTTTTGTACCAGGCCAAAGACAGACAGGTGGGTTTTTTATTTTCAAATTTTGAGTTGGATTTTTTTAATAGAAACACTCCATGAATCAAATATTCTTTGTCTGATCCTCCTTCCAAATAAATGTAGTTGTCATAATTCAAACCTCTAAAAAAATCTTATTATTTCTGTAGGAAACAACTGTGCTGTAGAATGTGTAGAATATTTTTACTACACTATAGATACTTTCAATCATAGCTACTATATCATAAGAAACATATACTCAATAAGTGCACTTCAAGCAAAGGATAACTGATCTACTTGTTCTTTGTATATATAGATGTAAAATCTATGTCAAAGGTCTTCTGGTATTTTCAAAAGAATGGTAAATGATACAGAAAAGAGCTGAACAAGAAGAAAGAAAACGATCTGTATCTTTCTTGCCAAATACAAGACTGTGCAGAATTATAAGGAAGGAGAAAGCAAGGGCCTGGGGTGAGTTTCTGACCTTTTTTTAGGATGAAGATACTGCCATGGAATTAAGTTTGCTGTTGACAAGGTCTGTTTTATAACTTCTCTTTTATGAGCTACAGTTTTTAAAAATGCTCGGGTATTGTGCCTCATTTTCAATCCTAACAGAATTCTTTGCGACTAGCACTTATATTTACTTCTCCTTTGGCACAGCAGTAGAAGGAACTTTGAGGCCTTGCTTTTTGTTGTCAGAGAAGGATAGAGTTCATTCAGGAGGTAACTGGGTAATGCAGCTCATAAACACTCCACCAGGCAGACCAGTAGGTGACCTTCATTAGTGAGCAAGATTCAACCCTTGGCAAGCTTGGCTTCTGTGGTCGTGGAAATATACTGTAAATATAGCACAAAAGTTGTTCAGAATAGGAAACCAGCAGGATGGGGGTGCGGGGTGGGGGCAGATGGGAAAAGCAAGTGGGGTGGAGAAGGGAAATATCTTCAGAAATAAGTGGAAGGGGAAGCAAAGAGACTTTGTGTCTCCAGTGATTCCATTATCCTCCGGACTGCATTTGGCACTTGGAATTTCTATCTGATTTCATATGAGTATGTTGTTTGTAGCACTGATTTTACTCTCCCCTGAAACTTAATAATTCCTACCACAACTGAGAGATACAGTGAGGCAAGAAAGAGCACAGAACGAAAGTTTCTGTTCTTTCATACTTTTGTGATCAAGGCACAAATAAAAACAAATTGCTTGTTTTGGTCTGTTGACTTGTGTGAAAAGTAGCTGTCAAAAACGTTCTAAAAGACAAAGGCTTGTCCTTACACATAGCAAATGCAAAACATCTTTGCTGGTGGGAGAGCCTAGCTGTTCTCTTATAGCAAATGCAGATCTTCTACATAAGTCAAACTAAGAAATGCTCCTCAAATAAAGCACTGTATTGAAAGATATTTGTCAACCATTGTTTGCTTCTTAACTCATAAATTTTTTCAGTAAATGACAAAGATTTTGCTGGCCTGCCATAATGAGTGCAGTTGAAAGTATAGATGACGAAGCGAAGGTACACCTCAATTAGAGAAATCAGTTTGAATCTAGGTTGGTTGTTGGTAAAAAAATTCTTAAAATACTCTCTGTGCTAACCAAATAATTTCTTAGATTTTTTTTTTCCAAGACCATACACATCCTGTAGTACTTGAACAATATTCAGTTTTTGATGGTTCCATTGAAAAACATTCCCTAGCATTATGTGTTTTGTATGTACTTAGTAGCAGATTCATTTGTGGTTTCTGCCAGCTCCATAGAGCACATCTGGTCTTTAATAATCGGGGGACAAATGGCATTATTTCTGGTTTCTATACTACTAACTGATTATTAAGGTTAGTTACCTGTGTAAGCTGTAGGAACTCACTTTTTGTATTGGCTGCTGCATATGTGTTATTTTAGATCTGAAAATGTTCCAGTGCTGAAATACATGCTTAACTGGAGAGTAAGGAAAATTAAAATGGACATAATTGAGTAGGAAATTGAATGAAACTGCTTACTGTTGTTCATGGAGAGAAAAATAGGCTTACTTGGGAAAGACAAGACAAGATTAATAATACTAAAGAAAGTATTTCTATTTGCTCAAGAACAAGAAGGAACTGGAGGAAAGTTGCCATGTACAGAAGGGAAACTGTTTCAAAGCTCTTCCTTCCTTTTCCATCACCTGATGAAAATTGCTTATATCTGCTGCTAACTTGTGTGCCTAAGTGTATACAGGAAGGTTTATTGATTGGTTCATAGTTAGGTAAGCATCCATGTCTGTACACAGCAAACATTCCGAAATATTTTGGCAAGGGTCTACTTAATGTATTTTAGAATTAGTACAGCACCAAGTCATTATTTAAGTAAATTTCACACCTTGAAATCAGTCTTTCGTGAACCACAATAAACACAAAAATCATAAATACAAAACCCCATCTCTTCATTCCCTTACACAGTGCAAAAAGGAATAGCTACTATTTCTGTGTATAAAGTCGACATTTATTAAACCTCTCTTTTACAGTCAGAATTCACATGATTCATAAGAAATTATCATTAAGAGCACACGAAATTGGTCATGTCTATCTCTAAGTACCTATTTCTTAAAATTTTCATCGAGGCTAGTTTTAATTAAGGCGATACGTCTCCAGACAATATACTGGATTTACTAAAATAACCATCAGCTAGATGGTTGCTTATCAGGGCTCCTGGCTACTCACTTTATGCAGATATCCCAATTTCAGGCATAATATACGGTAATGCAGCAAATTTCTATGATCTTTACCAGTTTCTAAACTATTCTCCAACACCATTGTAACACTATGCTCACTCCATTCCTTCCATCTTCTGCTGAGTTTATGAAATAGGATGCAAGAATTCATCTGTATATGTATGTATTTAACAGTGCTTGGGTGGGCATGATCTCATAATGAAGTCACAAAGCACGTCAAAAGTGAGGCAAAAAGCTCATTCAGAATCTGGGTGGCCCGAAAGGTCTCTAGTGTGGTATTACTTCTCAGCAGGGGTGACTTTGTAAAAGCCTCATCTGAGAGAGACCTGCAGCTACTTTATCCAAATGTCAAGGCCTGCTACAATGATGCCACAACATGGAATCCTTTTTTAATACTCCGTCTTTCACTTTGGACAGATTAAAGAAAGGATGAAGGATGCAAACAGTAAGACATAATATCCATAACTTCAGTACTGTTAAGGAAGCTTATTTTAGTAACTGTGATTTCATGCATATTGCTTACTTTGATCATGTCTCTTCAGTGCTTCGTATAAAGCTCTTCAGGGCAGCATATTTCCCTCTAGCTTTTCCATTCCCAAACTAGGACAAAGTTGTTTCCAAAAGCAAGAGTCTCCACAGAGTAACCAGCACCCTCTTGTGTTCATGATGCGCAAAGGCCAGAACCCTGCCCAGGTGATTCTGGCATCTTGATCACTGCTCAGCATCGTTTCCCGTGACCCAAATCTGACGTGACAGCAGAAACCTGAAGGCTCACACATGTTCTTCCAGGAGCCGGCTACTGCCCAGACAGGAAAGCAGTAATCAGCACAGCTGTAAGTACCTCACGTGTTAATTTGCACAAACACGGTCACAAATCTTCAAACTGAACAACTTTTCCCCCAGTATTTCTTTGGCACTAGCACCACCTTCCCAGTATGCATGGAAGTTTCTCAAAAAACAGTTTTCACCGTGCCTTCAACAGAAGACAGGAATTCCTCAACTGACTCTGAAAATCTCCAATGTTTTGCAATAGAGAAGAAAAAGTGCACAAGAAATAATGCAACAGCAATGAAATGACTTAAGTAGATCCAAAGCAGAACAAAAACATAGTCTGGCAAGGGTACAGCAATAATACCTGAATAAAAGCACAATTGATGCAACTACTAGCGGATCAGTTCTCTTATTTCAAAAATGAAGAAAAATGCGAGCCCCTAAATTGTCCACAAATCAAAGATCTTTTTTTCTGTTCAGATTACTTCATGCAGAAAATCAGATCTCCATACAATTTGTAAACAGTTCTCTCTAGAACCTATTCAACAGCTGTAGAATTTGAGAACTGCACATTTCTGCAGCTTTTCAATATCCTTCTACAGAACTGTATACCATATACTTTTCCTATTGCACAGCAGTGTTTCTCCAAGAATCCTCCAGTGTGATGACCATTTTCTGCCTACTTTTATGGGTTTCTCAATAAATGAAGAAGACAGTCCAAGTATTTTGCACACTAATATAACCAAGTTTGTATTAATGCTTATTTACATAGATTTTTTTGTCATCTTTGCTAGCTGGTAAAACTAGGTAAGTTTGAATAAAATTTAAATTCACAAGGGGACAGATATAAACAGATGAATAAGTGTTGATAGTAAGTGAGTTGAATTCATATCAAATATATTCCGAAGAATATGAGAAGCAACAATATTGCTGAATGCATGCATGTAGATATATTTAAAGAAAAACAAAATATTTCTGGCTACAATAATTCATTCAGCACCAGGGAAATGACTTCAATTAAATTTCTGGGCTTGGCACTGTCTCAGGATTACCTTCAGAAGTAATTAAAGCATCGCAAAACCCCCAACTTTGTCTCCTGAACCACGACGTACCTTATTACACACTAAAAACCGTTAGCGAGCTCAAATGAGGGCATGAAAAATTTCTGTCATTCAATGTGTATCAGGAATACAGCAATGTAGGTATATGAAGGTTTGAGCAGCTGGTAGCCTGTTCTTGCAGCCTAGGTTGGCCACAGTTTACCCATCTTAGGCGGTGTGCCCTCACATCCACTAGCCTCCATTGGTGCATTAAGGAGCACTACCTATACCACTACCACTGTTTACGATATAATGTCAGGACAAAAAAAAAAAATCCCACTTTTTTTTGGTGTCATAGCTGTTGCTACAAATAAATGAGTGAATACATCTTTGATTCTGCACTTCAAGAAGACTTAGAATCGCTATCTTTTGTATACAAAAAGTAGCTTGAATAACATAACACTCAGACTATATTGGTCTGTTCTTCAGGTGAGTTTAGTAATACAGTTTTTTGGTTTGGGGTTTTTTTTTAAATGTATCAGTCCACTGTGATCACTAGACTCATTTCAGTTTTCTCTGTTTGGCAAGGATGTGCACATTGATCTAACATATTGTCTGTTTTGTGGATAAATGCAAACAAACAACTGTCAGTGTCATGTCCCAGATTCACAATCCAAATCAACTATACTTTAAATAGCACAGTGAATTAAATAAGGCTTTATATGGATCTGGAAGATACTTAAGCAGACCTTTTTATACTTAGTTATCGCATGTCTGAATTGACTCTATGGAGTGGTTTCTTTAGTTTCTTATAGGTGTTATGAAATTGTGATAAAAAGAAAAAAGTGATGAACCTGTAAAGGAGAACTCTAAAATCTAGTTGCAAATATTCATTCTATTCTGACTATTCTGAAGATGAAAAAGACAGCTTAAACAAAAGAGTAATTGCTCTACATTTCCAGCTAATATGACACAGAAGAGTATACCTGAAAATCACCTGCCATTAGCTACCTCTATATACTCTGGAAATTCCATCAGAGGAAATGTGCTTTGATTGGATCAGTGCAAATAGTCATGCTAGAATTCCAGCTCCAGAAGGAGGAAAATTGGTGCATCTAGTGTGACCTCTAGTGTGAGTAAGACTGTCGAGAAGAATCTTAGTATATAATGTATTTTCATAGAATAGTAGAATCAATCATTTGTGTTGGAAGGGACATTTAAAGGTCATCTAGTCCTAATCCCTGCAATGAACAGGGGCATCTTCAACTAGATCAGATTGCTCAGAGCCCTGTGCAGCCTGACTATGAATATTTGCAGCGATGGGGAATCTACCACCTCTCTTGGCAACAAGTTCCAGTGTTTCACCACCTCCTTCATGAAAAATTTCTTCTTTACATGAAGTCTGTATACACCTCTTTTAGTTTAAAATCATTATCCTTTGTCTTTTCTCTACAAGACTTAGAAACTAAGTTTGCCTCCATCTTTCTTATAGGCCTCCTTTAAGTAATGAAATAAGGTCTCCCTAGAGCCTTCTCTTATCCGGGCTGAAAAACCTCAGCTCTCCCAGCCTTTCTTCACAGAAGAGGTGCTCCAACCCTCTGATCATCTTTGTGGCCCTTTTCTGCACCCACTCCAGCAGATCCATGTCTTCCCTGTGCTGAGGGCTCCAGGGCTGGACAATACTGCAAGTGAGGCCTCACCAGAGTGGAACAGAGGGGCAGAATCACCATCCTTGACCTTCTGGCCATGCTTCTTTTGCTGCACCCCAGGATATGGTTGGCCTTTTGGGCTACAAGGGCACATTGCTGGCTCATGTCCAGCTTTTCATCCACCAATATCCTCACTTTAAGTCCTTCTTGCCAGGGTTGTTCTCAATCCCTTTATCCTCCAGCTTGTATTGATGCTGGATGTTGCCTTGACCCAGGTGCAGGACGTTGCAGCTGGCCTTGTTGAACTTCATGAAGTTCAAATGGGCCAACTTCTTGAGATTCTCCAGGTCCCTCTGGATGGCATCCTGTCCCTCAGGTGTGTCAGCCACACCACTCAGCTTGGTGTTGTCTGCAAACTTGCTGAGAGTGCATTCGATCTCACCATGTCAATGATGAAGGTATTAAACAATACTGGACCCAAAACAGACCCCTGACTCATCACCACCCAGACATTGAGTCATTAACCACTACAGTCTTGACACGACTATCCATGCAATTCCTTATCCACCAAACAGTCCACCCATCAAATCCACATCTCTCCAATTTGGAGGCAAGGAGGTTAGGAGGGGACAGTGTCAAAGGCCTTATAGAAGTCCATATAATTGACATCTGTAGCTCAGCTCTCCCCTTCTCCACAGATGGAGTCACTTCACCATAAAAGGCTGCAAGATTGGTGAAGCCATGCTTGCTGTCTCAAATCACCTACTTGTCCTCCATGTGCCTTAATATGTCTTCTAGGAGGATCTGTTCCATGATGATTCCAGGCACAGAAGAGGGGCTGACAAGTCAGTAGTTCCCAGGCTTCTCCTTTCTACCCTTTTTTAAAATAAGTGCAATGTTTCCCTTTCTCCAGTCACTGGGGACTTCACCTGACTGCCATGACTTTTTAAATATCACGAAAAGTGTCTTGGCAATGAGATTAGACAATTACCTCAGGACTCTGGAATGCATTTTGTCAGGTCTCATTTTGCTAGACCACAATTTGGCTACTTCAGACATTGTTGAAGTGTGGTTTACTTTCTTAGTTTGGAGATCAAAATAACTAATGACAGCTCAAGAAAAAAATACTCCTCAAAGCTTCTAGAATACATTTTTTCTGCCATTAAACAAAGACATGGGCAAAAAAACAAATGAAAGAATCTCTACAGAATCTAAGCCAGCGTAAACTTAGAAGAACTAGGTAGACCTCTAACAAATTTTCAATATCTAGGATTTTTTTCCACAGAAATCCTTAGCTCTGTTTTATATAGCTGAAAGCAAGTTTTATGTGTCATATCTAAGTGCCACAGTCTCTTGTTTAAAGGCACTGGTAAAATGTATTTTTTTTACTGACACGGATAAACTGGGCAAGAGATTCAATCTAACAAGAAGGGCTCTTTGCCAGGAAGCTTGCAGACGGATGCCTGTCAACAAACAGCTCACTCTGTCCAGACTCAGAAAGCCAGGGTTCACGAAAATCAGCAGGGTGAGAAACCGTTCCGCTGCCTGGCAAATCCTTCACCCAGAGAGAAACAGTCCCTGTGTATATGTACAGGAGGTCCTATTGTACTCTGACATACAGCAGCGGAAACCTAGAGCCCCCAAGCTTCTAGGGCACCCAGGCTATGCACACAGTTGGTGTCTGAGAGCAGGCTGGGGCATAGTGCTGCTACAGATGCGTGGGGTTTTTTCCTGGCTGAAGCCAAGATACTGCTTGAGAGGAAGCTCCACTTCCACTTCTCCTGCCCAGCTCAGACAGGTGTGAGATGGTGCTGGCCTTCCAGCCATTAGTACTTTGCTCGGGCTTTCCCTGAAACACACCCCTGCTGCTTACAAGCCCCCTCTGGCACAGTGATGGTGTGCTGTGCCTTGGTTTGTGCGCTGGTAGACCATGGTTTGACATGAACCTGGCCTAAGTGTCCCTCTGTGTGCTCTCAGCCACTTGGGAGGTGCACGGAGCATGAAATCCCCATCCAGGAGGGACGACAGGAACTGCAGCAGTTACAAGCAAATGCTGCGGAGATTGTAGAAGGTGGTTGCTGATATGATGAGTGCTGTGGCCTGGATGCACGTTTTGAAGCAAGGGATGCAGAGCTTCCACCTGCCCGGGCAGCAGCAGAGGCCTGTAGGCACCTGCCAAAAAAGGGGGTTCACTCTCTTGCTGCAGCAGGAGCCTTAGCTTCTGGAAACACTGGATGCTGCTGTAAGTGGAAATGTAAAGCAGAGGGGTGTAAGAGAAGAGTAGGATGTCTCTGTTCCTATTTACTCTCTTTTAATCTCAGAAGCACATTTTGACTTGCCCACTGATCTGGTTTGAGCTAAAGTAAAATCAGTTTTCAAACATCAGCAAAGCCTTGTCTAAGTAACTTCAATTTCTGAAAAAAAGCTTAATGCTTTTCAGACAGTGTTTCTCTCTAGAAGTGATAACTACACTTTTATGTGGAAATGTCCCTGGTTGACCCTGGAAGAAAGTGGGAGTTTAGAGGGGACACACTTCCTGTGCTTTATTCAGTTGCTTATTGACATGGAGTCCAGGGTTCTGTTTTTGTAGAGCACAGTGCCGAAAGCTTGGATGGCTACTTTACTGTTTGTTAGTTTCTGAAGAAAAAGATGGATTTATAATTAATCACTCCAGGTGATAAACTCATGTGTGTTCATGTACCCAGCCTGTGTATATGTTTTATAGTCTTTCATTTTTCTACCCACAAAACCAAGCAGACTGCCCCATACTTTGTGTATTTAGAGCTGCAAAGGTTATTTATCCCATTTTTTCAAAACTACTGAAAAGGACCACATGCAAAACAGATAAGATCTCCAACCTCCCATTCAGTCAATTACCACAAACAAAGCAGTATTCCCCATTTAATAGGGAGGAATTACAAGTACAATACTTGAATTCATAACCAGTATTTGTGTTTTCATTTCCTGTCTGGTTACAGTTGCCACCGCAGAGAGATGATGTGCAAGGGCTCCAGGTGGGTTCTTCCAGCCCTCCTGTGCAATCTTAGCAAAATCACGGGTACAGCTGCCGGCTGCAAGAAGAAGGGCGTGAATGAGCACCTCCTTGAATTGGCTATCCAGGGTCTGCCAGACTATTTTCCCTGTAAAGACAGTGTGAGAAGCACCTAACTCCCTTGGGCATGCATGGCCTCCACTTCTGACTCCTCAACAAGTGGCTGTCCATCCCCAGTAGATGTTTCAGAGCAGGGTCCCCAAGCCCCAGCTTGCTACAGCACGCAAGGCAAGTTGTTGCTGACTGAAGAGCAACCAGGAGTGAGACTTAAGGCTGAGCAGTGTTAAGTCTCCCACGGCTGCAGGATCATTTTTTCATTTGCACATTAATCCGGTGCCCAAACGTCATTGAAGTAAGAGCTGACTGCTCACCAAGGAAAGGTGAGCTAGGAGTCAAGGTGGACCCACACGCAGGCAGTGCCCTCACCAACAGGGCACAGCAAAATGTTGGTAACAGGATTTGTCACTAGTCCCAGAGAAGATAAGTGTTCAATTAAGCCCAGAATCTGTTTAGGGGGTGCAGCCACAGGGGATGGAGCAGGAGATGGGACTGTAGACAAACTACAACAATACCCAGAAAGGGTTTACATGCAGGAGAAAAGATGTCTGCAGCATGGGGCTGACCTGCCTTTAGGAGACAGAGAGTGGACTGAAGACCTGAGCTGAAATGGGGTTCACGCAGGAAGGATCTGTGAAAGCCTCAGGTAAGGCTTAAGACTCATGAGTCCCTTTTTGTGCAGGGTATCATGACACTTTGCAGAGATGTGTTTAAAGGTGACTTACTGGGGGCTGTTAGGGGTCACAGGTCCCCTAGCCAGACGAAATACAGCTGTGTGCTTCAACTTGCTTTATAAAATAAAATCCAATCCCTAAAATTGAATAATCCAGCCTCCCATTCATCACAGCTAAGACACTCATTTAGATAAGAGACACGTTTGCTGAGAATTTTACTCCACTACAACACTGCCACCTCTTGTTCACCTGCAGATCTTATTTTGCCCGGCTCTGGCCTGTGGTGGCTCCACCAGCAGCACAAAAGCACAAACTCCCCACTACTTCTATTAAATTGAAACCTTACAAGGAACAGCAACAGGGTGGGTGCAACATCATGTACTCCCACGCAAACAGGTAGAAAGCCTGAACATATCCACAGACATATCAGTTTTGACTGTATGTTAACTGTTTTCTCCGGTAACTAAAACAATAAGGTACTGAAAGTGGGGAGTGTGAGAGGGTGTTGAGTTTCTAACTTGGTCGTTTCTGGGAAAAGGTTCAGCGTGCCCTGGAAGTAGGTGGACCAGAATAAGGTGGTTCACACTCTGTGCTCACAGGTACAAAATGGGGAAAGCCCACTGAAAGAGACAAATGGCAAATTCCAGCTGGGCCTCTTTGTCCCACTGCTTGCCATTCAACTAAGTTGGGGCTAGAGTACTGACAGAGATGGGGTTTCTGCATGGGCTCCTTGATTTCTAGCAATATATTTAATGTGTTTTCCCTCAGGCAGATTTAGAGATCAGTAATAAATAAAACCTTAAATTAACACTTTTTGCTATAGGTTTTTTTTTTCATTATGTCTCTTTGTGTTTCAGTCATGGTGTGTACAGTAATTGAGAAGGGATGTAACGCATTTAGTCAGACCCAGGTGCCTGTGAGATGCCCAAGGAGCTGATGAGGAGCCCAGGCACAAAGCAGTGTTCCCCTGGTCAGTGAGACCAGCAGAAGCTGCTGGTCAACTCGCCATGAAGAAAGAAGGGCCCTGACAGCCAGACTGTTGGGAGTAGTTTTCTCTTCACATTTCTTTACTGCTGCAATATCCAATCAAAAACAAAATTACAATCTTGAAATGGAGTTGCCGACAGGCAAGCAGATTTATCATGGTTAAGTCCTAATGGGCTGACATTTGATACAGCCCAGTTTTTTACTTCATGCTCAATGAAAAGATTATTTCTAAACCATAGGTTTGAGTCTAAATTTCTTACAGCCCTTTCTGCTGTATAAACCCAAGATGTGGTACTTATTCCAAGTACTCAGCTAAGGGCTGTGTAAGGCTCATCCTTGAAGTATTACAATGTTCCCTGCCCGACTAACTGGTGTAAACTAAGACAGTCTCACTTTCTCTTCTCCTGGGTGCCCCAATCTAGACACAGGGTTCCACTAGTTTTTCTCCAGACTATAGATTCAACAGACAAACAGGACAGTCCAAGAAGGGTCTCTTCTTGAATAGCTTTTCCATGAAAGCTCAGAACCTTGGAAACAGGCATTTGTTCTCTCGACAACATGTTCTGGGAGACTGTAGCACTTTTTCCTGTCTGCAAAGTATCCACCTAACCCTAACCCTAACCCTAATCCTAACTGTAAACTGAACCATAACCCTAACCATATCGCTAACCCTAACACTAAACTCTAATTCTAACCTTAACCCTAGTCCTAACCCTAAACCTTACCATAACACTAACTCTTACCCTAAACCTAATCCCTATCCCTAAACCTAATCCTAACCTTAACACTAATGCTAAATCCTAAACCTAACCCTAAAACTAACCACAAACCTAACCTTAACCCTAACCCTAACTCTAAATCCTAACCTTAACTGTTATCCTAACTCTAAATCTGAACCGTAACACTAACCCTAACCCTAAACATAACCCCAAAACTAACACTAACCCTAAACCTAACCCTAGCCCTAAACCTAAACCTAACCCTAGCCCTAAACCTAAACCTAACCCAAACTGTCATCCTAACATTAAACCTGACCCTAACCCTAACCCTAATCCAACCCTAACGCGAAACCTAGCCCTAACCCTAACCCAAACTGTCCTCCTACTCTAACGCTAACCCTAACACTAATCCTAACCCAACCTTAATCCTAACCCTACACCTAACCCTAACCATAAATACTTACCATAACCCTAACCACTAATCCTAACCCTAACCGTAAATCCTAATCCTTACCCTAAACCCTAACCCTAACCCTAAACCTAACCCTAACCCTAACCCTAACCCAGCAATCTGTCTCATCACTGGACTTGTGGTCTGGATCAATTCCCACAGAGAATCAGGTAGGAGATTACTCTGCCCCCTCTCTCTCTCTTTGGTGAGCAAAAAAGAGACATCTGCAGAACTCAGACCTTTTGCAAAGATGTGAAGCCGAGACTGTTAACGAGGCCATGTTAAGTTCCTCTTGAGCTGCATAGTTCTCAGCTGTGTGGTAGGACCCAGCTCTCTGACATGGGCAAAGAGAGCCAACCCCCTGATACATGGGGCTAGTCCTCCCCTGGGCATTTCCCTGTGTTGAACTGCATGGTTGACTTTCAACTGTCATCCACATTGTTAACGGGGATGTTAAATAGTATTGACAGCAGTGTTAACCCTGGGATACACACTGACAATTGGCCTCCAGCTGCCCTTCTCCCACAGCACCTGTGGATGCAGCCTGCAGGAGCAGCTGCTGTATTACAGGATGCCCCCAGACTGACAGAGCTAGACCCATCCCGTCCCACAGAGAGGGAGCAGGGCAGGCCACAGGTCATTAGGCACCTCCCAGGGATGGAAATGGGCCAAGGCGAGGCTGGCACATCGGCCCACAGGTCCCATGGCTGAGCAGGACACGGCAGTGGGAAGCTGGACTGGCATCCTTTGGCATTAGTGGAGAACGGGCTAAGGGCTCCAGGCAGGGCTCGAACTAGGTCCTGGTCAATGGACAGGGTGGGGAGAAGACCTGCTTGGGCATGAATGGCCCTTGAATCACAAGGTTGCCCTTGGGGACATTACAACCTCCTGTTGGAAGGAGACTGGAGAATCCAAGATGTATAGGCACTCCTCTGCTTCTAAAATGTCATGAGAGACTTTGTCCAAATCCCTCAAAAGGAAAACTGAAACCAAGACACCTCCCAAATCAAAACCAGTGTCATATTACCTCATTGATTTTAGGAGTAAAAAATGTGCAAATGCCAACTCTATCCTGATGCTTATGGCACAAGTTCCCCTCTTTACTTGCTTTTTTCAAGATGTACAACAGAAATAACTGTAATGTAATGTAAAGTAGTCATGAGTACAAACAGAGAGATAAGAGCCCTCAGACTCATGCGTACATTCTTGCAGAGAGTATTCATATAATGACAGCAACATGCAAGTGAACCATAAATCCTAGTTTTCTTAAGTAAGGTTTAGATTTTTAATTTTTGTCTTTATTTAAACCACATTTATAATTTTGAGCACTGTGATCAGGCAAAACAAAACAAGAACTATAAAACTAACACACAAGCTGAAATATTCTTGGTGTATTTTAGTCCATTATTTCATGTTTCAGTTCAATGTTATGTAAGTAAGTCTTCAGTAAAAATGTTAGATGTTGAGATGATCTACACTGGGCCCAGTTTGCTGAGATGGCTGTGGTTCCTGCGGCTCGACTAAATTTTGAAGAGACCACAAAGTTGGCCTACATTCTCCATGCCTGAAAGCATCCAGCACCTAAAAATAAGTCCTTTTCATTGTAGAGGAGGGGGATGGGGTGGGGAGGGGAAGCAAACCCAGATGCTACAAAAATTATTTAATTATTCCACAAGAAATCAAGAGTAAATGTGTCTACAGTGTCTCTGGGAAACATCATAAAGACATCCAGAAGCACAGTTACCAATTCACAAAACCTAACACACACATCCAGCCCTTTGAATGCACAATCACACATCCTTCCCGCAGGCCAACTACCCACGACCACAAAAAATGAATTAATGGCTGGTCCCCACCTCCGCCAGGAAAATCCCACTGCTCCATCCTTGTTCACTTCATATCTCTTTCTCTTTGTAAATTTGTCTCTGAAGAGTGTTCCCACCATTTGCTCCTGCCATACTTTAAAACTTCTGCCCCCGCCAAAACACACAGCCCCCCCGGATTGGTACTACCCTGCTCGTGCACAGCATCCCCCAGCCCTGTGGTCCCATCCACTCCAACAGCCTTCATGCTCTCTCGGGATGTTTCCAGCTGCCATTTATTTCCTCCATCTCTGGGCTAAGAAGAGTTGTTCTTTGTACAGGAAGAAAGCGAACAAACCCCAACAGCAACAAACCCACCAAAAATAATAGTAATAATGGTAATCACAAAATCATAGAATGGTTTGGTTTGGAAAGGACCTTAAGGATGATCTAGTTCTACCCTCCTTGCCATGGGCAGGGACACCTCCGACCAGACCAGACCACTGGAGACCCTATCCAGCTTGCCCTTGAACACTTCCAGGGAGGGGCCATCCACAGCTTCTCTGGGCAATCTGTGTCAATAAAACCTGTGTTAATAAAATGAAAAGTGGCATTTTTCTTTGTGCACTCGGTCTCTCTGTATCTGTTTCAGCCAGGCTTGCTCATGTGCTCTTACTCTTCAGAAGTAAAGCAAATGCCTGACAGAAATCTCTTCTTTCCGCACAAGTCCCTCTAGGTTTTCACCTGAATTTTGGCTCTCTTCAGCACCAAATAGGAAGTCTGTTTAGAGGAGTGCTTTCCCTCCATGTCTGCTTTGTTGCAAGCAGCATCTCATGTCTTTGCTGGTAGAAATAAGAGCTGATTCTGCCACAGACTCCCACAGATGAATTGTGACCCAGGGAGAAGCAGAAAGTTCCTTCAGCAGTTCCTCTTTTATGGGAATAAAATGCAAACAAGCAGAGATGATCCAGCATGTGATTGTTGCCCCCTCCCCACCCCCCAGCATTGCCTTCCCAGACTGGTCCCTGAAGCTGAAATGAGCCTTGCCCTCTCCCGGGGGAAAACCTAAGCTCCGAAGTGTCTATGCTCATAACAGATCCTCAGGGTACCTGTGGAGCAGGGAGCAGCCATCAGCCAAGCCAGCACCAAAAGACACAAACCTCAGTTTTCAGCCCTGTTGTGACCTGGTTGACTGCCTGAGTAAGGCACACAGTGATGCAGGTGGTTGCAGTAATTTTGGAGTAGCCTTCAGCCTCTCCCTTCGATTGTCAGGGATTGTGGTGTGTGCAATTAAAGCTTCTTCCAAAACACCATCATCGGAACAGAGACTTTATTAACAGAGACAAATAAAGGATTAAACACGCCATGAGCTTGCTGAAACACACAGAGTGCCTGTGGAGGACAGACGCGTTTATATACATCAGTTCATTGTAGAAACGTGAACAATTTGGTCTCAATGAGTAGGATATCCCCTAGTAGATTGCAATGCATCCAGACAGTTTTCTCTCCGTGGTGGCTCCGATTTCCCCCAGACCCCACGCCAGCTAGGCCAGTGCCAGACCCCTGCACACCAGTGCCTCATGCGGGACTTTCTCTGGCACAGGGTACACTCAGTTGGGCTCAGCCTGGAACTGGGGGTGGAGGGGAACCCCTCTGGGGTGCGCTGGTTTGGGCCCCCTCAGCCGCGGGGCGAGGAAAAGGGAATCAGGGTGGTTCCAACACACCCACCTCCACCCCCCACAGCCACCCGGGGGATCCCCTTGCCCCAGCCCCCCCATCCGGCAGCGATGGATGCTCTCTGCTTCGGGAAGGAGCCCGGCACCCGCGGGCACGGTCCCGCTCTGCACCGGTGCAGCTCCCGCTACCGGCACCTCGGCGTGGCAAGGCACGGGCTGGGTTTTAACTGGATAGACAAAATCAGACGGGGCCCGGGGGGGGGGGGGGGGGGAGGGGCTGGGCGCGGGGAGGTGGTGGTGGTGGAGGAGAAAGGGGGAAGAGAGAGAGAGAAAAAAAACAGCTCCACGGATGTGGGGTGTTTCACGAGGGGGTTTCTCGCTGCGTTCCTCGGGGAGACGAGCCGCGGGCCGGCACCTCGGAGGGCGCGTGGGTGCCCGCGCTCCTGGCGGCTCGTCCCGGGGCGCTCCCGCTCAGAGGCACTTGAGGAGGAAGGAATTGCATGAAGTTCCCCGGGGGCAGTCGCAGAGCTTCCCGATGCGGGCCCCCTTCCTCACGGCGCACTGCTCCCCGGCGTCGCACTGCGGGCAGCGGCAGGCGGTGAGGGGGGCTGCCCGGTCCCATCCGTTGCCGTCCCGTCCCGCCCCGCCCCGTCCACCGACACTCACCATGGGCACCTGCCCGAACTTCTTCTCGTAGTGCGGGACCCGCTTGCTCTTCAGCTTCTCCAGCACCTCCTGCAGCGCCTCGATCTGCCGAGAGACCCCACCCCGTCAGGCCGCGCCCGGCCGGCCGACACCCCCCGCCCCGGCCCCGGCTCCCCGCCCCACCAGCTCCTTCTCCCGGGAGGCGCCGCCGCCGCCCGGGGCCCCGAGGTCGCGGCGCGGGGGGACCGGTCCCTGCCCGCGGGCGCCCAGCAGCAGCGCGGCCGCCACGGCACAGAGCGCCAGAGCTCGGCAGCTGTCCATGGTGCTGCCGCCCCGCTGCCGCGCCGCCGCCGCCGCCTTTATAGCGCCGCGCCCGCCCCGACGTGCGTCAGCGCCCCCCGCCGCTCGGCTCGGCTCCGCTCCGCTCGGCTCCACTAGGCTCGGCTCGGCTAAATCCAGCTCCGCTCTGCTGGGCTAGCTCGGCTCGGCTTGTCTTGGCGCGACTTAGCCTTGCTTGGCTTGGCTCAAATCAACCTGGCTCAGCTCATCTTGCCTTGGCTCGACTTGGCCTGGCTCAACTCGGCTCAGCACCCCGTATCTCCCATATTTTTGCCCCAAAGCCAGCTGCCTCGGCAAAAGTTAAGGAAAAGCATGCTGTGATGGGAGAGATAGCCAGGATAGGAGGATCAAACTGAAGGAGTCAAGGATGAGGAAAGATGAAGATGGTGAGCAACCAGCTTTTGAGGATGGGATGCTTGATGGAGGGCAGGTGGGACCGCCAACAAGGTGAGAAGTCTCAGGGCCATGAGCGAAAGGTAAAAAACAGCATCAAAAGGCTGAGGATAAAAGTAATTGCTGGCACTTGAAGCAAAACAGTGAAAAGGTGCTTGAGGGCAAATACCATGTTGCTGAGCAAGTGTTCAGTGAGCATCATCCATCCTGTTTGTGAAATGAGGCCACCTCCTTTTGGGGAGATCAAAACAGGAGGGATTTGGGTCAGTGCACTTATCTCCATTAAGACCTTCCTGATTACGCTGGGCTCTGCCAGGCTGGTGGCCTCATGTTCATCAACACCATGGCTGAAAAGCTCCCTGGCAAGTCCAAACCTGCCCAAGCCTCATGGTTAAGGTGGGAGCAGGAGGAAGATACGGAGCAGCTTCCCCATTAAGAAAAGCAGTGGCGTGGCAAGGAGAGCATGCAAGATGAGAGGCACTGCTCAGCCCTCTCCAGGCTCACACCTCTAGGCCAAGACTAGGGCAAAACTCGGGGTGGGGGAATTGTGGAGAGTGGAACTGAGCAGCAGCTTTGCTGGCATGAGACATTTTGCCTCCTGGCATGATGGGTATGGGGACAAGGAGGCAGCAAGCGGCATCTGCCTGCAAGGAGGCTCCACTGCCAGCTCCCAGCTCTGTAGTGGCACAGGGATGTTCCTGCCCTACAGCTAGTGGCAGCAGGAGCTGTGCTAGGTCTTTCTAGGTGGACAGAGAATCATCTGGAGAAGGTGAGATTTGGAAAGCCTTGTCAACAAACTCTCCTAGTTCGTCATTTGTAGAGGAGCTAGGAAAAAAAAAAAAAAAGAAAATTAAACAGGCCCAGGGACATATTTTTTTCCAAACAGGAAGGCAGTCTTTAAAAGGACCAAGAGGAGTGTGGGTTAACAAGTAGCAGCACAATTTTTGAGGCAATAAAAAGACTTCAGTGTCTCTGACTAGCATGTTGCTTGCCTCCAGAGCTGTATGTTCACCTCTTGCAGTTACCTCCTCCCACATGCTCCTAACGATCATCGCATTCAGCAAAGGTTTCATTTGTAATTGCTGTTCACAGTAGGGATCCTCTGTCTGCTTGCATGAATCCTCCAGTTTCCCTTTTGCCACAGGGAAGGCTGAGATGTCAGACATCAGGCTGACAGTGAACCACTCAGTGAATCCTACCTCCCAGGCTGGAGGAAAAATCCTTCCTCCAGGCTGGAGGAAATGATGGGCTTGCCAGAGGAAAAGTTTCTTAAAGTAGAGAAATTACACAGACTGAGAAAAATGCAACACTTCATATAGAAAGGCAGATATATGGCCTATTCAACTTTGAAAGCAGCGTCTGCGAAGCCTCACCAAGAATTGCAGCCATATTTTATAGTATGAGGATTACTCATGCAGAGTTGAAAACACGAGAGAGATGCTTAGAAAACATTACAGGTTTCTTTCCAACTTGCACTTCAAATAAAAATCTGAACTTGTTAGTTGCCCCAGTAAATTTATTGTGGAATGTTGAGGCAATTACAAATTTTGTTTCCAAAAGTTGTATCTGTCTTGTTGTAGACACCCACAGAACTGTACATTTCTCTGTCTGTTACTGTCTGTACCACACTGTCTCTGCAAATGTCACTGTACTCTGCTCCCTATGCAGCTGTTCTTGTAGACTTTTGTCTCCAGCACCAGGGAGTGAAAAAACTCATAGGGCACAGGATAGCTGAATATTAAATGTGTGTCAGAAGCTATCATGTTAAGGAGCAGAACAGGGCCAAGATATAAAACTGCAAAATCAGATTACAGTTACAAAAAGGCAGGCACTTCTTGACAGCATTGGTAGCTGGTCACAAGACAACTGGCTGTGAAATTAGGGGAGTCTGTGGCACTGCAGAGCTCAGACCCAGATAATCGATGTGAAATGCCATTAGACCTCAGAGATGTACAGCTCTGTTGTATCTATGCATTAATTCAAGCTTCTCAAAGTTACCTTGCTTTCTCCACATGAATGTTATTGCAGATGAGGTACAAACAGGATACAGCTAATATTCATTAACAGCTGCATATCAAATGGATAATTTTTGATGTCGCACATGGTATATGCTTTTCATAATCACACTCTTCCATCATGATAAATTGAATGTTATTCTAAAAGAAGGAAAATAACGGAGGATTCTGTTGATGCTAGTGTCAAAATAATGGAACATCCATTAAGCAGTTGTGATGCATTTATGTTTTTGAGTTTTGGCTTGACGTAGACACAGGGTTGGATGGATTTTATGACTACTAGACCATAGAGATTAGTGTGAAGTATTTGTTCAAGTGCTCTACTGAATCAGAGCCATGAAAGTGGACATCTGGCTTTAAGAAGATGCTTTAAGGCTTTGCTGGAAAGCAGCAGGCTTTTGTAAGTGCTTTGTTGAATTGTCTTAATTTATAAACCTCAGTTAAAAAAAAAGTTAATATAATATACCATCATTGGTTTTCTGAATCAAGACATGTCTTCTGCTGAGATCTGGAACAGCGAGGAAAATCTAAGATAAATTAAGGTTCTGCCACATTTGAAGCAATAATAGAGTCCAGAGGCAGACTTGAAAGATAACATCTGCTTCAGCAGGAGATATCAATTCATCCTGATGAGTAACAGATTGGAAAAATGCCATCTAATAAAAGATGGGTTCTCACAAGAACAACACATACACAGGTGCCAGCACAAACATTGAGGCTGTGAACACCCCATTAAACTAACCCCAAAATGGGTGGAAGAGGGTTGGGAACAGGCATCCAGTGGCTTCCCAGAAATTGCATTTATATCTTCTCAGTTTCTGCAGGAAGAGCTACTGCAAAGGCTGTTCACTAGCCACATCTCATTACAGTGTTGGAAGTAGGCACACAAGCCTCAAAAAGATTGTGCACCACAGCCTCTGCCCTTGTCAGTTGTTGTACAAACTAAGAGTGATTTTGGTTGGTGACCACATAGTATCTCTCAACGGTTCCAAGCACCTTCCTATTTGCCATAAGACTAAAAAAGGAAAATGGCAACGGATAAGTTATTATGACCCATCCTGAATTCACCACCTTAGGTCAGGCAATTTGAGAAGCACCCTTGGCTACTGTAACAGTCGCATGGGATATGACAAATGGCTTGGCCATCTCACTCACAGATTTCTACTCTTTCCAATTCCTCTGACAGAGGCATTTGAAAACACCCTGAAGGTCACAGTATCGGCCTCTTAAATTCCTTACACTCTAATGTTTACCTCTCTCAGACAGATCATGTACAGACGTCACAGAGAGCTAGGTAACATCTTGGCTTTCCCACTGCTTTGAGGTGGGAGGAAGGCATAAAGCTGAGAGCAAACCCAAAGGTGAGACCAAATGGGAGCAGAAAGGCCACCTTGAATCCTAGAGCACTGAGTTCAAGATCCCAGGCTACTACAGCTTGTGCACTGGATATGGCAAAGTAATTTCCCTTGTTTCTCAACTTCAATCTGAAAAATAACAGTGTAATCCTAAGTATCATCCTTTTCAGTAAGTACAGAGATTAACAGTTGTAAGCTGCTCCAATATCACAGTGAATAGATGACATACATTGGAGACAGTGAGGACAAATCTTGAAATAATTACTCGCAGCTCTTATGTTGCCTCTGCCATTAGAATCTCATGCCTTTGCAATGGCTCCCTTTTATATGGGTTTATTTAATGTTTCCTTTCACTAAACATCCAAAAGAGATCCTACTGGTAGAGCAAGGGCAATAGTAAGTAAGAATGACTATGTAATGGAGTCCATATTAAATAAACCTAAATAAAAGGTAGCTGCCACTGCAAGGGCATAAGATTCCTGATGGCAGAGGCAACATAAGAGCTGCGGGTGACTATTTTAAGACAGGATAAATGTATCTACCAACATCACCAAACATGGCACGGGCATAGGCTCCAGCTCCTCACTCCTGGAGAGTCCCCAGACAACAAGGCTTTTCAGCAGACCTCTGGGTGGCAAGAGGCAATCTCTGCCATCAGATTGCTATCACACAAAACGTATATTGCATACAGTCAGTGCCACAAATGATGCACGGCACAAATACAGCACGTCAACCTGCAAAAAGTCTGCCATGCAGTGGGGAAGTGATATTCATTAGTGATTCCTTGAATCGCTCGTCTGCAGTGAAGGTCCTGCTCTATAACCTCTCCTAACAAGAATGTGCTGATAGGATGCTAAGCCCATGCTGATGAAATTAATTTGTTTAACAAGTTCCCAAAGGTAAGTATTATTAAAGGCAGAAGATTCTTGTTTATTCAGAGACATGTTTTGACTTGGCTTGCGTGTTTGATTAGAAGAAGTTTGGATAGCCATAAATAACTGCTCTTTCAGACGTAACAAATGATAGGGAGTTATCATTCTCAGAAGCATGAATCCTCCTAAATGTAGCTACTTTCATTATTTGCATTCCAGGATTATGCACCACTGTCTCCAGCACAGAATGCTTTCATTACCAGTCTCATTAAAAAACACATCAAAAGCAAAAATATTACTCTGAAGTGAGAGATTTTCTTAGTAGAAAAATGGCAGTACTTATGGCTTTGGGACTAACAGAACAGGCAAAGTGACCCCCATAATACAGAGCATGAAGACAACAGCTCCCTGAACTGATTGGTCAACTGTAATAGGAGAAAATGTGGAGTGTTCCTTCTTATTGGAAGCCATTAAGAGCAATCCTCTCAGGGTCTGAAACCCTTTGTTCTCCCTGGCTGTGTTTATACATACATATTTAAAACTAGAGTATTTTTAAAGGAATTTTGAAAGTCCAACAACCATACAATAAGACAATCATTAAGGTTGGAGAAGACCTCTAAGATCATGTAGTCCAACTGACACCTCCACGCCTACTAAACCATGTCCCTAAGCACCATATCTACATGTCTTTTAAGCACCTCCAGGGATGGAGACTCAACCACTTCCCTGGGCAGCCTGTTCCGATGCTTGATAACCCTTTCAGTAAAGAAATATTCCCTAATATTCAAGTCTAAACCTGCCCTGGCACAACTTGAAGCCATTTTTCATCTTGTCCTGTCGCTTGTTACTTGGGAAAAGAGTCCAGCCCCCACCTTGCTGTAGTTTTACAATGAAGAAATCCCAGGGCCATGCCCAACATGTTTACAAATGTAGTCAGACAAGAACAAGCACCAGTGGCACAAAAGCACAGCTCTGTTCCAGTTGTCATTTACTGCAGTATTTTAAACTATTATTCTCTGCTAAACATAAATTCAATGTACTAGGAACATGCACGTGAGCACAACAGTGTAATTATATGTGTGCAGACCTACAAAAGTAATCTTTCTAGTGGTGCCAAACACACCAGGTTTTGGATAGATTTCTTTTCATTAAAGTGAGAGAGAATACTGTTCCTGTAGTGCAATGTAGAGGTGTACCTGAGACCCCACACTCAACATATGCTGAGCTGCCTGTTTTCTGCATTGGAAAATCCCCATTCCAATGAATTATTTCATTTTCACTTTTGTATCTGCTTGAGACAGTAGCTAGCTGACCTTCCTTCCCCCTCCTGGATCCAAGGGGAACTCCTCTGCCACACAAGTCCAGAAGACTACAGCCACAGTGGTATCCAGGATGATTACTGCTACTAGCAATCTTTCTTCTCCCTTCAGGTTGGTACAGGATAGGACCTCCATACATGTACATTAACTTTTTTTGAATTTGATTCTCAGTCAAGACTACTTCTGCCAATGACTATCTGTGCAGTTGTAGGGCAAAGCCAGACAAAATCACCTTCCTAGACCCAGCTCGTGCAGTATTTGCCTCTTTATTCTAGACACACTACATGCCAAGCATTTAGTTTCTACAAAGGTGCTATATTTCTAAAAAGAATAAATGAAACAACAGATACTGAATTCTTGAAAAACATTACACTGCAATGAACTGCAATAAATCAATAAGATTAACCAAAGCACTCCAGCATCTCAATAGGCCTAAAGTCAGTGGGATTCAGGCATGTGTCATGGGTGAAGCATTGATCCATGGGGGTAGAATGCTCCATCTTTGTGAAACTAAAATTGCCAGAAGGATCACACATCAAGATGTTGAAATACATTTGTGGCCAACCCCTATCATCAGCAGAGCTCTCAGCAACATGCAGCTCCCATGGATATCAGCACACACTCCCCAGCTCTTCCAGAAAACACCATGCACCCATCAGGTTCTCTTGTTATTTTGACTTCAGGGAACCATACAAAAAACTAATGTTTTCTGGATAAGAACCAGAGAAAGGTCCAGATGTCAGCTGCTGCGTGAGATCTATAGTGTCACGCTGTGTTGAGCTCTCTGGTTGCCCTTACAGCACCTCCTTTTTGCAAAAATTGTTTACTATTGAATGTGGATATTTTTTTGTTTGATTGCAAAAATATTTTCCACTTTCAGGAGACACACAAAGAATTAAAAGAAAAAAAGGAGCCGTTAAGCACCAGATACACAGCCTGCTTTGCAGATTTTTTAATATGAGATGGTATGAATGGCTTCTTGTCAAACATTAAACATAATGTTGAAATTGCAGTTTATTGATGTAGTGCAGTGTTACACAAGCACTGTGACTGATCTCAAATTACTACCAGAACATTGAGGCACTATGTGATGATTACTTAGTGAAAATAAATAATTACAACATTTTCATTAAAAATAGCACGGTACAAATCTTTATTTTTTTAATCACTTCAACATTGTAGTTAGTTTGCTCTCCAACTCCAATTAAAATACACAGAAGTAATTCTGAAGAGCGTACATTTGAGTTTACATCCTAAAAACCCCAAATTCTGTCTTCTTCGTAGGTGCATTTAATGCTGCGCTGAGACTGAGGCCCAAAACCAGTCTTGTGTCAGCTGGATCAATAATTCCATCATCCCATAACCTAGAGGAAAAAACCCCCCATAATAATTAAAGGACATGAAAATGTGCAGCAGATAGATTTTAAAGCACATGAAACTGGACATAGTTATACTAAAGGAAGTAGACTGAAGAGCTACATTTCACTTCAAGCCATGGAGTTAATTCACCTTGGCCATCATTGCAACAGACTGGTGAGTATTACTCTGTGGAATCACCTTCTAAAACAAAGTACGATTTTTTTGATTCATGAAGAATATTAGGCATACATATTTTAAATGACATTCTTCCTACTTATTTTTAGTATGAAGTCAACAACTTAGAGAAAAAAGACTCTTTGGTTTTTAATATTCACATGGAAAATGACCTCTTGTCAATGACCTATCTTCTTCTATTAAGAATGACTGTATTTTGAGGACTATGTCACATCATTATTTATATTACTCAGACTAGTCCAACTGCCAGCTTAGGATGACACGTGTTTATTCTTTCACCAGTAAAAGAAGCAGAGTAAATACGAAGCATTTCCAGTATTCTTTACATTCTTTTTTCTGAAGTCCATTTCTAAACAACTGTAAGGTAATACCTCCCTGAACCCAGCCCTGAAGGCAATTAAATTATGAACGAGCAATTACCAGATTACCAAGTCCCTAAAATCACAAACACTTGTAGTCTCTTTGATATTAACCAAAAATTAAAGTACTTGTGGCATCAGTTCTCAATGACAGCTCCATTCTACCCAAAATTAAATCCAAGTCAAACCTCCTAGGAGGTCACAAAACTGTAAATATTTCAAAACTACTGCCTCCCCAGCAAGCTATTTAAACAAGTTAATACTCCGCCCATTGCAACCCAGTCTTGCTTAAACAAGCATGAGTTTTCATCAGGGTCTGCAAAACAGATGCACAGTATCTTTGGTTAAGAGAATGATGTTCCTCCTCCATCCCATCTTTCCCTTGGGAGACTTATTTTGCTTTTTTTTTTTAAATTACTTCAGTGCTGGCTAATGTTTAATTCTTTGTCTGTGAAAATTCAAAAATACAAGAAAGAGTCATGAAAAGCGAGCTAAGACTGACTCTACCAAGAGAAAGCATAGCCATTCCTTTCTAACTGAAGTTTCCAGCTGTAAATTTCCAGCTACAAATTTCTATTGCTTGAAGATTAATTGAAAAAAATCTATTAGCGAGGAAACAATGTATTTTGTGCTCTGGTCTCAATACTAAATGTGCTAACCTCACCCCCAAAAGAAAGAGTTTTGCCATTTGCTATGAAAGTAACATTGATCAAATCAAATAAAAATATTAAGAGACTGACTATGTATTCTTTTTATTTCACAACGAATACATGTATCTATCCTAGGATGCATAACGTGGAATTGTAATAAAGGACACCTGTAACAGGATGAAGCATGAAGGTTCAGACTGAGTTTAGCAGCCTGCTCTCCAACCAGCAGAAAGAAGAAAAAAGATATCCAAATCAGAAAGCAGGTTACTATAAATTTATCTTATCATGGTGAAGCTCCGTAGGTGGAGGAAACTGTTACTCTAAACAGGGCACATGAGCAAATCAGAAGAGTTTGGAGAAGTGAAGACTTTGCTATTAATGGGGCAAAATTGTGGTTTCTTTTTTTGGACTGAAAATAAAAGCTTGATTAAATAAAATTTACACTACAGTAGCTGTGGTACTCCCTGACCTGGCTGACAGATCCCAGTCAGAATAGAAAGAAGTCTGGAAAAAAAAGAACTTCTTTCAAGGGAAGAAAAACACACTACAAACCCAAATAATAATTATAAGGAAACCGTAGCTCTGTCTAATCCAGGGTGTCAAACTCATGGTCTGCAGGCTGAATCTGGCCCGGTACCTTGTTTTCTGCAGCCCGGCACCTTGCTTCTACCTGGCGGCAGTGCTGAGCTCCTTCCCCCTACACTCCTTCCCCAGTGCACTGGTCACATGTGCAGCGTGTGTGATGTGCATTACACTGCAGGAGCAGGCTGATATGGCCTCCAGTGAAAATGAGTTTGACATCCCTGATCCAATCTGTTCTCATTTTGGGATTCTCAGTGGGTACCTCGTTTCTACTGAATTAGTCATGTATTGGCTACTCTGACCAGCCACACTTGCATCTGCACCAAAGTGCTCCTAATAGCAATTTTTGTTGTAGAAGACCCCCAAGAATTGTCTATATCATATGCTGGATAAAGTGATGATGTAAACTCTTGTGGTCTGGGTTCTTGTGAGTAACTCCTTTCCTTTAATTTTAAATAATAACTCATTAAATATTTTAAAAACTCTGCATTGAAAAGAGACTTGGAGTAAACGCTTCTTATCATACAGCAAAAACAATCTGAAGTTCTTCTGTTCATAATAACTGGAAGACCAAGTATAACCTGGCTTTACCTAAGAGTTCTTTCAATTGATTTGTTTTCACCTAAGATAGTGGTTCTGTTTCCTCATATAATCTAGCATGACAGAATGGCCAAAATAGAATATCTCCTATACTTTCCACATCATGAAGTATGCATTACCAAAGTTTAATGCATATACTTTTCTTTCCTTCTTCTTGTACTTCAGATCTTGATTTAGTTTTGATGAATGTAGTCAGATTAATCTGCTGAAAGGATGAAGACCCCTATTAATAGTATAGTGAAAACCAACCCTTTTGTTTTCTTAGGACTGTAAAAAAGAAATAATAGTAAGAACAATCTCAAATATAGTAATTTCTATTTTTAAGCAAACTTGGGTTTTTTAAAGGTCTGTTTGCCTATCAACTTTTATTAATGAACACTTTAATTCGCAATTGATTTTTTTATTTATGAAACACATTGAATCTGAATGAAGGAATTAAGACTTCCTTGAAGTGTTCAGTAAATCTGCTAAGGGTTTGGGGATGGCAGGGATGAACTGAATGAAAAAAAAAATCACCAACTTCATGTGCTACTTTCCAAGCTGCAGCTTCATAAGTAACTACCACTTTAGCACACGCTTCTAAACACGAAGCATATTTAATGGCAGATTTGGGTTTTTTTGTAACGAGACAATCAACTTACATTGGCAACCACAAAGATTTTATGTTGCATGGAAGTCAACCGCTTTTAGTATGGTCACCCCTGGTTTCTGCTTCTCTTTGTTTACAGAAAACTACATTCTCTACTGGTATGTAACATTAATAATTAAACTGTCTATTAAACCCCACTGCTAGAACATGAGTCACAACTACACTCATTTGTAACTGAGACACTGTGAGTAAAAGGAATTAAGTCCCCAAAAGTAAAATGCTCATGCAATTTGTTAAGATGCAAATGGCTGAAATCCTTTTAGAAACCTGTAAGTAGATTAATATAACTCATTAAAAAAGGTGCTGCCTAGTGACTCCTGTTAATTAAGAATGCTCACTGTGAAAGGTTCTAATGAAATAATTGATTAAAGTTTGATTAGAAAATACAACTGCAGGGAGAAGTATTGGCAACCTGTAAACATAACAAGTTATAAGTAAAATTATACAAGCAGAGTAAATTGGGAAATTTTGCTGTATAATGAGATCATCAGGGCATTCTCCTTCCCTCTCATTATTACTGCTAAAAGCTTGATGAAGTCAACTGGAAGGGTCACATTGATCTCAACGGACATTAGGGATGAGGCAGCTTGGTCCCTGTACATTAGCAAGAGGACCATCCTTGGGACAGACAGACCTATGCTGTTGCTCCCTGGCCTACAGTGAATGCTTGCCAAATAACATCTGATGATGCTGGCTGACAAATGGGTTTGCTCAAAGGTACAAGATAGCTAAATTCCTCCTTCGGGAATGTTACTTGCTGCAAAATCTCTAATTCTACTTTGTCTAATTATTTCTGCCTGGGCAGCCCACTCCACAGTAATGAGAACTTTTGAGCTCTTGCTTTGAGCTCTTGCTTAGGAATTAGCAATAAATGAAGGAACAAGGCATACACGTGACACTACTGGCAGGCAGGCAGGAAATCAGAGAAGAAAACTTATGAATACCTACTGATACACCCAATTATCTCTACAAGACAGCAGAGAGCAATTAAGAGCTCATAGGCAATGCAGGCTGTAACTATGTGGACTGAAGAGGGAGACAACAGCCTGCACTGTCTTGACCTCATCCAGCTGCACACTATTCTCACAAGCACTCCTCAGTCAAGAGGCATTTCACTTCCACTGCTTTTAACCAGATGAACCTCAGCAGGATTTCAACTCTGACATGTCTACCTGTCTCAGCTGGGCTTATTAGCTGGAGCGCAGCATCACATGAACCCAACCACAAGCAAGCCAGACCCACGCATGCTCTCAGCCAGCTCGTATCTGTGAATATTAAGTTTACCTTCCAAGCTACCAGCACAATAAGATGTATGTAACTACCCTGCTTCTTAAAATGAAGGACAAGACGCCTAGCATTAAGAGCACTTCCTAAACCTTAGGCTAGGCAAACGTAGGCTATTTACTGAGGTGCCTTCTGGATTTGCAACCTAACTTCACAAAAGGGCCAAATATTCTGAAAGCATAAACTGGTAAAAGTTGCCCAGTGGAGTGCATAAATCTAGTGTTAAATACTCAAGTTTCATGTGTAAAAATCACTGGATGTTATCAAAAATGCAGAATCTGACTTGTTTTAAACTTTAATCTTACACGTAAAATTACTTTCTTGAGATTAGTAACTGTTGTAAACACTGACAATAGTCTGCTGCTTGTTGGGAGATGAGTAGTTTTTATATTGCTAATATACTAAACCCAATTATTTTCAGTCATGAGTACAAAGAGACTATGATTGTGTTTCTAGTGACTGCATAACAAAACATAAGGAACCGAAAAAAAATCAAACCATTCATCTTCTCCTCCATGGTAGGGATTAATTTTAAATACAGTTTGACTCATTTTTTAAACATTATTATATCAGTGGAAAATTCTTCTTCTTAAAATCTAGTTATAAAGGATGACAGTATGTGTTTTCATTTTTCCTTCTTGCCTCAGGGCAGAAGCTTTTGTGACACAGGTACTAGGTTTGATTTTCAAGAGACAGCACAGAAGTTTTCAAAAGCTGACACCATTTCCCTCTCCATTTAGGAAAAACCCTGTGAAATTTAAATTGTTTAAAAAGATTTTTTTTAAAAAGCCAGAAACCCAAACAAAACCAAACCTGTGTGCCACCAGGAAGTCCATGTCAATAACAATTCAGGATTTTGCAAAAGTTTCCTCATTGTTTGTATGTAAAAACCCAATAAACTGTAGGTTAGTAGCAGTGGGGGTTGTGTAATGCCTAAAACCCCAAGAAGCTGAGAATATCTATGACTCTCTGCAACACCACCACATAGGGCTCTGCCAGAACAAGAGACCAAACAGTGACAAGACTAAAATCCTCCCTAAATCCATGACCCATAAGCTAGGTGACTGCATCACTGAAATTTGTAGAGATTAGACACCACAGACCTCATGTTACACATCCTAGTAAGAATATTTATTCCATCACAGCACCAACAAGAGCTTCCATTTGATGAAATCTAAAAATTAATATGGATCCTCTAGTATGATTATTTCAGTTAAGTTCATTTTACCATCCCAATATAACTCAGAGTAAAAGCTTCCTTCAGATCATGATAAACCAGGAGCCCTCTGATGCTACACTGCTGTTGCCATACTTGAGATTAATCAGCTATCACATCAAACAGAAAGGCCTCCACCTCCTTCTCTTATTGGCATCTCTATGACATTGACAAAGTATCTTGCATTGACCTGTTCACATAATTTCTGCCCATGATGCTCACATCAAGATTTATCATACCTCAACCACTCTGTACTTTGTTTGTTTCTAGACTTCCGAGTTTGGAGGTAAGAATTAAGTAATTTTAATCTGGCTACACAGAAACATATATAGAGCAGACTCCACAGTTGTATAAGACTAATATTCCTTCTGCAAAATGAGAAGCCACAAAGGCAGAGTAAAGCCCCATTATTACGTGCTACCCTTTACCATCATTCTCCATGATAGCTGAGAGCCCATGGAGAATTAGCTTTTGGATACCATAAACAAACAAACAAAAAAAATGTGCAGGAAGATTAGTACAGACAGAACGAAACTAACGCAGAGTAACAATCAGAGGCCAAGAAAGCCTCCACGCTAGTTTCCAGAGGTAATATTCCATGATGCCACCTTGCTTCATTAGCCTAACTTTTATCTGGCCATTTACTAATAAGCCATTAACCTGAGCACAAAATGCTGCAAAGGACTTCTCAACAAACACGAGCAAGCTGCACCCACCAGCTAATGCCCTATCCAAATTGCTATCACCCAATACAGTCACCTGCCAAGATGATGACACAAGATTTGCACAATGGTTTCAGGTCTTCCTGAAACTCCTCCTTTACCACTGGCCTTTTCACTTGCAGAATCCCATTAAAATGAATTCACCTTAACACACAAGCAGCCACTCATTACACTGTGCAATGGGCTTTAGAAAGGTGACCAGGGACTACACTGAGGACAGTGATATAAAACTTATCCAGAATAAAACACATAGAACATAAACTTCACCCTACCATATCATTACTTACAGAACCAATAGATTAAGTTCCACACTCAAATATCATTTTTCTTCCAGATTGCTCTGTTCTGCTCTTCTTCAAGATGTAGATGTTACTGTTATGACCCCTGATTACAATTAAATTTTGGAAAAGTCATTTATATGTTACCTTGCACTGGAATAATAAGGATTTCCTTCCTCCTCGAACCTCCTAATGATTGGCTCCTTCAAAGCTGCTTCATCTGCCTCAGATAACTAAAAACCATGCAAACAGACAAACACAGATAAGATATTCTTTAATATTTTCTACCACAACGACAACATAGCTTTATATACAGCATCAAACAAAGAAACAGCCTACATGATCTCAGTTTTCCCCCTCTTTTTCACAGAATTATCCATTTAAAATATTTGACAACAACATTAAAATGCTACTTTTCAAGATGGGTGAGTAGGAAAAGGAAAGTAAAAATATACTTAACTGAGTATAAGAATAACTGGAGATTAGCATCTGAAAAATTACTGGAGCTACAGTACCGAACAAACACTGCTTTGAGTTGCCTTTGGCAAGATTTTTTAATAAACCAAGACTGCGCTATTCTGGTTTTCTTTTCTATGATCCAGAGTGGTCACCACTGTGATTCAGAAAACTTTCAAGTTTCCTAACACATTTTACTGACACTAACTACAACTGTTTTTCTCAAACTTGTTTCCGGGTATCATCCTGTCCATTGTAGGGATTAGGAAACCAGGAAATTTATGAAATCAGGACAGAGAGAGATGACGCCGAATATATTCTATCCACAGAAAGCCCCATAAATTGTAGAAAAAAGAACTGTTGAGATAACATGTACATACTGCTTCATTATTCTGAATAACTACTCATGATAAGTACAGGCAATTTTAAGACATCACAATAAATTCAGTTCTTATGGGACCAAGGCACCAGTAAAACTTACATAATTTAAAAGAGTGTACAGAGTGTACAGCAGAAAAGAGTGTATAAAGAAATTAGAAAAGATAATTAAACAAAATACTAGTTTTTTTCAATTAAAATATTAAAATGAGCCAAAATCTTTTCCAAACCTTTACAGATTTCTGCTATTTTAAGTTTTGTGATTCTTAGTCATTGAATAATTTGAAGATGAGCTTTCTATAAAAGTGCCTACTTCAAAAACAATTGGAAATACACTTTGTTCTTACATATTCCTTCTCATATTCCCAAACCAGGGAGGATTCCTGGTTGCTCATCCCGGGAAGAACTAATCGTCTGATGTATAAAATGCAAAAACATGATGATATGACAAATACTCTCCTTTTTAAGCAAAGAAAAGGAATGTCATGAATGATTTTCACATAAGATGTAAACAATAACATTTCACAAATGCTCCGTGAATGTAAATGCACTAGGTGGTACTGGAAGAATGATAATTCACTGGTACCTTGCTCTGTAAAATCCCTTCCCAGCTCATAATGTGAGCAACTCGGGTGAAAGAGTAAAGGATAATGATATTACTGCAAATGAAAGAAAAATGGTGTACCTGTTTTCCCTCCCTTGCTTTTTGGTCCTTAGCTATTGTAGCTAGAACAGTTGCAGCTTGTTCCCCTCCCATCACTGATATGCGAGCATTTGGCCACATGTAAAGAAATCTCGGACTGAAAAAATACATATTAGATATTAAAATAAGACATTGACTTACTTCCTAATAAAAAACTAATTCTCACTCAGCTAAGAATTCATTTTTATGCATGACAGTCTCACAATGTATTGGGTTTTAAAGAATGCAAATTAATGTTCTTCAATACTTGCAACATTATGGTTGAAAATGTGAAAATACTGATATTTCCTATATATTCAAGCACCTTAAATTTTTTCCTTTCTTTTTTGAGTCTTTTAATCTCAAACTCCACCCCCTAGGAATTTTTCTCTTTAAAAATATCACCAACTTCAATATTACCAGGGACCTTGAAAAATGGAAAAATACATTTATGTGAGTCATATCCAAAGGGTAAGAAAAATAATCTTCTGGTGTTCTGCAAACATTATTCATGAAAACAGGTTTGTTAAAGTGAATAAGGATTTTTTCACAAACTGCTACGCTTCATAATAATGCAGAATAAAGGACCAGCCCATACTAACTCATGACTCTTTAGGACTGTACAATTTCTCCTCCAAGAGCTAAAATTAGACAAAAGCATGTCAGTGCATGTACTCGGTAGAAGATCTCCTCCATCACCTAATACAAGGTTAATATCAATATCTACAGGCTTGCTAGGTTATTTACTTATGACCATATTCACTGAGAACTGTTTAGTTTTCCAAACAGCACAACTTCCATAAGAGTTTATATAGTTTTTGAGAATGGTGCTTCAAGGTTATCTTCTCTTAACTTTATCTTATCCCTTGTATCCATTTGAAGTAACACTTACCTATACGCTCTTCCACACATCCCATAGTTTCCAGCACCATAAGAACCACCAATAATCACGGTTATTTTAGGCACATTGGCACAAGCTACAGCAGTTACCATCTTGGCACCATCTTTTGCTATCCCTCCAGCTTCATATTCTCTACCAACCATGAAACCTAAAGAATTACAACACAAAAAAAAAAGGTCAGTAACTTTTAGCATTATTAGACTGTGCTACATGTCATCCTATGCAAAAAAAAAAAAAGAACAAATCATAAGGCAAGGCCTTCACCAGCTGTTGACAGACTGATTGAACAGGGTAGAGATGCAGGTATGACAAGCCCACAAGATGCTGTTTAGAAGTCAGACTCAACAGTTAACAGAAAAGGCTGAAACATAGTCAAACTTCAACATATGAACTTATTCACCTGTAATATTCTGCAGAAACACAAGGGGAATATTTCTCTGGCAACACAACTGGATAAAATGCGTACCCTGTGGAGAGGAAGGGGAAAAAAAAGCAAGCCATTAAAGGTGGATCACTGAAGTCCATGGAAGAATTTGCATCATGAATTGCTGTACTACTGCTGTTTCACCCCAAGTCAAACGCAAAACATGCATTCCCTCTAGTAGAAGTAAGAAAATGACAAAAACATTTGAGACCAAGGGTAAAGCAGGAATAACATCCTTAAAAAGCATTACTGCTAATACTGAAAACTCAATTGTTTTGACTCAGCCAATAGGTAGCTAAAGCGCAGACAGCTTCATGGTGTGCCATCTGACATTGAGTTTTGTAAGACAATGTCATGAAAATTAAGACAGCCAGTCAGAAAAAAAATATCTCCCCATTTTCTGTATAAAATATAATTCTCTGAAACTGGGAAAGGCCCACATACAGTATTTGCTCATGGTTCCACTAATTGCCGTAACATTCCTTCCTTTTTCTCAGGGCAGATACCCTCTCCGCATTTCCTAGGAAAAGATAATTTTCCTAGCAAAGATGCAAGCAGTAGATTCCAAGCTTCTGTTTCAGCTAGAAATAACCTAAAAAAATCAAGTTCCTTAGGTTATTTATGCACTGCTGGTAAAAAATAATAAAAGGTACGTAGCACAGCAACTGAAAAAACCTGTAATCTGTTCACAATACAAACCCAGCAAAACTGGTGAAAAGAAAACGCAGAAAAATCATCAAGCATAATCTCTAGCTAGCTTTTCCAGAAAACTACTCAAAAAGCACAGAGATGATCATGTGAAAAAGATGTGTCATAACTCATTACTGGAAGTGGAGAAGAAAAAAAAAAAGGAATATCATTAGACTATGATGATTTGATGATTATAGAAATAACATCATCAACAAAGGTCTTTCTAAAAGTGAAACAAATGAAACTTGACCATCTTCTCTTACAGTACTGATACAGCAGCAAAAGTCAGCAAGATAGATTCCTCACATTGTTCTCATTAGAAGGAAAAAAGCTGCAGCACTAAATTATCAAAAAAAATACTGAAAGTATTAGAAATACTGAAAGAGTTACTTTCAATTTGGAAATAACTGGGTTAAAACAAATGTTAGCCGAAAACAATGCAGTTCTGCAAGCTGAAAGTATTCCTTCAGTACATGAAACTCAATTTTACGTATTATTCTATCACAGCAATAAATCAAATAAAATTACTTTCTCCAAATCTCTCACCAAGGTTTCCTTTTTCGTATAGATTTTCAATACTGATTTTCTCACTATTAGTTCGAGGTCCCTGCTGGAAGAAAACTACCATACATAATTGCTAGTACAAAACATTCAACTGACAATAATTCCCTGAAAAAATAAAGAACTAAACTAAACAATATAAAACAAGGTAAGCAACCACTCTGACATATCCAGAAACTCTTCATCACAACCAGTCCTCCAAGTAATGCAATCACAATATTCCCTCAAAGATGCCCTTTTATATCACTAATTAGGTACTTCAGTTCACAGATTTAATGAGAATGCACACGTTTTCACACATTAGTCTAAGCCAGGAGCTCCCACAGCAAAGTATGAAATTTAAGAGGTTAGGAATTATAACCAATAGGATATTTTATGCAATCACCGTAGATTTCTCTTGTAAGCGCTATAACTTTCAGGATACTATTTCAACTGTGTTGTGGTCACACAAATTCAAATCCTGATTTTCTAACCATATTTTCCTATTGACCTATTTACTTCACATCAGAAAAATCTACAAAACACTTTTTCCAAAATAAGGCCAATTGTTTTTACAGCTTATCAAGCTATTTCATGTTTACATGAAAATGTGGAGCCAATCCACTTCCATTATTTAAAAAAACCTCCTCGTATCAAGACCAAGGTGTCCACCAGAACTTTTCTTTCTCAATGGCAAAGCAGCTAATAATCTCATTAGTTACCTTTTTGGCTGACTCTGAGAAAAGAACGCCATTGTTTCCAATAATTCCTACTGGATAACCAAATATTCTTGCAAACCCTGAAGGACAAAAGATAAATTTGTAAATTTTCACATATATTTATTTTACCATAGCACAGAAAGGTAACACCTTCTCTTTGTAACAGAAACTGCTATTCTTTTGAAGAAAAACACTATTAAAAATATCAATGGGTGAGCCAAACAGAACAATTCCAACTATAAAACCAGTGGGAACACATGCAGAATAACTATATTTCAAAATACCTGTAATTAAAGTATCGCCATACAAGGCTTTGAATTCATGAAATTTACTTCCGTCTACAAGTCTAGCAATGACCTTAAGAGAAAAAATAGAAAAATAAAATTAAATTCCTAATCCTTCATAGTTTTTATTTGTTTAGAAAGAAAGATGATCATGCTAACATGTAATTTAAAATAAATGCTTTCCATTTGGAGAACATCCAGCAGCTCACCATAAAACAGTATGGGTGGCAGGCAAAGCCTATTTACTTTTTAAAGCGTGATTTATCTACACATTTATACAAAATGGAATTTCAAGATTAAGGATATTGTAACCAAACAATTTAAATTATACATGAACAAAGTTTTACTGATTAGTTAAATTTCAAAAAATACCGCTACCTCTGGTTATGTGAAACATTAATCAACAGGCTCACATTTATAAAGAGAAAAAAATATTCAGCCATGAGTCACTTTTTTAGAGCTAAGTTTATGTTCAGCTTTGCTTAAGTTTGTGACATACAAAAAATAATGGAAGATCTGTTCTGAGGTTTCTCTGAGATGCAAAGAAGCCATTTTACATAAATACAGATCCATTGCTAGTGAGACATTTGCCAGAAGATATCTATTTCAACTTTAAAAGAACATAAAACCAAGCTACTACAGTTTTCAAGAGTGTAGTATGAGACTTAAAAAATGTGGGGTTTTTTTCCTTTAATGCAAAGCAAATCCTAGTAATTTCTGACAGAGTATTTTAAAAAAAGGTACATCCTAAGACTGTTCATAAAAAAAAAAAATACATGGTTGGTAGTGAAAAAGGCTCTGCTGCTGAGATCTCCTCAAAATATGGAAAAGGATGTGGTCCTGGATGAAGGTACCAGGGCAAGTAATGACACTAGGCCTGCAGCAGAGTACAATAATCTCCATATGTGGCTGAAAGTGCACTGAATTGTTGGGGGTCCTTACATTCTGTAAATTTTTAAATATTTGATCTTTACTTTCACAGGTTTAACAAAAAAAGAAAGCTATGACATGACTCAGCAAGTTTATAGACTCCTTTGCCAACACAAAGTTCTCCGTTATCTGACATTTTTTCCAGAATGTTCAATGCCTCATCTTTCCTTATCCTTCTTAAAAGTACAACCAAAAAAACCATTGTATTTCTAATACATCATTCCCATTGCAATGGATCTGCTGAACAAAATATAAAAATATATGTTAGAAGATTTTATGAAATCTAAATATTTGTTATATAACCCACATTAGATTTCTGTAGACAAACTATGATGACATAAAGAATGCTCTCCCGCAAAAATCTGAGTGCATCCATGCATGAGCATGTGGAACTTGCATTTATGTTCATACCTCTTTGACATCAAAGTTTCTTTTGAGCTGGTCGCCAACTATTCCATATATTTCATCAGCAGGAAATAAAGGCTCTTCTGATGGTTCTATGGTCACCTGTTAAAATTTAACAAAATAATTTACACAACGAAGAATACAAGGAATTTTTAAATCAATGCAATACAATAACATTATTTAGGTCAATTCCCTCAGTTTTATACATTTCATTAATGATCATAGAAAATGTGTATTCAATAAGATACTTCAGCAGGTATCTACTTAAAGCCCATGTGTGCTCAAAATTAAATGAAGCACCCTGCAAGACTGGGTTAATCTTAAAGCGCAATTCTGTGATTCTGAACCACTGTTCTAGCTGCTGCATTCTTGCATGTAATCCCAGTGATTTTATGGGGAATAATGCAGGAGTGGTAATTGCATAACTGAAACATTAGAGAAAACTTTAAGGACAAGAACTGTATCTTCCATTTTCAAGGTGTTTAAAAGAAACAAAAAGGTATTGCATAAATCAGGTGAAGAAAAGCATTCACAATTTAAACAGTCCAGTGTTTTCAGATTCTATACACTTACATCTACTTTCTTTTGGAGATTCAAACTTCTTACAGTTTTCCGCGCTAGATGGAGTGCGTGATTGTCATCCAAAGCATAATGATCTGTTACACCAGATTTTCTGTATATAAAAAATAATAATATGAAGACTTAAAAAAAATTTTTACAATGACAATTCGAGGTTTAAAAAATTTTAAGTCTTTAAAAGTTTTATATTTAAAATACAGATGCTACGGTACAGCTCTTCCTGTTTTGTTATGAAATTACTTACAAAATAAAACTCAAGCCTGAACTTTTCTTTGAAATAGTACATTCAAGTTATCAGGCATGACATAAAATAGCAACTCTAGGAAGTAAAATATCTAAATGACAACACAAAAGATGACAAACATTGTTCAAATGGAAATTAAAACTCATTTGAAAATATAAAGAAAACATGTTTACAAAAATGTTAACTGCCTTTATAAATAATTCTTCATTCACTCCAGTATATTGAAGTAAAAATTAAGCATTTAGCAAACAGTAATACTTATCGTACAGTAATACTTAAACTTTGTTTACTATTCTTTTCATTTTAGAACTAGAAAGCTTGTAGAATTTTTTGTTTTAATAACAAGTATTCTCTTACAAAAAAGACAAGCTACTTTCACCTTGTTTGTGGTAAGTTCTAACTGAGTGTTAAGACACAATCTGCAAATTATATTTTCTTTCTTAGTGGACATTATTCTATTAAAATTCAGAATTAAACAGTACAGAAAAGTCCTCTATATTATGCATGATGCTGCAGTACATTGGATATGTTGAGCATTTTAAAGCAGTAGAGGAGACAAGGTCCGAACTACAGTAACATAAGGTAACTGTGCAACTCTAACAATAGAACAATTCATCAGCACCAGATAAGGACACAATCTTAATTTTCAAAATCTACATGTAGTTTTGAAAAGATCTACATAGAAATTAAAAAATAAGATAAACTGAAAGTAAAACAAAACCACAAAAATAGCATAAAACCAGCATAAAAATACCATAGCATAAAATAAAATACACCCTTCTAAAGTCTAAAGGATGGAAGAAATTAAATCTTGTAGAGTTAATATGTCCTTAAACCTGCAGTGAAGATCTGCCCCTCCAAGATCCTCTGCTGATACCTCTTCACCTGTTGCTGCTTTAACCTATCACAAGAAAACGAAAGTAAGCTTTAAAGCTGACACTTGTCTTGCATTATTATTTATACTGGCTTAATTATAGCAATAAGATATATTTGCAAAATGCTTCATTAATAATATTTTGGCACCTACTTTCGCTTAGAACATTTAAAATGTGATAATACAGAGCCATGTCAAAATTACTTAATTTCTCTGACTTTGTATCCTTATTCTAGCAGTAATAGATAATTTTTATTGAGAAAGATTCTCCACTTACTGTTGTATTTATTATTAACCGCAGTTAAAGTAGTACTAACATTCTTAAAGTTCATTAAATTATAACAGACTGCAAATAGAGCCTTGACAAGATATATCGGGATTGTCAAAGAAATCCCTTTTCTAGTTACTTCAGTTAGCAAACATCAGGAGAAATGAACACAAACTTAAAATAAAATTTGCATTTCCCACAACAGATCAGGATGATATGTAGAAGACCCTCCAGCACATAAACACACGAGTTTGACACAAATTCAACACTTTTTACCTGACCTTCCTTCAAAACTGAGCACAGAACGTGGCCAGTTTTCCCTGGGAAAGGAAGAATCGGAAGTTTCTGGAATGGGATGGAGAAGTCTACATGTCAACACGGCATCCTGAGGTACCAAGCAGAACTGCCAAGGGTGAGGGTGTAGATTCCTCAGCTTGGGGGAGTGCAGAAGAACAGCCCAATTTATTACTACTTCTTTGACACTTCTCTTACTATTGAGATCTATCTGTTAATGAAGTCATTATTCCTTGCCTTTCTGAAGAGAAGGCCAAGGAAACTTGCACTGTACACTTTGCAGTACCTACAGTTCAGGGTTTTTTTTAACATATACAACACCAGACCAGTTATAACTAACTTCAGGGATTTTCTTCTACTTCCTTAGGATGTCTTGTTTTATGCAGGTGTGCAATAAACCCAATACATTTTTCTTCATATAGGAAAGGCATTTTGGGGAACAAAGCATACACAATAATGGCTACAATATTTGCTACAACGTGGAATGGAAGTTTCTATGGGAGTCCAAAGTAATTTTGATGCTTAGAGAAAGGCAAGCAAAACATTTTCAGTGAGAATATGAAAAGCTTTACCAAACAGAAAATCTGACAGGTCGCAATATTAAAGTCTGATCTATACACACAAAGATAAGCATCATTACATCTGCAGGTTGCTAAGGAACAAATTAAATCAGAGGATTGCAGTGAAATCTTCCTCTGAAAGTTGTGGAAAGTTTTTGTCCTTTCTAGCTTTACAGCATCTTTGCAGTCACTGGCTTGCTCAGCCAAGTCTCCCTTTTGAGACCTGACTGAGGCCCACCCTTTTTCAGCTGTTTACTCTGGCAAAAGCCTTCTGCGCTACATCTCAGCAATACAGATGTATGATCTAATCTTCCTTGTGATGTTAGATGATTACTATTCTCTTACAACAAGAGTGTCTGGTTCCCTTTTTTTTTTTTCAGATTCCCAGCCAGGTTTCTGGGTGTACTGAGTACTGGCTGTCTTACTTTGTACCTGCTTAAAGCCAGAGCTGAAAGAAACTGGCTTTGAGTAAGGTCTCCAGGACACAATTATTCAGTGAGTTAAAGGGGTCTTCCAGGGTCAGATGAACCTTTCCAGCTCTAACATAATTCCAAGAAGAATTACTCGAGGTGCACAGCACTACCCAGAATTTTTGCCAATGGAAATGTCATGTTAGATGAGCTGAGTTTACTTGCTGAGCTTCTGCAACCGAGTACTCTGAACCTGGCCAAGCCCTTGAGGCAGCACCACCACTTCAGATGCCACTGGCTTTAAGGTCTGTGCTGTGCTGGACCCAGATTGTATTTAAGACAGCTCAGGTGTTCCTGCAACCAGCGCAGTTATTTGTAATACAATAACCAATCTAACAACAATCTGATGTAAAAGTTTCTTTCTTTCACTGTACTAATTTCCTTATTTCAATAAAAAGATGTATGAATCACTCAATGTTACTCATTCAACTAATATCTTAATTCATATTTATGCCACTCTTCACCAAGGAACACCTAATACCTAAATTACAGTGATAAATTTACAGAAAATGGCTAAAGTTTGAGGAAGGATTTGTCTTTGTTTACCTATAAACAACAAGCTGAAAGAGACTAATACAGGATAAAAAGGAACAGAGACCTAGGTAAGATGATGCAAACAATTACCGTCAAAGGAATTCCAACAGACAAAGAAATTCCAAAATCCTAAATTTTAATAAGCAGTAGATAAATTAGCGTTAAATGATATAGTAGCTATTACTTTCTTCATCTGCTTTTGGTGATTACTTTTCTTCTTGTAAACTTGGAAAGGCTCCACTGAAATAATAACATTCTTCAAGCCATTAAATGTGTACTTCATTACAGTCGACAACAAAGTAACCTTGTAGTTACCCCTGTGTGTGTCCCTGCTGCTTTCCGTATGTGACTAACATTCTGAACTTAAGATTTACCAAATACAGAAAAGTATGTCTGCATAAATTATAAGGCTTTTTTTTTTATTAAGGTGCACAAGAATTCAAGATCCATCCATACATTGAACCGAGGAAAAAAAAAAAAAGGGTGTATAAATGCTAAGTCAACTTTTAGCATCAAGATGACACAGCGGGAAAAAACCTCCATCGACCATAAAGTAAAGAAAAAGTATAAAATGCAAAAACATACTGTGGAAATGAGAGCACTGCTATACAAGTCAATGATAAATGATGTCACAGGTAAAGTTGTTCACACTTTTAAGGAAATTAACACAATCATGCCTTAGGTTATTGATAAAGAACAAAATCCATCAGTGGTTGTCATCCCATAGTTCATGGGACCTGCTACATTTTCCCAGTATCTTAAATGGTGGAAAGAAGTGACTTCCACCAGATTCCCCTTCCTCCTTTACTAAAGAAATTGAGTGGAAAAGTATCGTCACTAACAATGCTGTTACAAAGTGATTTTTCTGTTTAGGCCTCCTCAAGTTAGAAGGACTTTTGAGAGACATTTGATTTGCACTTGGCTTTGTCAGAGTAAACAAACCTAAAAGTTTCTAAAAGACTGTAATAAAAACAGAGCCAACGCACCACCTCAGCTCAGTTCATACAATAAGCAAATACCTGACTATTTCAAAAAATCAAGTTTTGCCAATGAGACTTCGCTGCGACGAGAACAGTTGCACTGGGTGATACCCTACCTGTTAGCTCTAGCACTTACATAATATTTACCATTGAAAATTCCTGTCTTCTCATAAAGCTTGTGTTAAGTAAAATAATCTTTGTTAGCAAAGATTATTACTTGTATTGGAATAAAACTGAGCCTATGCTAGAACCAGTACATCTGTTTTTAAAAAAATAAACCCCACTACTACTGCTGTCTATGGGGAAAACAAAAACCAGAATGATTAGAAGAGACCTATGAGATCATCGAGTCCAACTGTGCCTGTCTCCCTACTAAACCAAGCACCCTCAAGCACCCTCTTTCCTGTTGAAGCCAAGTCTTAAAAGATGTCTCATGCTCCAATATTTTGCACAGTCACAAATTCCACTATGAGTTCCAGAACAAAGCAAGTTTTAATTCACAGAAGTTCTTAAGGTCAGTTTCATTACAAATTATTTCCTTACTAAGAAAGTAAGGAAATGCTGACAGCCTCCATCATAAGTGCATCTCCTTTGCAAACTTACATAGAATACAGCAGATCAGTTCTGCTTTTGAAGTTCACTGATTGGACTCTCAGATATAACATACATGCTTGTACCTTTTTTTTTCATGTCGTCAAACCTAGAGATTACATAATTGAATACAGAAAGCAATTTTATCATTTAAAATGTGCACAGCAATCTAAAAGCAGTACTATAAAAACACCTTAACAAAGTCTGATATATATTTACACCTACAACATATAGAAAAGACTTAATTTAGGATATAAGCATTCAGATATACCTAAAAAATATCAACTAATCTAGAGAATATCTAAAATACCTCACCAAGAAAGGTCTCAATAATTTAAGATGTACAATTTTCAGCAGCACAAACTTTTTCAAGGGCTATTTTACAAGAAAATTCTATATCCTTACCAGTGGTGGCCCTCCCAAGAATATTGTTCCCTGTTTGCTAACAATAATACTTTCATCAGCCATCGCAGGTACGTATGCTCCTCCTGCTGTACAGGATCCCATTACTACTGCTATCTATGGGGAAAACAAAAAACACAAGTTAATGTACTGTTCAAACTTCAAACCCAGCAAATTTACATGCTACTATTACATACTGTAGTGATTTTAATACAGGTTCTGGGACAGCACTGCAAGATTATTTCTGCCTGACAGAGCAAACTTCTTATTTATGTTTTAGCTTTTCTTAAAAAAAATAGGGGATCTCTCCAGCTTTCAACAGGCTCAAACTACGATCTTCAGGCAACCCTGCAGGAAAATTCATGTATGTATGCTTATATATGTGAAACGTTTGAAGAGGCGCACGTTCTACTATGAAATTTAGTTCTACCATTGAATAGTAAAAGGTTAATGACTAGAGGTTGCTCCCAGTATTTATGCTTACATTAGAGCTTCAGTTGTTGCTTATTGACATAGTTTCACCAATGTTAACATCCCTGGAAGAAAATTCCTCACATACATTAGTATATAACTTCAGCTCTTCAATGGATCAACTAATCAACTCTGCCCCCTTCAAAGTGTGTTGAGTATCTTGTTACAGGCTTTAGCGTGGATAACGTCTGCTTCATCCTTACACCTACTTTTGAGATGAACATCTACCAAATGAACACTTAAAATCCGTAATGTTTTGGTGTCACTTTTACAAAACTGACTTGACCCAAGACATGATGAATCCTGTAGCAGCATGTGATCATGAAAGTGAAGCTTCTCACCTCTCCTTCAGGGGAGCTCCTCCAAACATCCTTTCAAAACAGCTTGTAAAGCAGAAGAAATTGAATACTTATATCAAAAAGGCAGACAATGAGAAAGTATTTGTCTAATTAATACTTTCTTTCGCAGCCATAAAAAAGAATTTAAAAATAAAACAATGTTATTTTGTGTTATTTCGTTGGAAATAGTTTTAAAGCAACATTAAATGGTGTTCTGTGTTAAATGATAATTTATTCATAGAATCACAGAATAGTCTGGGTTGGAAGGCACTTTAATGCCCAACCAGCTCCAATTCCCCTGCCAGAGGCAGGGACACCTCCCACCAGCCCAGGCAGCTCAAGGCCCCATCCAACCTGGCCTTGAATACTTCCAGGGATGGGGCACCCACAGCTTCCCTGGGCAACTTGTGCCAGTGTCTCACCACCCTCATTGTGAAGAATTTCTTCCCAAAGTCTAATCGAAATCTTCCCCCTTCCAGTTTAAAGCCATTCCCCCTTGTCCTGTCACTACTTGCCCTTGTAAGAAGTCCCTCCCCAGATTTCTTTTAGGTCCCCTTCAGGTACTAGAAGCCCGCTATGAGATCTCCCTGGAGCCTTCTCTCCTCCAGGCTGAACAAGCCCAACTCTCTCTGCCTGTCCTCACATCAGAGGTACTCCAGCCCTCGGATCATCTTCGTAGCCTCCTCTGGACATGTTCCAACGGTTCCGTATCCTTCTTATGTTGGGGATTCCAGGACTGGAGACAGTGCTCCAGGTGAGGTCTCATGAGAGCGGAGTGGAGGGGGAGATTCCCCTCCCTCGTCCGGCTGGCTGCGCTTCCTTTGAAGCAGCTCAGGACACGGTGGTCTTCTGGGCTGCAAGTGCACATTGTCAGCTCACGTTAAGCTTCTCATCAACCAGCAATTCCAGATCCTTCTCCGCAGGGCTGCTCCCAGTTACATCGTCCCCCATGCTGTATTGAAACTGTGGATTGCCCCAACCCAGGCGCAGGACCCTGTACTAGGCCTTGTTGAACCTCATGAGGTTCACACAGGCCCACTTCTCCACCTTGTCCAGGTCCCTCTGGATGACATCCTGTCCTTCTGGAGTGACAACTGCCCCACTCAGCTTGGTGCCACCTGCAAACTTGCTGAGTGTGCGCTCGATATCACTATCTATATCATCAATGAAAATATTAAACAGCACTGCTCCAATACGGACTCCTGAGGGACACCGCTCATCACAGATCTCCATCTGGACATTGAGCTGTTAATGTTTGGTCTTAAAAGAAAACAGCACACATAAATAAAACTTCTGAATCACATTACCTGTATCTCAAGCAGGGGTAGATGAACCATGTCAAGCTCCCATCATCAAATCAAACAGCTTTTTCAGCAAACAGTTTCCATTTTGTTAAACTATATTTAGAGGCACATGATTAATCTGCAGTACTTCTGTTGTGCATTTAATAAATACTTCCAGGTAATTACAGAGGTAACATAAGCATCTAGAAATACGAAAAACTTGGCAAAAATATTCATTTGATTTTTCTCCCCAGGAATTGTGGGAGTCTTCTGTTCTCAATTTTACCATGCTCAGTCTGGAAAATGTGCCTGCATTTAAACTTTAACTCAGGTGTTACTTTTTCCAGTACATAAATTTGAACAGATATGTATTGGAAAAACTAAAATCTACTTGTCAAATAGCACAACGTCAAATTCTCAACTAATGTGCTACTTCCTGAATTCATTCTTTGAATTACTGCACAGGAAATCACTTAACAGTGCAACAAAAACCGCCAGCTCTGAATGCACATACAGTATTTCACAGCTACAGATCAGCTCCCCACGTATCCAGGCAGCACATGAGCGTGAGTGAGCTTAGGAAGCAGCTAATGAGAAGCTAATCACAGCTTTCTGATTCACAACCATACAAACATCAATGTAATTTAAAGCTGCAGAAGTATAACAAATTAGTCACAGGTGAAAGTGGAGGGGGAAATTAAAAGCACCATAGGCAACTGGGAAAAAAAAAAAAAAAAAGCAAGTACTTTAAGAGCAAAATTGAGAAGGGCTGATGAACTGATGGGACCAGACCTGCAGGCGGGCCACAACAAAGAACAGCACGCAGAAAACTAACAACATCCAGACTCTCATGTCAGAAGAATTAACCAGAATGGAAATCACGCAGAGCATAATTTCCAAACACCATTTCTTAATGGAACACTCTCCTATACCAGGAAGATTATTCTAGCTACCATAGTCTGTTAGCACAGAACCAATAGCGGATTTATGAATGTCATTAGCACCTTTTCAAAATGAAACAAAGGATAGAAACATTTCCCAAACAAAATACAACCATATTACATCCTTTAAATGAAGGAAGCACTTCAGTAAAACAGTTTTCCCCAGTGTTTTACATTTTGAGAAAGTTAAACTTTCGTCAGTGTCATACCAAGAAAATGAAACTTTCGCTACTGTCATACTAAACAGAAATGTGCTTTATTACCAGGCAAATCTTTCCCACCCTTAGTTTTTATTGTATATGAGTACAATGCTAGTCTTACTGCAACACTACATAGTAATTGAAATAAAAACATATTCAACTTTGTAAGAAACTTTACAAATACTTTGAAGTTGTCTCAAGATAAAAAGGAAAACAGCATGACCTTAGGATCAGGCATTTTGAGAAAGATCCTGCCTAAAGCCAGTAGTTTCAGCCTGGTCGACTGTGTTCATATATTCATCTTTGACATAGCATCTAAAAAGCACTACTCCCATACCAGATAATGACTGGAGTCTGTAGCAAAAATAAGGCTTACCAAAACTTCTCCTAAAAAGGTAATTCAGAAAATGGCCCTGTGGCTATCTCCTTTGAAACCTGCTGTTCCACAAAAATGCTGGGACCTATTTCATTCACACATATAAATGTAAAGTACAACCTAGACCTATCAGGGACTCTGCAGGATGGCCAGCTTGTAAACTGTCTTTTTTCCTACACATTTTTTTTTTAACTTAACAGTGCTTTTCCTCTGGAAACAAAAGAACTGCGTAAGTTAAATTATGTGAGACTTTCTAAAGAGATTTAGTGCATTGTTGGAATCTTCAATTCCGGATATCTCCAGAGGCAATGGATTTCAGGATTCTTTGGTACAGGAAAAGGTGAGTGAGGATTTCAAGCCTGACTTGCTTCCAAAATGCCCTAAAGATATCAACGTAACAAACCTCATTTCTTCAGAAGTAATGCAAAACCAGTGTCTGCCATGTCAGATGCAACTGTATCCTTGATGAGTGAATCTTCTTCAAACTAAAAGAAGTATTAGATTCATCTTCCTCATTTGGACTAGGAGATTCACACAAGAACAGCTTCTCACAAAGAATAAATGAAAATGGTTCCAACCCAACCATGTCTCTCAATGACAGATGTTGGTAAGAATAAAGAAAATAAAGTCTTATTTCCATTTTACATTAATGATGAGTTCAACAGTCAAGTATGTCAAAACAATATGGTAGTGAAATACTTCCATGACAACACCCAGACGAAACAGCAAGTTAGCTAAACATTTACTCCACTTGAGACTACAACACCTACTGTGTGTGAAAACACCAGCTCACGGCTCAGCATTCAAAACAATCAAAGATATTGGGAACTACTGGCAAAGGAATAGCAAAGGGAATAGTGTATATCATTATGCTATTATATACATATATCCACCATTAGCTGGCATACTGAGTATTGCAGTGTGGCTCCTGCATCTCAAAAAAAAAAAAAAAAGATATAAAGAGACCTGGGAAAAGGTTTACAGAAGAAAAACTAGTACCACCAAAGGTATGGAACACTCTGTAGGAATAAGAGCTAAGTAGGTTTGAATTCTTTGGCCTGCAAAGGGGAGTAAAAGGCAGGCATATGAGAGTGCTATACAACCATATAAAGAGGCTGGGAGCTGACTGACTAGACCACTATGCTGTAGGAAGGACCTGCTAACCTGCCCTGCTTGGAGTGCTCCTTTCTTTGGAAGAGGCTATCTTCAAAGACCATGAACTCCTCTGCCCTCTCTAGCAGCCTCTCACAGGTCTGCTGACAATTTCCTTAACAAGCCCAAAGACTATTCCCCTTATGTCCAGGCTCTTCATGCTGCTACCTCGCCTCCATCAGGACCTTATACTCTGCCCTTCACTTTGAGTGCAGCCAAGGCTGCCATCAGCAATCACATCCTCAAACAGTTCTATATCCTACATGAGTAACAGATCCAGAAGTGCACCTCCTCTAGCATGCCACTTGCGTCAAAAAACTGACCCCAACGCACTCCTGAAATAACCATGACACAGAAACACTTCTAAATCCAGGAACTGTGACTAACAGTAATTCTATGCATCATTAATGCATTAGAAAATAACTTCATTGTTAGGGCAGTTTTATCATATAGCACATCAGTGTATAAATACACACATACCCCTGCTAGTAGAAAGTATGTCTCATTTACTAGGCATCAGTAAAGGGTTCCTCACCTTTACAGTGCTGATGCACAATAATCAACAGTTTCAAGAGATTTCCTAGCGCTTCTTTACATGGCCCTACAGACCATGTTGTCAAGTCCCTCTTTCTCCTACTCCAAGATAAAAGAAGATAGGACACATCATTAACAGTAAGTCAAAGAAAGAAGACAGCTTCTTCAAAACTATAATGACTTTTTTGGGGGTAGTTTTTGTGTTTACAGTGCCTCCGATCAGGCATGTGCACCATGAGGTCAGCATGACACAGTGCTGTCTAAAACACAGCATGGCTACGAGCCTTGAAACCAGACAAAGGCAGCAAGCACAAAAAACTAATTAGTACGATTCATTCTTCAGTAAAAGCAAATTACCTGTGGAATTCCTTGTGAGGACATGACTGCTTGATTATAGAAAATGCGTCCAAAATGATCTCGATCTGGAAACACTTCCGCTTGCCGAGGTAAATTTGCTCCTCCTGAATCAACTAAAGTAAATGAAAATATATTAACGTGTCTTTGAATGGTGTTACATACTTATGTTCTCGCTAAAGTATCTCCATGCTACTTAAAATATACAGCAACCGCTACTACTAATGCTGTATATATTTCCACAATCTAAGTATATTAGGATATTCTTCTTGGAAAGAAAAGAAAAACAGCAACAACACACCCAGTAATATCCATCCCAATGATTCTAACGGAAAATAAATTCGGATGTGCTTAGAGATGCAATCCTACCACCCTATACAAACTTCTAAACTTAGCTTACTGCAAAACATTTAAACTAAGAACACTTTCAATGTACAACTTTAACTCAATTATTCTACTGCAATTCTGTCACAAGTTCCAGAAAAGGGCAAGACTAACCACTACTGAGTTCAAGAGGTATCGTATGTGTGCTTTCATACCCTGATTACACAGATACACTGAAGACCTTATACTATCTTTAGGAATGTGCGATTATGTGTCCTTGCCTCACGATGCGCCCTCTAGCTCAAAGGTCTCCAACTGCAGCCACCTCTCCACTTCCAAATAATGAAAATACCTCATGCCATAAGACTTCAAAGAAGAGTAGAAAACCAGAAGAGAATTCACAGGGAAGCCAAGCAGCTTTGAGAACTCTGGCTCCTGGGAAATAATTTTCACGTACAAGCAACAGCCCACATGCATATTCTCACAATGCATGGGGCAGCCAGTAACGCCCAACATCCAGCTTTACCTTGAAGCAGGGTTTTGATTGTTTCCCCCACCTTAGCAGAACCACTCTCGCAGACCAGCATCAATTCTGGCAACTACATAAACTCCGACCTGGCCAACATATCAGTGTTGTGAAGCAGGCCACCTCTGAACATAGAAGGAACTGCCACACCAGTGACTGACTCGGTGACAAACTGCACCTGGTGCCCACACCAGAGAATTAACCCCAAGATGGTTACCACTGAGAGAAAAGGCAGCTCAAATGGTATGAAAATTACCAGGTCAGCAAAGCACTGATTGATGACGAAGCATTTCTTTTTGATTACATAGCGGAAATGAACTGATACAAGCCCAAGTACAGAAATTGCAAAGGAAAAATCATTTAGGGGGTTTGAGTGATGAGCAGTACATGTATACAGGGACCACCTATCCCAAAGGTGGAATAAAAAAATTAAACTTGTTTCAAAGGCATATCTGTGTTCCATAGTTCCTTATTCCGTAAGGTATTAAAACAGTAGAATCACACACAATTGCTCACTGATAACTCACAAAAAAGATACAAGTTATCTGAACAGAGAATCAGCCAATAATTGAGACTAAAAAAAAAAAATCACACAGTTGTTTTGCAAACAGCAAAGTTAATTTTCTTCTTTTTTTTGTGTGTAACTATGAGGAAATTTAGCCCTCCCTATGCCTCCAAGATGCTTTCCATTACAGTATGACAAGCCCATGAAGTTCCCCTATGCCGTCCGTGTATCGTCCCCAACAACACTTTCAGATTCACATTTCTACTAACCTTTATCTCAGTATTCTTTGCATGTTCAGCCTACCAGCAGGGCAAGAAATTAAACACGCTTATGCTGGCCAGGACCTACATTATGTTGAATATTTAACTATTAATAGTACAAGTATCCTGAGTGGCAAACCACTTAATGCCTCTCAGCTGCTATTTAAGGTGCTAAGCCAAGCAGAACAGACAAGGACTAACCCATCCTTTAGTGAAAGGATGTCAAACTCACAGCTCCTGCTGTTCTTCTGCTCCTGCAGTGTAACACATGCCACACGCTGCACGCGTGACCTGTGTGCTGGCAGGAGCGTAGGCGCAAAGAGCTCAGCGCTGCCACCAAGTAGAAACAAGGTCCTGGGCCAGATAAAACAAGGTGGAGGGGTGGATTTGGCCCATGGGCTGGGAGTTTGACTCCCCTGCTTTAGTGGATGACTAAAGAGGAGACAGTAAACAGGTGTTTTTCCTCTGATTCTCACTTACACAAAATCCACAGGAATATACACTCTCATAAATCTCTCTGTTAAATTTGGTTGAAATTGGCTGATGAGTTCTACAGTTATTATTGAGTAATGAGACTGAAAGACAGGCCTTGGCAGAAAGCTCCTTGTACAAAAGCCTTGTACAAAAGCCCTGTACAAAAGCAGGCTAAGAAAATACTACTGATAATATAATATCGACACTTGGCACTCTGATCTTAAACTTTTAATAAAAGTATACCTATGTAAAACTTACATGAAGGTTTGGCTAAATATTTATTTAAAAGACTAAACTCAAGATACTAAATAACACACAATTAAATTTTTGCTTCAGTAAAACTCATCTGAAATTGTAAAAATCAGTTGTTGATCCAAACCATTATTGACACAGCACTGAAACTTTTAAAAATTTCTTTGGTATGTTCTTTCATACAGCTATTTGCTCCACCAAAATGCAAAACAACTCTTCTGTTTTAAGCTGTAATTTGAATTAAGACTGGATGAGACTACAGGATGTATTGCTCAATCATGAAAGAAGGGAAAGGAATAACAAAGAAGTAATTCAGTGGCATAGTTACTCCTGTATCTTATGAACCCAGCCCTATAAAAGGGCAGAAAATATTGCTGAAAAGATATGGGTATTCTCCAGTTAAGATGTGGCACCAATCTGTACAGGTAACACAGTAGTGATGAAAATACATTTAAGTAAGTGCATCTAAAAACACATACCTAGTTAGCCAAATCTGGGAACACATCAGTCTCAACAACATTTATTTGAAGAAACAGCATTTCATCCTGACTTTCGGAGCTACCAGATGCAACTCGTGCTGCAAGGGGACTTACCCAAATATAAGCAAGGGAGATGATTTTGCATTGCAATTTCTTGAGCACGTAAATGTTTCTTAACAGTGATAGGATAATAGGTACCACCTTTGACAGTTGCATCATTAGCAACAATCAAGCATTCCACCCTAAATATAAAACAAATTTATGAGTAAATATGTTTGCTCGTCAAGAACTGTAATATGCAAAAGATCCTCAGAGCCTTGATGCTCAAAACCAGCCCTTCCCTCTCCTGTGTTCCCTCAAATGCATATCATAACAGCCGTCTCAGCACTATTATGCCCTGTTTCACAGACCCTTAACTCCTTAAAATAATACTGTATAGCATCACATTTAATTTCAACAGTAGTCTTGTAAGTACTCCTAATGAGCAAAACTAGTTCTTAGCAGAGAATGCCTTCCTATTTTCTTGACAATTGCCTTACTTCTACACTAATCTCTTCCCTTCATTGGACACCAGAAACACTCTGCTCTCTGCTTTAATACAGGACACACTAACTAAAATAAATATAAAATCACTTCCTTTTGGCTAAACTAAGATACCAAATTTGTTGATTTTTTTGGGTGTCAGACATGAAACACTGAAAATTCTAATCACTTAGCACCAGAAACTAAATAAAATTATACCTTGTTCCTTTTCATATCATCAATACCATAGAATACTGATATCTCTCACCCAGATACTCGTCCAATCCCTGTGATAATGCCTCCCGCCGGTACCTCTTCATTACCATACAACTTGTAACCTGCAAACTGGGAGAACTCCAGGAACGGAGACCTGAGTAATGTCAGACATAACAAGATTTTAAAAAGGAACCAGCCATATTTGTCACTATATCTCACTTAAAAAAGTTCAATCTTTAAAATTTAGATTTTTTTTAAAAAGAGTCATGAGTATTTCAAAGAACACTTCTGTAAAATTTCAACTACGTTATTTGCCAGTGTTTATAGAAACTAAAGAGAGAACAAGCCCGTTATATGATGAACCCACAAAAGAGAACCTGAAATATTTTAGTATTTTTTTAAAAAAAAAGTACCTACCCGGGATCAATAAGTCTGTCAATTCTCTCTCTGGGTAACAGCTTTCCTCTTGATGTATGAAGCTTACGGGCTTTTTCTCCACCGCCTGTGATACAATAGTGAATTGTTAGATTTACTATGGACACAGACAGATAAATCACCACTTATATTAAAACTTAGAGTGGAAGAACTGATGAGTTCCCAGCTTTGAAATATGGACCTTAATAATGAATTTAATAAATAATGGGTTTCACTTCAAACAGATTTAAAGTATTGATAAAAATACTTGCTTTTCAGAATCCACTCCTTTTTCCACCTCATTTTTTACAGTTAGTCTTAAGGTAAAGACTTGAATAAACACAGTTGTCTGAAACTTTCCCCCCACTGCTTGACAATGACCAGAAGGGTTGAAAACACAAACACAGAGACAAAAGCACAACAGTAAGAACTACAAAAAATACTATTCCCCAAATTGGTTCAAAATAGCTAGACTGAATTCAATCTTGAAAGACCCAACACAACCTGGACTCATTTCCTTAGATCACTCCAAAATAGTAAGCAGAGTTCAGACACACAGAATTTAATATCAAGTTTATCTTTGTTTCATTTCAGCTCTTTACTTGAGGTCATCCTAAATCACACCTTTTGCTCTGTAGAGCTTTGTGTCAATCGATACTTAAGATTTGTTGACACACCTTGGCATCTTTGTAACAACAGCTTATACAAACACTGTCTATGCAGACAAGATCACTGATCCGCCTCATCACTAAAATTGTCTCCTTCGTCCAAAATAAAGAAGGTGCTATTTTGCTAACATTTCTCCTGAGACTGTAAGATTTCTTTGTCAGCGAAGCATCATTGAAATAGAGCTTTTAAGCCTATGTTCAAGCACTCTATCTTACCTCCTTTCTTGATCACTATGCACATCACTTCCTACCTGTTAGGCATGGCAGAAAGCCCACAATTTACTTCTGATTCAGCCTGTTCATTAGGTCTCTATAGCAAGCCTAAATCTAGATCTTGTAAATCTTTCCATACAAGCTTAAGATATCACCTCCCATATCCGCCCACAGAGTGAACACTCTCATCCAAGTTCTCAACATCCCACATCATAACTACAACATTTTCTCTGACGCCCAATCTTGCCTTCCTATCTACCCCCAGAGTGATGCTGCAAAAATAATTTTCCATCCTGTGATTTTTGTTATCTCTGTGCACCCCTTCTCTTCATACACTCATCATTAAATGCTTCCCCTCTGTCCCCTGTAGTCACTCTATTGAATTTTCTCTTCTAAGATTAAGATGTTTGCTCTACACTATACTAGTCTCCATTCTGTAGACTGAGAAGTAGCATTCCTGACAATGAAACAATGTTGGAGGCATTTCATTTGAAATCTCATTTAACTTCTCCTTTACAGTAATGTTTATAAAAATTTCACTGTTACTGCTGATGTGCTATGACTGCTGTCAGTCATGGAGACTAAAAGTATCTCAGCTGCTTCTTGTGGCTGCCATTAGAAATCCATCCATTGCAATTTATCATAGCAGGGACTATCTTCCAGTTGCACAGCCGGGGATTACACTGTAGAATGGGGAATGGGGTATAGGTATAGAAAAGCCTTACCCACTGAGGTAGCAAATAAAAAAAGAGCAGTCAGTACAAAGACCTCAAGTAAGAGCTCATCATCTAAAAGAAGCTCCTACAAAGATTTTGCATTTATCCTTCAAAAGTATTCAATAGAAGTACCTAATTCTTCTCACATACTTAAATGACAGGCAAAGCAATTTCAATTAATGTCACTCAAAACAGTGTTTTAACATTCTGGTAAAGATCCCCAAGAAGGAGAAAAGATAAGGGCCACGTTCTTGTGCTGTTATCACATAATGTGCAAGAACAGAAAATCATGCAGCAGTGAAGAAGGCCATGATCATGAGCCACACATGGCTGAACAGTCTCTATACCCTTAAAACACAGAGGTAGTCCCTGGGTTTCAGCATCTCCTTAGGAAATCCTGAAGCTTTGTTTCACAGTAAGCAAGAAAAAAAACAATAAGTACAAAATCTTAACTGTGTTTGGTTCCACAGCTGTAAAAGAAATCACATTCTGTAAGAAACCATGCATGAAGAGACAAACAGTATCATGACGGACACAAGGAGGTGAGAATTAAAACTGCATCTCAATCTCTGGCAGCAGAGTGAAGCATTTATAAACCATTTTAATCTTATCATCTCTGTTAATTAGAGTCAATTGTAATTAATTCTGGCAGTCTTGCAAACCAAGAAGATGAATCACAGATTTCAATCTTTTAAACTATTACAGACTTACTTTTATTTGCCAGCACAACTACAGCTAGGGTCTTTGCAATCCTCTTTGCATGTGAAGAGACTAACAGGCAACTCGAACACAAGCATATTTGCCAGACCAATTTGTTACAAAGGTAGGCAGCAATGGATGAAGTAAGCAAGCACATGAAGTGCAAAGTGTATCAGTAAATACCTTTTGTTAATAATCCTACCTATTTTTTTAAAAATGGCATCACTAACATACATTTCAATGACAACTACGATCTTAACCAATTAAAAATTAACTGATTCTAAATATCCAGTATTCACTTTCTGCTTTCTTAATTTTTGCCTCTCTGGCAATGGAATTAATCTTCTGTGTAACAATATCAGCCTTGCTTTCACTTATGTCTGCTTCCAGTAATTCATGGATTAGGTTGAATTAGGATATTGCTCTGATACTCAACAGGCAAACAAAAAAAATGTGTTTACATACTACACAGTGTGGTAAACAAAGATGTGCTAATGATACGGTATTTTTCTTAGCTATCCCAAGTTACTTATAAAAATTTTAAACTTTGAAACAAGTTAGCTTGGACTTAAACCTTTTTAAGATTTTCAACTGATTGAATATGGTAAACCTAGACTTAAACACATAAGCTAAAAATTCAGTGTTACTATTATAACCCAGCAAATAAGATGTATTTGAATAACTGACTAATGAATGAATGAGCTGTAGGGAAAAATCAAAGAATAAAGCTTGGTTTTGGACCAAATTAAATAGGTGTTCTAAAAGACAGACTATCATACTTACCTAATCTTATTTTTTCTGCTTGCTTTTTGAGTTCTGTTACCAGTGCTTTCATCCGTTCATAATTTTCCTAAGTGGGCAAGAAAACAGTATTTTAAGTTTAATCAAGAGTAACTTTTTAATAAACTAACATAGAAAGGGTAGGATATATTTACCTTCAAATTTCATTTTAGATTAATAAATACTGGTTCTGTATTGTCTTTCAAGCAAGAACAGTTCTACTTATGCATTGCCTTTCCTCAAGCATCCCAAAGTATTTAATAAACATGCTTCACAAAAACTCTAAGTGCATTAGGATTGTAAAAGTTATAACAGAGTTGAAGTGCTATTTTTCATGTTTTGTTATTTTTTTTGTTACAGTTGTGTCTGCTTTTTTAATCCTGTTTTGTGAAAAACATCATGAGGATTCAAATTAAGTGCTGTTATGTCTCTTGTAAGAAAAGATGAATGATCTAGACCAAACATAATCTGGTAAATACTTTTTACATTCCTGCTGTTTATGTGGAACATAAAGCTAAAACAAAGCTTTTAAAAAACAAAAAGCCTGGTCTTCTTGTCAATATCCCTCTTAGACTCTTAGTTTTGAATATGAGTGATTCACTACTGAGCTCAACATTTCTGTCAGAATTATCCAAAACTTTGTGTGCTCATTACTGTAGTTTTTTACCTTTTCTTAAGAATTAAAAGGTATTAGAGAAATTTAATTTGTTGTTTTGGTTTTTTTTTTCACCAGACATACTGAACTATGCTGCTTCTCAGAAAAGTGTAACTGCAATAAAGAAACATAATAACTGCTGCATTAAAGAAAAAAAAAAAAGCAAGCCAAAACATGCTGCCTTGTCTAATTCTCATTTAGAAGATATTAGACTCTACTTTGACAGAAGAAAAAAATCTGGTGACTCTCTATATGCAGACTGGAACACTGAGAATTAAGGTTTCCCCTACAAGCAACAAGTGTTGCAGGTAAGTTTGATCAGCTCTGTCTCAGTCACTGAAGGGCACCAAAATCCAACAGAGGAAGAAAGTAAAAACGTGTACACAGACATCTCGCGTTCAAATTATTTTAGCTGCACAGTAAGACTGTCAGAAGAACACATTTCTCCCCCTCTTAAATTGCTACAAATAAATTAAACACACTCTATTTACAGGTAAAAACATATCAGGTGAAAATAGGACTTGGCAATTTTATTAGCTGATATACACAGCTAATACATAAGGTCAGCATTTAGAGGTTGTTCAGCAAGATAAAGGTGACATACTGAAACACCAAGTCCAACTCTTGTGCCTCTGTTGACCCTCAGGAAGGATTCCCCATCTTCTAACAAAGAGCTGCTTGCGATATGGCTCACAGCCATATGAATTTCGTACCACTCAATCACTAGTGAACACCTAACACATCTGAAAATACCAGCTTCAGTTAACGAAACCATGGTGCCATCCTGCAGCCCTCAACTATTGAGGGCACGGGAGGGCACCAGATTTCCGTACCTTCTCCCTCCCTTGTAAGGCTGTATCAGTATCTCCACCACAGTAATCCCCTTTCAGTTAATTTCTTTCCACACTTTAATCCTCCCTCTCCCTGCCTCACCCATAGCACAGCTCCAACCCTGCCTCTACATCTGCTTTTCTCCTCCTAAGTTGTGAAATCACACTGCATTGAGTTACTGGCAGGCTTACCACTGTCACAGCATCCCAAAATCAAGGACAAAACAAGACACATCTCATTAATTTGATTCTGTCACTCCTTGGACAGGTTACGTACAGCACCTGCAGCGCTAAAGGAAACAAAACCTGATTTTACGCCTTTCCAAAAAAAATCTGTTTACAAATTACGTTTTTTCTCCTGTGAAAAATCTGCAAAACAGCCACTGTAATTCCATACTTTCAAAAACCTGCAGCTGTCACAACATCCAGTCTTATTGTATGTGTGAGTGTTCAGCTTCTCCAGCTGGCTCATTTCACAGCATTACACCTAAGGTATTTTCCTTGTTTCCCCTTGTTCAGTCAGTTTGTTCTCTCTAAAGACACTCACCCTTTGCACACAGTACTCAGCCTAAAATCTCACCGTTAACAGAGGGGAAAAGACCAACTAAAAATGGCAGAAGAAATTAAAAGTAGCCCAGCAAACACAATCATAGGCTTGTTTATCAGATTGTGATTAACAACTCACTGTAGCTACTTCAACTTTCTCCAGATGAAAAAGTGTGAAAGGACTTCTTAGATCATCTGTAAAAAATATTGCACTCAAATACCTAAGTTACTTAAATTCACTTAATTTCTATACTTATCTTTCATGTCTTTAACCAGAACATGACATCATTATACTTTACAAACCAAAAGTAACAATGCCTTGAAATCTTACTGCGGGTTTTGAATACACACAGAAAAGGCTCCTCTTAGAACTAAATCTGCCAGCTCTATCATATATATTTGTGGGCTCTTCATTAATTAATGACAAAAAGGCCAGTGAAGTAACTGAAGTTCTGGCTTTTGCACCACTAAGCTCTATAAAATTCTGCTGTTCTGCTTCTACGAACATTACAGCAACATCAAGAGGCAAAACTTACAAACTAATCCTACAGTTACTGCATGAGCTGACTCAATTGTTTCTACACTAGCAGAGCAGCTATAAGAGCTAATCCTTGGAATCTTTACATAGACTTTCCTTTGTTTTCCAAAATACAGATTTACTCCATTTTTTAATTATTTTTCCCTGTCTTGTTTGAAAGACAATTCACACTATGAAGGCCAGCCTGTCTAGCTGCACTCACAGCTAGAAAGGCAAACATCAGCTAAAGAAGGCAAGACCTTCATCATGTACCATTCCACCTTCTTGTGTTTACATTGTTATTTCCTGTATTACTTTTATTTCAGATGTTTCAGTGCCTCACAGCAGGGACCTCAGATCTCCGTGTCTGTAAAGCACTACATGCATTTACAGTGCTCTATAAATTAATTCTATCAAATACTATCACTATTAGCTATTTCATTGGTTGAATGACGTACTGGATGTACCCAAGTAAATGGGTTTGTCTAGCAGAGCTAGGCAAACTTTTCCTGTCTTGACATCCATTGGAAGCTGCTGTCAAAATACATGAACATTAAAAAATTCATTCTACAAAAGTTACCAAGCCTTGCTTTTCTTCAGAGATCAAATGCAAATCTAGTGATGGCTTAGCTGAGTAAACACACTTACTAAAATACTTTCTTTTTTGTATGCAATACATGAATACACATATACACACACATTTCATACACACACTGAAATTTCACAGAAGTTTCAGTCACCTGATTTCTCAAAGTTTAATTTCTGCAAAAGAAAATACAGAACCAGAGGAAATATTTCAATAGGAATATGTGTTGTTGATTAACTTGCTGTTTGGTATTTTACTCGGAACAAATTTTGAAACAAATGTGTGCCCTCCTACCAGTTTCGATCCACACCCAAAATGACATTTTTCTTGGCCTAACTGTAAATTCTATTTTCATCTTGAACACTTTGACATTAATAATGTCCCATTAACAATAAACAATTTACAGCAGACCTAAGTACTGTTCTCTTCCTAAAGGCAGCTGGAATCCTACCTATCCCTCCTCATTGATAGTGTTCTGTTTTCTACAGGCACTCCCATGACTTTGTGGAACTATCCCACTTGTCTTCAACTCGTGGACGAATTTCCACACAAAAGAACTTCTGACTTTGAGTTAAAAGAATCATAGAATGGTTTGGTTTGGAAGGGACCCTAAAGCCCATCCAGCTCCAACTCCCCTGCCAGAGGCAGGGACATCTCCCACCAGCCCAGGCTGCTCAAGGCCCCATCCAACTTGGCCTTGAATACTTCCAAGGATGGGGCATCCACAGCTTCCCTGGGCAACCTGTGCCAGGGCCTCACCACCCTCATCGTGAAGAATTTCTTCTCAATGTCTAATCTAAATCTTCCCCCTTCCAATTTAAAGCCATTCTCCCTCTTTCTATCACTACTTGCCCTTGTAAGAAGTCCCTCCCCAGCTTTCCTGCAGGCCCCCTTCAGGTACTGGAAGCCCACTATGGGGTTTCCCCAGAGCCTCAAGCCCAACTCTCTCTGACTGTCCTCACATCAGAGGTGCTCCAGCCCTCGGATCATTTTCCATATTCTTCTTATACTGGGGATTCCAGGACTGGACACAGTGCTCCAGGTAGGGTCTCATGAAAGTGGAGCAGAGGGGGAGAATCCCCTCCTTTGCCCTGCTGGTCACGCTGTTTTTGATTCAGCCCAGCTTGGTTTTACTGAGCTGCAAGTGCACATCGCTGGCTCAGATCGAGCTTCTCATCAAGCAACACCCTCCAAGTCCTTCTCCACAGGGCTGATCTCAGTCACATCATCCTCCATCCTCCACTGATACCGGGGGTTGCCCAGACCCAGGTGCAGGACCTTGCACTTGGCCTTTTTGGAACCCCACGACGTTCCCACAGGCCCACTCCTCCAGCTTGTCCAGGTCCCTCTGGATGACCTCTCCCACCCTTGTCTCCGCCTCACTCGCACGGTGCCGCCCAGCCCCGCACTGCCGACAGGGCTGGCGCTGTGACCGGAGCCGCCCGCGCCAAGGCGCTGCGTGGCGCGAACCCGTGCTGCGCCCCTGCGGGCATTGCCCGAGCGGAACGGGGCTGCTGACAGCGGGGGCTGCCCCGGTTCCGCCACGCCGGGTGCTCAGTATCAGGTCCCCCCTCCTCGCTCCGGCCCGGGACTGCGGCTTCGCCTCAAGGCAGCGCGGCCTGGGAGCGGCTGGCGGTCCGCGCGGGGAGGAAGCCCCGCCCGGGGAGCCGGGCCTGGGCCTACCTGGTAGAGCGCGGAGCTCGCGTCGGGGGGCGAGCCCAACGCCGCCACCGCATCGCCGCGGTACGAGCGGGCGGGCAGAGGCAACCGCCAGCGGCGCAGCAGCAGCCGCCGCGGCCACAGCAGCATGCCGGCCGAGCGGAGCCTCACCGTGCAGCGCCGAGCCCGGCCGAGCGCAGCCCAAGCCGTCCCAGGCCGCTGCCACTCCCCCCGCCGCAGCCAATGGGCAGCGCGACGGCCCCGGCGGGTTCCCCCCGCCCCGGCAGCGCCACGGCCGGGCCCGCGGGTGGCTGCTCGGGGCTCTGAGCAGTAGGGGCCGCTGGGTCCACACTGCTGCCCGCGCTGCCGCAGCCCCGGGAAGGGCTCGTTTTCCCGGCAGGATCCCATTCCACGCTGGGGAACGCGGAGCTGTTGTTCCCGCAGAGCTGCCAGGATGGTGCAGCGGGAGCGGCGGCACCGAGCCCTCCCGCCTGGCCTGCTCCGCAGCAGGACAGTGATGCTGATTTTAAACAAGGCCCTGGCATTTACCAAGAGGGAACACTAGGAACTCAGATAATAAGTAAATTAAACTATTCTAGAGCAAAACCACAGCCCAACTCCTGTGTGGGTGCCCCCACCCACCACCCCACACCCAGACCTGCACCCAACCCAGCAGGCAGCCAACATTTTGGCTGCTCCTTTAGCCCATGCCCTCACTTGCTTACTATGCCTGTGAGCATTTAAAAACCACAGCTGACACCAGTAATATAAAATAATTTATTCACATAACTTACATACAGAATATTACTACTTTTTTTGAAAGACAAAGCTTGTTTGCAATGATACATGGTGCCAGACAACTCGTAAGCAAATCAATCCTTGCCCGTCTCTGTAAGAATGCTAAAGCAAGAGGCAGTGGGATTTCACTGATCTTTTCTTACATCCTTCACCACTACAAACAGAACACAAAGTTGTCTTACTGTTATTCAAATTAAATTTGTTCTTTGAAAAAAAATCCTCTAACAAAGTGCATGTGATCTACTGCAGGGAAAAAAAGACGTGTAGCCCAAATCAACAAGGCAGATAAGGCACCTTAAATCTTAGTAATGAAATAGTTGGGTTTTTTTCCCTTGTAATATGAAAGCAAACTCAAATGTACACAACTAAACGTAGAATGGTTATCTCCTCAGAAAGTACTTAGGGAAATTATTTTCTAGCCTCTCCCCACAAACCTATTTATAGTCCCTAGCAGTATGAGTAATTTAAACATGCCACAACAATACATGGATCTTTATGTAGATCTATTTCATAATTTTTATAGTAAGACAATATTTAGTTAAACATTTCAAGTTAAGTGGATTAGGCAAAGCATACTGCCAGAACTGCCTGAACAGAAACTGTCCATGGTGGTGGTGGTCTTTTGGGTGGGGGTTGGCAGTATGCTTTCAAATAAATTACTTTACACTGGGACTGTTAGACCCTCTTCTGTCACCTCGAGAGGATACTGCTGCTCGCTGCAGTTCATTGACAGAGGTCTGATAACGTAGCCATTTGCAGTACCAGTAGCTTTTCTGTGTATTTTTCCTCATTCACAAAACGTTAAAGGCTCCTTCAGAAGTATTGCCAGTAACTGCTGAAAAGGTAAATGTTCTCAAACTTCATCCAATATTTCAAAATTGAATAGATATTTATAAGAAAATATTTGCCAGTAAATGATTATCCAGTCCAAAGCTGAAGATAGGTTTGTTGAGAGCATAACAACACAATTTCAACATCACTTTCACTTTCATAATAAATCTTTGTTTTGCACAAGTACCTGTTCGTATTAAGTAACAGGAGAAAAATTTAGACTACTTAAATTGCACACTCTTTTTTGTGTAATAAGAAGTTTCCAAATAAATACTGAATCTTTCAGTGACCACCTGACTTCAAGATTGCATGAATCTTGTTGTCTCAACAAGACAATCTTTTTGATGAGGTAAATAAAAAAATTAGACTAAAATCTAAAGCTACACTAACATTTTACAGTGAATTACAGTGCAAGCAGACATGCGACACGATGAATAGTATTCAAATTAAACTGCTTCAAAGTAGCAAATCCCCAAAGCAACCATATTGACTGGTCATGGTTTAAATCCCATCTTTGTGCAACTCTGCACATGGGAAACCAAGGAAGGCAGCAGAAATGCAAACATCTACATGTAAATCCAAGGAAAATAAAAGTTATCTATCCCCTTATTTTCAAATTTAGGAGGAAATTAGCACTCATACTGGGAAACATTAACATGTTCTCCCCAATCCAATAGGACAGTTGCAAAGACTAACACTGTGTAGCATCTTCTAGTAAACTGTATTTTTCTGGTAGTTCTCAATATATTTTAAAGGAACTAAACCCATTTGGCTTTTCAGGTTAGGATCTTTTAATTCATGTTACAAACTCTTACAAAAATACATAATTTGGAAATGCTAATAAAAATACCTGCAGTGCTGAATGCATCTATGTATTTACTACACTACTTCCAGTATTTGCATCATGATCTACAGAGATTACACTATACATAAAAGGTTCATTCTTCCTTCTAACATAACTTCACAAAAAGAAGTAAAGAACTGGTATAACCAGTACCACAAGTTTAAGCATCAAAATTCAAAGGGACTTGTCACAAGATTAAACATTTTTTCATTGCACTTTTCTGTAAGATAGCCACGCACCCATTATCAGCATCTAAACAAGTGAAACTGTGTGTCATCAGCTGCTGGTCTGATCTAATGACATCAATGTAGCGGTTTGGATTATGACAACATTTTAAAAGTATACAGGTCACTTCAGAAGGAATCTCTTTCATCTTTACAGACAGCTTGCTGACAATAACTTTGGCATAATGAACATCAGAAAAACCCAGGACTTTTTTTAAAAAAATACTCTTTTTTTTGCATTATACTTCCAGATTTCAGGTTTTTATAAAGCAAATTTGCTATTCTGAGTCATCCACTTCCATAAAGATGTCACTGAAAAAATACTCAGAGATTCTGGTTGGCTCTTCATCCTTTTCTTGATTTTTAGCACAAGGGGCCGGCTTCTTAGATGGCTTGTTACTTGGAACCTAATAGAGAAAGTAGAGGCTGCTTTTAATGGTCTTAATATGTGTATGTGTGTTTATAAATATGTGCCCTTGAGCTTCCAAATTAGATACAAAGTTTAGACAAAAACCCCCAATTTACTGAAAATAGGAAACAAGAAGATACATGTTTCCCTTACAAGTTTCCCTGACATGCACAAGTCAGGATTTATTCACTGGAGCAAATACCTCTCTCAAAACATGCCCAGCTACCCACTCCTGAAACAGCTAATTCAGTGTTCACGTATCAAAACCTCAAGGGCATTCAAAAGTAAACACATACCCTAACCGCAGCATCAGCAGCTATGTCCTCATATTTTGCAGATAACGATGTGCTTGTAGAAGGAAGGGAACAAGATTCCCTGTCTTCCTTAGGGGATGGAGCGGGTTTTTTCAGACTTCGCTTTGAAGCCACAATCCGAGGTTTTTGGGTCTTTCCTCTGTTCCCTTTAGTATCTTCTGCAGATTTAGAACTGGTTTTTTTGCAAATTAAAGATAAAAATCCCAATGGTTTTCGTCCACCCCTGTCCAAAACAAATAGTCAGTATGTCAAAGGATTGTTCCATAAAAGGAAGATGTAAATAGTATTACATAGGAGTCCAACTCATTACATAGGAAACAACCACATCTCTAAGATCTATAAAAATTCTAAGGAAAAAAAAAAAAAAGTAGTTCTGATAAAGGCTTTTGTATTACTGAATATTCTGGCACAAGAGTTCACAATTTCCAACCCTGAGAATAGGAACCTACAATTTGCTACTAAACTGGAGTCAGTAACAAGCTACCAGATCTTCAGAAAGAAGAGAAACAGACATACTCCTAAAGAACAAACTGAACAGAGCATCCTTCAAGTAATCAATTGAAAAAGAAACCTGGTTTCCAAGGATGGAGCCACAGCAGACTGTCTTAAACACCATAAAGAAGACTATTTGCTGCAGGATTTCAGCCTGCTAATGGCATTGTAGCTAGTACTAGCAAAATCACAGAATTCACAGGGATGAGGGAGGTACAGAGAGTATCAGCTTTTCATGTTGTTAAGAGTCTACAACTTAGAAAGTAAACTTTAAGGCAAAGATCCTGATGTTAATGCATCACTACCCAATTGCTGTGGGTGTCCTAGGTACAAATAACCAGTTTTGGTACTCATACAAGCATAATGAAAGTAAACGACAGGATCAGGAGAGACCAATAGAGCACCACAATCAAAATCGGTGAGTGCAAGAGCAATAGAGAGCAGTAACACAAATGCTTAAACAAACACTACAGACAGCTATTTTAAAACAATCCATGGTCGGATGGATAGAGGACTATCCTCTGAGCTGTCAAGGCTGAAACTCCTTCAGTAAAGTGACACAACTTAAGCTAGTCCTAAAAATCCAGTGTGCCAAGGGCCACACCAGTAACAAATCTTATTGGCAGAAAAACAAATATCAAAACAAGTAGATGGATGTATATATCACAACATTAGACTGATCTAAGGAAAACAACAATTATCCTAAATCCGTATTATAGCCAACAGATGTCACATCTGTCAGTGTCTAAATGGACATACCATTCATCAGTAGTGTCCCCTGGTCATTTAATGAATAAAATATTTCAAATTTCAAAGCACACAGTTTGATTCTTTCTAATGTGCTGAAGAGGATAGGCACTGTAACTCTTAGCCATGTAGGTCAGAAACAAGGGTACCGCCCTTCTTAGTAATACCAAGTGGAAAAGGGATATAAAAACCTCAATATGGAAAAAAAGTCTTTTTTTACAGAAAAGGCTGACAAAACATTACTGCATAAATACCTCAGTAATGGAGTTTTTGAAGGTGACTCTAGGCTTCCAGTATGTTCCAACTGTCCAGATTCACACACATCCCCCTGCTTTCCTTGACCACTTATTTCTACACTTCTGTTAGATGTTAATCTAGACATCACCTCCTCTTCTTCCTTGGTTGCAGAATTGTCAAATGCTGCTTCCCCTGATTTCTCCACAGTCTCAAGCTGGCTCCTCTCAGCCAGTGGTGACACAGACTCAGACACCAACACAGAGGTAAGTATTTCTTCCTTTGCTGAAGCCTCTGTATTTTGAAAAGGACTCCCTGTAAAGAAGTGTTGACAGTCACTCAAGGAATTCAGTTACTTCAGTGATATCACAATTGCTCAAAAGATGCACATGATGTTTAAATGGCTTGCATCACTAAAGGAGAAGGGCTGAATTTTTGTCCAGTTTTTTGTCATTTTATTTTTTGAAGTCATCACTAAAATTTAAAAGTTCACTGTTTACTTTTTAAGTCTGTAAGATCTTACAGAAGTCATGGGGAATAGCTGGCAGAAGTGTGGCTTTATAGCACATACACACCCCTTTACCTCACACCAGAAAACTTAATCGTCATCTAGCTGTTTAAGCTTCCAGAATTTCCCTTTAAAGTTTTTTTCAAGGCCAAAAAGTAATTCTCTAAGCCCTCCACAGTCTCAGATCACTGAAGATGCATTGTCAGCAAATCTGCTTTCCCTCTGGCTCTTCAGAGGCACATTAAGCTTTCAAACCATTACATATTTAAAAAAAAAAAAACAAATACAAAAAAGAATATAGAAATAAATTACCCTGGCATAGTACAGTTAAAATATCTTTGGTTCTTAACGCTCCCCAACAGGTGGAAATATTTGCTTAAGAGAAGATACCATGTTAAGTCAAAACCCCTCCCAAATCTAACAAATAAGACTGGCTACAGCAATGTTTTTAGAATCATTATTAAATTAACAACCAGTTATGTAATTCAACCCATCTAGTTTATAGCAGAGAGCACTGAATGGTGGTATTAGGGTATTACTGAGAAATTTTTTTCTACATTTGTTAGATAGCCTCAGTCAAGACTAATACCGGTTATTGTTTCACTAAATGAACTATGATGTATAATGCATTTACATTCATTATACTTTGTTTTATGAGTTTAAGTATACCTACCAGAAGCTATCATTGGAGTGTCTGTGTACTTAATTGAGTAATCCTGTATTTAAAAAAAGAAAAAAAATTATTTCTCTGTCTCTCAATACAGAAGAGACAATGAAAGCTGATCACTATATCATGCATGTACAGTTCTAAGAACAGAAGTCATACAGAAGACTACATCTTCAGTACAGTATCATTTTATCACTTAACTCATTTCCTCAGCAGGCTTTTCAAGGTAGTTCTTATGACAAATGACTCAAGACAAAGATGTCAAGACGAGAGGTTAAAGAACGAAGGGAGTTGTTATCCAGTCTCTCTGAATCATGTGGGGAATTACTAACTGTTCTCTTACCCAGACACACTACACAATCTTAGCCTAACTCACAAAAATTAATGGTGGTCACTGCCACAAGCTTGGTCATATTCTAAAAACACAGAGGGAAGCTGGAAGCTTGCTGCCCAGTTTTTACTTGCAGCTTGTTCTTTTATACTAATACCCACTATGTTAAAAAATGGTAGGAATATCTCCAACAACTTCTTCATGTGACAGACACTACGAGGAATCATAACATTGTTCAGTGACCCTAGACAGTTTGCCAGTCATCAAACATACATCCAGAGTTTCCCCTCCTGCAGTGTCACTGATGGAAAGGCTGTGGTGAATGAATCAAGTAAGACATATTACCAGTCTGCCCACTACTAATCCTGATAAAAACAAACAAATGAGAGTCTACAGATTCTAAAAAAAAAAATTAATATGAATCAACAGCCCCAAAACTGTTGTAAAGTTTAAAAGAAAAAGCGATCTACGGATGTTGGTTTTCCTTTTAAGATGCATGGGCATTTTTAAGGAAGTGACATGGTTAAGCAATAAACATAATTAAAATGCTCTATTACATGTTATGCACCTACTATATGCATGAAGACTCACTTGTCAAATTACTATCTCACCTGATCAGTGGGTTCCATGTTACCTTCCACTAAAACAGTAGAGAGAGTTTTCTTAGCAGGAGGAAAATCATTCTCTTCAAGCTCAGCAGCTGACCTTTTTTGAGTTGTCTGCAAATTTTGAACAGGTTCTACTGATACGCTCTCCAGTTGTTTGACTTTCATACTGCTGTTTAAAGGTGCGGCAAATTCATCAGCTGCAGTTGTCAAGGAGCCAATGCTGTTTATATATATAAAGTCATTATTGTGACTGTTCAAGAAACCAAAATTTGCCTTGTATAACATTTCTGTATGGACATTACACATGGATCTACAGTGATACTCCTTGCTTAGTGCCAGTGGTAACTTCAAATGCACTATTTACCTCCAAGAAACAATTTGCTGCACTATCTTGAGTTAGACAATCAAGTTTTTCTAATCATAATTTAATCTAGTTACTTTATAACTTGTTCTATTTGAACTCGAATTGATAGTTTCATAAAATGTAAAAATATGACAAATGATTAACTGCCCTAGAAAATCCTAAAATACAGTACTATTCATATGCACAGTTGAATTTTCACCCCTACCCTCCACAATTCCCCATTATGATCTCAAAAGACAGCAAGACATCTAGGGAAGCAGCAGTAAGGGAACAGTGAGACAGCAAATGTACCCTAACCCTGCCTGTCAGCAATTCTGTTTATCATCAGTAGTTCCACAGAAGTTATTATTCTTAACATTGTGCAACCAAAATTCACTGAAAGACCTATCCTTTCAATAACTAAGGGAATGACATTAACATCTGATGTTACAAGGCAAGGTTCTCCACAATGATGTGGAATTGCATCACACTTCTAGTGATCTGTGGACTTACATTACTAAGGTAATAGGTTTTACAACAACTTTGCGATATTTCATATTCTTCAGAATGTCTTTTTCCTTTGATGTTTTTTTTCCTCCCAAACTGCTCAACTGTAATGCTGAAACAACAATTCTGCTACGTTGCACTGAGGAGTAAAAGAAACTCAAACTATTTGCATCCCAGTACTGCAAACGAGCTACTATGCTGCTAATCAATTAGTTTGCTTTTTCAGCTATTCTGCCATTTGAATATGGCACAAAATCAAGCGAATGATAATCTGAATGTATATGTCCACTGTTTAGCATGTTCCCCAGAAGACTATCTATGCTAAAAATCTGGAATTAATAAGCACCTACTTTACATAACTGTTCAAGTAATGTAAAAATGCAAACAAGCTTAGATTTTTAATTTCAGTTACTTTTCATTCTAAGTCTCCATGGCAGAAGAGACTCAGGCTGGACAAATGACCTCTACTAAAAAGGAATATTTGCTTTAAAGGATAAATCGAACTTTAGCTGGGATTTTACTAAAAGACCAACTAAACCACTGACAACATCTTTCTCAAATCCTATCTGAGCCCTTTTCACTTTCTTAATTCTCTGACCAGTCTGCCATAATTATTCCCTTTTGCATGTCTTTGGAGAGTTCTCATCTGTCATGCACATTCAGGGAGCCACCAAACTTCACAAAAAGTGTTTCACTAAAATAAAGCATTTACCTCTCCATTTCAGTCACACTTGCTTCACTTGCATTTATTGGGCTGATAAGTATTGGGGCTGGTAGTAATGGTTCTGAAATCTCTTTCAGCAAAGCAGATGCATCATACTCTCTTGATTCAGGTGGGATTTCCACCAATGTTAAAATGAATGTCTGTTCCTCCTCTGGACATTCGTGATTGTTGTTCACTACTATATTTTTTTCAGGAAAAAGACATAAAAAAAATATATTATTCAAGTTTAAAATTACACTGATCTTCTCCCATCCTCCCTACCTCAAGCAATTAAATTTTAGGCACTCATTTCTCCAGGGAAAAGGCACTGGGGATATCCTTGACACAATATGCTTCCTTCCTTCTTAGATGAGGCAGGCATCATCACCCCCTGCAGCCTATTCACTGCAGTGGAGTCCTGATTACTATTCACAATGAAGAATATTCAAAATTCCTAGTAGGGATGGAGCTTTCTAAATAGGTGTTCTAGCATTAAAGAACAATTTGCAATTTAATTAAACTTGTGTAAGGGTGGTCCAATGGCTCTCTGTCATTAATTGCAACTGTCAAGTATTAAGTTACTTCTCTAAAGGGCAACAGTCTGCCATTTTGATGGCAAATACAAGGATTTTTCCCCTCACTACAGACTTGTAGAAGAGGATCTGAGAAGTACAGTGTTAAATTTAATAAATTAAAAATATAAATAATTTAGCCAACAGATAGATATTAACAAATAACTGTCAATTTTAAGGAGAGAACATTTGTAAAGTTCTCAAAAGACAGAAAACAACAGTGCTGCTCCATCACTTTAAACAGTTCTCATTCTTGATGATGTGAAGTTGCCATTATTCCAACCTCAACCCACTTCGGTTCTTTATCTAATTAAAGATTTAAGATGCTCTGTCCCAAGATCCTTGCAAGAACACAGTGCAACAACAGAGGTCTTAGAAGAAGTATTGGACCTATCTTTTGCACATACACAGGAATCAACTTTGCACTGCAGTTTCCACACAAAGCAAGTATCCTGGGCTTCTGACACAGTGATTTACCCATACCTTAGACAAGTACTTGTTCCAAACTAGCTCCATTTCAATTTGTTTTAAGGAAAAGCAGCCATCACCTTCATACATTTCATCACATATAATTAGTTGGGAGTTAATGTGCTGACTCATTATTGCTAAAAAGGGAAGTCCGGTTGTCTTCATCCTTTTTTTTCCCCCCTCTTTTCCTCTCTGTTTTGCCACACAGTTGCACAGTCCAGCCCTACTACTCACAAAACTCGGACACTTGCATTCACTCAACCATTTCACGAGCCACTACAGCTCACTAAGCCAATGGAAAACTACACGTCTCCCTCTGCCACACTCACTTTTTGATGGATAAGTGAGTCAGAGGCTCATAAAGAGCTCTAACAAGTGCTAAACCTAGCATGAGGTAAGCAGAAGAAGCTCACAGCAGGGAGGAGAGAGCAAGAAGTTTCCTTTCCACTGATTTTTAAACTTAATAAAGTGCCATTCAGAAAGTTCCTAAGTCTAGTTTGTGTTAATGAAATGAAATTAAATGATAAGATGCTAGGGAGAAGAATGGCACTGTGCTGTGGCTCATTATTTTTGTTGGTGAACTAGATTGATGAATCATGTCAATAAAAACATTTTACTTTTTTTTTTTTACTTATTTATTTGTAATGTCAAGATACACAACTGTAGGCTTTTGCTAACTTAGAATATTAGCACATTATACCTGAAGTCTCTTCTGTGCTGCTTACACATTGTTGAGAATCCTGAGCACAAGCTTCCTCCTAGAAATAACACATTTGAAATAAAACAAGTTTATAAACCTGAGAAATACAGGAAAACAGGAAAAAACCCAAACCATGTCAAGTGCTGGAGAGCAAAAAATCTAATGATACCATCATAATCACATTTTGTCAGATTTTACTTCTAGCTTCTAGGTTGAAGGATATTAGCCTGACAAGGACAAGAAACATTTGGGCAATATAAAATGTACGTGTAGCTCATTGTCTGTATTGATGTTTTGTCAAAATAAATTTATACTTCCTACAGCACAACTCTGTCAGAGATGACTCACATAATAAATTGCTCAGTGGCACAAATAACACAAATTCCCCAACCATTACAAACATTACAAACCCAGTGAGTGCCAAAGAAAAGCACTAAGCTCTTCAACTCATCTATCTCTTCCCTTTTATGGCATGTACCTTTGCTAACACCAAGAATACCCCACTGCAAGTTGCCTCCTCTCACATTCTCGGCCAGTCCTGAGAGCCAAATCACACTTGTATATTGTTCTAATATGAGATCAGCCTTGACACATCAACAGGTTGCACTGGGGAAACAAGCTACTACTTATCAGCATTCCATCATAACTGCATGTACACTGATCGCAGACAACACGTGAAAACCTAAGGGAAGTGAGAATGAACCTTTCTCTCATTAAGGTTCTCATCTGTACTGCAACAAAGATACACAAACCCCTGCAAAGAAACAGATGTGAAAGACATACTGTTTGTCCATGAAAATATACAGGTAGAACACTTAATTAGGTTTTGAAATAAATGGGAAAGACCATTGCAAGTGTTGGTGCACGTTCTAAATAAAGCAAATGAAGGAGACAATAAAAATACTGTGTCTAGCAGTGACATTTGAATTAATTTTAATTTAAACAAATATAACAGTAAGAGGGCAGACTAAATGAATACATGAGTGGCAGGTAATGTCTTGCATCAAAACTCTTCAAAAATTGCTCAAAATTTTGCTAATGTACATACCACTTATAGCTAAAACAGTGTAACTGAGGCTTGCCAAGATTAAGTTTGTCTGAAAGTTTCAGTTTGGTTATGCTTTTGCAAAAAATAAAAAGAAAGTTTCAGGCATCAGCTGAAGTACCAGGTCTTTAAAATGGGCGAGTACATTTGCCCTGAAAACCTGTTCCTTTACAGAGTTTCAGAAACTGGGCACGTCTAGATTGTAATCAAATTAAGCTCTTTACCTGAATAAAGTTGATTGTGCATATATTGTGCTCTGGAGGACAAGGTTTTTGCTCAGGAAGTTCATCCACAGAACTTTGATTTAGATAATCCTCTAGTTCAAGGTGCGATTTTTCAGGGTTTGGTGATGCAGTTACAGGTCTTAAATCTTCAGAATTTCCAGAAGCATCTCTCATCCCTTTTTCTGTTCTGTAAGGTATACATCTAGTTAATTTGAAAACAACTGAAGATACCCTGTGCACAGGGTAAATTTTGTATTATGATTTATTTAATATGACGCTTACGTAGTTACAGAGAAACAAGGCACCTGTTAAAAAACTACATTGTTCTAATAAACAAAATGCATCATCTTTGAACAAGTCTACATAAAGTATTTCAGGAAAAAGCCTAACAACCACTAATTAGGACTTTACTACTGAACGCATGATCAAGCAGGAAGCCTCACAAGCTCATTAACATTTCCAAATTGATCAATTCCTTAACATTTCCTTTCAGACACAGTTCAACGGGAGACAATTAAGCAGCAAGGTGATTACCAAGTTCTGAAACAGCAAACATAAGCTTGTGTTTTACCTCTAAAAGCTGCAAGACAACATGCAAGAGAAAAATCTCAAAGATAAAAGTCTAAAACTGTATATTTACGTGCATAAGCACACACAATATCTGTAAGCATGGTTCCATCTAGGTGCATACTACACATGAAATTAAGCTGCATATTTTAAGGGATTTTAGGAATAAAAATATTAACTGATAATCCTTCCTACCTCTCCATTTTGTCTACTTGCTTGGTAAGTTCCGTACTTCTAGCTGTCAAATCACGCTGAACTGAAGAATCACCTACAGCTGGTCTCACCAGTTCTAGTTCAACCTTCTGCACTTCTGTAGTACCACTCAGGTTTGCAGACTCTAAGATATATAAGAATAAAAATTAAAATAATTTTGTGTGTGCATGTGTGTGTATATATACATAATTTCTATATGTAAACTTTTGTACATTAAAATATATACATATGTAGATCTGTACACATAAACACACTGTAAAATTATTAAGAATTAACAATTTTGCTGTATATGTACACATCTTACACAAATGAGACATATACACATATCTCATTTTGCCTTTGGCATGTTGTGCATTTTACCAGTGATACAAAGATAATTAAGAGTCTGAAGACCATCTTTGTTTTGTAACTGCTTTAAGAACACCAAAGCAATTCTGTGTGTCTCCCCTTCTGGTTTTGACAGAAGAGAACGTAATAGCAGAGAAAAGTAGACTGTATTGTACTACAGTTCTACAATTGGCAGTCCAGTAATTTAAGAGCTTTCTAGGCGATTTAAGACCTGCATAGGAAAACTGCTATTCAGATTTCATTTGATTTTATACTGAAAGGTATACTTATGTATAAAAATATACCATAAATGGATGCCCTATGTTACTGTGGTGATGCATCATCTGTAAACATGAACAGAAAGTGAAAACTACTTTCAGCCTAGTTTCATTTCATAAAGAGATGTGAATTCATCAGAAAAAACATTTTCAGAACCCTAGGATAATAAAGAAGCTTACCTCTGCAAACTTGCTCTAGTTGTTCCACAAGTACATTTGCATCAAGTGACTTCTGAATTATCTTTTCATTGGACCCCAATACTCCAAAGTCTGGCTCAGGCTTCAGGAGTTTGCCTTTTGTCAGTCTCACACTATAGGCTATAGGAAAAGAGCTATCACTGCAAATAATAAAGGAAAAATGCCATTATGTTTCTTGATTTTTGACAGTTGTGAGAGGAAATTAGTATTTCCAGCAAAAATCACCGTGCAAAGAAAAGATGGAGTAGATGAGAAGCTGAAGAGCTGAAATAAAGGCTGCAACTGGCAGCGGAGACAGAAAACTATTTGGCAGAACAAAAAATAAAGACTATCTTGGAACTGGAACAGGCAGGTATACTGCAAACTAGGATGGTTCCCTACCTAGAGAAAAAAATGAATTATTGAAATATTTTACAAAATATCAAAAGATCAGAAATTTAATACTGATCACATGTTAATAAATTCTGGTTAATAATATAATGAAATAATCATTAGACCTAAAGAAAAATAAATTTGATTGTAATTTTTCAGAGGAGTATAATCTCATAGTTTGTTCAAGCAATGTGAGTTAAATAGTCTTTCAAATAATACTTGATCACCAGGAAATTTTTTCTGAAAAGATGATGTTTCAAGCTGTTTCAATATTCACAAATGCTTGAACAAAAAAGCAAATAATTTAGAAACATAATGATAGAAGATTAGCTGGTTCCTTGATATCCTTTCTGCTCTAAAACTTTGATCTATGCCCCACAGCAGCAGTGACACTTAAACAATTTGCTTTGGCCTGATTAGCTGTGAAGTACTTTAGGAAAACTAGCTTGGTAATTAACAATGATCCATACCAATGAAGTTTAAATATTTTTTTCTCCCTCACCAGGGTAAACTTAACTTAAGGAGTAACAAACAAGTTCTACATTCCAAAATCTCACAAAACTTGTAAGAGAGAGACAAAAGGATTTCCCAGATTACATACCAAGTTACATAAACTGAGGAACCTTTGCTAAAGCAAAGCATTCAATAAAAATGCCAGAGAATCTAGCAAAAGTAAGCAGTGTCAGACGATCTCTCTCACTATAGAAAACAAAGTAGTGATTTAACCTGGTATCTCTTGAGTTTTCCTCAAAATTTTCTTCGACACCTGTTCTTGTGCCAGTGCTTTGATCCTCTACATTAGCATGGCTTCCATCCTCAGAAGGGACAAATTCCATGGTAGAAGTGTCTGAAGAAAGCAAATACTGATTAGGAATTCTACTTTGTTTGGAGTCATTGTAGGTTACAAGGCTGTTGGCCATGTGTGTCCATTCTGGTTTAGAACAATAAACAGAGCAGAAAAGCATATTTCAAAAGACTCAGGTTTGGCATGTCCATAAAGCTATTTTACAGATGTTCAACTTCAAGCCTGATTTAATAAAGCCTGCATTCTCCAAAGCTGCAAATACAAATCTCAGGTAAATGCAGTCCTAAGATCACACTCTTGATAATAAGAATGCAGAGACCAACATTCAGCCAACGAAAGCAGATAAATTCTAAATAAAATTCTATAAAGCACTAGACTAAACCCATGTAATTTCAGGTGGTAGCTAGTGAGGTGGAAAAGCTATTCTTTAGGTTAAATGCCTGAAAAAAACTCCGATCGTTAGGGTCCTTTAAGCCGGATTCCTTTCTATTGTCCAATTGATGTGACCAGATTAATTCAAACGTCCTTTCTAAAACAGGTCTCAAAAACATCTTTCTAGCCCAGTGATGCAGTTGGCAGTACCCAGTAAGGTGTCTTACTTTTCCAGTCAGCCTGCACTGCCTAGTCTCTCTACACATTACAATTCAGCATGCAAGCAGCATGTGGAAGAGCTTTGCAGCCACCGCTCATCCCTCCTTAGGTGGACCCAGAAACTATGAGAAAGGCTTTGTCCCATATATCATACCTTCAGTGCTTGTTTGTAACTGGAACATTGGATCACCCATCGCAAGTAAAGTCATAGCAGCTTCTGTGCTTCCATCATTAATTCCTGCAAAGTTGTTCACACACGTTAAAAGTCACAAGCACATTAACCAGAAAACCACTTATCCATATTCAAAAAGCATTTGACATTATCATCAATATAGTGAAATATGTAAATTGTTGCCATCCACAGATCAAGATGCTTGTAGACAGAAAGCAATTCTCATCCACTAAATTCAAGCTATTTTAAAAACACTGAGAAGCAGCATGATTCCCTTTAACATTGTACCGGGTCCAGGTGGCAGGGTACTGGCAGCGAGGGTGCTGCCCTGGATACAGCTGGTTCCAACTGGCCTGCTGCCTGCCAGCCTAGACAGTGGCACCTTTGGGAAACATTTAAGAAAGGTGAAAGTGTTGCACAGTAGTAAAGAGCAAGTGTCAGAAACAGCATGCAAAAACCAAAGTTGTTAAGGAAAGGGAGGGAGGAGGTCCTCTGTGCTTGTAGGCAGAGATTTCCCTGCAAACTGTGGAGGAGACCTTGGTGGAGCAGGTAGATATTCCCTGAGGCAACTGTGCCATGCAGAGGACCCAGGGTGGAACAGATATCCTGAAAGACTGTACCCCATAGGAAAGACTCCACATGGGAATGGGGGAAGAGTGTAAGAAGGAAGCAGCAGCAGACACAAGTGTTAGCAATTGACTGTAATGCCCAAACCCATCCTCCAGCATTGCCTGGCAGGAGGAGGTAGAGGAAAGGGAAATGGAGGTGTGAAGTTGAGCTTAAGAAGGCAGGGAGGGGCAAGTGTTTTAGTTTTTGTCTTTGTTTCTCATTATCCCACTATATTTTACTTGGCCATAGATTAAAACAGTTTTCCCCAAGTTAAGTCTGTTTTGGTAAGTGATCTCATTGTCTTTATCTCAACCCAAGAGCTTTTCAGTTTTATTTTCTCCTCTCATCCTGCTAAGGAGGAGGAGTGGGAGAGCAGTTGTGTGGGCACGCTGCAGCCACACAAGGTCAGCCCACCACAAATGGAAATTAAAGAGGTAACACTTTAATCACAAAAATGCATAACCTACCAGTGATGATCCATATCCCAGTTTAGACTCCTGATTCCTAATTTCTCTCCAGAATACATCCCTTTGCCTATCACTAACTGGTCATATCCAACAAGACATTTCCATTCTCCAAATCTATTTTACTGGACTAAAATGAAAGAATAAAGTAGGCTTCCTCTCCTTCAACTAAGATAGTAGCCACTCCATTTCCAGTGCTTCCGAGGAAGATGTATTGAGGAAGTATTTAAATTCAAAAGTGAAAGCTATTCTAAAAATTAAATAGATCCATGAGAGTTTGTAACATATCCCATGTGCAAAGAATATTTGCTTCTGGAAGACAGTGATCACAGTCTGTCACATGTGCTATTATACTAGTTTAGGTTATTAAAGTCAGAGACCAGAGAGGTGACAAAGCTATGAGAATCTGCCCCCTCTTTGTCACTTAGTTATGCATCAAGCACGCTACAAGTAAACACTTGCAAAGCTTCCTCTTTTCCTTGTACAAGTAAAGGAAGCATGGGAAAGTGATAGATGGGATACACTAAAGGCACATTCTGACCATGGAAAACAGAACCTTGCAATGCTTGGTCCCCTCCTACCTGATACAGGAAGAGAGATAACATTTTAAATCTCCTTCAAACATAAAAGCATCCAGGATCTCACAAGCAGTTTTTTATAAGATCTATAAACCTCCAAACTTGCAGCATGAATAACTACAGTTAGTAGAAAATTAATGGGAAAGATATGAACAAGATTTTTTCATATCTACCTTTGTTCATCTCTGGATTTTCACGTACAGTTGTTTCCTTAAATAAAAAAGAAAAACAATATCAAAGTTCTATATATAATGAGTTAACAATTTAAACTTAATGCTTATGGGTAAATTCTCTGCTCAAAGGCTAACCGGGCTTTGAAAGGCTATTTAAAAAGGCTAACAATGTTTACTTACACAGTTTTCTCATAGTTGTGTCCCCCATATCTGTGTGGGACAGGTAAGCGTCTACTAAGCTATTCTCTTTCAAGCAACCATGGCAACCAGACACTGTTCACATAGCTTTATATGTGCTATGAAACACACAAAAAGATGACATTCTTACAGCTGTTGAGGTGCCCAGGTTTTCCTCCCTCTCTACCACTGGCTGGACAGACGTGTGAGAGAAACTCCCAACATCAGTAGCCACCTGTGCATCTGGTATATTCACAGATATTTCCAACTGTAAAAATAATTTTTAAAAGTATTTCAGTTCATAAGCTCTCCTAGAAGATCTGTCAAATGTAAATGTTTATAAACCACAAGATCTGGCAAATGCAGATTTTTATAAACCACTTATACTTATCAGTCCTGAAGATCCTTCCTAAAAATCAAGTCTTACACTTATGTACTTTCTGATTTGAGAAGGCAGCAGTTATATGAACTGGAGGCAGAACTGGTAGTGCTACTTGTAACTAAGTGGAAGCACCAGCCAATCTAAGACCTTGTTTCTAGTTGCTTGTTACTTCTCCAAACTAAGTTATGCAGCTGAGATATTTCATGGTGGCTGTTCACCTCAAATGGGTTTTGTTTTTCACATTTTCTGCTTTGTAAGTGTTCAGGAAAAGAAAAAAGTTCAGCCTTTTCCCAAAATAAGACTAGGCAATACGCACACCCCTCACACAGATACATGCACATCATTTAACCTAGATTTGTTTTCTTCTTTTGTAACACTGTCTTTTCACCTAGACCTCCAGACATTTCACATTTTCAGAAACAAGGACTTGAAATGTGCCTGAAAGGTTACAATACTTCAATGAAGTTCTTACGAAAAATACTGCTCAGTCTGAGTAGCTTTCAAAGGCTTGCAGTTTCACAGATACTATCCACTGATCTAGTTAAAGCTGACAACAGTTGAGTCCTTAGGTGTCTAACCATATCCCTTACTAGTACTCTTGGTTCCTGTGGGTAAACCAGGAAACCTGATCATCATCCCCACATATAATATCTTCCATATCTTTGAAATGAAGAGAATTAGCAAAACTTTCTGTGCAACAACTTTGCTGTCCATTATTGTCCCTTGATGCTTTGATTGAGCTTTAAATTCCTTTGTTGTTTCAGCCAGAGAAAGAAACAGTGGGATTAATTCAGGAGACATAAAAGCAGGATTTCAATAGGAGAAGACAGGAAGATGACTAGTAGTAAGCAAGTGAATGGGAAGAAGTAGTGATGAAGTTGTGAGGCATGAAAGGGACAGGCTGGATAAACAGATTTGTTACAAAGTGAAAATTAAGAAAAAAGGGAGCTGCAGAGACACATCATTGAGATAAGAAAGGCTAGAAGGGACAGAAAAAAGCAAAGAAGCTATGCTGGATGATAGGGAAAAAACCCTGAAAAACGTCTAAACCTTTAAGCATAATTCATTTCAAGGCCTTGTACAGAGTTTACTGTTACCAAACCTCAGGAGTTCCCCAATGATAAAATAAGTATGATATTTCCTCTCTAGTGACCAGTCTTCGTAGATACAATACCAAGTCTCACTGCAGTCTTATAGTCTCAAGTTTTATTCTAGTCTAAGAGTATAACTAAAGCATAGGCCTGCAGGCTAGGCTTAAAGTTTCCAACTCTACAGATAGTCCACCCAAGAGTCAAAACAGATAGCTTTTGAAAAAAAAATTACAAAGACGTAGGTGGTCTCTCATTGACAGCAGCAGGGACTGAGGCCCATGGATCTGCCCACAACAGACAGAGCACGAACACCAATTGATATATTTTGTTTAAAACCAACTACATGTGCCAAGTAATATCACTGCTACTCTCAAAACCATTCTTAATGAATTAAACTAAATTTGGATAAACTGAGTACTTGGAGATGCAAGTAGAATAAAAGCTGTTTAAAAAATCAAAACAATAGTACATCAACAGAACCCAGCCACATGATACCTGATTCGTGGTTTCCTCTGTTTGAACAGGAACAGGTTTTGGAGATAGAAGACCTATAGGAACAAACACTGGAGCTTCGTTTAATTTGTCCGGTGCAAAGCATTCATTTTCATCATCAGGCTCAAAGTCATCTGCCTCCTCCTTCTCTTCCTCTTGAGAAGCCTGAGGCATCACCACAGTTATCTTTGAACTTCCATGCTCCTTCTCCAAATTCTTCCTATCTGCAGTTTTCAAACTTATGCCTCTAGTAACACTCAGTTTAACTTCTTGTCTTTGATTCCCTTTCTCTCTGCAGTCAGTCTCACATTCAGAGGCAGAAGAAGCAGCAGTTCTTAGCTCTGATACATGTTTTGGTTGCACCATCTGTTTTGATGACTTTCTGAACCGCCTTCTAAAGTACAAAACAAAAACATGTTTAAAAAACAGTGAAGTACAAAACTTTTAAAAAAAAGATACCACAAATCAAACCAAACTCAATGAATAAACACATATCATTGAGACCAACAATACAACCGATTTACTTCCTAATGTATAATGACAAAAACGCATGCATAAACCATTCGATAAAAAAATCCTAATTTCTTCACATATGCACAAGTACTGACTGTATTATGCAGTTTCAGAGTGTTGGAAAGCTGCACAACTAATTTTTCAAGATATAGAATTCTTTGATTAGAAAAGCATGAATTAATTTTCATTTTGAGCGAGGTGGATGTCACATGCTTTCTATGTCATGGGAACATTTCCAGTTCTCTTTTACTAAAGCTATACTAGGAGCCCCAAACTACAGTATTTCAGGTGATCATACTAACTAAACTAGAACAGATGAAAACAATTCTCAGACAGATTGCTGCTTCTCAGACAGCAATCTCTTCAATAATGAGGTGCTTACTGTTTCCCTCCTGAATATGATGGGCACAATCACCTTGGGTAACAAAAGTAATTCCAAACTTCCACCCAAAAATGTCACCTTGTTAAACGGGTGTGGAGGTGAAACAAATACCAGCAGAAGACACCTCCATCATGGAGTTTCTCGTTAAGTTAATCCCATAACCCCTATGCCCTCAATATGGGTACTTCAAATCTCTCCCCTTTAAAATCAAGAATTTTTGTTGAAACCACAGGTGGACCTTTGTTTGACAGACTAAACAAATGGATGGGTTGGTGGAAGTGCTGGCTGTGTTCATTTTGTTACAGGCAGAGTAAAACATATACAGATACCTGCAGGCATCTGAGAGTTCAGATGGAAGACAAAAGGACCAACATCCTGCTCAAACTTGCATAACACACTGCAGAACTATAGCTAATAATTATGTTTCTAAGAACAAAAGCCAAAACCAATCAGTTGAGCTTACAAGCCAAAATTAGTTGTTTTACCTTGTGAGATTGTCCCAATTTTTTTCTTGAGAGGTAGAAAACTGAGAATCATCATCTTGTTCTATTTGACTCTCACTCTCTAACTGTATCTCTGGAGACTGGAGTCTGATTCTTTTACAAGATGTTTCTTCAACAGAGTCTGTAATATCGTGTTTTCTTGCAGCGTCTGTGAGGGATGCAGCTTCCACTATGTTACTAGAGTTCTGCTGAACAGAGGAGACAATTACTACTGTATTAAGTGCCAAATATTTTTAACCGGTTTTGGTGACAAAAAGATTTCAAGAACCAAGTTTGAGGTTCTTGAAAACATGTTCAGCTGTCATCTCTGACAGCTAAACACATTTGTCCCCATTTTCTATAATTTCAGGCTCTACAGCAGAAGTGTCATTAGATGGTATTATCCGTGATCCCTGAGTTCCCAGCGCTGCCACTAATTAGTAGACCAAGGCCATACTCAACTTATCAAGAGCAGCAACTCTTCAGAAGCTAGAAAGACGAATCACTTTCTAAAACTATCTATTAATTTAAAGAACAATTTGAAGGAAGGAAAAATTTTTTTTTTCCTGCCCTTGGAACAAACTAGGAAGAAAGAAACTACCATACTTTAAAGAACAGCATTTAAATATTAATCAAAACACACACATATCCCAGAACACAATAAACATCAGCATGCACAGTTCTGTCAACTATGAACACCTGGATAAAATAGTATGTTAACAGAAAGACTTTAGTAATCCATTCAGAAAATAAGAAACATCAGATAAACTTGATTCAGGTATCACAACATTCAACAGAGAATGAACTAGTCTGGGCTAGGTTAAGCCTATTGAGCAAATTTAAGCAGAACGTCTGAACTTTTTTCACGTACATTTCTACTTGTAACTATGCTTCCATGGATTTCAGGTGGTAGCTGATGTTAGAGAGCTGCCTTAATTTTCATAATCCAATGAGGAACAGACATTAAATTAATTGGTAGGAGTGGTTTTAGATTCCAAGTCCATTTATTCTGCATAATTTCCAATATTAATTAAAAAAATGAATCACATCAACTTTTCCCAGCCAAATTAACCTTTCCCAGCCACCTACTGGATCTCTGTTCCATGTATAATTCTAAGAACTTAACCAGAAGAATTGAGGTATAGGTTGGCTCAGCACTTACCATTGATATGTTTGCTTTTTCTAACACCAAAGATTCTTCTGCATTTCTGCTCTCAGCACGATGCTCTTCTCTGGTTTTACCTTCTTCAGGATAATCACTTTTTCTAGTATCTCTCATTAGGTTTGGCCTTGGTTTCCACTGGGGTTCCCTCACTTCATTCAAAGGTTTTGTATCACACCGTTCACTTTTTTCCCCAGAACCTAATTCATCATTGGACCTACAAAAGTATTATTCAACTTTTACATCTCAGGAACTACAAAATACACTCCACAAGCTTGTCTCACTATCAAGTATTTAGTACTTCCAGACAGAAACAAACTCAAATGTTTTGCATTTTTATTTATTTAGTTTGTGAAGTTTAAAAAACACAAAGGAAGAAAGAAAATATGAAAAGGAGATAATGTGCTTTACTGCAGTAGTGAACCTTTCTAATTACTTTTAGAAAAATCTTTTTTACAGAAAACAACATTAAGAAATCAGGTAGAGTGGAAAGTTTCAGCTATACCACCGTCGCTCCCCACAAGTAAGCAACCATAGGAACAATGTATTCATTGATTTCAGTGCTCAAGCTACACTGCTTTTAAACAGGATGGAATTCTTACACCTGTTCAAGCACATTTAGATCAGTAAGACATAAATCTTGGTGTGTTAAACTCATGTCTGGGGAAAGGGCAAAAAGGGGGATCCAGGGAACTGCAGGCCTTTCAACAGTCCACATAGCGCATTGTACCCTCAGAACATATTACTAAGAAATTCAGACAGCTACACTCTGATTACTTGCTTCTCTCACCTGTAAAATACCTTCTAAAAAGGAAAATAGCCTTGAGAAAAATTGTTAAAAACTCTGCATTACCTAAGGATGCCACCTAGTGACCTTTACCGCATGTAGCATAGTACCGCATGTAGCATAGTACAGCTCAAAACCGGTACACTTCAAAAGGCAAGTGCTGTATGAAAATGACAAGACAAACATACACAAAGTTTTGAAGAGCTTTTTTACTTTGTCAACAGGGAATACTACCTTTCTATGGTATCCTGGATGTTTCCTACGGCATCTGTAGATAGACCTTGTTCTTGTTTTTCCTTGCTACGGCAGTTAGGTGATTTTTGAGAGGAACAGAGTGTTTCTGACTTCGTACTTTTTAGATTTATGTCTAGATTGTCATTCTTGGTCAAATTCCCCCCAAACAACGGTATCTCCATGTCATCCTTAGATTTGTGGAAAATAACCTAAACAAAACACCAAACAACAATATTAGCACAAAATACACCCCCTGTAAAACAGAGCACTGCAAGTTATGACCAATTCATTAACCTAAGGGAAAACTTCGCTTAAGAACTTCCAAGTAGTTTACGGCACCCATCACTGTTGCTTGTTCCTTTACAGAAGGTATTTATCTAATCAAAACAGATACTATAACCAATATAGGCTTTCATGAGCAACCACCAAGCAGTTCAGAAGAAACCCAGCAACAGAAATACGGCATCAGGTTATTAATTATTTGTGTATCATGATCACGACTGAAATTTCACTGTTCAAGTGAACCCTTCAGATTCGTTATTAGAAGTTTATAAATTATTAATGTGTCATTAACAGAATTTTAGAAGATTTCATACTAGGGTGCAAATATTAAACAAGAATGTAAATCTTACTGGTCCAAAATTAATTTATTCACTTAAAGCACTTATTTAGATGTCTTAAAAATAGCTGTTGTAGAACCAAGCATTAGAAAGCATAATCAGATATATCTGAATTCTCACTTTTGAGGAAAGAAGTTCCTCAGATTCTTCCGCCACAGGCAGATTTTCTGTTTTATTTGCTTCTTCCTCAACTGGAGCAGAAAAGTCTTGTGCCACTGGAGATGCTTTTTTACTATATGCTCTTTTTAGGTTTGGTCTAGTTCTTGGAGATCCATTCCTTATGAACTGTCCTGGTTTCAGAGCACCCAGGTTGCCTTCTTGGGTAGCGGATTTTTCAGCACTAGTGAATTTAAAGCAAATGTAAGCAAACAAAACAAAACAAATAAACAGACAAGATGTCACCTGATTTTGGTTGAGGGGGTAAAAAAGCAATTCTGCATTAAGTTTTGAAGCAAAACTTCCATAAGGGTGTTAGAGATTGATACAGTTTTGTTTAAAATTAAGAAAAATTATCTTTTCAAATAAATATTTCTCATTTGAGGCATTTATGGTTAACACATGACAAGGAATAACAAGATTTCTTTGTCAAGACATTTTTAAGATCAAGAAAAAAGTTGTGTTGCTAACCACACCAACATCGAAGTATCTGCAGTCTAATGCATGCTTACAATCTTAGTTTAACAAGAGCAGAAAAACAGAGGAGTGCACTGGGATAAATTAAAGACAGATCTTTGTCATTTTGCAAAATTTATATCTGCTACAGGTATGATTCCTGTATATGCCAATATATACACAGTAAAAGAAAAGCTTTGTCAAAAAGAGCTTCAAGTTCATACAGACCAAGTATGTACCAGATAAACAATGACCAGTAGCTCTTCTCAGCTAAAAATGCACTCTGAAAACACCAGAATAAGCAGCCTGGGGAATGACAGGTTAACCAGGAACAAAAGAACTGACACTAGGAACACTATCTCATTACAGACTAGATGAAAACTTTTCAAATGCAATTTAGCTAAACTCTAAGCTCACCTGCTTTGATCACACAACAAGTTTTCAGAAATACCGGGTCCCTGAGGTCCCTCTTGCTGTCTCTTTTCCTCTTTGCTCAATACATCTGCTTGACACAATACAGCTTCATTTTCACCCTATAATTTGCAATAAACAAAGCATGAAGAAAAAGAGAAATCAAGCAAGTTTTCAAAATACAAGTGTATTTTATAAAAAAGAAACAACCTCCCCCCAACAACCACTCAACAAACCAAAACTACAGATCTCTATGCTAATTTCCCAATCTGAATTAAGAAAAGAATCACATTATATTTATTGAGGGTAATCTGCCTGATCACATAATTCAATTTAAAAACAAGCAGAAACAGAAGCTGTCTTAGTCCTGGGCTGCCTAGTGTTAGGCTCTTAAATACTACATGCACCCAAGCATTATGCATAACATTTTGTAAGTAGCATTTCATCAACTCTCTGTTACATGAAGCACTATGGAAACAAAGCAATTTGGCCAATAGAAAATGCCTGGAAAACTGGGCACTGCACAGACTCAAGCCAATATAAGATAACCTCAGATTCAAAAAGTCTTGCTAGGTTTATTTCTGCATTTGCACAAAGACGACATTCAAAGACATCCCTCAACACTCCAGGCCTGTGATATCTTTACTTGTACAGAGGAGCATTGGACCTGCTGTGGTTCTATACGTTTGCATAGTGCAGAGCAGACACGTGTGCATGGACGGGTCTAGAATAGATAAAGCTGAACCGCAAAGAGTTATTTCAGCTGAGGCTGAGCTGACACTGGCACTGAGAGGGACACTACAGATGCAGGAGTATACTTCTGCTTCTCTCTGGGAACTCAGCACAGAAGTAATCCATGCTAGTTCTACACAGGTTCAAGAACAAAACCAGCTATAACCACTCCAAAAATAAGTAACACTTACTTAGGTTAGCTGTGTTTGAGACCTAAGGCAAGTCTACACAGACATGCCTGCTAGCCATAACATTATTCATGAGCAATCGACATAATGGTCACAGAAGAGCTCATTACACTATATCAGCTTTCAAGGTTTTCAACATCTTTTACAGTGCCTAGTAAAGTGTTTGTGGAGCTAAACAGTGTAGGTGAATGACTCTGTTTACCTGTGTAAAATAGAGGAGTATCAGGTACTGTAAGCTTTGACTGGCTTCACAGCTACCAATTTAATGACTTTTTTTTAATTTTTAAATGAGAGAATAGCTATACTCTGCCTTCTCTTGATACTCTACAGAAGACTCCTCAAAACAGATTTAATTCATCCAAACAGGAAATATAAAATAAGCAAAAAAGTTAATTTTTATGTATCGCAGTATAAATCACATTTTGATTCTAGAATTTACCTTAAATGCGCATAATCCTTTTTTTCTATCACACAATCCAATCAAAATCAGATCCCCACTTTCCAAATGGCATTAACAGTGAAAGTTGTAGGCTTTGATGATTTCACACCTGCAATACCTCAACATACCAGGCTTTGGGGATTTTTTTTTTTCATCTATTATGGTGTCTCAGCTTCAGTGAATTTAACTTAATTGTTCTAAAGTAACTTCATAAAATAGAACATGCAACTTGGAACCATACTTTTGAAGGCAAAGTGCTTATTTGTGTTAAGACTTACAATGACAGTACTGGCAGACTCATTGTTTTGCAATACCAACTGTTCTGCTTCAGGCTTTTTCTCCCTCGCATTTTTTGATATTTGTAATTCCTTCTTTCCAACAGCTCTTCCCAAGTTTGGCTTGTACCTCTGGAATCTGCTCCGCCCTAACTGGACAGGTTGAAGAGGTGTTTGTTTACTTTCTTCTTCAGTAGTATTTTTCCTATCAATGCTAATTCAAGACAGAATAAAAATGAATCCAAATCTTAATACAAAAGTGTGTCATTGACAAACACAAGGTCATTATAGTTAAATATAAAAACAATTGAGGTTTTAAAACACACCATACAAAACATAAAACTCTGCAGAGTTTAAGTTACAAACAAAAAACTGTTCCAGCAAAAATTTCAAAGCACTTGTCTCTTAATTACTTCCACAACAGAATTTACTACCACACTGCAGGCATTAACTTATCATCTGCTTATTACTATAAAGCCAAAGCAATTTTCACATGGTTTCTCTGATATGCAAACTAGTATTCCTCTGCTTACATGAAATGAATGTAGTGTTTCAGATGATGAAACAAGTTGTAAAATGAATGCTGATTAATTTAACGCTTAGCATAGAAGTAACTGGAATTTTCATATCACTAGTGTCACAACTATGAGAACTGAGATTTTTGTTCAGTATTTTTACTGGATTTTCTTTGCTAATTAGCAGTTCATTAGCACTGTGATTTCCTTTTAAAATACTATTATTGTTACAGTCAAGAAACAAAAGTAGCTAAGCCCTTACCCTGTATTACTAATTGATGTGTCATCTTGTTTAATTTCAGATCCCAACAGTTGCAGGACTTCATGTTTTCCAGCTTCCTGAAAAACATAAATACAACAACTAGAAAAAGTCATGATAACTAAACCAACAGGAGACATCATGAAGTCCACAAACTCTGGTACTAGTTACTATCTGAGTATTTCCTACAAAATACCCTCTATAACTGCTCACTTAATAATTTCCTAGTCTTTCCAGGACAAACATACATTCATTTCTTTTAAAAAACAGCATGAAATCTAGATTTCTTCTCTACCATATTCTGTTAATACTTTACTTTCTTCACTGTTAACTCTACAAGGCCTCAGCTCAGAAAGACATCCACACGCCTAACAAGAGATACAGAATGGATATAATCTTTTCCTCCTCCCATACAACCAAGTGGGAAGCACTGCGGTTTCCAGGTAGAAAACTTCAGCTTTGGAAAATGTTTCAAAAAAGATTAACTTCACAATTTTCAAATCATCAGTTTTCCATTTGACAAACCCCAAATCTCAAATATAACTAAAGAAAAAAAAAAGCCTTACATCTGTATCAGGAAGGATGCTACGTTCAGTGTCACACTGTGTCAAACTTTCTTCCTTGTTGGTATCTTTCTGTGATATGCCTTCATTATTTAAATCCAAGAGTTCCTTTCTGCTAGTTGTTGCTCTTAAATTTGGCCTTGGTCTCTGGAATCGACTCCTTGGTAACAGAGCTGATGATACAATAGTTTTTTCTTCTTCCTTCCAAGGACCAGAGCCCCTACAAAACCAAACAAAAGAATAATTGAAGGTAGGGGACAACAGTGGTTCTCCAAGTCATGCATGACAAACCTGTCTGTAGCTCTCTTCAATACAGTAGCCAAGTATGAAAATCCTTAGCTTTCTTAAAAGCTGTCCTGTTTAACATCTGTTTAACAGGACTGTTCAACAGTCCTGTTTAATGTCTTTATCAATGATCTCGATGCAGGGATCGAGTGCATCCTCAGCAGATTTGCAGACGATACCAAGCTGGGTGCAAGTGTGGATCTGCTTGAAGGAAGGGAGGCCCTGCAGAGGGACAGGCTGGATCAATGGGCTGAAACCAACGGGATGAGGTTCAACAAGGCCAAGTGCAGAGTCCTCCATTTGGGACACAACAACCCCATGCAGCCTCACAGGCCTGGGGAAGAGTGGCTGGAGAGCTGCCTGGCAGAGAAGGACCTGGGGGTGTTGGTTGACAGCCGGCTGAACATGAGCCAGCGATGTGCCCAGGTGGCCAAGAGGGTCAATGGCATCTTGGCCTGTATCAGACACAGCGTGGCCAGCAGAAGCAGGGAGGTGATTGTGCCCCTGTGCTCAGCACTGGTGAGGCTGCACCTCGAGTGCTGGGTTCAGTTTTGGGCCCCTCACTACAAGAAGGACATTGAGGGGCTGGAGCATGTCCAGAGAAGAGCAACGAGGCTGGTGAGGGGGCTGGAGAAGAAGCCCTGTGAGGAGCAACTGAGGGAACTGGGGTTGTTTAGCTTAGAGGAGGCTGAAGGGATACCTCATCACTGTCTACAACTGCCTGAAAGGAGATGGTGATGGGGTGGGTGCTGGGCTCTTCTCACAAGTGACAAGTGACAGGATGAGAGGGAATGGCCGCAAGTTGCTCCAGGGGAGGTTTAGACTGGACATTAGGAAGAATTTCTTCACTGAAAGAGTGGTCAGGGATTGGAACAGGCTGCCCAGGGAGGTGGTGGAGTCACCATCCCTGGAGGTTTTTAAAGGACAGGTAGCCAAGTTTCTTCGGGATATGGTTTAGTACGGAGACAGGCACAGTTGGACTCGATGACCTCAGAGGTCTCTTCCAACCTTCTGATTCTATGATTCTGTGATTTTAAAGCAATAACAAAGTTACCGATATTGTGAAAAAAAGATACAATGAAAGTACATCCAACACCACAAAAACCTGTGTGTTGTATAAATAGGTGAGCAAAAATAAGTTTAAAAAAGATGCCATTTCAGAACAAAAGCCAGTGCTACTCAGCTTTTGAGAGGAATATAAACATTTTACAAATGCCTTTGTCTAATCATGCTTAAAACTACACAGTAAATTTACAGCACCATTGTGGGTGCTTTTTTTTTCAAGGACACTCTAATAGGAAACCAAATCCTATACTCAAGGATTTATGTAAGCACATAGAGATGCACTGTGAGGACCAATATGGAGAACCACAAGAACTGAGCCTCAGAAAAATACAATTACTTGAAATCTAAGCTCACAGTCTAAAGATCAAATTAGCATCCAATTGCGTATAAATGTAGTGCTTTCCAACTCTTGGAGGTTTATTTGTGTAAGTCTAGTATTTTCTTCGTTAAGTATCACACTATAGATATAAAAGCTGTTATTAATGCTGGAGTTAAATCCAGGAGTGTAGAATATCTAGAGATACTGATCCACCCCTCCTCTCCACTTAAAAAAATAACCTTACCCTGTATTGAAATCTGAAACCTGTTTCAAGACATCTGATAATCCCTTTTCATTTCCACAGCTTTCTGCTTCTGAGGACTCTTCTTGGGAACACTGCCTTGCACATATTGATTTTATCTCAGATTCTGTACAAACATCCTCTTCCAACATCACATTGCATGGCTGAAAGTCTTCACGAACCATCTCATCCTAAAAGAAAGAAGTTTCACTCTATTAAGATGAAACATTTGCTTGATTGCTGTTTTAGAAGAGCAGGGTGAAAACAAATATTACAGTATCTCTACAAAAACACTTAAAAGATCTCTCTCGCTTCCTATGTGTCCAACTAGTATCAGTAGGTACTTTAAAAGTAAAAAGTTGTTATTTTCCTGTGTACTTGTTATCTGAAGTGATCTCTTTTCCAAGAGATATTTTCCTTCAGCATTACACTCTTCAGATTTGGTAGCACAAATAATACAACAAAGTGAGATACAATCCATCATTTGAAACAGAATCCAACTGAAAGCATGAGGATATTTTACGACAACTCAGTTTATTCTGAAAGAACAAACAACACAGGCAAATGCTATGCTTACAAATTATGTGGTATGTACCTTGATATTTACTACTTAAGGTTTCTACTTAGGACCCAGCAAAACAGTGTGCCTAAGCTACTGCTCAAGAAACTCACATTTTTGAGGCACGGATCACTGTTTTCATCCCTATGGTGAATCACACCTTCTTCTACTTCTGCATCTTCAGTTTTCTCCTCTTCAGGATCTTTTTCATCTGTTAGGTCTTTTTGCCTCGCAACAGTTCTTCCTAGATTTGGTTTTGGTCTCTGCAATCTGCCTCTCTTTAGGGGTGTTGGTTTCAGCACACTCTGTTTTCTGCCTTCTTGTAAACCAGCTGTTTCATTAGACCTGGAAAAACAAGCGAGATCAATAAGCACATACCACGTGTGAAAGTCGGAGGAGTCTTGGAAAAGACATATTTTTTCTTTTTTTTTTTTTTTTAAAGTTATTAATGTACACTTATCCAAAACGAAACTATTTATTACTAACTTAACAAAACAAAGTTGTAAGCGTATCTGCTAGAGACTGAAAAAGTATCTGACGTTTAAACTTATGACTGCCCTGTTATTTGTCTTTTCCCACTGGAGACAGGAAATCACATTAGACAGACCTTTTTCTGACCCATAATGGTTCTTCTTGTATTTCTATTTGGTCTAGAGGCAGATGGACCTAATTTAACGAAGGGTTAAAAAAATCACAAACATTCAGAAAATACATAAATAACTATATTATCTTACTAACATAAAAATATCAGATGCACATTATTACAATTGTTAGGTGCTTCTATGCCTTTTTACCCTGAGCATCAATTCACATAGCACATTAATTAAAGAAATAACTGCTAAAGTAATTTTCTGGCAGATTATTAAACCCAGCTTAACTCTCCCCATCCTCTTCAGCTACACCCCTTTAAAAAGAAAAGTTTGGCATTTTTTGTTGCTGTGTTGCTTGGGGTTTTTTTGAGAGGAGTGAGGGTGGAGTAGGGGTGGCTTTTTTGTTTGCTTTATTTGGGTTTTGTATTGGGGTGTATGTGCCTTTTTTTTTTTTTTACAATCTCTCCTGTACAACATCTCCTCCCCCTGTACTACACCTGCCATTTATCCTCTGAAGAGAAATACAAGGAAATCCCCTTAATTAACATACGCATTTAAATTGCCTACATGTTGGAATTCCTCCTCCTAATACCAGAAACTTAGCTACACTGTAAGAACAATTATTCCTATCATTTAAATACTTACACAGTGAAACTGATGCATTTCAGTACTAAAGATAGTGAGTGGAGAAGGCTTGGTTTGGTTTTCAAGGGATTAACTTTTAAGGTTTTTTAAAATTTGTTTCATACATTTTAAAAGATTCCTATTCTTTCTTCAATTTCCATCTCATTGCAGAAGTTTCTTCAGCAACTTCTAGAATTTCAATACTAGATAACACTACCAGACATGAGAGGGATGGGAAATGCTGGAAAGCAGCTCATGTCTACTCATTTTTAACATACTTACTCAGACACTGTCTCCAGGACTTTATCATCTTCTTCTGCACCTTCTTTACTGATAGCCTCAGATGTGCTACTTTCGAGAGTATTCTGAACAGAAACAGAACATTAAAACATTAACCTCTCTTATATTTATAAAGCATTACCTTGCAGACCAAATGCTTGTGCATAACAGGATACAAAATGGATTGCTTATGACAGACACAGAGAATTACAGGGTACATTTCACATAGTCAGAAAGGCACAGTAAAATCTAGATCAAACAACTAAAACTGTATTCGCTGCAGGACAGGAAAGATTATTGGCATCTACAGCTTGTGTGACAAGTTTCCAGCTTAGCTGAGGCTTCTGTGTTGCAAAAAGTGTACTGCTCTAAATGTCTTGATAACCGATCAGAACAGACTCACATTCGTTAATATTAAATTAAATAGCAGAACTTGTACTAAGTTCAAAGTATTCATAATCTGATGTAAGAAACCTCTTAGACATCTTGATTGAAGGAGGATGTATTAAATCAACCCTTGCCATGAAGATTGTCAGTCTGTCAGAGGATCATAAGAAACCTGCCTGCAAAGTAGGCCCCTACTCACTGACTATGCCTAGTAGAGAACTTGTATGATGCTATTACCTGCAACTTTTGTAATAAATAGTAAGTGGTTGATTCCTGGTCACACTCAAGGGAATAAAAAAAGAAAAAAGATCACATTGCTGTTGCATCCAGCAACTTTTTAGCTTACACATAATCACCAGTTACCTCTTCAGTATCCCCCTTAGGCTGTGCATGAGATATTTTATCTTTTCCTCCATCTTTTTCAGGCTCTTCTTTCCTTCCAGATGCTTCTGTAACATTAGGCTTAAATCTTTGTCGACATCCTCTCACTGTTGCCTTTGCAATGACATTTTTTTCAGGTTCTCTACAAAGAATTCACATCAGTGACATTTACTCCGGAATGTTCAAGCCTATGTAATGTTCAATGATTTGCACAGTTTTCTTTACTGCAGCTGGGTTCTTTGGAAGAATCTGCACAAACTTTTATGCAAGTTTCTTCCCATGAGAACTTAAAATTTGTTTAGTCTTAAAAGAATGTATAAACTCAGTTTATCTACCTATTAAAAAACATGAAGTTATCACACAGCAGAGGAAGCTAATCAGACTGCATACCATAGCTGCTTCTGCAACTGTTAGAAGCAGAGCCATCAGCTGGCAACTGAGGGTAGGAAGAAGGAGAAAGCCAGAGTTATCACTTCCCTCCCTTCCACCCCACAAATTCCAAGCACATATGCTACTTCATAAAGTAATGCTTTCCTCAGCTTTCCAGAAAAGTAGTACATGTGTTCTACCATAGCAACACTTGATATCATCCACGAAAATGCTGAAGTCAACTTTAAGATTTATTCTAAAACTTAACAATTATTGTTGTGTCTTTTTATAACAGTATTATATAGAATAAATTAACAATTTATATAGAATAAATTAACAATTAACAGTTAATTCCAGGAGACTGGAAAAATGATCCAAATACTTACTTAGATTTAGTATCCAAATCCATGTTCTCCACTTCTGTGGGTTCATTTCTGTTTTTTCTACTGTCTTCCTCAGAGCACTGGAATGGAGGCAAGGAATATTACTCTTGGACAAGTGTACAGACACTTCAGAGACATTTCTCAGAATACTACTTATTAGACTGTAGCTGGTCCACAGCATTAGTCAAAACAGATACAGTGTCAAAAGCACAGCATATTAGGCAATATTCCTCCTCCTGACCTTCTCATGTGTACTCAAAAGGTTTGGAGAGGAAGTTTCAGCCTCCTTTTTCTCTTGGGTTGCTGCTTCTCTCCTTCCCGATGATCTCACTAAATTAAATCTAGGTCTTTGTAAGCGCCCTCTGCTTCCTGGCTTTTCAGTTTTCCTTAAGATACAAACAAAGAGAAACTTAGAAGTCTTTTATGGTCCAAGATGTACTTCAAGAATTACATTTCTCTGATATTAGAAGACACGCTACTTCTAAAATGTAAGGAACACCAAATAAACCTTAATAACTTTGCTGGCTTTCAGTAGAATCTACTTAAAAGTAACTGAAGATACTGTTTCTCACTGCTACATAAATAGGACTACCTTTTCTCCCCTAGATTCACAATTGATGTCAGTGTGAACAAGTTTATAGATTTAAATAGGAACAATAGAAACCTGCTCCAAAATAGAGCAGATTTACTTTACATACAAAATTCTGCATCTGCCTGTCCTGTCCCTTAATTCCCTTTCAGAGCTATCCCACTCACAGGTATGAACTGCTATTTTCAAACACCTACTCCAACTGCCAACATCCATACACTACCAAAGAAAGAGGTAGATAAATCATTCTCTGTGTCCTTAACCATTGCAATAAAGTGTCCTAGGATTTGCACACAGTTTGATAGAGTTCTACAGCTTATCAATAATCTCCAGACTGGGAACTGCTACCTTTTCTTATATTCTGCCTAGGAGAGGACAAATAAAGGTTTGACAATCTTTGCCATCTTTCCTTCAACAAGGGCAAGACAAAAGTCTGAAAAACAATTTTGCATTAACTAGTAGTCCATTCTTAAATCACGTTTAAAAAATTATATCATGGAATAGGATGTTGCCGATTAAAAAAATGGAAACTTTAGGCACAAACTTTTTTAAAAACACCACTGCTCAGTTATGGCAGTACGTGTATGAAATAGTCAAAGATTAACTTCATAAAGAAGACCAAGTAAGACAGAGACAGTTTGGAGAGAGAGGTGTGTCTCAACTTAGACTCCTGCACTGGATTCCAAAGAGCAACAGTTTCCAATAAGGAAGGTATGCATAAAACATACACAGGGTGTGTAGCAATACTAAGCTCTGATGGGTAACTGCAGATTTCAAAGCTTACGTCAAGACCCTTTTATAGAAAAAAAATCAACTTTCACAACTAAATTTCACCATGAAATGGCAGAACTTATTCAGAGAAATCTCTGGTTCTTGCTAACTGTAGAGGGGCTAGCTTTTTTCTAAGCTTAGTTAAGTCTTCCATCTTGTTCCCATGCAACATTTAAAATCTTAGTCAAAGCATTGCTCCTCAGTGATTAGAATTTCTATCAAAAAATTTCATTGAAAAGGGAAAAAAGTTATCATGATCTAGCTCAACCTATCATGACCAATTAGAACTATATCCAAATTAAATAAATGCAGGTTTAGCTCAAGTACCACTGCAAGGTAAAATAATGCTACTTACATGATTTCAGGCTGAGAAACACTTTCTGACACACTCTGCTTTTCATCTGGTGGCTGAATTTCTTCCCTCTAAGTAAGGAAAAAAGCCACAATGTTGCAGAAAAGAAACAATAACATGGAAGAACTTGCTGTAACTGGAAAGATACCAGCTCCATCCTCTTTGCACCCTCCCTTCAAGTTTTTATAAAGACATCGAAGAGAACCACCGAGCCTTCTTCTCCAGGCTGAATGGTCCCTGCAGTTTCACTCTTTCATCATAGGAGAGATACTTTAGTCCCTTCACCATCCTCAAGGCCCACTGTCAGACTGTCTCCAATATGCCCATGTTCTGCATACCAGGGAGCCCACGACTGGTTACAGTACTCCAGGTGCGGCCCCACCAGCACCAAACCGGTGGAAAGGATCACCTCCCTCAGCCTGGCGGCAACGCTTCTTGTAACTCAGCCTAGGATATTGTCAGCTTTCTTTGCAGCCAGGGCACACTGCTGACTCACGTTCATCTTTGTGTCCACTAGGATGTCCCCCTAGCTTTTTCTGCAAACTGCTTTCCATCTGGTGGCTGCGCATGTTCCTCCAGAGGTGCAGGACTTTGCATGTCCCATTGCTGAACTTCGTGAGGTTCCTGTCAGCTCATTTCTTTTGCTTTGGATTAAGCTGGTATCAGACTCATGAGGCAGTATTAGCTACCATTACTTTCCAGGTCTAGTGTTTAAACTATTTTCTTAAGAGAGCATTGACCATCACTTTGAAAATGAAAAAGGAATTTGACAACATAGTGAACTAAGCATAATTACAGCAAAGATTTTATGTAGTCTATTATATTTAGTGAATTAAGGTAAAAGTTTACTGCATAAAAACACTGTTTCACTGCTTTATTTAACTCTTTCATAATATTAATAGTATCTAGTTTCACATCACTGATTGGCTGAGTATTTCTAGTTTTGGGTCAGCAACTATGTTCCTACACTTGTAAAGTATGTTAAACAGAGCAGGGCAAGAAAATTAGAACTGACATAAAAGGTCTTTTGAAATTAGAAATTTTAGAGATTATTATGCC